>JALGPY010000002.1:131945592-133191426 GCA_023055425.1 Linanthus parryae | reverse complement strand
ACCGTGTGTTTGTGATATAATAACTTCGCACCTTATTTTCTTGGATTTCAAATAGATATCATAGAAAATCATACTTATTTAAAATTGATTTTCGTAATTATACCCTGCTGCTCTCACAGACGCCTTAATTGCTCCGCTACCACCCGGAAAGCACAATTATAACCTGAAACCCTAATCAATTGTCAACGCCTAGTTTCCTCTCCAATCAGTCACACTCTGAGTCCTTTTGATTTACGTTTCATCATTAAGATCTATCGTTTTGTGTGTGTTGAAGATTTCTGCGGCAGATTTAATGGGGTTTGCAATATCTTCTAATTGATTGAAAGCGTGCATTTAGTACAGATGTGTCTCTTAGAAGATGCATGGTAATAAGTTCTTTGAATGGATGTGAACAGTTGCAACGGTCTTCTCACATTTATATTCGTATACTGTATATAAGCACAACCAATTTGCTGTGGACATAACATAGAGTACAGCAATGGACTATAGTAAAGAAAGTAGTGATGGTAAGGTGAGGAAGGGTGACAAGAAGAAGATGAAGAAGAAGGTTAAGAAAAATCAGAGGTATGAGAGTGAGTTGAGTATGTCTTCGTGGGAGAGTTGGCATGATCACTCGTATGTGCTTGGGAAGGGGTCGGAGTCAACTATATATTCGGATGCATCGGATAAAGATGAATTCTTGCGGGTTGACACAGCTTCCTCTTTTCCAAATAATTGGACCTGTACTTACCATCCCGGCACAAGTAAGAAGAACAAAGTTAAAGGCAAAAGCAGTGAAGGTTTGCGGCGGAAAAAAGCAAATTGTCCACCGGATGGTACACAAGATCAGGGCGGGAAGAGGAAGAACAGAGATGATGGCGTTGTGGATTCGTCCCAGAAGAAACGGAAGGTGTAGAGGGTCTTGCATCTTCTGGTATTCTGTTCCAGTGAAGTGTAGTTTGATGTTAGGTTTTATGATGAGTGTCATGCAGTTGGGTTATGTTTAGTTTGAATTAGTTATGCAAAACTATGCAATCATGGAATATATTTTGTCTATTAATGCAGTTTTTAATTTGAGTTAATTTAATGTTTGTTCGCATTGGTTTGTTGTCCAATCCGAAGCACGTATCATTTGCAAGTTTGTATATGGCATCAACCAATTTATTGTATTGGATTAATGATAATATTATATGAATCACACATCACAATATGGGATCATAGCATATTAGATGAATCACAAATCAAAATATGGAACCATAGCAGTTTTACTGTACAAAAATTACAACCACTAAATCCATTGAAGAACAACCAGTAAATGAAAGAAATAGTTTCTGATAACCTCTGGTTGTGTCACTGCTATTTGTCATTTACTGGATATCTTCAATAGATTTAGTGATCGTAAATTTGATGTGTTTATTATTATGTTCGGAGGCAAGCTTAGATATACAGTACGATGTATTCGCAAGATTATATTTATAGCTTTGCTGACCCCACTTTTTTTTTTTAAACATTCCCTTTGTCGATAAGTTATCCATTTAATCATGTTTAACGAAGCTCACCGGTATTCATCATTCGATGTGAGTTCAGTGCCAGAGAACTTGAACATACAACTGGCTAGCAGTCTTCTAATATAGATAAATGAAGTGAAATAACAGCTCTTAAGTAAGTGAAATATAAACTGTTGACATAGCTATTATTTATTTGAACAAAAAAATCACAGGATAACATGCATGGAGGGACGTAATTGCCGTACAGATGAGATTGCATTAGTCTGTGTATGGAGAAGAGGTATAACGCTTACAACTTTCTAAATTGTCCTCGACGATTAGATCTTGAATAATATCTGGAGCATCAAATAATATTATGTAACAATCACTTTGTCATGACTGAATATTGTTCGGAGATGAGATTGCATTAGTCTGTGTTGGTTGGTTTTGTTCTGTTCGCTCTTTCTTGTTTTTATCATCCCCTTCATCGATAAGTTACAACTTTGACAATGTTAAATGGTGCTCACTGATATTCGTCGTTTGTCATTAGTTCATACCACAGGTGCTACAATGTATATTAGTTGACGTTTTACACATCAGATATATGACGGATGGTGCAAACAATGCACCGTCAATTACTACAACAATTTCATGGGGACCGCATTTTTAATATAATGGGTCTTATTATTTAAAAATAAATAATAATGGGCTTTGGTTGCTTTGGGCCAATCTTTATTACGAATAGAACTTTGCATATGTGGGTCTAATAAAACTTTGCTATTCCAGTTCACCCAAAAGTTACAATTTTTTAAGATTGTAAATTCAAATTTTTAAAATATTTAAACTTAATGTCTAGTACCTTGTAAAGATAAAAGCAGGCCTAAGTGAGCCAAGTGTGTGTGGGCTGAATTTGGCCCCCTTTGTTCGGGTGCGGGACAATGTGCAGTACCTTGCATTGCGGGTTTTGGTGCGGGCTAAGCCGCATATTGACACTATAGCGGGCACTATTAGATTCATATCAGCGTTATAATATAAATAATTGAAGTGAACTAACAACTTTTCAGTACGTGAAATATAAACTGTTGACATAACCAGTATTTGTTTGAAGATGAAAATTAGATAATAGCATGGGCAGAGTGACATAATTGCCATACAGATGAGATTGCATTAGTCTGTGTCAGTTGAGGAGGTGTAACGCTTACAACTTTCTAATTTGTCCTCAACAATTAGATCTTGAATAATATCTGGAGCATCATATAATATTTTGTAACGATCACTTTGTCGAGATCCCATAGATGCAAGCTGTTCTGCAACGCTATTGTCCAGTTTTTCGATAGGGATCAAGGCTATCTTCATTCGTCTGAGTAATGCATATCCATCACGGATCTCGCGCCTCATCGAGAGTGGGGCAATAGTCTGCAGATGAAAGATTTTGCTGGCCTCATAGTTGGAGGTCTCAATCTTGATTTCTTTCCAGTCATTTTCATAAGCCGAATGAATACCTTGATAAATTGCCCACAGCTCACTTTCCAATTGAGTGACACCATCAATTCTTCCTATGAAACCAAGCTGCCAGTTTTCATTGTCGTCGCGGCAGACACCACCGATTCCACCGGTATTGGTTACCGGTGAGGTAAAACCATGCACACTTATCCTTATCACTCCTTGAAGGTAGAGAAATAAATATCAAGATATATGTCAGGTTCATATTTCGATTAATGTGGCAGGAAATAAGATATGTCACCGGCTAACTAATATCGTAGAATGTTGTGACCGCATTACATTTTGAAAGTACTGTATATACGAAAACACGGTAGGAAACTTACTGCGATGAGTCAAAATGGGAGGCGGAGGTGTTTCTTGAAATCGAGTTGCTGCAGTAACAAACATCGTGAGTGATGGACTTGAAGATGAAGAACTTGCAATAGTTTCATTGCTGGTTACTTCTTCCTCGGAGACTGCTCTTCTGTGTTTTGACATTGTAACGGCTTATTCTATGAATAGATAGTTTATGATCCTTGTTCAGCTGAATAATGGATCTATAGCTTTCTTATAGAAGAGGTGAGTTGAAATGCATGGTAGATAATGCCAGATAAAACTGGACAATTGGTCCGTGACTTTGTCAGGCAATTTGTTTCTTTTTATTTGACTGTTTGCACATTCAGCACTCACTTACTGTCACTGGATTCATACGTGGAATGAATGTGTGTATGAACGACAAGAGTTCCGTGAACTACGTTGTCATTGTTCGCATGTATGACAGAGGGTTTTTATTATAAGTGGTATGAATATGTGTATATAGGATACTGACACTCTGTGTAAACGCTATCCTGAATATATACGCTGCAATTCAAGGTTTTCTAATATGTGCGAACTGATACCATATCCAGAACACTGAAGTTGCTGAAGTTTTTCATTAACAGGTATACTATATTAGATGTGCAGATTATATTCGGTTACGGACGAAAGAAATTGTGTCAATATTGAATTGACCGAGGACGTTCTAACTTTATAATGGCAGAAATCATTTCTTCGTATTTACAGACGATGCTGTGACATACTTGTGAATGTATTGTTTTTTGTATATTTAAATAAAAGAAGTCGATAATGTAAGAACCATTAGTAGTCGCTTCATTATTAGTTGCGGTAGATGCAGAAAGTGATACAATTTCTAACATAACACAACTAAGAGGAAACATCATTGTGAATGGTGCAATGCAGTGTAACAGCAATGAGGCAAACATTCGGTGGTCTTTCTCTTCAGATGTTGAGCAGCATTGTCTTTGACTGTGCATGGAATATCAATTTGTTTACCATGCATACTGAACTTCCTTCACAACCCACTTAGTTACCCTGTGGTTGTTTGGCTGCGTGCGTTTGAACACGCGAACATACACATTCTCATTTGCATTTTCCATGTTCAAGCCAACCAGTAGAGCTTCTTGTTCCTGAGAAAATAATGCCGTTATTTGTGTACTACATAACTATGAGCAGCTGCATATTTCATATGAATAAGTACCGCACTGTGGTTGTAGCTGTTCGGATCAAGTTATGTAATACCTGTGGTGTCATTGCTGCCAGATTTTCAGCTGTGTTTCGGAGGAGGGTCTCCGCAGCCTGGCCGAAAATCATCACATCCATTATTCCAGTGTCATCTCGCAGTTCCACCATAACTCGACATCTGTGAAAATGGTATGTAATCATATTATACACGAATGTACCTGTGATGTGTGAACTGGTAGTGTTCAATTATAGCCAATGGACTTCGTAAATTTTAATGTAATCATCAGTTACGAAATAATCAACCTGGGGCTTGTGTTGCATTGTATGTCATTACATACGGGACAGTATGGACGTCGACGTTCACGATTGCAACGGTTACATGCATTGAACCAAGTGGTTTGACTGGTCGGAAAGATACGTGTTGATACCCTAAGCCAGGCTTCTTCATACATAGGCTTCTCAGCGTTGGACGAAGCCGGAGAAACAGAAATCAGAACGATGCATTATGAAATAAACATGTTTGAATGAAGTTAAATTATGATTAAGAGGAGAGATTGAAGAGCAAAGGGCAGATATATGCGAGAAGAAGAATTCCGTGAAAGATTGTGCGTAGAAAATACTTATTGTAAATTGAGAAGCCAAAAGTATACGCAGATCAAAAAATAGTATGACACAGTTGGGTATCCTGTAATTTCACACATTCTGTGATAACAATAATTTGAGGTTTTCTAACTTTACCAGTGACGCACGAATATCTGCAATCTTGGACGGCATCATCTTCAGAATACAATGGATTTGTTAGTTGTACACTGATACAATTTCTGAATCTCAATTGTATTGATTGCAATTTGATATTGATTTTAAACATGGGAAGCAGTTCTTATATAGTGAGTTCTTCCCTACCTGTGCTCACATATTCTGCAATATATAATCAATGTAATTTCTAAATTCGAGGTAACCATTGCAAGTTGAATTTTCATCTCGTTATTTCATATGTGTTGATCATGTCTTGAATTGACAGTTCACATTCGTAGTTAATTTCTTGTGCAATTTGCAGAGATGGTCACATGATCACAATTACTTCTGCACTATCTGATCAGCGAGTGCTTCCCAAGAGGGTTCATATATCAATGAGCTATTTGGAAGCTTGTCACCTAATTGCATCCGAAATTGAAAAGATATGCTCTGTAGAGACCTCTGCCAACCGTTCAATATCTGTGACTTTCTGTGTGCAGATTCAGTATGTAGGCAGGTGTATTTCTGCTTCGTCATCGGGTATACATTGCAACAAATGCATTATTTGAAGTTTGCATGTGTGGAATCTCAAGGCATTGAATTGTACAACAGCATGTGAGTGTTATAGTTTGATATTATTCAATCGGATTCGACAATTGAAGTACTGTTGTTACTTGTGTGCAAGATTTGGCTTTATTATTACTGCAGCTGGAATTGTTAAGTTAGGTTCTGTCTGAAGATGCCAAGTTCAATTCAAATAAAAAGAACAGAGATAGTTACTTTGATATGTCACAATATATGTGAAACATAATGTAATTTAATGCATTAGATATTAAGCAAACCATAGACAGAGCTTTGAATTACACGATACATGATGCATGTCATTAAAATAATAGTCATATCGCGACATTAGGTTGTTATGTTTTTGCAAAGATAATAATATAGAACAATACCGGAACAGGTAGCTAGAATGACAATATTAAAAGGGATGTCTGGTTATTCTTAGTACACAAAACTTTCATACGTTGAGGCTATGCTGGAAACACTTTCACCCGAAATTTTGGCATGCTCGGATCAACTAATTCCACGGCACATGCATCTCCAGTACGTACATTAGCGCTTCTGGCAAATTGATACCAAGAAACTCGTCTCTTGTCGCTGTTCTCTCCACCTGGGAATTTACAACGGCAGGTCCAAGTTGTATTACTGGAAGTCCCTGTAATGTACACAAGCGTTGGCCGCTCTTTCAAGTACGCCCTGCTGAACTGAACTGGTATATTCTGTGATGCAAACATAAGGTTGTCAACCGCTATCATTGCAATTCAATGTAATACCGTTCTGAATGAAAGTTAATGTTGAAAGTTTACCAGTCCGCCAGACGATTCCAAATGGGTTTTCTGTATTTCAACAGCGAAACATGGGTTGTTGCAGTGAGCTTTGTAAGAATCAGCCTTCTTCAATGCGCGAGTAGCTTCATGCTTACTCGCATTCGGAATAGAAGCTCCAGCACTATAATCTAGCTCCGATGTAGTGAGACCATAGATTCTCACTTTGAATTTCGAATGTCCCTTGTACTTGAAAGTCAACATGTGCCCATATGACAGCGAATAATGTGCTGCAAATTCCTTCCACCCTGTTGTCAAATATATGTCGTTACCTCTACTTTTCATTTTAATCTCCCACACTCGGCCATCTGGGAGTACAAGCTTTGCATTAATCCCAAGATTGGATCGATGACGTTGCACAAAGTCATCTGGCAGTCTCTGCAGTGAATAGATGCTTGACATCTTTAGTGAATCTACCTCTTATTACAATTAATATTAGTGTTATTCAATGTAATTTTTTTCTAAAAAGGACACATATACATGTATATATATACACACACACATATATATGCGACATAAAGCCTACCAAGTTGTTGTTATCTTCATCTCGATCCGTGATAACTCGGAAGAATTTCATTTCCAGATAGCTGCAATAGGAATATAGTGATATGTATTACTGATTGTGGTATAGAGAAGACGATCTAAAACATATGCATGTTAATGCGTTCTCTTTGTTCATGCTACACCAGCAATTGGTTGGGCAGAAGTTGCGATATGGGGATTGAAATACATGTATGATTATTTACTGAAACTATGAATGATCAATGTCGGTGCAAGTTAATTTGCACAAGGTATTTGCTCAGATACGTCGTAATGAATTCACAGACTGATGCTATTTCTTCATAACTCTTCATACGCAAAATAACAAAATGCATTGGAAACTATCTGGTAGAAATTAATTGTATCTAGCATGATTGAATCTGCACCCTTTTTGTTTAAGGAGTTAGAGCAATAAGTTGTGTTTAGCGACGTGCTATTTTCCAAAAATTGAAATTTCTGGACTACCGTATTTTTGTAATAAATAATCAGTATTTGAGTATTCGGTGGCCTATATATATTAGTATAATATCCATAATTGGATAAAGTATGGTTGCTATTTCACGCACAAGGTCAATTGTATACATCTGCAAAAGGCTGTCTTGTGAAGCTGCATGTTCCATATGACTGCAATTTAATCTATTAGTGAGATTAACAACAGTAAATTCATGAATCTAGTACTTACAATTTCACATCATATTTTTCTTCGATCCTTTTTTTTTAGTTTCTTTTTCTGCTCATTATCAAGCCAAATATACCAATGTGTGCCTTAAATTGAAACTGAAGATGAACTTCTTATCAACAGATATATTTATTTCCATTCGGTACCAATCAGACAGAGTTCGTCGCTACGTGGAGTTTACTATTTTTAGATCAAGACATTGATAGCATATCTGGAATAGAAATCACTAATATAACATATGAAGGCAGTAGCACCCGACAAATGCCAATTAGTTGTTCACAGGAGGAAATGAATATGAGTAATGTAGATTTCCTTCTGTGAGCGATTATACAGACAAAGAAAATCCTATTCGGAATCAGGTACCTGTAGACTGATGATATTAGAACCTGTGACTCGCAGAGATCTGATGACTCGAGTTGGAGAATCCGTTGCCTAAACAATCACGAATACGAATACTGTGAATAAGTAGATCGCTATGACAGATACGTTATGACATCGAGTATCTGTTCGAAATTATGATTGCGAGATAAGTCGGAATACATGTTAGAGAAAAGTTAGAAATCAGGGAAGATTTGACTGAGAGGATGAAGTTGAAAGGTCTTCTTACCAGCACAACGAAGATGGGTAGTTGTAAATTTAGGATGTGGATATTGTTTCTTCAAATCTTAAAGTTAGCTCTGCTTTTTAGGTATCAGTGATAAATTTTTATAATGTTATTTTTTATTGTATTTTATAAATTGGGTGTCCATAATCATTATATTGATTCTCATTTGTAATAATCTTGATAAAAGGTTTTTGCTTACTGACGTTACTTTTTAATGTTCTGAAGTAATGAATTTTATATAGTAAATTGTAATAATAACATATAATATCTGCCCAGTTACAACTTTGACAGTGCAGACAAATTAGGAGATCAAATTTGGGTGTAAAAAAAGGAAAATAATAATAAAAAAAAAAAAGAGAGAGTGGAAAAAGAGGGGAGAGAAGCAAAAAAAAAAAAAAAAAACGAAACAGATGTTACAAGTTGTTGACATCCCAAAATTATGAGGCATAAGTTACTACGAAACGGGTGCAACGTCAAATTGCAAAAGTACCGTAAAGGACAACATTTAAACTCAAACATCCAGAATATCTTAACAGATTCATTTTCTACTGATCCTATGCTGCGGTTGTTGGAGACCGTTTTCGCTTGGATCCTGATGATGACGTGCTGGATGTAACCGACCGCCTACTGGCAATGCTCATTCGCTGCACTTTTAGGAGAAATTGCGTCTGGATCTCGAGCTGCTGTTGCTTGAGAACGGTTACTTTTCCCAGTATTTGTATTTGTCGCTCCACTTGTTGAATTTCCTTCTCACTATCTGTGATCATTTCATCAACATTTTTACCACTGTTGAATATTTTGCGACAGATAGCTGCTCCCTCGGCCTTCCTCTTGAAATACTGCATGCTCCCTCGGTTACGGTTCGCTCAGTTGCAGTGTTAGGACAGCTTTCCATTGAAATATATCTGTCATAATTTCGATAATTACAAACCAAAATAAGGCATATATTTCTAATGGTTATTTGTTGCGGTATCTAACTTACTAACGTGGATTACAAACACAACACACGTCGTTGAACTGGCAATACAGAAGTGGATACTACTCTTGCATCCAGATTATACTTCTCTTATTTATCTGCACATTGTAAAGTAACTTCGTTAGATTTCTGTTTGTGGAAACAATATTTGTTGGAATAGATGCCCTAGAGGCAATCTAGTTTAGTATGAATTTGTAATTGGCTAGAAATTCATTTATTATTTATTGGATATTTAATATAATGAAGTCCTTAGATTTACAATTGTGTTGTTTATCTTAAATATCCCTAGTCAAGTATAATGATTAAATGGGACAATCATCTATAGACTAGTATGGGGTTGGATTGATATGGAGATATCACGATCCAACACATAGGTGTGCATTACGGAATGTTGCACTGGATTGACCCATCACCGAGAAGGCTACATACACGTTATGTTGAGTCACAAGTGCTTCTCGGGTACAATGGTATTGTCATCCTTAGACTTGAAGTCACTAGATATTCTAGTTGTGGATCATTGTGATCTTGGTAGCGTTAAACGCTACACCGTAACTGGGTAGTTATAAAGGCGTGTACTGGATACAATGAGAAGCAAGCTTAGAGATCGTAGTGGACGTAGAGAGGATTTGCCCCTCCCACATAACGGGAGCAAATATCCAAGGCCACTCGAGGACAGTGCTTATAGAATGTCTGGCCAGACTCAAATAAATCAATATATGAGATATTGATGTTATTTGCACGAATAAGGCTATTCCATGGATCGAGAAACTAGGGATTGGATATACGAGTGTGACTTGTATGTCTCGTGTCCAATCCGGATATGGAGGCAAAGGGATGA
This sequence comes from Linanthus parryae, assembly GCA_023055425.1. NCBI lineage: Eukaryota > Viridiplantae > Streptophyta > Magnoliopsida > Ericales > Polemoniaceae > Linanthus > Linanthus parryae. The sequence continues at coordinate 133,181,200 of JALGPY010000002.1, read as the reverse complement.
GACAATTACTTGTACAAGGTTGTCTAGATGACTATTCTATTAGTTGGCTAGAATGGATGTTTTGCTAGAAACCGCTCCATATTAGCAAAGAGTTGCTACCAACTAGATAGAACCTATGGGGTCACACGCTATATAGAGTTGTACTAGATTATGGAATTAATTAATTGGATTAATTAATTAGAAGGATCACTTTGCAAACCCTTGCAAACTTAGTAGGGACTAATTTGCAAGGAAGGGACTAAATTGAATTCTAGTAGGACTAGAATAAGTCCTTTAGGTAGTTAACAAGGAGTTGTTGGACTATATAAAGGACCCTCCTCCTTCCTTCCCTACACACTTTATGCTCTAGAGAGAACATAACAAGAGTAGGAGAGAACAAAGGAGAGAGAGAGCAAGCCACAAAGAGGGACGCCGCCCCCTTTGCCGCCGCCCCTTGTCCCCGACGCCACAAAGGGCCGAGCCCCTTTTGGTGCTTCGTTTTGCGTGATTTCTTCACCCTCCTTTCAATCCGGGCTAGCACCAAGGTGATTGGAGATCTAGGAACAACTCTAGGCGTGGATCAACTATAGAGAACGTGACACTATTCGCGTTTGAAGTCATCAAGGAGAACCCAAAGGTGTGTTTATGATTTCTTACCTTCACTATCGTTATGCATCTAGACTTGTGATCCTTGGAGGGTTTTGCATGGTTGTTTGTTTGATTATGCTTCCGTTTGCGCGATCCATGAATCAAAACCCTACAGTGGTATCAGAGCCACAGGTCATAGAGCATAAACGTAGTTTATGTGTTACATTCTTGTTGTTTTACACCTTAATTTGTTGTTTATCGCGTAAAACAAGACAAATCAAGCATTGGATGCAATTTGTCAAAGAATTAATCATAACAAGACCCAATTATTGCATTGGATGCATGAATTGGTGAGTTTGAGAAATTTTAGGATCTTATATCTAGGGTTTGGGCATCCTTGGGGAAGAAGGAGTTCTCCCACAACAAGGAAACAACCAAACTTGGGCTCCAAGCAAGGAGGTTGTTTTGGAAACAACCTCCACAAGGAAGGTTCGGCCCCTAGGGAGCCGCCCCCCCCCCCCTTGCTTGCCGCCCAAGCTTGGCGCCCTAAGGGGGCGGGCGGCCCTAACCCGCGGGCCTAGCTTGCGGGTTTTTGGGCCGGGCCGGCCCTAGGGCTTTATGGTTCACTTATTTGGGCCCGGGCAATTGGATTGTTGGGCCCATGGACCGTTTTAACCCTAGAAATCCTAAAATCAATTAAAATTGACCAAACGCGTTAAAATTGGATTTTAACTGTTTATGTGCAAATCGCATGGTGATTGGATATGGCCTTAGGATGTGGTTTGATGTGGATGTTTAATTTTGTGGTTTGGTTTTACGGCCTGCGAGCTGATCAATTAATTGTAATAATTAATTAGGGTTTTATGGCCTGCGTGCCATTTCTTTCTCAACTTGTGAGATTTATTTTATTTAGTATAGATATTAGATAGTGCTAGATAAAGTAGATTGTTAGCCAAGATTGAAGAAAAGAAGCCCAAAGCCAAAGGAGCCACAAGAGATGGAGCATGGAGCATGGAGCACACCACATGACTATGAAGGATGGACCAAAAGATCAAGACGCATGGAGATGTGTTTGTTTAGGGTTCATAGATAATTCCATTGGCTTGGAATTATCTTAGTCTAGAAAAGGCCATATCCACATCACGTTTAATTTCTGTTTTGTGGTTGTTTATTTATTGTCTTATTATTTGTGTGGTTGGTGTATGGATGATGCATGCAATTAGGATAATAAGATAATTAGACAACCCGGATCTATTATTTGGAGTTGTGCCCAAACTCAAATAGATAGATTAGTTGATATTGATCAACAAAATAATTAAAATTGAATTGAAAATCCCTCAAATTTTAAAATATTGTGTTCTTGCCTTCTCGTTATTTAAACACTCATTATCATCATTATTTATCAAGTTCGTGCGTGCCAAAGCATGGCGACTTGGTTCATAATGATGGAATGCGATGGCACGTAACAATGTGCAATTGTTTAGATAAGAGGTTGAACACAACTAGGCTATTAATTTGATTAAGAAACCTAGAGGCAATCAATTGGGATTATCCATATGGATGGATAAATAAGGAGTTATTTGCCCGATTGAACCAAGAGTTGCATATGGGATGCAATTGGAATTGTTCCTACCTAAGAAGTAATCGAATTATGGGTGACTTGCCAAAGCAAGCTCATAAGGAGATGAAAAGATGGATCTTGGCCCACTAGAAAATATAAGGATATTTTCCGCATTAATATCTTGAGGGTTATTAATCCGTAGTAAAATAGTGGGAGCTATATTTAATAAACTAGCCATTATTAAATATAGTCAAAAATTCACAAATACTAAAACTTGCGTATTTTCCTTTTTGTAGAATTCCAAATGGCAAACAACTCATCGAGTTCACAACATTCCCTACGATCTGTCCTTGAGAAGGACAAGCTCTCAGGAACCAACTTTCTCGATTGGTACAGAAACTTGAGAATTGTTCTCAAGCAAGAGAAGAAGCTGTACGCAATAGAGGAGCAAGTTCCAGAAGGTCCAGAGAATCAGACACCTGCTGCCTTAAAGGCGTATCAAAAGCGTGTTGATGACGCTAATGATGCGGCCTGCCTAATGCTTTGCACCATGACCTCTGAGCTTCAGAAGCAACATGAGAACATGAATGCTGTCGATATGATCGAACATCTAAAGCAGCTCTTCCAAGAGCAGGCGAGGGTAGAGAGGTATGAGGTCTCAAAGGCACTGTTCAAATGTCATCTGGCAGAAGGGAACCCGGTGGGACCCCATGTACTCCGAATGATCGGGTACTTGGAGAATCTCGCCCGGCTTGGGTTCCCGGTCGGCCAAGAGTTGGCAACCGATCTCGTGTTGCAATAGTTGCCCGAGAGTTATGGACAGTTCATTATGAACTATAACATGAACGAGATCGTTAAACCACTGCCAGATTTGCTCAACATGTTGAGGACGGCTGAACAGAGCATCAACAAGGGTAAGGGCAAGGCCATTATGATGGTGCATAAAGGAAAGGGTAAAAAGTTTGCCTCTTCCTCCAAGGGCAAAGGCAAGTAAGTTGCTAAGTCCAAGGAACAAGCCCTTAAGCCTGTTGGTGGGATTGCCAAGGTCGTGACTAAGGGTGAATGTCACTACTGTAGTCAACCTGGACACTGGAGGAGGAACTGCCCAAAATATCTGGAGGACAAGCGGCTTGGAATAGTGATTCCACCACCACCAGGTATTTTCGTTGTAGATGTCAATTTAACTGTCTCTACATCATGGGTATTAGATACTGGATGTGGATCTCATATTTGTCGAAATATGCAGGATCTAAAGAGAAGTAAAAGATTGGCTAAAGGGGAGGTAGATCTGCGCGTTGGGAATGGAGCAAAGGTTGCTGCGTTGGCCATAGGCGTTTGCGAGCTATCTCTGCCTTCAGGATTAGTTTTAGAATTAAATAATTGCTATTTTGTGCCTGCTATGAGCAGAAACATTATTTCTATTTCTTGTTTGGACAAGGAAGGTTTTATTATTTCAATAAAGAACAATTGTTGTTCCTTTTATTTGAATAATATTCACTATTTTAGTGCGCAATTATTTAATGGACTTTATGTCCTTGATCTAAGTAATCCTGTCTACAACATTAATACCAAGCGGATTAAAATAAATGATTTAAATCCTGCTTATTTATGGCATTGTCGTTTGGGCCACATAAATGAGAAACGTGTATCTAGACTCCATAAAGATGGATTGCTAGACTCATTTGATTTTGAATCATATGAGACATGTGAGGCTTGTTTATTGGGAAAAATGACAAAGTCCCCTTTCAATAAGAAAGGTGAGAGGACTAGTGAGCAATTGGCGCTCATACATACCGATGTGTGTGGGCCATTTGCCATGCCTGCCAGGGGTGGTTACGTCTACTTCATTACATTTACTGATGATTACAGTAGATATGGATTTGTGTACCTTATGAGGGCAAAATCCGAATCCTTTGAAGTGTTCAAAGAATTCAAGAATGAAGTAGAGAAGCAACTTGGCAAAAGTATCAAGGCTCTACGATCGGATCGTGGAGGAGAATACTTGAGCCAAGAGTTTGACGACTATCTTAGAGAGTGTGGGATCGTGTCCCAACTCACTCCACCCGGAACACCACAATGGAATGGCGTGTCCGAGAGGAGGAATCGAACCCTATTGGATATGGTTCGGTCTATGATGTGTCAAACCGATCTTCCATTATCATTTTGGGGCTACGCTCTATTAAGTGCAGCTTTTACCATTAACCGTGTTCCATCTAAATCAGTCATGAAGACACCATATGAGATGTGGAGTGGGAGGCGTCCCACACTGTCATTCATGAGGATTTGGGGCTGCGATGTCTATGTAAAACGTTTACAATCAGACAAGCTAGGGCCTAAATCGGATAAGTGTAAATTTGTGGGGTACCCTAAGGAAACTAAGGGATACTATTTCTACAATCCAACCGAGAACAAAGTGTTTGTTGCTCGGACCGGCGTGTTTCTAGAAAAAGAGTTTGTCTCTAAAGAAGCAAGTGGGAGGAATGTAGAACTTGAAGAAGTTCAAGAACCACAAATTACTGAACCGATTATGGAACATGAACAGGAATCACAAGCAGTTGTGGACCCACCTGTTCAGGTAACACAAGAGCTTCGTAGATCTAGTAGAGTGCGCCAGGAACCCGAGAGGTACGGACTTCTCGTAACTGATTCCGGTGACACGATGCTCATAGATGATGAGCCTACTACCTATGAGGAGGCCATGAATGGCCCAGACTCACAGAAGTGGCTTGAAGCCATGAGATGCGAGATGGAATCCATGTATACCAACAAAGTGTGGACTTTGGTGGAACCACCTGATGGGGCGCGGCCCATAGGGTGCAAGTGGGTCTTCAAGAAGAAGATCGACATGGATGGTAATGTGATTACCTATAAGGGCCGATTGGTGGCTAAAGGATTCAGACAGATTCATGGTATTGACTATGATGAAACCTTTTCACCAGTCGCTATGACCAAATCCATCCGAATCCTACTTGCGATTGCAGCATACTACGACTATGAGATTTGGCAGATGGATGTCAAAACAGCATTCCTTTATGGGAATCTCCTCGAGGACGTGTATATGATACAGCCGGAGGGTTTTTAAGATCCAAAGCAAGCCAACAAAGTGTGTAAACTGCAACGATCCATTTATGGATTGAAGCAAGCTTCTAGGAGTTGGAATCGACGTTTTGATGAAGTGGTCAAAGAGTTTGGCTTCATCAGAAACGAAGATGAGTCTTGTGTCTACAAGAAGGTTAGTGGGAGCTCTGTAGCTTTTCTGGTCTTGTATGTGGATGACATACTACTCATTGGAAACGACATTCCCATGCTGCAATCTGTGAAAGATTGGCTAGGAAAGTGTTTCTCAATGAAGGACTTAGGGGAAGCAGCCTATATACTCGGTATAAAGATCTATAGAGATAGATCTAAGAGGTTGCTGGGCCTAAGTCAGAGTACATATATTGACAAGGTGTTGAAACGGTTCAACATGCAAGACTCCAAGAAGGGATTCTTGCCCATGTCACATGGAATCACTCTTTCGAAGAGTGGTTGTCCCTCCAATGAGATTGAGAAGGAACGCATGAGTAGGATTCCCTATGCCTCGGCCATAGGATCCATCATGTACGCCATGTTATGTACTAGACCAGATGTGTCATATGCCTTGAGTATGACAAGCAGATACCAATCCAATCCGGGTGAGAGTCACTGGATTGCTGTCAAGAACATCCTAAAGTACTTGAGAAGAACTAAGGATGCTTTCTTGATGTTTGGCGGTGAGGAAGAGTTGCGTGTAAGGGGTTACACTGATGCAAGCTTCCAAACCGATAGAGATGACTTTAGATCACAGTCGGGATATGTGTTTTGCCTGAATGGAGCAGCGGTGAGCTGGAAGAGTTCCAAGCAAGAGACGGTAGCTGATTCTACAACAGAGGCTGAGTACATTGCTGCAAATGGCGCAGCAAAGGAGGCTGTTTGGATCAGAAAGTTTGTTTCTGAACTTGGTGTGGTCCCTAGCATTGCGGATCCAGTGGAGTTGTTCTGTGACAACACTGGAGCGATCGCGCAATCAAAGGAACCCAGGTCGCACCAGAAGTCCAAGCACGTGCTCAGGAAGTTTCATCTGATTCGAGATATTATCGATAGAGGAGACGTTCGGATATGCAAGATTCCTACAGATGATAATCTGTCAGACCCGCTTACAAAGCCTCTCACGCAGTGGAAGCATGAAGGGCACACTAGGAGTATGGGCATACGAGATGCGCCAGATTGGCTCTAGTGCAAGTGGGAGACTGTTGGAATAGATGCCCTAGAGGCAATCTAGTTTAGTATGAATTTGTAATTGGCTAGAAATTCATTTATTATTTATTGGATATTTAATATAATGAAGTCCTTAGATTTACAATTGTGTTGTTTATCTTAAATATCCCTAGTCAAGTATAATGATTAAATGGGACAATCATCTATAGACTAGTATGGGGTTGGATTGATATGGAGATATCACGATCCAACACATAGGTGTGCATTACGGAATGTTGCACTGGATTGACCCATCACCGAGAAGGCTACATACACGTTATGTTGAGTCACAAGTGCTTCTCGGGTACAATGGTATTGTCATCCTTAGACTTGAAGTCACTAGATATTCTAGTTGTGGATCATTGTGATCTTGGTAGCGTTAAACGCTACACCGTAACTGGGTAGTTATAAAGGCGTGTACTGGATACAATGAGAAGCAAGCTTAGAGATCGTAGTGGACGTAGAGAGGATTTGCCCCTCCCACATAACGGGAGCAAATATCCAAGGCCACTCGAGGATAGTGCTTATAGAATGTCTGGCCAGACTCAAATAAATCAATATATGAGATATTGATGTTATTTGCACGAATAAGGCTATTCCATGGATCGAGAAACTAGGGATTGGATATACGAGTGTGACTTGTATGTCTCGTGTCCAATCCGGATATGGAGGCAAAGGGATGAGACAATTACTTGTACAAGGTTGTCTAGATGACTATTCTATTAGTTGGCTAGAATGGATGTTTTGCTAGAAACCGCTCCATATTAGCAAAGAGTTGCTACCAACTAGATAGAACCTATGGGGTCACACGCTATATAGAGTTGTACTAGATTATGGAATTAATTAATTGGATTAATTAATTAGAAGGATCACTTTGCAAACCCTTGCAAACTTAGTAGGGACTAATTTGCAAGGAAGGGACTAAATTGAATTCTAGTAGGACTAGAATAAGTCCTTTAGGTAGTTAACAAGGAGTTGTTGGACTATATAAAGGACCCTCCTCCTTCCTTCCCTACACACTTTATGCTCTAGAGAGAACATAACAAGAGTAGGAGAGAACAAAGGAGAGAGAGAGCAAGCCACAAAGAGGGACGCCGCCCCCTTTGCCGCCGCCCCTTGTCCCCGACGCCACAAAGGGCCGAGCCCCTTTTGGTGCTTCGTTTTGCGTGATTTCTTCACCCTCCTTTCAATCCGGGCTAGCACCAAGGTGATTGGAGATCTAGGAACAACTCTAGGCGTGGATCAACTATAGAGAACGTGACACTATTCGCGTTTGAAGTCATCAAGGAGAACCCAAAGGTGTGTTTACGATTTCTTACCTTCACTATCGTTATGCATCTAGACTTGTGATCCTTGGAGGGTTTTGCATGGTTGTTTGTTTGATTATGCTTCCGTTTGCGCGATCCATGAATCAAAACCCTACAATATTTTCAATTTATGCTAGTATATAGTCGTTACCTTGAAGTGTCGCTCGGCAGATAGTCGAGATAGTGGGATACTAATTTATATCTGTTTTTTCAACTTGGTCTACAAGAAATTTCAGAAATCTGTTGACAAGTGTCTTCAACCAAGTCTTTCACTGTTTAGGAATACAGATAACAGCATTGGTGTAATGGGTGAGCTGATGCATTGGTTCCTAGACAGTCATGAATGTCAAGCAGATTCTAGCAGCCACATGTCTGGCCTGCATGCAACCTGTGCTGTTGCCTATACTAATGGCTTACTCACATTGCCTTGAATTTTCTATCACAATGTGCTGCATTCATTTCAATAGCAGTAGGGATGTCTATTTTTCCCGACTGTGTCTTACTTTCTGTATACAAGCCATAAATTTCCACGTATTCAAATTAATACAGGAAATATTAGTCATAGTATGCTTGTAATTTCGCGGAATGTAGCTATAGATTTGATACGTTGCATTTCTGATGATTTGTTACCACGGTGGTATCTTCTTGTTAAATGGATCGTAAAGCTTGAAGAAGCGAGGTGCTATTTCTTTAATGCCTGCAGTAGAATTGCTTCCTGCTTAACAATACTGTGATAAGTGATTTCGGTGCACGTTCGATCCATTATCCTTATATCATAGCTCAGATTCGATCTAAATTTGAAGAAAACGAAATATCCCAAAGTGATTGAGTTGAACTTGGCCACAGTTTTCCACCCATTGCCAAGATACAGTTCATTATTGCCTGCAAGAATCATCGTGTCACAGATTGCACCGGAGGGAGTTCGTAGCTGGAGAAGCTTTCCAGCATCTTTCCTGTAAACATCAACAAATATACGGGGCAAGGACTGCAAGTGGAACAACAGTTGATTAGATTGCCTGCTTGAAATAATATTGTTAAGTTCCTTGTATGCAGAACATGTACTTACTAACTATTTTTTAACCTATGCATATACTGGTATTACAAGCTTTATATATAAGCTTACCAGTCTGTCATTTTTTCGATCACTGGATACGATAACTTTGAAGAAATTCATACTGATTCCAATGCTGAGGCCTTAACTGCTAATGTTTGATTATAGAATGTAGGCTGTGTATACAAATGCCAACCACGTCAGTTCTTTAATAAGTTCATATTGAATTACACACACACACAAACACACATTACAGTGACAAACCAGAAGGATCATAACATAGTTATGCATTCTCACAGTGACACAAACATATTGCGGTTCAAACTACCCAAGAACTCGTGTTTCATATATTTATTCATTTACGCAATTCAAATCTTTGGCATCTTGAGCATGCATACTTTGATGAAATAGTACATACAAGCAAAAGCAGAGGAACAATATCGAACGGGGAAAAAACAGATTGTCACTATGGGCTCGCAATTGCAAACACTACAGATTGAAAATGTTGAATACAATAACACAAACAAGTGATAGCTGATTTCAATGAGTTGTGTACAAATATATAAGCAGGTATTCTTATGAACTTGTGCAAATCCTTTTTTTTTCATGTGATATTACATATTGGAAGGAAAACCCTAAATGAAACGGACCTAAAGCAGGTGAATCTTGGCGGCGATACATAAGACTTGCAATATGAAAGGTTGAGTGGGAGGAGCAGTGGATGGTCATGAATACCCAACGAACTTTTGCACGATTAATTTATTATGCTCGACTAAAATTGCAGTGGAGGCCCTCCTATTTGTGGATATTTAATATCATGCATATGATTGGCCGAGTTTAATCGAGAACCAATACATAATAGTTATTTGCTGGGAACTAATTGAGTCTTCGTTAAAGAAATTAATATATCTGCATCGGCGTCTAAAAATTATACGAGAGATTATTACGTATAAATTGGAGTTTAGTCTTGCATTGTATTAAGGTTGCATTCTTACTAATAACTGGTTCTACTAAAATCTTGTATTCATCAAACTCTAAATCGATATGTCATCTATAACATCGGCATGATTTGTGCGCAGGTATATTTAACTAACTGCTAATTGCATTAAAACATTGTGTACATAATAGGTTTCGTATAGATGTCTATCAAAGACGTCTATTTTACAATGAGACAACAATAATCAGACACTAACTCGAATAATATATGAAAAATACATGAATCGTAGAAAATTACTGATGTCAGACAACATTGGATTGCCAGCAAACAATGCGAAGCTGGATATCTTAAAGAGATGGATGTGCAATGAATAAATATTAGATGTGGTGTAGGAAAATGTATGAAAGAAAAGCACCGATACTAAACAAACAAAACATTATATGTTAACTTACACATATGTTGTCCCAAAAGTGTACCCAAAAAAATACACAGGTCTCTGCTATGATTGGAGACATTACTTTACCCTTCAAATACAACAGAACAGGACCTATATAGTATGGCATCTTCATATGCACAAAATGACAGCCATGTTTTGCTATGAAACTGCACAAAAAAATATTAGCAAAAAGCATAAAAATAACAACTCTGTAAGCACAAGTTGTTAATTTTATGCACTGCTGTCTCCAGGATGAACTGCTAAATGCAGTCCTTGTATCTACATACATATCTGATCACATAGTTTTACAGGCCTTCATCACAGAATTAATTTTATGCAATCTCAACTTGGCGAACACTCCACTTGTTAAGCCAGCGTGGATTCTTGCTGCTGGATGGAGCCAAGCGGAAATAGAATCGTTTGTCTACCGCTGCATCATTCGCCTTGGACAACACATCGCTCTGTTCCTGCATAGCAATACAAGACGACTATACTAATTAACATCCCATGGAATCAGCCGCATTTCAACTCAAAACTGAGAAATATGGGCCTAGTTAGCTTACATCTGGAGTCATTGCAGACAGGATGACCGCACTCTTATTTAGCACTGTTTCAACGGCATGTCCAAATATAGCAACCTCAAGTTCACCACTGCCATCACCAATTCGAACTCCGAGGCGCCCCCTGCACGATATCAATTTGTTTACATCGCAGTTAGAAATCATATACTTACATGAGAAAGACCCCGTTGCTCACAAATGGATTATTGTGTATACAGCCATAGATCACATGAGTCATTGAATTGATAAACAATAACTTTGAAAAAATTATGTGAGATTGAACGCGGCATACCATGGTGCAGAAATGCAATCACTTTTTTCACAGCCTGGGCAAGCAAATACTTCGCCTATCACGTGGTTAGTAGCCCGGTTGCATTTGTTGCATGCGGTATACCACGGCCGCTGACTACAAGGTGCAACAACAACAGACACTCTCACCCAGACTTCATCAAAACCAGCCTGCTGCAATGCAAAATAACATTAATCCAATCGGGAATATCATAGATAAATTTGCACGCGATTACAATGCTAGACAGGACAAGTTACCGGACTACTTGGTAAGTCTGCAATCCTCACAAGTTTGAACTCAGATGTAGAAGTATTGACAACTTTCCTTTTTAGTAACATCTCAGGGTCACTAATAGCATCAATTTTCTCGTAGTTAGCATCACGCCTGCAATATCTTTAGATTGTTAACATAAACTATCATACGACAACCTATGCACTACATATAGGTAGATAATGAAGGCAGTTTACCAATCCGACAATTCATCGACCCGTGCATCAGGAACATCAGTCAAGAACATTGTAGACATAGTAGTTTTCAAGGAGAATCCTGGGAGACACAGGCAAAACCATTTATGAACATAACAGTAGGTGCAAACATAACATATCATACGTCAACATTTCAGCAAAAGACAGCATGTTCATACCTGAGTATTTCGATGCCACAACATTAGTGACGATGACCACCGGCTGGGACTTTGCTAACTTGGCCAGTTTTTCTGCATCAGTGGTTGCTATCTCATCCCAAGCTGAAAGGCACACTGGACTCAAACTGTTTGGCAAGGCAAATGAAGTTAGAGAAAACAGCAAATAGATAGAGTGGATAAGATTCAGCAAGGGGAAGGGGAAAGACACCACATGATATCATCGATTACACAACAATTTTCAGCATCATAAACAACTAAAGACATCTTACATATATATAACATGTATATTTCATATCTGAATTCCATACCAGTATGAACAAAACAAAATTGATGGATCAAAGGAACATACAAGTGTTGTACATGCTCATATTAATTTATCAGGCAAATCAAGAATATCTTTATTGCATACACTGATGGTTGATTCCTCACAGGTCACATTGTACAAGCTTAATGTTGATCTGGGATGCTTTCGTTCTTCTATTACTTTACAGAGCATAACAAAGCAATATTTGCAGTGTAGGAAACAATATTTAACTATATTATCGTTTTAAGAACTTCCACTGCCTATAATGTGATCATACCTAACTAACAAAAATAGGCGCAGAACAGTATATTAGAAGTAAGCAAGGCACATCCAAGAACTTACGTATCGTCGACAACAACTATATCTCGAACCTTCGAACGAGCAATCGAATCCTTCCATGGCACAGTTTTCGGCGACATGACAGCTATGACTATCACTGCAACATCTGCACATGGATACATATATTGTGAGTATGTAAATTTTGACGGAACAAAGAAACATAGCCACGACAAGCACAGCAATAACAAGCACAACTAAATACGAGCAACGCATACAAAACTCAGCAAGCGATGCAGTGCTAAAATATTGGGGGAAACTACCAAATTTGTCAGGTTTCCCGATGAGATCGCGGGCGTCAGTCAGATTCTTGAAATTGAACGTAGTAGCTCCCCTTTCATCTGCAGCATCTTCGACTGGTACAATTTTCATCTGAGGATCCAGAACAAGGACATAATCGTGGTCAATGTAGCGATGTTGCGGGTTAACACGGCGTACAGCTCCATCACTGAACCAGTATGAATGATATGGATGCAGCTGTTTGTCAAATGTTTCAATTTCACCGTCAAAAGCTGTGGCTTGTATCTTTTTACCCTGCGCAGCACAAAGCAGGTAATGATGATTATGACACAGGTTTTGGATGAGGTCAATGTACTACTCGCTAACTAACCTCGCTATCACAAAGGACATATCGCTGATACTTAGTGTTGCCAAAACGAGCTGTTGTTGCACGGTACTTCTCAACAACACGAAGTTTAATCTTCCATTCTTTCAATTGATCAGTCAGGGCAGATAACTTCAGCATATCACTTTCCATCCCTAGTTTACAACAGCAACACACAAACAGCGTATATAAGCACCACATTTGTAGTTACATGCTTTTCATATCGTAAAAAAACTCGATGCATAATCACGCAATCATTTAACTTTGCAGCAAGTACATTTGATATAGCAAAATCAAGCGAACAACAAATATAAACCACAATAATGCAACCAGACAAGATTATAGCAAGCACATATTCGGGGCCATAATTTCATGTGTCGTATTTCCAGTGACACGGACGAAAGCACGACCAAAAAAAAAAAAAAAAAAAAAAAGATAATAATAACAATAATAATAATAATAAAACAAAAAAGATTATATATATATGTGTGTATATATATAGTATATGCTATTCCTATTGTGAATCAATATTATAATTGCCCGGATGCTCGACGTAGCAGATGTTTGTACACAACATCCTGGGTACTGTCAACAGTTTGGATATTATCAAGTGGATGTATTAAAATTTTCACTGTCGCAGACAACGTTGCTTGAGATAATGCAACATAGAGTTGACCGTGCAAGGATACTGATTGAGGAAGATAAATACCAACATACTGCAAAGTTTGGCCTAGGGACTTATTAATTATCGTAGCAAAGCATAGTCGGACCAGGAATTGTTTTCTTTCAAACTCAACTGGGGAGTTATCTGTCTCAGATGGCCTGAGTGGTATCCTAGGTATGAAGACATCCTTCCCTTTATTGTGTCCTATAGCTATTTCAGCATGTATGATATTAGGAAGGAGATTTTTACAAATGAGTTTAATACCATTAGGCAGCCCGGCAGATGAATCTAAATTTCGTAACAACATCACAGGACAACCACATTTTAAGCATGGCTCATGAGGAGGCAGTTCATTAGGTGTGAGAGTATGTAAAAGCTCCAAAGAATGGTTATCTCGGCTACCAGGAAGACAATGATCAAAACTTGTGTAGACATGTGTGTTACCAGGGAATCTACCAAGTAAAATTTGATTCAGTAAATCAACACAATCATTTCTTGGTGTCAAGATGGCCCGATACACAAGGTAATCACACTTCAGGCACGCTTTCAAAGTTAGGGTAAACGTAATCAATGAAAGCACTAATCGATGCTCTATAATTTACAAAAGGCACAACCATAGATTGCGGTAGCTTTAATAAGGATTCATCATTTTCTTGCAAGAGGCCATCCCCGACCGATAATAGAAACTCCGCAAAAGATGGATCATGTATTGCCCTCATGTTCAACGTTGGACGTAATAGGCGCATATGACGCCGCAGGTGCGAAGCAACAATGCTGTTACATATGCATTCCTCCTTCGTTGCTCGCACTGTCAGAGGAAGTACTTGCCTAAAATCACCACCGAAAACAACAACGTCTCTGCCCTACACAACCAAATAAAAAACCAGTTAACAGATATCAAACCATAACTGAAAACACATATAAATACAAATGAAACCATAATCGAGAACAGAAGACTAACGGGGTGGCCGGGGAACTGGAGCAGCACCGCCATCACGACTATTACATTCACCCACAGATACAGCAGGGGGTACGACAGAGGTCCCTCTATTCCCAGAAGGCGCACAGACAGTGTCTGGATGCTGTAATGAACCTGGCGATGAAGAACCCGACGCGCCTGAAGCAATATTCAGCAACCCAGATGACACGGCTGGCATATAGGACAGCACAGTATTTGGTAAACCATTATAGGCATCCAAAGCAGTACCATATCCGACCGCAAAACCAACAGACGGTCTGTTCAGCCCAAAACCCCTAATAGCCATGGAACCAACAGGCATGGGATACGGGGAAGCATACCTAGGTGCTTGCACACTACTACCTGGTATCCCGGTATAGTCAACAGAACCGGTAACAGAGCCCCTCACATCTGCATTGTGCACAGACAGGCTGGGATTCGCAATACGCCCCCTCAGTCTACCCAAGGCCCGCGGAGCTATGGCAGACGTATTACCTCCTGCACATGAAGGCCTACTATTCGCATTTTCCGACCGTGGTCTACCCGGCGGCCGAAAAGCCGGGCCAGGAGTGTTAACTCCTGCAGATAATCCTGAACCACGTGCTAGCTCCTCCTCGACTAAACCCCGGCGAGTACGTTTCCCAAGACTACCTGCAGGCTTTTAGAAACTACAGGCCACACACTACATAAAGACACAAACATCAACTAACTTCAACCACGGTAACAACATCACGGACACAAAATCTATACCAAATAACCAAGCAGTAAACAAACCATATTTCCACCGCAAATTCTCAGTCGCACCATCAATCCAGATTACACAGGATTTATACCGATTCCAACCTGACCGAGATACCTCATTATTAAAATAAGCGCACCAGTTTAAGACACTGAGCCACCATTACACATTAAACCAGGTAAAAGTAACTAAACCAAACAAACAAACTAAAAACCAAAGGCATGGGAAGACACAAATCCCACACGCTGGCAAACCAAAACAGAAACACGGCAACAAACAACAGGCATGAAACTAAACACACACTACCAACTCTAACAGATATGAACATACCAGATAAGCAATCAGACGAAGGCCCACCATCCGCATTTTCCAACCGCGATCTACTCGTCGGCCGAACAGCCGGGCCAGGACTGTTAACTTCTGCAGATAATCCTGAACCGCGTGCTAGCTCCTCCCCCACTAAACCCCGGCGAGTACGTTTCCCAAGACTACCTGTAGGCATTTAGAAACCACAGGCCAAACACTACAAAAAGACACAAACATCAATTAGCTTCAACCACGATGACAACATCACAGACACAAAAACTACACCAAATAACCAAGCAGTAGACAAACCACATTTACAACGCAAATACTCAGTCGCACCATCAATCCAGATTACACATGATTTATACCGATTCCAACGTCACCGAGATGCCTCATTACTAAAAGAAACGCACCAGCTTAAGACACTGAGCCAGCATTACACATTAAACCAGGTAAAATTAACTCAACCAAACAAACAAACAAAAAACCAAAGGGATGGCAAGACACAAATCCCACACGCTAGCAAGCCAGAACAGAAACTCAGCAACAAACAACAGGCATGAACAAAACACACAATGCCAACTCTAACAGATATGACCATACCAGATAAGCGATCACAACAAATTCCTTGCTCAACCAACAGCCGATCAACCTGCAAACACCAACACTGAATGTAAGCAAATGTGAATCATACTAACCAAGCATCATCTTGTCAACTGGCTACAACCACCACATGCAGAGCCTATACGTATATATAGCACACTTCTACATGCAGTAATAACACCATTAGCCAACAAAAAAACCCCAGAACACACACATGCAAGCAATCAAACCATATAAAATACCTATTTGTTAATCATCATCATAAAAAACACACATGCAAGTAAGTATTACAACAACCCACATGGCAGAGTAAATATTCAATCCACAACCAACCAAATAAACCCCCCCCACCCCAACCACCAACTGCCCGGAAAAAAGAAAAAAGTAAAACCCAAGTCAAAAAACCAAATTCAACAACCCCACAGAACCTGACAAACCGATACACACACCAAGTACCGGATAACGCACAACCCACCATACCAATTTCCGGCAGCCGGCGAAAACAAAACCCACAAGCCGTAGAAAACACACAGACGAAGAGAGACGAAAGAACTAACCTACTGACAATAAATCAGCAAATGGCACCAACATCAGAAGAGCCGTCTCCCACATTCTTAAGAATAAATGGCAAAAAGTCGACACCTGTCCCACTAACGATTGCCGGAGACCAGCCACAGCTACTCGGAGCATCGCCACCTGTCCCACCAAGAAGATCACCGACTACGAAGTTCATGCTCCACAGCCCAGACCAACCAGAGACATTTCAAAAGACAATATCGCCCTTCAACCACAGCCTATCCGTTCCACATCAGCAAGGGCATAACCGACCTTTTCTACACGTCACAATTACGTAGGCATTTCGCTGGCACTTGGTCCGAATTGGCAGCACGTAATTGGACCAACACTGCCACGCAAACTGGCCGTAACTTCTTTTATATAGGTAGTAGGATTTTAAGCGTGGAAAATGATTATTGCCAGTAATAGTAAAATTCTTGCCGTTTTTGATGAAATATATGCGGAATTAGCATATTCTTGCAGTTTTAGATGTCCCTAAGGGGGGAATGTTGTTCTTGCCATATTTGATATCATCTATGGCAAGAGAATTATTTCCACCCAAAAATTAGTGTTTTTTTGCCGTTTTTGAGTAAGTTTCTAGTACTGACCTATGGTCGTAGATCGGAGTTCCGTCACATCACACTCTAATCTATCACTGCCGCTGCATCCCACCACCGTTCGAAGCCACCTGCGTAGCCCACCACCTTCATAAACTCACGACCGTTCCACCACCACGACCACCAGAGTCTTTGTCGTCGTCTTCCACCGCAACTTGCTGGTCCTTTCTATCTTCCCCTTCTTCTTCTCCTTCCTTTTTTGTTCCTCGTATTTCTCTCTGTAGGGTTTTGATTCATGGATGCGCAACGGAAACACAAACAAACATAATCCATGCAATACCCTCCAAGGATCACAAGTCAAGAGACATAACGATGGTAAGGGAAGAAATCAATAACACACCTTAGGGTTTCTCCTTTGATGACTTCAAAAGCGAATTGTGTCACGTGTTCTATAGTTGATCCACACCTAGAGTTGAATTCTAGATCTTCCAATCCTTGGTGCTAGCCCGGAATAAGGAAGAGAAGAAGAATCACGCAAAACGAGACGGAAAAAGGAGGTTTTGCCTCCTTGTGGGCCGACGGGGATGGGCGGCGGCAAAGAGGGGCGGTGGCTCCTCTTTGCTTGCTTGCTCTCTCCTATTTGTTCTTTCTCACTAAACTTAGTAGGACTCAAGTTATGATCAATAAGGTCATAAGTGTGGGAAGGAAGGAGTGTCCTTTATATAGTCCAACAAATCCTTGCCAACTACCTAAAGAACTTATTCTAGTCCTACTAAAATTCAGTTTAGTCCCTTCCTTGCAAATTAGTCCTACTAAGTTTTCAAGATGTTGCAAAGTGATCCTTCTAATTAATTAATCTTATTAATAAATTCTCAAATCTAGTCCAACAAATCCCATAGGTTTTATCTAGTTGGTAACAACAATTTGCTAATATGGAGCGGTTTCTAGCAAAACATCCATTGTAGCCAACTAATAGAATAGTCATCTTGACAAACCTTGTACAAGTAATTGTCTCATCCCTTTGTCTCTATATCCAGATTGGACACGAGACATACAAGTCATACTCGTATATCCAATCCATAGTTTCTCGATCCATGGGAATAGCCTTATTCGTGCAAATAACATCAATATCCCATATTGATTTATTTGAGTCTGGCCAGACATTCTATAAGCACTATCCCTCGAGTGGCCTAGGATATTTGCTCCCGTTATGTGGGAGGGACAAATTGTTGGAATAGATGCCCTAGAGGCAATCTAGTTTAGTATGAATTTGTATATGGCTAGAAAATTCATTTATTATTTTCTCGATATTTAATATAATGAATTCCTTAGATTTACAAACGTGTTGTTTATCTTAAATATCCCTAGTCAAGTATAATGATTAAATGGGACAATCATCTATAGACTAGTATGGGGTTGGATTGATATGGAGATATCATGATCTAACACATAGGTGTGCATTACGAAATGTTGCACTGGATTGACCCATCACCGAGAAGGCTACATACATGTTATGTTAAGTCACAAGTTCTTCTCGCGGTGCAATGGTATTGTCATCCTTAGACTTGAAGTCACTAGATATTCTAGTTGTGGATCATTGTGATCTTGGTAGCGTTTAACGCTACACCGTAACTGGGTAGTTATAAAAGCGTGTACTGGATCAATGAGAAGCAAGCTTAGAGATCGTAGTGGACGTAGAGAGGATTTGCCCCTCCCACATAACGGGAGTAGATATCCTAGGCCACTCGAGGGATAGTGCTTATAGAATGTCTGGCCAGACTCAAATAAATCAATATATGGGATATTGATGTTATTTGCACGAATAAGGCTATTCCCATAGATCGAGAAACTATGGATTGGATATACGAGTGTGACTTGTATGTCTCGTGTCCAATCCGGATATTGAGGCAAAGGGATGAGACAATTACTTGTACAAGGTTGTCTAGATGACTATTCTATTAGTTGGCTAGAATGGATGTTTTGCTAGAAACCGCTCCATATTAGCAAATAGTTGCTACCAACTAGATAGAACCTATGGGGTCACACGCTATATAGAGTTGTACTAGATTTGGGAATTAATTAATTGGATTAATTAATTAGAAGGATCACTTTGCAAACCCTTGCAAACTTAGTAGGGACTAATTTGCAAGGAAGGGACTAAATTGAATTCTAGTTGGACTAGAATAAGTCCTTTAGGTAGTTAACAAGGAGTTGTTGGACTATATAAAGGACCCTCCTTCCTTCCTTCCTTATAACTAGTGCTCATTAGTGAACATAACAAGAGTGGGAGAGAACAAAGGAGAGAGAGCAAGCAACAAGGAGGCCGAACCCGACCCCCTTGCCGCCGCCCTCACCCCGTCGGCCAAAAGAGGGTCGAAGCCCCTATTTTGTCTCGTTTTGCGTGATTCCTTCATCCTCCTCTTATTCCGGGCTAGCACCAAGGAGTTTGGGAGATCTAGGATCAACTCTAGGCGTGGACCAACTATAGAGAACGTGACACTATTCGCGTTTGAAGTCATCAAGGAGAACCCAAAGGTGTGTTTATGATTTCTTACCTTCACTATCGTTATGCATCTAGACTTGTGATCCTTGGAGGGTTTTGCATGGATTTTATTTGATTATGCTTCCGTTTTCTCGTTCCATGAATCAAAACCCTACAGTGGTATACAGGTCGTAGAGCATAAACGTCGTTTATGTGTTACATTCTTGTTGTTTTACACCTTAATTTGATTGTTTATCGCGTAAAACAAGACAAATCAAGCATGGGATGCAATTTGTCAAGAATTACTCATAACAAGATCCAATTTTTGCATTGGATGCATGAATTGGTGAGTTTGAGAAATTTTAGGATCTTAGATCTAGGGTTTGGGCATCCTTGGGGAAGAAGGAGTTCTCCCAAAACAAGGAAACAACCAAACATGGGCTCCAAGCAAAGGGAGTTGTTTTGGAAACAAACCCCAAGAGGAGGTTCGGCCCCCTAGGGGACCGCCCCCTTGCTTGCCGCCCAAGCTTGGCCGCTCTAAGGGGCCGGGCGGCCCTAACCCGCGGGCCTAGCTTGCGGGTTTTGGGCCGGGCCGGCCCTAGGGCCTTGTGGTTCACTTTAATGGGCCCGGGCAATTGGATTGTTGGGCCCATGGACCGTTTTAACCCTAGAATATCCTAAAATCAATTAAAATTGACCAAGCGCGTTAAATTGGATTTTAACTGTTTATGTGCAAATCGCATGGTGATTGGATATGGCCTTAGGATGTGGTTTGATGTGGATGTTTAATTTTGTGGTTTGTTTTACGGCCTGCGAGCTGATCGATTAATTGTAATAATTAATTAGGGTTTTATAGCCTGCGTGCCATTTTTTCTCATTTTGTGAGATTTATTTCGTATAGATGTTAGTAAGTGCTAGATAAAGTAGATTGTTAGCCAAGAACGGAGAAAAGAAGCCCAAAGCCAAAGAAGCCACAAAAGATGGAGCATGGAGCATGGAGCATGGAGCATTCCACATGACTATGAAGGAGGGACCAAAAGATCGAGACGCATGGAGATGTGTTTGCTTAGGGTTCATAGATAATTCCATTGGCTTGGAATTATCTTAGTCTAGAAAAGGCCATATCCACATCACGTTTATTTTCTGTTATGTGGTTGTTTATTTATTGTCTTATTATTTGTGTGGTTGGTGTATGGATGATGCATGCAATTAGGATAATAAGATAATTAGACAACCCGGATCTATGATTTGGAGTTGTGCCCAAACTCAAATAGATAGATTAGTTGATATTGATCAACAAAACAATTAAAAATGAATTTAAAATCCCTCAAAAATTTTAAATATTGTGTTCTTGCCTTCTCGTTATTTAAACACTCATTATCATCATTATTTATCAAGTTCGTGCGTGCCAAAGCATGGCGACTTGGTTCATAATGATGGAATGTGATGGCACGTAACAATGTGCAATTGTTTAGATAAGAGGTTGAACACAACTAGGCTATTAATTTGATTAAGAAACCTAGAGGCAATCAATTGGGATTATCCATACGGATGGATAAATAAGGAGTTATTTGCCCGATTGAACCAAGAGTTGCATGTGGGATGCAATTGGAATTGTTCCTACCTAAAAGTAGTCAAATTATGGGTGACTTGCCAAAGCAAGCTCATAAGGATATGAAAAGATGGATCTTGGCCCACTAGAAAATATAAGGATATTTTCCACATTAATATCTTGAGGGTTATTAATCCGTAGAAAAATAGTGGGAGCTATATTTAATAAACTAGCCATTATTAAATATAGTCAAAAATTCACAAATACTAAAACTTGCGTATTTTCCTTTTTGTAGAATACCAAATGGCAAACAACTCATCGAGTTCACAACATTCCCTACGATCTGTCCTTGAGAAGGACAAGCTCTCTGGAACCAACTTTCTTGATTGGTACAGAAACTTGAGAATTGTTCTCAAGCAAGAGAAGAAACTGTACGTAATAGAGGAGCATGTTCCAGAAGGTCCAGAGAACCAGACACCTGCTGCCTTAAAGGCGTATCAAAAGCGTGTTGATGACGCTAATGATGCGGCCTGCCTAATTCTTTGCACCATGACCTCTGAGCTTCAGAAGCAACACGAGAACATGAATGCTGCCGATATGATCGAACATCTAAAGCAGCTCTTCCAAAAGCAGGCGAGGGTAGAGAGGTATGAGGTCTCAAAGGCACTGTTCAAATGTCATCTGGCAGAAGGGAACCCGGTGGGACCCCATGTACTCCGAATGATCGGGTACTTAGAGAATCTCGCCCGGCTTGGGTTCCCGGTCGGCCAAGAGTTGGCAACCGATCTCGTGTTGCAATCGTTGCCGGAGAGTTATGGACAGTTCATTATGAACTATAACATGAACGAGATCGTTAAACCACTGCCAGATCTGCTCAACATGTTGAGGACGGCTGAACAGAGCATCAACAAGGGTAAGGGCAAGGCCATTATGATGGTGCAGAAAGGAAAGGGCAAAAGGTTTGCCTCTTCCTCCAAGGGCAAAGGCAAGTCAGTTGCCAAGTCCAAGGAACAAGCCCTTAAGCCTATTGGTGGCATTGCCAAGGTCGTGAATAAGGGTGAGTGTCACTACTGCAGTCAGCCTGGACACTGGAGGAGGAACTGCCCAAAATATCTGGAGGACAAGAGGCTTGGAATAGTGATTCCACCACCACCAGGTATTTTTGTTGTAGATGTCAATTTAACTGTCTCTACATCATGGGTATTAGATACTGGATGTGGATCTCATATTTGTCGAAATATGCAGGATCTAAAGAGAAGTAAAAGATTGGCTAAAGGGGAGGTAGATCTGCGCGTTGGGAATGGAGCAAAGGTTGCTGCGTTGGCGATAGGCGTGTGCGAGCTATCTCTGCCTTCAGGATTAGTTTTAGAATTAAATAATTGCTATTTTTTGCCTGCTATGAGCAGAAACATTATTTCTATTTCTTGTTTGGACAAGGAAGGTTTTATTATTTCAATAAAGAACAATTGTTGTTCCTTTTATTTGAATAATATTCGCTATTTTAGTGCGCAATTATTTAATGGACTTTATGTCCTTGATCTAAGCAATCCTGTCTACAACATTGATACCAAGCGAATTAAACTAAATGATTTAAATCCTGCTTATTTATGGCATTGTCGTTTAGGCCATATAAATGAGAAACGTGTATCTAGACTCCATAAGGATGGATTACTAGACTCATTTGATTTTGAATCATATGAGACATGTGAGGCTTGTTTATTAGGAAAAATGACAAAGTCCCCTTTCAATAAGAAAGGTGAGAGGACTAGTGAGCAATTGGCGCTCATACATACTGATGTGTGTGGACCATTTGCCACGCCTGCCAGGGGTGGTTATGTCTACTTCATTACATTTACTGATGATTACAGTAGATATGGATTTGTGTACCTTATGAGGGCAAAATCCGAATCCTTTGAAGTGTTCAAAGAATTCAAGAATGAAGTAGAGAAGCAACTTGAGAAAAGTATCAAAGCCCTACGATCGGATCGTGGAGGAGAATACTTGAGCCAAGAGTTTGACGACTATCTTAGAGAGTGTGGGATCGTGTCCCAACTCACTCCACCCGAAACACCACAATGGAATGGCGTGTTCGAGAAGAGGAATCGAACCCTATTGGATATGGTTCGATCTATGATGTGTCAAACCGATCTTCCATTATCGTTTTGGGGCTACGCTCTATTAAGTGCGGCTTTCACCATTAACCGTGTTCCATCTAAATCAGTCATGAAGACACCATATGAGATGTGGAGTGGGAGGCGTCCCACACTGTCGTTCATGATGATTTGGGGCTGCGATGTCTATGTTAAACGTTTACAATCAGACAAGTTAGGGCCTAAATCGGATAAGTGTAAATTTGTGGGGTACCCTAAGGAAACTAAGGGATACTACTTCTACAATCCAACCGAAAACAAAGTGTTTGTTGCTCGGACCGGCGTGTTTCTAGAAAGAGAGTTTGTCTCTAAAGAAGCAAGTGGGAGGAATGTAGAACTTGAAGAAGTTCAAGAACCACAAATCACTGAACCGATTATGGAACATGAACAGGAATCACAAGCGGTTGTGGAGCCACCTGTTCAGGTAACACGAGAGCTTCGTAGATCTAGTAGAGTGCGCCAGGAACCCGAGAGGTACGGACTTCTCGTAACCGATTCCGGTGACACGATGCTCATAGATGATGAGACTACTACCTATGAGGAGGCCATGAGTGGCCCAGACTCGCAGAAGTGGCTTGAAGCCATGAGATCTGAGATGGAATCCATGTATACCAACAAAGTATGGACTTTGGTGGAACCACCCGATGGGGCGCGGCCCATAGGGTTCAAGTGGGTCTTCAAGAAGAAGATCGACATGGATGGTAATGTGATTACCTATAAGGGCCGATTGGTGGCTAAAGGATTCAGACAGATTCATGGTATTGACTACGATGAAACCTTTTCACCAGTCGCTATAACCAAATCCATCTGAATCCTACTTGCAATTGCAGCATACTACGACTATGAGATTTGGCAGATGGATGTCAAAACAGCATTCCTTTATGGAAATCTCCTCGAGGACGTGTATATGATACAGCCGGAGGGTTTTGAGGATCCAAAGCAAGCCAACAAAGTCTGTAAGCTGCAACGATCCATTTATGGATTGAAGCAAGCTTCTAGGAGTTGGAATCGACGTTTTGATGAAGTGGTCAAAGAGTTTGGCTTCATCAGAAACGAAGATGAGTCTTGTGTCTAAAAGAAGGTTAGTGGGAGCTCTGTAGCTTTTCTGGTCTTGTATGTGGATGACATACTACTCATTGGAAACGACATTCCCATGCTGCAATCTGTGAAAGATTAGCTAGGAAAGTGTTTCTCAATGAAAGACTTAGGGGAAGCAGCCTACATACTCGGTATAAAGATCTATAGAGATAGATCTAAGAGGTTGCTAGGCCTAAGTCAAAGTACATATATTGACAAGGTGTTGAAACGGTTCAACATGCAAGATTCCAAGAAGGGATTCTTGCCCATGTCACATGGAATCACTCTTTCGAAGAGTGGTTGTCCTTCCAATGGGATTGAGAAGGAACGCATGAGTAGGATTCCCTATGCCTCGGCCATAGGATCTATCATGTACGCCATGTTATGTTCTAGACCAGAAGTGTCATATGCCTTGAGTATGACAAGCAGATACCAATCCAATCCTGGTGAGAGTCATTGGATTGCTGTCAAGAACATCCTAAAGTACTTGAGAAGAACTAAGGATGCTTTCTTGATATTTGGCGGTGAGGAAGAGTTGCGTGTAAGGGGTTACACTGATGCAAGCTTCCAAACTTACAGAGATGACTTTAGATCACAGTCGGGATATGTGTTTTGCCTGAATGGAGCAGCGGTGAGCTGGAAGAGTTCCAAGCAAGAGACGGTAGCTGATTCTACAACAGAGGCTGAGTACATTGCTGCGAATGGCGCAGCAAAGGATGCTGTTTGGATCAGAAAATTTGTTTCTGAACTTGGTGTGGTCCCTAGCATTGCGGATCCAGTGGAGTTGTTCTGCGACAACACTGGGGCGATCGCGCAATCGAAGGAACCAAGATCACACCAGATGTCCAAGCACGTGCTCAGGAAGTTTCATCTGATTCGAGATATTATCGATAGAGGAGACGTTCGGATATGCAAGATTCCTACATATGATAATCTGTAGCATGAAGGGCACACTAGGAGTATGGGCATACGAGATGCGCCAGATTGGCTCTAGTGCAAGTGGGAGACTGTTGGAATAGATGCCCTAGAGGCAATCTAGTTTAGTATGAATTTGTATATGGCTAGAAAATTCATTTATTATTTATTGGATATTTAATATAATGAAGTCCTTAGATTTACAAATGTGTTGTTTATCTTAAATATCCCTAGTCTAGTATAATGATTAAATGGGACAACATCTATAGACTAGTATGGGGTTGGATTGATATGGAGATATCATGATCTAACACATAGGTGTGCATTACGGAATGTTGCACTGGATTGACCCATCACCGAGAAGGCTACATACATGTTATGTTAAGTCACAAGTGCTTCTCGCGGTGCAATGGTATTGTCATCCTTAAACTTGAAGTCACTAGATATTCTAGTTGTGGATAATTGTGATCTTGGTAGCGTTAAACGCTACACCGTAACTAGGTAGTTATAAAGGCGTGTACTGGATACGATGAGAAGCAAGCTTAGAGATCGTAGTGGACGTAGAGAGGATTTGCCCCTCCCACATAACGGGAGTAGATATCCTAGGCCACTCGAGGGATAGTGCTTATAGAATGTCTGGCCAGACTCAAATAAATCAATATATGGGATATTGATGTTATTTGCACGAATAAGGCTATTCCCATAGATCGAGAAACTATGGATTGGATATACGAGTGTGACTTGTATGTCTCGTGTCCAATCCGGATATTGAGGCAAAGGGATGAGACAATTACTTGTACAAGGTTGTCTAGATGACTATTCTATTAGTTGGCTAGAATGGATGTTTTGCTAGAAACCGCTCCATATTAGCAAATAGTTGCTACCAACTAGATAGAACCTATGGGGTCACACGCTATATAGAGTTGTACTAGATTTGGGAATTATTTAATTGGATTAATTAATTAGAAGGATCACTTTGCAAACCCTTGCAAACTTAGTAGGGACTAATTTGCAAGGAAGGGACTAAATTGAATTCTAGTTGGACTAGAATAAGTCCTTTAAGTAGTTAACAAGGAGTTGTTGGACTATATAAAGGACCCTCCTTCCTTCCTTCCTCATAACTTATGAACATTAGTGAACATAACAAGAGTGGGAGAGAACAAAGGAGAGAGAGCAAGCAACAAGGAGGCCGAACCCGACCCCCTTGCCGCCGCCCTCACCCCGTCGGCCAAAAGAGGGCCGAAGCCCCTCTTTTGTCTCGTTTTGCGTGATTCCTTCACCCTCCTCTTATTCCGGGCTAGCACCAAGGAGTTTGGGAGATCTAGGATCAACTCTAGGCGTGGATCAACTATAGAGAACGTGACACTATTCGCGTTTGAAGTCATCAAGGAGAACCCAAAGGTGTGTTTATTATTTCTTACCTTCACTATCTTTATGCATCTAGACTTGTGATCCTTGGAGGGTTTTGCATGGCTTCTGCTTCCGTTTGCGCGTTCCATGAATCAGAACCCTACACAAATTATATCTACGTCCGCTATGATCTCTAAGCTTGCTTCTCATTGTATCCGGTACACGCCTTTATAACTACCCAGTTACAGTGTAGCGCTTAACGCTACCAAAATCACAATAATCCACAACTAGAATATCTAGCGACTTCAAGTCTAAGGATGACTTGTGACTTAACATAACGTGTATGTAGCCTTCTCGGAGATGGGTCAATCCAATGCGCCATTACCCTTAATGCACACCTATGTGTTGGATCATGATATCTCCATATCAATCCAACCCCATACTAGTCTATAGATGATTGTCCTATTAATCATTATACTGGACTAGAGATATTAAAGATAAACAACACAATTGTAAATCTAAGGACTTCATTATATTAAATATCCAATAAATAATACAATGAATGTTCTAGCCATAAATAAATTCATACTAAACTAGATTGCCTCTAGGGCATCTATTCCAACAGTCTCCCACTTGCACTAGAGCCAATCTGGCGCATCTCGTATGCCCATACTTCTAGTGTGCCCTTCATGCTTCCATTACGCAAGCGGCTTTGTAAGCGGGTCTGACAGATTCTCATCTGTAGGAATCTTGCATATCCGAATGTCTCCTCTATTGATAATATCTCGAATCAGATGGAACTTCCTGAGCACGTGTTTGGATTTCTGGTGTGACCTGGACTCCTTTGATTGCGTGATCGCCCTAGTGTTGTCACAGTACAACTCTACTGGATCCGCAATGCTAGGAACAAAACCAAGTTCAGAAACAAAATTTCTTATCCAAACAGCTTCCTTTGCTGCGCCATTTGCAGCAATGTACTCAGCCTCTGTTGTAGAATTAGCTACCGTCTCTTGCTTGGAACTTTTCCAGCTCACCGCTGCTCCATTAAGGCAAAACACATATCCCGACTGTTATCTAAAGTCATCTCTGTCAGTTTGGAAGCTTGGATCAGTGTAACCCCTTACACACAACTCTTCCTCACCATCAAATATCAAGAAAGCATCCTTAGTTCTTCTCAAGTACTTTAGGATGTTCTTGACTGCAATCCAGTGACTCTCACCTGGATTGGATTGGTATCTGCTTGTCATACTCAAGGCATATGACACATATGGTCTAGTACATAACATGGCGTACATGATAGATCCTATGGTCGAGGCATAGGGAATTCTACTCATGCGTTCCTTCTCAATCTCATTGGAAGGACAACCACTCTTTGATAGAGTGATTCCATGTGACATGGGCAAGAATCCCTTCTTGGAATCTTGCATGTTGAACCGTATCAACACCTTGTCAATATATGTACTTTGACTTAGGCCTAGCAGTCTCTTAGATCAATCTCTATAGATCTTTATAACCAGTATATAGGCTGCTTCCCCTAAGTCCTTCATTGAGAAATACTTCCCTAGCCAATCTTTAACAGATTGCAGCATGGGAACGTCGTTCCAATGTGTAGTATGTCATCCACATACAAGACCAGAAAAGCTACAGAGCTCCCACTAACCTTCTTATAGACACAAGACTCATCTTCGTTTCTGATGAAGCCAAACTCTTAGACTACTTCATCAAAATGTCGATTCCAACTCCTAGAAGCTTGCATCAATCCATAAATGGATCGTTGCAGCTTACAGAATTTGTTGGCTTGCTTTGGATCCTCAAAACCCTCGGGTTATATCATATACACGTCCTCGAGGAGATTCCCATAAAGGAATGTTGTTTTGACATCCATCTGCCAAATCTCATAGTCATGGTATGCTGCAATCGCAAGTAGGATTCGGATAGATTTGGTCATAGCGACTGGTGTAAAGGTTTCATCATAGTCAATACCATGAATCTGTCTGAATCCTTTAGCCACCAATCGGCCCTTATAGGTAATAACATTACCATCCATGTCGATCTTCTTCTTGAAGACCCACTTTCACCCTATGGGCCGCGCCCCTTTGGGTAATTCCACCAAAGTCCATAATTTGTTGGTATACATGGATTCCATCTCGGATCTCATGGCTTCTAGCCACTTCTGAGAGTTTGGGCCTTTCATGGCCTCTTCATAGGTAGTGGGCTCATCGTCTATGAGCATCGTGTCACCAGAGTCGGTCACGAGAAGTCCATACCTCTCGGGTTCCTGGCGCACTCTACTAGACCTACGAAGCTCTTGTGTTACCTGAACAGGCTGTTCCACAATTGTTTGTGGTTCCTGTTCATGTTCCATAATCGGTTCAGTGATTTGTGGTTCTTGAATGTCTTCAAGTTCTACAGTCCTCTACTTGCTTTTTTTAGAGACAAACTCTCTTTCTAGAAACAGGCCGGTCCGAGCAACAAACACTTTGTTCTCGGTTGGATCGTAGAAGTAGTAACCCTTAGTTTCCATAGGGTACCCCACAAATTTACACTTATCCGATTTTGGCCCCAGCTTGTCTGATTGTAAACGTTTTACATAGACGTCGCAGCCCCAAATCCTCATGAACGACAGTGTGGGACGCCTCCCACTCCACATCTCATGTGGTGTTTTCATGACTGATTTAGATGGAACACGGTTAATGGTGAAAGCTGCACTTAATAGAGCGTGGCCCCAAAACGATAATGGAAGATCGGTTTGACACATCATAGATCGAACCGTATCCAATAGGGTTCGATCCCTCCTCTCAGACACGCCATTCCATTGTGGCGTTCCGGGTGGAGTGAGTTGGGACACGATCCCACACTCTCTAAGATAGTCGTCAAACTCTTGGCTCAAGTATTCTCCTCCACGATCCGATCATAGAGCCTTGATACTTTTCCCAAGTTGCTTCTCTACTTCATTCTTGAATTCTTTGAACACTTCAAAGGATTCGGATTTGGCCCTCATGAGGTACACAAATCCATAACTACTGTAATCATCAGTAAATGTAATGAAGTAGACATAACCATCCCTGGCAGGCGTGGCAAATGGCCCACACACATCAGTATGTATGAGCGCCAATTGCTCACTAGTCCTCTCACCTTTATTATTGAAAGGGGACTTTGTCATTTTCCCAATAAACAAGCCTCACATGTCTCATATGATTCAAAATCAAGTGAGTCTAGTAGTCCATCCTTATGGAGTCTAGATACACGTTTCTCGTTTATGTGGCCTAAACGACAGTGCCATAAGTAAGCAGGATTTAAATAATTTATTTTAATCCTCTTGGTATTAATGTTGTAGACGGGATTTCTTAGATCAAGGACATACAGTCCATTAAATAATTGCGCACTAAAATAGTGAATATTATTCAAATAAAAGGAACAACAATTGTTCGTTATTCAAATAGTAAAACCTTCCTTGTCCAAACAAGATATATAAATAATGTTTCTACTCATAGCAGGCACAAAATAGCAATTATTTAATTCAAAAACTAATCCTGAAGGTAGAGATAGCTCGCACACGCCCACGGCCAACTCAGCAACTTTTGCTCCATTCCCAATGCGCAGATCTATCTCCCCTTTAGCCAATCTTCTACTTCTCTTTAGATCCTGCACATTTCGAAAAATGTGAGATCCACATCCAGTATCTAATACCCATGATGTAGAGACATTTAAATTGACATCTACAACAAAAATACTTGGTGGTGGTGGAATCACTATTCCAAGCCTCTTGTCCTCCAGATATTTTGGGCAGTTCCTCCTCCAGTGTCCAGGCTGACTGCAGTAGTGACACTCACCTTTAGTCACACCTTTGGCAATGCCACCAACAGGCTTAAGGGCAGGTTCCTTGGACTTAGCAACTGACTTGCCTTTGCCCTTGGAAGATGAGGCAAACATTTTGCCCTTTCCTTTCTGCACCATCATAATGGCCTTGCCCTTACCCTTGTTGATGCTTTGTTCAGCTATCCTCAACATATTGAGAAAATCTGGAAGTGGTTTTACGATCTCGTTCATGTTATAGTTCATGATGAACTGTCCATAACTCTCGGGAAACGATTGCAACACGAGATCGGTTGCCAACTCTTGGCCGACCGGGAACCCAAGTCGGGCGAGATTCTCCAAGTACCCGATCACACGGAGTACATGGGGTCCCACCGGGTTCCCTTCTGCCATATGACACTTGAACAATGCCTTAGAGACCTCATACCTCTCAACTCTTGCCTGCTCTTCGAAGAGCTGCTTCAGATGCTCGATCATATCGACAGCATTCATGTTTTCGTGTTGCTTCTGAAGCTCAGAAGTCATGGTGCATAGCATAAGGCAGGCCGCATCATTAGCGTCATCAACATGCTTTTGATACGCATTTGGGGCTGCAAGTGTTTGCTTCTCTGGACCTGCTGGAACATGCTCCTCAATTGCGTACAATTTCTTCTATTGCTTGAGAACAATTCTCAAGTTTCTGTACCAATCAAGGAAGTGGGTTCCAGAGAGCTTGTCCTTCTCAAGGACAGATCGTACGGAATGTTGTGAACTCGATGAGTTGTTTTCCATTTGGAATTCTACAAAAGGAAAATACGCAAGTTTTAGTATTTGTGATTTTTTTGACTATATTCAATAATGGCTAGTTTATCAAATATAGCTCCCACTATTTTCTACGGATTGATAACCATCA
This sequence comes from Linanthus parryae, assembly GCA_023055425.1. NCBI lineage: Eukaryota > Viridiplantae > Streptophyta > Magnoliopsida > Ericales > Polemoniaceae > Linanthus > Linanthus parryae. The sequence goes on along the minus strand of JALGPY010000002.1, from coordinate 133,149,714 downwards.
AGATATTAATGCGGAAAATATCCTTATATTTTCTAGTGGGCCAAGATCCATGTTTCATCTCCTTATGAGCTTGCTTTGGCAAGTCACCCATAATTTGCCTACTTTAGGTAGGAACAATTTCCAATTGCATCCCTTATGCAACTCTTGGTTCAATTGGGCAAATAACTCCTTATTTATCCATCCATATGGATAATCCCAATTGATTACCTCTAGGTTTCTTAATCATATTAATAGCCTAGTTGTGTTCAACCTCTTATTTAAACAATTGCACATTACTAGCTTGTGACATCGCATTCCATCATTATGAACCAAGTCGCCATGCTTTGGCACGCACGAACTTGATAAATCATGACGATAATGAGTGTTTAAATAACGAGAAGGCAAGAACACAATATTTGAATTTTGAAGGATTTTAAATTCAATTTTTAATTGTTTTGTTGATCAATATCAACTAATCTATCTATTTGAGTTTGGGCACAACTCCAAATAATAGATCTGGGTTGTCTAATTATCTTATTATCCTAATTGCATGCATCATCCATACACCAACCACAAAATAATAAGACGGTAAAATAAACAACCACAAAACAAAAATAAAACGTGATGTGAATATGAACTTTTCTAGACTAAGATAATTCCAAGCCAATGGAATTATCTATGAACCCTAAAAGCAAACACATCTCCATGCGTCTTGATCTTTTGGTCCATCCTTCATAGTAATGTGGAATGCTCCATGCTCCATGCTCCATCTTTTGTGGCTCCTTTTGGCTTTGGGCTTCTTTTCTTCAATCTTGGCTAACAATCTATTCTATCTAGCACTAGCTAACAACTATACTAAATAAAATAAATCTCACAAGTCGAGAGAAAAAATGGCTCGCAGGCCATAAATCCCTAATTAATTATTACAATTAATTGATCAGCTCGCAGGCCGTAAACCAAAACACAAAAATTAAACATCAACAACAAACCACATCCTAAGGCCATATCCAATCACCATGTGAATTGCACATAAACAGTTAAAATCCAATTTAAACACGCTTGGTCAATTTTAATTGATTTTAGGATATTCTTGGGTTAAAACGGTCCATGGGGCCCAACAATCAAATTTCCCGGGCCCAAAAGAGAACCGCAAAGGCCTTGGGCCGGCCGGCCCCTAGTCCACGCGGCTAGGCCGCCGGCTAGGGCTTCCCCGGCCCCTAGGTCGAGCCTTGCTTGGGCGGAAAGCAAGGAGGGCGGTCCCTAGGGGGGGCCGAACCTCCTTTGCGAGTTGTTTCCAAAATAACTGCCTTGCTTGGTGCCCAAGTTTGGTTGTTTCCTTGTATGGGAAGAACTCCTTCCTCCCAAAGGATGCCCAAAGCCTAGATCTAAGATCCTAAAATTTCTCAAACTCACTAATTCATGCATCCAATGCAAAAACTATGTCTTGTTATGATAGATTATTGACAAATTGCATCATATGCTTGATTTGTCTTGTTTTACGCGATAAACAACAAATTTAAGGTGTAAAACTATCAAAACGTAACACATAAACCACGTCTATGCTCTACGGCCTGTGGCTCTGATAGCACTGTAGGGTTTTGATTCATGGATGCGCAACGGAAACACAAACAAACATAATCCATGCAATACCCTCCAAGGATCACAAGTCAAGAGACATAACGATGGTAAGGGAAGAAATCAATAACACACCTTAGGGTTTCTCCTTTGATGACTTCAAACGCAAATTGTGTCACGTTCTCTATAGTTGATCCACGCATAGAGTTGAATTCTAGATCTTCCAATCCTTGGTGCTAGCCCGGAATGAGGAAGAGGAAGAAGAATCACGCAAAACGAGACAGAACAAGGAGGTCTCGGCATCCTTGTGGGCCGACGGGGACGGGCGGCGGCAAAGGGGGGCGGCGGCTCCTCTTTGCTTGCTTGCTCTCTCCTTTTTTGTTCTCTCCCACTCAAGTTATGATCAATAAGGTCATAAGTGTGGGAAGGAAGGAGGGAATGTCCTTTATATAGTCCAACAAATCCTTGTCAACTACCTAAAGGACCTATTCTAGTCCTACTAGAATTCGGTTTAGTCCCTTCCTTGCAGATTAGTCCTACTAAATTTGCAAGGTGTTGCAAAGTAATCCTTCTAATTAATTAATTCTATTAATTAATTCCAAAATCTAGTTCAACTCTATATAGAGTGTGACCCCATAGGTTCTATTTAGTTGGTAGTAACAATTTGCTAATATGGAGCGGTTTCTAACAAAACATCCATTCTAGCCAACTAATAGAATAGTCATCTTGACAAACCTTGTAAAAGTAATTGTCTCATCCCTTTGTCTCTATATCTGGATTGGACACGAGACATACAAGTCACACTCGTATATCCAATCCATAGTTTCTCGATCCATGGGAATAGCCTTATTCGTGGAAATAACATCAATATCCCGTATTGATTTATTTGAGTCTGACCAGACATTCTATAAGCACTATCCCTCGAGTGGCCTAGGATATTTGCTCCCATTATGTGGGAGGGACAAATTCTATCTACGTCCACTACGATCTCTAAGCTTGCTTCTCATTGTAGTACACGCCTTTATAACTACCCAGTTACGGTGTAGCGTTTAACGCTACCAAAATCACAATAATCCACAAGTAGAATATCTAGCGACTTCAAGTCTAAGGATGACAATACCATTTCACCACGAGAAGCGCTTGTGACTTAACATAACGTGTATGTAGCCTTCTCAGAGATTGGTCAATCCAGTGCGCGATTACCCTTAATGCACACCTATGTGTTGGATCATGATATCTCCATATCAATCCAACCCCATACTAGTCTATAGATGATTGTCCTATTAATCATTATACTGGACTAGAGATATTTAAGATAAACAACACAATTGTAAATCTAAGGACTTCATTATATTAAATATCAATTAAATAATACAATGAATGTTCTAGCCATAAATAAATTCATACTAAACTAGATTGCCTCTAGGACATCTATTCCAACACTCTCTCCATCTCTGTGATCTGTCTATCTCCTTATGTTCTCTCTATCCTCAAAAATGGGTGGTGGTAAATATAAAATTTGAGAAAGTGGATGGGGTTGGATAGGGCTAAATGAATTTTTGGTTATTTTTTATAAGGATATAAAGGTAATTGACCTTCATTAAACCTAGCAAAAGAGGAAATGGAAAGAAAGAGAGAGAACACCCCAAAAAATAATTTGGGAGAAAGAGAAGAAACAAAGTGGTATATTTTACGAAGTTGTCCCGAGGAGCGGACGTCGGCGCCACAAATAAGTAGTGTGTATGTGTGTGTATATATATATACATATGTATATATACATATATATATACATATATATATATATACATATATATATAACGAATATATATATATATATACATATATATATATATAACGAATATTAATAAATAAGACTAATGAAAAATATAACTCAAACACTTATTTTGAAACTGGGAAGAACAAGAAATACTGCAATATTTTAAGATTGATGTATATTTGTCAGCATCTAATACTCAACTCAACAAATAAGTGAGATTGATGAAACGTGTGTAAATCAATATTTGACATACACAAGATTTTCTCAAGATTTATATGCCCGTCAACGATGCAAGTGGGTCCGGAAGAACGTCTCAGATTATTGTTGATTCGTTCTCCACTTAAGTTGGATAGTGTGGACCGCTCAGGTCTTGCTAATTCGCCAATATATTGTGTATTCTTGTAAATGATCGTCAAATTCTCCAAAAAGACAACAAAGAGCGAACGAAAATGATAGAGAAATAGTTGGCAAGATTGATTATAAATATTGGGTACTCAAGACTTCATTTTTTATTACGGTGAAGGTGTCATTCCGAAAATACAAAAACTTAATAGTCACAACAGTTCAGATATGATGAAGATACGTATCCGAAAAAACACAAATGGAATAGTCACAACTTTTGAGGTCTAAACTCAGCTAAATTTGAATTTTAAATCACTATTCTAATTTGTAAAGTCACAATTTTTCAGATTTGTAAATATATCGATTTTTCAATGGTAATTTAGGTAATAAAAAATATATTATAAACACTCGGAAACATGCTCACTTTTATAGAATAGTATAAATATAGATCTACATTATTTCTCTACACAATTAGAGAGCCCTAAGCCCTAATTTTATGTTACTTTGGAAGAATAAAATTCAGGGAACGCATAAATAATCATGTAGATGAAGTGGACTTAGCAATCAAATAGTTAAGAATTAAATACAGCGTGCATAAAGCAATAAGCATAGAGTTTTTTTCGTTATAACTTCGTTGTCTAGACTTGTTGAAACATCACTTTAGTTACACATAACATCTACAGAAACAACTCGGACGGCCCATCCACCACCTTCAAAGTCAATGGTTGAAGGACAGAGAGACATAATTAACCAGGTACAGTTCAAGTCGCATAACTCCATCAACATAAACAAGTCGAATCACAACACGCAAAGAAACCATAGCAATTGTACTTCAACAAAATCATCAATCATTGAAATCCTTGAATGAGATCAAAGAAAATCAAACAACCCAAAAAATATATCACTGTCGATCTTTTGATCGAAAAGAATAAAAGAAATACATATATTTACTTCTTCATGTAGACGGTTCGGAGTTGTGCCTAGTAGAGGGACCGGAGGGAGGAACCGTAGTTCCTTTGGGCAACATATGGAACACCAAACTTCCATATCCGAAACGCGCTTTTCTTGAATTCTCCGGCTTCTGCATCATCGATACCGTTACGGCCATCGTGCCGGTCGGTCGAATAGCAGTTGAAGAACCCACGAGGAGTAGGGCAAATAGGAAGAGAGATATGAGGGATTTATGTGAAAAGGCCATGGTTGTAGCTCATGAGAGAATATTTTGTGGTTGGTCAGTGAGGCAAAATATGATTTATATATGGAAACAACCATATGTATGTGCATGGAAAAATTGCGTTGTAAATTGATGGCGTGGTTAGAGAGGGCGGAGTGAACTGCACGCCAAGAACTATTGGAATTATGAAATCACAAGGGTTGACTTCAAAGATGTGGAAAAGTTCTGGGAGCCGGCTGAAACTTTCAGTTCTAATTGTTTCTTGACTTTGAATAGTCGTAGACTCATATTGGCCAAATGTGCATGATGAGTATTGTGTTTGTAGAAAACTCATATTAAAGTTGAGGTTTTAAGGATTGAAATGAAACCTCATCTTTTGAGTTGAAGTTAAGGTTTCAAAATCACAATTCAAACTTTAGATTTCTAAAGACACCATAGGTTGCATCTAGCTAACTGTAGATTAGGAGGTTTCTATTATATCCGACACAAAGCTAAGTTTGAGAATAGAAGTGACACTATTTAAGAAAACGAACAGAATTAATTGGATTGGCCACCCTTGCAAAAAGTTGTCAAAATTCACAACACTTTTGTTAAGCTCGCAACATTTTCGTTAAAATTCAGGACAATTTTGCTAAAACTCAGACCAAAAATTTACGGGAAAGTATTGTGTACCATAGACAATTTCCTAACACTAGCAGTATGTTGAACAGGCTACGAGGAGTGTGATTTCTAGGATGCAAACAGGTCTTGTTATCGTAGCTTCTTGAACATAGATGATATGAAGACAAAATAGAACGTGTTAGAAGTTAATTATTTTGGCGTGTAAGGGTTTAATTGTTTACAAATAAGAGATTTGCCTAAGAGAGGATAATAATTTTGTTTTGTTAAGCAGTTGCAAGGAACTGATCTTCTCAAAAACAAAAAGAACCCAATCTATGTGTGGTCAATTTACCCTTAAAGTACCGAATTGATTAGAATTCATCCATAAACGTGTTTGGCAAAAACACAGTAAACACTTGACCCAGCCCACAAGTAATGTGTTTAGTATCATTCATTCTCCAATCTTAATATAGAAAATTCTTGAAGAAAAACATATTTACTTATGATAATATTCAAGATAGTATCAGACCATTGGGTTCTAATCTATGTTTTAATGCATATGAGTAGCAACAAAATCCAGCAGAATGTTGGATAGAGAAAACACCTCTACAGGGGATAATAATGAACTAACCTAGACAATGTGGCACGTTGCGACTGAAGGTATACATTTCTCAATAAAACGAGACAACTTATTTAACTAAGAAACAGTTAACATAGAAAATAACAAATGCATCAGGCTTAGCAGACCACAAATATGTGAAAGCAAATCAGTGAAGATTAACTAACTAAAGAAATATTATAAATGAAATATTAAATGTTGAAAAAAAGAGAAACAAAACTAATTATACCACGTCATAAGCTGCCGGATATCCAACAAGTGGCACAGATGCTATCGTTTGTATAATAAAACTAGAACCCAGGGTCAACTACTATGGTATCCAATAAGCCATCAGATTTCTTTACTAAAGAAAAAGAAGTTGTAGTCGTGAACACAATTCCAGGCATACGTGCTGGTGGACGCTATTTGCCAGCAGACTTAACAACTGGCAGCCGCCATAGATGTGCAGCATGCAAACTGAGGCATTTAATAACAGCAGCTTAAGTGTGGGCTTTGGAGTTCTGGATTTAAGTTGGAGAACATTGGATCTGGTAAGAGAACCGTAGCGGTGCTCTAGGGTTTCCCACGCGGATCGAGAGAGGCACCAAGAATAAGCTTCAAGGCTTCGGTGGACAGCGTAGCATTAAGAATAGTAAGCACCGCTTGATCTTGCAAGATCCAGGCTGTGTTGGCAGGATTTGCACGAGGAGAGAGAGAACCTCCGGTGGATGGGAGAACCTCCGGTGGACAGATCGAAGAACCGTCCAAGTGACCATATAAACTGTGGGTTTTGGATATAGAGGAGATTTGATGTCTCCAAAGAACAAAATTGCTCGAATCGAGCTTAAAGGGTAGGAGATTGTGGATGTTAGATAACAGATATAGGGGCGGAGCCGGTGAAGACTCGCCGGAGAGGTGTGATGAATTCATCAGGTCAGGCTCTGATACCATGACAGAGAATTTAGGTTTAGAGAGAGAATGATAGAGATGAAAATGAAACGGCTGAGAGCTCTTAGCTCTCTGTATTGATTAATTGGTCGATACAATGAGTGAGATGAATAAATACAGACATAAGTAGATGACCGTTGGATGGCAATCCAACGGTAGGAAAAACAGCTCAGCAAACCCTAATAGAAATGGGCTGAGAAAATACAAAACCATAGTGGGCTGGATTAATACAAAGGCCCAAACAGAATGAATAATGAGTGAACTGGTTTGAGGCCCAATCTTCATGAATATCCAAACTCCAAAGCCCACACTTAAGCTGTTGTTATTGGATCGGGTTCCGGTTATGGCTCCAACTCCGGTTCCGGATCCGGGTATGGTAGCAGTTATGGATCCGGGTCTGGTAGCGGATACGGATCCGGGTCCGGTTATGGATCGGGTCGTGGTGGCGGATTCGGTTACTGATCGGGTCGTTCTGGATCTGGTTATCAGAAGGTCGCTCTGGTGGATCGGGTCATTCAAACCCGGTAAACTGTCAGATATGTGGAAATGCCTATCATTCGGCTCTTGATTGCTATCACCGGATGGACTATGCCTATCAGGGACGCCATCCACCTGAGCACCTTGCTGCTATGGCTGCCACTTCCTCTGCTAATCAATCTGCTTCTGAGGTATGGCTTACGGATACGGGTGCTTCAAATCATATGACTGCGGATTTAGCCAATCTTTCTATCTCTTGACCTTACGTTGTACATGAACACGTTACAGTTGGTAACGGTTATTCGTTACCAATCCAAAATGCTGGCACTGCCTTATTAACTACAGCTTCTCATTATTTTCTATTACCTAATACTTTACATGTGCCTAAACTTTCTGTGAACCTTATTTCTGTTAATCAAATGTGTCATGACAATAATGTTCGATTCATTTTCGATAAAAATTTGTTTTATATTCAGGCTATGGATACGGGTCGAACTCTTTATCAGGGTCAAAGTAAAAATGGTGTTTACCCCTTGTCCTCCATGTCTCTCAAGACTGGTCCTCAAGAAAACTTGGGTCAACGTGTTAAATCCACCACGTGGCACTCTCGTTTAGGCCACCCTACCAATTCTTTTTTGTCCAAATGTCTAAACTGTTCTGATTTACGCAATGTTTCTTCTTCAAATTCTCTCTGTGATGCTTGTTTGGCTGGTAAAATGCATAAGCTTCCTTACAGTTTATCTAAAACTACTGTTACTGATCCTCTTTATATGATACACATAGATGTATGGGGACCTGCCTCAACTCTTTCTTTTAATGGTTATAAGTTCTATGTGTTGTTTATTGATGATGCTTCACGATTTACTTGGCTTTTTCCTTTAACATACAAATCCGAAGTGACCAATGTCTTCATTAAATTTAAACTGGTTATTGAAAAATTACTCAACTCTTTTATCAAAATTATAAGAACAGATGGAGGTGGAGAGTTTACTTCTTTTCTATTCCAAAAGGTACTCGCTGATAGTGGCATTATTCAACAAAAAAGTTGTCCTCATACACCCCAACAAAATGGGGAGGCTGAGAGAAAACATCGTCACATTACAGAAACTCCAGTTACCTTACTGCATATTCTTCTCTTCCTAAAACTTTCTGGTATCATGATGTGGCCACTGCCACTTATCTAATTAATCGTCTTCCTAGTTCAATACAACAAATAAATCACCTTATGAGTTGCTTTTTCATGCTAAACCTGATTATGATCATCTTAAGGTTTTTGGTTGTTTATGTTACCCTTATCTTAGACCTTACATGACTTCAAAATTAGACCCTAAAACCAGAAAATGTGTTTTCTTGGGCTATGCAGATGGATATAAAGGGTATCTTTGTTTTGATAGAACTGCACACAAGTTTTTATTAGTCGTGATGTTATTTTTGATGAGTTCACTTTTCCTTATGCCACTTTATCTTCTGCACCATCTTCAGACACTACTGATTTTAATTCTGCCTCTGTGTTTGCAGGCTCCCAACCCAGAACTGATACTACACTTGATCCTCATTGTGTTGCACCCCCCCCCCTCATATATGTGCAACAATCTGTCCCTTCAAGAACTCATACTACACCTGATATCCATAGCGTTGCACCCCCATATATGTGCAACAACATGGAACCCATGAGGGCAATGAAGGGGAACTGCAACCTGCTCCTACTAGTGATATTGCTGAACCCAGTGCCACTGCGCCCCCAGTGGTTCCTTGTTCTTCATCTCCCAGTTTCAGCAGTGGCTTGGCAAACTCTCCCCAGAGCTCAATGATGACTAATAACCCCCCTCCCCCACCTTCACACCAGATGCAGACTCGAAGCAAGTTTGGAATCAGTAAGCAAAAAAAGATGTATCACATTTCTGTCTCTTCTCCTTTACATGTTGGTTTTTCTGTCACTTCCCCCACCTCACATTGTGATCCTAGTTCTTTTTTTGAGGCCTCAAAATATTCTCAGTGTCGAAATGCAATGACTGATGAATTTTTGAGTCTCACACAACAATAGACTTGGTCTTTGGTGCCTTTGCCACCAAACACAACGTGATTGGGAACAAATGGGTTTTTAGAACTAAGTTTAACCCTAACGGTACTATTTCTCGATATAAAGCCCAATTAGTGGCAAAAGGGTTCCACCAACTCATGTGCTTGACTACGACGAAACTTTTAGTCCCGTCGTTAAACACGCTACTGTCCGTACTATTTTGGCATTAGCTGCACATTTTTCATGGCCTCTCCAACAATTAGACGTTAAAAACGCCTTCTTACATGGTTTTTTACGCGAAACTGTTTATATGAAACAACCTACCGGTTTTATTGATCCTAAGTTCCCTAAACACGTTTGTTTGCTTCACAAGTCGATATATGGTTTAAAACAAGCCCCTAGGGCTTGGTTTGAACGTTTTACTTATTTATTAACTTTGGGTTTCAAAACTGCATATTCATATTCATCATTATTTATTAGACACAATCACAATTATCACCATTTTACTACTTTATGTTGATGATATAATCATCACCGGAAATGATACTCCCTATATTTCTACTCTAGTTTCTCTTCTTCACAAAGAGTTCCAAATGACAAATCTTGGGCCTTTGATATATTTTTTAGGCTTGCAAATTAGTCGCAACAAAACAGGTATTACTATCACTCAAGAAAAATATACAACTGATCTTCATGCCAAGTTCAATATGTCTACTTCTAAACCATGTTCCACTCCTTTAGCATCTGGCATCAAATATCACCTTACTCAAGGAGTTCTTCCTAAGGAAGCCACTGTTTACCGCCAATTATTAGGCGGCTTGCAATATTTAATCTTCACACGACCAGATATCGCTTTTGCGGTAAATCAGTTGTGCCAATTTATGCACAACCCCACTGATTCACATCTAAGCGGTGCTAAACGCATACTTCGCTACTTGAATGGTACTAAGTCCCATGGTCTTTTTACACTGATGGCTCTCGTCCTCTTAATATTTATTCCGATGCCGATTGGGCGGACAACCCAATGGATCGGAGGAGTACCGCTGGCCTATTAGTTCTTCTTGGGCCTAACCCGGTCCATTAGGCCTCAAAGAAACAGCCTACGGAGGCCCGTTCCTCTACCGAGGCTGAGTACCGGGCTTTGGCTACTGCTGCTGCCGAACTATCGTGGTTTAAACTGTTATTTTGATTTAAATTTTCAGATCTCTTTTCCTCCTACTCTTTGGATAGATAGTCAATCTTTCTTGGCTCTTACTGCCAATCCCCTCTTTCACGCACGTACAAAACACATCGAACTCGACTATCACTACGTGCGTGAAAAGGATATTAACAAAGAACTTATAGTTTCTTTCATTTCTTCTACAGGACAACTCGCAAATTTCTTCACCAAGTCATTACCAGCTCCTCAGTTTCAAGCTCTCAAATCTAAAATAATGCCGCTTTCACCGCCGTTACTTTACGAGGGGGTAATAACAGCAGCTTAAGTGTAGGATTTGGAGTTCTGGATATTCATGAAGATTGGGCCTCAAACCAGTTCACTTATTATTCATTCTGTTTGGGCCTTTGTATTAATCAAGCCCACTATGGTTTTGTATTTTCTCAGCCCATTTCTATTAGGGTTTGCTGAGCTGTTTTTCCTACCGTTGGATTGCCATCCAACGGTCATCTACTGACGTATGTATTTATTCATCTGATTCATTGTATCGGTCAATTAATCAATACAGAGAGCTAAGAGCTTTCAGCCTTTTCATTCTCATCTGTATCATTCTCTCTCTAAACCTAAATTCTCTGTCAGCATTATGACGCAGCAGGAAAACGGTCGAGAAAACTGATATCTATGCTACGTTATTTGCTTCTATACGATATTTGGGATTGCATAAATGACTCTTTTAAGTCGTATATTTTTCAAAAAATGTAAATGAAAGGGACTAACAGAATGTTCTTCTTAATAATCCGCAAGTTTGGAGAACATGAAACACCCGAAATACATAGAAACAAATGACAAAATATAATCTCCCCACTTATCTGAATATTATCAGCTAGGCCTTGCTATCCCTTGACTTCGCATCTTGATGTGGTGAAGAAGGCCAACAATGCTAACTCAGCTAAGGGGGGACACATTGTGGCTAGGGAGTAAATTTATCTCAAACAAGTTTTAGTGACCAAGGTCTACTCAAGACTAACAACGTCAAAATACTGAGGCGTACATGGTGGGAATTTCCGCACACAGAGGGGGTAAAAGTGAAAATTTTAAACTAAAAGGGGTGCAAATGTTTTTCAGCTAGACTAGAAGGGGTGAAAGCGTGTTTCACCCTAATAAGAATGATTTAGAAAGTTTATTGATACGGGAATAAACCTGTGTCCTAACATTGCTCAGAGATACCGTTACCAAATGGAATATACTGACGTCTATCGTGAAAGCATTAAGTTGATTAATTGAAACAAGTCGGCGTATTATTATTTATTCAATTAATTAATTAATTAGTTTTTATTTAAGGCTTAATTACTTAATGCATACCCCTAGTTTGCCGAAACTATCACATTGCAACCCCCCAGTTCAAGAACTAGCTGATTGCATCCCACATTTGCAAAACACATGTCAATGTGCAACTGGGAACGAAATTTCATCGCAAAATTAACGTACTAGAGGGGTATTATCTTAAAAAATGTGATGTGATTGTATCATAGACGATGTGAATTTTATGAAAATACCTTCGTTGTGTTTGAATTTGATGGTTGAATTTCGTTTCCAGTTTGGCATTGACGTATTTTTTACAAATGGGGAATGCAATCGGCTAGTTCTAAAACTGGGGGGTTGCGATATGATAGTTTCGGCAAACTGGGGGTATGCATTAAGTAATTAAGCCTTTATTTAATTAGTCGAACTGGGTGTTCTTGTCGGTTCTTTCCCGGAACCGTAAGGTCAAATCATCGAGGTTAGTGATAGCCCCGTTTAGGTGCTATATTTTGAGCATGATTGGCTACCACTATGAGCATAATCGAGGGATTTTTAGTCTGGCTACTAGTTTTAATGATTAGGTTATCACTTGTAGTTGAGCAAGTAGAAATGTAAGCCCGGGCACGTTTTGTATACAATTAAGATTGATCTTTGTTGGATTTAATCGCGGGGTGTAGTTGCATGTTGTATGTGACAGGAGACAGGCCACACAGCGAGGGAATCTCAAAAGAGCGTGAACGTCGAAAGCTAAGGATACAAGGAAAGGATATCAGATAACAAGGCATGGGAGAAGATCGAGGAGTTCTGCGTACAGTTTCCAGTATCACTCGCACGAAAGAAAGAATCATTTCGTACGAATGCATTCGTGCTAAAGCCCGATGCATTCGTACGAATGCCATTAAAACGTGGAAACTCTTTGGGGCCTAAATTTAATTAAGAATAACTTATGACGAAGAGTTGCGGTCTAGTACGACCTGGGAGATGAGAAAGAAGGGGTGAACGGAAGAAAAGAAGCAGGAGACGCACAGGAAGGAAGCGAGGGGTGAGGATCACCAATCTTGAAGGATTCGGTGTTTGAGATATATTTTTCTTCATCTCTCTTGTATTATTCTATGGAGATATGTATGATGTTAAGATAATTCATGTCTAGCTAAACTCATAGCTAGGGAATTTATGAAGAACTAGGGTTACATTTTAATAATTCCGGGTATATGGATTCATCTCATGTTTCTAATACTTAATTATATTCTTCATTCTAGTTATTTGGCAGGCTTGAGTTGTTAATTCATAGCATGTGCGGCTTGATCACCCATAGCATGTTAGTTATTTAATCAGATGTACGATGGTGAACCATGTAGGGTTTTCATCATGGACACGCAGCAGAATAAAAATAATTTATCCGATCAAGACCCTCCAAGGATCACAGGAAGAGAATTCATGACGATGGTAAAGGATTTGTGTTATGTACATTATAGGTCTCCTTTGATGACTTCTAACGAGAAAATTATCACCTCTCTATGGTTTATCCACGCCTAGGATTGAGATCTAGATCTTACAATGTCCTTGTGCAAGTTAGGGTGAATGGAAGAGGATGAAGAAATCACGCAACGGAGCACCAAAGAGAGGAGCGGCCTCTCTTCTTGGCCGACAGGTAGGGCCGGACGGCAAGGGGGTTTTGGCCTTCTTGTTGTCTTCCTCTCTCCTTCCTTCTCTCCTACTCAACTTATCTTATGAGCATTAGTTTTTCGGAAGGAATCTAGGAGCATCCTTTATATAGTCCAACAACTCCTTGTTACTACATAAAGGCCCTCTCCTAATCCTACTCAAGTTTGGATTAGCCCAACTTGCATATTAGTCCTACTAAGTTAGAAAGTTGTTGCGATCTGATCCTTCTAATTAATTAATCATATTAATTAATTATCAAGTCTAGTTCAATCCTATATGGCGTGTGACCCCATAGGTTTATACTTAGTTGGTAGTAACTATTTACTAATATGGAGCGGCCTCTAGCAAGAAATCCATTCTAACCAACCAATAGAAATAGTCATCCGACAAACCTTGTGCAAGTATTGTCTCATCCCTTTGTCTCAATATCCGGATTGGACAGGAGACATACAAGTCACACTCGTAAATACAATCCATAGTTCCTCGATACTGGGAATAGTCTTATTCGTGCAAATAACATCAATATCCCATATTGATTTATTTGTGTCTAGCCAGACATTCTTTAAGCACTATCCCTCGAGTGGCCTAGGATATTTGCTCCTGTTATGTGGGAGGGAAATTCTATCTACATCACTACGATATCTTACTTCCTATTGTGTCCGATACGCGCATTTATGACTACCCAGTCACGGTGTAGTGTTTGACGCTACCAAAACACAAATTCCACAACTAGAAGATATAGTGAATTCAAGTCTAAGGATGACAATATCGTTGTCACCGCGAAAAGCACTTTTTACTTTAGATAACATGTATGTAGCCTTGTCGGAGACGGGTCAATCCAGTATGCCATTACTCCTAATGCATACCCATGTGTTGGATTGTGATATCTCCATATCAATCCAACCCCATACTAGTCTATAGATGATTGTCCCATTAATCATTATAATGGACTGGGGATATTTAAGATAAACAACACAATTGTAAATCTAAGGACTTCATCATATTAAATATCTCAACAAATAATACAGGTTGCCTCTAGGGCACCTATTCCAATTGTAAATATAATGTTCTAGCCAATTTATTGTTCATACTAAACTAGATTGCCTCTAGGGAACCTATTCCAATAGTCTCCCACTTGCACTAGAGCCAATCAGGTACATCTCGTATGCCTATGCTCCTAGTGTGCCCTTCATGCTTGCGCTGAACAAGCGGCTTTGTAAGTGGATCTAACAGATTCTCATTTGTAGGAATCTTGCATATCCGAACGTCTCCTCTTTCGATAATATATCGAATAAAATGGAACTTCCTGGGTACGTGCTTGGATTCTGGTGTGACTTGGGTTCCTTTGATTGCGCGATCGCCCCAGTGTTGTCACAATACAACTCTATTAGATCCGCAATGTTAGGAACCACACCAAGCTCAGTGATGAACATTCTAATCCAAACAACCTCCTTTGCTGCTCCATTGGCAGCAATGTACTCAGCCTCTGTTGTAGAATCAGCCACCGTCTCTTGCTTGGAACTCTTCCAGCGCATCACTGCTCCGTTCAGGCAAAACACAAACCCCGACTGTGATCTGAAATCATCTATGTCGGTATGGAAGCTCGTATCCGTGTAAACCCTTACACGCAACTCTTCTTCACCTCCAAGTATCAAGAACGCATCCTTAGTTCTTCTCAAGTACTTTAGGATGTTCTTGACTGCAATCCAGTGACTCTCACCTGGATTGGACTGATATCTGCTTGTCATACTCAATGCATATGACACATCTGGTCTAGTACATAACATGGCGTACATGATGGATCCTATGGCCGGGGAATAGGTAACCCAACTCATGCGTTCCTTCTCAATCTCATTGGAAGGACAACCACTCTTCAAAAGAGTGATTCCATGCGACATGGGCAACAACCCTTCTTGGAATCTTGCATGCTGAACCGTTTCCGCACCTTGTGTGTATATCTACTTTGAATTAGGCCGAGCATCTTCTTAGATCTATCTCTATAGATATTTATATCGAGTATATAAGCTGCTTCACCTAAGTCTTTCATTGAGAAACACTTACCTAGCCAATCTTTAACAGATTGCAGCATGGGAATGTCGTTTCCAATGAGTAGTATGACATCCACATACAAGACTAGAAAAGCAACAGAGCTCCCACTAACCTTCTTGTAGACACAAGACTAATATTCGTTTCTGATGCAGCCAAACTCTTTCACTACTTCATCAAAATGTCGATTCCAACATCTAGAAACTTGCTTCAAACCAGAAATGGGTCATTGCATTTTACAGACTTTGTTGGCTTGCTTTGGATCTTCAAAACCCTCAGGTTGTGTCATATACACATCCTCAAGGAGATTCCCATACAGGAATGCTGTTTTGACATCCATCTGCGAAATCTCATAGTCGTAGTATGCTGCAATAGCCAGTTTGGTCATTGCGACTGGTGAAAAGGTTTCATCATAGTCAATACCATGAATCTGTTTGAATCCTTTAGCCACCAATCGGCCCTTATAGGTAATCACATTACCATTCATGTCTATCTTCTTCTTGAAGACCCACTTTCACCCTATGGGTCGAGCCCCTTCGGGTGGTTCCACCAAAGTCCATACTTTTTTGGTATACATGGACTCCATCTCGGATCTCATGGCCTCAAGCCACTTCTGAGAGTCCGGACCTTATGTGGCCTCTTCATAGGTATTAGGCTCATCATTTATGAGCATCGTGTCACCAGATTCAGTCACGAGAAGTCCATACCTCTCAGGATCCTTGCGCACTCAACTAGATCTACGAAGCTCTTGTGTTACTTGAACAGGCTGCTCCACAACGTCTTGCGGTTCCAGTTCATGTTCCATAGTAGGGTCAATGCTTTGTGGTTCTTGAAATTATTCAAGTTCTACAGTCCTCCCACTTGCTTCTTTAGAGATAAACTCTCTTTCTAGAAACACGTCGGTCCGAGCAACAAACACTTTGTTCTCAGTTGGATTGTAGAATTAATATCCGTTAGTTTCCTTAGGGTATCCCACAAACTTGCATTTGTCCGACTTAGGCCCTAGCTTGTCTGATAGCAAACGTTTTACAAAGACATCGCAGCCCCAAATCTTCATGAACGAAACTGTGGGACGATTCCCACTCCACATCTCATGTCGTGTCTTCATGACTCACTTAGATGGAACACGGTTAATGTTGAAAGATGCACTCAATAGAACATATCCCAAAACTGACAGTGGAAGATCAATTTGACAAATCATAGATCGAATCACATCCAATGGAGTTCAATTTCTCCTCTCGGACACGCCATTCCATTGTGGCATTCCGGGTAGAGTGAGTTGGGATATTATCCCACACTCTCTAAGATAGTCGTCAAATTCTTGGATTAAGTATTCTCCTCCACGATCCGATCGTAGATCCTTAATACTTTTTCCAAGCTGCTTCCCTACTTCATTCTTGAATTCTTTGGACTTTTCAAAGGATCCGAATTTCGCCTTCATAAGGTATAAAAATCCATATCTACTAACATCATCAATAAACTTGATGAAGTAGACGTAACCACCCATGGCAGGCGTGGCAAATGGCCCACATACATCAGTATGTACGAGGGCCAATTGCTCACTAGTCCTCTCACCTTTCTTATTGAAAAGGGACTTTGTCATTTTTCCCAATAAATAAGCCTCACATGTCTCATATGATTCAAAATCAAATGAGTATAGGAATCCATCTTTATGGAGTCTAGATACACGTTTCTCGTTTATATAGCCTAAACGACACTGCCATAGATAAGCAGGATTTAAATTATTCATTTTAATCCTCTTGGAATTAATGTTATAGACAGGATTGCTTAGATCAAGGATATATAATCCATTAAATAATTTCCCTCTAGAATAGTGAATACTATCAAAATAAATGGAACAACAATTGTTATTTATTGAAATAGTAAAAGCATCCTTGTCCAAACAATAAATAGAAATAATTTTTATGCTCATAGCAGGCACAAAATAGCAATTATTTAATTCTAAAACTATTCCTGAAGGCAGAGACAGCTCGTACACGCCCGCGGCCAATGCAGCAACTCTTGCTCCATTTCCAACGCGCAGGTCTATCTCCCCTTTAGCCAATCTTCTACTTCTCTTTAGATCCTGCACATTTCGATAAATGTGAGATTGACATCCAGTATCCAATACCGAATATGAAGAGACAGTTAATTTGACATCTATAAAAAAAATACCTGGTTCTGGTGGAATCACTATTCCAAGCCTCTTATCCTCCAGATATTTTGGGCAGTTCCTCCTCCAGTGTCCAGGCTGACTGCAGTTGTGACACTCACCTTTAGTCACACCTTTGGCAACACCACCAACAGGCTTAAGGGCAGATTCCTTGGGTTTGGTAACTGCTTTGCCTTTTCCCTTGGAGGTAGAGGCAAAACTTTTGCCCTTTCCATTCTGCACCATCATTATGGATTTTCCCTTACCCTTATTGATGCTTTGTTCAGCTGTCCTCAACATATTGAGTAAATCTGGCAGAGGTTTCCCGATCTCATTCATGTTATAGTTCATGATGATTTGTCCATAACTTTCAGGCAACGATTTCAATATGAGATCAGTGGCCAACTAACAGCGTAAATCTATCTGCTTTTTCGCAAGTGTACGATCAAGTAATATAGAGTACGTATTTATGACTCTGATTGTCGAACCCACGAGAACAGTTTGGGTTTTACTTGTAAGAATTAGAAATAGATGCAAAGTTATGAAAAAGAGGAAAGTTGGAGTGTGGAGTAAGTAAACTAGTTTGCAGTAAATAAAACAGTAATTAAAAAATCTTATTTTGTTTGAAGTAATTTTCAGGGATTTTTTTTGTAATTTCAAAATTTGATGAATTAAATATCTGGGTCCCAGGATCCCCTAGGGTTACTATTCTGCTTGTATAGTTCAACTGATTTCAGAAACACACAGCAGTCTTGTTTATGCCAGCATACCAATGTTGCAATCTCCTCTCGGTCTCATTCACCTGTCATTCCCCTGCAGATTCTCGGGTCCACTCGGTCCTCCAAAATCTGCAGGTTCATTATAAGTCTCCTAGGGTTACAGGCTCTCCTCTCGGTCTCCCCTTAAACGTCTAGCAGGTTGTCTAATGCTTCTGGGCTAATCCCCTGATCCTTTTCACCTCTCGGTCCATCAAGATAGAGTATTAAATCTCATCTTCTCTTCCTAACTCTCACTGGCCACTCTCGCGCACCAGATCCTGTCTATAACACTCATGGGTGATTAGGCCATTCATGCATGCATATAAAATCAAAGACAAGATAATAAACAATCCAATTCTGTATTAAGACTTCCAACTAGTCATGCATCTGAAAAATCAAACAAACCAAACTACTGAATTCATAAACCCTAGGTTCACCGAGAACCTAGGTAAAAGGTTTAGCTAGCGTACATTATTGAAAAACAATGTTTCATAAAAAAGAAGAAAGATCAAACGGGTTTATGGCTGAATACTTAAAACTGTTCCAATCCTGACGGCTCTGGTACTGGTTGCTGTGATGATGATTGTGTAACCTAATTCTGTGCTGGGACACCTTCTTTTATACTGCCACAGTCTCTAAAACTGATGCCCGAAATTCCTTTTCTACCCCTGTAAAAACCCGTCCTAGAAGCTTCTGGAAATCTGCTGTGCGTTCGAACGCAGCTTCCCTGCGTCTAAACGCAGTGCGTCTGAACGCACCACTCGTGCGTCTAAACGCAGTACTTGTTCATTTTCTCCTCTTTTCTCTGGATTCTTGGATTCGTGAGTCTGAACGCACCAGGTGCGTCTGAATGCACCCCTTGGTCTTCGTGGTTGATCTCGCCCAAACTGACAGTTCTGGAAATTGAAGTCCTGCGTTCAAACGCCAATTTGTGCGTCTGAACGCATAGAGTTGTCATTTTTTCTGCCTTTTTCCTCTGCTTCCTCTGCTGTCGTGTTGTGCGTCTGAACGCAGGGCTCCTGCGTCTGAACGCACCACTTAGCTTTTCTGCTTTCTGCTCCAAATCCTTGATACGCTGCTTTTAGATCCAAGCCAATTCCATGCATTTCTTGGTACCTGTTACCTGCACATAATAACATGTACCCGCGATCATATCCAATAAACACAATTATGCATGTAATTACACAAATCTACCAATTATGCTCTCAACGTCTTTGTCTCGTATCAGGTGGAAAACAGACTGAAGATGGGCAAAATCAACCTCCACAAGGTTAGAAACAATGGTAAAAAGATGTTCCAAACTAATTCCATTTTCGAGCTATCAAAATACCCCCACATTATCGTCCCGAGCAGACCCTTGCATACTGCCTTGCAGACCCTTCTTTTGCATACTTCAATTGCATACTTTCCCCTTCCACAAATTCATGCTAAAGACCAGAAGACTCAACTGTTTAACTGACTCGGACAAGGATTGCACACAAACTGACTCAAGACCAAACAAAGATTTTTAGTTGAGATTGGGAAATCTCTAGAATTAAAACTGACGTGTCCTTCAATGTTCATCCTACCTCCACGAAATACCGGTCGACAGTCGATTGGCGAGCCTGTTCATTTCTCATGGTGGAAAATAAGCACGGGCTCCCTTTACTGTTACTTTCGTCTGTATCCTGAGTAAATCCCTAGTTAACCGTCCTTCCGAGCAATTTTCCATCAGGGATCCTAAGTATAACAGGTAGGGTTTTTGTATGTAATAGGTAAAGCCAATCCTACTTATTATGACACCTCACTGTTCCCAACTCACACCCCTCACCATGCCCCCCGAAAACTGTCCTGAACAACTAAGTCCCTGTTTCTCAATTTCCTGAAATCATGGTGCTGATTCGCCGTTATCGCGGCCACAATTGTGAAGTAGCATAAAGTCTAAATAGTGTTCCCTACTCAGCTTGATTTTATTAACTAATCCTAGAAATAACTTGAAACAACGAATATTATTTTTTTTTTCTTCTTTTTTTTTCAACAATCCATACGAAAATACAACAAATTTCAACTAACTAAGCTAGGTGGTGCAATAATGAACCTGTGAATAAAGGGGTAAATGGCTGCAAATGGGCTAACTATTTGGACCTAAGGCAGAGAAACAGGACGTGAGGTCCGTTATAAGCCAAACACTCCACTGAATAATGCAGTGACCGTACTGACGCCCGTGATAAGGTTGTCGACTACCTATGTGACGGTGGTGTGGTATTCCATCACCCCCACCATGAGGCTGGAAAACCACCGTCACCTGGTGGAGGCGATGGTGGCATGCCATCACCCCCACCATGAGGCGGAGCACCATCATCATCATCATCATCATCATCATCATCATCATCATCATCATCATCGTCCACTTGGAGATATTCTGGAGGCCCATGCAGAGCCTCGTGTAAAGCACATCTCATCATTCGGTACTTGCGAACCTGAACCAGTCGGATATCTCTCAGCTCACCAGGAATCGGCACCTTATAGTCCTGTGCCATTTTAGTCAACATCCCCAAAAAACCCAAACCCTTCTTGTTGTGGGACTCTCGTCTTTCCCGAAAAAACTCACAAAGAATCTCCGGGAGGCTCACAGGCTCACGGGTCATCAAACAGTACACCAAAAGTGCAACATTATAGTCCATCCGGGTCATGTGCTTAATGCCCACAACTCGGTTGTTGACCCACTCAGTCCAACATCTCGCCTCTCGAATCAAATATGTAGCAGGGAGTTTCCGATAGGAAGGGCTCCGGTGGGGGTATTACCAAGCAGCACCTGGTACACTCGCACACAGGGTGTGAAGGATCTGGTCACTAAGCTGTTCAGAGGGATGACGTCGCAGTTCCTGAAACTGACAATCGTCCAACACCAATTCCAGACCCAAACTCTCTCGAATACTCTCTGGGGTGATCCTAATACAAGTATTTCTGCAGTAAATCCAGTCAATGGACTGGGCTTCACTGTTAATTCACTGCTGGAGATTACTGAAAATCTCCTTAGCCAGCACAGAACTGACCTGCAGATTGGTAAAGCCGGTAAACAAGTCCCCAAAATGATCCTGCCCAGTAAAGTTGAACATGTCTTCCCCCGTAGACACAATATCATGAGGAAAAGTTCTCTCAGCGGGTATGTCATACCTAATCTTTTTGTCTTGCAGAAAGAAACGGTGGGCTTCCATATTGACAAACCTATGGTCACAGAAATGGTTGACCCTAAGCAGTCTGCAGCCTATGATGTTCAAGGGTGTGATTGCCCTATCTGGCCTCATATATGGTCTGTCCTCATCCATCTCAAAAAATCACAAACAGAAAATATAAATCTGCAAAGAGAGAGAAAAAACGAAACCTGACTACCTGGAGTGAATCTTACGGGTATAGATCCGGAAACAGCTCTCTAAAGCGGATCTGGAAATGCTTTGATCTGTTGAGCGTGATCACCCCCACATTGTTTCTGGCAGTCTGGTGTCCTTGCGGTGGTGATCGGAGTTTTCTGGCGGATGACTACTGCTGGCGGCTGCTAGGGCAGAGAGAGTTTCTAGAGAGAGAGAGTTGAAAAGTGTTTGACTGGAGTGAAAATGTATATATAGGCAAACTCTCAGAAATTGCAAAACAGCCCCTGAAATTCAAAATTTTTCAAAATTTTCTGTTCCCGCTCGATGTGCGTTTGAATGCACCCTCTGCTTTTGAACGCAGTGCTTAGTGTTTCTGCCAAAATTTTGAATCTTCATGAACTGCGTTTGAACGCACCCCGTGCGTTTGAACGCAGGACTTGAAGTTTCTGGAATTTCTGGGTTGTTGATGATCTGCGTTTGAACGCACATGAACTGCGTTTGAACACACACCGTGTGATTTCTTGATGTTCTGCAATCTTCAGATGAGTTGCGTTTGAACGCTGATGTTGCGTCTGAACGCATGCCTTCTCTCTAGAAACTTCTGTTGATTGTCTTCTGCGTTCAGACGCACCTGTAGCGTTTGAAGGCACTTCCTTAACATTTTTCATTTTGAGTTGTCTGCGTTTGAACGCACATAAGTTATCCATATCTTCCATAGTTTTTGCGTCTGGGCGCAGTCTTTCTGCGTTTGAACGCAAGTGTGCGTTTAAACGCAGGTCTTCCGCATTTGAACGCACGCCTTGAACTGCTGAATGTTCCCTGAAACACTAAATTCAACATTAAACCCCTCTTTCTCACTTTTCTCTCATATTATGAACATTTTTTATAATAAATAACTAAATAATAAAAAACGACTATTCTACGTTGGGTTGCCTCCCAACCAGCGCTTGTGATTTACAGTCGACAGCCCGACTTTTTTACCTCTCTTGTGGTCAGGGCAGGTCGAGGTAGATCGCCTCTACCTCTATTATTTCCAGGATCTCTGTATGGCTTGATTCTGTTTCCATTCACCTTGAAAACTGTATTGTCACTTGGGTTTTCCAGCTCCACTACTCCCCATGATGTAATGTCCTTCACAATGAATGGTCCAGACCATCTTGAGCACAGCTTCCCTGGATAGACTTTCATCCTTGAGTTGTAAAGGAGAACCTTCTGCCCAATTTCTATCTTCTTTGGTAGAATGTGAGTTTCATGCCACTTCTTGTTTTTTCTTTATAGATTTTAGCACTCTCATAAGCTATTTAACGAAACTCCTCCAGTTCGAGGAGTGCCATCTTCCTTTTGTTTCCAGATAAACTGTGATCCATATTGAGCTGCTTGATTGCCCAGTAAGCTCTGTGCTCCAATTCTACTGGTAAGTGACATGCTTTACCAAAAACAAGCTGGTATGGGGACATTCCCAGCGGGGTTTTGTAAGCAGTTATGTACGCCCAGATCGCATCATCAAGCTTTACTGACCAGTCCTTCCGGCTAGGATTCACAGTTTTTTCCTATATGCTTTTTATTTCCCTTTTAGACACCTCTGCCTGCCCATTTGCTTGAGGGTGGTAAGGCAGTGACACCTTATGGATAGACACCCCATACTTTTTTAAAACCTTGGCAAAGACTTTGTTGATAAAATGAGGGCCTTCATCACTTACCATGGCTCTTTGTGTTCCGAATCTGGTAAAAATATTGCGCTTGAGGAATCGTTCCACAACTGCTGCATCATTCTTCGGACAGGCCATAGCTTCTACCGATTTTGACACGTAGTCTACTGCCAGTAAGATATAGAGATTTCCCAGAGAAGAAGAAAATGGACCCATAAAATCAATACCCCAAACATCAAAAGGCTCGACCTCTTTCCAAAGTGTCATGGGCATCTCATTTCGCTGGGAGATATTTCCTGTGCGCTGGCAACGATCACAGCTTTGTGCATAATCATGGCAATCCTTGAAAACAGTTGGCCAGAAAAATCCTGACTGCAGTACTTTGTGAGCTGTTCTCGGACCGCTGAAGTGTCCACCACACTGTGCTGAGTGGCAGTGCTGAATTACTTCTAAAATCTCATGACATGGGATGCAACGTCGGAGAATGTTATATGCCCCTTGTTTAAAGGTATGGATCGTCCCAGAAATAGTGTCTGCATTCTGAAATAAACTTCTTTTTCTGCCAAGGGGTGATGTCTTCAGGAAGTGCTCCATTGACCAAATAATTCGCTATGGCGTAATACCATGGCTGTCTGTTGGTCTTGATTTTCATGATATGCTCATCCGGGAAATTTTCTTGAATTGGCACTAATTCTTCTGTTGGGTTTTCCAGGCGAGAAAGATGATCAGCTACCACATTTTCCACTCCCTTTTTATCCCTGATTTCGACATCGAATTCCTGCATCAGCAGAATCCAATGCAGCAACCGCGGCTTTGCATCCTTTTTCTCCAGTAAACATTTCAGTGCACTGTGATCAGTGAAGATAATGACTTTTGACCCTACCAGATAGGATCTGAACTTATCCAGAGCAAAAACTACTGCGAGTAGCTCCTTTTCTGTAGTCCCATAATTAATTTGTGCTTCATAATAAATTACACTGCTTACTTTGTCCATTCGCTGCCCCAACACTGCGCCCACTGCGTAGTCACTGGCGTCGCACATCAGCTCGAATGGGAGGGTCCAGTCTGACGTTGTGATAATGGGTGCAGTTGTCAGCCTATCTTTGAGTATGTCAAAGGCTTCTTTGCAAGCTTCGTCGAATATGAATGGCACATCTTTACCCAACAAATTACATAATGGTTTTGTAATTTTGGAAAAATCTTTGATAAATCTTATGTAAAACCATGCATGGCCCAAAAAGCTCTGGATTACCTTAACTGTGGTCGGATATGGTAGCTGCTTAAACACCTATATTTTTGCTCTGTCTACTTCTAGTCCTTTGCTGGAAATCATGTGTCCTAGCACTATTCCTTCTGTAACCATGAAGTGGCATTTCTCCTAGTTGAGTACCAGGATAGTCTTTCTGCATCGAATAAGAACTCTGGCCAGATGGTATAAACAGTCGTCGAAACTGTCTCCAAATAACGAAAAATCATCCATAAAGACTTCCAGATTTTTCACTATCATGTCAGAAAATATGGCCATCATACATCTTTGGAATGTCGCTGGAGCGTTACACAATCCGAATGGCATACGTCTAAAAGCAAACGTTCCATATGGACAGGTGAACGTCGTCTTTTCTTGATCTCCCGGATTAATGTAGATCTGGTTGTATCCTAAGTACCCGTCAAGAAAGCAATAATAAGCATGATGAGCCAATCTGTCCAACATCTGTTCCATGAATGGCAGCGAAAAGTGGTCTTTCAGTGTCGCGTCGTTCAGCTTCCGATAATCCATACAGATTCGCCAGCCAGTGACAGTGCGCTGGGCAATCTG
Organism: Linanthus parryae; assembly: GCA_023055425.1. Classification (NCBI taxonomy): domain Eukaryota; kingdom Viridiplantae; phylum Streptophyta; class Magnoliopsida; order Ericales; family Polemoniaceae; genus Linanthus; species Linanthus parryae. Next base: position 133,124,330 of record JALGPY010000002.1, on the reverse strand, counting down.
TTCCTGATCAGCGTTATGTACTACGGTAATACCTCCTTTCTTTGGTACACACTGGACAGGACTGACCCAGGTTCTGTCTAATATGAGATATATAATCCCTGCTTCTAGCCACTTCATGACCTCCTTACGTACCACGTCCTTCATGATTGGATTCAATCTCCTTTGAGGTTGGATGACTGGCTTCTTTCCCTCTTCGATTCTTATTTTGTGCATGCAGTAATCGGGACTCATCCCCTTTAGGTCAGTTATTGCCGATAGTTTCTTTATGCTCTCTAAGTACTTCCAGCAGCTTTTGTTCCTGTTCCTGAGATAGAAGAGATGAAATAACTACTGGCAAAGTATTATTTTCACCAATATATGCGTACCTGAGGTGGTCTTGTAACTGTTTCAACTCCAGGACTGGTGGTTCCTGAAGTGATGGCACCAAGGTCATTTTCTGTTCACCTTCTTCTTCCTTGTATAGGGTGATCCAGCTTTCTGTTCTCATGATCTGCTCAGCTTGTTGCTCCTCTATTTCCTCTGGGTACATGTCCTCAAGTTCGTCCCATAAGTTTTCCATCTCCTCACTTTCTAGATCATCAATTACCTCCACCGCAAAACTGTTTTCATGACCATAATAATCCGGGAGCTGGAGAGATTTAAAGACGTTGAATTTCACTTTTTCTTCGTTGATTTGCATGGACAGCTCTCCACTTTTTCAGTTGATAATGGCTTCACCAGTTGCTAGGAAAGGTCTGCCTAAAATTAGTGGGACCTCTCCGGCCTCCATATCCAGTATCATAAAATCTGCTGGAAAAATAAGCTCCCCATCTTTCACCAGGATATCTTCAATGACTCCATAGGCAGGTTTTACGCATCTGTCAGCCATTTGAAGCATAATTCTGGTTGGCCTCGGTTCTCCGACTCCCAAACTTTTGAAGATGGTCAGTGGCATTAGGTTAATGCTGGCTCCCAAGTCGCACAGGGCTTTTCCTGTGTAGGCACTGCCTAGAGTTACTGGAAAAACAAAACTTCCAGGGTCTTTTTTCTTCAGTGGTAGACCGTTTTTGACACAGCTGCTCGCTTCTGCTTTTAGATTTACTGTTTCGAAGTCTCTCATTCGCCTTCTTCCATACAATATGTCTTTGAGAAATTTTGCATAAGTAGGCATTTTAGCTAGTGCTTCGGCGAAAGGTATATTTACCTGTAATTGCTTGAATACCTCCAGAAATCTGGCGTAGTCTTTGCTTTCGTCTCTCTTACGTGTCTTCAGAGGGTAAGGCACCTCTTCAGAGATTGGCACTGTTCCTGGGTTACACTCATTAGTCTTCCCTGCTTCCTGTTCGACTGAACCCCTTTGTTGAGGGTTAGCGGTTGAGCTGTCTTCCCTGTCAAATACTTCGTGTTCAATGTTCTTTGACTTTTCTGCACGTACATGACTGAGATACGGCGGATCCTGCAGTGCGGTTCCACTCCGAGTTGTGATAGCATTGATTTGAGCGCGTGGATTGTTCACTGTGTTTGATGGTAAATTCCATGGGGCTCGTTCTGCGTGATTATGTGCAAGCTGACCATTCTGTACTTCCAGGATGCGGATAGCAATTTTCATTTGGCTTACATCGGCAGTCAATGAATCCATCTGCGAGAATTTAGCTTCCCACTGCTTATTAAATTTCTCCATATAGGTCTTGAAATGTTGTTTTGATAAATTTAGCTGTGGTTGTGCTGCTGGTGCTTGTTGTGCCGGTGCTGTCTGTTGTGTCTGTGGCCTGTGCTGGAACCCTGGTGCATAAACTGCTGCATTGGGGTTTCCGTAACGGAACCCTGGATGTTCACGTGTGCCAGGTCTGTAGCGGCTTGGATCCCACTGCTGTTGAACATAATTGGAATCTTCAGCCTGGAGCTCCTGGATTGCTGAATCGAGGTCTGGTTCGTCCACTGCTGCTACGGTTTTCTTTTCTGTATACACCTTTTTGACTAATTCTTGTACTAATTTTGTGAGATTATCAATCCTGTAATCAGCCACTGGTTTTGCTAGTGCTGTGAGCCTGCGATCATCAAACAGACGAGTGTCCTGTTTGGCTAATTGTTTCATCAGTTCATAGGCTCCATCTTTATCTACATGGTACAGAAAATTACTCCCAGCTTCCCTGTCAATTCTATCAGCATTCTCCCTGTCAAGAGCGTGGTAGAATACTTGCATAATTGTCGCGTCCCCGAAGCCGTGATTGGGGCATCTTTTGACGAGTCTCATCATCCTGTCCCATGCGTCTACCACCGTCTCGCCCATCTTTTGTTTGAAGGATAAGATCTCACTCTGAAGCTTGATAACACGAGAAGCGGGGTAGAATTTTGCCAAAAAATCAGGAACACACCCTTCCCAGGTTGTGATGGATCTTGGTGGTCTGGCTTCTAGCCAGTCTTTTGCTGTCCCGAACAAGCAGTATGGGAATAGGATTAATTTTAGCGTGTCCGCTTCAACTCCTTTATACTTAATCTTGTTGCAGTAGTCTTCGAACTTCCCGAGGAAGTCGTTTGGGTCTTCATCTGCTTTCCCATTAAATGGACAATGAGTCTGGGCTATTTGGATAGTAGATGATATCAGATCGAAGTGCTCTGTTGTTATTGGTGGCACTACGATGGCTGGTTGATGTCCTCCGTTAGGAACTTCGAAGTTTTCTACTATCGCCCTCCCAGATCTGCTGTAAGTCCTCTGATTGTTCCTGGCAGCAATGCCTGCTGCTATCAGCTCCTCAATGTAAAGATCCATCTGTGCTGGAGTGCGTTGCTCCTGTCCTGTGGGTGTTCCAGCCTCTGTTGGCGTGTTTTCTTCGTGCTCAGACATCGTGGCTCGGTGTCCGCGGTTTTGCTCTCTGAAATTTTTTTCTAGATCTTCAAGTGGTGGCACCAGTTCGCGAGGCAATCTAGGCATATACTAGAATGGCCCGAAAATCAGAGTTCAAGAGCAATAAGATAAGGGAAAATAAACGTAAAAGTAAAAGAAAAAACTTTGAAACCTATTCTTATTCTTTTAAGAAAACCTGTAACCGTTCCCCGGCAACGGCGCCAAAAACTTGACAGCGTAAATCTATCTGCTTTTTCGCAAGTGTACGATCAAGTAATATAGAGTACGTATTTATGACTCTGATTGTCAAACCCACGAGAACAGTTTGAGTTTTACTTGAAAGAATTAGAAATAGATGCAATGTTATGAAAAGGAGGAAAGTTGGAGTGTGGATCAAGTAAACTAGTTTGCAGTAAATAAAACAGCAATTAGAAAATCTTATTTTGTTTGAAGTAATTTTCAGGGAATTTTTTTGTAATTGCAAAAGTTAATGAATTAAATATCTAGGTCCCAGGATCCCCTAGGGTTACTATTCCGCTTGTATAGTTCAACTGATTTCAGAAACACACAGCAGTCTTGTTTATGCCAGCATACCAATGTTGCAATCTCCTCTCGGTCTCATGAACATGTCATTCCCCTGCAGATTCTCGGGTCATCTCGGTCCTCCAAAATCTGCAGGTTCATTATAAGTCTGCTAGGGTTACAGGCTCTCCTCTCGGTCTCCCCCTAAACGTCTAGCAGTCTAATGCTTCTGGGCTAATACCCTGATTCTTTTCACCTCTAGGTCCATCAAGATAGAGCATTAAATCTCATCTTCTCTTCCTAACTCTCACTGGCCATTCTCGCGCACCAGATCCTGTCTATAACACTCATGGGTGATCAGGCCATTCATGCATGCATATAAAATCAAAGACAAGATAATAAACAATTAAGACTTCCAACTAGTCATGCATCTAAAAATCAAGCAAACCAAACTACTGAATTCATAAACCCTAGGTTCACCGAGAACCTAGGTAAAAGGTTTAGCTAGCGTACATTATTGAAAAACACTGTTTCATAAAAAAAACAAACGGGTTTATGGCTGAATACTGAAAACTGCTCCAATCCTGCTCTGCTCCAATCCTGACGGCTCTGGTACTGGTTGCTGTGATGATGATTGTGTAACCTAATTTTGTGCTGGGACACCTTCTTTTATACTGCCACAGTCTCTAAAACTGATGCCCGAAATTCCTGTTCTACCCCGGTAAAAACTCGTCCTAGAAGCTTCTGGAAATCTGTTGTGCGTTCGAACGCAGCTTCCCTGCGTCTAAACGCAGTACTTGTTCATTTTCTCCTCTTTTCTCTGGCTTCTTGGATTCGTGCGTCTGAACGCACCCCTTGGTCTTCGTGGTTGATCTCGCCCAAACTGACAGTTCTTGAAATTGAAGTCCTGCGTTCAAACGCCAATTTGTGTGTCTGAACGCACAGAGTTGTCATTTTTTCTGCCATTTTCCTCTGCTTCCTCTGCTGCCGTGTTGTGCGTCAAGACGCACCACTTAGCTTTTTTGCGTCTTTTTCTGCTCCAAATCCTTGATACGCTGCTTTTAGATCCAAGCCAATTCCATGCATTTCTTGGTACCTGTTACCTGCTCATAATAACATGTACCCGCGATCAAATCCAATAAACACAATTATGCATGAAATTAATCAAATCTACCAATTATGCTTTCAACGTCTTTGTCTCGTATCAGGTGGAAAACAGAATGAAAATGGGCAAAATCAACCTCCACAAGGTTAGAACCAATGGTAAACAGATGTCCCAGACTAATTCCATTTTCAAGCTATCACCAACTCTTGACCCACTGGAAACCCTAGGCGGCCGAGGCTCTCTAAAAAGCCGATCATACGTAACACGTGCGGCCCCACGAGGTTTCCTTCTGACAGATGACATTTGAACAATTCCTTAGAAACTTCATACCTCTCAACCCTAGCCTGCTCTTGGAAGAGCTGCTTCAAGTGTGCGATCATATCGACATCATTCATGTTCTCATGTTGCTTCTGAAGCTCAGGGGACATGGTGCATAGCATTAGGCAGGCCGCATCATTAGCGTCATCAACACGCTTCTGATACGCCTTTAGGGCTGCAAGAGTGTTGTTTTCCAAACCATCAGGAACTTGCTCCTCTAGAGCGTACAGTTTCTTTTCTTGCTTGAGAACGATTGTCAAGTTTTCGTACGAGTCTAGAAAATTGGTCCCGGCGAGCTTGTGCATCTTAAGGAGAGAACATAGGGAGTGAGATGAGTTCCATGAGTTGTTTGCCATTGGAATTCTACAAAAAGGAAAATAAGCAAGTTTTAGTATTTGTGAACAATTTAACTATATTTAATAAGGGATAGATTATTAAATACAGCTCCCACTATCTTTTGTAAGGATTAATAACTCTCAAGATATTAATGCGGAAAATATCATTATAATTTCTAGTGGGCCAAGACCCATATTTCACTTTCTTTTGAGCTTGCTTTGGAAGTCACCCAAAAGTTAGTTATTTAGGTAGGAACAATTCCAATTGTATTATATGCAACTCTTGGTTCAATTGGGCAAATAACTCCTTATGTATCTATCCCATAGATAATCCCAATTGATTGCTTCTAGGTTTTTAATCATTATTAAAATTACCTAGTTACGTCCAACCTCATACTCCAACAATTGCACACTATGTGTGCCATCGCACCACATGATGGTGAATCAAGTCGCCCTGCTTTGGCACGCACGAACTTGATTAATCGATCTTGTGATGAGTGTTTAAGTAATTAGAAGGCAAAACGTAATACTTTCTTTTAAGGGATTTTTTTTCTTGTCAATTTTAATAATTTTGTTGATCCATATCAACTTATCTACTAATTTGAGTTTGGGCAAAACTCCAAATAAAAGATTTGGGTTGTTTAATTATCTTATTATCAAATTTCATGCATCATCCATACACTAACAACAGTAATAAGACAATAAAGTAAACATCCACAAAGCAGAAATTACTGTGATGTGGATATGGCATTCCTGACTAAGATATTCCCAAGCCAGTGATACTATCTATGAAACCTAGAATAGAAAACTCATCTCCATGTGCCTCCATCTTTTGGTCCATCCTTTATAGCCTTGTGGAATGCTCCATGCTCCATGTTGTGGCTCCTTTAATTCTTTGGGCTTCTTTTCTTAAATCTTGGCTATCATCTATTTTATCTAGTACTAGATAACATCTCAATAAACATCACAAGTTGAAAAAAAAAATCAGCTCGCAGGCCATGAAACCTTATTAATTATTACATCAAATTTATCAGCTCGCAGGCCGTAAGCAAACCAAAAAAATTAAACATTCACAACAAACCACATCTACGGCCATATCGAATCACCATACAAATTGCACATAAACAGTTAAAACCAATTTTTAACGCACTTGGTCAATTTTTAGTTGATTTTAGGATTACTAGGGTCAAAATGGTCGAAGACGGCCCACCAAATCTTGGTTGTACCCCTTAATTGACCGCCCAAGGCCTTGGGCCAGCCGGCCCCTATCCCACACGGCTAGGCCGTGTGCTAGGGCTGCCCTGGCCCCTTGTCCGAGCCTTAAATGGGCCACAAGGATGGAGGGGAGGTCCCCTAGGGGGGCCGAACCTCCTTTAGGAGTTGTTTCCAAATCAACTCCTTGCCTTGTTGCCCATGTTTGGTTATTTCCTAATTGGAAAAACTCATTTTTCCAATTGGATACCCAAGAACCCAAGATCTAAGATCCTAAAATTTCTCAAACTCATTAACTCATACATCCAATGCAAGAATTAGATCTTGTTTGGTTGAATCATATTCAACATGCATCTAATATTCTTAATTTGTCATTTTAACGCAATAAACATCAATTATAGGTGAAAAACAACAAAATAGTAACACATAAACCACGTTATGCTCTACGACCTGTGGCTCTGATGCCACTGTCGGGTTTTGATCATGGATACCCAACGGAATAATAACAATTTATCCGATCAAGACCCTCCAAGGATCACAGGAAGAGAATTCATGATTCCTATTATGTACCTTGTTGGTCTCCTTTGATGACTTCAAACGCGAAAAGTATCACGTCTGTATGGTTGATTCACGCCTAGGATTGAGATCTAGATCTTAAAATCTCCTTTTGCTAGCTAGGATGAATGGAAGAGGATGAAGAAATCGCACAACTGAGCACCAAAGAGAGGGGCGGCCTCTCTTCTTGGTCGACGGGTAGGCGCGGACGGCAAGGGGGTTTCGTCCCACTTGTTGTCTTGCTCTCTCCTTCCTTCTCTCCTACTCAACTTATGTTATGAGCATTAGTTGTAGGGAAGGAAGCTAGGAGCATCCTTTATATAGTCTAGCAACTCCTTCTTACTACATAAAGGCCCTCTCCTAATCCTACTCAAGTTCAGATTAGTCCAACTTGCATATTAGTCCTACTAAGTTAGCAAGTTGTTGCGATTTGATCCTTCTAATTAATTAATCTTATTAATTAATTCCCAAGTCTAGTTCAATCATATATGGCATGTGACCCCATAGGTTTCTACTTAGTTGGTAGTAAATATTTACTAATATAGAGAGGCCTCTAGCAAGACATCCATTCTAGCCAACCAATATAAATAGTCATCCGACAAACCTTGTGCAAGTAATGTCTCATTCCTTTGTCTCAATATCCGGATTGGACACGATACATACAAGTCACACTCGTATATCCAATCCATAGTTCCTCAATCCTGGGAATAGCCTTATTCGTGCAAATAAAATCAATATCACATATTGATTTATTTGAGTCTGGCCAGACATTCTATAAGCACTATCCCTCGAGTGGCCTAGGATATTTGCTTTCTTTATTTGGGAGGGAAAAATTCTATCTACATCACTACGATATCTCTTGCTTCCTATTGTGTCCGATATGCGCCTTTATGACTACCCGGTCACGGTGTAGCGTTTGACGCTACCAAAACACAATATTCCACAACTAGAAGATCTACGTCAAGTCTAAGGATGACAATACCGTTGTCACCGCGAGAAGCACTTGTGACATTACATAACACGTATGTAGCCTTCTCGGAGATGGGTCAATCCAGTATGCCATTACTCCTAATGCATACCCACGTGTTGGATCGTGATAACTCTATATCAATCCAACCCCATACTATTCTATAGATGATTGTCCCATTAATCATTATAATGGACTAGGGATATTTAAGATAAACAACACAATTGTAAATATAAGGAATTCATGACGAGTACGACTAGACGTAATTAGATGAGAGTAGGGTGTTGTGGAACATAACCGGAATGAGCAAGTAGCGTAGGGACCATAAATTACCTAGCTTCCCAATACTCATATTAATTCTATTGAGAAATTTACAAAAGCACGCAAGTAAATGTTCTTACTTTAAGACACTTGGTTGTGGGTGGCGAACTGTTACAAATTCACTCTTTCCTCCTGGTTACCATGTGTTCATAAATAAATCGTGGATTATCTGATAAACAACTTAATTCATGTAGGTTCGACAAATCGGAGTACAAAAATACTCCACTGTCATTACTTGTCATTATACTTGCACAATACGCGTAATATAGGCGCATCAAGTTTTTGCCGCCGTTTTCGGGGACTAGCGGTTTAGTTAGCATAATCGAAATTTAATTTAGGGTGCATTTTTTTCCTTTTAGATCTTTAATGGTTGCTTTGATTTTTCTCGTCTTGTCTTTTGGTCTTAGTGGGCAGGTATTCATTGGATGGCAGGGAACACCAAATACATTATGCCCCCATTCGTGGATCCTACACATTCAAACAGTGACAACTCATAGAGCACTAATTCAGAGCAATTGACTCTTGATGAGATCACAGAGAGTATGACTGAAATGACTGCAAAGGTTGAGGCTTGTAAGAATCAAACTACATATAATCGGTCAGGAAAGCCTGTTGTCACAGGTTTTCAGGCTTCTATAGCTGGAATCAGCCCAGCTATCAGGGTGCCAGACATTCATGCTGAAACCTTTCTGCTCCAGGATACTACCATCCAAACAGCACAGAATTATATCAGTTCCATGGGATGAGTGAAGATGATCCAAATGAATTCATCGTAACGTTTAATGCCTTCTGTAGTGTTGTGACGTACAAGGATGTCGATTCAGACACTTTCAAACTTTTGCTATTTCCCTATTGTCTGAGTGGCGCAACATCTGATTGGTTGAAGGCTAGAGAGTTAGATTCCATCATCACATGGATCAATGCGTTGAGGAATTCATGGAAATTTTACCCTATCCACCAAGTAATTCAATTGCAGGCTGAAATCTTGGGGTTTGAATAGCATGAAGATGAGACTTTGGTGGAAGCATGGGAGAGATTCGTTAGGATGTTGAGAAGATGCCCCAATCATGATTTCGAGGATTACACGAACTTCCAGGTATTCTACCATGGGTCAGATCGTGATGATCAGGATTGGATAGACAAACAGGCTGGAGCAAGTTTCTTGTTCAAGGTTGACAAATTCGGGGCCTACCAATTAGTGAGGCAGATTGCAAAGCAGGAATCCCAGCTAGGAGAGGGGAAGAAAGTGTCCAAGTTACCAGAGCCGGAGCTTAAGGCATCTTTAGCGCAAATTCAGTATCAAGAAGAAAAGTACACGGGGAACAAGAACAACAAGAAGCAGGATAAGACAATGACATGGACGAACTCAAGAGTATTATACTGTAGATGGGCAGAAATTTTAACAACTTTGCTGATCAGTGTCTTACGTGGCTACTAACTTATGGATGACGAAGGTTATGTTGCGGTCTATGGAACAACAAGTAGGGCGGATTGTGATTCAATTATCCAATAGAGCTCTATTAGCACTTCATCCCAATGTTGAAAGTTCCCATCCGATTGAGGAAATCACGACCCGAAGCAGTGTTGCATTGGCTGATCCATTATACCCGACTCATGCAAGGGATACAGCTTCTAAAAGTAATGAACACAAAATTTTTGACAAAGATGCTGGAATCGCGGGTACTAAATTGAAGTTTTCAGCTTCCAATGGAGCACCCAAAAGGAAAAGGTACACACTGATAGTATCCCCATTTCTATAGTACTCCCGTATCCCTTGAAAAAAAGAAAGAAGAATGATGCCAAGGAGTTCTTGAAATTCCTTGAGATCCTTAAGAAGCTAAATATCAACATTCCGTTTACTGATGCATTGGCTGAAATGCCTACTTATGCTAAATTCCTTAAGGACATCCTAGCAGGGGAGAGGCGAGTAGATGATTATGAGCAAGTGTGTTTGACAGCTGAAGCATATGAATGTGTGGTACGGTTTGCCGAAGAAGAGAAAAGATCCAAGGATTTTCGTGATTCCAGTCACCATGGGTGTATTCAATGACAGTCTCAGCCTTATGCGATCTTGGGAAAAACATCAATGATATATCATTGTCCCTATTTAGGAAGCTGGGTGTGGGGATCCCAATGGAACACGTGTGACACCTTATATGGAAGACATGTCTATTCATCAGGCATATGGGGTAATTGAGGACGTATTGGTTAACGTAGGATCACTCATTTTTCCTGCTGATTTTGTCATTCTTGACATGGATGTGGGTGAAGTAATACTTATTCAGAGAAGGACATCATTCATTCAAAAGTGGGCGTCTCTCCATGCAAGTGAATGAGAACAAGGTTGTCTTTGATGTGTTCAAGGAAATGAAAATTCCATCCTGCCATGATTTTGAGGATTGCTATGGTGTGGAAGTTTATGAGGGAGACGCAAAAGATGAAGAAGTTTTTATGATGTGGCAAGCGATTGACAGGATGTGCAGGGAATAGGGAGAACCTTACCCCAAAGAATTGTGCCACACATACAGCTGGATAAAGCCAGAATCGAGAGACCATGGAGAAAAGAAATTAACTCTTGTTCCTTCACTCAAGTCACCACCCATGCTCGAGCTGACACTGTTGCCAAGCCATCTCACGTATTCTTTCCTTGGTTCTAGTAACATGTTACCCGTAATTTTTTCTTATGTTTTATCTCAGGCACAGGAGTATCAACCTTTGGAGTTCCTAAGAAAAAATAAGGCAACTATTGGGTGGAAAACTGAATACATCAAGGGGATTATCCCATCATGTTGCTATTCCGAAATTCGTATTGAAGAAGTGAAGAAGCCAGTGGTTCAACCTCAGTGGAGACTAAATCCGAATATGAAGGAAGTGGTGAAGAAAGAGTTCGTGAAGTGGCTAGAAGCTGGTTTCATCTTCCCTATTGCCGACAGCACATGGACTAGCCCTGTCCAATGTGTGCCTAAGAAAGGAGGGATGATTGTGGTGGAGAATGAAAAGCATGAGAAAATCTCACAACGGACAGTGACAGGATAGCGTGTGTGCATTGATTACAAAAAGACGAATGAAGCCATGCTAAAGGATCACTTTTTGTTCTCGTTCATTGATCAGACGCTTGATAGGCTCGCCCACCACGAGTACAACTGCTTCTTGGATGTCCACTCTGGTTATAACCATATAGCTATCGCACCAGAAGAGAAGGAAAATACGACCTTTACATGCCAATATGGCACATTTGTGTTCTGCCGCACCCGTTTGGGTTTAGCAATGCATTGGCTACGTTTAAGCATTGTATGATGGCAATCTTCTCTAATATGATTGAGAATATTAAGAGGTTTTCTTGGATTACTTCTCCTTGTTTCGTGACAGTTTTGAGGACTTTTTGCACCATTTAGGCCGTGTTCTTAGTCGTTGCATAGACACCAACCTAGTGCTCAACTGGGTGAAATGCAACTTCATGGTTATCGAAGGGATTTTTCTGGGCCACAAGATTTCAGTTAGAGTATTGGTACTTGATCAGGAAAATATTTATACTATCAAACGACTCCCTACCCCCACTTCAGTGAAGGGCAAGAAAACTTTTCGGGGACCCGCAGGTTTCTACCGCAGATTCATCAAAGACTTCTCCAAAATCTCAAGCCACTATGTAAACTACTACAAAAGGATGTTCCTTTCATATTCGATTATGTATAAAAGGCATCTTTTCATAATCCGAAATAAAGGCTCACTTCTTTGCCAGTCATCACGACCCCCAATTGGAATCTTCCTTTTGAGCTCGTGCGTGATGCAAGCGATTTTTCCATTCGAGCAGTTCTGGGACAGCGTAAATAAAAGGTATGTCATGTGATTTGCTATGCGAGTAGGGTTCTTAATGACTTCCAACTCTATTATGGCACTACCGAAAAAGAACTACTCGTTGTCATATTATCTTTGCATAAATTTCGCCCCTTTCTTGTTGGATGAAAGGCGATTATTTTTACAGATCATTCTGCTCTCAAATAATTACTTGAGAGGAAGGAAGCCAAACCAAGGTTATTGCGGTAGGTTCTTCTTAATAAATAATTTTATATTGAGATCCTTGTCAAGAAAGGTGTAGAGAATGTGGTAGTGGACCGCCTCTCTAGGCTTGAAAATGGGGTAGAAGATAAAGTGCCAATCAGAGAACACTTTCCATATGAGAATTGACGGGGGTAAGCTCAACGAAGCCTTGGTATTGGGACATTTTCAACTACCACACTAATGGAACTGTAAAACCCCAAATATAGGGAGTGCCCTCCGCCCAAGGTGATGAACTCCGTTGGGAATGGAGTGAGACCTCAATTCCAAGGCTTTAAGTGACTCGCGACATTCCAAAAATAAAACTTTATGTAAAACTTAAATGATAGTCGAAGTGTGAAAGACAAAAAAATTAAACTTTCAGGGAGTTTAAAAAAAACACACTAAATTGGAAGATATTACAAAGTTTTTCTTGGCAACCACGGATGACTACTTCCTCTAGGCCTTTGTCTCGATGAGTCGTCTCAGCCCCCAGCTATGAACATGTGGTTTTAAAATATCCAAATTCGACATAGTAAAAAGGTTATCAGTAAAAAATGAGTAAGAGACATATTACAGTACGTAAACAGATTATTGGGCACGCCAGATATAAGTTGGAAAGGTGAAAGAATAAGCAGTATAAAAGTAAATAGTAACGTTCTTTCCCTGATAGCGCCTCCAGCCATGAGACACTAGCAGGATCGAAGTAGACAGGGGGATCACAATGAAATCTGATCACATATGGGGAAAAAAACTCTGGGAAACCTTCCCGCATAGGAAGACAACGAGAGACAAAACCTTTCCTCCGTTTATGCGTTATGGAAAATCTTTTCCGCCCTAAATATAGCTAAAAGGCCTTAAGTGTCGATACACCTTTACCCACAATGATCCTCACAAGCATAGGTAGCTCTCTATAGCTGCCACGATAAAAAACTCTGCAAACGCAGTATCTCGATACATATTGGCCAACCGCAGGGGTGGTACTCTAACCTCTATCAGGTTAGGTCCAAAGAAATAGGAGGATCCCTGATAGCGCCTCCAGCCAGAGACTTAAAAACAACAATCTCGTACATCCCCCAATTCAATTAGAGTATCTGATTAACATGTCAAATCGTCGGTTTATTATACGAGATTAAGAGTAATTTTGAAATAATTCGCCAACATGCGTGTATCAAATATCAGAAGCGATATTAAAATTTCTTAAAAGAAAGTGCATTGCTTAACTTGAAAGTAACACGCACATGTAGCACATTTTGATATGAAGCATGTACATATAAACTTACCTGAATTTGCATAAAATAATGCACATAAAACGGAGCCTAGTAGTCATATTCGACGTTCTATAGTCTACGAACCGGGTGTCTACAAACATGCAAACAAATCATATTTAGTATACACCCAACTAACACAGTTTAATGCCACGTGCTAATAAAACAAGTATATGCCTCCTTTGACACCACATACGTCTAACAATTAAATTTCACTACTCCACTTCTAGACCCACACCATTATTTATACAATAACACAATATCTGAGTAACTAAGTTGGGGGGAAATATATCGTTCAACCAGCAAGAACACAATAAAAAAAAAATCTATCCTTAAAATATACTAGTAGTCAAATTCAAAATTTTGGGAAACGAAGTTAAGTTCTCATATTGACTAAATGGGAGTTTCGTCTGAACAAAACGTTCTATTTTATTTTATTCTTCAAGTAGTTAACAGTACTGATAAATCTGAATAATATTTATATACTCACATTATTTGATATCATTTTGCGTGCATTTTTTGGTTAACTTTATGAGAAACATACTATGATTGCGGGGAATTTGCGTAGTTGAGCTATTTGTGCTTAATTGATAAGTCTGGGCGTTTTGGTGTTGTTTTAAGCTACTTATACGTCACATATGATACACGGTATTTGTTGTGTGTGATTATCAGGTAGCGAAGGCTTAAAGTGTGGAACGGGAATGGAAAACGAACTTTGGAAACAAAGCAAGCTCAAGAGGGAGCATAAGAAGCAAACTTGGAGGAATGAAGGTGACCAAACTACACTATTTTAATTTCATATTCAGTTCAAATAGGATATAAGGAGTGAGACAAGTGGAAAATGAAAGTAAAATAAGAGAGCTTTCCAACGGTAGGTCATGGAGCTAAAATAGAGATCGGACGAAGAAGTTAAGAGAAGTTAAGGCATGTCGAAGTTGGAGTCAAAAAGCTAGTAGGCAGCAAAATCTCTGCTGGGCGTACGGCCAGTGAGAGTGGTCGTACGAGCAATAAGAATGGTCATATGACCAGTCTGCTGACCAGCACACAAATTTTGGTTTTTAATGCAATTTTGGACACTTTTGGACGGGGAGTTCACTAGGGGAGACTAATATACGACCTAGGGGACTACCATATTCATTGACGGACGTACGAAGAGGAAGAACAACGAAGGAGACCAAGAAATGTTCTGGATTTTTGATCTTTGTTTCATGCTTATTGATTTCGTCTATTGAATGAATGTTCTTTCTTGAATCTTGTAAAGGATCTCAGTATATTGACACGACTAAGATAGGAATTGATAATCAATGAACTAAGGTTATTCGTTAGGATCAATCATGCTTAAATGTTAGTTTTGTACTAATTCAATTGTTCATAGTCTATGCTTAATTCATAAATGGGGATGGATTAATTAAGCGGAATCAATAGTTGGATATTGAGTGCGCAACATTGACTTTTACCAGCTAGGATGAGATGTGAACAACAATCCCGAATCAACGAGACCGGAAGGAGATGTGATTAGGATTGGCTAGTGTGGGTAGATACGGTAGGATTATTCTATTGTTCCGTGAAACGATGGACCGACATGAACCATTATCGTGCCATTAGATCACCTGCTAGAACGGGTTGTTAGAGAATATGAGACCGATAGGAGATTGTAGTAAACGAGACTTAAAATGACATGGTACCGACATGAGATTGCCATATCCTATTACCTGGCTTGATTATGATAGAATTATTATGTTACTTAGATAATTCGAAAATCGTCTACAGCCCCAGGTGATCTAGAGATTTCCTAGTTTCTCCATACTCGTTTAGTAATAGGAAATTACAAAACTACTAGTAAGTTGTTTATTTCATTTTAATCATTTGTTTGGGGCCGACGAATTTTTAAATCACATTCTTCCTCCCTGTTATTGGTACTCTAAGTTAATCACTTAGCTAAATAATCTCAAGTCTGTCCTCGTGGGATTGATAAGTAATGGTTGAAATACGACCCCTATATTACTTGACCGTATACTTGTGTTTAAGCGCGCTAACAATTCTCCTCAAGTTTGTGGCGCAGTTGTCGGGGATAGCGGTAGATTATTTAGTTGGGAATTAGTTTAGAGCTTATTTTATTTTTCTTTTGTGTTACTATTCGCTTACCTCACGAGTGTGCTAGTTTTATTTTCTCAGGTAGCGATGGCGTAAGGCTAAGGGCTTATTAGCCTCAAGATATGGTGGATGCAGCTTTAGAAAAAGCAATGGCGAAAATATCTAGGCTGCACCCGACCTCAAGGCCATATAACCATTATGGAAGAGCTATAATCCATGCATTTGAGGTTGACCTCAAGGGAAGTGAAACGGCAATTGTGGTTCCACTAATTCAGGCAGAGAGCTTCTGCCTCAAGATGGACACAAATTCGTTCATGACCATTGCCCTTTTGCTGGGACAGGTGAGGAAGACCCACATTCATTGGGAGAATTTATTAGCCACTGTGGGCTAATCCGATAAAGTTGGGTCACAAATGAAGCGCTTAAACTGATGCTCTTCCGTCATTACCTCAAAGGAAATGTTGTGGATTGGCTAGACTCTATGCCATCCAGATCTATCAAAACATAGACATAATGCATTTCCCAATTTATAAGTAAGTTCTATCATATATCACCTGTGATCCAGCTGCAAAATGTAATTTGGACGTTCAGGGAAAAGCATGACGAATCACTTGTCAAAGCATGGGAGTGTTTCAATCGTTTGTTACGTAAATGTCCCAACCATGTTCTTCATAAAGCACAGATAATCCAGGTCCTCTATGATGCACTTGGAAAGCCCAATAGAGACAAGATGTATAGAGAAGCTTGGGGCAATTTCTTGTTTAACTATGATTCTTGATTAATCAAGAAGAAATCTTTTGTGACCAGTACAAGCGAAGGGAACTGGTAAGAGATGAAAACATGGTTTATGACATAGTTTAGGTAAATGCATTGGAGGTACTGCACGAGATAAATGGTCCAGAGATGCATCAGCAACAGCCAGTACCACCTTCAGAGTGGACCGATATGAAGGAAATAATGATGATGATGGTTCAGAACGTGACGGCCATTACCACAAAGGTTATCTCTATTTCAATCGCACTTCAGGTGGTTCAAGCAGAAATGAAATATCTGAACGAGCAAATTGAACAAAGAGCACCAAGCAACATTGCCGATACTTCTGAGGAGCAAGTTCAATCCATCACAACTCAAAGTGGTATTTCATTAAGGATCCACCATATCTGATCCATGCTAGAGCTACGGCATCTAAGACAAAGGAACATGAAGTCTTCGATTATGAGAAGACTCCTGTCGTGGTCCCCCCAATCAAAGGCCATGACTCAAGATGATGTAGAGAAATCCATTGAGGTATCACTACCATCTTCCCCTTCTTATTCAAAATTGCCATTTCGATTGCGTATTAGGAAGAAGAAGGATGAATCTAAGGAATAGAGGCGTTTTCCGAACGTATTTTTCGAAATTGCATATTAATATTCCGTTGATTGAGTCTCTTCAGAAGATGTCAAAATATGGGCGGTTTATTAAATATGCAATTCTTGGAAATAAAGGAGTGGATGAATTTCAGAGGGTGAATTTAAATGAACAAGTTAGTTCATGTGTTCTGCATGGGCTGCCTAAGAAGAGGAAGGATCTAGGTAGTTTTTCATTGAACCTATGATGGGTAATGCCTACACTAGAAGGGCTCTCTGTGATATAGGGCGTGCGTGAATTTGATGCCACTTTCGATATTCAAGAAGCTAGGTGTGGGGGAGCCTGGGAAAACCTGGATTACTCTGCAATTTTCAGAAAAATCATCCAAAGCCTTTGGGAAGGTACATGATATGCTTGTGAGGGTCGGAAGTCTGATAATTTTGGGTGATTTTGTCATTTTGATATGCCAGCACGTGATGTGACTATAATTCTAGGTAGGCCGTTCTTAGCGACTGATTGTACTCTCATCGACGTAGAGAATGAGGAGCTGATTATGAGGGTAAAAGATGGCATGGAGACGTTCATGGTCTTCAAACTGACACCCCAATACTCGTAGGAGTTTCAGTGCGAACTTACGAAGTTGTCACACGATCCACCCCAATTATTGGGATAGGAATAGCCATCACATAGGCAAGCACATGAAGCAGTGCTTCAAATTCAGCACAGGAAAGCTAAGCTGGATTAGTGATGTTGCAAAGTTGAAACTTTTCCCCATAATTATGAGAAATATCAAAAGTTTCTTATAATGACTAACTATCTCATATACTAAGAAATATTTGGAGTGTTATTACAGTATCATTGCCTACGGCCAAAAACGTGTTCAAATATGGATTGTCTTGAAAAGTTATATGTTTCCCACTCCAAGGCTCAAAAGTTTTGATGGGCTTGTGGAAAAATTTTACATTCTTCAATTACGCGATGTTTAGCTTATGATATGTGGAATGTAAATTTTGGAGATGATAGCATCAGTTACTGATACGATCTCTGCAAGTGTACATTTATCACTCTAGTAATAAATGTGGAAGATAGGGTTGTCGAATCCCAGAGGACTTGTTGTGAATCAATTAGGATGATAAACTTTTTGTGGGTTAGCAATTGAGTTTGTTTACTAATCGAAGAAAGTAATTAAAAAGCTAATTATTAAAACTGAGAGTGAATATGAGAGACAAATATCATGATTTTCTCTAGGTTTAATAGGTTTCCACCATTCATGAATTACGGTCTGAAACACAGATAATGAGTTGATTTGACAAACGAGAAGGGTACTTTGAAGATTTCTCAACCAAAGTCTATACTTAGAGCACGTACTTGATTTCTCTAGCTATGTACGTCAAAACATGCATTGTGATCTTCTAACTTCTACTCAATGTTCACACTCTGTGGTTGATTTCTCTAACCGGTGACTATGTCCTTAATTCAATTATCTAGGAAATTCGTTTCTTTCACTAACCAAATACCTTTGATCTTCATATAGGTGATCAAACTACACAAAAATGAATTAAGAATAAGAATTAAGCATAGCACAACTATTCATCATCAATTAAGTTCATAAAACATGAATCAAATTCATAATTCGCCAAAAACGGCTTCAAACCCTAGCTACCATTGAGAAATGCCGATATTAAGAGTTTAGCTACGAATACACATGATCAAGATACGATGTTTCATGATCATTAACCAAAAACCTAGAGAAAATAGAAGAGAAGAAAGCAAACGATGAACCCAAAGCTCTACGATGATGATCCAATCTCTCGTGCCTCCAAAACTTGGCTTATGTCCCGTCTAACTGGCCAAAATCATGTCATAGGGCCTTTATATAGGTTTCCTAATAGTTTGGCGTGTTTAAGATTAATTACGCAAAGCCCCGGAGAGTTTCCAATAAAAATATGCGCACGAAGTAGGTCGTGCGACCTACTTACTAGGTCGTACGACCTACTGGAACTCCAGCACTAGGTCGTGCGACCAAGTTAGTAGGTCCTCCGACCTAGTTGAACTCCCTGCATTCTCCAACTAGGTCGTGCGACCTAATGACTAGGTCATGCGACCTAGTTTACACTTGGCTTTATTCCTGACTTTCTTCGTGCCATAACTTTCTCGTCCGACTTCCGTTTTAGCTCCGTGACCCGCCGTTGGAAAGCTCTTCGAGTCTACTTTCAATTGCCACCATTCTCACTTCCATATTCGTATTATAACTCAAGATAATCTCGAAATAATGAAGATTGGTCACTTTTGCTCCTCCCACTTTGCTTCTCTTGCTTCCTCTTGACTTCTGAAGCTCGTTTCTTCTCTCCACTTGCTCTCCTCATACAATTTTCCTGTAAGTCACAACACGAACACTACAGCGAAGATCAAATGTGACAAAATCATGCAAATCATACGTAAAACTATTCCAGAAACGCCCGAATTGTACGTTTAAGCTCAAAAACATCCAAAATCTCATTTTCTCTTCAAATAAGCCCGGAATTCATCACTTTGCACCGAAACGCACACAAATAACAATGTAAAGTGTACGTAAGATAACTCTTACTAAGGAGTTATCAAATACCCCCACACATGGCATTTGTGCATCCCGAGCAAAGCCTCAACTACTGCATTTAACTATCTACTAGCCGACAAACGACTCAAACACGACAACGACACTCCAATGCAGCAAGATGATGCAAATGCAAATCTAGACTCGATCTTAAAACATAAAACACAAATTACATTCTTTTTGGGAGATCATGCAATTTCATTCCACGTAAGACCGGTGTTTCTCAAGTATTGAAAAAGTTAACCAAGAAGTGTGAATCGCAACTAAATTCGACAACAAGTAATTCCCCATAGCTATTATAGGGAGCCTAACTTTACTATCAATAATAACCTAGCTCTTCATGTGTGGTGATAAAAATAAGAGGCTAATCAAGGCTAAGCCACATTCACAGTCCGAGCTCATATTCCGCTAATAGTCAAAAATGATGAGGTTTAAGGACAAAAAAGATATAACTTGTATGAAGTAAAAAATCCTAAAGTGTCACATAATCTCACCAAAACCCATATCTCACACACCCTCACCCTAACGATAGGAATCCACAACCCGAATCTCACTGACTCCGGCCCTCAATCCCCTAAAACCCCGGTACGATGTCAATCATGTGGCCATCAAAGCAAATAATGCGCGAAACTCAATCAATCTTCAACTGGAGCACGAACTTCACCACTCGTTTCCATTAAGCACGCTTTATTTCTCTTTTCCTCTCCTTTTTTTCTCTTTGTTTTTTAAATTCTTATTTTTTTTCTCTTTTTTTTTTTCTTTCTCTCAATCGAATATCAATACAATCAAATAAATATGAGTGGTCCTCCTTCAGGAAGCAAGCAATAGTAATCATGTTAGGGGGAGGAAATAGACAAACCGATGAATGAGTATCACAAATGAAATTCATCTCCCCTTAAGTCAATAAAATGCATGGTGCCACCAAACAATGCCGCAAATAATCAAAGTCCATGTGTGGTGATGGAGTCGTCAAAAGCTCAATCTCGATGTCCGTAGTCAAAATTCGGCACCCCCACACTAGAATATATCCATTTCCCCTCTCAAGTAGTCCAATATATGTAGTTTTCGTTCCTAATCGAAACCGATCCTCCTACACCATGATGATGAAAAGAAACGATACCTAGCACGAACCACCGATGAAAATCACCCAACCCCATTTTCGTGTGGATTAGATGTCACACACTCACGGCTCTCCAGCACCATGCCCATGGTGTAATGACATGGAACACCGCCACACTGAAGTGCGCAAGCCTACTCACTCACCCTCGCATCCCCTCGATGTATCCATTCATGTAAGACTCGCAAATATATGCAATAAATTTATCCCTCATCGAACCCCCTCAACTACAACTCCCTCGTGACGCACTAAGTGGTGATTCTAAACGATTTGTGATGAATGCCAAGAATCATCACCCTTTGTCAAGAGGCTAGCAAATAAAACCCAGGTTCAAATAAGGTTTTCTAGTGGTCCTACAAGGTGGGATCTATCAAGCAGTGAGTACTCTAATACACATCCTCGCACAGCTGTTCTGTGTGCCACTACGAGGCGGGCTGGCGACTACTTAAGACGGAAAACATGAACGTTCGGCTTTTTTAGAAAACACCAAGATCAACTCTTGTAGAGAAAAACAATACACACTTTAGCTTTTAAAATTCGTATAGTTTGAAAATAGGTAGGCAGTCACGTAATGAGATTCTCTCTATACTTACTAGGGGGAACTAAAAATGTCACTCGGTTAAAATTCACACCCTATGCCTAGTTTTCACATCTCACTAAATCAACCAAGTATATGCTTCTCTCAATTGTCTTTTCTCAAAATTCTCAAGTTTCTCATTTTTTTTTTTTTTTTTGGATTTTGAATTTTTCTTTTTTTTATATTTTTCATAATATCCTAACTCTATATGCAAGGCTTAGACTCGAAAAAAATTTGACACTACACAACTAACTCTGTTTGGTGGGTATAGTCAATTATTTAAAAGTGCAAACAGTATATAAATCTACTCTACACAATACGACAATATAAGTAAAAACATAACAAAACCACAACACTGACTCACAATACAATCTAAACACATCCTACATGTAACTGGCTATGCAAGACACATTTTGGCTAATAGATAGTAAAACTACCCCCACACTGAATGTTTCGTTGTCCTCAATGAATTTAGAGATCATGCAAGAGAACTCAGCTATCAATGTGTATGACCAGTAGATGAGATGGAGCATGACATATATGATAAAAGAGACACAAAATCAGCTAAAGGAAAAAGATACTCACAACCACCTCAAGGTTGGGGGAGAAATACGCGCCATGCAGCCCCCAAGCATTGATAGTGACTCCTCCACCATGCTCCTATACAGTCAATGTGTTCTCGCACACCGGGGTTAACTCCCCTCCTCTACTATAATCCATGTCTGAAGAATCCCTAACTGGCCTGCATGAGTCCCTGTGAAGGTCATGATTGCCATGGCACACCGGGGTAGATACTACCATAACGCGCTCATATATGTCACTTGGAAACATCAATAGTCCCTCTCTTTCATCTCTCCACATAAATATATTAAAAACACAACATAATTGTATTAAAAACGCACTCCCTAAATTAATGAAACAAATAGGTTGGGTTGCCTTCCAACAAGCTACTTGTAATTTAAGGTCGACAACCCCACCGAAATACCTCAAAAGATGTTAAGGAGGTTTTTCTCTCCACTTTGTTTCTTCTTCCACCATCGCTTCTCTATTTGTCTCTTCTCAATTAAGCATGCATAAGACAATGGTAAGAAGAAATAAAAGTTGTTAGCCGCCACATGCCTCACTCTACCTTTCCTCTTCTGCTTCTTCTTCTTCTTCCAGTTCTTCAAAACTCCAGTCGTTGAGGATTGGCCCTTTGAATCTAGTATCTCAAGTGGAACGGCTACAACCATGTGTTCTTACTTTCCTAGTTCTTTTCTTCGTTCTTGTCTAATCAGGGGTGGTAAATCATGGGTTCCATAAAACTGGGGTCTTTGGTCTTGCTCATGTGATTCACCCAATTTTTTGATCTCCAGGAGATATGGAGCCTGAGGAATTTCTTGATATATGTCCATGTGAACATCCCCGTGCAGTTTTTCCTAAACTGCATGGCGGGCTTCCTCAAAGCAAATAACTTCAGTGATTGGGTAGAACTATTATCAATGCACTTATGAGCTTGTTATTCATTAAAACCTTCTTCAACGTCCTTAGGCCATAAGCTTGCGATGTCAACACTCTCCCATTCATGCCATGATTCAGGAATTATGCGAGACACAAGTGGTATAGGCTTCACAACGTCAACCCAATCTGAGTCTGAATCTGAGTCTGAAGCGGCCCAATGATCTATTACTTAACGAGACACAATATTATATACCTATGGGGGTTCTTCGTCATCCTCTTCGCACTCCCCAACTAAGTCAGGAATGATGCTGATGGGCCCATTGCTAGTATATGCATATGCCACTTCACGAGAAATTCCTTCCAATTGTTGGAGAGCTTCATCATTCTTATTCACCCCTTCCTCGATTCTGTCCAATTTAGCTGACATTAGCTCCAAAATTGATCTAATCCGATCATCTTCTTGATTGCATGGAGGAGAAATATACATATCTCCATTGGAATAGTACGGTGAATATCCCAAAAATTGCCCATTAAAATGCTTCGCACATGATTACCAAGACGCATGCACCATCATACGCTAGGAAGCAGGTGAGATCAACAAATAAATAAGCAAAAGAAAAAATAAAATTCCCTAAAGTTAATAATTCTAACTAATTCAACCAAAGTGCCCGGCAACGGCGCCAATAACTTGATACATCTCTGCAAGTGTACAGTTATCTTTCTAGTAATAAGTGTGGAAGATAGGGTTGTCGAATCCCAGAGGACTTGTCGTGAATCAATTAGGATGATTAACTTTTTGTGGGTTAGCAATTGAGTTTGTTTACTAATCTAAGAAAGTAAGTAACAAGCTAATTATTAAAACTGGGAGTGAATATGAGAGACAAATATCAGGATTTTCTCTAGGTTTACTAGGTTTGCACCATTCATGAATTACGGCCTGAAACACATATGATGAATTGATTTTCCAAACGAGCAAGGTTACTTTGAATATTTCTCAACTAAAGTTTATACTTAGAGCACGTACCTGGTTTCTCTAGACTACGTACATCTAAACATGCATTGTGATCTTCTAACTTCTACTCAATGTTCACTGTCTGTGGTTGATTTCTCTAACCGGTGACTATGTGCTTAATTCAATTATCATGTAAAGTTGTTGCTTTCACTAACCACTTACCTATGATCTTCATATAGGTGATCAAACTACAAAAGGATGGATTAAGAAAAAGAATTAAACATAGCACAACTATTCATCATCAATTAAGTTCATAAAACGTGAATCAAATCCATAATTCGCCAAAAACGGCTTCAAACCCTAGCTACCATTGCGAAATTGCGATATTAAGAGTTTAGCTACGATTCACATGATCAAGATACGAATTTTCATGATCATGAGAAAGGGGAAGAGAAGAAAGCAAACGATGAATCCAAAGCTCCACGATGATGATCCAAGCTCTCTTGCCTCCCGAACTTGGCTTATGTCCCGTCTAACTGGCCAAAATCACGTCATGGGGCCTTTATATAGGTTTCCTAATAGTTTGGACA
The DNA here is from genome assembly GCA_023055425.1 of Linanthus parryae. NCBI lineage: Eukaryota > Viridiplantae > Streptophyta > Magnoliopsida > Ericales > Polemoniaceae > Linanthus > Linanthus parryae. The sequence goes on along the minus strand of JALGPY010000002.1, from coordinate 133,100,155 downwards.
TGTTTAGGATTAATTACGCAAAGCCCCGAAGAGTTTCCAAAAAATTTATGCACGCGAAGTAGGTCGTGCGACCTACTTACTAGGTCGTACGACCTACTGGAACTCCAACACTAGGTCGTGCGACCTAGTTAATAGGTCGTGCGACCTATTTGAACTCCCTGCATTCTGACTAGGTCGTGCGACCTAGTTTACACTTGGCTTTTTTCCTGACTTTCTCCGTGCCATAACTTTCTCGTCTGACTTCCGTTATCTCTGTGACCCGCCGTTGGAAAGCTCCTCGAGTCTACTTTCAATTGCCATCGGTCTCACTTACATATTTGTTGTAGAACTTAAGATAATCTCGAAATAGTTAAGATTGGTCACTTTTGCTCCTCCCACTTTGCTTCTCTTTCTTCCTCTTGCCTTTCGAAGCTCGTTTCTTCTCTCCACTTGCTCTCCTCATGCAATGTTCATGTAAATCACAACACGAACACTACCGCGAAGATCAAATGTGAAAAAATCATGCAAATAATACGTAAAATTATTCAAGAAACGCCCGAATTGTACGTTTAAGCTCAAAAACATCCAAAATCTCATTTTCTCTTCAAATAATACCGGAATTCATCACTTTGCACTGAAACGCACACAAATAACAACGTAGAGTGTACGTAAGGTAACTCTTATTAAGGAGTTATCAGATACCAAGAGGGAAAGTGTTAACAAAATTAGTAGTCTGTATAGGAAATTGGAATCATACTACACCTATACTTTTGGAGATTTGTTTGGATATATGCATAAGGTCGGATCGTGTTTCAAGTTATATGGTCGAATTCTTGTAAACCCACGTTTATAAGAAGATCAATTTGGGTTATGAAGAGTTAAGGATTTCAATCGTTGTTTAAAAAATAATTAAAACACTTGGAAGATGTGTATGAGAAATGATTACTTCGATGAACTAAAAACTCTTTAGTTTCCACAATGTTCAACAGCTTTGAGAAAATGACCAACTATAAAGTTAAAAACCTCTGTTAGCTTGAATGTTTTACTTTACATGAGATGTCTACGTTTAAACAATGTCTTACATAAGATGTGTGATTCATATGTGAATACGTGCAAGTACGAGTTTTTGAATAAGGAAAAGGTACGATGTAAAGCATGGTGACATATTATTTGGATCATGACATTGTGATAGCCGGTCAGGATAACTCGAAGAAATTACTTGATAATATGGAGCGAGATCATAGTAGCATTACGGTTCTTGTTGCCCGATTGAGCCAAGATTATTTTTCAAGGAAGAAGAAAGATACATAGTATAAAAACTTACGTGAAATTTCATAATTAAATAGTAATTTAGCAATGATTGTGGTAATCATCCACATACTGTATTGTGTTCTTCTATGACATTACATGTTATGTATTCTCTTTATTTGTATTAAATGCTAGATTAAGATGTGAAGCACCAATTTATACCAAAATAGAAAAGTTGATAGGTTACGCCATTGCCACGCCAGGGAGAAACAACATGAAAAACGGATCTCTATAGCGTGATGTATGGCGTTGCTTAGATATTTCTTCACATCGGGCTGCAACATGGTCATGGAATGCAGCTAGGCGTTCAGGTTCTCCTCATTTGGGCACAATGGGTTGCCCTACTGGGTTATAGATACTCTTGGGTACCATCATCATTGCTCGCGTTTTATTTTTAACCATCTATATAGGAAAAAAGACGCGAACAACATAAAGGTGACCTCCGTGAAATATGGACACGATAAGAAAAGATATAAGTTCTAGTAAACAATAGAATCCACCAATACTAGGTAAGAATGATCCAACTCACAGAAAAGGATGACCCCAAATTTGTGATAACTCGTACTCTAATAAGTTCCCATTACACGAAAAAATGTAGTTAAAACCTCAAAATAATAATCTTCTAATAAATTTCTAAGTAGCTCCAAATAGATATAATATCTTAGAAAATCTTCAGACACGATACTCCCACAATTCTATACAGGCGAGGGTGGGCGGGAAAACCCCTATTCCCTGGGCTAAATCTTTAGTCCACCACTTCTCATGAATTCTCCATAGGTTCCCAATCCATCACTTCTCATGAGGGGAATCTAAGGATCTACATTAGGAAAAGTCTCTACAATAAAATGACACTAAACTAGATGGTTGACGAATGCAAGTCCTCCAACAAGTAAAAGCTCAACGATTACATGTCCCTACGATTTGTTCAACGAACTAATTACTAATCGAAATTCCTTAATTCTTTCCCTTCTCGGAGGGACTAAGCTGAAAATATTATAGGTTTGGTGAAAGACATTAATGTAGGAAGTAATACAGGATCAATACTCTAGAAGGGGGGTTGAATAGAGTATGGCAACTTTTGCCAAAAGAGTGGTTTCAAAGAAGTTTGTAGAAAGCATGAAGTATTTCAAGGCCTTCAAATGAGTCTCAAGTCCTAGGAATCAAAACAGTGAGAGAAAGTTTGTTGATAGTTTTCAAGGCCTTGAAATCAGTTTCAAGTCCTTGAACTGAAAATCTGTTTTGAGTAGTAAAAAAGATAATTACAAATCAAAAATAGAATGCTAAAGACACAAGGATTTATAGAGTTCTGTCCACTTTGACCTACGTCTCTACCTCAGGGACTTAATCTCTCCACGATTTTCAACTCAATTCTTATTAATCAAAATCTAAGCCCTAGATCTCAAGCACAGAGATTCCTTTACTCTGTTACAGCTTATGGTTCTCACTAACCAATCTAGTACCTTCTCTAGCTAACTGATTCAACAAGAATTCTATGTTGTTCACTTTGAACAACTCACGAGAATGCAGTAAGAGAAGTATTATCAAAATGAGATACAAATTAATTACATAAAGAATAACACTGAGAGCTAGTGAAGTAGTTAAGTATGCAGTGATCTTCTGATGAGTGGATTGTTAACGACTTAAGATCGCATAGTTAAGTAGGTTATTGGAATCCTCTTAACTTACTTTTATGTTTAATTTGTGTGTTATATCCCTAATTCTAGACTTATGCTTGCTCTTGTAGTTTATTTTTTCTCTTATTTTGTAGGTGAAGACGTGGTAGGGAAAGCTTGAATGATGAATTAAGATGATTTGAAGGGATTTGAGGATTTTAGAGGCCTATATGCAACCAAAGTGAAGATTCACGGGACCAAGTGAGAAGAAAATGGAAGTTAGAGGCCAAAAAGTGAAGTCAAGAAGCCAAATGACTAATTCGTAAAGCTAAAGTTACATCAAGGGGCTTATTTGAAGTAATCTTAACGGAATTGGGGGTTCATTGGAGTTTTACAACGCTTTCAAGGGTCATATTGAAGAGACTATAACAGCAGAGGGGTTATTTGTGCCTTTATTTTTGAGCGCTGTGGGCATTTTCAAAGCCCCCAGCAACTTAGGGGGGACGTTTATGCAATTTCAGCCTAATCAATTTTCACCAGCAGGCGTCCCTCTCTGTGTCTCCCCGATGCCACAGTGAAGAAGACCCACGAACCTCCATTGGAGCTCCTCCCAAGCTCGAACCATCCATCAAAACCCCCTCAATCCTTCACCAAATCGCACAAATCCGGTCCGAAAATCCTCCCCAGCCCATATCCTCTCTACTAAAGCCCTCAATTCGGCCCAAAACAAAGAGAAGAAAAAACCCCCCAAATTTTAGGGTTCGTGTGAATCGCTGATAGAGAGCATTTGAGTTCAATCCAAGGGCAGACATGGAGGCTTGGAGGCTACGAAACCCACTCCTAAAGTTTATATAAATGAATGATGAAGAATTTTTAAGGTCTCTCTCAGATTTCTTTCGGCTCACGGTTCACCTTATAGTGCTCTGTTTTGGGTTCTTCCTTCTCCTCTCTCTCTCTCCGATTTGACTCGATCCAGAGCTTGTTCTTGAGCTCCTGAGCTCGTTCTTGAGCATAATCAGGTACAATAACAAGATAAAGAGGATGAGAGGGAGAGAGGAGTCAGAAATTCTGGGTTATTCTTGCTCTGTCCTGCTGCTCTGTTTCTACTACTCTGTTTCTTCTTCGTTTACTGTAGCACCAGCAGCTATAAGCTCTTTAGTTGTTAGATAATTCCATTTCTATTAGTTTGTACATGATTCAAGGTTGTTTTTCTCTTAACTTTAAACTATAGATTGTGTATTGGGGTTGATTTTGAGAAAAACTTGTGTATTCTTGAAGTTTTGAGCTTAAATCTAGTGAAATGATATTTGAATATGCTTGCGAATATCTTCTTCAACTCAACAACATGAGTAGCTAGTTGCTTTGTTGGGTTGATTGATGAAGTTGGATAGCTTTTTGTGAATTTTTTAATTGTTCTTCAAAGCTTCACAAGTTTGGATGTCGAATTCATTGAATTCTTGTGTCGAAACACAAATCCGAATTGTGGCTTGATCTTGTATGTGGACTCACTTGGAGGAGTACATATCCTTGATACTTGACATAAATATATTTTGATTTTCGCTCTTGAATTCGTGAGCTAGACGATTCCGTTTGCATTAGAATCCATGTTTCGTTGCTTCATACAAATTTTGGGTGTTGAACTTCACTTGCAAGTATTCTAGCGAAGTCAATTGACCCAAATTCACTCTATTGAATCGTAGTGTTAGTAGTATTAGTAGTCGTTTAGTTTATTTCTTAGTTTCAAACATAACTTGCTCCATCACTTAGGTGGTGGATTTGATAAATTGGCTAGCTCTAAAGCCTATGAGAAATTTCCTTTATCGCTTTAGTTAGTCGTTTTCTACTCTCTATTCTAGTTTAGTGGGTCAAATTCCTAACCCTCCTCTCCTTGTGGATTTGAATCCGGTCTTACCGGATTACTACTTGTAGCGATATCCTATACTTGGGATTTTCGTCGAACATGGATTGAGTGAAATGAATCTCCTTTTGTGTTGCTTGTCAAACCTTGAGAGTGTTTGAGTGTCTCTGTAATTGTTCGCTTCAAATTTTCTCAGCAATTCCCACTCTTATGCTGCCAGTTTGAATGCAGATTTGTAGGATCTTCTAGAATAGATTCTCCTAAAATCAAGCAGCAAATCTTGACTTATCTAACAGCTCTTCTCAACGGCTAGTTGCTCAGTATCTTCATGGATACTGACTTGATTTTCTATCTGATAGTTTTAGGAAAGTCTAGGCAAGATTACACAAGCACAGAATCAATTTGAAAACTCTATTTCCTTTCATGCAAACACACAGACTAGGATATAGTTCCTGCAAAATAGGTAACTAACTAACCCTGCAAAATAGTTCATAGTCGAAACTTCACATAATCCATTTCTTATAAATTCGTGATACATAGTATATATTTCTCGAATACCTTAGAATTTATTCGAATTCGAGTATAATTAGCTTGTCTTCTACATCATCAATAATTGTTTATCATGCATGATACTTTTATTATTTTCAAGAATTGCGAATTTTAGAGTCCTTCCCTTTTCACTTCAAATAGATATTCAAATGACTTGTTGGATGCATGAAATGAAACTCGTATGGCTATGAGAGGGCTTACAATTTTTTGGATGCGTTGGAGAAAATGAGTCACTCTCTATTTATACAAGGTCTTTCACCATGGAAGGATATACAGATCTATCAATCTAACGGCCAAGATTAAGTGGTCTACAACCTTCATGTCCCTAATGGCCTTAGATATCTATAAGAGAGTGTTCTAGAGCTCCCTACACACTATTACATCGTTACAACTTGGTATGCTTCTAGAAAAGTGACTAACTAGTGGGCTAAGTGGGTTAGGACGTATCCTAGGTCAAATGTAGCATAACTCCATGTGGGCTAAAGTTTCATGGGCTAGCCCAAAGGCATTAGTCCGAGAAAAATGTCAAGTAAATTATGTGGCCCATGAAATTCTCCCCCACCTAATGATGTGGCGTCATTGTCGCGTCGTCAGCTCGGAATCGATCGGTCTCGTCCTTGGACTGCCACAATGATTCCTCGCTTTCCATGTTCCTTCCTCCACAGGTGTGCCCTTCCACTTTACAAAATACTCTTTATGCTTTAGCACGCCCTCGCGACTGACGATCTGCTCCTTCAAAACCTCACCCGCTTCCTTGTCGAAAGTGTGGGTAACGGAAGGGTAGTGCGTACTGTCATTGAATACAATTACCCCTTAATTCCTCATTAACTATCATGCATATTTCGTAAATACTTCGATTTTTCTATTTAATACCCGTTCGTACGTACAAATAAAAATGTTTTTGCACTTCGTATTGATGTTTGACCTAATTAAAAATACTCGAGCTTTTGAGAAAAAATGTTTAATAATTTTATTTGACATTTTAACATTTAATACTTCCGAATAACACTTCATCCCAAAAAAATTAAAGCATATAATATATCATCCAAAATATTATAACTCCTAATAATTGGTTATGATTTATTATTTTACTAATTATTTGCTGATGATAAATATTAGTTATTATAAAACATTGCAAGTCTTACTATAAAGCTCACAAATATGAAGTTAAATTATTATTAATCATACATGGTGTGTGGGTGTGTTTACAACCTAAGAGTTATGGTGACAGTGAGAATGAGGGTACTTTTTGTTTTCCAAATAATCTTCTGCCGAACGTAGCATCATGTTTAGTTTGAAATTATTACAAATAAGTAAATACGTTAGTATATGTGTCAATAAAGAGTAATTATAAGAATTAATAAATAGATTTTCCTAAAAAAAGAATTAATAAATAGGTTAGTACATGTTTCACAAAGAAAATATTTGAAAAAATGGCAATATGAGACAAAAGGTTATATGTATTACAACACTAAAATATATACCCATATGAATTCCGAATGAATAACTAGTATATGAATCATACACGTACGGTTTAAACTGAAAAATCTCATATTTTTAATCTGAACTTTGATTAACATATTTTCAATTAAAAATCAAATCATACTCGCACATACCGTAAAACATTTTGTTTCCAACCGTATTTTACTAGCTATGCTAACAGATATTTTGTTGTTAAGTTCCAAGTCAAGCTCGTAGCAAACAAATGAAGCTTCATTTCAGCTTTGCACATGAGTAATTTTTAAATTACAACTATGTTATGATTAGGACATTGTAATATATTTAGCTTATATGATGGGAATCGATTTTACACCGATCATTATTTATGGTTACACCGGATTTTAATTCACGCGACTATTTTGCCCTCTAATGATCTAGTAACTTTCGTCATTCCATTTAGAATGATTTATTTACGGAAATCATATGCAACATCAGCTACTGCTCCAGCAATGAGATCAGTAGTTGTAACTTTTGTGTCCATTTCAAGAATAGGTTTAGAAGCAAGAACTTCAACGTCTGCATCAACAACAGATTCATCTTTCACTTTTTCATCAAAAGGAGGCTCACAAGCATTATCTCTGACTTTCACTTCAACAATGGGATCCGAAGCAGCAACCTTGACAACATCAACTTCCATGGGATCAGCAGCACCAAGTTTCACATCGGCTTCAAGAATGGGTTCAGTCCTTTTGTTTCATCAGCAACTGTTGAAAGTTGACTTGCAATCAAATTTGGTAAGTTTTTGGGTCAAAGTCAAAGTAGCCAAATAGGCAATTACTTTGCCTTGAAGGCAAAGGCAATTGTTTCCTAACTAGATCGATGTCACACGCAAACACACACGTGTCATGTGTTTGGCTATATAAAGAACATGTTTTGTTTTCTCAACATACACACGGGTTTATTGGTTAGCTATTTGATAAGCTTTTGTTTTGGTGTGTCGGGTGGTGTGTCACCGGGTTGCCGTTGTGGCCGTCGTGGCCACGGCGTGAACTTTAATCGGGTTCTCTTCTCAATAAAATATATGGTTCTGGTCGTGGTTTAGCAAGCGGGTTCGTTACGAATTCGTTAGTGAACCACGTTAAATATATGTCTCGTTCTTGTTGCTTACATCGTTCTTGCTCGAATATCCAGAGGTTATAACAAACTGGTATCAGAGTCGGGGTTCAAAGATCAGGGTGGAGCCAAGAGCTAGGGTTTCACGTTTTGGTTGAACTAAAATATAGGGTTTCGCGATTCAGGTGGAGCAGGCTGTCGGGAGTTGGGTTTCGAGATTTTGCCAAGAACGATGTCTGGTTTGGCGATCAAGATCGATCTGTTCGTGAGAGAGAGAGAGAAGCATGTACACCCACCATCTGAAGCCTCGTGGAGGGGGATATATGGGCTCCTATAGGAGCAATCTGGCACGCATCTGTTTAGGCGTGCAAGGGATCTGGCAAATCTAGCCCGTATTCAGTACTGGCGCGAATCTGGCGGTTTACGCACATCTGGCGTTCTAGCGATTGACGTCCAGGCGCAATGGCGTGTGAATTGAATCTGGTTCTGGCTCATGCGTTGCAGGAACTCGTTGGAGTTGGAGCAACGACACGGAGCATCTCGCGCGTGAGATTTCTGCACGCGCATCTGGTTCTGGTTCTGGTTCTGGCGCGCATTATGCACGAGTTTGTTCTAGCGTGCATCTCTGGTTTTGGGGCATGTACCATGACACGCATTGAACTCGCATCTGGCGCGATCTGTTTTTGGCGAGCATCGGGCGCATCTGAGGCATACGGGGTGCATCTGTCATGACAATTTGTAGCACTCGTCATTGGTGCATCTGTCTGAATGAGATCTGGGAACTTGTCATGGGGCAGCTGTCTAGCGCAATTGGGCGCATCTGGAATGTATTCGGTCCTGTCTCAGTGAATTCATTTGAGTCTGGTTCTGGGTGGAGCACTAGTTTCTATTTCCGGAAGTGCAATCACATCGGGCGCAGTCGTTGCAGGAACGCATGGTAGTTGGAGTAACAATTTGGCGATTCGGATTTCGCATACAGCTACGAAAGATCAGTTTGGGGAGGCGTGCTCGATCGGGTTCTCGGAGACGCATCCAGTTCAGGTTTTAGAAGAGAAGCATCAGGTTCAGGTTTCGAGTTGCTGAGATGATTCAAGTCAAGGTGGAGATTTGTTGAAAGTTGACTTGCAATCAAATTGGTAAGTTCTTGGGTCAAAGTAAAAGTAGCCAAATAGGCAATTACTTTGCCTTGAAGGCAAAGGCAATTGTTTCCTAAGTAGATTGATGGTCACACGCACACACACACATGTCATTTGTTTGGCTAGATAAAGAGCATGTTTTGTTTGCTCAACATACACACGGGTTTATTGGTTAGCTATTTGAGAAGCTTTTGTTTTGGTGTGTCGGGTGGTGTGTCATCGGGTTGCCGTCGTGGCCGGCGTGGCCACGGTGTGCATTGTAATCGGGTTCTCTTCTCAATAAAATATCTGGTTCTGGCCCCGGGATTAGCTAGCGGGTTCGTTACGAATTTGTTAGTGAACCACGTTAAATATTTGTCTCGTTCTTGTTTGCTTTCGTCATTCTTGCTCGAATACCCCCACGACCCACGTTACAACAAACTAGTAACAAAGCTCTGAAACAGGAGTTCTGTTACAACAACAACTATGGGATCAGCTTCCTGAGCATCGCCCACAACAACCTCAGAAGATTTTCTAACTTCCATGGGATCAGCAGCACCAAGTTTGACATTTGCTTCAAGAACGGGTTCAGATCCATCTGTTTCATCAGCAAGTATGGGATCAGCTTCCTGAGCATCGCCCACAACCACCTCAGAAGATTTTCCTACAACAGAAAATTCTACCGTGGGGCTTGCTAAATTGGAGTCTACTTGATGAGAGTTGGTAGAAGAACACTTCAAGTCAGTAGAAGATTCAGTTTTAATCTTTGATGACTGAGAAGTGAATGCAATCTTTTCCGCAGTCGACGCTTCAAGATTAAGATCACCACTCGACGAATTTGGGCCTTCCTGACCTGTACCCTTGCCAGGGGCAGTTTCTTTCAACTCATCATTAGAACTGTCCGGATTATTCTTAGTAGAGGAATCTGCTTCAATTTTGTCCGTTGAATCTGGCATGTCATGGTCCTCCTCTTTTACTACAACGGCTTTTACACCTATAAAAAAGAGCGGAACATCAACTAAAACTAACCAATGAATACTTGTAGGAAAGGAAACGGTTGCAACCAAACACTAACCTGAGTCAGCAGCCATATCTAAAGCATCATCATTAGAACTGTCTGGATTATTCTCAGTATAGGAATCTGCTTCAATTTTGACCGTTGAATCTGGCATGTCATGGTCCTCCTCTTTGACTGGAACGGCTTTTGCACCTATAAAAGAACGGAACATCAACTAAAAATACCAATGAATCTCATATCTTCCTTAGATGCCCAGTTGCAAAACAAACTTGGAAAACTGCTTTCCCAAACCAGGACCTCCAAAACAGAGGTATCAACTTCGGTTTATGGATCGAAGAGTTGTTTACCAGAGACACAAAGGAGAAGAGCCTAAAACTCATATGCATGTGTATTTCCGGTATTTGGTCGGCCAGAAACCAGTTGATTTTCAAAAATAAAAGAATTTTTGGAGAAGAAATAGCAAGATTTGCAGCAGAAAAGTTGGAAAGCTATGAAGCATGTAGATCTAAAAGAAACCATACAGTTATTCTACCGTCTCAGACCTGGAGACCGCCGGAGAGAGATTCGATGAAACTCAATGTCGACCGGCGCCTGGGATTCGAAGATCGCCAAGGCAGGAGGAGGGGGAGTCATCAGAGACGGTAGGGGGAAGTATATTGCCGGATTTGCAAAACCGGTAGCTTTTGGATCCAAACCAAGATCGGCTGAAGGGCAAGCCATCAGAGATGGAATAAGGCTTGCTCTCAAGATCGGTTGCAGAAATCTGGAAGTAGAAACAGATGCCTTGAATGTAGTTACATAAATGAAAGAGATAATGAATGGGAAAGTGGAAAGCTTCTCGGAAGTAGTGGCGGTTTTAACGGAGGCGGTGTCTCTTTCGAGACAACTTTCCTATTCCCCATCAAGTATAGCACGCTTTCAACAAACCAGGTTGCACATCTACACGCAAGAGAGGGTCTAAAAACCCAACTGGATCAGGAGTGGGTCGGTAGTGAGCCTCATTGGGCATCAAACGTGTTAGAAGATGATGTAATGGGCCTCACAAGCCCAAGTTCAGTTTCTTAATAAAATGCCAGTACTTTTCTCTATATATATATATATATATATATATATATATATATATATATAGTTGCAACCAACACTTACCTGAGTCAGTCGTCATTCCATTATTTTCCATATTTAAGCTGCGGTCAACCGTTATCCTCAATTAAGACACCATCTACCAAAAAAGATCTCCAATACTAAAACAATGTCTATAATATGGCAACACCATTATTTTTTTCTTTTTATGAAAACAAATAATCCATTTACTTGACTGTACAAGGCCTATCATCGTCGCAATTCCAGGAACACCATATATCTCGACCAAGCTCAATCTTTAACTTCACTATCATACAAATTTCTTAGATTGCAAGATCCCACCTGAAGAGATCAGCCAAGGAGGGAGGAGGTGATGATAATTTTGTATCATTTCAGAGTAGTGCTACCCAAAGACTTGAGTAAATATCCGTTGATGGTCTGAGAAATCAAGAGAGAACGGGAATTTGCGCTTAGCTTCCGTATTTCACAATGGAGAAGCAAAAATTAATAGATTCCACCTATGTCAAATTAATCTCCGGTTGTTGATTAGAGTAATAAGACAACGCAGTTTAGCGTATCGTTGTTTCGTAACCAAAGAGTACATCAAATCTGGGGTGAATGTGCCTATGGATTCAACTCATGAGTCAGGGAGGAATTTCTATGAAACCCTCTACAGGCATAATAAAGATTCGTAAGAACATCATCACCATTCTTGAATTTTAAAAATGGATGTCAACATTAATTGGAAAAAGAAAAATTAATTGCTTACAAGTAAGGAAAAATCTGTAAGCATATCATCAGAAATCCAAATTCGCTAAACTGTATAAAGGGAATGACATAGATAATGGTTTAAATGAAGAAAATGTTCCTAATCAATCAGTGAGGTGCAATAAAGTAACGCCAACTAAATTACGGTGTAACCATCAATATTAACCGGTAAGAATCAATTCCCTATATGATTATGTATTACTATAAGCGAAGTGGATGCTAATATTGTTGTTAATGGTTTCTTTGGATGGAAATTTATCGTCTGTCAAAGGTGAAACTTGTTTTGATCTCCAAGAGTCTGATTCACCCAATAAGATATGCAAAACATACATTATTTTGTGAAATATTTTAAAGATATTATATATTGCTGTTATGAATTGGGTGATCAAAATCCTAGCTTCGATTGGCAAAGCGAGCTAGGAGGCAAAGGAATCGAAGTTTCTAATTTTGGGTACTATAGCAGGTCCTGCGACCTACTGTAGCAGGTCCTGCGACCTGGTTCGACTGGGTAGTTTTTGGAATTGCTTCCTTGTTCGCTTTGACAACGTTTGGACTATGCTTTGGGCACAAGTCATTAGTATAGGCCTATATATGGGTGCAGGACTCTTCTATTGATAAGTGTGGTTAATTGTATTGGTCTCTCATCAATAATTTGGTTCATTTTGGTCGTGGATGTAGCTAGCCTCAAAACTAGTGAACCACGTTAATTGCTTTTGTTGATTCTTCATCTTGTTCTTTCGGCGTTTCATCGTTTTTTCTTGATTCCTAACAAGGGGTATCATTACTTCCGCGTTGTTTCCTAACAATTACAGTAGTAGACTGGCCATCAAATTATTATACAAAGTCGTCAGCTTTGGAGTTAAGTAGCTAACATTGGTTGCATCAGGTGATTTCATCAACAATATAGTTTGAACAATCAGTTCGCAGAAACCTTGTACTCTTTCTCAACTCGCTCTTCAAAGTCTTTGGTTTTAGGATTTTGTTTAAGAAATCTAAGGACAATAAAACTTTGAACTAACACATTTTAAACACCATATATATTAGGTCCCTTAACCCACATTCAATACATCACCCGGAGCGTCACAACATACACAAAACATGACTAACTTCATATCCTCCTGAAAATGTGCAACAATTCAACATAGTTTAGTATCAATAGAATTGGTTTTCATAAGGCCAGCTGGGCTTTTTGATATACCATCCTAACACATATTCTTCGTATATCATTCTAACATATCTTCTTCTACCTATTTACTACATATTGTAGGCATCAAAGTTCGATGTCGAGCTATTTTTCTACTCTGCTCCTGATATATGAAACAAGTTTTAGCCTTTGAGCGAGTGGGAGTTCATGATAACCCTGCAACAGTATTGTAGAGTAGTCTACAATAGAAAAAAACAAAAAAAAAAATTGTTCATTTGCCAATGCCACCATGATTATAACTTTGAAGAAAAAGTTTATTTGATGTACTCATATCACATCTTATATTGTTTTTGGCCAAAATTTAAATCCCGTAATAGTCAATCTTTTTAAATCAAGTCCCAAATTTTGGGTACCCAAATTTCAAAATCGAGCACCACATGTCCCAAATAATGGATTTTCGAGCAAGTGGGTATTCTTCCATTACCTTTCCGTTAATATAGGACGCAAAATTCTAAAAATACTTCTGTACCCCTTATTTTCACCTCCAACTTCGTTTAAAATACAAATTTTACTAAAAGAATTAAAAAAAAGTTAAAAAAATTATTATTATTTGATATATGTAAGATAATGCAATATATTTTATCAAAATTATTTATTTTTACATCATTTCAAGATATGAAATGTGTTTTTTACTAACACATATTCGTCAATCTTACTTTAACTTTTTTTAACAGTGTTTAAAAATATTCTCAAATTTCATAATTTCACGTGTATTTTTTAGAAAACAATAACATACAAGTTTCTTTGTACATCTTATACAATAGTCTCTTTTACATTTGCATAAAAAATACAAATCGTTACAATAAATTAAAAAACAAAACAAAACAAAAACAAAAAAAACTACTCAAGAATGTCTGGTGTCAACTCTTGCGTCACTAATTTAGTTTTAAAAAAAAACTCTTGTGTTAGTTGTTAAAATGCACAAAGATACTTGTATGTTATTGTTTTATTAAAAATAATACATGTGAAATAATGAAGTTTTTAGATTTTTAAAAAAAAAATGTTATAAAAGGTTAAACACTTTAAGATTGACAGATATATGTTAATAAAAACATATTTCATATCTTGAAATGATGTAAAAATATATAATTTTGATTAAATGTATTGCATTATCTTACATATATCGAATCATCATATTGAAATTTTATTTTTTTATTTTCTTTTAGATTTTTTCGTAAAACTTGTATTTTAAAAATATTGGAGGTGAAAATAAGGGGTACAATAGTATTTTTATATTTTTCCGTTCAGTAGTATCGGAAAGTTAACGAAATGGTACCCACTTACCGAAAATATAAAATTTGGGACATGTGGTGCTCGATTTTAAAATGTTGGTATCGACTTGCTCGATTTTGCAAAATATTGGTACATGCGACGCAATTTAGCCAATATTCAATCCTTTTAGGGTCTGGCTATAGTGCGTCCGGGGGGTGGGGTGCAATTATTTTTGCGGTGGACAAACCCACCCCCCCCCCAACTAACCGACAAAAAACAACGAAAATTCATGGGGTGGTGACCGGTTCTAGCAGGTCACCACCCCCAATGGATAAAAACGCGCTGAAACGGATAAAAACGCAAGGAAACTGATTCATAAATTATCAGAAGTTCAGAATAGCGGATAAAAACGCATAGAACCAGATAATACGCTAAAACATCAGACAAAAAGGTTCAAATAACGGATAAACATGTCAAGGTACTTAACTAGAACATGGACACAGTTAATATACTCCCTAGAATAAATCAGCCCAGTCATGCCCAACACGTCTTGAAGAGTATTGGTCACTCATTCCCTCGGACTAGTTGTATTCGACGTTGGCAATCATAGTTTGTTGCGACGCTTGCGATTGAGATTGGCCGACAACTTGACCGGAAACACCAACTGGATGATTCGGGCATGTAGTCCGATTGTGTTTGTATTCTTGGCATCTCCCGCACTTCTTTCGAACATTTTTGGAGCTCCCTTTTGGTTTTGCATCTCCGTTGGATGGAGGCATTACGTGAGCGTACTCTTGTGAGTTGACATTAACCACAGGCTCTTCATTTTCTTGCTTCAAAATAATGTCCTTGAGACCCCGTATCATCAAGTCAACATGTTCTTGCCAATAGTCGTAAGTCTCTTGTGATGTTACACCCGTGTCATAATCATCTCCATTCGTCCCTTCATGCAACCCTGACGAAATGCCTGGGTTTTTGGATCGTCACGTCGTCTTATTTTTGGGTCCTGCATGTCTGGATCATTCTTGTAGAAGTCACTATCCGTCTTCTGCCATTGTTTCGATAACAAGTTTTCCGGAATGAATTGAACTCCTTTATGAAAGAGCACAAAAATAATGTGGCCACAAACTATATGTGATGACTCAAACCTCTTGCAGGAATAATAGAGCATGGTATTATCACGTTGACAGAAAACGGTGTGCTGCCAGAAAAAAGTTCAAGACTTTCAGATATTTTATTCGACAATATAGATAGAACTTATAAACATATAGATAAGTATGAAAGTACTGGAAAGAACTGTCCAGTAAACGAAGGATATCAGATATTTCAATTGATGCTCTAGAATGATACCTAACAATTACATATAACAGTTTAGAGCCACATTAGCATAGTACAGTAGATACCACAGTTACAAATCCATTCAAAGCAGTAGAAGTTTCAGAAGGAAATACTTCAATGGTTTGCAACAATTTGATAAGTTATATGTCTATCACTTTAATGTGTCATACTGTAAGCTTTTAATTTCTATCCAAATGTTTGTGACTGCAGGCGGAATCCAACAAGCTTCCACCGAAGTCTCCAATACAAGTATCTTCAACTCTCACCAGGCCTGATCATGCATAACCAAAGGTTTTCCCACCCATCAGGCTGTTGGAATAGATGCCCTAGAGGCAATCGTAGATTTAGTATGAACAATGTTTTGGCTAGAATATTCATTTATTATTTATGGCGATATTTAATATAATGAAGTCCTTAGATTAATTGTGTTATTTATCTTAAATGTCCCTAGTCCATTATATTGATTAATAGGGCAATCAAATATAGACTAGTATGTGGGTAGATTGATATGGAGATATCAAGTCTAACACATGGGTATGCATTAGGAGTAATGGCATACTGGATTGACCCACGACGAAAAGGATACATTATATTAAGTGAAGTCACAATCGCTTTTCGTAGTGCTAATATTATTGCAATCCTTGGACTTGAAGTCACTAGATACTCTAGTTGTGAAATATTGCGCTTTGATGTTATCAAACGTTACACCGTAACTGGGTAATCATAAAGGTGGCTATCGGGCGTGATAGGAAGCAAGCTTAGAGATCGTAGCGATGTAGATAGGATTTGTCCCTCCCACATAATGAAGGTAAATATCCACGGCCACTCGAGGGATGAGGCTTATTGAATGTCTGGCCAGACTCAGATAAATTAATATAGAGATATTAATGTTATCTGCAAGCATAAGCATATTCCCAGGATCGAGGAACTATGGATTGGATATACGAGTGTGACTATTTATGTCTCGTGTCCAATCCGGATATGGAGACAAAGGGATAATGCAATATGACATATTGGGCACAATGGTTTGTCGGGATCACTGACTATTTCTATTGGTTGGGTTGCATGGATGTGTTGCTAGACACCGCTCCATGTTAGTAATAGTTACTACCAACTATATAGAAACCTATGGGGTAACACGTCAAATAGAGTAGAGCTAGATTTGGGATTAATTAATATGGATTAATTAATAGAAGGATCATTGTGCAACACCTTGCAAACTTAGTAGGACTAATTTGCAAGGAAGGGAATAGTTCTAGTCCTACTAGAACAATAAAACTCTTTTATGGAAACAACAAGGAGTTGTTGGAGTATATAAAGGAGGCTCTAGCTTCCTTCCCATGAGATGAGTTATTAGTCATAACACACAAAGAGTGGGAGAGAGCAAAAGAGAGAGCAAGACAAGGTGCTAGGGCCGAAACCCTAGCCACCCGTACGCCCCCCTACCCGACGGCAAGAGAGGGCCGCCCCCTCCCTTGTGCTTTGGTGATTTGTTGCTTTGATCTTCATCCCTCTTCCTCCAAGGTTCAAGCTAGCACTTGATTGAAGGAAGAATCTAGATCTCACCTCTAGACGTGGATCAACCGTAGAGACGAGGACATCATTCTTCGTGTGATCTCACAAATCAAAAGGTACACATCTTCTATGTCCTTAATCATGTTATGATGTCTCTTCCTGTGATCCTTGGTGGGCTTTGAGTAGGGTTAATTTTGTTATTCCGCTGCGTTACCTACGTCAAAACCCAACAGTCGTATCAGAGCCACAGGTCGTAGAGCATAACATGATATTATGTGTTTACGATTTCAGTTCATACACCGTATTATTGTTTATTACGCGAAAACTGAAAAATTGGCATAGTAGATGCAATATTGAATTTGATTCAATCAAACAAGACCCAATTTAACATTGGATGTTAGAATTGGTGAGTTTAATCACATAGGATGTGAATAATTGGGTTCTTAAAAATTAGGGTTCATGGGCACATGATTGAAAAGGGGTTTTCAATTATGGAAACAAAATTATGGAATTAAATCCATAAGGAAACAACCTTGCTTGGGCAACAAGGAAGGAGGAAGGGGACTAGGGCCGAAACCCTAGCCGCCCGCCCTTCCCTTGCGCGCCAAGCAAGGCCGCGGCCCCTTAGGCGTGCGGCGGTCCTAGGGTTCGGGCCACTTGTTGGCTTGGACCCTTTGGACCGTTGTGAAACCCTAGTTACCCAATTTCATTAAAATTAAAAAAGCGCGTTAAAAATTGGTTTTAACTGTATTATGTGCTTTATTGCATGGTGGATGGATATGGCCTAGGATTTGGATGTTTATTGTTTTTGTGGTTTGGTTTACGGCCTGCGAGCTGATCAAATTAATGTAATAATTAATTAAGTTTTACGGCCTGCGAGTCGTTCTTTTTCTCCTCGACATGTGAGGCTTTTGTTATTTATTTATTCTAGATGTTAGGCTAGAATTAGAAATATATAGATGATAGCCAAGAGCATGGAGAAGAAGACTGGAGAACCAAAGGAGCCAAAAGACATCCCTAGGCGCGCAGCTATGGTGGAGCACATGGAGATGAGCTCGGAACTTTAGGGCAATTAGATATTATCATTGGCTTGATAATATCATTAGTCTAGAGGCCATATCCATGCCACGTTTTTTTTTATTTTGTGGATGTTTATTATTCATGCCTTGTTATGTATTTTGTGTGTATGGCGCTACAAGCAAAACAATAACAAGATAATAATAAACAAAGTTGGTCTTTGATTGTGGATGGCCCAATCCAAATAAGTAGACCATGTTGATAAGATCAACCAAACATATTAAAAGAAATCCCTCAATTAAATATTGCGTTTTGCCTTCTCTTGCCAAAACACCCTTCATGATCATGGCCTATTAAAATTCGGGCTTGCCAAAGCAAGGCGATTTTAATTTTCATGATGTGTCGCGGACAACGCAAGCTAGTAATGCGTGTATGTTGAAAGCAAGAGGTTGGACGCAACTAGGCAAGAGTCAATTGGATTGATGAGCTTAGAGGCATGACAATTAGGAGTTATCCAATTGGATAAAGAATAAAAGGAATTTATTCACCTAATTGGACCAAGAGTTGCATGAGATGCAATTGGAATGGTTCCTACCTAAATAACCAATTCTTGGGTGACTTGCCAAAGCAAGCTCAAGAAGAAGTGAAATAAGGATCTTGGACCCACTAGAAAATATAAAGATATTTTCCGCTTTAATAGTGAGGGTTATTAATCCGAGAAAAATAGTGGGAGCTATATTTA
Organism: Linanthus parryae; assembly: GCA_023055425.1. NCBI lineage: Eukaryota > Viridiplantae > Streptophyta > Magnoliopsida > Ericales > Polemoniaceae > Linanthus > Linanthus parryae. Next base: position 133,081,286 of record JALGPY010000002.1, on the reverse strand, counting down.
ATGATCTAGCCATTGTTAAATATAGTTAAATTGTTCAAAATACTAAATTGCATATTTCTCGTTTTGTAGAATTCCAAATGGCAAACAACAACGCATCGAGTTCATCCCTACGATCTGTCCTTGAGAAGGATAAATTGTCTGGAACAAATTTCCTTGACTGGTACAGAAACTTGAGGATTGTCCTCAAGCAAGAAAAGAAGCTGTACGTCTTGGACACTCCAATTCCAAACCCACCACAAGATGAGTCTCTATTAGCGGAAGTAAGGGCACGTCAGAAACATATTGATGATTCTAATGACGTGACTTGCCTCATGCTTTGTACCATGACTGGTGAGCTTCAGAAGCAACACGAGAACATGGAAGCCTATGATATGATCAGACACTTGAAACAATTGTTTCAGGAACAGGCAAGGCATGAGCGCTATGAAGTGTCTAAAGCATTGTTCAAAAGTAGTCTTGCAGAGGGGAATCCAGTAGGCCCTCATGTACTCCGAATGATCGGGTACATAGAGAACCTTGAGAGACTGGGGTTTCCACTCGGCCAGGACTTGGCGACTGATCTCGTCTTGCAATCGTTTCCTGACACTTATAATCAGTTCATTATGAACTATAATATGAATAAGATCAACAAGTCTTTGCCAGACCTATTGAACATGCTAAAGACAGCTGAGCAAAGCATCAATAAAGGCAAGGGCAAGGCCATAATGATGGTACACAAGAAGAAGGGCAAGTCAGTTGCATCTACTTCAAAAGGAAAACGCAAGAAAGTTGCGAAATCCAAGGAAGCCCTAAAACCTAGTGGAGGCGTGGCTAAAGGTGAGTGTCACTACTGCAGCCAGCCGGGTCACTGGAGGAGGAATTGCCCTAAATATCTGGAGGATAAGAAGCTTGGAATAGTGATTCCACCACCACCAGGTATTTATGTTATAGACGTTAATCTTTCTATTTCATCATCCTGGGTATTAGATACCGGATGTGGATCTCACATTTGTCGTAATGTGCAGGATTTGAAAAGAAGTAGAAGATTGCGAAAAGGGGAGATAGACTTGCGCGTCGGGAATGGAGCAAAGGTTGCTGCATTGGCTGTAGGCGTTTATGAGCTATCTTTGCCTTCTGGACTTATTTTAGAATTAGACAATTTCTTTTATGTGCCTGCTATGAGCAGAAACATTATTTCCGCTTCTTGTTTGGACGAGAAAGGTTTTTCTATTTCAATAAAGGACAAGTGTTGCTCCATTTATTTTGATAGTATGCACTATTGTAGTGCGCATTTGTCTAATGGATTGTATATCCTTGATCTAAATAATCCAATCTATAACATAAATACTAAAAGGATTAAAACTAATGATTCAAATCCTACATATCTATGGCACTGTCGTTTAGGCCATATAAATGAGAAACGCATATCTAGACTCCATAAGGATGGACTTCTAGACTCATTTGATTTGGAATCATATGAGACATGTGAATCTTGTTTATTAGGAAAAATGACAAAGTCCCCTTTCAATAAGAAAGGAGAGCGGACTAGTGAGTTATTGGCACTCATACATACTGATGTATGCGGACCATTCCCCACGCCTGCCAGAGGTGGTTATACCTACTTCATCACATTTACTGATGATTTCAGTAGATATGGATTTGTATACCTTATGAAGGCCAAATCCGAATCCTTTGAATTGTTCAAAGAATTCAAGAGTGTAGTAGAGAAGCAACTTGGCAAAAGTATTAAAGCTCTACGATCGGATCGTGGAGGAGAATACTTAAGCCAAGAGTTTGATGAGTATCTTAGAGAGTGTGGGATAGTGTCCCAGCTCACTCCACCCGGAACACCACAATGGAATGGTGTATCTGAGAGGAGGAATCGCACTCTATTGGATATGGTGCGATCTATGATGTCTCAAACAGATCTTCCGATATCCTTTTGGGGACATGCTATAATGACGGCAGCTTTTACCATTAACCGTGTTCCATCCAAATCAGTCATGAAGACGCCATATGAGATATGGACTGGGAGGCGTCCCATAGTGTCGTTTATGAAGATTTGGGGCTGCGACGTCTATGTAAAGCGTTTACAAACAGACAAGCTCGTGCCTAAAGCGGATAAGTGTAAGTTTGTGGGATATCCTAAGGAAACTAAAGGATATTACTTCTATAACCCTACCGAGAACAAAAGTGTTTGTTGCTCGGACCGGCGTGTTTCTAGAAAGAGAACTAGTCTCTAAGGAAGCAAGTGGGAGGGTTGTAGAACTTGAAGAAATTCATGAACCACAAACCACTGAATCGATAATGGAACATGAACAGGAACCACAAGAAGTTGTGGATGAGCCTGTTCAGGTAACACAGGAACTCCGTAGATCAGGAAGAGTGCGTCATGAGCCAGAGAGGTATGGACTTCTCGTTACTGAGCCCGATGACGTACCACTCATGGATGATGAGCCTGCAAACTATGGAGAAGCCATGAGTGGCCCAGACTCTAAGAAGTGGCTAGAAGCCATGAGATCCGAAATGGATTCCATGTACACCAACAAAGTATGGAATTTGGTGGAACCACCCGAAGGGGCTCGACCCATAGGGTGCAAGTGGGTCTTCAAGAAGAAGACCGACATGGATGGCAAGGTAGTTGCCTATAAAGGACGATTGGTGGCCAAAGGTTATAGACAGATTCATGGTATTGACTATGATGAGACCTTTTCACCAGTCGCCATGACTAAATCCATTCGAATCTTGCTTGCTATTGCAGCATACTACGACTATGAGATTTGGAAAATGGATGTCAAAACAGCGTTCCTTTATGGGAACCTCCTTGAGGATGTGTACATGACACAACCAGAGGGTTTTGAGGATCCAGAGAATGCCAATAAAGTCTGTAAGCTGCAAAGATCCATTTATGGATTAAAGCAAGCTTCTAGGAGCTGGAATCGACGTTTTGATGACGCGGTCAAAGAGTTTGGCTTCATCAAGAACGAAGATGAGCCTTGTGTTTACAAGAAGGTTAGTGGGAGCTCTATAGTATTTCTGGTCTTGTATGTGGATGACATACTAATCATTGGCAATGATATTCCTACTCTGCAATCTGTTAAAGATTGGCTAGGAAAGTGCTTTGCAATGAAAGACTTAGGAGACGCAGCCTATATACTGGGTATAAAGATCTATAGAGATAGATCTAAAAGGTTGCTTGGCCTAAGTCAGAGTACATATACTGACAAGGTGTTGAAGAGGTTCAACATGCAAGATTCCAAGAAGGGATTCTTGCCCATGTCACATGGAGTCACTCTTTCAAAGAATGACTGTCCCTCCAACGAGATGGAGAAGGGACCGCATGAGCAGGATACCCTATGCTTCGGCCATAGGATCCATCATGTACGCCATGCTATGTACTAGACCAGACGTATCATACGCGTTGAGTATGGTGAGCAGATATCAGTCCAATCCGGGTGAGAGTCACTGGATTGCTGTCAAGAACATCCTAAAGTACTTAAGAAGAACTAACGATGTGTTCTTTATATTTGGAGGAATGGAAGAGCTAAGTGTAAAGGGTTACACTGACGCAAGCTTCCAAACCGACAAGGATGATTACAGATCACAGTCTGGATACGTGTTTTGCCTGAATGGAGGAGCTGTGAGCTGGAAGAGTTCCAAGCAAGGCACAGTTGTTGATTCTACAACAGAAGCTGAGTACATTGCTGCTGCGGAAGCGGCGAAAGAGGCAGTATGGATAAAGAAGTGTATCACTGAGCTCGGTGTGGTCCCTAGCATAGTGGATCCCGTAGAGTTGTACTGTGACAACTCTGGGGCAATCGCACAGGCAAAGGAACCAAGATCGCACCAAAAGTCAAAGCATGTACTTAGGAGATTCCATCTTATTCGTGATATGATCGATCGAGGAGATGTGAAGATATGCAAGATTCCGACAGATGACAACGTGTCAGATCCGCTTACGAAACCTCTTGCGCAGCGAAAGCATGAAGGGCACGCCAGATCTATAGGCATACGAGATGCGCCAGATTGGCTCTAGTGCAAGTGGGAGACTGTTGGAATAGATGCCCTAGAGGCAATCGTAGATTTAGTATGAACAATGTTTTGCCTAGAATATTCATTTATTATTTATGGCGATATTTAATATAATGAAGTCCTTAGATTAATTGTGTTATTTATCTTAAATGTCCCTAGTCCATTATATTGATTAATAGGGCAATCAAATATAGACTAGTATGTGGGTAGATTGATATGGAGATATCAAGTCTAACACATGGGTATGCATTAGGAGTAATGGCATACTGGATTGACCCACGACGAAAAGGATACATTATATTATGTGAAGTCACAATCGCTTTTCGTAGTGCTAATATTATTGCAATCCTTGGACTTGAAGTCACTAGATACTCTAGTTGTGAAATATTGCGCTTTGATGTTATCAAACGTTACACCGTAACTGGGTAATCATAAAGGTGGCTATCGGGCGTGATAGGAAGCAAGCTTAGAGATCGTAGTGATGTAGATAGGATTTGTCCCTCCCACATAATGGGGGTAAATATCCACGGCCACTCGAGGGATGAGGCTTATTGAATGTCTGGCCAGACTCAGATAAATTAATATAGAGATATTAATGTTATCTGCAAGCATAAGCATATTCCCAGGATCGAGGAACTATGGATTGGATATACGATTGTGACTATTTATGTCTCGTGTCCAATCCGGATATGGAGACAAAGGGATAATGCAATATGACATATTGGGCACAAAGGTTTGTCGGGATCACTGACTATTTCTATTGGTTGGGTTGCATGGATGTGTTGTTAGACACCGCTCCATGTTAGTAATAGTTACTACCAACTATATAGACACCTATGGGGTCACACGTCAAATAGAGTAGAGCTAGATTTGGGATTAATTAATATGGATTAATTAATAGAAGGATCATTGTGCAACACCTTGCAAACTTAGTAGGACTAATTTGCAAGGAAGGGAATAGTTCTAGTCCTACTAGAACAAGAAAACTCTTTTATGGAAACAACAAGGAGTTGTTGGAGTATATAAAGGAGGCTCTAGCTTCCTTCCCATGAGATGAGTTATTAGTCATAACACACAAAGAGTGGGAGAGAGCAAAAGAGAGAGCAAGACAAGGTGCTAGGGCCGAAACCCTAGCCACCCGTCCGCCCCCCTACCCGACGGCAAGAGAGGGCCGCCCCCTCCCTTGTGCTTTGGTGATTTGTTGCTTTGATCTTCATCCCTCTTCCTCCAAGGTTCAAGCTAGCACTTGATTGAAGGAAGAATCTAGATCTCACCTCTAGACGTGGATCAACCGTAGAGACGAGGACATCATTCTTCGTGTGATCTCACAAATCAAAAGGTACACATCTTCTATGTCCTTAATCATGTTATGATGTCTCTTCCTGTGATCCTTGGTGGGCTTTGAGTAGGGTTAATTTTGTTATTCCGCTGCGTTACCTACGTCAAAACCCAACACAGGCTTGCTCATGGATCACCTAAGGTGCCAGCTCCTCCCATCGAAAAGAATACTGTCAGTCCATTGAACAGAGGAGGGGGAGGGAGAGGGATAGGTAGAGGAAGAAGAAGAGGAGAGAGAGAAAGGGACAATAAAGGTCCCAAAGAGAACCTTTGAGAAAGTAAGGATGCAGGGCACGTATGATGTTGTGCTGCCAATTATGCCCGAAGTGGAAGACTGCTGGTTGCATTTCTACATGAGTCGTCAGGCTGTTGAGGGCATGAATGAGAAGCCGAACTAAGGACCCCATTTCAATATTACGTACCCTTTTTCTACATTAAAATGTTCATGATTGATCAATCTCATTGTTTACTTATAAAATGTATATGTGAAAAAACAGTAACCTCCTTGTTGATATAAATGAAATGGCTACTATAGCCAAAGATTATTCATGACAGCTGGAGGCTCCTACCTACTTAGGAGATACGGTAAATGAATAATCTTTACCTTAATTTATGTTCTATGTTCACAATGAATGTTATGTTGTAATATTAGAAAGTTTAACATATATGTCTGAGGGTTCTACAATTTTATCCAAATATATATCTATACAATCTGAAGATGCTCGACTGCATGTCCCACATCCTCCACCTCGAAGAGAAATTTAGGACTGATGAGGAGAAGAAGATCTGGTTCTTTCCATGCTTGTATGCTGTAAGTAATTGCAACATTGGACTCATTGCACTTAATTCCGTCCTTGATTGATCAATACTAAATTTCTAATTTAATGCGATCATTTTCATGCACAACCATTGGGTCAGAAGAATGCAAATGGTGGGATAAATTCGTTGTTCATGGGAGACATGAACTCGATGTCTATGGTAAGCGTTACATCCTACTCCTCCAAGCGTCAATACCAAGGGTATTTTTGACTTGCTTTGTTCTTTGGCTTGTGAACAGATATCTATTCCTCTTAACATCCATGATACGCCTTACTTTCTCATGGTATTGTACTTTATTGGGAAAAAATGTACATCCTTGATAACATGTCGAGGTATATTTACCTACCGGATGCGATTCGTGAGAAGCTTGCTCAAATGCACACAAATTTTAACATATCCCTGCCAGAATATCGTACTGTTCATGACATCAGAAAATGGGAGATTGTGTGGACAAAACCTGACATTCCAAGACAACGTAACACGCAATGTCTACATACTAATGTTTATGTCTAATATGTTTACATTTTTATTCAATTGTTCTGTAATATTGTTTACTTTTTCCAGCTATGATTGTGGAGCATATGTGTGCTTCTACATGGAAAATATGAGGGAGTTGATCCCAGAACCTGTTCTGAAGATAAAGATTAATGAAAAATACATAAGAATCTGGCTCGCCAATAAAATTGGTTGTTACGAGTTCAACGACCTCAGACAGGACCTTCTTGATGGTGTGAACAGATTCAAAGTTGAGGGAAACAATGAGGACTTATTCGACGACAAGTACATGGACATACCTACGGTCTTTTCAACCTATAGGAATCGTTACTTTTGAGCAGTCCATCACTATGAGCAATATGTGGTTTTGTGTTGTTTTGAAAACAATTTAATGGTTTATGTTTGTTTGTTTGACAATGTGGGTGGTGAATGTTATTGTGGCTGTAATGGTTTTTGTGGTTGTGGTTGTATGTTTTAGATTTCTATCTACGTTTGTTCATGTTAGTTCTCACTCGTGACCACATTCACTGATTCATTTACTCTGTTAATCAGCATATACTTGCTCTTTGGTGTCGGTGTAGTCAAACATGTCATTATGAACCCTTTACTCTACATTTATGTCCAACAACAAACCATCCCTTCACTTCTCCTACTTATACACCCAACCACTCTTGCACACGAACATCTTCCATTTAAGTCCTGCTCTCGACCATCTTCTCCACCATCTTCTCCTCCTCCAAATATCCCCAAATTCTCATTATCACTATGTCACATACCTCATTCAACTCCTCCTCTAACCAATTCAGTCGTAACCCCGAGTCTGGGCCAAGATATTGTAACTGTGGAAGGATGCGAGTGATGAAAAGAGTTGGTCCTAATACAAAGAACTCAGGTCGAGATTCCTTCCGGTGCCCACTACCTCAGGGGTCTCAATGTAGTTACTTCGTATGGGCGGACGAAGAACCTCCATGCTCTTGTGAAGAGACAATGCAACGATGGTCTACAATTATTGCAACAACAAGACGAATGAAGTCTGAAAATCAAGAAATGCTAAAGAGACAAAGGATATCACACACATGCATCATCGTTCTTGCATTTGCGTTACTTTTCGCAATTATTGTTATTTTTTTTAAGTGAAACGATCGTCGCAAGGTGTGCTTGTGTCCACTTTTTATGTTTTACAAGTTCTGTACCTTCCTCTTAAACCTTCTGTGCTTGCAAATGTGCTGCAATAGCTTAGTTGTAGAGCGTTGTTTGCGTTTCTATCTGATTAGTTTAAGTTTTATCCATTTCTATTTAATTTTGTCCAGTTCTAATTATTTCTATCACTAGTTTTATCTTTACGTTTACAATTTTATCCATATCTTTACATTTCTATCCAAGTTTCTAATGGCGGCGCCCTGGCGTCCGTTTTTTTGTCTTTTAGCGAGCAAAATCATAATTACCCGATTTTTCATTAGTGGGGCCAGGACGTACTGTAGCGCCCGCCATCCTTTTAAACAACAACTTGGTAAGCAACACAAACGATGTATACAACTATCGTGACAAGCTGGAAAGCAATTTAAAACTCATTATTCATATTTTACGCGTAAATGGAAAATAATTATTTACTATATGAATGTGTAAATGCACTAAGCGGAGTAGTATTTAATGCAGACTTCAGTGCTGAAATGGAAGAAGATTTAAACTGCAACTTTTTTAGGAAATAGATTCGGCAACGAAGAAGTTCGTCACACCTTTACCATACAATAGTGTCACATGGTACATTGTTTCTATGTTTGTAAGGACTTTTTTGTCATTTTCTAAGAAACACCATAATGTTCACTCTTTTCTAATAAATCTTTAAATACAATATTCTACTTTTCACCTTTTGATTTTTCTATTTTTTTTGAGGAAATTCACCTTTTGATTAGTGCAAGAATAATTGATCCTAAAGCGTAAATCACCAAAGCAACTCACTGGTCTTAAAGAGAGAAAATCCTCTCTACTGTTCGTCCAGTTCATCCTTATCCTTCATCCTCATCCCTCAAAACAACTAAAATACTCTTTCTTCACCCTTTTCATCTGCAAAACCTAAAAATTAGGTGTAATCATTACCCCTTCTCTGTTCTCTGCTTGTTTTACTTCGGCCATCTCTCCTTCTCTACCATCAACCCTCTAGTTGTTTCAATCACAACCAAAACCATCAACTTCTCTCCTCAAACCCTAATCTACTCTACCGCCACCCATTACCATCGGAAAACAAAACCACAAACAAAAAAACAGAACAACAAAAGGTGTAATCATAACACCTTTCTCTTCCCAAAATCTCTACACTTTGTTGTTTTCTTCTCTACGTGCATCAATAAAGGTGGAAATTATCAAAGCATCACTACATCCCTCTTCTCAGCCGTCTACCGAGTTCCAAAGCTCATCACACCATCAGCCACTACCTTCTCTCTACCTCTCTTTCTCTGTCCTCCCACTCCCCCTCGCCTCAAAACCATCAACCTCTGCAAATTCATTGAACCCCCCTCTCCTACAAACCCACTCCACCGCCCTAACCGCCACTACCATTACCTACTACCATCATTTCAAACCCAATCACCCACAGGCTCGGTTCATCTTCCACTGCAAAACCACTACTCCAAAAACCCTAATACCTAGAAACCATACCCTAGCCCTCCTCTTTTAATGGACGCAATTCCTCATGTCCATTCATCCAAACCTGCAAACTTGCACCACTCCTCCAAAGAGTCCCTCATGAATCCTAACCCTTATCGACCTCCTCACAGACGCGGCGGCCCTCCGCCAAACACTCAGGCACCGCCGCCGTCAAACGACTACCGCACGCGCCAACCGCCATACCGCCACCAGTGCCCCACCACGAATACAAACATCAGACAACCTGCACATAACTACTACTTCCCCCCAAATCGCCGCCATCTCCGGTCACCTCCTCCTCGGCCGCCAAACCACATCTACCATGCTAACAGACTACTTCGACCCACTGGCCTACCAGAAGATCAGTATAGGCGAAACTTTCATGTCAACATGCCACATAATATCTCTCACCACTACCCTACCACAGACCACCAATGTCTCATTGTTCATGTCAAGGATCGGTTCTCTTTTGAACCGCTCCTCCTATGCTCTCTGCTCACAAAGCTATGGAGGGCCAAATCTGAGATTCAACTAGTTGCTCACTTCAATAATCTCTACGTCCTCCATTTCTCAAACTTTAACGAATTAATAGCCGTACTACATGGAGGACCTTACACCCTCAGAGGAGCTCTCGTCCTTGTGGACCACTGGAACCCGGACGTCCACCTCCAAGACCTCCACATCCCTCATATTGCAGTTTGGTTCCGGTTCTACAACACACCGCTGCGCTGCTTCACACCGGAGGCTGCACGCTTCCTCGGATCTCTACTGGGTGATATAGCTCACACCGATAATGCTTTTGCATCATCTAGGGTACATGGGTACCTACGTATCCAGATTTGGATCGATCCAAATGACCCTTTGGTGGCTGGTTTTTACTACTCGGATCTCTACGAACAGAGGGTTTCGATCACGGTTCATCCGGAGAAGGTTTTTCATCTCTGTCGTGCATGTGGCTGTATTGGACATGTCATGAAACAGTGCACGACTACGCCTCTTCAGGCAAGGCTTCGCATCGACCGTAAGATACAAAAACTTGCTGCGGCACTGGACTCTCCTATCCTGGCTCAAACAGACATCAGCTTCTATGGCCATCAATGGAGGAGACCCTCATCGCCTCCACCAACACCGCCTTCGCCCCCAAGGCTTATGATGGAACACCATCGGAACCCGTTTTGCCACCAGGTCACAATGAATCCAACTTTTTTTGAAGACGATGATGATTTCTTCTTTTACGCCGACTCAGAACTTGACCCCAGTGATTATGAAGGAATGGTTAACGCTTACGAAAATCACTGGGATCGTCACGAAGCTCCACCGCAAGCCAACCACATCATCAATATCATACCTGACCAACCCCTTACTCAAGAACAGAATAATCAAGATGCTGATTATTTGGTTCACACACCACCAGCGGCACCCAACCCATCGCCGGAAAATACTAACCCTCCTCTACCTCCTCAAACAGCAAACCCGCCACAAGCAGACTTTCCTCCATCACAAACAGCTGAGTTTGTCGAACCCCTGGCCACCTTACCTCCACTCAGGCCACCACCTCCACCGCCGCCACCTAAATCTCCTTATGCCCCCATCAAACCCCATTACCCATTCGACCCACACCTTGCTGACAAACTGTTGGATCTAGATTTCATACCAACAGAACATGAATGGAACTTTATTCAATCCACTTGGACCGAGTTCCTTGGAGAGGTACAACCAGCCTCAATCAGAATAGTTTTTGATGACGGAGACCCCACCTTACAGCCAGATGCAATGCTTTGTGAGGTTGGAACTGAATCGGCTACGCCCACACAACACGGCCTCACCGGTTTACAGCCCCCACAGCCGCCGCTTATCATTCGGGACACTCCTGCTCCGACTCACAAACGGGTTTCTTCAGACGACATCAAAAGCAAAGGTAAGGGAGTTGCAAATGAGGATGATGCTGCAGCCTCCTCAGATGACGACAGTCCGCCTAGTCGACCATTCCGTCCACGTCCATGGATATACCCGCATGAATGCGGTCCGTCCAAACGAGCTAGGTCCCCTCCCACGACACAGCCACAAGACGGAAACAGTCCACATGAGGAAGATTCAAACAAAGACACTCACTCTATGCTCTCTGGTTCTAAGAGGTCTTCCCCCACTGCTGAACATGAACAGGCCAGCAGCAAAAGCCCAAGGGTCACAGATTATGTTTCCATCATTGCCCAGTTGCCTTTCGTCACGGAAATTGATCTTCTTCTGGCACCAAGTTTCTTGGATAAGCAGTTTGAGCAGGTAATGAATGAATTGGACTACGAGCATGCTACGATTATGTACTAATTGAGTGACGGGTTTGCGAATGATCTGTTAGCGGCGGAGGTTGCGAGTCGACCTCCGCCAACATTATGAAACTCTTAAGTTGGAATTGTAGGGGGTTAGGGCAAGACCTTACAATTCAAGCACTCAAAAACCTTTGTACCATCAACAAACCATGTCTTTTGTATCTCATAGAAAAAAAAAAAAAAAAAAAAAAAAAAAAAAAAATGTAGCTGCTCTATCTTTTTTGGGAAACTCTTTAAATTTTACAAACTTTACGGGCGCTGACCCGGTAGGAACTAAGGGTGGATTATGGGTAGCATGGAATGTATCTTTAAACATTGTACCTATTCATGTATGCGCTTGGTTTATCATTCTGCAAATTATTGATACAAATGTTGGACCGTGGAATCTAATTCTATTTTATGGCCACTCCGTGGCACATCGTCGAGAACAAGTTTTTTCGCTTTTGAAGTCACAACTTCAACTACTAGCCCAGCCAAGTATTATCATTGGTGACTACAACCAGATTTATGATACCGATGAAAAGCGGACATCTTCGAAAAACAAACCAAAAGGAATGCAGACTCTTCGAAACTTTGTTTCCGACAACAAACTTATGGAGCTTCACTCGCACGGTGTTTATTTCACCTGGACTAATGGCCGTCAAGGTTCGCAATCCACTTTTGAAAAAATTGATAAGGCTTATATGCAGCCCGACTGGAACGCCATCTTCCCAAATGCGCTGCTGACAAATTTACCATACAACGCTCCGATCACAGTCCCCTGATCCTAGAAACAAAAGGAATCTCCATCAAACCAAAATGACCACACAGATTTGAGGCAACTTGGCTTCAACATGACGCTACCAAGAAAATGTCCACTAAAGTATGGCGTCTCCCTTTCCCAGGTCCAACAACCTTTTCACTACTACGCAAACAACAACTACAACTTTAACATTTGCGACATTGGGAAAGAACGGTACTACAAACACTACCTCAAAGAATGCGTCTAGCTCAACAAGACCTATGCTCTACCCAACAACGAATTGCTAGTACTTCTTCAAATGAACAAATATTCAAAAAACTAGTGCGCGAAGAAGAAAATGCTCGTATGTATCTTGACAAACTACTTGGAGAACATGAGATCTACTGGCATCAAAGAGCTAAACACCACTGGCTTTTATATGGGAACAGCAACAACCGTTTCTTTCAACGTGCAGCTACTATTCGAAAGAATAAATCAGTTATCATTGGCATACACAACGACAATGGTGAGCTTTTACAGTGTCCCCTACAAATCTCTAACTGTTTAACACAACATTTCAGATCCTTACTCTGCACACCACCTACGACCGCAACAACTCCCCCCAGTCTTCATCAACATACTTGCGCATCACTGATAAATAAAAAGTTATCCGATCATCAACGCAACCAGCTTGAATCACTGTACTGCCTTGAAGAAATCAAAGCAGCTCTTTTTCAGTTGGGAACGAATAAAGCACCGGGTCAGGATGGGTTCATAGCAGAATTTTATCAGCAAAATTGGGATACAGTTGGTGACTCCCTCATGGAAGCTGTTCTCCTGCCTCTACAAACAGGAATTATGTTGCGAGAAGTAAACTCCACTCTAATTGCGTTGATTCCAAAAAGCAATGAACCTCAAACTGCTTCGGACTATCGGCCTATTAGCTTGTGTAATACAGTGTACAAGGTCTTATCCAAGGTCCTCGCTAACAGGCTCAAATTGGTCCTCCCAAGTTTAATCTCAGATCATCAGACGGCCTTCCAACAGGGAAAGCAAATTTCGGATAATCTTTTACTTGCACATGAATTGCTCCACTTCATTTGCCATCGCAAGGACGGTAAAAAGAAATTTATGGCAATCAAATTGGACATGAGTAAAGCCTTTGATCGGGTCTCCTGGGATTTCCTCAAGCAATGTATGGTACATATGGGATTTGGACCTCTCTATTTACGAAACATTATGATGGCTATTTCAACTGTCACAACATCGGTAATTGTCAATGGACAACCATCTCAAAGCTTCTCGCCAACAAAGGGACTACGATAGGGGGACCCTTTATCGCCATTCCTCTTTCTCATCGTCTCGGAAGCCCTCTCGGCATCGCTAACACATCTCCATAACAGCGGGCAAAATCAGGGCATAGCAATATCCAGACATTCACCTCAGGTTTCCCACTTACTATTCGCTGATGACACGTTCTTATTTCAACAAATTTCAACACGATCGACGGAAAGCCTTATCAAAAGCCTCTCAAATTACTGCGAAGAATCAGGGCAACAAATAAACTTCGCCAGAAGTGAAATCTTCCTAAGTCCAAACCATGACCCAACAAAAAGTTCTGGGATCTCAAACATGCTTGGCATTCACCTTGTCGATGCTCCAGGGAAATATTTGGGCAGCGTTATGGACTTCACACTTTCATAGAAAGCTATTTTCGCAGGAATTATTAACAGGATTAGAGCTAAGCTATCAACATGGAAGCAACACAGTCTTTCCTTCGCAGGACGTGTCGTTCTTATTAAATCAGCACTACTATCCATACCAACTTACATCTTATCAGTCTTCAAGGCGCCAAAATCTTTCTACGATGACGTCCGACGAATCATTGTCCAATTTATTTGGTCCAGCGGAGCTAAAAAAGGTATTCACTGGCGTAAATGGACTTATCTATGCCAGAGCACTGCTTCCGGGGGTCTTGGATTCCGTGATCTTGAAGCTCAAAACAGGGCTCTGCTAGCTAAAACGGCCTTCCGATTACAAACAGATCACACTTGCTTACTCTCACGAGTACTAAAAGGAATATACTACCACAACAGTGACTTCCAACATGCTAAAGTCTCAACGGCTAGCTCTTGGGGCTACCAAAGTCTTTGCTGGACCCGGCCACTGCTATCACAAGGTACCACCTGGATTGTAGGTAATGGACGTACTATTCACCCACTTGGTGATAAGTGGATTCCCGATTATACGCATCAGCATACACCTACTCCCCTGGTCATGCAACACTTCCCAACTTTGAAAGTTGCAGACTTCATTGACCGCATATCTCTACAATGGAAGCAAGCACTACTAACATCATTCTTCACTGATCAGCAAATTCGGGCTATTGAATCTATTCCAATTACAAACCAAGACTTGGACGACGTCGTGGCTTGGATACCTACATCAACTGGACTATTTACTGTTAAATCGGCATACTATCTGGCCATGGATTCTACTCATCACACGGCTGGTGCAACAGCTCAGCTTACAGGTACACTCGTTCAAAAATTACGTAAGCTGCATCTGCAACCAAAAATATTCTACTTCATGTGGAATTTTGCCACAAACTCATTGGCACTCAAGGTTAATTTACAACGAAGACATCTAAACATTGCAACCACTATCTGCGATCTATGCCATTCAGAAGAAGAGTCGATTAGTCATTGTTTTTTCAATTGTACCCATGCGTGTGCCATCTGGTTTGGCACAGGTCTCGGAATGCGGTCACTGGCAATCAACAATGCCAACATCATCCAACATGTGCTGAACTTACTACAGGATCTACCATCCAATCAAGAAAGAACGCTCCTTGTTCTCATTTTACGTCAGATATGGCTCTCTAGGAACTCGGTAACTATGAACAATAAGTTCATCTCACCCGTTCACTCCTTAGCAGCCATCCGTGAAGCTGTTCATTCACACCACCAACGAAGAAGGACTCTACAATACAGATATTCCACCGCTCACCACATCGAAGGGTCCTCTAATCATTATGAAATATCACACCGACCAACGACAGAGCTGTCACAGCATGACCACATTACTTTCTCTGTCGACGCTACGTGGAAGGAAGGTCAACAATCTGTTGGGGCTTGGACTCATAACAACGACCCAACAATTTACGGTTAAAAACAATATTGGGCACGCTCCCCCTTTCAAGAAGAGGCATATGGAATTACTGCAGCGCTGAAATGGCTACTTTATCATGGATACACACACATCGAATTACAAACGGACTGTCAATCCATAGTTCGCTGCCTCAACGACAACCTTTATCCAGCGCAAGTCTTCATGCTCTTGAAAAACATACGGCAACTTACTGCTTCTTTTACTTTTTGAAAAATTAGGTTTGTCGGATGATCTGGCGTTACAAACGCCCATAACACTGCCCGATGTATTACTGCTACTTCAACATTCAGTGTTTAATAAGAAATTTTACTTCTCAAAAAAAAGCGTAAATCACCTTATACTTCTCCTAGGAAAATTTAAAATTACCGAAAATAAAAAACGGCGTCAGAAGAGCTATTTGTGAACACATGCATGTGAACATATACATTTATTAAAAGAGATGAGTATGCGTACTTGGAGAGAAATGGGTCGAGTTTGTCACCATTTATACTCCTAGTTTTTGGCACTTGACTTTGCTGCCCACACTGTTTAATTGAGCAACCAACCTTTGTAACGAATTCTAATAGCGTGTACAAAACTATGATTGGTAAAGACGGTACGAAGAAAAAAGAATTCATGAAAAGTAGGAAAGAATACTAAATCAAATTAAAAAGTTCTGACTACCCGCAACAATAAACTTGTAGAGGCCACTGACATGACTCAGTTCCAGGAAACAAAATCGGCTCGCAAATTTTGGGATGAACTCATATGTCACGTGTTCTGTTTGTTGGGATATAATTATGGCACTCGACGTTGCTGCTCGCTGAGTTAATTTCGATCTCCGATGAAATTCGCGTGAAGTTGAGCGGCTCTGTTGGCGAAGTGCCGCAACTGGCGAGACATGGTCTGGTCATCATACGAAGATGAAGTGGTTGTCAATCTCGCCGCATAGAAAGTGGCGATCGGCCTTCACCTGAAGGGCTTAGAGGCAAGGCATGTTTTCATTGTGAATTTGTGATTAGTACTTGTGGACTCGAGAATTTTTTTAGTGCTCCAAAAGAGCACCACGGAGCACTAAAAAAATTCGCCATGGACTCACGTACATGCCTTGAACTCTTGAGTAGCCAACAAGTCGTGTTTTTCTAGGAAACACGAAACAAAAAGAATCAATTCGATTATAAAGAAATAGTATGGGTAAATGACTCTTTTTATTAGGGTTTTTAGTAATTAAATTAACACACGGGAGTAGTATATTGTAAAAGTATTAGCGTCAAAAAAAACCTACATAGACTTTTAAATATTAGAGATTAGTTGAAATGAGCTAAATCTCCCTCACAAAAGAAAGAATTGGGTGTGTCTAGTGTACGTCCGGGGGCATGGGCTGCAATTTTTTTTGCGGTGCCCCCCCCTCCCACTACCGGACAAAAAAACACGGAAATTCATGGGGTGGTGACCGGTTCTAGCAGGTCACCACCCCCAGTGGATAAAAACGCGCAGATTTGGATAAAAATGCAAGGAAACTGATTCATAAATTATCTAGAGTTCACATCAATGGATAAAAACGCATAGAACCGGATAACACAGTAAAACATCAGAAAAAAATGGTCAAATAACGGATAAACATGTCAAGGTACTTAACTAAAATATTCACACAGTTAATATAATCTCTAGAATAAATCAGCCCAGTCATGCCCAACGCGTCTTGAAGAGTATTGGTCACCCATTCCGTCGGACCAGTTGTATTCGAAGTTGGAAATCATAGTTTGTTGCGACGCTTGCGATTGAGATTGGCCGACATCTTGACCGGAAACACCAACTGGAGGATTCGGGCATGTAGTTCGATTGTGTCCGTATCTTGGCATCTCCCGCACCTCTTTCGAACATTTTTGGAGCTTCCTTTTGGTTTTATATCCCCTTTGGATGGAGGCATTACGTGAGTGTACTCTTGTGATTTGACATTAACCACGGGCTCTTCATTATTTTCTTGCTTCAAAATAATGTCCTTGAGACCCCGTATCATCAAGTCAACATGTTCTTGCCAATAGTCGTGAGTCTCTTGTGTTGTTTCACTCAAGTCACTAATCAACTCCATTCTTACCTTCATGCAACCCGAACTAAATGCATGGGTTTTTGGATCGTCACACCGTCTTGTTTCTGGGTGATTCATGGCTGGATCATTCATGTAGAAGTCACTATCCGTCTTTTGTCATCGTTTCAATAACTTCCTAAATGAATTGAACTCCTTTATGGCAGAGCACAAAAATAATGTAGATACAAACCATCTGTGATTACTCAAACCTCATGCAGAAACAGTAGAGCATTCTATTATCTCGTTGGCAGAGAATGGTGTGATGACAGAGCAAATTTCAAGTCATTTAGATATTTCACTTGACATTTCAGATAGAAACATTAAAAACTGAGAAAAATAAACTAGTACTGGAAAGAATTGCTCAGTAAACAAAGAACGTAACATCAGATATTTCAATTGCAGTTACGGAAAGAAACATAAAACAAGAAGATAATATTTTAAAGCGACAATAACAAATAGTGTATTTTATGAACTTACTAAAGATGCCATTTCCTTCTCCCTTGTGACATAGATTGCATCCATTTCATATTCAGGTAGTTGTTGAATGTCAACAAATTTGTAGTGTTTTATCTTCATTGCTTGCTCCTTTAACTTTGCATACACGATCCTAGTGTTAAACATGGCTGCATACGAAAATTATTGACTTTATTTGTTATGGCTCAGGGCCTTATAATGAGCATGAACACGCGAAAATTAATGTTATACCACCAAAAAATTAACAAGAGAAACATAGTTAACATTGATTTACGGCAGATAAATGTTTAGACCCTTTGGATCTTATTCAAGAAATTTCAGATAAAATATTAAACAGTCCAGAGAGTACATTTGTCATAACTTTATATCATGTTGTCCTTCTCGTTCAAAATAACAAGTAGATTTGTATGTGTGGTATATTTTGGTCAATAAACATCTTTAAGAATAAGTTTTCATTAACAACCCCACAAATATGTAAGACTTATATACATTGTAATGGAAACATGAATCTTCCATACATGCAATACAAGTCATTGTAATGCAAGTATGAAACTTCCATATATATGACAAGTGAATACCATCTGTAATGTACTTATGATAGCTCTGTGTCAATGACCATCCGTATGAGGATATGCTCACCTGACACTCCTATCACCACTAGGAATGATTGTCCATTATAATACAAGGATGAAACTTACATACATATACTATACAATGCATTGTAATTCAAGCATGGAAGTGGATACAATAATATTTAAGTGCGATGAAATTTGGTTAATGGATCCTTGCCATAATATAAAAGTGTGATAGTACCATAGGCAAGTGGATGTCATAACCACGTATCTACTATAGCAATACTACAATATATAGTCAATGTTAATGAGATGATATAAGTGGATACTACCAATTCAAAGTGTGGTAAATTATATTCAATGATATTGTATACGAAGCTGTCATCAACTGTAGCCCTGTGAACCACATAAGTATGATTGTCCACGTTAAGAGTGAAGGTAACCAGCAATATTGAGTTACTTATCTACCAGAACAATATGTTTTAATTTGGATTATTTTGAAATTAATGTGTTTCGTCACATCTTCACATTTCAGATAAAATATTAAACAGTCCAGAGAGTACATTTGTCATAACTTTATATCATGTTGTCCTTCTCGTTCAAAATAACAAGTAGATTTGTATGTGTGGTATATTTTGGTCAATAAACATCTTTAAGAATAAGTTCTCATTAACAACCCCACAAATATGTAAGACTTATATACATTGTAATGGAAACATGAATCTTCCATACATGCAATACAAGTCATTGTAATGCAAGTATGAAACTTCCATATATATGACAAGTGAATACCATCTGTAATGTACTTATGATAGCTCTGTGTCAATGACCATCCGTATGAGGATATGCTCACCTGACACTCCTATCACCACTAGGAATGATTGTCCATTATAATACAAGGATGAAACTTACATACATATACTATACAATGCATTGTAATTCAAGCATGGAAGTGGATACAATAATATTTAAGTGCGATGAAATTTGGTTAATGGATCCTTGCCATAATATAAAAGTGTGATAGTACCATAGGCAAGTGGATGTCATAACCACGTATCTACTATAGCAATACTACAATATATAGTCAATGTTAATGAGATGATATAAGTGGATACTACCAATTCAAAGTGTGGTAAATTATATTCAATGATATTGTATACGAAGCTGTCATCAACTGTAGCCCTGTGAACCACATAAGTATGATTGTCCACGTTAAGAGTGAAGGTAACCAGCAATATTGAGTTACTTATCTACCAGAACAATATGTTTTAATTTGGATTATTTTGAAATTAATGTGTTTCGTCACATCTTCACATTTCAGATAAAATATTAAACAGTCCAGAGAGTACATTTGTCATAACTTTATATCATGTTGTCCTTCTCGTTCAAAATAACAAGTAGATTTGTATGTGTGGTATATTTTGGTCAATAAACATCTTTAAGAATAAGTTCTCATTAACAACCCCACAAATATGTAAGACTTATATACATTGTAATGGAAACATGAATCTTCCATACATGCAATACAAGTCATTGTAATGCAAGTATGAAACTTCCATATATATGACAAGTGAATACCATCTGTAATGTACTTATGATAGCTCTGTGTCAATGACCATCCGTATGAGGATATGCTCACCTGACACTCCTATCACCACTAGGAATGATTGTCCATTATAATACAAGGATGAAACTTACATACATATACTATACAATGCATTGTAATTCAAGCATGGAAGTGGATACAATAATATTTAAGTGCGATGAAATTTGGTTAATGGATCCTTGCCATAATATAAAAGTGTGATAGTACCATAGGCAAGTGGATGTCATAACCACGTATCTACTATAGCAATACTACAATATATAGTCAATGTTAATGAGATGATATAAGTGGATACTACCAATTCAAAGTGTGGTAAATTATATTCAATGATATTGTATACGAAGCTGTCATCAACTGTAGCCCTGTGAACCACATAAGTATGATTGTCCACGTTAAGAGTGAAGGTAACCAGCAATATTGAGTTACTTATCTACCAGAACAATATGTTTTAATTTGGATTATTTTGAAATTAATGTGTTTCGTCACATCTTCACATTTAACGTATTAAACTACGTATCCAAGTTTTGTACTCTGTATTTTATTTTAATATTTGTACAAAATATTTAGACATTAAATATTAATAAATATGTATCATGTATTATACCCCTAAATTCCCCATAATTAAACTATAAGTCAACGGTAAAGGAGAAACAACCATGTTCACATAGGTTAAAGGCAGATATTAGTCTTAAGCCACTGGTTAACCTGCAAGAGAAAACAGATAATTGTGTAAACATTATTGAGAATCTCTAAACGTTAACATTTCAATATGAAGTATTATACTTGTTCCCATGTTGGAGAAACTCATTATTTCTAAAATGTGTTTTGATGCAAATTGTACAACTTCAACAATATAAACTCATGTTAACTACATATTTTACACGATATGGTTGTCATAAAAAAGTCAAATCATTCAATCTCATCGAAGCTCAATCTTAAACCATAAACCTAACTTGTAACATGGTCTGTTTTGAAACTAAGAAGTGAAAAGTAAGCATATGATTTGTAAATCATAATTGGATAAAATCCTAGAGTACATAAACCCTAACCCCCTATCTGGATAAAAACTTAAAGCACATAAACCCTTTCTGGATAAAAGCCTATAGCACCCAGCTAGGTTTTACAACATTTTCAATGTTTTGCAACCTGTATTACACATTGTTCTATCTATTATGTTTATGTCTTGTACAATCTGCTTATCTATTCTATCCGTTTTTTATGTGAGTGTAGGCCACACCCAACAAGCCTCCACCCAAGTCTCCAGCTCAAGTATCTTCAACTTCAATCAAGCCTGGTCATGCATCACTCAAGGTGCCAGCTTCTCCACCCATCAGTCATGCTCATGGATCACCCAATGTGGCATCTTTTACCCTAAAAAAACAATGTCAGTCCAATGAACAGAGGAGGAGTAAGAAGAGGGAGAGAGAGACTTTCAAGGGGCCAAAAAGAACCTCCCAAAGAGTAAGCATGCATGGTTAGTTTGATTTTATGCTGCCAAGAATGCTGGAAGTCGATGAATGCTTATTGTATTTCTATATGAGCTGTGAGACTATTTAGGGCATGTCAACAAAGTCAGACATGAGGGTACCTTTTAAATAGTATGCATCCTTTCTACTTTAGAATGTTTCTGACTAATCGAACTATCAATCTTATTGTTTATAGATTTTATCACTGAGGCAACACTGCATATCTTGTCCATATATCCAATGGAGTGGCTATTATATCCAAGATTTTTCATGGCAGCTTGAGGCTCCTTGGTTCTTAGTACACAATCAATGTTATGTTGTTGCACTAAAATGTTAACATAGATTTCTATTTGTTTTACATTTTTATCCTATTGGTTCTCTAAATTGTCTGCAGGTGATTGACTTCATGTCCCAAGTGAAGATTACCTTATGATCGAGGTTGCCAATTTCATTGATCGTTCTGTGTACAACGACCTTAGGGAAATCCTTCTTGCGGATATGAACAACTTGAAATCTCAAGAAAACAATGAGTAGGAATTCGCCAATAAGTACATGAAGATACATACGGTCCTTGCAGCTTATTTCGGTAGTTACATTTGAGTGAGACAGTCCATCATTTTCATCTCGTTTGTGGTTTATGTTTGTTTTGAAAAGAATTGACTGGTTGCTGTTGAATCATTTGGGAGGTGCATGATATTGTGGTTGTAATGGTGAATGTTGTTTCAAAAAATTAACTTGTATGATTTTTGTTCAGAGAGTTGACAAGGTTTTCTGATGGTTTATCAGTTTTGTTTGTCTGCTTTACTCTTTTATCTGTTATTTTGTCACAATAGTTTATCACTCCTGACCACATTCATTGCTTCCTTCCCTCTGTTACTCAGCTCAGACTTGCTCTTTGGTTACAGAGTAGTCAAACCTGTCATTATGGACAATTTACTCCCCATTTATGTTCAACAATAAACCACCCATGCACTTCTTCTACTTATACACCAACCCCCTCTTGCATAATCAGATATGCCATTTACACATCCTCTCTATCATCTTATCCTCCTCGTAATATCCCCAACTTCTCATTACCACCATGTCACATACCTCCTTCAACTTCTCCTCCCACCAATTTCGTCGTAACACCGAGTCTCGACCAAGATATTGTAACTATAGAAGGATACGAGTGATGAGAACAACATGTCATCACACAAAGAACTCAGGTAGAGATTTCTTCCGGTGTCCACTACCTCAGGGGTCTCAATACGGCTACTTTGTATGGGCCGATGAAGAACCTCCATGTTTTTTTCGAGGAAACAATGCAACGATGGTCCACAATTATTGCAAAAACGAGGCAACATGAAATCTGAAAATGAAAAAATGCTAAAGAGTTAAAGGATAGCACACAAATGCATCACCATTATTGCATTTGCGTTACTTTTTGCAAGACTTGTTATTTTTTTTAGGTGAAATGACCGTCATAAGGTGTGCTTGTGTCCATTTCTTATGTATCACAAATTCTATATATTTTTTTAAAGCTTTGATGCTTCCAAATCTACTGTAATAACTTAGAAGTTGAGCACTGTTTACGTTTCTATCTGATTCATTTCAGTTTCGTCCATTTCACTTCAGTTTTATCTATTTTTAATTACTTTTATCTTTAACTTTATCTTGAACTTTACAGCTTTATCCATTTTCTTTACATTTCTATCCGATTTCCTAATGACGGCGCCCTGGGCCCATTTTTTTGTCTTTTTACTGGTAAAACCGTAATTACCGGCTAAAACCGGCTAAGCCGGTTTATTAGTGGTGGGGCCAGGACGTACTGTAGCACTGGCCGAAAGGAATTAGCTAAAGCCTAAACGAACACTGATTCCTAATATCTCTTCTATTTTACCCATATTGCATATTGGTCCTTGCAATTCACTGAAAAAATCCATTTACAACCCCCATTTTCAATCTCGGAAAAGGCCCAACCAAATCACAAGAATGTCAGAAACAATCACAAAACAGTCCGGACAGTAAATCCCCATAAACTGGATCGTAACTCCAAACAAATGAAAAGCCTCAGAATCCAAAGACTTCTTTGATGGTGAAAACAGTGAAGAAGCAGTTGTGTGGACTGAGGAGAGTTAAAAGGAGTATCCATTTACCCCACAAGAGCCCTTGATGTCCCAAAGAGCAAAATAGGAAACCACCTATGAGCAAAAGATAAGTAGGATATGTAGATGCCCCCCATCTCCATGAGTTTTTTTAGCTTTTATTGCTGTACTTGTTCCATTGATCTCTCTGCAGCTCTGCATGTGGCCAATTTATAATCATCGCAACTTTTAACTCAAAAAGCAAATGAGGCTACTACTCTACTTGTACAAACTGGAAAGTCCTCCTCAAGAGTTAATACCCTACTATGCAGAGAGCCCTGAACTTATCTATGACCCCTACACTACATACAATAAAATTACTGTTATGTTTCATTTTCAGTGTCTTCAAGTCAAACCCGCCCAACAGTTAATTTTTTGTTTACCTGTAATCTCAAATGATTTATTAAAATTGGACTTCTATTTTAATAACGTGGGAATCCGCGGCCGCTATCCTTTGGGGTGCGCTCTAGGTAAACTTCCGCTCTAGTGCAATAGTCTGCAAATCACACTAGAGATGTGAACCAGCCTAAGAAAATTCGGGCTAACAGGTTGACTGTTGACAAACCTAACAGGCAGCCTTTAAGTTACTCCAAGGTTCAAACTAAAAGACATGCCCCCAAGCCTTAAGAATGCAAGTACGTCCAACTCAACTACACTCTGAAGGGTAAGAATTGGACTTACTTAAGTGATATGGATAGTTGATCATGTTACATGTGCGTATTTTCATTTGGGTAGAATATATTCACTCTAAGAGGCCTTTTACATGGACAACCTTCAATGCTGCAGGGAAAGAAGAGAAAGGTTACACGATTTATACTAGCCTACTAGGCATTCATTTAGCACCTTCCCAATGGTCCGATTTCATTGGATGACTAATTTCATTACTATGGTTTTTCTCGAGAGTGAACATTTGGTTTATCTGATCGTTTTCAACCGTATCAATCAATATGCCCCAAACCAACCATGTGCAAACTAAAGCATGAAATATTTGTTTTCATTTCACAAACGAGTGGATGCACCCACAAACTATTACAACTACATTCTAAAATTAGCTTCCTATCCCAACTTTAGTCTACCGAGAGTGTGAGCTCGATTTCGTTTCTTCTTATCAAATACCTAACATGCTTCATAATTGAGGTCACATTCGCGATGAAACCCCCACTCTAAATCACAAAAGCATTCCAGCATACAGAGGAAATAGTACTAGATAACCGAACTATTGGAAGAACATCATCACTATCGTCGCAACCAGGGAAACAGACCAAATCCCATTAACCGAACTCCTTAAAGAACCCAAAGAGGCCGTGAATTGGGATTTCTGGTTAGGGTTATCGTTACCCATCTTGGATCTTGAATCAGGATCAAACCCATAAACTTGTTGACATGATCTCACTCCAAGTGGAACATTCTTCGTCGATGACACCAACCCATCAGGATAACAAAGGTTTGTGTTGTTCCAAGCCCCGAATCGCCTCCCCATTTTCCCATAAAACCCTTGAGAGAATTTAAGCTCTCCTGTCAGGTTATTCCCATTCAAGTAGATAGCAGAAATATTAGGCAATGATTCAAGCTTTGGAGAGATATTGCCGGTGAGCTTGTTGTCATTAAGACCCAAGAACCTTAAACTCTTCAGTTCAGATATCGACTCCGGGACGCCACCTGTCAAGCTTGTATTGGACAGGTCCAATATGACTAGACCTCTCAGATTTCGCCACTCCACAGCCCCAAGCTCTCCACCAATTGGATTGTTTGATAAAACCAGCTCCTCCAATGAACTCAGTGCTTCAAGTGTCTGAGTCAACCCACCCAAGAACTCGTTCTTGCTGAGATCCAATAGTGTTAGCTTCTTCAAATTAGCAATCTCATATGGGATTTCACCCTCCAGTCGGTTGTTGCTCAAATCAAGCTTCAAAATCGAAGCCAAGTATCGAAAACTCTTTGGAATAGGCCCTGATAGTGAGTTCTTGCTCAAGTCAAGGATTAAGAGCTCACTTAACCCACCAAAAGTATCTGGAATTCGGCCACTAAATCCACTTTCAGCAAGAACAAGCCTCCTTAATTTCATCAAAGCTCCTAAATTCGCAGGTAGTTGGCCGCTAAGTCTGTTTTCTAGAAGCACCAAGGACCGGAGTTTACTGAGGTTACCAAAAGTAGAAGGGATTTGGCCGGTGAGGCCAGGGTTTGACCTGAACTCTAGGGACTCTAGGCTGCCGGAGAGGTGGTCCCAGCTACTGGTAGGGATGGGTGTCGAATTGTTTCCGGTTGAAACGAAGCAATTGGAGAATAAGAGTGATTTCAAGTGTTTAAGCTTGAAGAGACTAGGCCTAAATTGTGGGTTAGAGGAACACTCAAGAGAGTTGTCAAGAATAGGACCAATGTTTAAGTCAGTGACATACCAGAATCCATCAAACAGATCACATGAGACACCCTGTAAAACCAAAACACAACAATGTAAACATCAGGACATATATATGTTGACGACTGGGCATAGTATGTCTGTGTTTCAAGTTCAACGTGTCTATGGCAATATATATTTAGAACTAATGAAACATGAGAACAAATGTATACTTCTATGACCATTGTTAGAGTTAATATATAGAAATGTGAAGTTTAATACTGGGCATAGTATGTTTGTTACATATCATATCTTATGAGAAGGCATTTATTGGGATAATTTATAAACCATTTATTTAAGATGGATGGCTGCAGCCACCCATGCCAAACGCAACTTATGAATTAACTCAGAAAAATGCATCCAAACTAGGCCAACAACAAATCCATCCAGTGAATGCACTCACGCCAGACATGATTTTACATACTTCATTCAAGGTAATATGCTAATTAGATGAGCACACATGAACTATAATATGAGGGAAGTACCTGAATGGGTGTCCAACCACATGGATCAGGAAAGAGGTCTGAGCCATTCCACCAATCACCCACAAACCCTTGAATAGCAGAGTAGAGAGCCTCTTGCTCTGTTTTCTCCATTGGAGCACCATAATCTGATATTTGTCCACTGCACCAGACAACCCAAAAGAAGAGGAAGAAGATAACCAGAACACCATCACTTCTATTGCTACTAGAAGTCCTCATCAATAACTCAATCAAGAGAAACTCAGAAAAACCTCCAACAATGTTTCAGCAGAAAACAAATGTGAACCAAAATGGAGATGATTGGTTAGTTTATAACGAACCCACCAAGAGAGAAAAGAAAAAGAAAGGTTTCAAAGTGGTAAACTCAAAGGATTTGAAGTAGAAGAACAGAGCAAATTTGAGAAAAATCCAAATGGGTTTTTTCCTATTTGCTGAAATCTCTCATTTCTCGCATACCAAGATTGACATTGGGAGAGAAAAGTCCAAAAGAGAATGGGACATAGAGATGAAATTGAGAAACCCACAAGTACACAATACATATGGCAACTCTAATGCAAAAAGGAAATGTCTAGAGAGGGGACATAGGAAGATCTGGTCCTAGAGCTAAAAGCTGAAGAGGGTACAGGCCTCAGTACTGAAAAGGCAATTGTAGCAATAATAAGATGAGAGAACCACAGATCAAATCAGTGGTAACGGAAGGGGATTGAAAACGTGAAAGATAGAGAAAGGAGGAGAACAGAGCATATGGCTCTGGTTCTGGTTCTGCATTCAAAATGGTGATGGGTGATAATTAGCCACTTTTATTAATGTTTCTCAACTAAATTTACTCAATTTTGTTGGGTTTGGACTTTGGAGGTTTTTGGCAGATGGGGTGAATTTATGGCTGGAAAAGGGTGGGTAATTTAAAGATGGAGGTTTCAGAGAGGGGGTCTATTGCTAGGGTTAGGGTTTTACAGGAGGGGACCATCTGCATGGCAGATGGAGTGAGAGAGATGGAGCATGTAAATGCATGCAAGACAAAAAATAATTGTGGGGGTTAAATGGTTGTTATGTGTTGGGGGGGATGGGACTTTGTCCTTTGTTTCTGTTTGAGCTGCTGGGTTTGTAGCAGACCCTTCTGTCCACAAGAGGTCAAGGTTCCAAGAGGAGTGCACGTTGAGAAGCTTTGGGAAATGGGCAACTTCATGAGATTACCTTGTTCTTTAATGCAGTAAAGTACCTATCACTATTGTTTTGTCTTTTGGATATGTAGAAATCAAGACCAAGCTTCTTCAAATAAAGAGCTACCATCCGGTACGCAAGGGGTTGGATCCAATTCCAAAATCTCCAGTTTAAATGGGCTAGTCATGTATTAGGCCATGTTGGCAGAGGCAACCACAATAGTGCACATTTGGCCCAAACTCAAATAGTATTAAGTGTAGTGGTATATTTAAGAGTTCGTTCTGAATATTTAAATATTTGTAATATACAAGAAAATATTCAATGTTAATAGAAGTATTTCTTATATATATATATATATGTATATATATATATATATATATATATATATATATATATATTTTGGGTTTGGCAAAATAAGAACCTCAATCATGAAGGAGCAAGGCACCAATTCAAAGCAACTTAAGATAGTTTAGGCCCAGGCAACAGGAAACCAATCCCCCAAATCTGCACCAAATTATAGGGGGAATCAGGATAGAACTAACAGAGTTATTAACCATAGCCATTTTAACCTAGACTGATAAAATAACCGTGCACAAAAACTAGATTCAAACTGCAGCAACAGACACCTTAAGAGCATCATCAATTTTGGTGAGCAACTCCTGCTGCCTTGTCAAAATAGACTTATTTGCGAAAGCTATGTAGCACTCTGTCTTTCTACCCAGTTTCATATTTGCCACTATTCACTTGGTCACTTTCACCCGTTGATTTGAATAGCAAACAGCTGCAATTTTTCGATAATTTTTGCATGGTGTCGTAGAGTGAAAGTTTCTCTATAATACGGAGAAAAAATTATCAAAAAATCGTATTATTTTGCTATCCAAATCACATGGTCAAAGTGATCCAGATACAAGTCAAAAAGTCAGTTTGGATAGAAAGAGCAGAGACGGAGTGGTACATAGTAATTTTATACTTGAGTGATTCACTGGGAACATTTTGTGTTTATAGATGTCCTTGTCCTTTTATCATCTTCATATTGAGGGTAGAATAGACGGGGATTATTACTTGGACATCAAGATCTGTAATGGATTTTTACGCCTTATATTGGTCTGAACTCAAATAACAGTGTGCCATGCATTTCTTTCAAAGCATTTTGATGAGGTGATTTGATTACCAAAGCAATGTCAAAACTTACAACTTTTTCATAATGTTGTATAGCTGACAAATTCGGGTAGCAAACGGAATGAGTAAGAGTTTCAAGTTGTTTGTTTGAGCAATGGTCTTTCAAATGTAGTGTAAACGGAATAACCAGGCTACTCATCAATTGTCACAAGTATTTTGCATAATTTAATAATCTTTAGATTCTGTTACGCTCGGTATAACAAGGGTTAAAAGACTCCAAACTTTAACTTTAAGGTCATAGCAAATGTTTGAGCATCGGATTTGATTACCAAAGCAATGTCAAAACTTACAACTTTTTCATAATATTGTATAGCTTACAAATTCGGGTAAAACGGAATGAGTAAGAGTTTCAAGTTGTTTGTTTGAGCAATGATCTTTCAAATGTGGTGTAAACGCATAACCAGGCTACTCATCAGAGTGAAACTGTCACAAGTATTTTTGCACAATTTAATAATCTTAGAATTTGTTACGCTCGGTATAACAAGGGTTAAAAAGACTCCAAACTTAAATTTAAGGTCATAGCAAATGTTTGAGCATCAGATATATTTGTATACTTTGAAGCTAAATTTAACCAATTTAGGAAGTGCTTTCTAGTAATAATTTTTCAGCACTAGAAGAAACAATACCGTATGAAATCAGGCTCTTGAAGAAGCCACTTTGACAAATTAGCAGCTTTTGGTATTTTCCAAAGTTCAATCCCAGAGGCAAGGAGGATTTTTAGGGCCCAATTTGAGAAACGATCCTGTATTGGAGCAAGGTGCGGCTATTATTCCCAAGAGTTGGCCTGCGTAGATCAGGATGGTAAATAGCTTAACTGCAATAGGAGTAGACAAATAGAAAACTTAATACACGTACTTACTGCTTTACAACAAACAATTCAGTCACCCAAAGACTTCAGAAACCACAGTCAGCGAAAGCCAGAGTCTAAGCTTCCCTACTTAAATTGGAAGAAGAAATGAAGTGTTCCTTCAAAGCAAAGAACAAGCTTTATGAACCAAGGAACTGGAAAAAGCTAGCATCAGGCTCTCGTAGAAGAGGGATGGTAGCTTCTCAATATTGGTAAGACAATGATGCTTTATTTGTCCAGAAATAGACTTATCTTGCACTAACAATTGTAAAAAGAATGTTGATATGCTGCTGCATCAACCTCCAGCCCCAACAACACAAGATCCACCATTCACCAGTGTTGAGCCGTAACCAAATAACTGATCAGCCCAACATCTGAAACTAAGGACCAAGGACCCTGAACTTTAAGATACATTTTGGCAAGAACAAATACTCCAAAAAGAAAAGATTCAGTTTCCGATACTTCATACAAAAATACACGAGGTTGAACAGTCCTACATCAAAATTAGGACAGAGGATGGTCACGAGGTGAAAAACTTCCAAACTTTCTTTCCAATAGATGCTTCACCGGGATGCTCTTCTTCGTCATCGTTCTCCTCGCCGCTTGTGGCATCCTCACCTTCATCGTTGTCAACGTGATTGTCATCAGCTTTGTCCTCGTCATAAAATGTGCTTGCATCCTCACCTTCACCACCTTCTGATGCATTGTTTTTATCAAGCAACTTCACAGTATCTGCACTCTTGTCTACATCTGCTGCAGGCTCGAACTGTACAGAAAATGTAAGCAAATTGAATAGAGTCCACAAACAAAGGCATATACATATAACTTAAACTGACGGTGGGGAGACAATTTTACCTTCTCAACTCTCTCAACAGAGACCTCCTGAATTTCAACCACTTTTTCCACTGTAACCTGCACTACTTGTGTGGTGTTTTCAATTCCATTATCAGCTTCCAGTAATGGAGAAGGTGCTGGAGCAACTTCGGATTTTGATAATGCTACAGTTGAATTGCCAGCATCATAATCCGTTTCTTTCTCCTTCTTATCAGCCACCAATGACTCAGTTATTTTCGCCACGCCCGCTCTGTATGAAGTTCAATACTAAATCAGTCATTTTCAGCCACCACTGACTCAGATACAAATCAATTACTGATTAATGCAGACAATAAGCAAAGACAATACCAATAAAGTCAAAGAGCAAGGGACAAAATTAAACTACTATCCAGCATATCCCTGCAATATTTTCCATGAGACAAGTTCCAGATTCTTCTTCTCTTTGTTTTCTTCTTTTTCTCTTCTGAAAATATTTTCATTTCTTTTTCAATTATTTCCTCATTTTAGTTAATTTGAGTGGTAATATTTTGCTATTAATTTTAATGTTAAAGGGCAGAGTAGACATTTCAGAAGATTAAAAAGGAGGTCTTTTGCAGCACCCGGGGCAAATGCAAATAACTACTACCTCCGTTTCGTCAGTTTCTTCCTACTTCCCTATCGGGCTGTTTCACCCGTTTCTTCCTACTTCCCAAAAACGGAAATTTTCTCACGGTAAATGTCACTTGTACCCTCACCCTCCCACACCCACTAACCCATTACCACAACGACACCCATCAATACACCCATTCAATATACCTGCAGATTAGACTTGGACGAACAACGAGGCTTCAAGATCCGACGGTGGCTTGGACGGAGGAGCACTGTCGCCACCACCACCGACGGAGGAGCTTGAAGATCCGACAGCCCCTCTGCATTTTTCTGTGTTTCAAGTTACGGAAGAAACTTCGCTGGAAAATACAACGGTCTAAACAACTCCGTTTTGGCTCAAATTCGAGGAGATATCTCCTGGGTAGGTAAGCTCAATATCTACTGGTCGGATTTCAATTTTGTGCTCTCTAAGTTCCTCTATTCGCTTTACCCTAGATTGATGTATTTGGTAACGGAAATATGAACAGAAAATCTGTATGAATCACGGAGCAAGCCACAGGTCATATAAGTGAAACTTTTAAAAACACGGGTCAGCTAACCGAACTGAGCCCAAAATCACAGGTCACTTATCTGTAATTTACCCTTAATTATATAGACGGGAAATGATAAGACGCTTTAGTATCCAATTCCACGCCTTCCTATGGAACGCCCTAAATGTTAGGCATAAGACCTTAGTAAAATAGGGGGTATTATATCCCTTTCAGCTATCCCTACACCAAATGTCACAATATTACACCCTCATGTTATTAGTATGATTAGTATACTCCCTCATTATCCCTGTACAAAACATGCCCTAACTTGACTCTAGTGATTTTGCTAAATACTTTCTCTGCCCTAACATGAGTTTCAGGTGGACTTTTACAGAGTTAAGGAATGAGCTTTGAATAGATTTACTAGAATGTCCTTTGTTTTATGTGGTACTTTACCGAGGGACATGAAAAGGTAGAAGTTTGAAAAAGGGTAAGGAAGCAAGTTAAAAGTAACTAACTTTTAAGTAGGAGTGTAGGAATACTTATTTTGGGACTTCCATTTGCGAATGAAAGACACTTAAAGTACGGAGGAGGGAGCATGTAGTTTCTTAAAAACTAACAACAGCTGTAAACGACTCCACCCTGTTCTTAGAGATGCATTCCCCCTAAATGTAATTAATAGTAACTTTGCACCATAGTTGTCAAAATCTTACAATTCATGATTCGTTTCCTACGATTCGACTCGATTCACACATGAAACGATGCAAATCCCTCAGTGAATCTTTAATGGACAAAAAATTATTTGAATCCCGATTCAAGAGTCCGAATCTTACAATTCAGTTGCGATTCAGACCGATTCTACGATTCACCTTCGATTCATCTGAGGGTCAAATTAAGATGCAGCATCAGTCTAAGAAGTAATGCTTCCTACATTACTTCCTAAATTTATGTCTGTTTTGCAACATCCATTTGTTTTAAATTACTAGCGCATTTTTCTCAAGTCCAAGGCTAATAGTTTTCTATTACTTTCAATCTCATTGGCATCTTATAGTTCCTTGCTCCACATGCTATCTATATCTATATTATTTTTTATCTTTTAGATGTGTGAAGCTCCTAATCACTAATTATGGATGCGAGTTTCCAATAATTTGAGATTCTTTTTGTAAGAATTATTATTTAGCTTTTAGATGTGTGAAATTCCTAATCACTAATTATGGATGCGAGTTTCCAATAATTTGAGCTATTTAGTTCAACAATGTTACAGCATTATGAAATATTTTATTATATCTACATAAATTTATTGCAAGCTGCACTTCACGATTCGATTCGATTTACGATCCAGTGAAGGTGAGCTTCGATTCACTATCTGAATCCCGATCTGACAACTATGCTTTGCACATGACTATAGCTACCTGGAGTTCCTAATGGAAACACATCGCACCTGTAACTTAGCATAATGCATAATAGTATTTACTGAACTCAATTCAGAACGGGAAGCCAGAACCCCAACCGCATGAGAGCATGAAGAAGAAGATTTAGTTCAAAACTGAAATCAAGGCACACAGGGATCACAACAATTGAATACTTGAATTTGTTTGCCTTAACATAGTCGTCATTTAATCAACTAAGTAGTTAAGGTAAGTAAAGACAGCAGTGGGACCCCAAAAAAGGAAAGTAAAGACAGCAGTATGCTAATCACTGGTTTTCAAATTTCAACCTATGGCGTAGGCTGAAATCGTTCAAGATGCCTCCATTTGACACTTCATCAATAATCGGCACAGAAAACCAAGTACATACAAGTACACAATGAAAACAAGATTGAAGATGTACAAGGCACTGGATGTGATATTTTACAAGTCAAAAATGTTTCACTTGACTTGAACTTAACAGGCTCACAGAGATATGTAATAGTAGTTGGGTAAGTCAAATGTTAACTTGCAGAGGATCGCGGGTGGTTTAAAGGACACTGAGTTCCTGTGGACAATCAGCATGGTTTTAGATCGCGGGTGGTTTAAAGGACACTGAGTTCCTGTGGACAATCAGCATGGTTTTAGATTAGAAAACATGTGTTCCAGGTCCAGGTCCAGATCCTTGCTATGTTTTACAAATCATGATTGCTAGATTTTATGAAGCATAATTTCATGAATAGCTACTTGGCGGCTAGATTTCATCAACCTTTAAGATTCGAAAGGGTATGTACATTGCAGTTCAAAGTTCAAGTCTTCAGGATGACACATATAATGTGGAATATCAACGAAGGTAAAACTAGAGAACCTTGGTAATTCAAGAACAGGCTAAGATAAGAAATATCAAAGAGCACACAGAAACAAAGTTAATTCAAATGCAACTCAGTGTGCTGACTACAGCTTCATTTTGGTCAAAGATTTCCCTGCAAGCTTTTTTCGCCAAAAACACAGTTCAAACTATACAGAGAGTGTAGATAGAATTATCTACTTACGTCTTCGGACGCCTAAGATTGTATCGCTTTTCTCCAGGAGTCTGTGTAGCTGAAGCAACTGTTTGCCGCCTCTTTCTGCGCCCACCTGTAGTTACACTTTCAGACTGTACTTCGCTGTCGTCAATATCCTGCTCACTCTCTGTGATTCTAGAGGTGTCTGTCCGATGCCGTTTCCTTGCATTGGTCCCAACTTTCCCAGCATAGCTGGATTCTGCTAAACTTTCCTCATTCATCTGAGAAGAATCCTCAATCTGCTGCTCATGATGGAGCCCTGAAGTCTTACCAAGAATCACCTTAGCATCTTCAACTACTGCCTTCACAGAGCGAGTCCTACGAATACCAGCATTGGGTCTTCGAACAGATTTCTTCCGTCCACTGCGCTCAGACTGATGTGAATCTTCTGGAGTATCTTGAGCATGACTGTCCATGTTGCTCTCATTGTCTATTGATGAAGCATGGGAAATGTCTAATTCTCTAATAGCACTGCTCGGCTGTTGAATATCTAGCAATGGCTTTGGGTCCTTGTCATTCGAAGTTTGACCCCTTGATTCGCTATCCGTGTAGCCAGCCAAATCACTACTTTTATCTGCTCTATTTTCCAGTTCAGACAAAGACTCGAGATTTTGAGTAGAATCATGCCCAATTGGTTTATTAGGGGACAACTTAAAGATCTTTGACGCGCACTTCCTGAGAAGAGAGAGTTGTTGCCCAGAACCTGACTTTAAACCAATTCCATAAGATGATGTTCTTACATTAGTCCCAGTAATAGCCGG
Organism: Linanthus parryae; assembly: GCA_023055425.1. Classification (NCBI taxonomy): domain Eukaryota; kingdom Viridiplantae; phylum Streptophyta; class Magnoliopsida; order Ericales; family Polemoniaceae; genus Linanthus; species Linanthus parryae. The sequence continues at coordinate 133,046,202 of JALGPY010000002.1, read as the reverse complement.
TGTAACATCTTCAGACCTAATCAAAACTTCACTTTCTAGTCTTGGGAAAGGAAGGGCCTCCTGATCTTCCAAGTCAAGAGAATGCATATCAGAGCGCATGAATTCACGCGTGGTATCACCACAGTTTTTGCAGGATGTCAGCCTTTCTGCGAGTGCAGAAAACTGGATTTTTTCCTTTTTAAATTGTTCGCGCTGAGCCTTAAGTTTTTTGGCCATAAAACCAAGCTCAGCGATGTCTCTTTGGATTTCAGTTCGTTGTGTTTCAAAATGCTTCTTGTTCAATGACAACTCTTCTTTTTCCTTATCAATGGTCCTCCTTGTAGATCGCATTTCCTCCATTTCTCTCTGAACAACACCCTTTTGGTAGGCAATATTATTAAGTTCCTTTTCTCTTTCCTCCTTAAAAGCTTTTTCTTTCTCCTCCAATTCCTTCTCTAGTCTCTCTTTTTTACTCAGGAAATCAGCCTCAAGATCTCTTTTCCGCAACTCAAAATCTCGAAGCAACTGATTATGCTCACTTAATGCTTTCTCGGATAAAACGGACTGCTCATGTTTCATCATTGCTGCAAACGACTCTTTCTCTAGCTTGACACTTTCCAGCTCTCTCTGTTTATGATCCTGGGTTGCAAGTTTTTCCTTTTTCAATCTCTCCTCTTCAGAAACAATAAATTTTTTTATTTTATCTTTTTCTTCGTCAATGTCTCTTAACTCACGGGTGATGGAAGAGCGTTTATCATCCAACGCTTCCCACTCCTTCTCAAATCTCTCCCTCTCCATCTTCAAATCCTCACGTTCCTTGAGGATTAACTGCTGCTGAAGTGTATACTTTTCCATTTCCTCTTTCAATTTGGACAGCAAACGCAGATGTTCAGCCTTGTCTTCTTCGGTAATTCGTAGTTTCTCTTTCTCTTCCTGTATTTGCAATTCGCGTTGACTAATGCTATCCTTAATTTTCTCAATTTCATCTCTAAGAATCCGCAAATTCTCTTTATCAGACAGCACCTGATTCCTCTCAACCTCTAACCTTTTTTCCTCAATTTGAATAGACTTCTCCTTCTCTTTACACATTCTCAACTTTGATTCGACTTCCTTCTCTTTCTCTTTTTGTCTTTCTGACTTCAACTCCAATGCCTGCTCTCTTTTACGCAGCTTCTCCTGCTTGTGGCTGATGTCGTCTTCCTTGCGCTGCACTTCCTCTGACTTGCTTCTCAGCTCATCATCAAGAGATCTTCTTCTCTCTTCCATTTCCAAATCGAATTCTCTTCTCTCAGAGTCTAGGAGAACTCTATGCTCATCGACAAGCTCCTGAATCCCCACCTACAATACACCCAACATACCAAGCAAACCTTTGAAAATTAGGGTTTGGAAATCTACAATACTACTATTTTGTTACTTCAATCAATCATTCAGAAAAACAAGTCATACAAACACACAAAAGACCTCGAGCACCAATTCACTTTAGTTTCACCATAGATTTTAACCTGAAGCTAGTTAGAGTGTTTGTATGTCTTTACATGAGAATATAATTTCTAGTCTGATTTTCAAATTCAGTGCTTTCTACGATCGGGTCTTCCGTATCTGGTGCCACATTGACTAGTCGTGCAAACTCTACATAGGAGTGTAACAATAACTAAGAGAAGAACGGTGAGGAACACTGAAAGAAAAAGAAAACATGTAAGAGTATATAACGGATAAGGATAACACTAATGGTGCGATAAAAGGTGTGCAAGTTTAGTCTTAAGTCTTTTAGAATCTTCCTCGGGCAGATTCAACTATGTTTTCTTTATTTTGTCCTGAGGCAGTTCTACTTTTGCTAGAATCGGGGTATATATTATTTAAGTTCCAGAAGGTGTCTTGACTATACATTACAGTATTTTAGTGGGTCTTAATTGCATTGCTTCTAGAGTTATAGTCCTACTAGGTTGATCAATAATGGTAACCTATAAAGATTCAAGCAATATGCTATATCAGATCGTGAATGAATGAACCTTTTGGAGCTTGTCAAGCTTGTTAATTACTTAGGCAGCCTCGTGATCCTATGGACATTTAGGTGAGAGTACAAGATTCTTTTTCCTTTGTTTTTTATTCCACGTGTAGGCTAAAGAATGCCACACGTGAGGGGGCGTGTTGAGAAGTCCCACATCGGACATTCAAGAAGAAGAAACATAATTAATAAGTTTCCTGGGCTACTCCCCTCATTGCCAATTGGTTTTGAGGCGGAACCCCATGATTCTTACACTCTGCTTTTCCTGTAACATAGGTACTGTTCTATTGCCCACATACACCATTTCAATCCAGCAACCCAAGCTCATCGATTCCAAACCCTACACATAACATGTTGATCTAAACCCTTAAACACTGATATCTAGATGCGCAAGTTTCAACCTACTAAAGATCAAGTAAGCTACGCTGGGATAAAAATTCAAGATTCTTTCCTGCATTACCGACTCACCGTATCCATCTTTTATTGAGTTATCAAAGATCCTTGCAATTGTTTCCTCTGTAATCAGCTTACATAAGAGTTAAGAATTTGACAGTACAATAAAGAGGGTTCTGTCTTGGCTCACCTTTTCTCTGGCACTAAGCTTTTCTGCCAATTCAAGCAATTCCTTCTCCTTCAACTCTAGCCTACGTTTAAGAGTTTTAGCTATCTGAAACCAAATAACAAAGGCACAAAAAATTAGATTAAATTCATGTCAGCAAAGAAAACATTGTAACCTCAAAAGAGCAACCTACTTCCTCATTGGCAGCTAATTCTACTAGTCTTTTATCAATATCTTTTTCCTTTCTCTTTGATGCTTGGTTGGTCAACTCAATCTCCTTCTTCATTGCCTCAAGAGTCTTCTCTTTCTGCTTGAGACCCCTATCCGTTTCATTAGCTTCTTCTTCTTGCTGATTCACGATTCTCCGACCCTCAGATAACCTCTCTTCTCTCTCCTGCAGCTGGCTCTCCCATTGCCGCAAGTCTTCCTTGTGTTTAGAGAAAGTTGCCTCATGGGCTTCCCGCCTAATGAAGATAGAACAGGTGGTATAATTAAGAATACATCAGAAATTAACATACAGTGAGACCGTGAACCAATACAAAATTAGGTTGTTCAAACACACACGAATCAAATATACACATGTAACATAGAGAGGAATAATGGTTTTAGGTGTTGAAACAGATAATACTCTGAGTTTAAGGAGAAGTGCTCCCTCCTTAGCACACTTTCACGAGCCTCCAATTCTTGTAATTTTCTTTCCGACTCTGCATTCTTCCTACTTGCCTCAGCAAGCTTTGCATCAGCAGCATGCAACTTCCCTTCCACCTCCAATGACTTGTCCCCCGTTCCAGCCACCAGAGAACGTGCACTGGCTAACTTAGTCTCAGATGTAAGCTTGATTCGCTCACTGTCTGCATGCATTTCACGTAATGCTTTCTCAAGCTGCAGGAAGGAAACAACATCAAGAATACCCACATATTAGTAAAAGGAAACTAGTAGAGCCCCAAGATGCTCCAAAGGAAACACAGTTAGGAAATCTAAGATAACTTTACATGCAATGAAAAATAGGATATCCACTACATCTGGAACATTGCATTACATGACGAATCAACATGAACAGCAGCCACCAAAAGTTGGAATAGTACTAACATCATAATTACAGCAGATGAAAGCCAAACTAAATTTCACATCAGGGGAACATACACCAGAACATTTTAGACCTGAACAGCAGTGAGTGCAGTGAAAATTTCAGCGTTAATTCCATGCAATTACCCAGGATTGATCTCGACTGAAAGGAGAATGCTTTTTTATTTGAGGGAGGGGAAGGGGGGGGGGGGGGGGGGGGGGGGGGGGGGGGGGAATCAAATTTGGCAATACGTTTTCTGCTATACCTCGGAGCTTTAAAGCAGTATAGCACTATGCACTCACTGAAGCTTTTATGGGGACAGTACCGTGCTGACATAAATAATGTCGTAGCACAGTCGTGACGGAAGAAGATTTCCATAGATAGATACTCTTTTTTCCCTTTTTTTAGTTGTTTTAATGAAATTAAACTGTTCTGCAAGTCAATGACATTGACAAGAAAATAATTTGATTTAATCTTTCAAAACTTCATATTTGAAGCTCTAAAAACCTAGTCAACAATACTACAAAGAGTAAACAATAGCACGTTGGATCACTGAATACGTGGATAATGAGCCTACTAGTGAGTATCAACATATTCTAGATACTACAGTACGGTGAATTCTCCATGTGCTTGTATATGTCAACCAGTGAAGAGGAAGAGACGACCGCGCCCAATCCCCAGTTGTTACCATTATAATAAGTACTGGAAAAGTGGGAGTTTTTTACAGAAAAGCTGTGTCAAAATTTAGACCGCTAGCCGCTGGCCCATGCTTCTTGCCACACCCTTGGAAATGGACAAAATATTTAGTTCATTGTTTACTATGGTGCAAGAAAGAAAATGAATTGTGGTCAGAATTATTGAGAGGCAACTTATTTCAAAAGTTCTTGCCTTTCGACTATAAGTTAACGAAAGTCACTTCCAAGCTGTGAAGCACCGGAACGGCATGTAGGCCTTCGTCCTCGTTTCGTACCCGTCCGGAACGCCCCGAAACGTCCCCGGGTCGTCAGCTGGCGTTCCCAAAAAAACTGAGATTTGGAACACATCTGGAACGGCGGAGGGACGCGTTCCAGCTTGTCTGAAACTCTGGCGGAACGTCCCTGCTTTCACCGACCTCCAACAGATCGGTGATTAGAAGTCCGATCTGTAAGTTACTTACCTTTGACGACATCGGCGACTTCGAACTCCAACAGATCGGTGACTTCAAGTCCGATCTTTAAGTTATTTGCTGCGTCTTCTTCTTCTCCGTCTCTTCTCCTTCGTCTTATTCTTCCTCTTCTGCTTCGTCTCCCTCTGTTAGTCTCTGTTCGCGAACAAATCGAAGGTAGGGAGTCGTCTCTGACTCTCTGTTGCTGCGTGGTTGACTAAGAGAGAGAGAGTAACATGAAGTGCAAGGGTTTTGGATCCAAGGGTTCAAAATACACTCTCATAGTGTGATTGGAGTGGAAGGCTCAGATTTACTATTGTAGACCGGTTCCAAGTAAACAACATTCTCAACCAAAAAAAAAAAGTTCACATGAAGTGCCACAAAAAGTTATCTGGACTTCCTATTTTCTTGACGCCTAATAGAATCGCCTTGAATAAGTTCAGGAACAAAGCCTATGATTGAGCTGACACTAAAAAAAAAGAAGTAACATTGTTGCAGCTTGCTGATGACTATTTATAATAGTTAAAGTACAGACAGAAAGTAGGGGTGTAAGTAAAACCCAAAAAACCGGTCAAACCGACCGAACCAAACCGATTGTTATGGTTTTGGATGGTTTTTAAAGTTAATCGGTTTAAGAATGGTTCAACATTTTCACAAACCGGTCTAATCGGTTCGGTTTCGGTTTGTTAACAAATTATACCGAACGAACCGAACCGTTGAGTACACAATATAGTTCTATTATAGCAAACATTGTATAAAGTATATGTAATCTATAGAAGTGTATTCCAAGTAGATAGTTTAGTGAACTAAAACGATCCGGTTGATGTTAGTTTTCTCTATTTTTCTCATGTCCTATCTTGTCTCAATCTAAAATCACAAGTTTGTGTAATTTAAGTCTTGGTTAAAATTTGAAATTTATTGACATACTACTATAATCATATTAATGTAAAAGTGATTACGCGAACCGGCCGAACCGAACCAAACCCTTACTTTCCGGTTTGGTTTGGTTCGGTGTATAGTTTAAAACGGTTTGGTTTGGTTTAAAAATTAGCAAACCGATATATTCGGTTTGGTTTATGGTTTCTTCACAAACCGCACCAAACCGAACCGTTTACACCCCTAACAGAAAGCATGTGAAATCCAAGTAAATGTGTAAGAGAAGGGAAAAAGGATAAGAGGCAGTACCAAGTGCCATCAGGTATGTTAACTAGTACTGAAAAGCCCCAGTAGGATTAAGACTGTGTTCTAGTATAAGTTCCCAGTGACCTGTCTGACTTACCTTTGTACTGACCCATATTTAGTCCCTGACATTAATAATGTCCTATGCTGCATTTGCCCACCATGAAAGCTGACAGGTGAATCTCATTGGTGATAATCCAAATGACATTGTTCTGTACTTAATTTGGCTTATGATAAAATGCCAGTAAGACCTGATTAATGCATCCTAACGCAGTTTAAGTTGTCTACCTTGTCCTCTCCTTTTAAATCCATACAATTGATATCACAAGAGCACTTCTTCAGCTTTCAATCTCAAGGAACTGATGCAAGGAGCGTCAAACAGGACTTTCATAAATACATGGTTTCTCCACAGATCTTCGGCCGCCATCAACTTTTAGAGCTACAATGATACAAATCATAGTAGGACCAAGCTTACCACACTATCCAACATTGACAAATCTATTAATTGACTTGATCATCTAGGTCAAACCTAATATTTTAGGGAATTTTAGTGGGTCAAAGTGTTAAAACTAACAGCACAATATCTTAGAAGTGAAATATACAAGACATTGTCAAATAAGATATAATGAACGCAAAGCTATTTCCAATAACATGCCAAATAATAAAAGAAAAAAAAAACAGCTAGATAATGCTTTAATACAGCACACAGCATTTCACGCTACGCAAAAAATAAAAAGGAAGCAACAAAGATCCTTACATCTGTTATGCACTGCTTCTCAACACCTAAAGCTTTCCTCAAGTTTTCCTCTCGCTTTTCAGCTTCAGATAGCGCAATCAAATGTGCTGACTGCTCACGATTGAGAATCTCCTGAGTCTCCGCCAGTGCGTCTCTGAGTTGCTCGTACTTGGAAGCCCAGTCCTTCTTCTCAAGAAGTAGAAGCCCCATATTATACTGATAATCGAAAAGCTGTTGAAACAGAAAATTGATCAGAAAATAAGATCTGTCCAACTAGGAAACTCAAGTGTAAAAAGGACATTTTAAACAGAAGATGCACAGATTACATTTGCCAATTTTAGGCACAAACGCATTTCATTTTCACCCGTCTTTACTTCCATCTTTTACCAAGATTGTCTCTTAATTCAGTTATTGAGGATGAAAAAGATCTTTGGTTACCCAAAAGGTTGCAAGCTCCTGCAACACATCTTTGTTGTCAGCTCATTCTTTCCACGTTAACACTGTCTCTATTAAATTTGGAATGTAACTACATTGTTCAGTGAAATTCTACTTCTTATGACAGCTTGAGCAAGTGTATTCTACGACAAAAATTGATTTCTCTGCGGTACAAATGTTGTTCGTTAAATCTTTGATCTATTCTTCAATACAAGGTTTCTTCATCAGTACTGATGATGGGACGAACTAACGTTATCAAGTTTTCCAATTGTTCTATCCTATGAATCTACTGGTAATGATAAAACTGACTTTGGTTTGCAATTTATTTGGTCAAGTGGTCTATTATCTCCAATCCATAATTGTGCAATGAATCTATTTTGGCGAAAACATATCATGCCAGGGGCATAATTGTCCAGATATATGGGTTAAACACTGAACTTCCATTCCTTGGTCTACAATTACTTCAGTATGATTCTACAAAGTCTTTTAGAATTCAATGTCTGCAGTAAAGGACATGTGGATTTCAAGTTGAATTATTGCATAGCTAAAGACAGCTCAAGAACAAACAAATAATCCCAAACACCCCTTACAACATGAATAACCACTGAATATCCTACTAATTCTTTCAACCCCATCTATGATTACATAAGAGAACACATAATAATCAACATAACAATACAGAAGTAATAAGGTGTAAAAAGGGAGAGGATGTCGATCAAACCTCTCTCTCGACCACCGCAAGTCTCTCCGCAATCGCAGCCCTGTCTTTCCTCTCCATTGCCGCCTCATCCAACAAACCCACCTCCCTGAAACGCCTCCAATCCTCCTCCATATCAACTGAACCCTCCCCAACTTTCATCGCACTCTCACTCAACGATGCAATAGGTGGAGGAGAAGGGCCGTCAAGGTACGCCACAGCCTTGCCCTTACTTCTAGGGTTAGTAGCCACCGTCTCAACTCCGGCACCGCCACCACTCTTCTGCGCCTCAGCCCTCGGCGTTATGGTTAGAGGCGACCAAGCCGGCTTCCTTTGCGGTGTAAACATCATAAAACTATCCAACAGCGAGGCGAAATCGCGATTTCATACGAAACCCTAATACAATCTGGAAAAGCGCCGGGTACCCAGAGCCCTAATTTCTGTTCTTGGGAAGATTAGAGGTGACCGGAAAGAAGTTGACGGGGGGAAGAAATGCCGGGACTCCGACGAAGTGTGGGTATATGTAGAACGGTGAACTCTGACTCGTGAACAGAGATCGAAGAACACACTCTCTGTTGGCTTTTGTGTGACGCAGTCCTTTTACCGAAGACGAGACTACTCGGGGTCGCGAACTTATGTGTGAAATAATTGGTGGATACTGGACACGCTCCTGCTGCGGGTTAACGGTTTCACCCGACTCGAGCCGACCCGACCCGACCCGACGCGACCCGACCAGACCAGACCAGACCAGACCAGACCAGACCACTTTTTTTCGAAAAATGAAAGAGAGCCTTTTAGAAAAAGGTTACGGAACTAACTTTCTCACACAAATTGGTGATTTTTTTTTTTTATCAGCAAGAGTACTTAAAGGAAAACACACAGAGAAAAACAAAGAAACAAAGAACAAGCTTAACGAGCACAGTCATTAAGCATCATCTCCCTAATCACCAGGTTGGCCACTTCAGTAGGAGTTTCATCCAGAATGACAATGGTTTCATGTTGATCAGAACCCTTCTTTGCAAGAGCATCTGTCACTTCATTCCTCTCCCTATTGATGTGAGTGATCTGACAGTTGCATCCCTCCAAAAGAACCTTGATATCTTTGATTATGACTTTGAAAGGAAAATCATTTGGAGGATCAACAAAACAGTAATTGCAAGCATCTTTAGAATCAGACTCAATCATCACTTCTTTGAGATTCATCTGATGTATGATCACCAGTCCCTTGTGAATACCCCAGAGTTATGCTTCCAAAACATAGCTGAACCCAAATCTGACCACAAAAACCTTTGATCCACTGTCCTTCAGCATCTCTGATCACTCCACCATATCCAGCAATGCCATTAGCTCCTTTCTTACTACCATCAGTGTTAAGCTTGAGCTTGCCTGAAAGAGGAGAACACCACAACAAATTAGTTTTAGAAGGACAAATCTCATTATTTGATTTCCTTTTAAAAGCAGTTCCAATCTCCTCAACAAGGCTATAAATATTTCTTACACTCACATCCAAAGGACTAGTGGTTCGGTTTCATCCCTTCTTGATTTCTGTTGAGCCAAATCACCTAACAACCGCAGATAAAGAGCAAAGAGTGAGTATAACTAATATTAGTGCCTTCCTTGATATTAAAATCAAACCAAGAAAGAAAATCTAACTGATGAGAATCAGAAACCCAGTTAGGTTTGAAAATCACTGACCAAACTGCAAAGCTTTTTAGACAGCTTCTAAAAATATGATTCTGGTCTTCACTCACCCCAGGCCAGTGAGGACAAGAATCATTTGAGGAGAGACCCCTAAAAAGTCTCTCAGAATTAGTGAAGAGTTTAAAATGTCTAATTTTCCAAGCAAAGACAATCAGCTTAAAAGGTATTTTCTTTTTCCAAAGCCAGTCCCATCTAATCACAGACAAATCATCAGATCTAGCAATTGAATTATAAGCAGAGGTAACAGTGAAACACCCATTATCAGACCCCATCCAGTGCAAACAGTCAACAGCATTAGGGTCTTCAGAAATAATGATAGCAAGAATGGAATTAATAGCATCCCTAGAAACAATATTCCTTAAAATTGAAAGATCCCAACATCTATTCATGTCAATAAGGCTACAGACCTTAAGATTGGAATCAAATTGAACATCAGGGTACTTATCTTTCAAAGCAAAAGGCCCCGCCTGTAGGGTTTTGATTCATGGATGCGCAACGGAAACAATAATTAACCATGCAAACCCTCCAAAGATCACAAGTCAAGAGACATAACGATGGTAAATGAAGAAATCAACTACACACCTTAGGGTTCTCCTTTGATGACTTCAAACGCGAATTGTGTCACGTTCTCTATGGTTGATCCACGCCTAGAGTTGATTCCTAGATCTCCCACTCCTTGGTGCTAGCCTGGAAAGAGGAAGAAGAAGAAGAATCACGCAAAACGAGACCAAAAGGGAGGTCTCGACCTCCTTGTGGCCGACGGGGACGGGCGGCGGGCTAGGGGCGGCGAGCTCCTAGCTTGTTTGCTCTTTTCTTTCCTTTTGTTCTCTCCCACTCATGTTATGTTCAATTATGAGCATAAGTTGTGGGAAAGAAGGAAGGAAGGTCCTTTATATAGTCCAACAACTCCTTGTCAACTACCTAAAGGATTTATTCTAGTCCTACTAGAATTCAATTTAGTTCATTCCTTGCAAATTAGTCCCTACTAAGTTTGCAAGGTTTTGCAAAGTGATCCTTCTAATTAATTAATACAATTAATTAATTCACAAATCTAGTTCAACTCTATATAGCGTGTGACCACATAGGTTCTATCTAGTTGGTAGCAACTATTTGCTAATATAGAGCGGTTTCTAGCAAAACATCCATTCTATCCAACTAATAGAATAGTCATCTTGACAACCTTTGTACAAGTAATTGTCTCATCCCTTTGTCTCTATATCCGGATTGGACACGAGACATAAAAGTCACACTCGTATATCCAATCCATAGTTTCTCGATCCATGGGAATAGCCTTATTCGTGCAAATAACATCAATATCCCATATTGATTTATTTGAGTCTGGCCAGACATTCTATAAGCACTAACCCTCGAGTGGCCTAGGATATTTACTCCTGTTATGTGGGAGGGACAAATCCTTTCTACGTCCACTACGATCTCTAAGCTTGCTTCTTATTGTATCCAGTACACGCCTTTATAACTACCCAGTTACGGTGTAGCGTTTATCGCTACCAAAATCACAATAATCAACAACTAGAATATCTAGTGACTTCACGTCTAAGGATGACAATACCGTTGTACCGCGAGAAGCTCTTGTGACTCAACATAACGTGTATGTAGCCTTCTCGGAGATGGGTCAATCCAGTGCGACATTACCCTAATGCACACCTATGTGTTGGATCATGATATCTCCATATCAACCCAACCCCATACTAGTCTATAGATGATTGTCCCATTAATCATTATACTGGACTAGGGATATTTAAGATAAACAACACGATTGTAAATCTAAGGACTTCATTATATTAAATATCCAATAAATAATAAATGAATTTCTAGCCACAAATAAATTCATACTAAACTAGATTGCCTCTAGGGCATCTATTCCAACAGTCTCCCACTTGCACTAGAGCCAATCTGGCGCATCTCGTATGCCCATACTCCTAGCGTGCCCTTCATGCTTCCACTGCGTGAGCGGCTTTGTAAGCGGGTCTGACAGATTCTTATCTGTAGGAATCTTGCATATACGAACGTCTCTTCTATCGAAAATATCTCGAATCAGATGAAACTTCCTGAGCACGTGCTTGGATTTCTGGTGCGACATGGGTTCTTTCGATTGCGCGATCGCCCCAGTGTTGTCACAGTACAACTCGACTGGATCCGCAATGCTAGGAACCACACCAAGTTCAGAAACAAACTTTCTGATTCAAACAGCTTCCTTTGCGCCATTTGCAGCAATGTACTCAGCCTCTGTTGTAGAATCAGCTACCGTCTCTTGCTTGGAACTCTTCCAGCTCACCGCTGCTCCATTCAGGCAAAACACATATCCCGACTGTGATCTAAAGTCATCTCTGTCTGTTTAAAAGCTTGCATCAGTGTAACCCCTTACACGCAACTCTTCCTCAACGCCAAATATCAAGAAAGCATCCTTAGTTCTTCTCAAGTACTTTAGGATGTTCTTGACTGCAATCCAGTGACTCTCACCTGGATTGGATTGGTATCTGCTTGTCATACTCAAGGCATATGACACATCTGGTCTAGTACATAACATGGCGTACATGATATATCCTATGGCCGAGGCATAGGGTATTCTACTCATGCGTTCCTTCTTAATCTCATTGGAAGGACAACCACTCTTCGGAAGAGTGATTCCATGTGACATGGGCAAGAACCCCTTCTTGGAGTCTTGCATGTTGAACCGTTTCAACACCTTGTCAATATATGTACTTTGACTTAGGCCTAGCAACCTTTTAGATCTATCTCTATAGATCTTTATACCGAGTATATAGGCTGCTTCCCCTAAGTCCTTCATTGAGAAACACTTCCCTAGCCAATCCACAACGGATTGTAGCATGGGAACGTCGTTTTCAATGAGTAGTATGTCATCCACATACAAGACCAAAAAAGCTACAGAGCTCCCACTAACCTTCTTGTAGACACAAGACTCATCTTCATTTCTGATGAAGCCAAACTCTTTGACAACTTCATCAAAACGTCGATTCCAACTCCTAGAAGCTTGCTTTAATCCATAAATGGATCGTTGCAGCTTACAGACTTTGTTGGCTTGCTTTGGATCCTCAAAACCCTCCGGCTGTATCATATACACGTCCTCGAGGAGATTCCCATAAAGGAATGCTGTTTTGACATCCATCTGCCAAATCTCATAGTCGTGGTATGCTGCAATCGCAAGTAGGATTCAGATGGATTTGGTCATAGCGACTGGTGAAAAGGTTTCATCATAGTCAATACCATGAATCTGTCTGAATCCTTTAGCCACCAATCGGCCCTTATAGGTAATCACATTACCATCCATGTCGATATTCTTCTTGAAGACCCACTTGCACCCTATGGGACGCGCCCCTTCGGGTGGTTCCACCAAAGTCCATACTTTGTTGGTATACATGGATTCCATCTCGGATCTCATGGCTTCTAGCCACTTCAGAGAGTCCGGGCCCTTCATGGCCTCTTCATAGGTAGTAGGCTCATCATCTATGAGCATCGTGTCACCGGACTCGGTTACGAGAAGTCCATACCTCTCGGGTTCCTGGCGCACTCTACTAGATCTACGAAGCTCTTGTGTTACCTGAACAGGTTGCTCCACAACTGCTTGTGGTTCCTGTTCATGTTCCATAATCGGTTCAGTCATTTGTGGTTCTTGAACCTCTTCAAGTTCTACAGTCCTCCCACTTGCTTCTTTAGAGACAAACTCTCTTTCTAGAAACACGCCGGTCCGAGCAACAAATACTTTGTTCTCGATTGGATTGTGAATTAGTATCCCTTAGTTTCCTTAGGGTACCGCACAAATTTACACTTGTCCGATTTTTGCCCTAGCTTGTCTGATTGTAAACGTTTTACATAGACATCGCAGCACCAAATCCTCATGAACGACAGTGTGGGACGCCTCCCACTCCACATCTCATATGGTGTTTTCATGACTGATTTAGATGGAACACGGTTAATGGTGAAAGCTGCACTTAATAGAGCGTGGCCCCAAAACGATAATGGAAGATCGGTTTGACACATCATAGATCGAACCATATCCAATAGGGTTCGATTCCTCCTCTCAGACACGCCATTCCATTGTGGCGTTCCGGGTGGAGTGAGTTGGGACACGATCCCACACTCTCTAAGATAGTCGTCAAACTCTTGGCTTAAGTATTCTCCTCCACGATCCGATCGTAGAGCCTTGATACTTTTGCCAAGTTGCTTCTCTACTTCATTCTTGAATTCTTTGAACACTTCAAAGCATTCGGATTTTTCCCTCATAAGGTACACAAATCCATATCTACTGTAATCATCAGTAAATGTAATGAAGTAGACATAACCACCCCTGACAGGCGTGGCAAATGGCCCACACACATCAGTATGTATGAGCGCCAATTGCTCACTAGTCCTTTCACCTTTCTTATTGAAAGGGGACTTTGTCATTTTTCCCAATAAACAAGCCTCACATGTCTCATATGATTCAAAATCAAATGATTTTAGTAGTCCATCCTTATGGAGTCTAGATACACGTTTCTCATTTATGTGGCCTAAACGACAGTGCCATAAATAAGCAAGATTTAAATCATTTATTTTAATCCGCTTGGTATTAATGTTGTAGACAGGATTGCTTAGATCAAGGACATACAGTCCATTAAATAATTGCGCACTAAAATAGTGAATATTATTCAAATAAAACGAACAACAATTGTTCTTTATTGAAATAATAAAACCATACTTGTCCAAACAAGAAATAGAATAATATTTCTGCTCATTTCAGGCACAAAATAGCAATTATTTAATTCAAAAACTAATCATGAAGGTAGAGATAGCTCGCACACGCCTATGGCCAAAGCAGCAACTTTTGCTCCATTCCCAACGCGCAGATCTACCTCTCCTTTAACCAATCTTTTACTTCTCTTTAGATCCTGCATATTTCGACAAATATGAGATCCACATCCAGTATCTAATACCCATGATGTAGAGACAGTTAAATTGACATCTACAACAAAGATACCTGGTGTTGGTGGAATCACTATTCCAAGCCTCTTGTCCTCCAGATATTTTGGGCAGTTCCTCCTCCAGTGTCCAGGCTGACTGCAGTAGTGACATTCACCTTTAGTCACACCTTCGGCAATGCCACCAACAGGCTTATGGGTAGGTTCCTTGGACTTGGCAACTGACTTGCCTTTGCCCTTGGAGGATGAGGCAAACCTTTTGCCCTTTCCTTTCTGTACCATCATAATGGCCTTGCCCTTACCCTTGTTGATGCTCTGTTCAGCTTTCCTCAACATGTTGAGTAAATCTGGCAGTGGTTTCACGATCTCGTTCACGTTATAGTTCATGATGAACTGTGCATAACTCCCGGGTAACGATTGCGACACGAGATCGGTTGCCAACTCTTGGCCGACCGGGAACCCCAGTCGGGCGAGATTCTCCAAGTACCCGATCATACGGAGTACATGGGGTCCCACCGGGTTCCCTTCTGCCAGATGACACTTGAACAGTGCCTTAGAGACCTCATACCTCTCTACCCTTGCGTGCTCTTGGAAGAGCTGCTTCAGATGCTCAATCATATCGACAACATTCATGTTTTCGTGTTGCTTCTGAAGCTCAGAAGTCATGGTGCATAGCATAAGGCAGGCCGCATCATTAGCGTCACCAATACGCTTTTGATACGCCTTTAGGGCAGCAGGTGTTTGGTTCTCTGGACCTTCTGGAACATGCTCCTCTATTGCGTACAGTTTCTTTTCTTGCTTGAGAACAATTCTCAAGTTTCTGTACCAACCAAGAAAGTTGGTTCCAGAGAGCTTGTCCTTCTCAAGGATTGATCGTAGGGAATGTTGTGAACTCGATGAGTTGTTTTCCATTTAGAATTCTACAAAAGGAAAATACGCAAGTTTTAGTATTTGTGAATTTTTGACTATATTCAATAATGGCTAGTTTATCAAATATAGCTCCCACTATTTTCTACGGATTAATAACCCTCAAGATATTAATGTGGAAAATACCCTTATATTTTCTAGTGGGCCAAGATCCATGTTTCATCTCCTTATGAGCTTGCTTTGGCAAGTCACCCATAATTTGACTACTTTAGGTAGTACAAATTCCAATTGCATCCCTTATGCAACTCTTGGTTCAATTGGGAAAATAACTCCTTATTTATCCGTCCATATGGATAATCCCAATTGATTGCCTCTAAGTTTCTTAATCATATTAATAGCCTAGTTGTGGTCAACCTCTTATTTAAACAATTGCACATTACTAGCTTGTGCCATCGCATTCCATCATTATGAACCAAGTCGCCATGCTTTGGCACGCACGAACTTGATAAATAATGATGATAATGAGTGCTTAAATAACGAGAAGGCAAGAACACAATATTTGAATTTTGAGGAATTTTAAATTCAATTTTAATTGTTTTTGTTGATCTACATCAACTAATCTATCTATTTGAGTTTGGGCACAACTCCAAATAATAGATCCGGGTTGTCTAATTATCTTATTATCCTAATTGCATGCATCATCCATACACCAACCACACAATAATAAGACAATAAAATAAACAACCACAAAAAAAATAAACGTGATGTGGATATGGCCTTTTCTAGACTAAGATAATTCCAAGCCAATGGAATTATCTATGAACCCTAAAGCAAACACATCTCCATGCGTCTTGATCTTTTGGTCCATCCTTCATAGTCATGTGGAATGCTCCATGCTCCATCTTTTGTGGCTCCTTTTGGGTTTGGGCTTCTTTTCTTCAATCTTGGCTAACAATCTACTTTATCTAGCACTAGCTAACTTCTATACTAAATAAAATAAATCTCACAAGTTGAGAAAAATTTGGCACGCAGGCCATAAAATCCTAATTAATTATTACAATTATTTGATCAGCTCGCAGGCCGTAAAACCAAACCACAAAATTAAACATCCACATCAAACCACATCCTAAGGCCATATCCAATCACCATGCGAATTGCACATAAACAGTTAAAATCCAATTTTAACGCGCTTGGTCAATTTTAATTGATTTTAGGATTTTTAGGGTTAAAACGGTCCATGGGCCCAACAATCAAATTGCTCGGGCCCAAAAAGGTGAACCGCAAGGCCCTAGGGCCGGCCCGACCCATAACCCACGCGGCTAGGCCGCGGGCTAGGGCCGCCCGGCCCCTAGGGCGGCCAAGCTTGGGCGGCAAGCAAGAGGGGCGGTCCCCTAGGGGGCCGAACCTCATTAAGGGAGTTGTTTCCAAAACAACTCCCTTGCTTGGTTCCCAAGTTTGGTTGTTTCCTTTGTTTTGGAAGAACTCCTTCTTCCCCAAGGATGCCCAAACCCTAGATCTAAGATCCTAAAATTTCTCAAACTCACCAATTCATGCTTCCAATGCAAGAATTAGATCTTGTTATGATAGATTATTGACAAATTGCATCCCATGCTTGATTTGTCTTGTTTTACGCGATAAACAATCAAATTAAGGTGTAAAACAACTAAAACGTAACACATAAACCACGTTTATGCTCTACGACCTGTGGCTCTGATACCACTGTAGGGTTTTGATTCATGAATGCGCAACGGAAACAATAATTAACCATGCAAAACCCTCCAAGGATCACAAGTCAAGAGACATAACGATGGTAAAGGAAGAAATCAACTACACACCTTAGGGTTCTCCTTTGATGACTTCAAACGCGAATTGTGTCGCGTTCTCTATGGTTGATCCATGCCTAGAGTTGATTCCTAGATATCCCACTCCTTGGTGCTAGCCCGGAAAGAGGAAGAGGAAGAAGAATCATGCAAAACGAGACCAAAAGGGAGGTCTCGGCCTCCTTGTGGCCGACCGGGACGGGCGGCGGGCTAGGGGCGGCGAGCTCGTAGCTTGTTTGCTCTTTTCTCTCCTTTTGTTCTCTCCCAATCTTGTTATGTTCAATTATGAGCATAAGTTGTGGGAAGGAAGGAAGTAAGGTCCTTTATATAGTCCAACAACTCCTTGTCAACTACCTAAATGACTTATTCTAGTCCTACTAGAATTCAATTTAGTCCCTTCCTTGCAAATTAGTCCCTACTAAGTTTGCATGGTTTTGAAAAGTGATCCTTCTAATTAATTAATCCAATTAATTAATTCCCAAATCTAGTTCAACTCTATATAGCGTGTGACCACATAGGTTCTATCTAGTTGGTAGCAACTATTTGCTAATATAGAGCGGTTTCTAGCAAAACATCCATTCTATCCTACTAATAGAATAGTCATCTTGACAACCTTTGTACAAATAATTGTCTCATCCCTTTGTCTCTATATCCGGATTGGACACGAGACATACAAGTCACACTCGTATATCCAATCCGTAGTTTCTCGATCCATGGGAATAGCCTTATTCGTGCAAATAACATCAATATCCCATATTGATTTATTTGAGTCTGGCCAGACATTCTATTAGCACTAACCCTCGAGTGGCCTAGGATATTTACTCCCGTTATGTGGGAGGGACAAATCCTTTCTACGTCCACTACGATCTCTAAGCTTGCTTCTTATTGTATCCAGTACACGCCTTTATAACTACCCAGTTGCGGTGTAGCGTTTAACGCTACCAAAATCACAATAATCCACAACTAGAATATCTAGTGACTTCACATCTAAGGATGACAATACCGTTGTACCGCGAGAAGCGCTTGTGACTCAACATAACGTGTATGTAGCCTTCTCGGAGATGGGTCAATCCAGTGCGACATTACCCTAATGCACACCTATGTGTTGGATCATGATATCTCCATATCAATCCAACCCCATACTAGTCTATAGATGATTGTCCCATTAATCATTATACTGTACTAGGGATATTTAAGATAAACAACACGATTGTAAATCTAAGGACTTCATTATATTAAATATCCAATAAATAATAAATGAATTTCTAGCCACAAATATATTCATACTAAACTTGATTGCCTCTAGGCCTCTATTCCAACACCGCCCAGTAGTCGCACCAAATGGAGATGTTATCCCCATTTCCAATAACCACTGGAAATTATGCTTAACAAGGTTACAAGCCTCCACAATTCCTTTCCAAGTTCTAGTAGAACATTTCTTCTTGGGCCAGTTAAAAAGAGAAAAATTTCGAAGAAATTTTTTTCTCAAATACTCAGCCCATAGGGAGTTAGAATTGGACATAATTTTCCAACCCAACTTAGGAAGGAGAGCTCTATTTTGGGATTTCATGCTCTTGATACCAAGACCCCCGTCCCCCATTTTTTTATGCTTACAAACAGTTTTCCAATTCACATTATGAATTTTCCTCATCAGGTAAGTATCCCCCCATAAGAAACTTCTATTCAGTTTATCAAACAAATTGCAGACGTTAATGGAAATGTTGAGTCTGCATAGTGTAGACAAGTATAGCAGTATAAGCATAGTTAATAAGTGTAAGTCTACCTCCCACTGAGAGAAGAGAGTATTTCCACCCAGCCAACTTGAGTTGAAATATCTCAATAAGATCAGCACATTTATCTTTCCCTGTCCTTTACTGATTCAAGTTAATCCCCAAATACAAACCAAGATTCTGAGTCAAAGGGATTCCCAGTTTATTTCTAATATTACTAGCCACATGATTCTTGACATTTGGCGAGAGAAAGATTTTGGATTTAGACAAATTAATCTTTTGGCCAGACATACTACAGAAATCTTCCAAAACCTGCATAACAAACCCATAAGACACACTATCTGTCTGAGAGAACATAATCATATCATCCGCAAAAAAGAGATTGGTAAGAGAAGGGCCATTCTGTGATATTTTAACCCCTTTCCATAACCTCTGTTGGTGAACCTGATTGATCATGCTAGTAAGCCTCTCAAGAAATAGGACAAAGAGGTAGGGGGACAGAGGGTCCCCTTGCCTTAACCCTCTATTAGCTTTGAAATCAGGTAAAGGTTCTCCATTCCACAACACAGAATAGCTAACGAAGCTAACACAACTCATAATCAGCTTAATCAAAGGACTTATCAAATCAAAGAAGGGCCATTCTATCATAAGCTCCAGGAGAGTCTATCATAAATAAAGCTCCAGGAAATTCTATCATAAGCTTTCTCAAAATCAATTTTGACAATCATAGCTCCCACTTTACCTTTTCTTTTTCTTAATAGTAAGCAACATCTCCTGAACCAGGAAAGTGTTATCACACGTGGATCTACCAGGAATAAAACTTCTTTGAGTATGAGAGATCAAACCATCCATGAATGGTCTAATTATGTCAACAATAATTTTGGACACAGTTTTATACACCACATTACACAGACCAATAGGCCTGAATTGCATAATAGTCTGAGGGTTGGAAATTTTAGGAATCAAAAAATATGAGTTCTATTCAGAACCTCAGGGATAGAGGCATTATGGAAGATATTAATAACAGTCAGGCACACCTCCTTTCCCACAGTGCCCCAACAATGCTGAAAAAAATCCAGCATTAAACCCATCTGGGCCAGGGGCCATATTCTTATTTATGCCTTTGATGGTTTTGAAAATCATATCATGAGTAACCTCAGCAGTCAACGCCACATTATCCTCATCAGACAATTTCTTAACAACAAAGGCATAGGTAATCTCAACCTCAGAGCTGGTGTAATACCCCGTATTTAAGTTGGGGGTTATTTGGTCATTTCGGAAAAATATTTGACAATTTTAAGAAATTTATATTTCAAACTTTTTCTTGACTTCTTCTTAGTTGTAAAGTATAAGGGTGTCATTCGACATATATGATTATATAAAATTTCATTTTGAGGTTATTTTGTAGCTTTTGAAAACTTGGATAATACGATATAAACTCATTTTATATACTTGGGAGATACTTGTAATTTTCTAAAAATTGGATTTTGACATTTATTAACAAAGTGATTTATCTGGAAATTATTTGACAATTTTATAATTTATGAAAATTAACTTTTATGTGTTAGCTATTAAATAGAAATCTTATTTTTACCCCTTAAAATTTTGGTATCTTCTGTTTATGCCCCTCTTGTATATGAAATTTTAGAGTTACGCTCAATTTCTAGTATTTGCATGCCACCCTTCATTTTCTTGTTATTGCAATTTATACCCCAACTATGGTGTTGAGAGACTTTTTAATTGCATTTCTTTTATCCCCTTAATTTTTGGCTATCAATTCTGTAGCCCCATCCACAAATCTTCTAATTTTGTTCTAATTACAACCAACTACCCCCTCCATCACTTTGGTCAACACCAATAAAATAATTCATTTTCAATTCTACTCCTATTAAAATAACACCACTACCATCCTCATTACACTCAATGAACAACCAACACTACCATCTCCATCAAGTCCATCTTTCCCCATCTCCGTCAGTTCATTTCTTTACATCATTTCTTCTCAAGAACACTCATGCAAGCTTTTTCTTCCTTCTCTCCAAACTTCAAACCCGTTTTTGGGTGTTGACCTCACCAAAACTTCATCAAAACTCAATTTTCTAGTCTCCAAATCATGCAAAACTTCAGTCCAAGCTTGGTAGGATCATGGTAGGGGGTTCTTTCACCATTATCCTCAAGTATTGAAGGCCAAATGTATTCTTTTCCTCATCATTTTCTTGAATCTTGGGATAAAGTTTTTTCTAGTCTTTAATTGATGCTTGCATGTCCATCTTTACCTTTGACTGATGAAATTTCATCTTTTATTTCTTCAATTCCATGCTTAGTTCTTCATCTCCGTGGTTAGATAATGTGTTTGACTTCAACATTTAGATTATTTCATGAAACTCAAACTAGAACCCACGTGCACTTTGTGTGTTTCTTGTTAGTTACACTTGAATCTCAAGAACACTTAGATAATTTGTGTCAAGAGCATGTAAAAATCTTATTTAATTCATAAAGTGATGTTATTTGGGTGAAAATAAAGTCTCCATAAGTTGCATGTATCATTTGAACCAAACTTGTTGATTTTTGGAAAAATTGCATATTTTTAATTTCTGACCAGTTTGTGAAAAAAGTACATTATCTCTAAATTTTGTTCCGTGGAATATTTTAATCTTACATATTCTGAACTTATACTCAAAGAGAGTCATTTTGAAAAAAAAAACAACTTCATAGCCTTTTTGGTTTGGGAGATAAGCTCATTCTAAGTTGTATGTTTTCTGAAAATCCGTTTCTGGACCACTCTTGCCATTTTTGGTAAAAACTCCATTTCAGAAACCTATGGCATCTCATATTTCATGTGATTAAAGTATACACATAGGGTGTTCATTCTGGAGAAGATGGGCATTTTTTCTATTCTCCAAGTAGTAGTAATTGTTCTTCAAAGTTGCAACTTTCTGCCAAACTTGTCGCTGCATAGCAGTGTTTGTTATTTTTGTAACTTGAGTTTTATAATATCTATGCATGAGTTTCTTGGTGTTTCTGAAAGTAGACACATGTCGGTTGATCTTAAATTAATTTCATGATTTTAATAGATGTATTCATATGTTAAATATGACTCTAAAATCAGAGCTACAATTCTGCCTAGAATTGTAGTTTCACCGTTTTTACAAAACTTGAATTTTTGAAATGCTAAGTGTATTTATTGATTTATTTTGATAATTGAATATTATTATATGTGAATTGGTTACATATAGGACTATGTGGCATGTAGGTTTGCATTTTTATAATGCATGTGTAAATTAGTCGTAACGAATACGTTATACGTGTGATTGTAGACCTCGACCTCGTAGGAGAGAGTGGTTCTCGTTGGAGTGCTCGACTTACCTTATCGCTTTTGCTTGTGCTTCATCTTAGTGGTAAGTACATATGTGCGAATTTTACTTATCAAAATTTGAGTGTTTGTGTGATGTCTCGAATGAATATTTGTTGATTGAAAAAGTATGCAAAGCATGATTTAAAACTCGAAATTGTTTGGATATAAATTGAATCATCTTTTTAAGTCTTGGAAATTTACTTGCGATAAGTTGGTAATCTGATTTTGTTTATTGTAAAGAGAAGAAATAAAATACATAGGTACGAAACTTTAATTATCACATTGTACCCATGTGTGTGACGTTTTAAATGAATATCGTCTTATTTGGAAGAGTATGAAAAGCATGATTTATACAGAAAAGTTCCAATTATTGATTTATACTGAGAAATATTGGAAATGACTTGTGAAGATTGTATACCGACTTTAGTTATGAGAAATAACTAAAGTCTAATAGATCTAGGATGATGTACATAGTTGTGTTAATAATGGGAGGCGCCAAGCCCATTTTTTTTTATGGCTAATGCCATTGAAGCAATGCTTCCTTTTGTTGGATAGAACTTAATTGTTCATAAATCTGCCCCCGATGAGCCAAAATGTACCAAGATATTGAGGCCAAGGGGTTTGTGGAGCTATAGAGTGCTACTTATACTTGTAAGGGTCACTACGGTATAGGGGTGTCGACACTTAAGGCCATTTAGCTAATGTTATGAGCGGGGTTGACGAATGGGATCCCTTAACACTCGGGTGAAATAGGGTTTGATATACCCTATAAGAACCCTTTGTGATTATTCCGTGATTCCTCTGTTTACATCGATCCTGCTGGTGGCTCTGGACATGCCTCAGCTAAACTTAACGGTTAAATTGAACTTGAAAGAAAGTTGACTACTCTATTCATGTTGTTTGTGACTCTTGAGATTCCCTAATCGATTGAAATGATTCGAAAATCTTTGACTACTCATGAACTAATATCGTTATCAACTTAAATTGACTTGTTTACTCTGGATATATTACCGAATACTCGTCGTTTCTCAATGTTCTTAAATTGATAGGTTTTTGTTACTCGGTTACTATCAGTTGCTCCAAATTCCCCAACCTATTTGTTGTTTTAAATCTTCTGATTTGTTTCAACTCGTCCTTATGTGCCACTCGTTGCTTTACATGTCGTAGTGTGTATTTACTCAGTTTTTACTGATCATTTTCTTCAAAACTGCGTCAGCTTTTGCCATTTTAAAACCGCATGTCATCAATCAAGGTGGGAGATGGGAACGCGTATCAAAACGAACGTCACTTAGTAGATCACAACTTTTTTTTCTTTATTCAACTTGTACTCACTTTTAAAATATTTGTTGTATACATTAAATGAGATGTAAACTTAATAGTTAATAATCTATTTTTGGTTATCGATTGTCGCGTTAACCCTTAACCGAGATCCTGAGTTGTTTCAGCTGGTATCAGAGCATTGGTTCTCCGGTTAATGAGACTTTTCGATTTCCTTAAGTAGATGAAATAGAAAGATAACACGTTTTCAAAATTTTAAAATTGGTTAGGATAACCCAATTTGGAAATAACAAAGTAAACAAGCCGCCAGGTGTTGGGGTACTTACCTATCGTTTATCTTGATTTGTACCGTACTTGTTGATTCAATGTGTTTGGCTATTGAGATGTGATTCATGCAAAATTTACTTGCCTATTTACGTGTGCAATTCTTATGTGACATGCTTATTTATAACTAAATGCTTGTCATAGTTGTGTGATATGTGTCTATGACACTTTATGTTTCTATGTTAGTTTGTCGACGAGAGACTAACGACCTTTTGACTTAGAAGACCTTGAGCTGAGACAAATCTTTTCTTACCTATGAGCATGAATTTTAAGATAATACTTTTTTTATTATTTCATATTCAGTTAATTTGACATGGTCGTTTCAAAAATTAGAAAGTTTTGACAGTAAATTATTTTTAAAAAAAATTGTTTCTGAATTATTTTTTTTCGGGTGTCGAGCTACCAAATGCCGAGTGATATGGACCACTTTGTTTACCCGTCCGCTGGCGTGACTCTTTGTACGACGGTACTATAAGTTGTACCCCCTGTGTAGACTAAGTTGAAACATTAGAAACACATTCGAGTTGTGATGGAGAGACACGTTGTGTGACGACACATAGTGTTCTTTTCCCCCTCGTATGCGTGGAACACTCCAGGTGATTGGTTTATCTAATCCTACACAAGTAAGACAATATTTTTAACGTGGATGAGTCAAGAAAAATGACATGTTAGTTGCGATCAAAGTATTTTGTGTCTAAAACTTTCGAGACTTATTTCAATGCGAAAAAGAAAAGTTTTCGAATAATCTTGTGAACGTGATAACTTGTATGTTGGTCTGGACCTTTCAAATTTAGTGCCGATCTTTTACTTAACCTAATTGCATTTAAACCCCTACTATGATACAAGTGAGAAGAGACTTTACCGACCGAGAGCCCGTTCCCGTTAATATAAGTGATGCATGTGCATAAGCATTGCATACAACTCTCATGTGCATTTGTTGCATTCTCGTGAAGTATGTC
The DNA here is from genome assembly GCA_023055425.1 of Linanthus parryae. Taxonomy (NCBI): domain Eukaryota; kingdom Viridiplantae; phylum Streptophyta; class Magnoliopsida; order Ericales; family Polemoniaceae; genus Linanthus; species Linanthus parryae. The sequence goes on along the minus strand of JALGPY010000002.1, from coordinate 133,021,431 downwards.
GTAGTTTCACAAAAAAGTTTTTCTTAAGCTTCAGGGACGAAGCTTCATTTTAAGGGGGATATAATGTAATACCCCGTAATTAAGTTGGGGGTTATTTGGTCATTTCGGAAAAATATTTGAAAATTTTGAGAAATTTATATTTCAAACATTTTCTTGACTTCTTCTTAGTTTTAAAAGATAAGGGTGTCATTCAACATATATGATTATATAAAATTACATTTTTAGGTTATTTTGTAGTTTTTGAAAACTTGGATAATACGATATGAAACTCATTTTAAATACTTGGGAGATACTTGTAATTTTCTAAAAATTGTATTTTGACATTTATTAACAAAGTGATTTATCTGGAAAATTATTTGGCAATTTTATAATTTATGAAAATTAACTTTTATGTGTTAGCTATTAAATAGAAATCTTATTTTTACCCCTTAAATTTTGGTATCTTCTATTTATACCCCTCTTGTAAATGAAATTCTAGAGTTATTCTCAATTTCTAGTATTTGCATGTCACCCTTCATTTCTTGTTATTCCAATTTCTACCCCAACTATGGTGTTGGGAGACTTTTTAATTGTATTTTTTACCCCTTAATTTTCGGCTATCAATTCTTTAGCCCCATCCACAACCCTTCTAATTTTGTTCTAATTACAACCAAATACCCCCCTCCATCACTTTGGTCAACACCGATAAAATAATTCATTTCATTTATACTATTATTAAAATAACACCACTACCATCCTCATTACACTCAATGAACCACCAACACTACCATCTCCATCAAGTCCATCCTTCCCCATCTCCATCACTTCATTTATTTACATCATTTCTCCTCAAGAACACTCATGCAAGCTTTTTCTTCATTCTCCAAACATCAAACCCGTTTTTCGGTGTTGACCTCACCAAAACTTCATTAAAACTCGCTTTTCTAGTCTCCAAATCATGAAAAACTTGAGTCCAAGCTTGGTAGGATCATGATAGGGGGTTCTTACACCATTATTCTCAAGGATTAAGGCCAAATGCATTCTTTTCCTCATCATCTTCTTGAATCTTGGGGTAAAGTTTCTTCTATCTTTAATTGATGCTTGCATGTCCATCTTTACATTTGATTGATGAAATTTCATCTTTGATTTATTCAATTCCATGCTTAGTTCTTCATCTCCATGGTTAGATCATGTGTTTGACTTCAATTTTTGATTTTTTTCATGAAACTCAAACTAGAACTCACATGCACTTTGTGTGTTTCTTGTTAGTTACACTTGAATCTCAAGAACACTTAGATAATTTGTTTCAAGAGCATGTAAAAATCTTATTTAATGCCTAAATGGTGTTATTTGGGTGAAAATAAAGTCTCCATAAGTTTCATGTATCATTTGAACCAAACTTGTTGATTTTTGGAAAATTTGCATATTTTTACAATGTGACCAGTTTGTGAAAAAAGTACATTATCTCTAAATTTTGTCTATGTGGAATTTTTAAATCTTACATATTCTGAAATTAGACTCAAAAGGGGATCATTTTGAAAAAACAAATCAACTTTATAGCGTTTTTGGTTTGGGAGATAAGCTCATTCGAAGTTGTATGTTTTCTGAAAATTCGTATCTGGACCACTCTTGCCATTTTTATTAAAAACTCTATTTTCAGAGACCTATGGCACCTAATATTTCTTGTGATTTGAGTAGACACATAGGGTATTCATTCTAGAGAAGATGGGCATTTTTCCTATTCTCGAAGTAATAGTAATTGTTCTTCAAAGTTGAAACTTTCTGCCAAACTTGTCTTTGCATAGCAGTGTTTGTTAGTTTTGTAACTTGAGTTTTATAATAGATATGCATGAGTTTCTTGGTGTTTCTGAAAGTAGACACATTTAGGTTGATCCTAAATTGATTTCATGATTTTAAGAGATGCTTTCATATGGTAAATATGACTCTAAAGTCAGAGCTACAATTCTGTCCAGAATTGTAGTTTCACCGTTTTTAGAAAAGTTGAATTTTTGAAACTTTAAGTGTATTGATTGATTTATTTTGATAAGTGAACATCATTATATGTGCATTGGTGACACATAGGACTATGTGCCATGTACGTTTGTATTTGTATAATGCATGTGTAAATTAGTTGTAACGAATACGTTATACGTGTGATTGTAGACCTAAACCTCGTAGGAGAGAGTGGTTCTCGTTAGAGTGCTCGACTTACCTTATCGCTTTTGCTTGTGCTTCATCTTATTGGTAAGTACATATGTGATACTTTTACTTATCAAAGTGTGAGTGTTTGTGTGATGTCTCGAATGAATATTTGTTGATTGAAAAAGTATGCAAGCATGATTTAATACTCGAAATTGTTTGGATATAAATTGAATCATTTTTTTAAGTCTTGGAAATTTACTTGCGATAAGTTGGTAATCTGATTTTGTTTATTGTGAAGAGAAGAAATAAAATACATATGTACGAAACTTTAATTATCACATTGTGCCCATGTGTGTGACGTTTTAATTGAATATCGTCTCATTTAGAAGAGTATGAAAAGCATGATTTATACAGAAAAATTCCGATTATTGATTTATACTGAGAACTCGTGGTTATGAGAAATAAAGGTAATAAGATACCTCTAATAGATCAAGGACGATGTACAGAGTTGTGTTATTAATGAGAGGCGCCAAGCGATCCTCTATTTTCTTATGGCTAATGCCATTGAAGCAATGCTTTCTTTTTTATTGGAGAGAACTTAATTGTTCATAAATCCGCCTCCGATGAGGCAAAATGTACCAAGATATTGAGGCCAAGGGGTTTGTAGAGCTATAGAGTGCTACTTATACTTTTAAGGGTTACTACGGTATAGGGGTGTCGACACTCAAGGCCTCTTAGCTAATGTTATGAGCGGGGTTGACGAATGGGCTCGCTTAACGCTGGGGTGAAATAGGGTTTGATATACCCTATAAGGAACCCTTCGTGATTATTTCGTGATCCCTCTGTTTACATCGATCCTGCTGGTAGCTCTGGACATGCCTCAGCTAAACTTAACGGTTTAATTGAACTTGAAAGAAAGTTGACTACTCTATTGATGTTGTTTGTGACTCTTGAAATGCCCTAGTCGATTGAAATGATTCGAAAAGCTTTGACTACTCATGAACTAATATCGTTATCAACTTAAATTGACTTGTTTACTCTGGATATATTACCGAATACTCGTGGTTTCTCAATGTTCTTAAATTGATAGGTTTTTGTTACTCGGTTACTTTCAGTTGTTCTGAATTCCCTAACCTATTAATTTTATTGTTTTAAATCTTCTGATTTGTTTCAACTCGTGCTTCTGTGCCACTCGTTGCTTTACATGTCGTAGTGTGTATTTACTCAGTTTTTACTAATCATTTTCTTCAAAACTGTGTCGTCTTTTGTCATTTTAAAACCGCATGTCATCAATCAAGGTGGGAGATGGGAACGCGTATCAAGACAAAATCGTCGCTTAGTAGATCACAACTTTTTTTTTCTTTGTCCAAATTGTACTCACTTTTGAAATATTTGTTGTATACATTAAATGAGATGTAAACTTAATAGTTAATAATCTACTTTTGGTTATCGATTGTCGCGTTAACCCTGAACTGAGATCCCGGGTTGTTCCAGCTGGGGGGGGGGGTGCTCAAGATCATACAACTTAGTAAAATAGTTAAGAACATGATCCTTATGAATATCATCATCATTAATTCAACATCCCAAATGGTCTTTCAGCATACAAATATTATTCTTTCTTTTTCTCATAAAGGTTGAAATATGAAAGAACTTAGTATTACGTTCACCAAGTAAATGCCAGTTAAGTCTGTACTTTTGAAGCCACAAAGTCTCTTCCTGATCAAGGACTTGATTGAAATCTTTAACCAGTTCTTTCTCAAGTAAGAAAAAATCTTGGACAAATGATCTACTAAGCACTTTTTGAATACCCCCAATCCTAGCCAATAAGTGTCTCTTTTTCCTATGAATATTACCTTATTGTTCCTTATTCCAGGTAATTAAAGCCTCTTGAATTGCCTCCAAGGCATCATGAGTATGAATATGAATGTTTGACACGTATTCTTACGTATGTACGCAAGTGCACGGTCGAGTAATAAAGTGTGAGTATTTTTAATCCTCGGGTTGTCGAATCCCGCGAGGACAAGTACGTAACAATCTTTAACTAACGAATTAGTTGAGTTTACTAAGTAACTGGTAAAAAGTGTTGAGAATTGTGAGGTTGCCACTGTTGGAATAGATGCCCTAGAGGCAATCTAGTTTAGTATGAATTTGTAATTGGCTAGAAATTCATTTATTATTTATTGGATATTTAATATAATGAAGTCCTTAGATTTACAATTGTGTTGTTTATCTTAAATATCCCTAGTCAAGTATAATGATTAAATGGGACAATCATCTATAGACTAGTATGGGGTTGGATTGATATGGAGATATCACGATCCAACACATAGGTGTGCATTACGGAATGTTGCACTGGATTGACCCATCACCGAGAAGGCTACATACACGTTATGTTAAGTCACAAGTGCTTCTCGGGTACAATGGTATTGTCATCCTTAGACTTGAAGTCACTAGATATTCTAGTTGTGGATCGTTGTGATCTTGGTAGCGTTAAACGCTACACCGTAACTGGGTAGTTATAAAGGCGTGTACTGGATACAATGAGAAGCAAGATTAGAGATCGTAGTGGACGTAGAGAGGATTTGCCCCTCCCACATAACGGGAGCAAATATCCAAGGCCACTCGAGGATAAGTGCTTATAGAATGTCTGGCCAGACTCAAATAAATCAATATATGGGATATTGATGTTATTTGCACGAATAAGGCTATTCCATGGATCGAGAAACTAGGGATTGGATATACGAGTGTGACTTGTATGTCTCGTGTCCAATCCGGATATGGAGGCAAAGGGATGAGACAATTACTTGTACAAGGTTGTCTAGATGACTATTCTATTAGTTGGCTAGAATGGATGTTTTGCTAGAAACCGCTCCATATTAGCAAAGAGTTGCTACCAACTAGATAGAACCTATGGGGTCACACGCTATATAGAGTTGTACTAGATTTGGGAATTAATTAATTGGATTAATTAATTAGAAGGATCACTTTGCAAACCCTTGCAAACTTAGTAGGGACTAATTTGCAAGGAAGGGACTAAATTGAATTCTAGTAGGACTAGAATAAGTCCTTTAGGTAGTTAACAAGGAGTTGTTGGACTATATAAAGGACCCTCCTTCCTTCCTTCCTCATAACTTATGCTCTAAAGAGAACATAACAAGAGTGGGAGAGAACAAAGGAGAGAGAGAGCAAGCAACAAGGAGGACGCCGCCCCCTTGCCGCCGCCCCCTCGTCCCCGACGCCACAAGAGGGCCGAACCCCCTCTTTGTGCCTCGTTTTGCGTGATTCCTTCACCCTCCTCTCATTCCGGGCTAGCACCAAGGAGATTGGAGATCTAGGATCAACTCTAGGCGTGGATCAACTATAGAGAACGTGACACTATTCGCGTTTGAAGTCATCAAGGAGAACCCAAAGGTGTGTTTATGATTTCTTACCTTCACTATCGTTATGCATCTAGACTTGTGATCCTTGGAGGGTTTTGCATGGTTGTTTGTTTGATTATGCTTCCGTTTGCGCGATCCATGAATCAAAACCCTACAGTGGTATCAGAGCCACAGGTCATAGAGCATAAACGTAGTTTATGTGTTACATTCTTGTTGTTTTACACCTTAATTTGTTGTTTATCGCGTAAAACAAGACAAATCAAGCATTGGATGCAATTTTTCAAAGAATTAATCATAACAAGACCCAATTATTGCATTGGATGCATGAATTGGTGAGTTTGAGAAATTTTAGGATCTAAGATCTAGGGTTTGGGCATCCTTGGGGAAGAAGGAGTTCTCCCAAAACAAGGAAACAACCAAACTTGGGCTCCAAGCAAGGAGGTTGTTTTGGAAACAACCCCCCACAAGGAGGTTCGGCCCCCTAAGGGACCGCCCCCCTTGCTTGCCGCCCAAGCTTGGCGCCCTAAGGGGCCGGGCGGCCCTAACCCGCGGGCCTAGCTTGCGGGTTTTGGGCCGGGCCGGCCCTAGGGCTTTATGGTTCACTTTGTTTGGGCCCGGGCAATTGGATTGTTGGGCCCATGGACCGTTTTAACCCTAGAAATCCTAAAATCAATTAAAATTGACCAAGCGCGTTAAAATTGGATTTTAACTGTTTATGTGCAAATCGCATGGTGATTGGATATGGCCTTAGGATGTGTTTTGATGTGGATGTTTAATTTTGTGGTTTGGTTTTACGGCCTGCGAGCTGATCAATTAATTGTAATAATTAATTAGGGTTTTATGGCCTGCGTGCCATTTTTTTCTCAACTTGTGAGATTTATTTTATTTAGTATAGATATTAGCTAGTGCTAGATAAAGTAGATTGTTAGCCAAGATTGGAGAAAAGAAGCCCAAAACCAAAAAGGAGCCACAAAAGATGGAGCATGGAGCATGGAGCATTCCACATGACTATGAAGGATGGACCAAAAGATCAAGACGCATGGAGATGTGTTTGTTTAGGGTTCATAGATAATTCCATTGGCTTGGAATTATCTTAGTCTAGAAAAGGCCATATCCACATCACGTTTAATTTCTGTTTTGTGGTTGTTTATTTATTGTCTTATTATTTGTGTGGTTGGTGTATGGATGATGCATGCAATTAGGATAATAAGATTATTAGACAACCCGGATCTATTATTTGGAGTTGTGCCCAAACTCAAATAGATAGATTAGTTGATATTGATCAACAAAATAATTAAACTTGAAAATCCCTCAAAATTTAAATATTGTGTTCTTGCCTTCTCGTTATTTAAACACTCATTATCATCATTATTTATCAAGTTCGTGCGTGCCAAAGCATGGCGACTTGGTTCATAATGATGGAATGCGATGGCACGTAACAATGTGCAATTGTTTAGATAAGAGGTTGAACACAACTAGGCTATTAATTTGATTAAGAAACCTAGAGGCAATCAATTGGGATTATCCATATGGATGGATAAATAAGGAGTTATTTGCCCGATTGAACCAAGAGTTGCATATGGGATGCAATTGGAAATCGTTCCTACCTAAGAAGTAATCGAATTATGGGTGACTTGCCAAAGCAAGCTCATAAGGAGATGAAAAAGATGGATCTTGGCCCACTAGAAAATATAAGGATATTTTCCGCATTAATATCTTGAGGGTTATTAATCCGTAGAAAAATAGTGGGAGCTATATTTAATAAACTAGCCATTATTAAATATAGTCAAAAATTCACAAATACTAAAACTTGCGTATTTTCCTTTTGTAGAATTCCAAATGGCAAACAACTCATCGAGTTCACAACATTCCCTACGATCTGTCCTTGAGAAGGACAAGCTCTCTGGAACCAACTTTCTTGATTGGTACAGAAACTTGAGAATTGTTCTCAAGCAAGAGAAGAAGCTGTACGCAATAGAGGAGCAAGTTCCAGAAGGTCCAGAGAATCAGACACCTGCTGCCTTAAAGGCGTATCAAAAGCGTGTTGACGACGCTAATGATGCGGCCTGCCTAATGCTTTGCACCATGACCTCTGAGCTTCAGAAGCAACATGAGAACATGAATGCTGTCGATATGATCGAACATCTAAAGCAGCTCTTCCAAGAGCAGGCGAGGGTAGAGAGGTATGAGGTCTCAAAGGCACTGTTCAAATGTCATCTGGCAGAAGGGAACCCGGTGGGACCCCATGTACTCCGAATGATCGGGTACTTGGAGAATCTCACCCGGCTTGGGTTCCCGGTCGGCCAAGAGTTGGCAACCGATCTCGTGTTGCAATCGTTGCCTGAGAGTTATGGACAGTTCATTATGAACTATAACATGAACGAGATCGTTAAACCACTGCCAGATTTGCTCAACATGTTGAGGACGGCTGAACAGAGCATCAACAAGGGTAAGGGCAAGGCCATTATGATGGTGCATAAAGGAAAGGGCAAAAAGTTTGCATCTTCCTCCAAGGGCAAAGGCAAGTCAGTTGCTAAGTCCAAGGAACAAGCCCTTAAGCCTGTTGGTGGCATTGCCAAGGTCGTGACTAAGGGTGAATGTCACTACTGTAGTCAACCTGGACACTGGAGAAGGAACTGCCCAAAATATCTGGAGGACAAGAGGCTTGGAATAGTGATTCCACCACCACCAGGTATTTTTGTTGTAGATGTAAATTTAACTGTCTCTACATCATGGGTATTAGATACTGGATGTGGATCTCATATTTGTCGAAATATGCAGGATCTATAGAGAAGTAAAAGATTGGCTAAAGGGGTGGTAGATCTGCGCGTTGGGAATGGAGCAAAGGTTGCTGCGTTGGCCATAGGCGTGTGCGAGCTATCTCTGCCTTCAGGATTAGTTTTAGAATTAAATAATTGCTATTTTGTGCCTGCTATGAGCAGAAACATTATTTCTATTTCTTGTTTGGACAAGGAAGGTTTTATTATTTCAATAAAGAACAATTGTTGTTCCTTTTATTTGAATAATATTCACTATTTTAGTGCGCAATTATTTAATGGACTTTATGTCCTTGATCTAAGAAATCCTGTCTACAACATTAATACCAAGCGGATTAAAATAAATGATTTAAATCCCGCTTATTTATGGCATTGTCGTTTAGGCCACATAAATGAGAAACGTGTATCTAGACTCCATAAGGATGGATTACTAGACTCATTTGATTTTGAATCATATGAGACATGTGAGGCTTGTTTATTGGGAAAAATGACAAAGTCCCCTTTCAATAAGAAAGGTGAGAGGACTAGTGAGCAATTGACGCTCATACATACCGATGTGTGTGGACCATTTGCCACGCCAGCCAGGGGTGGTTATGTCTACTTCATTACATTTACTGATGATTACTAGGGGAGAGCACGGACCGGGTTGGGCGGGTACGAGCCGTATTTCCTACCCAAGTCAATGATCCCGGGTAGGCCTATCCACAACCCATACCCAATCGAGTAACTCCCAAACCCAAACCCAATCGAATTCCTCGGACCGGACCGGACCGGACCGGTTATAGCGGGTTTAAAAAACACAAATGATGACTCAAAATTTCCACTGTGAATTGGATATATCAGCCTAAGTATGGACATTTACTGTCAAATTTGTGCATAATTGCATCCGATAAGAAAACACGTCTTCACATTACAAGTTTATATAACTACGTCGACAAAAATATGTTACATGAATATCCAACATCGTACATTTAATTACAACAATTCAACAACCCCCATATAGTGGAGCAAGAGATCATTCAAGTGTCCTGTAAAACACAATCTAAAAAATAGTTTTGGGATTTTTGAACATGTACGGGGCGGGGCGGGTTGAAACGGGTTTATTAATATAGTACCCATGCCCCACCCGAATTTGGCGGGTATTTGTTAAATCAACCCATAACCAATCATATAATCCGGGTTTGACTTTTTTACGGGGCGATTTGATTCGGACCGGCCGATTCGGACCGGTTTGGCGGGTTTTTGCTCAGCCCTAATGATTACAGTAGATATGGATTTGTGTACCTTATGAGGGCAAAATCCGAATCCTTTGAAGTGTTCAAAGAATTCAAGAATGAAGTAGAGAAGAAACTTGGCAAAAGTATCAAGGCTCTACGATCGGATCGTGGAGGAGAATACTTGAGCCAAGAGTTTGACGACTATCTTAGAGAGTGTGGGATCGTGTGCCAACTCACCCCACCCGGAACGCCACAATGGAATGGCGTGTCCGAGAGGAGGAATCGAACCCTATTGGATATGGTTCGGTCTATGATGTGTCAAACCGATCTTCCATTATCATTTTGGGGCTACGCTCTATTAAGTGCAGCTTTTACCATTAACCGTGTTCCATCTAAATCAGTCATGAAGACGCCATATGAGATGTGGAGTGGGAGGCGTCCCACACTGTCGTTCATGAGGATTTGGGGCTGCGATGTCTATGTAAAACGTTTACAATCAGACAAGCTAGGGCCTAAATCGGATAAGTGTAAGTTTGTGGGGTACCCTAAGGAAACTAAGGGATACTACTTCTACAATCCAACCGAGAACAAAGTGTTTGTTGCTCGGACCGGCGTGTTTCTAGAAAGAGAGTTTGTCTCTAAAGAAGCAAGTGGGAGGAATGTAGAAATTGAAGAAGTTCAAGAACCACAAATCACTGAACCGATTATGGAACATGAACAGGAATCACAAGCAGTTGTGGATCCACCTGTTCAGGTAACACAAGAGCTTCGTAGATCTAGTAGAGTGCGCCAGGAACCCGAGAGGTACGGACTTCTCGTAACTGATTCCGGTGACACGATGCTCATAGATGATGAGCCTACTACCTATGAGGAGGCCATGAATGGCCCAGACTCGCAGAAGTGGCTTGAGGCCATGAGATCCGAGATGGAATCCATGTATACCAACAAAGTATGGACTTTGGTGGAACCACCTGATGGGGCGCGGCCCATAGGGTGCAAGTGGGTCTTCAAGAAGAAGATCGACATGGATGGTAATGTGATTACCAATAAGGGCCGATTGGTGGCTAAAGGATTCAGACAGATTCATGGTATTGACTATGATGAAACCTTTTCACCAGTCGCAATGACCAAATCCATCCGAATCCTACTTGCAATTGCAGCATACTACGACTATGAGATTTGGCAGATGGATGTCAAAACAGCATTCCTTTATGGGAATCTCCTCGAGGACGTGTATATGATACAGCCGGAGGGTTTTGAGGATCCAAAGCAAGCCAACAAAGTCTGTAAACTGCAACGATCCATTTATGGATTGAAGCAAGCTTCTAGGAGTTGGAATCGACGTTTTGATGAAGTGGTCAAAGAGTTTCGCTTCATCAGAAACGAAGATGAGTCTTGTGTTTACAAGAAGGTTAGTGGGAGCTCTGTAGCTTTTCTGGTCTTGTATGTAGATGACATACTACTCATTGGAAACGACATTCCCATGCTACAATCTGTGAAAGATTGGCTAGGAAAGTGTTTCTCAATGAAGGACTTAGGGGAAGCAGCCTATATACTCGGTATAAAGATCTATAGAGATAGATCTAAGAGGTTGCTAGGCCTAAGTCAGAGTACATATATAGACAAGGTGTTGAAACGGTTCAACATGCAAGACTCCAAGAAGGGGTTCTTGCCCATGTCACATGGAATCACTCTTTCGAAGAGTGGTTGTCCTTCCAATGAGATTGAGAAGGAACGCATGAGTAGGATTCCCTATGCCTCGGCCATAGGATCTATCATGTACGCCATGTTATGTACTAGACCAGATGTGTCATATGCCTTGAGTATGACAAGCAGATACCAATCCAATCCAGGTGAGAGTCACTGGATTGCTGTCAAGAACATCCTAAAGTACTTGAGAAGAACTAAGGATGCTTTCTTGATGTTTGGCGGTGAGGAAGAGCTACGTGTAAGGGGTTACACTGATGCAAGCTTCCAAACCGATAGAGGTGACTTTAGATCACAGTCGGGATATGTGTTTTGCCTGAATGGAGCAGCGGTGAGCTGGAAGAGTTCCAAGCAAGAGACGGTAGCTGATTCTACAACAGAGGCTGAGTACATTGCTGCAAATGGCGCAGCAAAGGAGGCTGTTTGGATCAGAAAGTTTGTTTCTGAACTTGGTGTGGTCCCTAGCATTGCAGATCCAGTGGAGTTATTCTGTGACAACACTGGGGCGATCGCGCAATCAAAGGAACCAAGATCGCACCGGAAGTCCAAGTATGTGCTCAGGAAGTTTCATCTGATTCGAGATATTATCGATATAGGAGACGTTCGGATATGCAAGATTCCTACAGATGATAATCTGTCAGACCCGCTTACGAAGCCTCTCACGCAGCGGAAGCATGAAGGGCACACTAGGAGTATGGGCATACGAGATGCGCCAGATTGGCTCTAGTGCAAGTGGGAGACTGTTGGAATAGATGCCCTAGAGGCAATCTAGTTTAGTATGAATTTGTAATTGGCTAGAAAATTCATTTATTATTTATTGGATATTTAATATAATGAAGTCCTTAGATTTACAATCGTGTTGTTTATCTTAAATATCCCTAGTCAAGTATAATGATTAAATGGGACAATCATCTATAGACTAGTATGGGGTTGGATTGATATGGAGATATCACGATCCAACACATAGGTGTGCATTACGGAATGTTGCACTGGATTGACCCATCACCGAGAAGGCTACATACACGTTATGTTAAGTCACAAGTGCTTCTCGGGTACAATGGTATTGTCATCCTTAGACTTGAAGTCACTAGATATTCTAGTTGTGGATCGTTGTGATCTTGGTAGCGTTAAACGCTACACCGTAACTGGGTAGTTATAAAGGCGTGTACTGGATACAATGAGAAGCAAGCTTAGAGATCGTAGTGGACGTAGAGAGGATTTGCCCCTCCCACATAACGGGAGCAAATATCCAAGGCCACTCGAGGATAAGTGCTTATAGAATGTCTGGCCAGACTCAAATAAATCAATATATGGGATATTGATGTTATTTGCACGAATAAGGCTATTCCATGGATCGAGAAACTAGGGATTGGATATACGAGTGTGACTTGTATGTCTCGTGTCCAATCCGGATATGGAGGCAAAGGGATGAGACAATTACTTGTACAAGGTTGTCTAGATGACTATTCTATTAGTTGGCTAGAATGGATGTTTTGCTAGAAACCGCTCCATATTAGCAAAGAGTTGCTACCAACTAGATAGAACCTATGGGGTCACACGCTATATAGAGTTGTACTAGATTTGGGAATTAATTAATTGGATTAATTAATTAGAAGGATCACTTTGCAAACCCTTGCAAACTTAGTAGGGACTAATTTGCAAGGAAGGGACTAAATTGAATTCTAGTAGGACTAGAATAAGTCCTTTAGGTAGTTAACAAGGAGTTGTTGGACTATATAAAGGACCCTCCTTCCTTCCTTCCTCATAACTTATGCTCTAAAGAGAACATAAAAAGAGTGGGAGAGAACAAAGGAGAGAGAGAGCAAGCAACAAGGAGGACGCCGCCCCCTTGCCGCCGCCCCCTCGTCCCCGACGCCACAAGAGGGCCGAACCCCCTCTTTGTGCCTCGTTTTGCGTGATTCCTTCACCCTCCTCTCATTTCGGGCTAGCACCAAGGAGATTGGAGATCTATGATCAACTCTAGGCGTGGATCAACTATAGAGAACGTGACACTATTCGCGTTTGAAGTCATCAAGGAGAACCCAAAGGTGTGTTTATGATTTCTTACCTTCACTATCGTTATGCATCTAGACTTGTGATCCTTGGAGGGTTTTGCATGGTTTTTTGTTTGATTATGCTTCCGTTTGCGCGATCCATGAATCAAAACCCTACAGCCACCCCCAAACAAGTGGCTGTATGTAACAACTGAAATAGTATAAAGTGAATTAAGAAGAAGTTCTTAATAAATTTTGGAGAAACTAGGCGATCTATTTATCACCTAGGGTTGCTAGACAATTCTTGATACTGTATTGAAACACGCTAATCCTAATTCAGTTATGCCAGGTAACTAGTCACTACGACCTTCTCTCGATCTCACGCAGTCCTACGTCACGGTCTACTACAGGTCCTGTCGGTCCACTGTCGTCTACCAAATGGCCAATCCTAATCAAATCACCTCTCAATCTCATTGATTATGGATTGTGATCATGTTCTCTATCACACTAAGTAGGTCTCTCTCGAGCACCCCACCTAATTACTAGCAATTCCTGGTAGCTACTCCATTGTTGCTAAGGATTAAGCATAGAACATGAACAATAACTAAACCAAATTAAACATTAAGTAAGATAACATAATCATGAAGAACAATCTTTCTCTAATGGCCATTCATCTCATAAATAGAGTGTGTCAATAACCCTAGTTCAACAATACACCAAAAGATGTGAAGAATCGTCACAATCATGAATCCAAAACATGTATCAATCTCAATAATCCGGAAAAGATGAGCCTAACATAACCCTAGGCTCTCCATAGAGCCTAGAAAAAAATCTAGCTGCTCATAACCATGAAAATATGCACAAGTTTCTCCATAGATAATGAAAGAGAATAGACGAAGTGATCAAACGGTGAAATCGCCGAAGAGTAGACGAATCCGGGCAATCCCCAAGCTCCAAGATGCTCTCCAATGGTGTCCCGTTGCTCTCCTCCTTCTTCTTGACTCCCACTATGCGTGATTCCTATCTTTTTCCGTCCCTAGGTCGTTTTGTAGTCATAACCCGTCACAAGTCTTCAGTAATTGCACAATAGCCCCCTGAAATCTGCTCCTGACTTCGCCGAGCCATATCTTTTTCGTCCGAACATGGATTTAGCTCCGTGACCTATCGTTGGAAAGCTCTCGGAGTCTACTTTCATTTAGAACTGTTATCACTCCAAAATTATTTGTAAGAAACACTAGGCTTCCTTCCTTTAAACAGTTCATAGGGGGTTTTCTTCAAAATTGGCCCGATCAAACATCTATTGAGCACATAGTTGGCAGTATTAACAGCTTATGCCCACAAAGATTTTGTTAAATTACTTTTAAGTAACATGGTTCTAGACATGTCTTCAAGAGTCATATTTTTCCTCTCAACTACACCTTTTTGCTGAGGATTTCTAGGTGCAGAAAAGTTGTGTGAGATGCTATGCTTTGCACAAAATAAATCAAAATCAAGTTGATCAAATTCCCTACCATGATCACTTCTAATAGATGAAACATGTAAGTATTTCAAAGTTTGAAGCTCCTTGCAAAGTTTAGAAAATTCAGATAATGATTCAGACTTTTCTTTAATAAACATAACCCAAGTATATCTAGAGTAATCATCAACTACAACAAGCATATATCTCTTACCTCTGGATGTTTGAACCCTCATAGGACCACACAAGTCCATATGCAGCATTTCTAAGGGTCTGGAGGTACTTACAAAATCATTTGGCTAGAATGAGCTTCTGGTTTGTTTACCTTGAGTACATGCCTTGAAAAACTCATTATCTTTGAATTTAAGGATTGGCAATCCCCTTACCAGATCTTTTTAGATGAGCTTATTCAAGGAATGCATGCTTATATGACCAAGCTTTATGTGCCATAGTTTTGAGTCATCCTTCAAAGCTTTAAGACATTTCAGACTATCACCTGCAACTTTGTCAGTACACAGTATATAAACATTATGTGACCTAGGAGCAGTGAGAATGCAATTGCCTAATTTCTCATCTTGCACCACACATTTATCCTTTTCAAAAACAACCTTATTACCTTTGTCACAAAGCTGAGAAATTCTCAACAAATTATACTTAAGAAAATCAACTAAATAAACATCAGAAATTGGATATGCAAAATTGTTACCAACACTTCCAATACCAATTATGTTGCACTTTGATTTGTCACCAAGTGTGATTGTTCCCTCTGATTGTTCTTTTAGTCTTGAGAATAAAGATTTCTTCCCACTCATATGCCTTTAACATCCACTATCCAATATCCATTTCTGATCTTTCAAAGCTTTGGTGACATCCGGAAAAAATCAATCAATGCCGTAACAGGCTATTATACCAAGTGTAGAATTTGGATTCATACTCAGAGTCAACCATATTAGGTGGTCTAACTCCTTTTGGAACCCAAATTTGTTTCACTTGTCCCTTAAGCTGATAATGATAGGTGTTCCTCATTATGTGAGGTCCCGTCCTTCTAAAGGGGCAAGTTACTTTTACTTGTCCAATTTTACAGCAATAATGACACTTTGGTGAATGTCTGCTTCCTGCTTTCACAAATGTGGTTTGACTTTTTCATGGAAAATTGAGATTATATCCAATTCCACTTTTGTGAACAGACTGCAGACTTCCTCCAAGCATGAGACTTAACTTCTGTTCTGAGCCAGCAAAAGTTGAAAGAATTTTCTTGGATTCTTGAAGCTTACTAGTCAATTTAGTGTTTTGTTGTTCTAAATCATCAGAATGATTTTTTAGATCAACAAACTTTTCAGTTAAAATAGTGTTTTGCTCAACTACTTCTTTGACTTGTGATTTCAAAGCTTTGAATCTACTGTCCAAGGCTTTGAAGTCACTGTCAATTTTTAACTTGGTATCTTCAAGATATTTATTTTGAAAAACCAAATCTAAGTTTTCTTTTGCCTGCTCATGAACTTTCATTTTCAAAGAATCAATCTCATTCCTGTAACTATCCTCATTTAAAAACATGCTTTTGTGGATTTCAGGTAACACATCAGAAGGAATAGATAAGATATTTTTTACCATGTCATCAATTGGCTTTTCAGTGGAATGATCCTCATGATGTCCAGCCATTAAACAAAGATTGGCTTGCTCATCATTAGAGTCTGAGTCTGAAGAGTCTGAGTCACTCCATGAGGCCACCATTGCTTCCTTCTGTTGTCATTTTCCTTCTTTGAAAATTGTCTATTCTTTTTCTTTTGAGGACAGACTCTCACCAAGTGATTTGCATCTTCACATTCATAGCAATTTATAATTTTAGGTTTATATGATTGTGAAGATGACTCACCTTTCTGATCCTTGCTAGTTGAGGATCTGAACTTTTCTTTGTTGTAATCCTTGTTTCCAGATTTCCTCTTTTTCTTGAGAATTCTGGCCAAGGCTTTGGAAAACAAGGCTAAGGCTTCCTCCTCCTCCTCCTCATCATCATCATCTTCCTCTGGTTCAAGGCTTTGGGATTTTTCATGGTCTTTTTCCTTGAGTGCCAGGTTCTTCATGTTGTCACTCAGTTCACCATCAACCTCTTTCATAGAGATATCATGAGTGTGTAACTTTATTTGCAAATCATCCAGTTCCAGAATGCTGAAGTCATGATCTTATTCAATGGCAGTAGTTTTAGGCTCCCACTTGGCTTTATGCAAGCTTCTGAGAATCTTCCCGACTTTTTCTTCATTTGAGAATACCTTTCCCAAAGACTCCAAGTTGTTCAAAATATCTGTAAACCTTTTGAACATATCTTTGATGGACTCATTATAGTTCATCTTAAACAGTTCATAGTTCCTCAAAAGGATGTTAATCTTTGTCTGCTTGACTTGGCTAGTTCCTTCATTGGTAACAGTCAACTTACCCCATATCTCCTTTGCATTCTTGCAGTTGGATATCCTGTTGAACTCATCTGCACTAAGAGCACAATATAATAAGTTCAAAGCTTTGTAATTTTTTGATACCTTTTCCAGTTTAGTAACTGAGAGATCTTCATCAGGTTTGACAGTCATAACACCATCCACAGTAGTGTAGAATAGGTTTGGCCCATTAAAAATAATAGACCATAGTTCCATGTCCTGATCTATGATGAACATTTTCATCAATGCCTTCCAATGCACAAAGTTATCACCACAGAATAATGGTGGTCTACTAGATGCCCTTCCCTGTGAGAATCCTCCTTCACCTACAAAACTCATTGTCACAAGATTGTTAGATCTTTAAACTATGACCCCAAAGCTCTGATACCAATTGAAAGTGTGTAATGTAGGTGCAAACAAGTATAATAATACTCTATAAGGGGGGGGGGGGTTGAATCGATAATGCTAACTTCTGCCAAAACTCAAGTTTCTGGAACTTTAAGAAGAACAAACTGTTGATACCTCAAATGTTTGAAAAGAACTTGTAAAGCTTAAATATATAACATCAGAGAATAGAGGCTTCAAGCTTTGAGACTTGGAAAGTTCCAAAGCTTTGAAACTTCCAATTTAAACTGTATGTAAACGCAGCAAAAGTAAATAGCAAGGACACAAATATTTTACAAAATTCAGTCACAATTGGACCTCGTCTCTGCCTGAGGGATCTAATCTCTCCAGGATTCAAACACAACTTCTTATTAATCACCCAGATTTAGCCGTAGATCTCAAGCCTACGTGAGCTGCCTTACACTTATACAGCTTGTGGCTCCCAACCTATCTAGTTACAGGATACAACCTGTTGAAACAATAAGAACCTCTTGTTGTTCACTTGAACAACCAAACTACTAAGTTTCAGTGAGGTTTTAGAAATAAAGAAAAGATGATACAATTAAGTACAGTGAGAAGAACTCAGAAAGAATAAGCTGTTTAAAGCCTGGAAGAGTTCTTCTGGATTTGAATGATCTTCAGCCTGCTTGAATTGATTGCCTGAATGATTTGAAGAGCTGTATGTAATTGATCTTCCAGATGATTGTCCTCTCGTCAAAATCACGATCTCTGTCTCTCTTGTAAGTCTTTGCAATTCAAACTTAGGTAGCTGTTTTAGTCTGCAACTAACTTGATAGATTTTCAGAACAGTATTCCTAAAATATCTCATACTACCTCTGTTTCTTCTCTTTCACCTTACTTCACTTTTTGACACTATTCACTGGGTCACTTTGACCCTGTGATTTGGTTATCAAAACGATACACGAATTTGGTAATCTTTGCATGATATTGTAGAGGAAACTTTACTCTACAATACGATGAAAATTTATCAAAAAATTACATTGTTTTGTTATCCAAATCACCGAATCAAAGTGACCCAGATACGGGTAAAAAAGTCCTCCTAAGGTGAAAAAGAAGAAACAGAGGTAGTATCTGATAAGCTCCTGTTAACTGCTCAGTTTGAATACATTGCTGATCTGTTTATGGACGTTGGAGAGTCCAACAATCCTGCAAATACTTAGAAAACAAGATCAAACAAATAATAATACAATTTAGCAAAGAGATCTGCTTGAAACTGCACCTAAACAATAAAAAGAAAATCATGCTCGACTTGTCTGCTGATAGTTCTGAGTTAACAAATATATCAAATCTCATGAATATATCAAATAACCAATATAGAGTCCACAATAATAGACAATAATCAGCATGTAACCACATCCAAGTAATAATGAATCCATCTGCAAGATGGTTAGAAGAACTTAGCAGTAAAGAATGACTTGCAAATCTCAAAGCTTTGAAACTTTTCCTGCTAACTTCTCCAGAATGTATATTGGATTTTCAATCCAATTGAATCATGCGGTGATCATCTTAGAACATAGATTGTTGAATATAATTATATAACTAAACTAAACATCATCAAAACATAACTAAAACCTGCACAAAATAGTTAGACAAATACAACATACAGGAACTGCTACAGTAACTCAAAGCTTTGAAGCTTTGGTACTTACAAATTTCTTATGCTTTTGTTTCTGGCTTTCATCATCAAGGAGCTAAGCTCTCTGCCTGTATTGTTTTTTCATAATATCCATGAGCTTCAGACTTATCAATTACTATCGTTATGAAGTCTCTTCCTGTGATCATTGGAGGGTCTTGATCGGATAATTTATTGTTTATTCTGCTGCGTATCCATGACCAAAACCCTACAGTGGTATCAGAGCCACAAGTCGTAGAGCATAATGTAGTTTATGTGTTACAATTTATGTAGTTTTACACTTTAAATTGTTGTTTATCGCGTAAAACGGACAAATCAAGCATATTGATGCAATTTGTGAATAATATAACCAAATAAGATCTAATATTACGTGGGATGTAAGGATTAGTGAATTTGAATCACATAGGATGTGAATTTTCGGATCTTGGTGGCTAGGGTTTGGGCACATGCTTGAAAAGGGGTTTTTTGAACATGGAAACAAATAATCTTGGGAAACAAGGCAAGGAGTTGGTTTGGAAACAACTCCGTAAGGAGGTTCGGCCTCCTAAGGGACCGCCGCCCTTTCCTTGCTGCCCAAGCTAGGGCACGGACAAGGGCTCGGGCTGGCCTAGCGTGGGCCTGGCCGACCGCCCAAGGTCGTGCCTTGGTCCTTTGGGGTTTTCTCCAAAGCCATGGAGAACCCTATTGGACCGTTTTTAACCCTAGCACATCCAAAACAATTAAAATTGACCAAGCACGTTAAAATTGGATTTTAATTGTTTATGTGCTTTTAGCATGGTGATTGGATATGGCCTTAGATTTTGGTTTGTTGTGGATGTTAATTTTGTGGTTTGTTTACAGCCTGCGAGCTGATCAATTTGATGTAATAATTAATTAGGGTTTACGGCCTGCGAGCCGGTATTTTTTTCTCAACTTGTGAGATTTATTTATTTATTTTAGATGCTAGCTATTACTAAATAAAACAGATAGCCAAGATTGAAGAAAAGAAGCCTAAAGAATTAAAGGAGCCACAACATGGAGCATGGAACATTCCGCACGGCTATGAAGGACGGACCAAAAGATGGAGGCACATGGAGATGAGCTTGCTATTTTAGGGCTCATAGATATTCTCATTAGCTTGAGAATATCTTAGATTAGAGGTCATATTCATATCACATTATTTTCTTTTTGTGGTTGTTTATTTTATTGTCTTATTATTTTTGTTGGTGTATGGTTGATGCATGCAAAATTGATAATAAGATAATTAACAACCCGCATCTTTTATTTGTGAGTTTGCCCAACTCAAAATAATTTGATCAGTTGATATGGATCAACAAAACAATTTAAAATTGAAAAGAAAAATTCCTCAATTAAAATATTGCGTTTTTGCCTTCTCGTTATTCAAACACTCATCATTGTTATAATGTCTCAAATTCGTGCATGCCAAAGCATGGGGATTTGATTCATCATGACAAGGTTCAATGGCACAAACTAGTAATGTGCAGTTGTTTGAGTAAGAGGTTAAACGCAACTGGGTGATTTTAATAAGATTTAAAACCTAGAGGCAATCAATTGGGATTATCCATGTGTTGGATAAATAAGGAGTTATTTGCCCAATTGAACCAAGAGTTGCATAGGGATGCAATTGGAATTGTTCCTACCTAAATAGCGGATTTTGGGTGACTTGCCAAAGCAAGCTCAAAAGAAGTGAAATAAGGATACTGGCCCACTACAAAACATAATGATATTTTCCGCATTAATATGGAGGGTTATTAATCTGAGAAAAATAGTGGGAGCTATGTTTAATACTCTAGCCATTATTAAATAAAGTCATTTATTTACAAAATACTAAAACTTGTATATTCCTCATTTTGTGGAATTCCAATGGCAAACAACTCATCGAGTTCATCACATACCTTACGAGCTGTCCTTGAGAAGGACAAGCTTTCTGGAACCAACTTTATAGATTGGTACATAAACTTGAGAATCGTTCTCAAGAAAGAGAAGAAACTGTACGCTCTAGAGGAGGAAGTTCCTGATGGTCCGCAAAACAATACTCCTGCGGCCCTAAAGGCGCATAAAAAACGTGTAGACGATGCTAATGATGCAGCCTGCCTTATGATTTGCACTATGACCTCTGAGCTTCAAAAGCAACATGAGAACAAGAGTGCGGTCGATATGATCGAACACTTGAAGCAGCTCTTCCAAGAGCAGGCAAGGGTTGAGAGGTATGAAGTTTCCAAGGCATTGTTCAAATGTCATCTGTTAGAGGGAAACCCGGTGGGACCTTATGTACTCCGTATGATAGGTTACTTGGAGAATCTCGCATGACTAGGGTTTCCGGTTGGCGATGAGCTAGCCATTGATCTCATTCTGCAATCATTGCCTGAGAGTTATGGACAGTTCATTATGAACTATAACATGAATGATATCGTGAAACCTCTGCCAGAATTACTCAATATGTTGAGGACAGCTCAACAAAACGTTAACAAGGGAAATGGCATGGCCATAATGATGGTACAAAAGGGGAAAGGAAAAAGGTTTACCTCTTCTTCTAGAAGGAAAGGTAAGGCAGTTGCCAAATCCAAGGGAACATGCCTTTAAACCCGTTGGTGGCGTGGCCAAGGGAGTGACTAAGGGTGATTGTCACTACTGTATTCAGCCCGGACACTGGAAGAGGAACTGCCCAAGGTATCTGGAGGATAAAGGCTTGGAATGGTGATTCCACCACCACAAGGTATTTTTGCTATAGATGTCAATTTAACTATCTCTTCATCTTGGATATTGGATTACTAGATGTGGATCTCACATTTGTCGAAATGTGCAGGATCCAAAGAGAAGTAGAAGATTGGCTAAAGGGGAGATAGACCTGCGCGTTGGGAATGGATCAAAGGTTGTTGTATTGTCCATAGGCGTGATCGAGATATCTCTGCCTTCAAGATTACTTTTAGAATTAAATAATTGCTATTTTGTGCCTCCTATGAGCAGAAACATAATTTTCATATCTTGTTTGGACAAGGAAGGTT
The DNA here is from genome assembly GCA_023055425.1 of Linanthus parryae. Taxonomy (NCBI): domain Eukaryota; kingdom Viridiplantae; phylum Streptophyta; class Magnoliopsida; order Ericales; family Polemoniaceae; genus Linanthus; species Linanthus parryae. The sequence continues at coordinate 132,999,310 of JALGPY010000002.1, read as the reverse complement.
TTACTATTTCAATAAAGGACAACTGTTGCTCCATTTATTTTGACGACGGTTTAAAAACCGCTATATATTTGAAGAATAAATGACAGTTTCACAAAACGTCATTTTTTCAAAAACAAAATACAGTTGTTTGGCCTAAACCGCTATTCATTTAATAAAAAAAATAAAGGTTTACTGAAACCACTATTTTCTGTAACGGGTAAGCAGTAGTTTATATTAACCGCTATTTATTTAGATTGGTTCATCTGAACCGCTGTTTTTCTCCTGTAGCGGTTTCAACCCCAAGCTGCTATATAAGTAATTAAAACCTAAAATTACAAATTTCACATTACCAATTCACAAGGTTTCCTAATTAAAATAGTGAAATTAAATCATCTCTAAATTATATCAATAGAAATTCAATACTTTTTTGAACTAATTGAAGTAAAAAAAACAACCACCTTGTAAATTGAAAGTAATTGCTAAACACATAAATATTTAAGTATGAGTGCAGATCTCTTATTTCCTTGGGACACCGTATATGCTACTTTTTCCAACTATTGCATATATGCTAGCTACTCCTCCCAGTGGCGACTACTGCAAGAACGAAAACAAAATATACACGATGTCTTATGAACTGTAGCAAGCTAATTTTTGACATGATAAAAATATTGCACGTACAGATTTGTGTTGGAAAAACATACCTTACGACGCATATAATTTCATATTGTAGATATTCGCCGTCAAATCCACCATCTTACGTGGGAACTGTTGGAATAGATGCCCTAGAGGCAATCTAGTTTAGTATGAATTTATTTGTGGCTAGAAATTCATTTATTATTTATTGGATATTTAATATAATGAAGTCCTTAGATTTACAATTGTGTTGTTTATCTTAAATATCCCTACTCCAGTATAATGATTAATGGGACAATCATCTATAGACTAGTATGGGGTTGGATTGATATGGAGATATCATGATCCAACACATAGGTGCGCATTAGGGGTAATATCGCACTGGATTGACCCATCTCCGAGAAGGCTACATACACGTTATGTTGAGTCACAAGCGCTTCTCGCGGTGCAATGGTATTGTCATCCTTAGACTTGAAGTCACTAGATGTTCTAGTTGTGGATATTGTGATTTTGGTAGCGTTAAACGCTACACTGTAACTGGGTAGTTATAAAGGCGTGTACTGGATACAATAAGAAGCAAGCTTAGATATCGTAGTGGACTTAGATAGAATTTGTCCCTCCCACATAACAGGAGCAAATATCCAAGGCCACTCGAGGGATAGTGCTTATAGAATGTCTGGCCAGACTCAAATAAATCAATATGGGATATTGATTTTATTTGCACGAATAAGGCTATTCTCATGGATCGAGAAACTATGGATTGGATATACGAGTGTGACTTGTATGTCTCGTGTCCAATCCAGATATAAAGACAAAGGGATAAGACAATTACTTGTACAAAGGTTGTCAAGATGACTATTCTATTAGTTGGCTAGAATGGATGTTTTGATAGAAACCGCTCCATATTAGCAAATAGTTGCTACCAACTAGATAGAACCTATGGGGTCACACGCTATATAGAGTTGAACTAGATTTGGAAATTAATTAATTGGATTAATTAATTATAAGGATCACTTTGCAAAACCTTGCAAACTTAGTAGGGACTAATTTGCAAGGAAGGGACTAAATTGAATTCTAGTAGGACTAGAATAAGTCCTTTAGGTAGTTGGCAAGGAGTTGTTGGACTATATAAAGGACCTTCCTTCCTTCCTTCCCACAACTTATGCTCATAATTGAACATAACAAGAGTGGGAGAGAACAAAAGGAGAAAAAAAGAGCAAGCAAGCTAGGAGCTCGCCGCCCCTAGCCCGCCGCCCATCCCCGTCGGCCACAAGGAGGCCGAGAGCCCCCTTTTTGGTCTCGTTTTGCGTGATCTTTCTTCCTCTTCCTCTTCCGGGCTAGCACCAAGGACTTGGGAGATCTAGAAATCAACTCTAGGCGTGGATCAACCATAGAGAACGTGACACAATTCGCGTTAGAAGTCATCAAAGGAGAACCCTAAGGTGTGTTATTGATTTCTTCCTTTACCATCGTTATGTCTCTTGACTTGTGTTCCTTGGAGGGTTTTGCATGGTTTATTTTGTTTCCGTTGCGCATCCATGAATCAAAACCCTACAGGAACAAACGATGATTTCATTCTCAATGTACTCGCCTCGGAGCCAATCGCTTTTCACAGGGAGATTCAGGTACTCGTCACAGGGCTTCCGAAGATGTTCATATGTGTTCATAAGGATGCAGGAAAAAAAACACGTTGCTGTCATCATAGCCCTTGTTCCAAGCTGAAAAGTCAATTCTGCCTTTCTTGTTCTTCTACCTAGGCGTATAACACAACACGCGATATAGGGGGTGGCCATCGGGTGCGGAGCAGGTCGGGATTATGTCTCTCTAGTCCTTTAATGCCTGAAAGGGGGTTTGTCGTCATGAGGCAATCTTCCCAAAGGTAATTCCCATGGCTCCCATTAATAATAAGGGGCATATTCTTTTCTTCCTCGTGTTTTCTCCAAACTTGTAACACATTTTCCATCCTCTCCTAACCCGACCACATCGAACGAATGTTGAGCGCAAAAAGGAAGATAATGAATAACGCGGTCAGGGTCCTTGTGGTTCAGAGTGTCGTATAAATCTTGTACATCAGCAGGATATGTGTAGGTTTCAGTATTGAGAATATTCTTGAAAATTGTGTGGATCAGCCCCCGCATTCCTTCTAAGGCCCGCATTTCAGGGCTACTGGAAGGATCATTTTCAGCCTTTAGATTCAATGGCAATATTGTACATGCAGAGATCATATATTCATCTTTATGATGGACGTCCCCGTCCTTTTGTGAAACGTAAATTTAGGCGTGCTCTTTTTGCAAGTATACGATCAAGTAATATAGAGTAGTGTGTTTGCAACTCGGATATCATACCCACGAGAACAGTGCATATTTTACTTCTAGTAGTCAGAACTAATAACAAAGCTGTAAAAAGGAGGAGTGGTTGGGAGTGTAATTACTAACTAAATTGAAATAAATAAAAACAATAATAAAAGAAACTATTTTTTTGGTATAATTTTATGAGAATATTTTCTAAGTCTGAAACTGATGGATTAATGATCTAGGCTCCAGGATCCCCTAGGGTTATTATCCAGCTTTATAATTTATCTTTATTTCAGAAACACACAGTGGTTTTGTTTATGCCAGCATACCAGTGGTACGATCTCCTCTCGGTCTCATGCAACTCTCACTCTCCTGCAGATTTTCGGGTCCTCTCGGTCCACCTGGATCTGCAGGTTTGTTCTATGTCTGCTAGGGTTACAGGTTATCCTCTCGGTCTCCCCCCTAAACGTCTTGCACTTGGTCTAATGCTTCTCAGGCTAGCCCCTGATTCTTTTCACCTCTCGGTCCATCAAGACAGGGAACTAAATCCTGTCTTCTCTTCCTAACTCTCAGTGGCCACTCTAGCGCACCAGATCATGTCTGTAGCACTCCTGGGTGATCAGGCTGTTCATGCATAAAAATAAGAACCGAAGACAGAATAATAAACAATCCTCTATTGTATTAAGACTTAACCAATCATGAATCTAATAACCAAAACAACTAAGTCGCTGAGTTCATAAACCCTAGGTTCACCGAGAACCTAGTTAAAGAGTTTAGCTAGCGTGCATTATTGAAAAGAATATTTTCATAAAATATAGAGAAGATAGATCAAACGAGTTTATGTTCAAACGTAGATTGCTCCGTGCTTCTGCTCTGCTATAATTCTCCAGTACTGAATTGATGAATTGATTGATTCAATTTCCCGGGCTGCCTCTTATTTATACTTCCACAGTTTCCAAAATTGATGCTTAAAATTCCTTTTCTGCCCCTGTCTAGACCGCCTTGGGAAGATTCTGGAAGTCCTATCTTGCGTCTGAACGCAGGCTGGCTGCGTCTAAAGGCATAGTTGCATATGAACGCACCTCTTATGTGTTTAACCGCATGCGCTTCTTGGATGTTGACTTTAACCTCAGTTGACTTTTACTTCCATGTGTCTAAACGTAGAAGGGCTGCGTCTGAACGCAAGGTGCGTTTGAACGCATATACTTTGCGTCTGAACGCAGCTCTTCCGGTCTTCTGGTTAATTTCTGCCTGATTTGAATTTATGCAGTGGTAGGCCTTCCTTCGTTTGAACGCAGTATGGCTGCGTTTGAACGAAGCTTCCTTTAGTCTTTTAGCCAGTTCCTCTTTTCTGCTGCTGTTTCTGGGATCCTGCGTCTGAACGCACGATTGCTGCGTCTGAACATAACCAGGTTCTTTTGCATTTTTCTGCTTTGACTCCTTGGCACTCTGCTTCCATTCCTGGGCCTCCTCCATTTATTTCTGATACATATTTTTTTCACAACACAACAAGTACCCACGATCATATCCAAATAAACAAAACTACGCACGAAATTACTCGAATGTAGAATTAGTAAGCTCAGCGTTTTGTCTCCCGTACCAAGGCAAAAAGTAACTAAAAACACGCGAAGTCATACTCAACAGGGTCAGAAGCAATGGTAAGAAACGTCCCAGAATAACTCTTTCTGGGATTATCATTTTTCATCATGAAGAAGAAGTTTTCAGGGTTGTGTTTCTGCACCTAGAAGTCGCCTTTCCCAGTCGGCTCTGCATTGCAGGTATTCCCTGAGTATTCCTTTAATCATTTCTCTCGTACGTGCAGATGGCATGTTTGTGTACGTGATAAAACGGGGATCTATTTCATCTTTCATCCACTTTACCGAATCAAAATCAAATCCGCGATTATGAAAAAACCTCTTCTTAGTTCGGTCAACCAATTGAACTTCATCTGTCTCCTGCTGGGCCACTTCTACGACCATGTTGTTCGGAACCTCAACAACTTGGAAGTCTTAATTTTCTTCCGACACATTCTTATATTTTTCTCAGAACTACCATCTATACCACATATCTAAATTAGTTGTTCATCGAGCTCGCCTAACCCCATGGGATGCGTGTTCGTGGAAATGGCTACATCCCGTTTTTTTTTTCTTCTTGCGATTAGCTTTCATCTTGTTGAGTTACACTTCACGATTAGCTTCCTTATATTCCTCCCGAATATGTCTATTCATATCCTACATAGAAAAAAAGAATCAAATCTTCATATCCTACATAGAAGAAAAAAGAATAACCTAGACCGAGTACCAAAAGACAAGATCGAGTACCGATCAAGTTCGACGTGGCTAATCTGAGACTCCTCTAGCCTTGTTCGAGGTTTGACTAAGCTATTTTGAGTGCCTTATAACCACGACCAACGAGTACGAATTAACGAGATCGAGTACTGATCAACTTTGACGTGGCTAATCCGAGTCCCGACTAGCCTTGTTAGTGTATCGACTATGTTGGATTGAGTTCCATATAATCTAGATCGAGCACCGACCAACGTCATTGATTACCAATCAACGAGATTGGATATCGATGAACAAGATCGGTGCCCGACTTTTGTCTTTTCACTCAACGTCAGGACTCGATCACATAAACACAAGGGGGGATTAAACCATACTACTACTATATGGGTGCATGATGATTATATGCCTGACTATACCTTAATCAACAATAAACATGCACATGGTTCCATATTGGAAATCAAACGTACAAATTTAGTATTAGCTAGTGAATCACAGATCATATATTTAATTACATACCTGTAAGAGTTGTCGATCTGCCATAGCCGAGAGTGTATGTCTTCAGTTCAAGAAGAGAAGGAGCTAGGACAAGAAATTTGATTAGAAGGTTTTAAACGAATAGGGTTTAGTTAGGTATGGTTTTTATAATTAAACAACGGTTCACCTCGAACTGCATTTTTTCGTTCGTAGCGGTTCATACCAACCCATGGTATCCATTAAATTTTGTAAAAGATTTCACATGCCGCACACTTTTCGGGGGTCTCAATTTAAGGGGTTAAATTGCAAGGGGATAAGACTTCATATGTGTTGTCTTGGTGAGGTTACAGTCTCTCCCTCCTCTTTCTCACTCTCCCTCTACCTCTTCATTTGATGAATGGGGTGATTTCCTTTCTGTACACGTTATTGGATCGTGGGGAATCCGGTGAAGCATGAAAAGAAAAGAGGCGGAGAAGCAGGAGAAGGGGAACAAGAAACTCCTTGGGTGTAATTATGTGCAAGACCTCCCAGAATTGTCATGATCTGGGCTATCTGTGCAGATTGGGCCTGCATTGCCCTAGCTTGGCTCTGGATTGTTGTATTTAGCATTTTCCAGGGTTTTGTTGCTTCCGGTGGTTGTTTGTGTCTGGACGTTGGTGTTGGTGATGATATTGGATGGAGCCTCCCCTCTGGGACTCCTTCCTCTGAGGGAGACTGGTGGCCTTCACTACGGTCGCCGTCGTGAGACATGGTGGCAGAGTGGTTGTGCTTGAGAGCTTTGAAAGTGGTTCACGTCGAGTTCACCAATGTGGACAAGAGATCCATCTGTGGAAGATCTGAGTGTACACCTGCAACAGACAAGAACAAGAACAAGAACAAAGCACAGAGACAATGAGAGTAAGTGTAGGGGGAGAGTAAGTTATTGCTAATTGCCTGAGAGAGAGACAATATGATGATTAGCAAAAGATCCGAACCGATAACAGGAGGCAAGTGTTCCTACATAGAGGGTCTTAGAGTGGCGGTTGAGAGGAGTTACGTGGCCGCATATGACGGCTACGTAACTGCCTCGCACGCTGCACGATCGACCGGATATATAGGACGCGCCAGAACTATCGTCCGTATAGGTAGGGCACGTTCGCACGTGCAACCGTGTATATATGAATGTGATCATCGAGTCTCTCAGGCAATTGACAAAGGTCGAGCGCGAGCGCAACTGTTGCTCGCGTGGGACGTACCTTACTCTAGCCTCCAAGCAACTTGAACCCTACAACTCTCGCGCGGTTAGTATGCGAGGGCGACCCTTCTCACAGCCCCCATATATGTAAATGCGAGCATAAGGATAAAGATATTGATAAGTACGAATATATAAAGACAACGTTATAGTAGTAACGGAGTACCATCAGACCTCCTTGATGGCTACCACGTGGGTGATGGTCGACCCGTCCGGAATGCACTATCTACAATTGGCTTTGTGAAAGACTCAGAACAACCCCAACAATATCTGCATTTTTGAAAGTGATAACAAGAAGTTGATTGAGGCAGTCAATAAAGAGGCTAAGTCTGTTGAGATAGGAATGCTGGTTGAAGATATTTGGGAGTTGGCAAAAGGGAGAAGATGCAAGTTCAAATGGATTCCTAGAAATGCAAATGCTGTAGCAGATCAAATCAGATTGCAAAATTAGCTAGAGACATGGAAAGCAGTGGTAGAATTGTTAGTTTAGGTGAAGTTTCAAAGTTAAGGTTGGAAGTTGTAAGTTTGTGAGTTTTCTTTTAATATAAATCTTGACAAAAAAAAAAAAAAAATAGTTCACATGTAGTACTTTGAGCAGAATTATGGAACTGTTATAGATCCAGTAAGTAAATGAAATTAACATGAATCTTGTTGCTCTCAATCCCAGGAATCCAAGGAACCAATTAGACTTTGAATTCATTAACTCCGGTGCGAACTTAAGGGCCACGAACATGCCAGCTTTATTGCCGGACAAAAGACCTCCACACGAGATCGAATATGGATTAAATTGGCTTCTGGGCGAGTTTGGAGGATTAGAGTGATCTTAATGCAGTAGGTACTCTGTAAAACCAACTGGAATCAAAAGAAACCAAAAAAGGAGCATTTACCACTACTCCGACGAGCTCTGGGTTATCCGCCGAACCCTGTTTTGAGGATTTCGTCATATCGCTCAGAGATATACCGTTTTTCTTCTATAATCTGCTTTGTTTGTGGGGCTTTTTCGAGCTGCTCCATTCTGTCCCAAGTTAAGGCTTGAATCACATACTACATCAACGAACATGAAAGCTAAATATGTTTTATTGATGGCTTATTGTAACATGAAATAGTGCGTAACGTACGTACTAGTCATGTAAATGTCACATTAACACTCACAAATACACAACAACATACTATAGGTTGTTCTTCCATTCCATAGAAGCAGGTAGGTATCTATTACTGGCAAGTAGCAACCAACACTTTCCTTGGTGGAAGAGAAGGCCTTCTACCATGAAGCAAAGCCATATTATCGAAGAAGAGCACGTCGCCCTTCTCCCACTTGAACTGTATGCTCTCTTCTTCTATGATCTCTCCACATCGCTTCACTATCTCCTCAGGTATCTCTGTTCCGTCTGCCATGGATGCCGAGCTCAACTCTTTCCCATACATCCCGACAATGGTGTTGAACCACATTTTCCGCCCCTTTCTTCCTTCAAACACCCTTGTCAGAGGTCGGTGCTCTACGATCACCTTTGCCCCTCCGTCTGGGCGCCACTCCAGGTCCATTCCAAAACTCCTAACCCTGCACAATATTATAAATAGAGCAATTTTTTTGAGGGGATATTGTAAGAACAATATATATGTGGTGTGACATAGAAATTAGAAAGAAAGATCTAATTATGCAATTATATAAATATATTTAGCGTCTAGTACCTTCTCTGAGCTTCATCGCGATCAGATGTTCCGAAAGCATCCTCCCAACCTCTGCCCCTCATGGATGAAGTGATGCTCTTGCTGAGAGCTGTAAGCGTGTATCTGAGCCCTTTCTCCTCCATCTCCTTCACAGCTTCAGGGAATTCCTCTGCCATACGCTCCGCCACACGAAAACTCGGTACAAAGGGAGTCTGGCCGCCTTCCGGGGGTGCTACCTCGCAGAATAGTATCACTTTCTTTGGGGTTTCCTTAAACTATATAACATTATCAATGGTGAGACAACATTAGTGTTTAAGTATGTACCAAGGATGCAACTGTAGTACTACTAGACATTGGTATGTCACATTCACAACACTTGTGTTTCCCGTCACATTCACAACACTTGTTTACTCAGGATAAGGGAAACACAGAAGCTTACAACACTTGTGTAATATATTTGTCCTTCAACGGTCTTGACCAATTAGATTGTGCTAGATAATTACTATAAGTAGACCAGTCAATTCGCATGTATGTCAACAATGACCTAAGTTTATATTAGTATTACTCAAAGCAAACTAATTAACAGAATTAATTAACACTGCAAAATAGAAATACCACCCTTTGGTACACTAAATACCAGATTTAAAAATTTCTACCAATAAAATTTAAAAAAAAAAAACGACAGCTAAGAAACTTATTTTCATCTTGATTTTCTGGGTTCGTAGCCTTGTCTTCATCTGCAAGTTACTACGGAGGAATTTTGAAGACCAAAACTAAGAGTTTTAAACGTCAAGATGAGAGGAGATTTTTGTTAGAACGAAAACCTGAAAACGAATCCATCTAGATGGTGGTACTCCGATATTTGAGGAGGTTTGAGTTTTGTATTTTCCTAGTGTAATTTATCTGGTCTAGTTCATCGTAGATTCCAAAGACATTCATACTAATGGTGTTTAAGAGGCACAAGATATAGTACCAATGTCAATTATTATTATTATTATTATTATTATTATTATTATTATTATTATTATTATTATTATTATTCTTATTATTATTATTATTATTATTATTATTATTATTATTATTTGGTTATACATAATTCTTTTACTACCACAAATTCACAATATATCATGTTAGGATAAAAAAAAAGAAGTATTAATACTATCAACAGAACTGAACAAAAACAATTGACCATACTATTCTAAACATAGTTTATCAGAGTTGAATATCCGGCTAGATTGCTAAGTATTTGAAGGATTGATTCCGCAAACTCGGTCCAACAAAGTCTTTTTTGGTTATTATGCGTGTGCGGCGTATTTATTTCACTCATCAATAAAAGTAAGGCAGTAAATGGGTGCTACTTCAGTCGTAGAGCATTTGAAGGTCTGCATGAGGTCTCGGGTTCGCATCCGGCTACATAAATATAATTCTCAAAAAAGTAAGGCACCCGCCAAGAGTGCACATCACTATTTGAACTAAAAATCAGTTTTTTTTTGAAATACACTAAAAATCAGATTGAAAACAAAAGAAATCATCAAACCATGAATTATAATCTTACCAAAACCATCTCATGGTGGTAATAGATGAACTCCAAGTAAGGCACCCGCCAAGAGTGCACAGCACTATTTGCACTAAAAATCAGATTGAAAACAAAAGAAATCATCAAACCATGAATTATAATCTTACCAAAACCATCTCATGGTGGTAATAGATGAACTCCGAGAGAGGACCTTCATTGGCCGTCCAAATACGCTTATGAACATGAGTCCTCGGCGCCGGCCCCACATACAGCGAGTCCTCCCACCCCAAAGTCTCGACGATTTCATTGAACTCCTCAGCGTTCTTCACGTCAAAACCTCGGAGCAAAACGGCACTATTGTTAATAATCATTTGATCGAACCACTCCTTGTTCCTCTCCAACACTGAAATCAAAGACTGAAAGTCGCCTTTTTCAGGTTCTGGTGGTTGCAGGACTAGCGGCATGGTCTCGCCGTCCACTACCTTCTCTCCGTCGCATGTCCCTACTTTGAAGTCCTTGCCACCAACGGATGCCATGCTCAGTCACTTCCTTTCCCTTCAACAGATGTGTTGAATTGTTGTAAATTTGTATATTGAGAGAGTGGGGTAAGAATATGTGTGTATATATATACTAAGTTAAAGTTGGCAACATCTTGATGTTGTTAATATCGATTTTGGAACAAAGCAAAGACGGAGCTGTCCGATGTTTGTAGATTCTCTTTTGTCTCTATTTAGATGCTGGCGGAGGAACCGCGAAGTCACCTTCTTGGCTTTGTAACTAGTTTCATCACCTTCTTGGTTTAATTTAATCTTCCTCATAGGGCACCTTCTTGGTTTACTTTCATAGGGCATCTTCAATAGTAAAGCATATAAATATGCAAATTTTAGCTATTTTAGATTTATCTAATATAGTTTTTCAGCACTAAGATGTTCCCAAATACTATCGGTTAAAACTGTTTATATTTTTAGGAAAAAAACATGTGCGTTGCCTGTGAGTTATATTTTTGGGAATGAAATTGTATTTTATGAAATAGTTGAGTTAATCTCATCATTTTACGTTGCTTTTAGGAGTATATGATGACGTGCGGTAATCTGGTATACTAAACGTCATGACATTTGATATGAGATCATGAAACCCAAGGGGTCTTTATATACTACCACAAAAAACCCCCCAAAAGAAGGTCACTTATGTGTAGCCCAAAGTTTCCATCTTTGACAAGGAAACAACTTTGTGGCTGCCTTGATTACTTGCCGCCCAAAGTGATTCCTAATTTCTTCCTTCTTGCCGCCTTTTGACTAGTCAACAATTCAAGGCACCTCCTTAACAAATCTCCACATTGGCTTGAATTCTCTTGTCAACAGCAGTTTCTCTTCTTCTCGTAAATAAAGCTATGTCTTCTCCGCACGCAATGTCTCTCGTCACAGAGACTCACTGGACCCCCACCGGGTCCGACATGAACCTAAGGACCTCACATGCTCAGGATGTTGAGCAATTTCAGACAATGTACGAAACTCGCTCTTTGGAACTGGTTTGGTGAACATATCCACGGGGTTGTCAGATGTCCCCACCTTCTTCACCTTGATTCTGCTTTCACGTCTCAGAAAGTGATACCTGACGTCAATATGCTTGGTCCTTTCATGATGAACCTGGTCCTTAGTCAAGCAAATCGCACCCAAGCTGTCACAGTTGACTATCGCATGATCTTGATGTAGGCCTAGATCATTAACCATACATTTAAGCCACACTGTCTCCTTTGCTGCTTCTGTTAGAGCCATGTACTCCTCCTCCGTGGTTGACAAAGTCACTGTTGGCTGTAGCGTCGCCTTCCAACTCACAACAGAGCCTCCCAGAGTAAACACGTAGCCAATCATAGATCTCCTAATAAAAATATCCCCTGCATAGTCCGAATCCGAGAAACTAGCTACCAAGATGTCTTCACTAGCCCCATAGCATAGATCAATGTCTGACGGACCCTTAAGGTACCTAAATATCCACTTCACCGGGTGCCCATGATCCCTACCCGGATGAGCCATAAAACGACTAACCACACTAACAGCGAATGCTGTGTCCGATCGAGTACATACCATAGCATACATAAGGCTTCCAACAGCGCTAGCATATGGAACCTTGGACATGTACTCCTTATCCTCCTCAGTCTGAGCGGTGTACATTCCTAGCTTGCTAGTAGTTGCCATAGGAGTATCTATAGCTTTAGCTGATAACATCCCGGATCTTGCCAAGATCTTCTTGATGTATCCTTGATGTGATAAGAAAAAATTATTCTTTTTCCTAACTCTATAGATCTCATCTCCCAATATCTTCCGAGCAGCTCCCATATCCTTCGTCTCGAATTCCGCGCTAAGGGACCTCTTCAGTTCTCTGATGTCCTTGATATCGCGAATTGTGATCAGAATATCATCCACATACAGAACTAGGTAAATACGTGATGCACTTTGCAATTCTTTGTGTACAAGCAGCAATCATACTCGCACTTGTGGTAACCAATCTTCATCATGAAGCTGTCAAATCTCTTGTACCATTGCCTCGGAGACTGCTTCAGTATGTAGAGAGATCTCTTCAGCTTGCACACATGTTCTTCTTTACGGGAACCTGGAACCCGTCCGGTTGGCTCACGTATATCTCCTCTTCCAACTCTCCATTTAGAAAAGTTTTATTGACATCCAATTGCTCAAGCTCTAGATCGTGGTGTGCCACTAAATCTAGTAACACCCTCATAGAAGTATGTCTGACCACCGGTGAGAAGATCTCGTTGTAGTCAACTCCCTCTTTTTGACTGAACCCTCTTGCAACTAGCCTTGCCTTATACTTGAGGCCCTCTCCAGATGTAGTTCCTTTATTTCTTCTGAAAACCCACTTGCAACTGACTATCTTCCTTTCCGCAGGCAATTTAACAAGCTCCCAAGTCGAGTTCTTGCTAAGAGACTCCATCTCCTCTCCCATCGCGACAATCCATTGTGCTGACTCAGAACTAGATATAGCGGCCTTGTAGGAGGATGGCTCATCCTCTACCTCTTCCGCTATCTGTAATGCATATCCCACCATACCATCATCCCTGTATCTCGCCGGAGGCCTTATGACTCTCCTTGGTCTTCCTTCTGCAATACTTTGATGATCCAGTTCCTCTGGTGTAGACGCATCCTCATTATCTGACTCTTCTGCTTCAGGCGGCGTTGTAGGGATTTCGAAATCCTTAGGATCAGTAGGATCCGACTCTCCCTCCACCTTCTTCTCTGCACCTCCAAGCTCCACCTCCACGAAGTTATTCAACATATGAGTCTCATCAAAGATTACACTTATGCTAAGTATAATCTTGTTGTCTGCCCATATCTTGTATCCCTTCACACCTGTTCCGAAACCCATGAATACTCCCTTCTTAGCTCTTGGTTCTAGTTTGCCATCATCAACGTGATGAACCAAAAACTCTCAAATTCGAGTAATCCACTGCTCTACCGGACCAAACTTCCATAGGAATATTGCATCTTATACCTGTGTGCGGGTTCTGATTTATGAGATAGCATGCCATGGAAACCGCCTCTCCACAAAAGCCTCTAGAAAGACCTGCATTCGAAAGCATGCACCTTGCTTTCGCCAAAAGTGTCTGATACATTCTCTCGGCTACACCGTTCTGCTACGGTGTGTTGCGAACGGTGCGATGGAGTGCTATTCCCTGATCCTTGTAGAATCCATCAAACTCTGATGAACAGGACTCTAATCCGTTGTCCGTGCGCAGCCTCTTCACCTTCTTTCCCACCTAATTCTCTACTAGCGCCTTCCACTCCTTGAATCTTGCGAAGGCTTCACTCTTGTGCTTCATCACGAATATTTAAGTCATCCTGGAGTAACCCTCTATGCTGCTCAGAAAATACCTGTACCAGCCAATCGCCTCGACTCGAGATGGACCCCAACAATCCGAGTGGTATGATCAAGAGCACCTTTCGTTATGAACCGTCTTACGGAATTTGCTACGATGTAGCTTCCCATACACGCAGTGCTCTCAAAAACCTAGGCTCTTGGGTGCATTCCCGGTGAGATACTCCTTCTTGTGAAGTTCCTGCATTCCACATTTACTCATACAACCGAGCCTCATATGCCACAGCTTAGTTAGATCAACTTCCTTAATCTCGGCTGAGACAACTCCAGCTGAACCTGTGATCGTCGAACCCTGCAACATGTACAAAGTCTCGCTCTTGAATCCCTTGAGAATCACCTTAGAACCCTTGTAGACTTGTAGATCTCCACCTTCACCTTTGGAATTGTATCCCTTGCTGTCGAGTAGACTCGAGGAGATTAGATTCTTCTTAATAAGTGGTACATGTCTGACTTGCTCCAAAGTACAAAACTTCCCTTCATTCGTCTTCAATCTAACTGAGCCGCTCCCAATCACCTTACAGACGGCTCCGTTTGCCATGTAGATAGACCCTCCATCCGTTTGATTGTACGTCGAGAATAGCTCCCTGTTGGAGCAAATATGATAGGAAGCTCCGGAATCAAAGAACTACGCATCCTGAGAGTGCGTGACAACATCCGCCATTAGAACGTAATCATCCTCAGATGAGTTACCTTGTTCTGCTATGGCTGCCTGTTGACCTCGTTTCGGGCAATCTCTCTTCTAGTTCCCTTTTTCCGTGCACCAAGCACATACATCTTTGGGTAACTTAGAACCAAAAAACTGCTTTTTCTTGTTCTTCTTACCCTTCTTGCTTCCCCCCGTCGCCATCAGTCCAGAAGCATGGTCCTCTGTACATGTGCCTGCACCCTTATGGCGCAGTTCCCTAGCATGGAGCGCCGATCTGACCTCCTCTAGGCATAAGTCGTCGTTGTTCACAATGAACAACTGAACGGAGTTCTCATATGATGGAGCTAACGAGATCAATAACAAAAGTGCAGCATCCTCATCGCCCACCTTCTCGCCAATATTACGCAAATCTAAAAGAATTGTATTCAATTGATCAAGATGGTCCTTGAGAGTCGTTCCTTCGAGCATACGCAAAGTGAAGAGCCTTTGCTTTGGCATCAACTTACTAGTGAGACTCTTTGGCATGTAGAGACTCTCCAGTTTGAGCCAGAGCTTTGCTGCTTCCTTTTGATCTGCGACCTCGATGATCACGTCATCTGATAAGAACAACATAATGTTTAAATGTGTCTTCTCCTCCATCGCCTTGAACTCCGATGATACAACATTCATGCCTCCCTTGTCTGCGATCAAAGGTGCCCACAAGCCTTGCGGTTTGAGAAAAGCCTCCATCTTTATCTTCCAAAGACTAAAATTGTTCCCTCCTGTGAACGTGTCGATCTTCAACAGCGATCTGGAAATCGTTCTTGGTGGATCTTGAACCCTAGTCACGTGCTCCACCTCAATCACAAAACCCTAGTTTTGATTTCACCAAGTTGTGAAACCCTAGCTTTGCTCGGCCATCATTTTGATCTTGAAACACCGCCAAACCCAAGCTCTGATACCAGTTTGTTATGACAAACCACCTCACGAACAATGAACGAATAAATAAGAAAACGAGATTTTACGTGGTTCTCGAGAAAATATTCGCTAACTACTTCCACGGCGAAAAAGTACCCTTTATTCGCTTAAGAGGAACAATTACACCTTTTTGCATATGAAACTAGGAACCCAAGGGGTCCTTATATACTACAAAAAAAATCCCAAAATAAGGTCACACATGTGCATCCCAAAGTTTCCATCTTTGACATGGAAACAGCTTTGTGGCTGCCTTGATTACTTGCCGCTCAAAGTGAAGCCTAATTCCTTCCTACTTGCCGCCTTTTTGATTAGTCAACAATTCAAGGCACATCCTTAACATCAAACACTAAGATGGGCTACTTATAAGGTATTGCTCATGTTCACTTTTCGAAACTCTGCACTTTGGGGCCTAAATCGTATAAATTTGCGCTCCTCAAATTCATAGAGCACAAGTTCTATGTGAAAGCTATAAAACTTAAGCGCCCTTAAATCATTAAAATGTTCAGGCACCCTTGCAATTATCATAATTCATTGGGCCTCTATAAAATTCGGATAAGGCCACAAGCCAACCAAGCAAATGCACCAAGCCCGCTAGACTTTATTCATGTTTTTCAAAGCTACTAGTAAGCAACACGTGCGTTGCACGTTTGCATTCTACCTTTAAGAGGGGCGCTTAATATATCAGACACTAATTGAGTCAGTAAAAATCAGAATCATATATTACCAATGAAGACAACAAACATAAATGACACCTGGAATGGAATTAACTATAAAGTTCTCCTTAAAATTATGCAAGCAATTAACGATAATTTTTTCCATTAAAAAAAAGTTAATAAGATAAAAAATTATCTTAAGGCAAAAGATAAGTGTCGCATAAATTACACGCATGTCTTCCATAAGTCCTTTTTCATTCGATAGGTAAGTGTCGAATAAATTCACACATTTCTTCCATCAGTTATTTTCTATTTTGATTTGTCTTCTCATTTGTGTTCCAGAGTACACAAAATGAACTCGCTAAATCTACTTGGACCCTCATGTTTGTTGTAACTTCAATTTTATTATTTTCTGGACAAAGGTAGGACCTCACTGTTTCAGCTCTCAAACCCCTTGGAACAACTAGTGATACTTGTCGAAAATCTCCTCCAAAGACAATAACCCCCCCGCCAAATAACCGATGATTTATCATAATGTCTCTCATGCTTCTATCGAATGCTTCAATATCCCAACACTTTGCCACTGGTGATTCATGCCATATATTTTTGTTTGCAGATTGCAGCAAGGCAGGAGTACCACTTTGCTTAGGAATATTACACGTATTTGCTTCGTCTATATTGATGGGAATCTTAAATCTTGAATGAGTTGTTCGGCCTCCAGCCATTATTGAAGCAGCAACACTTGATGTAGCCATTGCAATGGAAATGTCACCATTCAACCTAGTAGTAGCTAAAAGTGCAATGTGCAAGAACGTCTTACCAGTCCCTCCTGGTCCATCATCAATGAAAAATACGCCAGCCTTGCTACTATTCACAAGTTCTAATATAGTAATGTATGCTCTTAGCTGATATGGGTTTACGTTTTCTTTTTCCATCTCATCTTCATAAGGAACTTCAACAACTAAAACTTCGGATATTTCTCTTTTCATGGTTGGAACTTCTTCCAGCATAGCAGCAAAAGATGGAAGGTCATAGTCTTTCACATTCCTTCCCAAATATTGTAAGTGATTCAACGCTTTTTAAAGTCTTGTACATAATTATGTCGGGAGAGATGCCTTCAATCCTTGAAAAATCCTCAGACATAGATTCAAAGTGTTCATCCCAGAGTTTTCGTACATCTTCAGGTTCGGCCATAAACCAATATAGTGGCAAACAACTAGCGTAAGGACTTTGGCATTTGAAAAGTTTTTGCTTCTGATAAATCTTATGAGATCAAAGTGTCTGATTGAAATAGGCCTCTAAGTTCTGCCATACTTTTGAAAAATAGGCAAATTACACCATTAACAGTCAAAAGATCAATGAAGATGTGGGGCTCCTTACGTGATTAAGAAAAAGGTGTAGAAAATACAGCTCGCCTTCAGTTGGGTTACATCCATTAATCCGACCAGTAAATTTTATTTTCTTCCGCCGCTGCCAATACTTTGATTTTTTTTTCAAACAAATTGTTCTGAAAATTCGCGATAGAGATATTTCCCTTTACCTTATCCTTTTTGCACAGTTAAAAAAAAATCGGTTAATATTGTCTTTGAAGAAAGGTCTGAAGCAACCAAATCTCGAAGATCTTGATTCTCCCAGTAAGAAACAAAATATTTTTTCTGAAAAATGCAATTGCAATCTAACAATTGCTGGATATATTTCATTCAATTCAAACTCATATAATCTCCAAATAGTCTCTTGAGAAGATACCCACTGCGCCTGTTGAGATTGTTGTATTTCATAAATATATGCACCTTCCTTAGTTTGACCAATTGTGAAAGCAACCTGGTCAGGTCCTTTGTATATGTACTTTTAAAGGTATTTAACTGCTTTCACACTTGAACATATCTCGGCATTGATGTGAGAATAGCCTTATAAGGACCAACCCATCTATTTTCTAAATCGACATGACGTACATGAGTAGTGAAAGAATCCTTACTTCACTTATTGAGTGGGTAAGAGTCGTCTGCCTGCACTGTCCTTTCTGAACATGGACGAGGATAATGAATTTTACACTTCCCTTGGCGCATGCATGAGTTTTTCATATTTAAGTCCACACATGGATCATGCAACATATGCTTAAGTACGTTTTCATATAACTACAGATACTTTTCTAGATCACGAATTTTCGCACAAACATACTTGTAAAATTGTTCAGCCGTCATGATCTTGAAGTTTTGGTGCATAATTATTAGCGCGTGAACATGGGGAAGGCCCCTCTAATGAAACTCATAACATGGACATGAGATGCGACTTCACCAGATATACACTTATTAAATAGTTGGCTCTTTAGATCCTTAAACTTTGCACGAAATACCCTGGTTGTCTAGTTCGGTCTATCTTGAGCTACTGGTCTTCTTCCAACAAATCAGTGATTTCTTTCCATTCGGGGTTACATGGCATGGTAATGAATATACCAGGCTTTCCAAATTGTTGAATTAAAGAAATTTCATCAAGATACCTTCTGTGGATGTCTCATAGTCCCCCAATGAATGATGCAGGAAATAATACATGTTTCCAACCATCTCTCCCTTGTTTCCTCACCTAAAATACTATCAACAATTCCCTGAGACCTTCTCTCATCACCGAATATTTTCTAGAGCAAGAAGATGATGGAGGCGAAGAAGCAGAAGAAAATCTAAGAAGAAGACGACGACGAAGAAGCTAGTAGCGGCGCTGCCGTACTTCCATACCTAGCCCGCCTCAGAATCATCCTCTCCCTATGCCTACTCTTCGTATTCTTCTTCTTTTTCTCCTCTTCTTTCATCTTCTTGTTGTGGTTCTTCAATTTTATACATTTTTTTCAGATTTGTGATTTGGTTTGAAGAATTGATGATGTTCATGCTGTCGTTCTTGTTGTTGTAGTGGTTGTTGGTAATACGGGGGTGTTCTTGTTGTTTAGCGGAGATGGAGTACCGATCAACAAGAACGATTACCGATGAACGATATTGAGTATCGATCAACAAGAACGATTACCGATGAACGATATTGAGTATCGATCAACAAGACCGAGGACCATTGTAAATAATTTTATTTCAATTAAACTAATAATAATAAATTATCAAACAAAATAATTTTATTTTGGTTTTATTATAATTGCATTTATTTTGGTTTTATTATAATTGCATGAAAAGTACCAAAAAGCGGTATAATAAGACCGCTATTTAAAAAAAAGTTGTTTAAGCAACCGCTTTACACTTAAACCGCTATCAAAGTCGTTACATTAAGAAACCTGAAGATTTTATGCAGGTATGCAGTTACTGGATCAAATATTCTAGAAGGGGGGTGAATATAGTATGACAAGTTTTGCTAAAAGTGTGGTTTTGAAACAAATGAGAAGAACATGAAGTATATCAAAGCTTTGAACGTAGTTTCAATGCTTTGAAACTAAAAAAGACTATTTAAAAGAAACTGAGTATTTTCAAAGCTTTGAAAATCTTTTTGTGTACAAGGAAATCCTGGGAAGAGATCCAAGTGTACACCTCGAACAGGGGATAAGAGCAAGAACAAGAAGAAGAAAGCACAGATTGATTGAGGGATGGCGTAGGGGAATGAGTAAGCACTTGCTAACTGTTCTTGAGAGAGAGACGGTATAACAATTGGATAAGAGATTCAAGAAGTTTCCACAGAGGACTAACGTTCTTATATATAGTGGAGAAGTGACCTTTATCTGGGTTTAATGCGTCAATAAATGGTGTCTTAATGATAGCCTCGTAACGGCACGTGCGACCGTATATATAGAGCACATTACACACTCATCCGCATAAGTAAGGGACCGTTATGAGATCGACCGCATTTATGGGACACGCAAGCATTAAATCTCTCAGACAGTTACCAAGGGTCGCACGGGAGCGTGGTTGTTGCTCTCGCGCGACGTTCCTTGCTCTAGCCTCCAAGCCTCTAAGTCCCTACAACTCACGTGTGGTTAGGATCGCGAGTGACCCTGTCTCACAGCCCCCATGTGGATAAGCTCGCATATAGAGATATGATAGGGTGTATACAGAGTACCTCTAAATTTGCTGGATGGAAGCCACGTGGACGGTGACTGGTCTGTTCAGAATACACTATGTACACTTTTCAAAGCTTTGAACTGAAACATGTTTTGAAGCAGTTTTGAAGACAAGTAAAGAAAATTAAAGCAAGACAATGAAAACAGTGTTTGTTACGAAGTTCGGTCCCAAGTGACCTACTCTCCGCCTGAGAGATCTAATCCCTCTAGGATTTCAACAACTTCTAATTTATCAAAAGCTAAGGCCTAGATCTTAGGCCAAGAGAATTGCCTTACTCTTTTACAGCATGTGGTTCTTTCTAACCTATCTAGTAACAGCTCTAGCTAACTGATACAATAAGAATACTAGTTGTTCCTCTTGAATAACTCAACTCTAACAGATGATTGCTTGAAGTGTTCTTCAGGAATCTGGAATGGATTGAATGGATGAATGATCTTCTTCAATGATGCTTGTCAATGGATGAATCTTTGTGTAAGCTCTTTACTTGTAAATATCTATGAATCAGTCCTCTTCTGTCAATTTGAATTGCAAACTATATAGGAAGCTTCAACAGAAATCCCTAACAATCCTCTTGCAGATACTTGACTCTCAATAGCTCTCTCCCAACGGCTAGATGCGTGCTTTTCTCAATTAATTTTGATCTGATATCCAATCTGCAATCCTAAGGTAAATCCATACAACTTCCCATAAGAGTAGCACCAATCTGCAGGCCTTGATTATGAATTATGCAATTGAGCAAATAAGGAAACTTCAACTAAACCTGCAACACAGAGTTAGCTAAAAATCCCTGCAAAACAACATAGGCAAATGATAAGATCAAATCATGTTATAACACATAAGTAGTTTCTCTTTCATCATATAATATAGTATGATCAAGTGCAGGAGATTAGAGAATGAATAGGAGTAAGAACTTCGTCTTTGTTCATGTTGTGAAGTTTTCAAGGCTTTGAAACCAGTTCCAAAGCTTTGAAAACAAATTGGAACTTACACTCTCCCCCTTGATGAAAGAAAAACCAACTATTCTGTTTGAACTGTATTTCTGCGAAAGATAGACATTAGCATAGCGAAAACTGTTATATAAGATAAAAAAACAAATATCAATATCAACGGTTATAATAGCTGAAACAAAATCAAACTAAATAACCAAATCAAAACTAGCTAAGCAGTTTAACAGTTCATTAGAGAAACTTCCACAGATCCAAAAGAAGATCTCCGCACAACCATAGCATATCTCTAAATTTCTCCCCATTTTTGACTTTCACCAAAAAAGTGAGAAAATTTCGGACCAAATTGTTTCAAAAAATTTAAAACTCAAAAGAAAAAGAAGTTCTGAAAGAAGAGAGAGGATTTTCAAGGCTTTGAAAAGAAGAAAGAAATGATGGATTCAAGGCTTTGGATCTTCATCATCTTAGGCCCTGCATCATCTTCTTGATCACTTTCTTCTTCCTCTTCTTCTTCATTCTCTTGTTGATCCTCTTCCTGTGCATTCTCTTATTGTGCAGCTTCTTCACCAGGCTCATCAGCCACCACATCATCCTCAAATAAGTCATCTAAGTTGACAAGTGCTGAAACCCTTCCTTTCTGTTTCTTCTGCTATAGAGCTTCTCTAAGTAGCAACACTGAGTCAATACTATCTTCCTTACTAGGTTCCTTATACTCAGCAACCTTTTCCCCAGCATCCTTATCCCCAACAACCTTATCCTCAGTAACTTTCTCATCAAAGGTAGATCCTGACTTCCTTGAACCTCCTGGAGCTTGTGTATTCTATTCTTCCACATTTACCAAGTTTATGCTCTTGAAAACACTCTAAATCATACTTCATCTGCCTGAAATCAGTACTCAACTGATACTGTTACTGCTTTAGCTCATCCAGTTCATTTTCAATAAAGTCCAGCTTCTGAAGAACTTGAGACTGGTCTTGAGAGGTAGAAGGTAGGGCTAATGGAATGGTTAAGTACTTAGGATCTGAAAACTTCTTGGCCTTCAACTCATCAGCAGAAAATTCTGAGTAAAATTTCCATTCTCCCTCACTGGTCTGCACAATTCCATTGCTTTGAAAAGACTTCTCATCTATCACTCCAAAACCAATAGTGATTCTCTATTCCTTCTCAAAAGGTATGTCCAGATGGTGAAACATAAGTGGGAGGAGGTCGACATAGGGTAGATGATGTTTTCTGTTCTTCGTAAAACAGTGCAGCATGTGTTCCATTACAATGCTTGGCAGGTCAATCTCATATCCAAGCATCACAAAGTACATCAGATACAACACCCTATAAGATAGCAATTCCTTAGAATTCTCTTTTTGTACCACACACCTCATCATGATAGAAACAAGATTTTAGCTTAAACAATTAATAAATAATGAGTTAACTGCTTAGAGGTAGTGGCTACAATAGGCAAAAAGAACTCTTACTTAGCCATCCTTATACCATCACTCTTGCTAGAGTAGTTTTCTATATTGTACCTCTTTGGACAACCCAAGACTCTAGCAAATTCAGAATGATCTAACTCCATATCAATACCAGCTACCTTAGATAATACAGTTAAAACCTAAGCATCTACTTGTTTCAGATATAGGTAAAAGAGTATGTAAGCCTAGGGTATGCAATATCAGACGGGTTTAGGATTTTCCGAATTGAACTCTGTTTCAATCTCCTAATACACCCCAAATCCATATTATCCAGCATGCTAGTATAAATCATACTACAGTAAGCAGTTGATGTAGAGGCAAATCAATCTAACCAAAATCCATGAGAAGCATGATTAATGGACCAATGCTCAGAAGGAGATTTCTTACCAGAAGATGATCTCTTTTCATCTTTCTCCTTCTCAGTGTAAATCTGCATAGCCTCCCCATTATCTTTTTCTGATCTTTGTATCTCCTTCCCCTTGTCTGATTTTTGAGCTTTCTTTACCTTCTTCACTTTCCTTGGACTATCAATCTGAACACCCTTTTTTCCTGAAGTAGCTACTTGATCTAACTTCTTCTTGCTGGAAGTAGCAGTCCGATCATCCTTGTCCCTTTTACTTTTGTTCTTTGGAGGAGGAGTGGGCTAATTTGGTGCACTGAAAGTTCTAGAACTGGAGGTGTCACTGATATCTTGAACTTATGCTTCTTCAAATTTTCTTTTCTTCCATGTGCTCTTCTATGAGCTTCTAGCCATCTTGATTCTTTGAGAAGATCTTTGTGAATCCATAGGGTTTGGGTTTAGAAGAGAAAGTTAGGAAAGATAGAAGAGAGGGAGAGATAAAAGAAAGAAAATATATACAGAATAGTTGGAATGAAAGAAAGAAACTAAATATTTCCAACTATTAGAGGAAGGAAAGTTTGTTTGAAATTCAAACTCGTGTGGAACGGAAATAATTTTATACTGATTTGGAAAAGATCTGTTTTCAAAGGTAAAAAAAATGTTAGACAATTATCTACAAAGATAACACCCAGCATTAGTGATCCATCATTGATATATATAGTATACAGATTTATGTTCAAAGTTTTGAAAATGATTTGAAGGCTTTGAAAAACTGTTATACTGCAGACAAAATTTTTAATGTTTTGAAAAACTTTTCGAGACTTTGAAAAACTTTTCAAACATTGAAACACAAATAGTTTACCTGATGCTCCCCCTAAACCAATGCTTCGTAATTCAACATGCCAAGTTCTAATCTCGGGGTTGTGAATCTATCCTCTAGCAGTGGTTTAGTGAAGATATCTGCAAACTGCAAGTTAGTTGGAACAAATGATAGAGATACATCACCTTTCTCCTCATGATCTCTAATGAAGTGATGTCTAACATCAATGTGCTTAGTCCTTGAATGTTGTAACAGATTCTTTGTAATTGAGATATCACTAGTGTTATCACATTTGATGGGGATATCTCTGAATTCATAACCCAGATCTCTCATCTGTTGAGCTATCCACAACACTTGTGAGCAGCAAGCTTCTACTGTTATGTATTCAGCTTCTTCTGTTGATAAAGCTACTGAATTTTGATTTTTAGAATGCCAGCTAATCAGAGATGATCCAAGGAATTGACAACAACCAGAAGTCTTTTATTTGTCAATTTTACATCCTGCAAAATCAGTGAATAGCCACACAGAGATAACTAAGACTATTTAGGATACCAAAGCCCTAAGTATTTGGTACCATTGAGATATCAGGAAATTATTTTAACAGCAACTAAGTGAGACTCTTTAGGATCAGTTTGGATTCTAGCACACATACAAACACTAAACATAATGTCTGGCCTACTTGAAGTAAGATAGAGCAGTGAACCGAACATACCTCTGAACTCTTTCTCGTTCACACTCTTACCATTTTGATCCTTGAATAATGATAGTGTAGAGCTCATGGGCGTTTTGGCTACCTTGGATTGAGACATATTATACTTGTTCAGCAAATAATTAGTGTACTTATCTGGTGTAGGACAATTCCTTTCTTCATTGGATGTACATAAAGTCCAAGAAAGTAATTTAAATCTCCCATCAAGCTCATCCCAAATTCCCTGCTCACAAGACTAGAGAAATCCTTGGAAATAGAATCATTAGTAGAACGAAATAGAATATCATCAACATATACTTGTACTACTAACATGTCTTTCTAATGTGTCTTTATGAAAAGAGTTTTGTCAACTAAGCCTCTTTTGAAATCATTTTCAAGTGAAAAATTTGACAATCTTTCATACCAAGCTCTTGGAGCTTGTTTGAGGCCATAAAGAGCTTTGTCAAGCTTATAAACATGATTTGGAAGCACATCACTTTCTAAACCAGGAGGTTGAGCAACATATACTTTCTCTTGCAGATAACCATTTAGAAATGCACATTTAACATCCATTTGAAAAAAATGATGTTTTTATGTGATGCAAATGCAAGTAGCATTCTTATTGCTTCCAACCTGGCGACAGGAGCAAAAGTCTCCTCATAATCTATAACTGCTTCCTATTTGTAGCCTTGAACTACTAGTCTTGCCTTATTCCTGATAACCATACCATTTTCATCCAGCTTGTTTCTGAACACTTACCTTGTTCTAATTACAGAATGATCTTTGGGAGGAGGAACTTAATTCCAGACTTTGTTCCTCTCATATTCATTCAACTCACTTTTCATTGAAATGATCCCTTCTGCTTCTTGTAGTGCTTCTTTTACATTCTTAGGTTCTACAAGAGACACAGAAGCATTAAAAGCACACAAGTTCTTTATCTTGTTTTTGTACCGGTGGATGGTTCAGAAATGAGGTTTTCTGCTGGATGGGATGACGTATATTTGAAATTTTTTCTCTGTGTCTAGGGTTGTGGTTCTCCATGAATATTTTCAAGGCCTTGAGAGCTTGATGTAGTGGCTAAACCATCGGTGTTCTTTGAGGTCCTGATTCAAGGCTTTGAGAGCCACTTTCAAGGCTTTGAAAATCTCTTATGTCTTCCTACATGTTAGTCTTAGAACCATTCTTTGGATCCGCTTTATCCTCTGACTCATGCTTGTTCAAATTTAAGTCTGCAAAACCTTCACATAAAGAACCATCATCGCTTTCATCACATATAACATGTATGCTTTCCTCAACAAGCTTGGTTCTCTTATTGAAAACTCTGTAGGCTCTGCAAGTCAAAGAATAACCAACGAAAATACCTTCATCACTCCTAGCATCAAACTTGCCAAGATTATCCTTGCCATTATTGTGAACAAAACAAGTACATTCAAAAGGTTTGAAATATGAAATATTTGACTTTATGACTTTAAAAAGTTCATAAGGAGTCTTCTTTAAAATATGCCTAATTAGGCACCTGTTCAAAATGTAATTTGCAGTACTAACAGCCTCAGCCCAAAAAGACTTTGGCAATTTGTTTCAAAAAGCATTGTCCTAGACATGTCCTCAAGAGTCATGTTTTTTCTTTCAACCACACCATTTTTTTGAGGAGTTCTAGGAGCAGAAAAGTTGTGAGAAATACCATACTTAGCACAAAATAAATCAAACTCCAGTGGATCAAATTCTCTGCCATGATCACTCCTTATCGAAGTAATAGGCAGGTTTTTCAAAGTATGCAGCTCTTTATACAATTTTGAAAATTCAGACAGTGCCTCAGATTTTTCTCTTAAAAACATTACCCAAGTAAATCTAAAGAAATCATCTACAATAATCAGCATATACTTCTTACCCTTTGGATTTGGAACTCTCATAGGACCACACAGATCCATATGAAGCGGTTCACCATGTCTAGTTGTACTTACAAAGTTCTTAGGCATGAATGAGCTCCTTGTCTGTTTTCCTTGAGCACAAGTTTTGTATACCTCTTCATCCTTAAACTTGATGGATGACAGTCCTCTGACCAGGTCTGTAGAGACTAGTTTGTTGTGTATGCAAGCTTATGTGTCTAAGCTTTTTGTGCCAGATTTTTGAATCATCTTTCAAAGCCTTGAGACATTTCAGACTTTCTCCTGCAACTTTGTTAGTATCAAAAGAGTAAACATTGTTTGACCTTGGAGCACTGAGAATGCAACTGCCATATTTTCATCTTGCACCACAAATTTATCCTTGTCAAAAATAACCTTATTACCTTTAACATAAAAAAAAGAGTTGAGATACACTATGAAGATTAAACTTTAGACAATCTACAAGATAAACATCTGAAATAGAATTTTTCAAAACCATTACAAACTTTGCCAATTCCTGTGATATTGCATTTGCCTTTGTCACCAAGTGTGATTGTCTCTTCTGATTGTTTCCACTCATGTGCCTGGAGCAACCACTATCCATTATCCACTTCTGCTCTTTACTCTTAGTGACAACCTGCAAACACCACTCACTGGCTTACCCAGCTGTTAAACCAAGTTGATATTTGAATTCATATTCAGGATCAACCTTGTTTGGTGGTCTGATCCCTTTAGGAACCCAAATCTGTCTCACGTGTTGCTTAATATGGAATGGAAAATTATTCCTCATGATGTGAGGTTATATTCTTCTGAAGGGACATGTCATCTTAACATGACCAATCTTGACACAGTAAAAGTATTTAGGAGAATATCTCCTACCTGCTTTCACAAAGTTGGTATTGTTCTTTCTTGGAAAGTTTGGATTATATCCAATACCAGTTTGTGGATAGAATGCAAACTTCCTCCAAGAATCAAGTTGAGATTATGTTCAGAGCCAGCAAGTTTTGTCATAACATTCTTAGAGTCTTGAATTTTCTCAGCCAGAAGAGTCTTCTGTTCCTCTATTTCATCATGATGATGCCTTAGAGCAAGAAGGTTGTCACTCAAAAGATAATTCTCTGTTACAACTTCTTTGAATTGAGTTTTCAAGGCTTTTAAATTGGTTTCCAAAGCTTTGAAATTTCTGTCAATCTTTGAATGAAAAATTTCAAGATTCTTGTTCTGGCAAACTAATTGTAAATTCTATTTTGCTTGATCATGAACTTTCTCCTTTAAAGAAAACATTTCATTTAAGTATTCTTATTCATTCAAAGGCATTGTTTTGAAATTTCAGAAAGTACATTTGCAGGTTTAGACATTAGACTATTCACCATTACCTCAATGTTCTTTTCTGATCTTTCATCATGCTTGGCCATAAGAGATAGGTTGGCTTGATCTTCTTCAGAATCTGATTCACTTGAAGAATCAGAGTCACTTCATGAAGCTACCATGGCCTTCTTCCTTCTGTCATTGCCCTTATTTTGAAAGTGCTTGCTTTTATTGTGAGGGAAATCTCTGACCAAATTTCATGCATCACCACACTTAAAGCAATTCAGTCATTTAGATTTATTTACATGGGAAGAGGACTTACTTTTGTATTCCTTGCTACTTGAATATCTAAATTTGTCTCTGCTGGAGTCTTTGTTTCCAAAGTTCTTCATCTTGAGAATCCTTGGTAGTTCTCCAAACTACCAGATTTTGACACACTTTGGTAGTTCTCCATCAGCTTCACTCATGGAGATCTCATGTGTGAGTAGCTTTCCCTATAAATCATCTAGTTGGAGAGAGGACATATATTTAGCTTCTTCAATGGATGTAGTCTTTGGGATGACTTCTCAAGATCTTTATGAATTTCTCTTCATTGGAGAATGATTTCCCCATGGACTCCAGATTGTTAACAATGTAAGTAAATCTCTTGAACACGTCCTTGATGGATTCATCTCCATTCATCTATAACAGTTCATACAATATAAGGAATATGTTAATCTTGGTTTGCTTCACTTGGCTGGTTCTTCATAATGACCACCAGTTTGTCTCAGATTTCTGTAGCAGTCTTGCAGGTATATTTCTTGTTGCATTCATCTGCATTCAGAGTACAATATAAAATATTCATAGCTCTATAATTTTTTGAAATTTGTTCTAATTAAGAATAAGAGAGAGAGTTTTCAGGTTTGGAATTTCTAATCCCATCCTTTTCTGTTTAAAATAGGTGAGGTCCATTCTGGATAATGGGCCACGTTCGATGTCCTAATCAATGATGAACATTTTCATCAAGGCTTTCCAGTGTACAAATTGTCTCCACAAAATAGAAGAGGTCTGTTAGGAGCTCTTCCCTGTGATAAACCACATTCACCTACATTACTCATGATCACAATATTGTTAGATCTTTACAGTGATGCAAGCTCTGATACCAATTAAAGATTGTATGCAGGTATGCAGTTACTGGATCAAATACTCTAGAAGGGGTTGGTGAATAGAGTATGGCAAATTTTGCTAAAAGTGTGATTTTTAAAAAATGAGAAGAACTTGAAGTATTTCAAAGCTTTGAACTCAGTTTCAAGGCTTTGAAACCAGGACAGATTGTTCAAAACAAACTGAGTATTTAAAAAAAAATCAAAGCTTTGAACAGAAACCTATTTTGAAGTAGTTTTGAAGATAAGTAAAGAACAGTAAAGCAAGACAATGAATACAACGATTTGTTACGAAGTTCGGTACCAAGTGACCTACTCTCCGCCCGAGGGATGTAATCTCTCTAGGATTTTAACAGTTTCTTATTTATGAAAATCTAAGCCCAAGATCTAAGGCCACGAGAATAGTCTTACTCTTTTTCAGCCTGTGGTTCTTCTAAACTATCTAGTAACAGCTCTAGCTAACTGGTACAATAATAATACCAGTTGTTTCTCTTGAAAAACTTAACTCTAAAAAATTGATTAAGTAATATAACATAATGATATACAAATTAAGCTCTGGATGAAGAACATTGTGAAGATAATGGAGCAATGAAGCGTGAAGTGTTCTTCAGGAGTCTGGAATAAATTGAATGGATGAATGATCTTCTTCAATTATGCTTGTCAATCCGTGAGAGAATGTGAATCTCTGTGTAAAGCTATGAACTTGTCAATCTCTCTGAATCATCCCTCTTATGTCAACTTGAATTGCAGACTATATAGGAAGCTTCAACAGATATCCCTAAAAACCTCTTGCGGATACTTTACTCTCAACAGCTTTCTCCCAACGGCTAGCTGCATGATTTTTTCATTTGATTTTGATCTGATCTTCAATCTGCAAGCCTAAGGTAAGTCCAGACAACTTTCCATAAGACTATCACCAATCTGCAGGCCTTGATTGCCAATTTTGCAATTCTGCAAATAGGGAAACTTCAGCTAAAAATGCAACACAGAGTTAGCTAACAATCCCTACAGAACAACTTGAGCAAATGACAAGATCAAAGCATGTTATAACACATAATTAGTTTGTCTTTCATCATATACTATAGGATAATCAAGTGCATGAGATTAGAGATTGAATAGGAGTAAGAACTCGTCCTTAGTTCATGCTGTGAAGTTTTCAAGGCTTTTAAACCAGTTTTAAATCTTTGAAAACAACTTTGAACTTTCAGAACCGCTATTAATAAATAGCGTTTCCCAAACTGATACATTTTAATGAAATAGCAATTTTAAACCGCTGTAAAAGAAAATACAGCTGACTTGTAAATAGCAGTTTACAAACCGCCATAAAATCGCTATTTTATCAATTAATATCGGTTTTAGTCTATTTTACCGCAGCTTTCTGTATTAGCACATTTTTCAAGTAGTGATAAGTTGAAAACTTGAGAAAGCAAGTGCACTTATATCTTGTTGTTTGATCCTGGAATTCTTCCCAAGAATTATATATGCCGATTCGTCGACCCACAAGTACGACGTGGTAACTATGTGTTTCATTCATTAAGTTTTACAAGGGAGTAGCATTGCTCATATTATTATGCAAAATAAAATTATAGAACCATGCAAACATAACAAATAATCATAAATACAACAAAACAATCTTTATTCATTCAAAAAAAATAATCAAATCAATCACAAATGTCACACAAACCCAACAAAATAAATTACTATTACAGAAAAGCAAATAATGTTTTTCAAACTAAAGCAAGTAATGTTTTTTGAAATGAAGGAGGCACTACTCAGCTAGTTCAAGACCCTTACGACCCTCCAGTCATTGAACGTGTGATGAGCCATAGTATCATGTCAAGATGTCCATCGGGGGGTGGACTCCAGTTTACATACTCAACTCTACATTCTCATATTCCGGAAGCACCACATAGTCTTCGGGAACCAAATTATCCAATGGATCAACCGTCATTTCTCTACGAATCAAGTTTTGAATTAGGCAACATGCAATAATGATTCTCCTGTTGACTTAGATAGGGTAGTAATTGGCCTTCCTCAAAGATATCTACGTGATCTTAAACTGTTGGAATATGCCCTAGAAGCAATCTATTTACAGTGACATTCATATAATAATAAATGTTATTTATACATTTTTTATCGACATTGTGATATGATGACATAATGAAGTCTTTAGAATATATCTAGTATTCTTAAATGTCCATAGTCTAGTATTATTGTTAATTGGGACGAATATAATATATTGAGACTAGTATGTGGGTAGATTGATATGATATATTAAGTCTAACATATGGGTACGCATTACGAGTAATGACATACTAGATTAACACATCGTGAGAATACTACATGGGTGTTATGTATCACAAGGGCTTCTCATAGTGACAATGGTGTTGTGATCCTATGACTTGAAGTCACTATATTCTCTAGATGTGGATTATATATTTTAATATCGCCAAACATTATGTTGTGGCAAGGTGATTATAAATTTGATCATTGGACATGTTATGAGCTGAGAGGTGTGAGTGATGTAGATAAAATTTGTCCCTCCTACATAACATGAGGAAATATTCATGGCCACTCGATGAGTGTGACTTAGGAAAATGCACGGTCGTGCCCAAATGCATCGATATGAAATATTGATGTCATTTGTCTGACTAGAACTGCTCAAGAATCGAGAAACTATAGATTGGATAAAAAAGGATGACACTCAATGCCTTGTGTCTAATGTGGATATATGGACAAAGAGATTATACGATATGGTAACATTTTTCATAGAGGTTTGTAAGATCACGAACATTCCTATTTCTTGGGTAGCATTGATGTATTGCTAGATATCGCTCAATGTTCGTAATTGTTACCGTCAACGTAATAAGGAACCTACAAGGTCACACACAAGAATAGATCTAACTTGAATTAAATGCTCACTTGTTGGACTAAAGAGCAATTACGAATTTTGGACTCGAATGTAAGCTAATCCTAAATGTTATGGTTAAAAGGGAAAGTGAACTCTCTCATCCCTATAAATGACCTTTAGCGTGGCTAGGGTTGAATGATGTTTTTAGCAATATTCGTATATGATACAAATTACCCAGGGTTTGAGAGAAGCCATCCAAGTTTACCCGATTTTGTGAGAGAAAATCGTATTGTCTTCCTCCACCAGGCTAGAACTGGCGAAGAAGAAGCCCAATACAGATTTGTTTGTGTGGTTACCGTAGAGGCACGCTTCTTTTCAACGATAGTTGATAAGTTTGAAGCTCCTAGACATTATGATGTGAATATACAGGCAGAGAGCTTAGCTCCTTGATGATGAAAGCCAGAAACACAAGCATAAGAAATTGCTAAGTACCAAAGCTTCAAAGCTTTGAGTTACTGTAGCAGTTACTATATGTTGAATTATTTAACTGTGATATGGATTAATTATATGTATACATTTAGTAATTCTATGTTCTAAGATTTATTATTGCAGGACTAAGTTGGAATGAAAATCCAATGTTCATTCTGGTGAATTAGCAGGCAAAGCTTCAAAGCTTTGAGATATTTTGGTTACCCTTTACTATTAAGTTCATTCAGTTATCTTCCTGTATGCAGATGGATTCTGTGATACGTAGAACTTGATATAAGCTGATTGATGTCTATTATTGTGTGTTCTATGTTTGCTACTTGATACATTCATGTGGCTGAATGTATTTATCAGCTTAGAACAGTCAACAAACAATCCTAGCTCATGTTTCTTATGAACTGGTAGCTGCTTTTTTAAGCAAATCTTATCGCTAGATTGTATTGTTATTTGTTTGATCTTGTTTTCTGAGTATATGCAGGTTTGTTAGGTACTCCAACGACCATAAAACAAGTCAGTGATTCATTCAAATATAGCTGTTGATTGGAGCTTATCAGAAAGGAGATATTTTAGGAATTTTGTTCCCAAATTCTCTCAAGATAGTTGCAGACCGATATTATCAATTTAAATTTGAATTGCATAGAGTTAGAAGATATAGAGATCGTGATTTTTGAAGATAGCAATATACTGGGAAGATCAAGTTAATACAGCTCTACAAATCATTCAGGGATTAAACTCTCCAGCAGACTGAAGATCATTCAATTTCAGAAGAACTCTTCCACGCTTAAACAGCTTACATTCTGAGTTCTTCTTCTTGTACTTAATTGTACTACCTATTCTTCATTTCTGAAACCTCTTTAAACTTAGTAGCTTGGTTGTTCAAGTGAACAACAAGAGGTTCTTATTGTTTCAACAGGTTGTAGCCTGTAACTGGATAGGTTGGGAAACACAAGTTGTATAAGTGTAAGGTAGCTCACTTAGGCTTGACATCTAGGGCTAAATATGGGTGATTAATAAGAAGTTGTGTTTGAATCCTGAGGGATTAGATTCCTCAGGCAGAGACTAGGTCCAATTGTGACTGAACTCCGTAAAATCTCTGTGTATCTGATATTTACTTTTGGTGTATTTACTTTCAGTTTATTTTGAAAGTTTAAAAGCTTTGGAGTTTTCCAAATCTCAAAGCTTTGAAGCCTCTATACTCAGATGGTATATCCTCAAGCTTCTCAAATCCTTCTCAAAGCTTTGAGATATCAACAGTTTAATCTACTTATGTTTCAAAAACTTGTGTTTTTGCAAAAGCTAGCATACTCTATTCACCCCCCCCTTCTAGAGTATTTATATACATGTTTACACCTACATTACACATTTTTCAATTGGTATCGTAGCTTTGGGTCACAATTTAAAGATCTAAAAATCTTGTGACAATGAGTTTTGTAGGTGAAGGAGGATTCTCACAGGGAAGGGCAGCTAATAGACCTGCATTGTTCCGTGGTGATAACTTTGTACATTGGAAGGCAGTGATGAAAATGTCCATCATAGATTAGGACATGTAACTATGGTCTATTATTGTGAATGGTCCAAACTTGTTCTATACCACCGTCAATGGAGTTAGAACTGTCAAACCTAATGAAGATCTCTTAGTTACTGAACTGGAAAATGTATCAAAAAATTAAAAAGCTTTGAACTTATTGTATTCTTCTCTTAGTGCAGACGAGTTCAATAGGATATCCAACAGCGAAAATGCAAAAGAGATCTGGGATAAGTTGACTGTTACCTATGAAGGAACTAGCCAAGTCAAGCAGATAAAGATCAATATCCTTTTGAGACACTATGAACTGTTTAAGATGAATTCTGATGAATGCATCAAAGATATGTTCAAAATATTTACAAATATTGTGAATAACTTGGAATCTTTAGGAAAAGTATTCTCAAATGAGGAAAAATTCAGGAAGATTCTCATAAGCTTGCCTAAGGCAAAATGGGAGCCTAAAACAACTGCAAATTGAAGAAGTTCAGGATTTAAGTATCCTGGAACTTGATGATCTGCAAGGAAAGTTTTTCACTCATGAGATCTCTATGAAGGAGGTTGATGGTGAACAGAGTGACAATATCAAGAATCTGGCACTCAAGGTAAAAGACAATGAAAAATCCAAAGCCTTGAACCAGAAGATGATGATGATGATGATGATGAGGCCTTAGCCTTGATTTCCAAAGCCTTGACCAGAATTCTGAAGAAAAAGAGAAACTATGGAAACAAGGATTACAACAAAGAGAAATTCAAGTCCTCAACCAACAAGGATCTGAAAAGTAAGTCTTCTTCACAGTCATATAAACCTAAGGTTATGAATTGCTATGAAGGTGGAGATTCAGATCACCTGGTAAGGGATTTCCCTAAAAAGAAGAAAATCATAAAATTTTCAAAGAAGGAAAATGACAACAGAGGAAGAAGGCAATGGTAGTCTCATGGAGTGATTCAGATTCTTCAGATTCAGACTCTGATAAGGAGCAAGCCAATCTGTGTTTAATGGCTGGACATCAAGAGGACCATTCTCCTGAGAATCCTATTGAAGACATGGTAAAAAACCTCTTATCTAGTCCTTCTGACGTATTGTCTGAAATTATCAAAAGCATGTTTTTAAATGAGGAGAGTTACAGGAATGAGATTGATTCTTTGAAAATGAAAGTTCATGAGCAGGCAAAAGAAAATTTAGATTTGGTTTTTCAGAACAAATGTCTTGAAGCTACTAAGTTAAAAAATGATAGTGACTTCAAAGCCTTGGACAGTAGATTCAAAGCTTTGAAATCACAAGTCAAACAAGTAGTTGATCAAAACACTATTTTAACAGACAAGTTTGTTGACCTAAAAAATAATTCTTATAATTTAGAACAACAAAATACTTCATTGACTAGTAAGCTTCAAGAATCCAAGAAAATTCTTTCAACTTTTGCTGGCTCAGAACAAAAGCTAAGTCTTATGCTTGGGGGAAGTATGCACTCTGTATACAATAGTGGACTTGAATGTAATCCAAATTTTCCAAGAAAAAGCCAAACCACTTTTTTGAAAGCAGGAAGTAGACATTCTCCAAAATGTCATTAATGCTGTAAAATTGGACATGTAAAATTAACTTGCCCCTTTAGAAGGACAGAACCTCACATAATGAGGAACACCTATCCTTATCAGCTTAAGGGACAAGTGAAACATATTTCGGTTCCAAAAGGAGTTAGACCACCTAATATGGTTGACCCTGAGTATGAATCCAAATTCTAAACTTGGTATAATAGCCTGTTAAGGCATTGATTGAATTTTGCAGGATGTCACCAAAGCTTTGAAAGATCATAAATGGATTTTGGATAGTGGATGTTCCAGGCATATGAGTGGGAAGAAATCTTTATTCACAGAGCTCAAAGAGCAATCAGAGGGAACAATCACACTTGGTGACAAAGCAAAGTGCAACATAATTGGTATTGGTAACAATTCTGCATATTCAATTTTTGATGTTTATTTAGTTGATGGTCTTAAGTATAATTTATTGGGTATTTCCCAGTTTTGTGACAAAGGTAATAAGGTAGTTTTTTACAAGGAGAAATGCGTGGTGCAAGATGAAAAATCAGGAAATTGCATACTCACTGCTCCTAGGTCACATAATGTTTATGCACTATGTACTGACAAAGTTGCAGGTGATAGTCTGAAGTGTCTCAAAACTTTGAAGGTTGACTCAAAACTATGACACAGAAAGCTTGGTCATATAAGCATGCATTCTTTGAATAAGCTCATCTCAGAAGATCTGGTGATGAGTTTTTCAAGGCATGTACTCAAGGTAAACAAACCAGAAGCTCATTCAAGCCAAAGCACTTTGTAAGTACCTCCAGACCCTTAGAATTGATGCATATGGACTTGTGTGGTCCTATGAGGGTTCAAACATCCAGAGATAAGAGATATATGTGTTGGAATAGATGCCCTAGAGGCAATCTAGTTTAGTATGAATTTGTAATTGGCTAGAAATTCATTTATTATTTATTGGATATTTAATATAATGAAGTCCTTAGATTTACAATCGTGTTGTTTATCTTAAATATCCCTAGTCGAGTATAATGATTAAATGGGACAATCATCTATAGACTAGTATGGGGTTGGATTGATATGGAGATATCATGATCCAACACATGGGTGTGCATTACGGAATGTTGCACTGGATTGACCCACTACCGAGAAGGCTACATACACGTTATGTTGAGTCACAAGTGCTTCTCGGGTACAATGGTATTGTCATCCTTAGACTTGAAGTCACTAGATATTCTAGTTGTGGATCATTGTGATCTTGGTAGCGTTAAACGCTACACCGTAACTGGGTAGTTATAAAGGCGTGTACTGGATACAATGAGAAGCAAGCTTAGGGATCGTAGTGGACGTAGAGAGGATTTGCCCCTCCCACATAACGGGAGCAAATATCCAAGGCCACTCGAGGATAGTGCTTATAGAATGTCTGGCCAGACTCAAATAAATCAATATATGAGATATTGATGTTATTTGCACGAATAAGGCTATTCCATGGATCGAGAAACTAGGGATTGGATATACGAGTGTGACTTGTATGTCTCGTGTCCAATCCGGATATGGAGGCAAAGGGATGAGACAATTACTTGTACAAGGTTGTCTAGATGACTATTCTATTAGTTGGCTAGAATGGATGTTTTGCTAGAAACCGCTCCATATTAGCAAAGAGTTGCTACCAACTAGATAGAACCTATGGGGTCACACGCTATATAGAGTTGTACTACATTTGGGAATTAATTAATAGGATTAATTAATTAGAAGGATCACTTTGCAAACCCTTGCAAACTTAGTAGGGACTAATTTGCAAGGAAGGGACTAAATTGAATTCTAGTAGG
This sequence comes from Linanthus parryae, assembly GCA_023055425.1. Taxonomy (NCBI): domain Eukaryota; kingdom Viridiplantae; phylum Streptophyta; class Magnoliopsida; order Ericales; family Polemoniaceae; genus Linanthus; species Linanthus parryae. The sequence continues at coordinate 132,962,222 of JALGPY010000002.1, read as the reverse complement.
ACTAGAATAAGTCCTTTAGGTAGTTAACAAGGAGTTGTTGGACTATATAAAGGACCCTCCTCCTTCCTTCCCTACACAACTTATGCTCTAAAGAGAACATAACAAGAGTAGGAGAGAACAAAGGAGAGAGAGAGCAAGCAACAAGAGGGACGCCGCCCCCTTGCCGCCGCCCACTCGTCCCAGACGCCACAAAGGGGCCGAACCCCCTTTTGTTCCTCGTTTTGCGTGATTCCTTCACCCTCCTTTCATTCCGGGCTAGCACCAAGGAGATTGGAGATCTAGGATCAACTCTAGGCGTGGATCAACTATAGAGAACGTGACACTATTCGCGTTTGAAGTCATCAAGGAGAACCCAAAGGTGTGTTTATGATTTCTTACCTTCACTATCGTTATGCATCTAGACTTGTGATCCTTGGAGGGTTTTGCATGGTTGTTTATTTGATTATGCTTCCGTTTGCGCGATCCATGAATCAAAACCCTACAGTGGTATCAGAGCCACAGGTCATAGAGCATAAACGTAGTTTATGTGTTACATTCTTGTTGTTTTACACCTTAATTTGTTGTTTATCGCGTAAAACAAGACAAATCAAGCATTGGATGCAATTTGTCAAAGAATTAATCATAACAAGACCCAATTATTGCATTGGATGCATGAATTGGTGAGTTTGAGAAATTTTAGGATCTTAGATCTAGGGTTTGGGCATCCTTGGGGAAGAAGGAGTTCTCCCACAACAAGGAAACAACCAAACTTGGGCTCCAAGCAAGGAGGTTGTTTTGGAAACAACCTCCACAAGGAGGTTCGGCCCCCTAGGGGACCGCCCCCCTTTCTTGCCGCCCAAGCTTGGCGCCCTATGGGGCCGGGCGGCCCTAACCCGCGGGCCTAGCTTGCGGGTTTTGGGCCGGGCCGGCCCTAGGGCTTTATGGTTCACTTATTTGGGCCCGGGCAATTGGATTGTTGGGCCCATGGACCGTTTTAACCCTAGAAATCCTAAAATCAATTAAAATTGACCAAGCGCGTTAAAATTGGATTTTAACTGTTTATGTGCAAATCGCATGGTGATTGGATATGGCCTTAGTATGTGGTTTGATGTGGATGTTTAATTTTGTGGTTTGGTTTTACGGCCTGCGAGCTGATCAATTAATTGTAATAATTAATTAGGGTTTTATGGCCTGCGTGCCATTTTTTTTCTCAACTTGTGAGATTTATTTTATTTAGTATAGATATTAGCTAGTGCTAGATAAAGTAGATTGTTAGCCAAGATTGGAGAAAAGAAGCCCAAAGCCAAAGAAGCCACAAAAGATGGAGCATGGAGCATTCCACATGACTATGAAGGATGGACCAAAAGATCAAGACGCATGGAGATGTGTTTGTTTAGGGTTCATAGATAATTCCATTGGCTTGGAATTATCTTAGTCTAGAAAAGGCCATATCCACATCACGTTTAATTTCTGTTTTGTGGTTGTTTATTTATTGTCTTATTATTTGTGTGGTTGGTGTATGGATGATGCATGCAATTAGGATAATAAGATAATTAGACAACCCGGATCTATTATTTGGAGTTGTGCCCAAACTCAAATAGATAGATTAGTTGATATTGATCAACAAAATAATTAAAATTGAAAAATCCCTCAAATTTTAAAATATTGTGTTCTTGCCTTCTCGTTATTTAAACACTCATTATCATCATTATTTATCAAGTTCGTGCGTGCCAAAGCATGGCGACTTGGTTCATAATGATGGAATGCGATGGCACGTAACAATGTGCAATTGTTTAGATAAGAGGTTGAACACAACTAGACTATTAATTTGATTAAGAAACCTAGAGGCAATCAATTGGGATTATCCATAAGGATGGATAAATAAGGAGTTATTTGCCCGATTGAACCAAGAGTTGCATATGGGATGCAATTGGAATCGTTCCTACCTAAGAAGTAATCGAATTATGGGTGACTTGCCAAAGCAAGCTCATAAGGAGATGAAAAAGATGGATCTTGGCCCACTAGAAAATATAAGGATATTTTCCGCATTAATATCTTGAGGGTTATTAATCCGTAGAAAAATAGTGGGAGCTATATTTAATAAACTAGCCATTATTAAATATAGTCAAAAATTCACAAATACTAAAACTTGCGTATTTTCCTCTTTGTAGAATTCCAAATGGCAAACAACTCATCGAGTTCACAACATTCCCTACGATCTGTCCTTGAGAAGGACAAGCTCTCTGGAACCAACTTCCTTGATTGGTACAGAAACTTGAGAATTGTTCTCAAGCAAGAAAAGAAGCTGTACGCAATAGAGGAGCAAGTTCCAGAAGGTCCAGAGAATCAGACACCTGCTGCCTTAAAGGCGTATCAAAAGCGTGTTGATGACGCTAATGATGCGGCCTGCCTAATGCTTTGCACCATGACCTCTGAGCTTCAGAAGCAACATGAGAACATGAATGCTGTCGATATGATCGAACATCTAAAGCAGCTCTTCCAAGAGCAGGCGAGGGTAGAGAGGTATGAGGTCTCAAAGGCACTGTTCAAATGTCATCTGGCAGAAGGGAACCCGGTGGGACCCCATGTACTCCGAATGATCGGGTACTTGGAGAATCTCGCCCGGCTTGGGTTCCCGGTCGGCCAAGAGTTGGCAACCGATCTCGTGTTGCAATCGTTGCCCGAGAGTTATGGACAGTTCATTATGAACTATAACATGAACGAGATCGTTAAACCACTGCCAGATTTGCTCAACATGTTGAGGACGGCTGAACAGAGCATCAACAAGGGTAAGGGCAAGGCCATAATGATGGTGCATAAAGGAAAGGGTAAAAAGTTTGCCTCTTCCTCCAAGGGCAAAGGCAAGTCAGTTGCTAAGTCCAAGGAACAAGCCCTTAAGCCTGTTGGTGGCATTGCCAAGGTCGTGACTAAGGGTGAATGTCACTACTGTAGTCAACCTGGACACTGGAGGAGGAACTGCCCAAAATATCTGGAGGACAAGAGGCTTGGAATAGTGATTCCACCACCACCAGGTATTTTTGTTGTAGATGTCAATTTAACTGTCTCTACATCATGGGTATTAGATACTGGATGTGGATCTCATATTTGTCGAAATATGCAGGATCTAAAGAGAAGTAAGAGATTGGCTAAAGGGGAGGTAGATCTGCGCGTTGGGAATGGAGCAAAGGTTGCTGCGTTGGCCATAGACGTGTGCGAGCTATCTCTGCCTTCAGGATTAGTTTTAGAATTAAATAATTGCTATTTTGTGCCTGCTATGAGCAGAAACATTATTTCTATTTCTTGTTTGGACAAGGAAGGTTTTATTATTTCAATAAAGAACAATTGTTGTTCCTTTTATTTGAATAATATTCACTATTTTAGTGCGCAATTATTTAATGGACTTTATGTCCTTGATCTAAGTAATCCTGTCTACAACATTAATACCAAGCAGATTAAAATAAATGATTTAAATCCTGCTTATTTATGGCATTGTCGTTTAGGCCACATAAATGAGAAACGTGTATCTAGACTCCATAAGGATGGATTACTAGACTCATTTGATTTTGAATCATATGAGACATGTGAGGCTTGTTTATTGGGAAAAATGACAAAGTCCCCTTTCAATAAGAAAGGTGAGAGGACTAGTGAGCAATTGGCGCTCATACATACCGATGTGTGTGGGCCATTTGCCACGCCTGCCAGGGGTGGTTATGTCTACTTCATTACGTTTACTGATGATTACAGTAGATATGGATTTGTGTACCTTATGAGGGCAAAATCCGAATCCTTTGAAGTGTTCAAGGAATTCAAGAATGAAGTAGAGAAGCAACTTGGCAAAAGTATCAAGGCTCTACGATCGGATCGTGGAGGAGAATACTTGAGCCAAGAGTTTGACGACTATCTTAGAGAGTGTGGGATCGTGTCCCAACTCACTCCACCCGGAACGCCACAATGGAATGGCGTGTCCGAGAGGAGGAATCGAACCCTATTGGATATGGTTCGGTCTATGATGTGTCAAACCGATCTTCCATTATCGTTTTGGGGCTACGCTCTATTAAGTGCAGCTTTCACCATTAACCGTGTTCCATCTAAATCAGTCATGAAGACACCATATGAGATGTGGAGTGGGAGGCGTCCCACACTGTCGTTCATGAGGATTTGGGGCTGCGATGTCTATGTAAAACGTTTACAATCAGACAAGCTAGGGCCTAAATCGGATAAGTGTAAATTTGTGGGGTACCCTAAGGAAACTAAGGGATACTACTTCTACAATCCAACCGAGAACAAAGTGTTTGTTGCTCGGACCGGCGTGTTTCTAGAAAGAGAGTTTGTCTCTAAAGAAGCAAGTGGGAGGAATGTAGAACTTGAAGAAGTTCAAGAACCACAAATCACTGAACCGATTATGGAACATGAACAGGAATCACAAGCAGTTGTGGATCCACCTGTTCAGGTAACACAAGAGCTTCGTAGATCTAGTAGAGTGCGCCAGGAACCCGAGAGGTACGGACTTCTCATAACTGATTCCGGTGACACGATGCTCATAGATGATGAGCCTACTTCCTATGAGGAGGCCATGAATGGCCCAGACTCGCAGAAGTGGCTTGAAGCCATGAGATCCGAGATGGAATCCATGTATACCAACAAAGTATGGACTTTGGTGGAACCACCTGATGGGGCGCGGCCCATAGGGTGCAAGTGGGTCTTCAAGAAGAAGATCGACATGGATGGTAATGTGATTACCTATAAGGGCCGATTGGTGGCTAAAGGATTCAGACAGATTCATGGTATTGACTATGATGAAACCTTTTCACCAGTCGCTATGACCAAATCCATCCGAATCCTACTTGCGATTGCAGCATACTACGACTATGAGATTTGGCAGATGGATGTCAAAACAGCATTCCTTTATGGGAATCTCCTCGAGGACGTGTATATGATACAGCCGGAGGGTTTTGAGGATCCAAAGCAAGCCAACAAAGTCTGTAAGCTGCAACGATCCATTTATGGATTGAAGCAAGCTTCTAGGAGTTGGAATCGACGTTTTGATGAAGTGGTCAAAGAGTTTGGCTTCATCAGAAACGAAGATGAGTCTTGTGTTTACAAGAAGGTTAGTGGGAGCTCTGTAGCTTTTCTGGTCTTGTATGTGGATGACATACTACTCATTGGAAACGACATTCCCATGCTGCAATCTGTGAAAGATTGGCTAGGAAAGTGTTTCTCAATGAAGGACTTAGGGGAAGCAGCCTATATACTCGGTATAAAGATCTATAGAGATAGATCTAAGAGGTTGCTAGGCCTAAGTCAAAGTACATATATTGACAAGGTGTTGAAACGGTTCAACATGCAAGATTCCAAGAAGGGATTCTTGCCCATGTCACATGGAATCACTCTTTCGAAGAGTGGATGTCCTTCCAATGAGATTGAGAAGGAAAGCATGAGTAGGATTCCCTATGCCTCGGCCATAGGATCTATCATGTACGCCATGTTATGTACTAGACCAGATGTGTCATATGCCTTGAGTATGACAAGCAGATACCAATCCAATCCGGGTGAGAGTCACGGGATTGCTGTCAAGAACATCCTAAAGTACTTGAGAAGAACTAAGGATGCTTTCTTGATGTTTGGCGGTGAGGAAGAGTTGCGTGTAAGGGGTTACACTGATGCAAGCTTCCAAACCGATAGAGATGACTTCAGATCACAGTCGGGATATGTGTTTTGCCTGAATGGAGCAGCGGTGAGCTGGAAGAGTTCCAAGCAAGAGACGGTAGCTGATTCTACAACAGAGGCTGAGTACATTGCTGCAAATGGCGCAGCAAAGGAGGCTGTTTGGATCAGAAAGTTTGTTTCTGAACTTGGTGTGGTCCCTAGCATTGCGGATCCAGTGGAGTTGTTCTGTGACAACACTGGGGCGATCGCGCAATCAAAGGAACCAAGATCGCACCAGAAGTCCAAGCACGTGCTCAGGAAGTTTCATCTGATTCGAGATATTATCGATAGAGGAGACGTTCGGATATGCAAGATTCCTACAGATGATAATCTGTTAGACCCGCTTACAAAGCCTCTCACGCAGTGGAAGCATGAAGGGCACACTAGGAGTATGGGCATACGAGATGCGCCAGATTGGCTCTAGTGCAAGTGGGAGACTGTTGGAATAGATGCCCTAGAGGCAATCTAGTTTAGTATGAATTTGTAATTGGCTAGAAATTCATTTATTATTTATTGGATATTTAATATAATGAAGTTCTTAGATTTACAATCGTGTTGTTTATCTTAAATATCCCTAGTCGAGTATAATGATTAAATGGGACAATCATCTATAGACTAGTATGGGGTTGGATTGATATGGAGATATCATGATCCAACACATGGGTGTGCATTACGGAATGTTGCACTGGATTGACCCACTACCGAGAAGGCTACATACACGTTATGTTGAGTCACAAGTGCTTCTCGGGTACAATGGTATTGTCATCCTTAGACTTGAAGTCACTAGATATTCTAGTTGTGGATCATTGTGATCTTGGTAGCGTTAAACGCTACACCGTAACTGGGTAGTTATAAAGGCGTGTACTGGATACAATGAGAAGCAAGCTTAGGGATCGTAGTGGACGTAGAGAGGATTTGCCCCTCCCACATAACGGGAGCAAATATCCAAGGCCACTCGAGGATAGTGCTTATAGAATGTCTGGCCAGACTCAAATAAATCAATATATGAGATATTGATGTTATTTGCACGAATAAGGCTATTCCATGGATCGAGAAACTAGGGATTGGATATACGAGTGTGACTTGTATGTCTCGTGTCCAATCCGGATATGGAGGCAAAGGGATGAGACAATTACTTGTACAAGGTTGTCTAGATGACTATTCTATTAGTTGGCTAGAATGGATGTTTTGCTAGAAACCGCTCCATATTAGCAAAGAGTTGCTACCAACTAGATAGAACCTATGGGGTCACACACTATATAGAGTTGTACTAGATTTGGGAATTAATTAATAGGATTAATTAATTGGAAGGATCACTTTGCAAACCCTTGCAAACTTAGTAGGGACTAATTTGCAAGGAAGGGACTAAATTGAATTCTAGTAGGACTAGAATAAGTCCTTTAGGTAGTTAACAAGGAGTTGTTGGACTATATAAAGGACCCTCCTCCTTCCTTCCCTACACAACTTATGCTCTAAAGAGAACATAACAAGAGTAGGAGAGAACAAAGGAGAGAGAGAGCAAGCAACAAGAGGGACGCCGCCCCCTTGCCGCCGCCCACTCGTCCCCGACGCCACAAAGGGGCCGAACCCCCTTTTGTGCCTCGTTTTGCGTGATTCCTTCACCCTCCTTTCATTCCGGGCTAGCACCAAGGAGATTGGAGATCTAGGATCAACTCTAGGCGTGGATCAACTATAGAGAACGTGACACTATTCGCGTTTGAAGTCATCAAGGAGAACCCAAAGGTGTGTTTATGATTTCTTACCTTCACTATCGTTATGCATCTAGACTTGTGATCCTTGGAGGGTTTTGCATGGTTGTTTATTTGATTATGCTTCCGTTTGCCCGATCCATGAATCAAAACCCTACAATATGCTTGTTGTGGTAGATGAGTACTCTAGATATACGTGGGTTATGTTTATTAGAGAAAAGTCTGAAGCATTATCTGAATTTTCTAAACTTTGCAAAGAGCTTCAAACCTCGAAATATTTACCTGTTGCATCTATTAGAAGTGATAATGTTAGGAAATTTGATCAACTTGATTTTGATTTATTTTGTGCAAAGCATGGCATCTCACACAATTTTTGTGCATCTAGAACTCCTTAGCAGAATGGAGTAGTTGAGAGGAAAAATAGGACTCTTGAAGACATGTCTAGAACCGTGCTACTTGAAAGTAATTTGAAAAAATCTTTGTGGGAAGAAGCTGTTAATATTGCCAAATATGTGCTCAATAGATGTTTATCAGGCCAATTTTGAAGAAAACCCCTTATGAACTAATTAAAGGCAGAAAGCCTAGTGTTGCTTACTTTAAGCCTTCAGGCTGTACCTGTTTTGTGCATAACAATGGCAAAGATAATCTTGGTAAGTTTGATGCTAGAAGTGATGAAGGTGTATTTCTTGGTTATTCTCAAACCAGCAAAGCTTACAGGGTTTACAATAAGAGATCTAAGATTGTAAAGGAGAGTATTCATGTTATTTTTGATGAAAGTAATGATGGTTCTCTGAGTGAAAGTTTTGCAGATCTTAGATTGAATAAATATGAGGCTGATGAAGACCTTGATAAAGCCAGCAAGAGAAAAACTAAGAAGAAAAAAATTTCAGAAAAATCTCAAGGCCTTGAACCCCCTGCTGAGCCAAAATCTCAAAGCCTTGAGACTGAGAATGACAGGAAATATGATGCTCCTTCTACTGTATCAAGAACTCAAAGCCTTGAAGGTCCTTACACTTGGAAACCCAGAAAGAAGTTCAAATATCTATCAGATCATCCTGCAGAGAATATCGTATCACATCCAACCACTGGAACTCAGACAAGAGGTCAAATTGAGAAACCTGTGTGCATTAAGTGCTTTTGTATCACTCATTTAGCCCAAAAATGCAAAAGAAGCACTAGAAGATGCAGATTGGATCATTGCAATGCAAAATGAGCTGAATGAGTTTGAAAGGAACAAGGTCGGGGATTTGGTTCCTAGACCAAAGGATCAGTCAGTGATTAGAACAAGATGTGTGTTCAGAAATGAGCTTGATGAAAAAGGTAAGGTTGTGAGAAACAAAACAAGACTGGTTGCACAGGGATACAATCAAGAAGATGGTATTGACTATGAGGCAACATTTTCCCCTCTTGCAAGGTTAGAGGTTATCAGAATACTTCTTGCATTTGCATCACATAATCACATAAAACTTTTTCAAATGGATGTCAAATGTGCTTTCGTAAATGAATATTTACAAGAAGAACTATATGTTGCTCAACCACCGGGTTTCGAAAATGAGACATTTCCTGATTATTTTTACAAACTGGACAAAGCCTTATATGGACTTAAGCAAGCTCCAAGAGCTTGGTATGACAGACTCTCTAAATTTTTGTTGGAAAATGGTTTCAAGAGAGGACTGGTTGATAAAACTCTTTTTTATCAAAAATCATGAAAAAGATATGTTAGTTCTTAGCTATATGTGGATGATATTCTATATGGTGCTACTAATGATGCTCTTTCAAAAGAGTTTTCAAGTCTAATATGCAGGGAATTTGAAATGAGCTTGATGGGAGAACTGAATTTCTTTCTTGGACTTCATGTACATCAAATGAAGAAAGGAGTTTTTGTGCATCAAGGAAAATACACCCTGGACTTGTTAAACAAGTAGAACATGTCACAGTCAAAGGTAGTAAAGACTCCTATGAGTTCATCACTGTCTTTAGAAAAGGACACAACTGGTAAGAGTGTAAATTAGAAAGAGTACAGAGGTATGATTGGTTCACTTTTGTATCTAACTGCTAGCAGACCAGATATTATGTTTAGCGTGTGCATGTGTGCAAGATTTCAAGCTGATCCTAAAGAAAGTCATTTAATTGCTATGAAAAGGATTTTTAGATATTTGAATGGAACCAAAGACTTGGGGCTCTGGTATCCAAGAAGATCTAACTTTATGTTGAGTGGATATTCAGATGCAGACTTTGCAGGATACAAAGTAGACAGAAAGAGTACTTCTGGATGCTGCCAATTTCTTGGATCTTCATTAATAAGTTGGCATTCAAAGAAGCAAAATTCAGTAGCTTTATCAACTACTGAAGCAGAATACATTGCAGCTGGAGCTTGCTGTTCACTGGTTTTATGGATTTCACAGCAGCTAAGAGACCTTGGATTTGATTTCAGAAATGTTCCTATCAACTGTGACAATACTATTGTCATTTCTATTTCTAAGAATCCAATCCAGCATTCAAGGACAAAGCACATAGATGTGAGACATCACTTTCTTAGAGATCATACAGAAAAAGGTGATATTATTCTATCTTTTATTTCTACTTCTAAGCAAATAGCTGATGTTTTCACTTAACCACTGCCAGATGAGAGGTTTGCATCCCTAAGGCTTGAATTGGGTATGTTAAAACAAGGATGCATTGGTTTAGGGGGAGTAATTAGTTACTATGTGTATTGTTTGTGTGATTTCAAAACCTTGAGATTATACTTTCTTAAGACTTGAAAGTATGGCTCAAAGCTTTGAAATTTCTGTGTTAGTTTGAAACTCCTCAAAGCTTTGAACCACTGTTACACTGCTTTGATCAGTGGATTTTCATTATCTTTAAAAAATTGGACCGTGTAAAATTTTGTAATATCTTTTTAGAGAATTACAGAATAGTTTCAAACGTTCAGAGATTTGATCAAAATGTCTACAAATATATTTGAAAATCTTCTGAAATCTCTTTGCATGCAAATCTCCTATTTTCAATCAAACTTTCTACCTACTTAAGCCAGCTTCAAGACCTATTTCCTCTCATTCTCTACTTCTATTTCTTCGTCTCTATCTCTATCTCTCTCTTCCCATTCTCTAAAACTATCTCAAACCCTAACCCAAATGAAGCGAAAAACTGAGAGGATCAAGCAGCTAGGTCAGAGCTCCAACAAAAGGGTGAAGAGAAAGGCAAATAGGAAGATCACCATTCATGGTTCAGACTCAGAAGATAAAAACGGTGTTCATGAGACGTCACCTCCAACAAAGAAGACCAAGAAGGGTAAGGAAGTTCAGGAAGAAGTAAGGGCTGGGTCAGATTTTGAATCTGCTACAGAGGAAGTGGTGAAAGAAAAGGGGAACAAGGATCAGGAGGAAGAGTCAATTAGGAAAAAGAAAGAAGTGACTGCTAAGAAGGAAAAGAAGAGTGTACCATCTTCAAAAGAGAAAAAAGGTTGGTGATAAGAAAGCAGAAGCAACTCCAAAAAAGAAGGGTGAAGCAACTCCTGAGAAGAAAAGGGTTAAGCACAGTGCAGTGAAAACCAAGAAAGCCAGAAATTTTAGTAAGAATCTCTTACCTGAATCTTGGTTTAATAATTTTGAGGTTAAGACTGTATGGATGGATGGGTATGCATCATCCAAAGTTTCTTTTTGTATTCTGATTAGTACTGAGTTATTGGATATTTTGGACTTAGACTACATTAAGAGTTTGAGAAACTCATCTGTTGGAAGCCTGTTGAACCCACCTTTTGAAGCTTACCCTAGGTTGCCAGAATGTTCTATTTGAATCTGGTTCAAGAAATTGATGATAGTGATAGGTACATCCTCACTTCAAGAGTGGCTGGTGTAGACATTAGGTTAGATCACAAGGTGTTTCTCCAACGTTTTGGGGGTACCTAGGAAGTATAAGGTTAGTGATCATCCTGATAGGAAAGAAATTCTACAGAAGGCCAAATCCATGTTTTTCTTGGAGGGTACCACTTCTGAATCCAAACAGTTAACACACTCTTTGTTTAATTGTGAAGCCAAAATCATGTTCTCAATCATTATAAGATGTGTTGTACCCAGAGAATATTCCAAAGAGTTGGTAACAGACAAAGTGCTGATTTTGATGTATTTGATCTGTCAAGGGTTTGAGGTAGACCTTACTACTGTGGTGATGGAAAACATGGTCTATTGTGGAACTAGGACTAGGAACCACTCCCTAACCTATGTCAATGTCTTACCTTTGTTTTTCAAGCATTTTGGGATTGCTATGGAGGATGAAGAGAAGATTACTACTGTTTTTGGGGTAGTTGATGAAGCATCTCTTCAAAGGATTGAGATTGTTTATATAGCTAAAGGAAAGTGGAATTTCTATTCAGAGTTGAATGTTAAGGAGCTGAAGAAGAAGGAATTCATCAAACCTAGAGCTGCTTCAACTCGTAAGGTGTCTGGTAATCTGGATTTTTCTCAGATTATAGATAGGGTTGAGGTTCTGGAAGATGGTGTGGAGGATTTGAGACAAGGTATGTTTGACTTGTCCAATGACCTTACTAAGTACAAAGGTTGGTGCTCAAAAAACTTGACATGATTATTTAAGGTTTGGATCTGGAGAAAGTGCCTTCTTTAGAAGGCAGAGATACCAACATTGATTCAGAGGAAGTTCTGGGAGAAGCTCTCAAGAAACAGAAGAAGAAGAAAGGTATTCCCGTTGTTCTGACATCAACGGATCTCTTTTAAAAATCTGAAGAGGAGGCAGATGATGAGGAAACTGCTGCAGAGAAAGCTGAAAAGGAAGCTGCAGATCTAGACAAGTTGGTTGATGAGTTTGTTGAGAAGATGGGACCTGAATCTGTGGAAGCTGAAAATCTAGGAAGACAGACTGAGGAACAGGCTGAAGATGCAGAAGTTTCAGAAGAAGAGCAAGAGGAAACGCAGGGCAAAGGCAAGGGAAAAGCAAAGTCCTCAGGATCTTCAAAGCCTTGAACCCATTCTCTCTATTCTTTCTACTCTTCTCAGTCCTGAAGCTCTTTTTATTTTTCTTATTTTCTTCAAAACACTCTGAACATATCCTACATTTCTTATACTCTTTTGATGAAATTCAAAAAGGGGGAGAAGATTATGTGTGTGTGCTTTTAGTAGTTTCTATGTTTTGAGGATGTTTAGTATCTGGATTCATGGTGTGTAATAATTTCTGAATAATTTCTGGACTTGTTAGGATGCTATCTATGATATTTTGTGTTCTTTGATGAATCTGTGGTGCTTGATTCTGTGTTATTCAGTTATTCATGGATTTTTACTTCTGATTGTTAGTTGCAGGATATCAGTGCTCAAATAATGTGTTTTTTCTTTCATCAATGTGGAGATTGATAAGTCTGAAGCTCCTAGACATCATGATGTGAATATACATGCAGAGAGCTTAGCTCATTGATGATGAAAGCCAGAAACACAAGCATAAGAAATTGCTAAATACCAAAGCTTCAAAGCTTTGAGTTACTGTAGCAGTTACTATATGTTGAATTATCTAACTGTTTTTGTGCAGGTTTTGGTTATGATATCCACAAAAATTAAACATCCACAACAAACAACATCCTAAGGCCATATCCAATCACCATGCGATTTTCACATAAACAGTTAAAATCCAATCTTAACGCGCTTGGTCAATTTTAATTGATTTTAGGATATTCTAGGGTTAAAACGGTCCATGGGGTCCAACAATCTAATTGCCCGGGCCCAAAAAGTGAACCGCAAAGGCCTTGGGCCGGCCAGCCCCTAGCCCACGCGGCTAGGCCGCGGGCTAGGGCTGCCCCGGCCCCTAGGCCGACCCTTGCTTGGGTGGCAAGCAAGGAGGGGCGGTCCCCAAGGGGGGCCGAACCTCCTTTGGGAGTTGTTTCCAAAACAACTCCCTTGCTTGGTGCCCAAGTTTGGTTGTTTCCTTGTATGGAAAGAACTCCTTCTTCCCAAAGGATGCCCAAACCCTAGATCTAAGATCCTAAAATTTATCAAACTCACTAATTCATGCATCCAATGCAAAAAGCAGATCTTGTTATGATAGATTATTGACAAATTGCATCATATGCTTGATTTGTCTTGTTTTACGCGATAAACAACAATTTTAAGGTGTAAAACTATTAAAACGTAACACATAAACCACGTTTATGCTCTACGACATGTGGCTCTGATACCACAGTAACGGAAAAGCAAACTAAGCAAGACCGCCTGTAGGGTTTTGTTTCATGGATGCGCAACGGAAACAATAATAAACCATGCAAAACCCTCCAAGGATCACAAGTCAAGAGACATAACGATGGTAAAGGAAGAAAATAATAACACACCTAAGGGTTCTCCTTTGATGACTTCAAACGCGAATTGTGTCACGTTCTCTATAGTTGATCCACGCCTAGAGTTGATTTCTAGATCTTCCAATCCTTGGTGCTAGCCCGGAAAGAGGAAGAGGGAGAAGAATCACGCAAAACGAGACCAAACTAAGGAGGTTCGGCCTCCTTGTGGCCGACGGGGACGGGCGACGAGCAAGGGGGGCGACGGCTCTCTCTTGCTTGCTTCCTCTCTCCTTTTTGTTCTCTCCCACTCAGGTTATGATCAATAATGACATAAGTGTGGGAAGGAAGGAAGGAGTGTCCTTTATATAGTCAACCAAATCCTTGCCAACTACCTAAAGGACCTATTCTAGTCCTACTAGAATGCAATTTAGTCCCTTCCTTGCAAATTAGTCCTTACTAAGTTTGCAAGGTATTGCAAAGTGATCCTTCTAATTAATTAATCCAATTAATTAATTCCCAAATCTAGTTCAACTCTGTATAGCGTGTGACCCCATAGGTTCTATCTAGTTGGTAGCAACTATTTGCTAACATAGAGCGGTTTCTAGCAAAACATCCATTCTAGCCAACTAATAGAATAGTCATCTTGACAACCTTGTACAAGTAATTGTCTCATCCCTTTGTCTCTATATCCGGATTGGACACGAGACATACAAGTCACACTCGTATATCCAATCCACATTTTCTCGATCCATGGGAATAGCCTTATTCGTGCAAATAACATCAATATCCAATATTGATTTATTTGAGTCTGGCCAGACATTCTATAAGCACTATCCCTCTAGTGGCCTAGGATATTTTCTCCCGTTATGTGGGAGGGACAAATTCTATCTACGTCCACTACGATCTCTAAGCTTGCTTCTTATTGTATCCGATACACGCCTTTCTAAATACCCAATTACTGTGTAGCGTTTAACGCTACCAAGATCACAATAATCCACAACTAGAATATCTAGCCACTTCAAGTCTAAGGATGACAATACCATTGCACCGCGAGAAGCACTTGTGACTTAACATAATGTGTATGTAGCCTTCTCGGAGATGGGTCAATCCAGTGCGCCATTACCCTTAATGCACACCTATGTGTTGGATCATGATATCTCTATATCAATCCAACCCCATACTAGTCTATAGATGATTGTCCTATTAATCATTATACTGGACTAGGGATATTTAAGATAAACAACACAATTGTAAATCTAAGGACTTCCTTATATTAAATATCCAATAAATAATAAATGAATTTTCTAGCCATAAACAAATTCATACTAAACTAGATTGCCTCTAGGGCATCTATTCCAACAATCTCCCACTGGCACTAGAGTCGATCTGGCGCATCTCGTATGGCCATACTCCTAGTGTGCCCTTCATGCTTCCACTGCGTGAGCGGATTTGTAAGCGGGTCTGACAGATTCTCATCTGTAGGAATCTTGCATATCCGAACGTCTCCTCTATCGATAATATCTCGAATCAGATGAAACTTCCTGAGCACGTGCTCGGATTTCTGGTGCGACCTGGGTTCCTTCGATTGCGCGATCGCCCCAGTGTTGTCACAGTACAACTCAACTGGATCCGCAATGCTAGGAACCACACCAAGTTCAGAAACAAACTTTTTGATCCAAACAGCTTCCTTTGCTGCGCCATTTGCAGCAATGTACTCAGCCTATGTTGTAGAATCAGCCACCGTCTCTTGCTTGGAACTCTTCCAGCTCAACGCTGCTCCATTCAGGCAAAACACATATCCCGACTGTGATCTAAATTCATCTCTGTCGGTTTGGAAGCTTGCATCAGTGTAACCCCTTACACGCAAGTCTTCCTCACCGCCAAATATCAAGAAAGCATCCTTAGTTCTTCTCAAGTACTTTAGGATGTTCTTGACTGCAATCCAGTGACTCTCACCTGCATTGGATTGGTATCTTCTTGTCATACTCAAGGCATATGACACATATGGGGACCAAAAACCATAGCTATTGAAGAAGCTCAGAATCTCTCAACTTTACAACTTGATGACCTACAAGGAAAGCTACTGACACATGAGATATCTATAAATGAATTTGATGGAGAACTTCCAGATGGTGTCAAAAATTTAGCCCTCAAAGCCAAAGAGAATGAGAGAAATCAAAACCTTGAAACTGAGGATGGTGATGATGAAGATCCAATTGCCTTCATTTCCAAAGCCTTGACAAGGATTCTCAAAATGAGGAGAAACTTTGGAAATAACGATTTCAACAGAGAAAGGTATAGATCATCCAGCAGCAAGGATTAGAAAGGTAAGTCCTCTTCACAGAGCAAATCAAAAGTTATGAACTACTTTGAGTGTGGTGATGCAGGACACTTGATAAGAGACTGTCCACACAAAAAGAGCAAGAATTTGGAAGAAAGATCATGACAGAAGGAAGAAAGCCATGATAGCTTCATGGAGTGATTCAGATAGCTCTAGTGAATCTGAATCTGAAGAAGAACATGCCAATATATGCTTCATGGCCAAGCATGATGAAAGTTCTGAAAAAATCATTGAGGTAATGGTAAACTGCTTAATTTCAAAACCAAAAGAAGCTCTTTCAGAATATCTCAGGACAATGCTCTTAAATGAGGAAGATTACCTGAAAGAGATCAAGCTTTTGAAAGAAAAAGTTCATGAGCAAGCATAAGAAAACTTACAACTTGTTTGCCTAAATCATAATCTTGAAATCTCTCAGAAGAAAACTGGCAGTGATTTCAAGGCCTTGAAAACCAGTTTCAAAGCCTTGGAAACACAAGTCAAGGAAGTAGTCACTGAAAACTCCTCAGTGAGTGACAGCCTTGTTAATCTAAGACATCAGGTTGATGATTTAGAGAAACAAAATATTACTCTTTCAGAGAAACTTCAAGAATCTGAATTGGTCAAAATCAAGCTTGCTGGATCAGAACACAAGTTGAACTTGATTCTTGGAGGAAGTTCACAGTCTGTTCACAAAGCTGGTATTGGATTCAATCCAAACTTTCCAAGAAGAAACAATACCAGATTTGTGAAAGCTGGAAACAAAATCTCTCCTACTTGTCATTACTGCTGTAGAACTGGTCATGTTAAAATGACTTGTCCTTTTAGAAGAAGAGACACTCACATAATGAGGAACACTTTTCCTTTTCAACTCAAAGGACATGTTAAGCAGATTTGGGTTCCTAAAGGGGTTAGACCACCTAACATGGTTGATCCTGAATATGAATATGAATTCCACACTTGGTCTAACAGTTGGGTAAGGCAGTGATTGGTGCTTGCAGGTTGTCACCAAAGAACATAAGTGGTTTATGGACAGTGCTTTCTCAAGACACATGAGTGGAAAGAGATCTCTATTCTCAAAATTAAAAGAGCAATTAGAAGGATCAATAACACTTGGTGACAAAGGAAAATACAATATTCTTGGTATTGGAAAAGTTAGTACAAATTCTGAAAACTCTTTTTCTGATGTTTATCTGGTTGAAGGTTTTAAGTTTAATTTACTTAGTGTATCTCAGCTTTGTGATAATGGCAAGAAAATTATCTTTGATAAAGAGAAGTGTGTGGTGAAAAATGAGAAATCAGGAGATTGCATTCTCACAGCCTCTAGATCAAACAATGTTTATACTTTTCAGACTAACAAAGTTGCAGGTGAAAGTTTGAAGTGTCTCAAGGCCTTAATAGAGGATTCAAAGCTTTGGCATAGGAAACTTGGTCATATCAGTTTGCATACTTTGAAAAAATTGATTTCCAAAGATTTCTCAAGAGGATTTACATCCACCAAGTTTAAAGAAGATGAGTTGAGCAAAGCCTGTGCACAAGGAAAGCAGACCAGAAGCTCCTTCAAGCCAAAGAAGTTTGTAAGTACAACTAGACCTACTGAATTACTTCATATTGATATATGTGGTCCTATGAGGACTCCTACTCCAGAAGGTAAAAGGTATATGCTAGTTGTTGTAGATGATTTTTCTAGATGCACTTGGGTTATGTTTCTCAAAGAAAAATCTGAAGCACTCTCTGAATTTTCAAAGCTTTGCAGAGAACTTCAAAACTTGAATAACCTACATGTAGCTTCAATCAGAAGTGATCATGGTAGAGAATTTGATCAGTTAGAATTTGATTTATTCGGTGATAAGCATGGTATTTCTCACAACTTTTCTGCTCCAAGAACTCCTCAACAGAATGGTGTTATTGAAAGAAAGAACAGGACTCTTGAAGATATGTCAAGGACAATGCTTCTCGAGAACAAGTTCCCAAAACATTACTGGGAAGAAGCTATGAATACAGCAAATCATATTTTGAACAGGTGCTTGATCAGACCTATTCTAAAGAAGACCCCTATGAACTATTCAAAGGGAGGAAGCCAAACATCTCTTACTTCAGACCCTTTGGATGTACTTGTTTTATCCATAATAATGGAAAAGACAATCTTGGTAAGTTTGATGCAAGAAGTGATGAAGGTATATTTCTTGGTTACTCTCTGAATAGCAAAACTTATAGAGTTTACAATAAAAGAACCAAACTGGTTGACGAGAGCATTCATGTTATTTTTTATGAAAGCTATGATGGTTCTTTGAGTGAAAGTTTTGCAGAGCATGAATCAGAGGAAGAGACTGAGAATGCACTTGGATTCAAGAAAGGCTCAGAGGAAAATAGAAGACATTTTCAACACCTTGAATATAGTTCTCAAGGCCTTGAAAATACAGCTCAAATCCTTGAACAAGATGATCAGAAGGATTCAAGTGACAAAGCCACTACTTCAAGACCAGAGGACATCTATGGAGAACATGAACCATGGTCTCCAAGAAAGAGATTCAAATATCTCTCATCCCATCCAGCTAATAATATCATATCAGATCCAACCACTGGTACACAAACCAGATCACAGTTGAAGAACTTATGTGCTTTTAATGCTTTTATTTCTCTTGTAGAACCAAAAACTTTGAAGGAAGCTTTACAAGAAGCAGACTGGATCATTGCTATGCAAAAAGTGAACTCAATGAGTTTGAAAGGAATAAAGTTTGGAACCTGGTTCCTGCACCTACAAACCAGTCTGTCATTGGTACCAGATGGGTATTCAGAAACAAGTTGAATGAAAGTGGCAATGTAATTAGAAACAAAGCAAGGTTAGTTGCTCAAGGTTACAATCAAGAAGAAGGTATTGATTATGAAGAAACTTTTACTCCAGTTGCCAGAGAATTCTCAAGTCTTATGAGCAGGGATTTGAGATGAGCATGATGGGTCAATGCAAGGAAGCCAAGACTTACTAAATAAGTATAGCATGGATCAATGCAAGGAAGCCAAGACTCCAATGACCTCTACACTATCCTTAGACAAGGATGAATCTGGTAAGAGTGTCAATGTAAAAGAATATAGAGGCATGACTGGATCGTTACTCTATCTGACAGCAAGTAGACCAAATATTATGTTTAGTGTATGCATGTGTGCTAGATTTCAAGTTGATCCAAAAGAATTACACTTAACTGCAGTTAAGAGAATATTCAGATATCTCAATAGTACCAAAGACTTAGGGCTTTGGTATCCAAGACATTCTAACTTCTCTTTGAGTGGTTTTTCAGATGCTGACTTTGCAGGTTACAAGGCTGATAGGAAAATTACTTCAGGAACCTGCCAATTCATTGGATCATCCTTGATTAGTTGGCATTCCAAGAAACAGAATTCAGTTGCTCTATCAACAGCTGAAGCTGAATATATAGCTGCAGGAGCATGTTTCTCACAAGTACTATGGATTGCTCAACAGCTAAGAGATCTTGGATTTCACTTCAGAGGCATACCTATTAAGTGTGACAACACTAGTGCAATTTCAATTACAAATAATCATGTGCAACACTCAAGAACCAAGCACATTGATGTCAGACACCACTTCATCAGAGAACCAAGCACATTGAATATATAGCTGCAGGAGCATGTTGCTCACAAGTACTATGGATTGCTCAACAGTTGAGAGATCTTGGATTTCACTTCAGAGGCATACCTATTAAGTGTGAAAACACTAGTGCAACTTCAATAACAAAGAATCATGTGCAACACTCAAGAACCAAGCACATTGATGTCAGACACCACTTCATCAGAGATCATGCTGACAAAGGTGATATTGTTCTTGAATTTGTTGCTACTAACATGCAAATTGCATATATCTTCACCAAACCATTAGCAGATGAAAGATTCTCAGCTCTAAGATTGTAATTGGGAATGCTAAATAATACTGCATTGGTTTAGGGGGAGCATGAGGTAAGAAAGGTAAGCTGTATGTGTTTACAAAGGTTTGAACTGAGTTTCAAAGCCTTGAAAATCAGTTCAAGGCCTTGACTTTTACTTGTTGCAGTGTCACAGTATTTCAAGACTTTGAAAGCCTTTTCAAAGCCTTGAAAATGAATCTGTTACACTAATAGTCAATAAACTTGGATCATTCTATATTGGGTGATATCTCTGTAGATATTTTCCTAATATAGCCCCTACCCTTTTCAAAAATTTGATTTAGCCAAAAATAGTAATAGTATATTCTATTTTCCAACGGCATAATAGTTTGAAATCTATCTGATTTGTGCAAATCTTTTTGAAAATTAGAAGAGATACTAGTTTCCTTTTGAAACTCATACTCTTCCAGTATTTATCCTCTTCTCTTCTCCTTCACTCCGTATCATTCCACCTCTCTCTTTTCTTCTCCCTAACCCTAATGAGCACATGAAGGGCCTCAGACAGAATCAAGATGGTTGGAGGTTTGAAACATGTCTCAGAGAAGAAGAGAAAAGCAGCAGTGGAAGTGGTTCAAGAAGTTAGTGGAGACTCTAGCTCCAGAACTCCCAATGCAGATCAGTCCAAGATCCTCATCCACCAAAGAAGAAGGTCAAGAAGGCTACAATTTCCTCTTCTGAAAAGCAGAAGAAACAGAAAGCTATTACAGAAAAGAAACCAGAAACAGAGACTACCATTGCAAAGATGGTAAAGAAGAAAGCAACTCAAGCAGAAAAAGGGAAAGGGAATGTAACAGAAGCACAACCAGAAGGACAAATGGAGAAAGCATTGCAGATCTATTCTCAATTCTCAACAAAGAAAACAGCTCCAGATGAGACATGTTTTGTCTCAAACATCTCTAAAGGTCAGTGGTTAGATGGTTTTGCTTCAAGATCTATTGGTTTCTGCAGTTTGGTTAATAAGTATGTGTTGGAACACATGAAACTGAAGTGCATCTCTATGTTAAAGGAGAGTTCTTTGTGGTGTTTGCTGAATCCTAGAGAAATAGTCTACCCCAGACTCACCAGACTCTCCTACCTGAACCTAACCCAAGTTAAGAGATCTGCACACTTGGTGATAAAATATAAAGTTGATGGGATAGTAATTGAACTAGATCACTCTGAGTTTGCCAATGTGTTGGGTTGTCCAAATAGGTATGACACTAGCAACCATCCACGAAAGTCAGAAACTTTGAAGCTAGCCAAAGAAGAATTCTTTCTTCCAAACATCTCAACCTCAGTCAAACAGTTAACACATTCTGTGTTGAATGTTGAAGCCAAAGTCCTTCACACTATACTGGTGAGATGTGTCTTTCCTAGAGAGTACTCAAGAGAGTTGGTGACTGAGAGAATGCTGCACATCATGTATCTGGTTATGCATGGCTATGAGATTGATCATCCAAAACTAGTTATTGAACATATGCTCTTTAGCCTAACCAGTAAGAGGATTCATCCCCTACCCTATGCAAACCTGCTCACCTTGTTCTTTGAGCATTTTGAGATCCCTTTCACTGGAGAGGAATCAGTCACATCTGGTTTTGGGGAACTCAATGAGAAGCCTTTGAGAAAATTGGAGTTGTGAAGACAAAAGAGAAAGTTTGGAAACTTTACTCAGACCTGACTAAAGCAGAACTAGGTGCAAAGAAAGTTTCTATGCCCAAGACCTTGACTCCCACTTCAAGTCAGACTTCTCAGCCTACAGACAATCAAAGACTTGATGGTTTGGAACTTGACATGGAGGATGTCAAAACTACTATTTTTTTTACTAGAAAGTGATATGGGACAAGTCAAGTATATGGTGGAAAGCATCTTCAGAAGCATGACCTTGCTTGATGTTCCTGAGGATCCTGAAGAAACAAAGAAAGGAGATTCAGAAAAGGGTTTGCCCAGTGAACCTTCAGACCAGGAAGAAGCTACTCCAGTTTCAGAAAAAGGAAAGCAGGCAGCAGAACAGGTAGAAGATGAAGCCAATAGTCCAGATTCAGATGAGCTGCTGATCACTTTGAAGAAGAAGAAATCTCCAAAGGCTGCTGAAAAGGACAAGACTGAAGAAGCAACTATTGCAGGAGGGACTGCAGAGGAACAGGAAGAGCAGGACAAGACTAATGAAGAAGACAATGAGAAAGCGGAAGAAGATTAGGATGAAGATGAAGATCAAACCCCTTAATCTTGCCTATTCTTTCTTCCACATTCTCTCAGCTTTAAAAATTTCTTTAAGTTTTAAAATTTTTCCAGACACTTGATCCAACAACTTCTATCTTTTTGATGAAATTCAAAAAGGGGGAGAAAATTCTTGGTTTCAGTTTCTAGTCTTCGGATTATTTGGTTTTCTAGTCTTAGGATTATTTGGTTTTATCTGCTGAACTATTTATGTGTTTTTTTTGGTATTTGAATAAGTTGGATCTTTTTGGAAATACTGTGTTTTTAATTATTGACTAATCAGTTTATTTTGCAGAGACTAAGGATCAAACAGAATTTGGTTTTGTCTTTCATCAAGGGGGAGATTGAAAGCTCAAGTTGTACAAGACTTGAAATAGCTTGACTATTTCAAGGCCTTGAAACAGCTTTCAAAGCCTTGAATTAGCTTCAGAGGCTTGAAAATAGTTTGGGGCCTTGAAACTGGATTCAAAGCCTTCAAACTGTTTAACCTGAATGCATATTCTCAGGGGGAGTTTCTATGCTAACTCTCTGATTTGATTTATTCTCTTTCCTTCATATGCTTGATTATCTGTTATAAGATGATGAAAGACAAATTGTTGAACATGTTTTGAATAGCATTATATCATTTGAATTGCAGATTTGGAAACACTTGAACACTTTGATCCTGTGATCAATCAGACGTGTATGACAGCTTCTCATGATGGTTAACTGAAATATTACAACAATATCTCTGAAGATTGTGATCATCCAACCGTTGGAGAAGATCTCAAAGTAGTCAAACTATGTTGCCTATAAAATAGGAAGGTTGTTGCTAAAAATCTGGAGAGATTTGCAGAGCTGTTTGAAGTATTTATAGAGCTCAAATTCGAAGCAACAAGACACGATACTCAACGGAAAAATACAGAGAAAGTATTCTGGATTGACAAGCATCAAAGAATTTCTTCATCTTCTGAAACGTCCCGGGATCTCGGTTCAGGGTTAATGTGACAATCGATAACCAAAAGTAGAAATAAGTTACGAATATTACAATTTAGTTAACGAATAAAAACAATCTTGAGAATATAAGTTTACATTTGTAGTGGGATTGAAATAAGCTATGTGATCTACTAAGTGATCTAAGTTGAGCTACACTTCTTCGTATCGATCCGCGTTCCCATTCCCAAACTTGATTGCCAACCTGCGGTTTTAAAATGGCAAATGCCGACGCAGTTTTGAAGAAATAATCAGTAAAAACTGAGTAAATACATACTACGACATGTAAAGCAACGAGTGGCACGGAAGCATGAGTTGAAACAAATTAGAAGATTTAAACAGTAAAGCTATCGTGTTGGAGAATTTGGAACAACTGGAAGTAAACGAGTAACAAAAACTTCTCAATTTAATAACATTGAGAAACCACGAGTAGTTCGTAACATACCCAGAGTAAACAAGTCCATTTAAGAGGATAACTTAGTTCATGAGTAGCCAAAGCATAACAAATCATTTCAATTGATTAGCGCAATCCAGAGCCACAAACAACATTAATAAAGTAGTCAATTTTTAATTTCGACCTCAATCAACAGTTTAATTTAGCTGAGGCGTGTCAAGAGCCACCAGCAGGATCGATGTAAACAGAGGGATCACGAAACAACTACTAAGGGTTCCTTCTAGGGTCTATCAAACCCTATTTCACCCGAGCGTTAAGGGAGCCCATTCGTCAACCCCGCTCACAACATTAGCTAAAAGGCCTTAAGTGTCGACACCCCTATACCGTAGTGACCCTTACAAGTATAAGTAGCACTCTATAGCTCTAAAAACCCCTTGGCCTCAATATCTTGATACATTTTGGCTCATCGGGGGCGGATTTTTGAACATTGACGTTCTATCCAATAATAAGAAGCATTGCTTCAATGGTCTTAGCCATAAGAAAATGGAGGATCGCTTGACGCCTCCCATTAATAACAGTACTCTGTACATCGTCCTAAGTCTATTAGAGGTATTTTATTTCTTCTCTTTCACGTAAACAGAATCAGATATCAACAGTTCGGAAGTAATTTTCCAGATTTCTCAAGGGATATGAGTAAAATAGTTTAACAACTTCGAGTGGAGAACATGCATTCTCATACTATTTCATATAGCGAACATTCATTTGAAACATCAAGCATATAAGCAGATTTTGATATAAAAAGGCCGTACATATGTACTTACCTCTGAGCCATGAAAGGCGCAAAGCAAAGCTAGCACTCATATAACGCTCATCTCATGTGAATCCGGTCTAACAGTGAATGCAGCGATACGAACACGTTCGTCTATTGCGGAACGGTCCTCAACAACGGCTGGATATAAACAAGTCAAGTATACAGTCTATTAGCATTTACCCTCTATATGAGGTTGTATGCAATAATGCATTGGAATGCGGGTCATGCAAACTAACTTGACCAAAATGCCCCTGATACTCCAAAACCGTTTAGTACAGTGTCTGAAACATCCTAGATCCCAAATTATACTCATATTGGCCCGAATACATGTGAGAATTAACTCCAAACTTTTCCATATGAACTTAGCAACGAAATCTACAACTTTCAATAATTTGCACTTAGGCCCCTAAAGTTTGGTAAAATTGCAAAAAGACCCCCCACCATTGATTTGATAACTCCCGATTCAAATAATTCGTTCTTAAGGATCCAAGTATCCTTCTAAGTCAGGTTGTTGGTCTCAAAACATTAACTTGTTCAAATGCGAAGTTTTAATTAATTGCACATAGGCCCCCGAAGTTTAGTAAAACTGCAAAAAGACCCCAACATTTGACTTGGTCAACATTAGCCGAGAATTACATACGAGTACTCCAAATACGCATACAATACATGCTTACAAACTCCAAGTTACTTAACTAATCTCAATTCAAAGTTTAAGTGAAATGACTATTTTGCCCCTCCTATACAGTTCAGTCAAACTAGGGTTTGCGAAAAGTCAAACTTGGTCAAACATGATATTTAGACTCAGAATATGAATACGAGCAAGTTTCGTGAAGAACACTAAGGCTAGAAACGTCATTTAGAGTGTCGAATTCAAAAGTCAAATGTAGAAGAAAATCGACTCAACTAGTCAACTTTAGGGCTGATTTGTAATCAATTGAGGGGGATACTTGAAAATCTGAGAATAGGGTTTTGAAGACGATAGTTCAAGGATTCCAGAACATATTTGAACCCTGAAAAACTCCAAGTATTCAAATAGATATCGCTAGTCAAAGTTGGACAAAAATCACGATTCAATACTTAGAAAATTCGAGAGAGTTTCATGAGTTGAAACTAGCAACTTTAGGCTCGTTTTGTGAGCAATCCGTTATAAATTTGAAAATGACCCAGAGACGATGATTTGAAGTATTATATACCAGCTACACATAGGAGAAAACAGATCTAAATTTCATTAAGTTTTGAAGAAGATACAAGGGTTTGAAAATGGGTGTTTCACCATGTCCTTCTATACTTAGAAAAATTTTGAGCACTCACAGCCAAGAACACATCGAATACCTAGCTAACTAGCCATGTTCAAGCCCGATTTCAGAGGGTTTAGAGATGAAATTGGACCGCGAAATTCAAATGAAACTTGTAGCTAGCATACCCAGGATTACACAGGAAGAAACCGTGCATGATTTGGACAAGAATTGAGGGAGTTACAGTCCCATAAACAGGGCAGTTTCATGAACCCAAAAACATGAACTACAAGAATCAAACTATAACGATTTGTTGTTACAGTCACGATTTGATGATCTAAACGTGTTCTAGACATGATTAGGAGCATGAACAAGCTTTTAAACGATCAAATTGAGCAAGAAACGAAGTTGTACCAAGCTTTGAGCTTTCCGGCGGCAATGGAGGATTCCGGCGATTTGCCGACCGGTTTCAGGCGATTCAACATGTTCCCAGCAGATTTTGGGTTCCCCAGATTCATCCACGACACTCACAGGCCTCAGAGCAACCGTCGGGAGGAAAAATAATGGCCAAGGACGGAGCCAACGACGAGCTCGCGGTTCGCCGGCGCTTTTCGTCGGGCTCTCCAACCCAGAATCCGGCGAGGTCGATTTCCGGCGAGTTGGGTTAAAAAAAGAGGTTCTCCAGGTGCGCCTAGGACTCACGAACACGGGGAAGCAACGATTAGCAGCTGAAAGTTAGCAGGGAGAGAGAATCGAAGGATTTAGAGGCTAGGGTTCTTCGTGTTCAAAACGGGTTTTCGAAGTCGTTAATCGATCATTCGACGAATTGATTGGGGGCTTTTGCTCCTCGTGTCGAGAGCTTCCACCAGTAGCAGCAGAATCGTGAAAGGCGTGGTGGAGGTGGTGGCTGTGTTGGTGGTGGTTCTTGAGGGAAGAAGATGATGAAGATGAGAGAGAGAGAGAGAGAGAGAGAGAGATTTTTTTTCTCAGATTATGCTGGTGAAGAGGGGTGAGGAGTTGACTTCTCATCTAGTGAGGTGTCAAGTTGTGTTTGACAAGTGTCCTACATGCTAGGGGGGGGAGAAAAGTGTAGTTTTTCAAACTTTAGTGTATAACTAGAATTAGAGCTTCTATTTAATTTCAGATAATTGCACAACCACCCCGAACATCTCTAGTGCTCCAAAATCATTCTAACGACTCCCAAATATTGCAAACACTCCGAAGTTCCAACTTTAAAGCCGTGACAAAAATATTTACAAAATCGCCCCCAAAGTCTTGATATTGCACTTAGAGCTCGCTTGAGAAATAGGGGTGTTACAATCTACCCACCTTAAAAGAATCTTCGTCCCCGAAGATCTCATACTATACCTACCCATATAAATGAAATGCAGAACGGTGACTCAGTCTATATGACTTAGCCTGACAAGTACTTAAATAGCTCTCGTTGAATGTTCTGCTCCAAAAGATAGCTTCCTTAAATGGTCAGCTAGAAACAACTTAATTGAAAGAAATTTCTCATTCTCGCTCTCCGCATGACGGGGTCTATTATGGTTCTATACAACTATCCGGCCTAGACTCTCATCACAATTGGGTTTCGTATATGGTTAGTACAAGTAAAAGTTCGAAACAAGATTTTGAAAGTTTGATAACAACATACAAGTTCTCAATTTTAGAAACAACTCAAAAATTTGCTAGAATTTATACAAATCTCAAAACTTTTAGACAAATACTTTTATCAAGACTAATATGTCATTTTGCTTGAATCATACGCGTTAAAAAAAATGTTGTCTTACCTCTATAGGTTTAGATAAACCAATCACCTGAAGTGTTCCACGCATACGAGGGAGAAAGAACAATATGTGTCGTCACACAATGTGCCTTTCTAACACAACTCGCATGTGCTTCAAATGTTCCAACTTAGTCTACACAGCGGGTACAACTTATAGTACCGTCGTACTAAGAGTCGCGCCAGCGGACTGATAAACAAAGTGGTCCATATCACTTGGCATTTGGTAGCTCGAAACGTCAACCATTTTTCATAAACCATTTTTTTCGTAATAAATACTTTATTTTCAAAAGTTTCTAATTTTGGAAGGAATCATGTCAAACTAACTCAAAATAAACCAAATTCAAACTAATGTTTTAAGGTTCGTCACTCGTAGGTGCGAAAGAATGGTCTAGGGGTCTTCTAAAACACAACGTCATTACTCTCTCGTCGAGAAATTACTTACAAAAATAGAGAGTCAAACAAACGCATCACACAACTACGACAAACAATTCGATATAAATACGCATGTCACATAAATATTGCGCCTGTAAATAGGCAAGTAAACTTTGCATGAACATCTCAAATAGTCATTAATATTCAATCAACATATACGGTATAGGTCGAGTTTCATAATACGTAAGTACCCAAACTCCCCGACGGCTTGTTTACTTCTTATTGCCAAATTGGGTTATCCTAATCAATTTTAAATTTTGAAAACGTTTTATCTTTCTTATTCTCTACTAATGGAAATCGAAAAGTCACTTTAACCGGAGAACCGATGCTCTGATACCATCTGAAACGTCCCGGGATCTCGGTTCAGGGTTAATGTGACAATCGATAACCAAAAGTAGAAATAAGTTACGAATATTACAATTTAGTTAACGAATAAAAACAATCTTGAGAATATAAGTTTACATTTGTAGTGGGATTGAAATAAGCTATGTGATCTACTAAGTGATCTAAGTTGAGCTACACTTCTTCGTATCGATCCGCGTTCCCATTCCCAAACTTGATTGCCAACCTGCGGTTTTAAAATGGCAAATGCCGACGCAGTTTTGAAGAAATAATCAGTAAAAACTGAGTAAATACATACTACGACATGTAAAGCAACGAGTGGCACGGAAGCATGAGTTGAAACAAATTAGAAGATTTAAACAGTAAAGCTATCGTGTTGGAGAATTTGGAACAACTGGAAGTAAACGAGTAACAAAAACCTCTCAATTTAATAACATTGAGAAACCACGAGTAGTTCGTAACATACCCAGAGTAAACAAGTCCATTTAAGAGGATAACTTAGTTCATGAGTAGCCAAAGCATAACAAATCATTTCAATTGATTAGCGCAATCCAGAGCCACAAACAACATTAATAAAGTAGTCAATTTTTAATTTCGACCTCAATCAACAGTTTAATTTAGCTGAGGCGTGTCAAGAGCCACCAGCAGGATCGATGTAAACAGAGGGATCACGAAACAACTACTAAGGGTTCCTTCTAGGGTCTATCAAACCCTATTTCACCCGAGCGTTAAGGGAGCCCATTCGTCAACCCCGCTCACAACATTAGCTAAAAGGCCTTAAGTGTCGACACCCCTATACCGTAGTGACCCTTACAAGTATAAGTAGCACTCTATAGCTCTAAAAACCCCTTGGCCTCAATATCTTGATACATTTTGGCTCATCGGGGGCGGATTTTTGAACATTGACGTTCTATCCAATAATAAGAAGCATTGCTTCAATGGTCTTAGCCATAAGAAAATGGAGGATCGCTTGACGCCTCCCATTAATAACAGTACTCTGTACATCGTCCTAAGTCTATTAGAGGTATTTTATTTCTTCTCTTTCACGTAAACAGAATCAGATATCAACAGTTCGGAAGTAATTTTCCAGATTTCTCAAGGGATATGAGTAAAATAGTTTAACAACTTCGAGTGGAGAACATGCATTCTCATACTATTTCATATAGCGAACATTCATTTGAAACATCAAGCATATAAGCAGATTTTGATATAAAAAGGCCGTACATATGTACTTACCTCTGAGCCATGAAAGGCGCAAAGCAAAGCTAGCACTCATATAACGCTCATCTCATGTGAATCCGGTCTAACAGTGAATGCAGCGATACGAACACGTTCGTCTATTGCGGAACGGTCCTCAACAACGGCTGGATATAAACAAGTCAAGTATACAGTCTATTAGCATTTACCCTCTATATGAGGTTGTATGCAATAATGCATTGGAATGCGGGTCATGCAAACTAACTTGACCAAAATGCCCCTGATACTCCAAAACCGTTTAGTACAGTGTCTGAAACATCCTAGATCCCAAATTATACTCATATTGGCCCGAATACATGTGAGAATTAACTCCAAACTTTTCCATATGAACTTAGCAACGAAATCTACAACTTTCAATAATTTGCACTTAGGCCCCTAAAGTTTGGTAAAATTGCAAAAAGACCCCCCACCATTGATTTGATAACTCCCGATTCAAATAATTCGTTCTTAAGGATCCAAGTATCCTTCTAAGTCAGGTTGTTGGTCTCAAAACATTAACTTGTTCAAATGCGAAGTTTTAATTAATTGCACATAGGCCCCCGAAGTTTAGTAAAACTGCAAAAAGACCCCAACATTTGACTTGGTCAACATTAGCCGAGAATTACATACGAGTACTCCAAATACGCATACAATACATGCTTACAAACTCCAAGTTACTTAACTAATCTCAATTCAAAGTTTAAGTGAAATGACTATTTTGCCCCTCCTATACAGTTCAGTCAAACTAGGGTTTGCGAAAAGTCAAACTTGGTCAAACATGATATTTAGACTCAGAATATGAATACGAGCAAGTTTCGTGAAGAACACTAAGGCTAGAAACGTCATTTAGAGTGTCGAATTCAAAAGTCAAATATAGAAGAAAATCGACTCAACTAGTCAACTTTAGGGCTGATTTGTAATCAATTGAGGGGGATACTTGAAAATCTGAGAATAGGGTTTTGAAGACGATAGTTCAAGGATTCCAGAACATATTTGAACCCTGAAAAACTCCAAGTATTCAAATAGATATCGCTAGTCAAAGTTGGACAAAAATCACGATTCAATACTTAGAAAATTCGAGAGAGTTTCATGAGTTGAAACTAGCAACTTTAGGCTCGTTTTGTGAGCAATCCGTTATAAATTTGAAAATGACCCAGAGACGATGATTTGAAGTATTATATACCAGCTACACATAGGAGAAAACAGATCTAAATTTCATTAAGTTTTGAAGAAGATACAAGGGTTTGAAAATGGGTGTTTCACCATGTCCTTCTATACTTAGAAAAATTTTGAGCACTCACAGCCAAGAACACATCGAATACCTAGCTAACTAGCCATGTTCAAGCCCGATTTCAGAGGGTTTAGAGATGAAATTGGACCGCGAAATTCAAATGAAACTTGTAGCTAGCATACCCAGGATTACACAGGAAGAAACCGTGCATGATTTGGACAAGAATTGAGGGAGTTACAGTCCCATAAACAGGGCAGTTTCATGAACCCAAAAACATGAACTACAAGAATCAAACTATAACGATTTGTTGTTACAGTCACGATTTGATGATCTAAACGTGTTCTAGACATGATTAGGAGCATGAACAAGCTTTTAAACGATCAAATTGAGCAAGAAACGAAGTTGTACCAAGCTTTGAGCTTTCCGGCGGCAATGGAGGATTCCGGCGATTTGCCGACCGGTTTCAGGCGATTCAACATGTTCCCAGCAGATTTTGGGTTCCCCAGATTCATCCACGACACTCACAGGCCTCAGAGCAACCGTCGGGAGGAAAAATAATGGCCAAGGACGGAGCCAACGACGAGCTCGCGGTTCGCCGGCGCTTTTCGTCGGGCTCTCCAACCCAGAATCCGGCGAGGTCGATTTCCGGCGAGTTGGGTTAAAAAAAGAGGTTCTCCAGGTGCGCCTAGGACTCACGAACACGGGGAAGCAACGATTAGCAGCTGAAAGTTAGCAGGGAGAGAGAATCGAAGGATTTAGAGGCTAGGGTTCTTCGTGTTCAAAACGGGTTTTCGAAGTCGTTAATCGATCATTCGACGAATTGATTGGGGGCTTTTGCTCCTCGTGTCGAGAGCTTCCACCAGTAGCAGCAGAATCGTGAAAGGCGTGGTGGAGGTGGTGGCTGTGTTGGTGGTGGTTCTTGAGGGAAGAAGATGATGAAGATGAGAGAGAGAGAGAGAGAGAGAGAGAGAGAGAGAGAGAGATTTTTTTTTCTCAGATTATGCTGGTGAAGAGGGGTGAGGAGTTGACTTCTCATCTAGTGAGGTGTCAAGTTGTGTTTGACAAGTGTCCTACATGCTAGGGGGGGGAGAAAAGTGTAGTTTTTCAAACTTTAGTGTATAACTAGAATTAGAGCTTCTATTTAATTTCAGATAATTGCACAACCACCCCGAACATCTCTAGTGCTCCAAAATCATTCTAACGACTCCCAAATATTGCAAACACTCCGAAGTTCCAACTTTAAAGCCGTGACAAAAATATTTACAAAATCGCCCCCAAAGTCTTGATATTGCACTTAGAGCTCGCTTGAGAAATAGGGGTGTTACATCTTCTCCAATCCATTCACAGAAGTTCACTGCATTTCACTGCAGTTTTCTACTCTTAAGTGTTCTTCTGTATAGAGCATTATTTCTACATTCATTCACAAGGATTGTTCAAAGTGAACAATAGAGAATTCTTAGTTAATCAGTTAGCTAGAGCAGGTACTAGACAGGTTAGGGAAAACCACAAGCTGTAACAGAGTAAGGGAGCTCTCTGTGTTTGAGTTATAGGGCTTAACTTTTGATTAATAAGAATTGAGTTGAAAATCCTGCAGGGATCTAATCCCTGAGGTAGAGACGTAGGTCCAAGTGGACTGAACTCTATAAATCACTTGTCTTGTGCATTTTCAGTTTATTTACTTTCAGAGCTTTCGCAGCATACAAAAAATGTTTATTTTTCAAGGTTTTGAACTTGTTTTCAAGGCCTTGAAAAAGGCATACTTGTTCTAAACTCTCTGCATCTTCTTCAAAGGCTTGAACTTGTGTTCAAGGCCTTGAAATTCATTGTTTTCATAAGTTTTTTATCTTCCTAGCAAGTGTTGCAAAAAGTTGGCATACTCTAATCGACCCCCCCCCCCTTCTAGAGTATCTTAGCTGCTTATATATCTGCATACTCACACTTTCAGTTAAGAACATTTCCACTTTATCCTCTAACGTAACCCATTTAGTGGAATACAAACCCCCAAAAGTTTCAACCAAATCACACAAGATCCTGAAACATCTCTAGTCTACACTGAGCTATTCGATACACATGCAGTCACCACGGTTTATAAGATGGATTATGTGCTCAGTCCGGTGTGGATTTTCATTAAAATGACCAATCACCCCACCCCTACGTCCAGGCCGTACCAGCAAAAGACACACTACACCAAAAAAGACCGTGCACATTATCCCTAACGACAAATTAAATCCAAAAGCACTCAAATCGTAACAGTCTCATCCTCTATTTCTATTAAAGTGTGTTCCATCTAAAACAAATAAACAGTTATAACATCAGCTGCTGACAATTTATACATATTGTGCTTTTTTTAGGAGGCTCATATATGTGAATGTTACCACGTCTAAAGCTCAACCTGCCATGCCTGCAACCATGGAGACATGAGGCTCTCTCCGGGTTGCCACACCAACAGTCAAGTTCAAAAAGTAGCCTTGAATTGCATAATATATGAAGCTATCATCGCTGGCTCTCGACAAAGTGTTCATCAGCACGTGACATAACATTATGAACAAGTAACAGCCTGAATTGAAGCAGTTCTAATTTAAATTGATAAACACATGTAGCAGCCCGAATTGAAGCAGTTCAAATTCAGTTCATAAACACACTAAACAACCTGAATTGAAGCAGTTCAAATTCCAGTTCATCAACACATGTAACACCTTGACTTGACGCAGTTCCGATTTCAGTTCATCAACACATGTAACAGCCTGAGTTGAACCTGTTCCAATTTTAGTTCATCAATACATGTAATGGCCTGAATTGAACCAATTCCAATTTAAAATCAGCAACACATATAACAGAGAAATAAACCAATTCCTAATTCAAATGAGCAACACCGGTTAAGCAAATCCACAAATCAAACCAGCAAATTAAACCCATAAACCAGCTCCAATTTCAGTTCATTAAAGATATTTACAAAAAAATGAAACCCAATGCACAAATTGTTTGGTAATGACAGGGAAGATAAGAGAGATCGATGGTTTAGGGTGAAGCAACACCGGTGAGATTAAGCAATTATTTCTAACAAAGCAATTATCAACAAAGAGATTCGCAGTTCACAGTATCACGGGAAGAAAGGCTTACCTTGCTCGTGGCTGACGTCGCCGGAGATTCTGCCACTACCGTCGTCCCTCTCGTTCACCGTCGTTGCCTCTATCTCTCTCTGGTTTGCAGGTGCTTCTGTTAATGAGAATGAGAGGAAAGAAACGAGAGCCGGACGATTTAGGTTTTGGGGAGGGGACAAAGGGGTATGAATTTCATTGTTTGTATGGGGGTACTTTGGTAAACATATTGCACTCCTTTACCCGGCAAAAGCTTATCCGTGCTTGTACTACCGATGATATAACTTTTGTTGAAAATCATGCTTATTTTTGCCATCAAGATCGCGTGTGTGTGGGGGGGGGGGGGGGGGGGGGATAACTTATTTACTCCCTTATGTCGGCACCCAAACGCGGGACAAAATGGAGAGGGCATAAGTTATCTTATCCGGCCTCTTTCCCCGGAACTCAAACGTGGCCTGAACATAACTCTCACAGACTTAATACGGTCTCAAATTGTAGCTTCGCCACCCGTCTCAAATTTTCCGTTCTTTGTTGGAGTACTACTTTTTTTATGCTCAATGATGTAGGAGAACCTCTCAAATAACCTATTCTTTCCAAGGTGGTTGCAGAATTATGTTAGGTGGTTGAAAAATTGCATAAGTTTTCAAGATATTAACATGGCACTGCATTATTTCATATTTCATCTACCTTCTTCACTCAATAATGTGATTTTGTTCTTTTAGATGCACTCAATAATGTGATTTCATTATCATAATACTGTACTTTTGACCCTTGTTGGTGCTAGCTATCATAAATCAGATTCCTATCCACGATTTAATATTTCAGAAGGTTGTGTCACACTGTCACTCCACTTGAGCACCAAACCTTGCCAAATGTAAAGAATTCCACAAACCATTCTATGGGTATGTAGTACAGTACTAAAGAATACCAGATCTATATTCCATTTTGAACTTTGTCGGTGACTTCACTGGTGCAGAGTGGAAGCTGAGCAGGGAAAAGCCATGGCCATAGCTTCTCCATCACTGCTTCCTCTGCTTCTATTTGCCAGATTTGCAGCTCTCGTTGTTGCTGTTCTTGTCCTCATTTGGACTTTCTCATTCAAGACCAGCTTTCACTCTCATAGTCGCTCTCAGCAAGATCTAATATATGCTGTAGACTCTCTCTCTCTCTCTCTGCATTTGTGACTGGGTTAAAGATTGAGACTTTACTATGTGTTCTCTTTGATTTTGGGCAGGCATTACATCCCTTGCTTATGGTGATTGGCTTTATTCTTGTCAGCGGAGAAGGTAAATAGTGAAAGAAACAAACATGGGCATAGAGCATTGTGTTGATTTTTTTTTTTTTTTTTTTTTTTTTTTTTGCACAATTGTGTCGAATTTCTTGAATACAGTACTTTGTGATTGGGATAAATTTAAGATATGGGTTTTGGTTACCGGAATACAACCAGATTTTTTTTTTTTTTTTTTTTTTGAGTTTATTTTCAGAAATTGGTTGACTTTTGTTGATTTATTTTGTTTTTTCTCCAGCAATTTTGGTGCACAGGTGGTTGCCTGGTTCAAGAAATTCGAAGAAGTCGGTGCATCTGTGTCTACAAGGACTGGCTTTGGCTTGCGGGATATTCGGGATTTGGACAAAGTTCAAGGGCAGAGATGGGCTTGTCGCTAATTTCTTCAGTTTGCATTCTTGGATGGGTTTAATTTGCGTCTTCTTGTTTGGAGCTCAGGTTTGTTCTTGATAATCCAGAATTCCCAATTTTCTCTTTTCTTCTTGAATATGGTTATGTTTTTTTTTTTTTTTTTTTTTTTTGATGAATCTGAGGCTGGTCCTTTGTTTCTCCGTAGTCCTCTTATTGTCGAGTAATTATTGCTTGCTCCAAGAGCAAATATGACGTGGTGCTCTAATCAATACATCACAGGACACGTCAGGGACACGTAGGAATCCACTTTCTTTTGTCTGCCACTCATTCTCTTTTTTCTTGACGTGTCATGTGCTGTATTGACTAGAGCACCACATGTATTTGCTCTTAGAGCAAACAAAAATTTCTCCTTAATGTCACACTGAGAGATTGGTGACTGAAATGTCAATGCAGCTCCATTATTACTTTTGCCCCCTCAACCTTTGTTGTGTTAATTAGTTCAAAAATGCAATGGAACACTAGCACACTATTGAATCAGAGCACCTAGTCTTATTTTAAGGGACTACTTGTTTGAAAATCAACTGTTAGGAAATACGAAATCTGGAAGTCACATTGTACCCAGTTACTGGGCCGAACATAGAGGGTACTCATGTGCTGCTCTATACGCAAATTAATGGATCCCATCTAAATATTCACGATTAAACCCATCCAAGAATGCAAACTGAAGAAATACGGCCATTCCAGTAACCCTGGCATGTTCGACGCGGATACGGCATTTTTGTGTCCCGGGCACCTTTATTTACTATTTGTAAAACTAAAAAGAGATCTAGATTATAAAAAAGGGCCTGATCCCTGCCTTTGCCCATACCGGGATCCGGCCTCCCAAAAGCTCACAATTTATGGATCCCATCTAAATATTCACGATTGAAGTCGATTATAATCCTATAATCTACATCAATCCAGCTCATCCAAACATGCTCTGTCATATGTGGTACTTTTTTAATGGGGAGCGAAAAATAAGAGTAAAGTGAAAATTATGTAACTTTTATAGGAAGTGGATACATAAATTGGGACACTCGACTAATAAGAGCGAGTACTCGGTGTCCAAATAGATGTGACCATTGTCACAGGTACGACCAACTTAAGCAGTTTGAGTACTTCATTTGTACTTATTGTCTGTTTGAATTATTTACTTCCAACAGTTGATGGAAGCTTCTCTTGTTCGAGGACTATGAGATACCCCTACCCCATGGAGGATGGAAGCCATGGCCCCGTTTCACCCTAAAATGTAACACTTTTGGCTTGTTCCTTGGATATTTTTGCTCTGTTACTTGCACAATGCAACATCTTCATATGAGGACCATGTTGCTTTGGGAAAACCACTTCGGAGAGTATAATATGATGGTGAAAATAAAAGACTACTCAAGTTCTCACAAGCTCCTGTGAGATAAGTGAATGATAATGAACCATCTCATATATTCTTTTAAATAAAAAGTTGCATATATTAGGCAAGACACTCGTTACTCTGTAATTGGGGCTTTGGCCTTTGGGATTTGACAAGTAGATGTTATCCGTGACATAAGTGATGATGCAATGGTCAATGATGTGAATGGCAATGGATAAGAGATACATGCAGTGTCAATGTCTGATTGGGGTTTGGGGATTTAGATTGATGTTATTCTTGACGTAAGTGATGATGTAAACCCTTGCGACAATTTCACGTAGCTTTAGCAGGTCTTCCGCTTCCGGGATTCATCATCCTATTTGTGTTTTATAAAAAGAACTATCAGGTTGATCGATCATTATCCTGATGATATAATGTAATCACCTTTAACAATATTGGGGTTCCTTTATCTCGCGAGCGATGTAGGAGATGGACTTGAGATGACGTAATCGGTCAATAATGTGAATGATAGTAGATAAGAGACAACTTACTGACAATTATGTCCTCGCAAGTGCCATTCACATTATTAACAATCATGTCATCGGAAGCTCATCTGCTTCATCATCTCAACCTGCAGTATTTCGATAACATCTGCAATCTTAATCCCGAAGCCCTAATCAAACAAAGCAACATATGTCTTATCTACTACCATTCACATTCTTAACAATTACTTCATGGATAACATTTGCAATGGATATTTGAGCCCATTCACACAATGACATGTCTCTTATGTGCTGTTATTCACATTATTGAAAGTGACGTTATCGCTCGTCGCTCCTAGTCATGTCTATTAGAGCCTTTCTCGTCCTCAGCTCATTTTCTTAGTCCCGTTCGGTTCTTTAATTTTTTTTCCCATTCTCTCCCTTTCAAACTCTACCTGTATTTCATATGGCTTGAGTTGTTTTCTTTTTTCTTTTGGGGGTGTGGGGGGGGGGGGGGGGGGTAACAAGGAATGGATGATCATGCAAAAGGGTGTGCGACACCAGGACGAAATCACACTAGGCAAAGTTTGCATGGTATTAGACAGTCGTGGATTGCCACATCAAAGTCTTGGATTGCAAGATGTTCTCGGATTGCCAGATTGTCTAGGCCTTTGCAACCACATTGTCTTCCTCCACCCAACCTTCGTAAGCACTTGTGCCTATTCTGTTGCTGCTGGAACATTGAGTTTGAGGAGGGTGTTACAGTTATTTAGTAATTATTACTACGATATAGTCTATTTCCTAGTTAGGTAAATACTAGTCTATTTCCTATTCTGGTTTGCCTATATAAAAGCAGCCTCCTCCCCGTACATATTTATTTACCTTCAAAATACTTACTCTTGTTTTGTATCTGTCGCAATGGGGAAGATGAGCGGTGCTAATCTGTTGAACGGACACAAATCATGAAAGATTTTCTTGCACATAAATCTTGTGATGATAACACAAAAGTTGTGACCATGGATACATCGGAAACGACTCTTACAAACTACTTGGCAGAATCTCTTTAGAGACCCTTTGGTAAGTTCATCGAACTTAGGTGATGACAGATTTGTTGAGCCTCTTAAATAACAACAGATTTAGGTATTGTAGACACAATTAGAGTGTTGACGATGATTACAACAAATATTGAGAGGTTGAGATCTAGCTCTAGTTACACAGTACGAGCAACAATCGAACAACTCTATTGAAATGAACAAATTCAACGCGGATGGTAGAGGCCGCAGTTTGGGAGGAGTAGGATTTAGTGCTCTACCGATAGCATCGCCTGCAGTGCAAGGCTGAAGTGAGGGCACCGCTAGATATACAATGCTGACCCAACATGCCTATTCCCTGTAGCCAGCGCCTTTCCAAGTAGCCTTTGCTTCATCGAGCCATAAATCACTGACCTCCAAACTACAAGCCCCGAATACCTCGTGCAGCGCTCATTCCTGAGATTATGATGTCCCCACCACCAGCCTCAGCGCTGAGCAGACTCAAGCCATAGCCTAAATGCCTCGTGGGACTAAAAGACCCCTGTTGACATTTTAGATCGACCCAGGGCCGAGAGCAGGGGCGGATTCAGGATTTTGCCTCAGTGGGGGCTAAGTATTTTAAAGAGAACATTTTGATAAATAAACCTAAGTAGTGGGTGTTATTGCTTGATTTTAGTGGGGGCTGAAATGAATTTAATGAATCAAATATAGGTTAATATTGCAATTTCTAAAACTTGAGTGGGGGCTATAGCCCCCCACAAGTCCCTGCTTGGATCCGCCAATGGCCGAGAGTCGCTTCCATACTTGGCAGTTTCCTTATTAAAGCAAAACTATTCATGCTTTTGCCATCATGGCACAATTTCTCCTCTCAGTTTAGGGAGCCCTTATCCAATAGGATGTAATCCTTTTGAGTGACGGAATGATTTTGCACATACGATCGTTATTTGATCATTGTTGTTTGTCATTTCATGTTTCTCCAGTTTGTTAACTCGTGGTTACTTTTTATGCTGTAAAAATTTGCTCTTCATATTAGTTGTAGTTTTCTTTTTCATTTGTTGTAATTTTTTTTCTTTTCATTTGTTGTAATTTTTTTTCTTTTCATTTTGTTGTTTTTCATTGTTCCTGTCATTGATGTTTTCATTATAGTTTGTATTGTTTTCATAATTACTACTATTTCTTTAAATTTTAGTAATGGATATATAATTATTTCTATGATTATTTTTTCTAAAATTTTAATGTTCTTTTTATTTAGTTATGTAGTTAATTACTGACTTACTGTTAGCATAATATTGTTTTAAACATTAATTGATGGTGTAAATGTGTTAAAATGTATTTAACTGTTGTTTCAAAAATATGTATTTAACTGGATGATAGAAGTTCTTTGGTTGGAGATTAGAGATGATAATTTACTTGAGTGCAAGGGGAGACATCGGTTGCAGGTGGTTTTACACTAGATACTACCCGACAAAATGAGGGAAACCGAAGTGAACAAGTCATAGGTTGTGTCTGCTGAAATGATTTCTTCAGCCAAACACTAACAGTGAGGCAACTTCAGTTGAACTAGCCCATAAATTGGAGTTACTAAGGACAAAAAAAAAAAAGTTAACTGTTAGAGAATGGTGAGCTTGATTTGGGGTATTGAGGACTCGATGATAACTCGTGATTATGTTGAAATTTGAGAACCACGGAAGGTGACCTGGAAAGTACCAGGAACATGATCCTTGAAAATTTTGGTTGAACGGATGAGGCAGAGGAAGGAATGAGATCTGAATAAATTTTATGGATGAATAACTAGTGAAATAGAAGGAATGATAGCAATTCTTTTTTCTGTTGCTGTACATGAAGTGGTTTTTAGGTCCAAGCCTAATCCTAATGGCTAACCTACATGGCATCTTTTAGGTACAAACAATTAATAGCATCTATCTCATTCACTTCAAGAAGAGCTATCTTCAATTTTCAAACTTTAGTATCCAC
This sequence comes from Linanthus parryae, assembly GCA_023055425.1. Lineage (NCBI taxonomy): Eukaryota > Viridiplantae > Streptophyta > Magnoliopsida > Ericales > Polemoniaceae > Linanthus > Linanthus parryae. The sequence continues at coordinate 132,922,062 of JALGPY010000002.1, read as the reverse complement.
AAAAAAAGGTGACTAGTTTTCTTTCTCTTTTCCTCTTCGTAACCTGCTCGATGGTAGGGTCCCCGAAACAGCTAGAAACAGAAGTGGATAGGAACATCGACCTGACCAACTAGAAAACATAAATGGCCCTCAAAGTAGAATGGCGATACAATCGAAGACTGTCAAAAACATTAAACATAGATAATATATAGACATTGGTAAAACCTTTGGGCCATCAATACAAATGCTTTTATTCTGCAAGACTATATGTGACCTTGTTCTCGTGACTATACTTGTAAACAGCGTATGCATTTTATTGTATTTTACATTTCAGTAGCATATTATCCATCATGGCTTACTTCACCAATTCTTAGATTTTAGATGTTCTCCAGTCAGTGTGTGACAATGACCAGTCGTTTTAATACAGTATACTAGCATGTTTTTTTTCTTGGGAGAAAAACTAGCATCTTATCTAACATGTGTCATATAGTTTCTGAAGTTTTAGATGCTGAAAATATTTTGGAGAAAATGATATTGTTCTAAAGTAGTTGTTGACTTGACCCTCTGTGCTCTGAATTGGCTGGCAGTGGTTGATGGGTTTCTTGAGCTTCTGGCACAGCGTGGAAGCCCGGACAACGAGAGTTCTAATCTTGCCATGGCACGTCTTCCTCGGTCTCTACACATACGGCTTAGCAGTAGTAACAGCTGAAACAGGGCTCCTGGAGAAATTGACATTCTTGCAAACTAAGAGAAATGTAACAAAGCATTCGACAGAGTCCATGGTTGTAAATTGTTTAGGACTTGGGCTTGCTCTACTAAGTGGGATTGTAATATTGGCTGCAGTTTCACCGAAGCACCAAAATTCTCCTGACAAGTTCAAATACTCAAATAAAAGGTGTCTGTCTTCTTAATTTTTGGATTACGGCAGATTATCTACATTTTACTTTTAACCCTTTTACTACAAGCACTTTTGGAATTGTTGAGTTTGGCGTAGGAATTAGTACTATCGAACTGGCATAGGTAAAACTACTCATGTAAGCATCTCCAATAGGCTAGGTAATCATTCAGTTTAGTTAAAATATACATAAACATGTAAAATAATAAGCTTGGATAGACTAAATGACTCAAAATTTTACATATTATGTATCCAGTTCTTTACTAGTAAATAGCTAGAAAATAAGTAGTTAAAAGTTGTTTATATCTATCTTATGATTTAATCTAATAAACTAATAATTTTGATTATTTCATACCTACAAGTTATATAAAATACAAAACATTACTGGGGCAAATGCTAAACATACGTCTAAGCTAAAGTTTTAAATTAATTAAAATTTGCATAATTTATTTATTTACCATTGGAGATGCTCAATATTACTTACAAGTAAACGAATGTAACATAAATTAAATTGTGGAACGAATTCCCGAAGGGCACAAAGAGGGGGTAACTGTGCAAGTATAACTGTTTAATTTAGACGAAACTTGGAAACAAACCTTGTCAATATTGAAGTATCATTTTGTCAACCAAACAGAAGACATTGAAATCGATTTCCTCATAAATATTATGGTCCCTGTTTTACACCTCGAAACCCAATTCTATTATCCCAAATAACACATGTGGTTCTAGTCAAATGTCTACCACTCTCCGTCTCATTCTCCCAAAATTGACTTTTACCATTATTCATTGGGTCCTTTGACAAGGTGATTTAGATATCAATATGATGCATTTTTTTAATAATATTTTTATTGTGTCGGAGAGTAAAAGTTGGTGTATAACACATTAAAAATTTATCAAAAAATTACATGGTTTGCAATTCAAATTATCCGGTCAAAGTGACCCAAATGCGAGTCAAAAGGTCAGAATGGGAAGAACGAGAAGGAACATAGTGTTGTGACTTTAGAGAAAGATTATTTTTGATGAAAAGGAGAAAGACCAACATGACAAAAAAAATATGTCACTATCCTCGGGAGAAAAATAAATGATTTACTAAAACTGTAAACTATATATCTCCGGTTCTGTCAGATTGACCTCTTAAAGAAAATGGTTCTTGTCCATAGGATATGATAATCTTTGGTGCCACTGAAGCTGGTTGTGCTTGTGGTGCTGGTAGCTTGTCTGCGCATAATTAGTCCCTGCTAGGTCATTACATAAATCCTGGATTATCTCTAGTGTCTTGCCTATACTTGTTGGTGATCCAAGTCTGCCATTGCGCATATGCCCCCACATAATTCACATATTCGCTCTTCACCTGGTTAAAGATTGTATCCAAATTTGGTTCTTCCACTGCTCGTTTTCTTATCCTTGTAAACATGATTGACCAAGTCAGACACCAAATTGGTCACACTATATTTTCAAATCTGAAAATTTTGTGAGTCGCCTACCATCAAACAGCTGAGTACCATGCTTGGTGATTCGCTTCATCAGCTCGCATACCCTTACTTTGTCTACAGGATACACAAACTGCCACTTACTTCTCTATTCACTAAATTCATATTATCTCGGTTCAGATCATGGTCGAACCCCTGTAAGATTTATCATCCCCAAAGCCATGGTTTGGGCACTTTCTGAGCAGACTCATAAATCTGTCCTCACGATTCTACAACTGTCTCATCTAATTTCTCGGTAAATGATAAAATTCACCAATGAAACAAGATAGAATTTGCTTAAAAACTCGCGGACTCACTAGTCCCATGTCGTAATAGAGCTCGGTGCCTTGGACTCCAGCTAGTCCCTTGCTACACCTTTTAAACAAAAGGGAACAGTACAAGCTTCAGTGCCTGCGGATCAACATCCTTATACTTTTTATTTTTGCAGTAGGCACTAAACTTCCGAATAAAGTCATTGGGGTCATATTTGATTCCTCAAGAGAATGTGAATTACTTTTAGATCGTCTGAATAATGGATGGTTTGATATCGAAGTGCTCTCCCACTATATCGAGCACTACAATTGATGGATCTTGACCATATGTGAGTGTCTCAAAGCTTTCTACCAAGGGTAAAAGACATTTTCCACCCTCCGACTATGGATAAAAGACATTTTGCCCCCTAATTTATGGAGAAATACATTTTGCACCCCTGTTAACGGATAGAGGGTGGACATATACCACCCTTCTGTTACAATCCGTTAGTGGAGGGGTGCAAACTGAATATTTATGACCATTTTACCCTTACGAATTGTGGACAAATACCACCCTTTTTTGTTTACTATAGTGTTCATCATGTTCTTGAACACCACCTCCATTACCACCAAAGCCACACCACCACCACCACCACCAAAGCCACCATAAACAACAGCAACAACAACACCACCAGCAAAGCCACCTTATTTTCCTGCAATTAAGCACCATTCAAACTAGACCCATTTCCTCAAACTCCAACAAGCAACAACCTGCAAATCCAACCATCCTACAGCCCTGCTACTTTACACCAAACTAACCTACCACCATAAATGCTAATACCTTTCACCCAAATAACTGAACCAATTAGCACCGACCCAACCACCACAGTACCAATTCAGCCTCCAACACCATTAGTATCTCACAAGAGCCATAACCTGCAGCAGCCAAATCACCACAGCCCTGACAACAAACACAACAACCTGTTATCTACTTCACAATTCACATCACCACCTTCACCCACATAGCATACCATCGCATAACCTGCAAAATAACCATTTACATCCAAAACCCCCACCTGACTTCACTACTAGACCTGCAACTCCTTCACTAATTAAACCATAACCATGGCTAAGACACCTCAATACCACTGCTACCTCTTTACCCACAACAATACCCAATTCCTAAACAACAACCGAACTCCATTCACCATAACAGACCAACCAATTCACTCCCTCATTCACTACCAGCCACCATTACCTACTGACTTCCACTCAAACAAACCACCACAACAAACCTGTGGTGGTTTAAATACATTAGGTGCTTAGGTTTCTGATTTTCAGAAGAGTGGGAGAGGATGAAGAGAGAGAGAGAGACAGAGAGAGAGAGAGAGAGAGAGAGATTAGGTGCTTGATTCGACTTTGTGGGTTCAAATTGAGGTTTTTGAAGTTCAAATATGTGAACTCCAGCTCGAATCTGTGAAGCTCCAGACCCAAGCGAAGTAACCACCGAAACCCATCGCCCCCTTTATCTTCATCCCTCATGAAACGTCCAGCGAGATTCTCCAGGACGATTCCGTCGGAGGCGGCGAAGAAGGCTCCCAGTGACGGATGTCGTCCCAGTGTCGGAGAGGTCTACTTCCTTGAAATATAGGGAATTTATGTTCAGTGTGTGAGTGATGAGGGAGGGAGGGAGGGAGGCGATGGTGGGTGAGGAAAAGAAGAGAGAGAGAGGAAGAGATAAGGTTAGGGATAGGAGAGGAGGAGGAGAAGGAAGGAAAGAAAATGTATAGTGCGGTAATTCTGTAAATGTTAGGGGTGTTTTCGTCTTCTTATCTCTCTGTTAGTCAACTAACTCTGACAGGGGTGCAAAATGTATTTTTCCATAAATCAGGGAGTAAAATGTCTTTTATCCATAAACGAAGGGTGGAAAATGTCTTTTACCCTTCTACCAAAGACCTAAAAGACTTATTGTATGGAATTTGATTCTCACGTACATCCAAGCGCGTTAACAGTTCAGCAATTCTGGCAGCAAGCTCCCTGGGCAGCTGTTGCTGAGCCATTTTACTCTCTCTCTCTCTCTTACACATCTTCTCCGATCTCTGAAAAACTATCCCAGTTTTTCTAGTGGGGGAACACGCTCACGAGGGCATACACTAGGTACCCGAAACACAAATTCAAAAATAAAGTAAGATATAAGAGAATAGTAGATGAAATAAAAATAAAATAAATACTTTATACTAATTTATAGCTAAGTAGTCAATTGTTATCCCCGACAGCGGTGCCAAAAAGTTGACACGATTTCTTACGTGTATACGCAAGTGCACGGTCGAAGTAATAAAGTTAGAGTGTTTTTTACTCCGTCTTGTCGAACCCACGAGGATAAGTCGTAATTATCTAGCTGAAAACAAATTAGAGTATTTGTGGAAAGCGGGAGGAATGTTGTTGATTGTTTTATTTTGTCTCCCCAAACAAGCATCGCGCATGTAAATAAATTAACTGGACAATTTTTTTGGTATTTTTTGAACAAAGAAGGGTGATCTATAGATCCCCTAGGGTTTGAGACAATTCTGAATATTGTATTGAAACACGCTATCTTCTAACTAGTTGTGTCGGGTAATAGGTGTCACATCTATCTCTCGATCTCGTGAAACTTTCCCAACAATAGTCACTAGGTCCTCTCGATCCACTAATGCATATCATTGTGGTTCTAACAGCCTAACAAACGCCGATGCCCAAACCAAACACTAACCTATCGAATCTGCCCTCACACGACTATTCCTGTCACCTCACCTCCCATTCTACAGTAATTCGAGAATAACGTCTTGTTCTCTTTTGTATCCAGGTTAAGTCTCTCTCGAGCACCCACCTAGATTGCTAACAATTCCGGAAAACTACTCCATTCATGCTAGAATAGATGTTTAGCTACTCATATTCTTCATAGTAAACAACATGTTGTCCATAAAACTTTATAAAAGAATATAAGAAGAGGATCAAACTAGTGAAACGATCAAAGTATTAACGAGTTCGTGCTCTCCAATGGCTCCAAGCTTCTCTTCGTATGCATATGAATGAGTCTCATAGCCCCTAGGTCGAGTTTTTATCAAAATACCCCGTTCCTAGCTTTAGAAACTTCAAAATTTTTACTTTATCCTAAAAAAATCATGTGCCCGGTGCCAAATTGGCCATACTATCATAAGGTCTGGTCGTACGATCACATCTTTGGTCGTACGACCAGCAGAAGGCGTGCTACGATCAGTTTCTGAAATTTTTCTAAGTACTTATGGTTGTAAGATCACAATCCTGGTTGTATGACTACATTGAGCTCAACGACTATTTTTCTCCTTCTTTCCTTGCCTCCTCCTCACTTCGCGATTTCCCCAAGCTTCCGAAGATTATCCTTACGCTCTATCTTGATCCTCCAAGCTTCAGTTTCCTGTCAAGACAACACGAAACAAAAACCTCGAGATTATATCCACTTCAACTCAATGTGTAAGAATGCCCGCATTCAGCTCGCATGCATATAAAACTTATATTATCAAATTAATCGCATAAACACGGATAACACAAAATTATCCATTTTTTGCTCAGTAGGAAACTAAGTTAATATATAACTCCTATTTAGAGTTATTAAGAAGAACTTGCGACACTCACATATTATCCACACAACGTTCTCATTGAGGGTCAATCCAGTACACCATTACTCCTAATGCGTACCCATGTGTTATACTTGATATTGTAGGGTTTTGATTCATGGATCGCGCAAACGGAAGCATAATCAAACAAATAACCATGCAAAACCCTCCAAGGATCACAAGTCTAGATGCATAACGATAGTGAAGGTAAGAAATCATAAACACACCTTTGGGTTCTCCTTGATGACTTCAAACGCGAATAGTGTCACGTTCTCTATAGTTGATCCACGCCTAGAGTTGATCCTAGATCTCCCAAACTCCTTGGTGCTAGCCCGGAATAAGAGGAGGGTGAAGGAATCACGCAAAACGAGACAAAAAGAGGGGCTTCGGCCCTCTTTTTGGCCGACGGGGTGAGGGCGGCGGCAAGGGGGTCGGGTTCGGCCTCCTTGTTGCTTGCTCTCTCTCCTTTGTTCTCTCCCACTCTTGTTATGTTCACTAATGAGCATAAGTTATGAGGAAGGAAGGAAGGAGGGTCCTTTATATAGTCCAACAACTCCTTGTTAACTACCTAAATGACTTATTCTAGTCCAACTAGAATTCAATTTAGTCCCTTCATTGCAAATTAGTCCCTACTAAGTTTGCAAGGGTTTGCAAAGTGATCCTTCTAATTAATTAATCCAATTAATTAATTCCCAAATCTAGTACAACTCTATATAGCGTGTGACCCCATAGGTTCTATCTAGTTGGTAGCAACTATTTGCTAATATGGAGCGGTTTCTAGCAAAACATCCATTCTAGCCAACTAATAGAATAGTCATCTTGACAACCTTTGTACAAGTAATTGTCTCATCCCTTTGCCTCCATATCCGGATTGGACACGAGACATACAAGTCACACTCGTATATCCAATCCATAGTTTCTCGATCTATGGGAATAGCCTTATTCGTGCAAATAACATCAATATCCCATATATTGATTTATTTGAGTCTGGCCAGACATTCTATAAGCACTATCCCTCGAGTGGCCTAGGATATTTGCTCCCGTTATGTGGGAGGGGCAAATCCTCTCTACGTCCACTACGATCTCTAAGCTTGCTTCTCATTGTATCCAGTACACGCCTTTATAACTACCCAGTCACGGTGTAGCGTTTAACGCTACCAAGATCACAATGATCCACAACTAGAATATCTAGTGACTTCAAGTCTAAGGATGACAATACCATTGCACCGCGAGAAGCACTTGTGACTCAACATAACATGTATGTAGCCTTCTCGGAGATGGGTCAATCCAGTGCAACATTCCGTAATGCACACCTATGTGTTGGATCGTGATATCTCCATATCAATCCAACCCCATACTAGTCTATAGATGATTGTCCCATTAATCATTATACTTGACTAGGGATATTTAAGATAAACAACACGATTGTAAATCTAAGGACTTCATTATATTAAATATCCAATAAATAATAAATGAATTTTCTAGCCATATACAAATTCATACTAAACTAGATTGCCTCTAGGGCATCTATTCCAACAGATATCTCATATCAGCCTACCCACATACTAGTCTCGATGCATTATAGTCGTTCTAATTAACAATAATACTAGACTAGGGACATTTAAGAATACAACATGTATTCTAAGGACTTGACTTCAATATGTCAACATATCACCATATAGATAACCAAAATGATTGAAACGCCTTTATCATGAATGTCACGACAATATAGATTGCCTCGAGGGCATACATCAACAAGCCTAACCCTAACCCAAATCCAGATCCTTAAGACATGACATTTGAAATACTCCACCTTTGATCTAGGGATTTTTGGTAATTTGGCCTAGGGTATACTGGTCAATTGTGAATCCCTAAAAAAACGTGACTAGAACCCTAACCAAACCCTAACTAAACCCTAGCGAGACAATGACCCAGTACCCCAAATCTAACGTAAGGACATTTTAGTCATTCAGACCTAAGAGTATTTTGGTCATTTATGAAATATCATATTTTTTATTTATCTCAAAAATTTTCATCCTAATAACTCTATAAGCTCTCATCTCATTTCACAAACCACACTTCCCGACTCCAAAAAGTGACACAAGCACCTAAATATCTTACCTGATCAATGATTAGTCAAAATGTAAATAGTGAAAGCCACCATCCCACTTTCCCAATTAGCTACTAGAGGGAGGCAAGCCTCTTTTGGCTGGTCATTTCCCACATCTCACATCTCTCTATCTTCGATTCTCTCTATGATACACGAGGGTATCGTAGCAACTATTCCAGACTTTGCAATCTCCAAAAAGAAGAGGGAAGAACGATAAAAACTACTACTGAATTAATTGAGTCTCTTGCATAAAACCCGGAAACAATCCCTCAGCACACATACACGCGCACACACACACACACACACACACATCGAGATAACTAAACAAATGCAGAAATTACCTAAAATCCCAAAACTAATAGTTCACTTAAGTTATCATCTAAATAATTCCTAAAGTTACTCAATCTATCGGGCGGTCGACGTATTCGGGTCCCACGTCTAAACGTATCCTCCTGTTTCTATGTATCCATTGTTGTCTTACACATGTCCTTCTGTTTCTTCTGAATCAGCCAACTTTTTTTTTTATTGGGCCGTTCCTTATCTTTTAGCCTACTTTTGACAATTTTTTCTTATGAATTTTGTCATGAAATACTATTTATGTCATCATATTTTTAAATATGTTCACACTGCTTCTATGTTTAATGGTTATTTTTTTATGTCTTCATGTTACTTTTAGTGCCAGAATTGTAAATGACACATTTTTTGAATTTTTTTTTTAGACTTTAGTGCATGTTTGGCATCCCTGTTTTAATCAACTTTGATTAAAAACAGGGTTTTAAACTCATTTGATACGTCTGTTTTTTCCCTGTTTAAAAACAAAAACATGCGGAAAAACAGCTGTTTAAAAAAACAGCGAATGTGGTATTTTTTCATAATATTGGTGTTTAAAGACATTTCAACTATGATTAGATGGAAGACATATTAAATATATGTCGGCATTGTACGTTAAAATGACATTCAAGCAAATTCACATTGAAATTTAGTGATTTTGTCAAATGTGTTTTTGATTTTAAACACTGTTTTTAAACGGATGCCAAACTATTTTTTAATTCTGTTTTTAAACGTTTTTTTTCAGCACATTTTTTTCCCCACTGTTTTTCTTGTTTTTAAACGGATACCAAACAAGCTCTTAACTGTTTGCGTCTATGGTTCGAACAAATCATTTATGCAGAGACTTTTTAAACGCTCTTGAGCTAGCAACATTTACTACTTCAACAATAGAGGTAGTAGTTCACTTTAGACAATTGGATTGGGAATAATTTGGGATATGACATCCATCACATATTAGGGGAATAAGCCCAAAAAGGCCAACCAATATGTGGACAACAGGAAAGTAAAGGGCCGCCTTCACTCTTTCACTATACTGGCATTATAGACAAGATAACTATTTTGTCCTTCTCTTCTTCCTCTTCATCAACGGCTCAAGCAGCCGAAACACCAGGGAAAAACCATATTCGCCTTTGAATTAACAGTTTCTGGGGTCTTTATCAGTCTGTACATTTCCTTTCACTGCCACTTTTTTCTCTCTGGAGTGAACGAAACTCAACCTAGCTGGAGGGTTTCAATCCATTTGGGGCAAAGACTGGCCACAAGTTATCTGGTTGGTTGTTGTTCACGTCTCTGCTACACAGTTGGGGGTGGACTATTCTATTTATCAGAAACTGTTTGGATACCAACAATTTCTCTCTCCATGAAAGGTCTGAAATCAGATAAGATGATAATGCCCGAGTATGTAGTGATGAATCTTACTTTCCGGGACTTTTTGTAGCTTCCCTATTCTGGGTTTGTCCTAAAAGCTGCATCAGAGATTGTAGAAATATTCTTTTTACACAGTTTTAGGTTCTGGGTTGCTCATGTTTTGCTGTAAATGGAAGAATTTGTCGGTTCTCTGAGCCATGGGATTGGCCAGAAATGGGTGGAGTAGGGTTATGAGAGGTGGGTTTTGGATGTAGATGCGAGGAAGGTCCAGTTTAGCCCATATACATGATAATAGTCAGGTTAGGCCTTCTTGTTGCTGCTTCTGTTGTAGCATATGCAGTAAAGCAGATTAAGGTTAAAAGACCCCAGTCAGAGGAAGAAGAGGAAACTCTAATCAATCCTACAGGTACTACTTCAAAGCTACGTATCTTGTTGCAAAGTGTTTTTAGGGGTTTTGATGGCCTTTTTATTGCTGTTCTTTGCTTGACATGTAAACTTCACCTCTATATCACTCCATGTTAACTTATTTTGTGATACTTTGCCTCAGACAATGGAGAACCTATTGAAGAAGATTGTAACAGAGGGGAAGATGGAGTGCATGTCGACTGCTCGACAGATAGCCTCAAAGAAAAGGATGTGAGTATAGACAGAAACCTTAACAACAAGACCCGTGTTGCACTTTTATGTTTCTCTTCTTGATTTTTAATTTTTTGTTGTCATGTGCTCCCTTCAATCATGTGTTTGTGTACTATAATCGATCAATTTGTGTGTAATTTTAGTATTGATAACGTGATTTGCATATCGTAGTGGGACGAGGACGAGGAAGAGGAGAAAGAAGAGGTTAAATTGATCAGTGGCATCATAAACTCATCCCGCAACAATTCATTTGATTTTGAGGATGATATTTTACCTGAGTTTGAAGATCTTTTATCTGGGGAGATTGATTTTCCATTACCTAATGACAAGTATGATACCGAAAGGATCTCCAAGGCGGAAGAAGAAAGAGTTTATGAGGCTGAGATGGCAATCAATGCAAGCGAACTGGAAAGGTTGAGGAATTTAGTAAAGGAATTAGAGGAGAGGGAGGTTAAACTTGAAGGCGAACTGCTAGAGTACTACGGCTTGAAAGAACAAGAATCTGACGTCGTGGAACTGCAAAGGCAGCTCAAAATCAAGACAGTGGAGATTGATATGCTTAAAATCACAATAAATTCTTTGCAGGCTGAGAGGAAAAAGCTACAGGAAGAAGTGTCACAGTCGGCTTCTACAAGGAAAGATCTTGAGGTAGCCAGGAACAAGATTAAAGAGCTACAGAGGCAGATTCAGCTTGAAGCTAATCAGACAAAAGGTACACTCTTGTTGCTCAAACAACAAGTTAATACTCTTCAGTCCAAGGAACAAGAAGCATCCAAGAATGACGCGGATCTTGAGAAGAAGCTCAAGACTTTGAAGGAATTAGAGGTGGAGGTTGTTGAGCTCAAGAGAAAGAACCGAGAGCTCCAGCATGAAAAGAGAGAGTTGGCTGTTAAATTGGATACCGCGGAGTCCAGGGTTGCGTCCCTCTCTAATATGACAGAGGTACAAGTCTCAGTTGATATCTATGTTACCTAGTGTTCATAATTATTGTCTATGCTGTACTTGTTCTGTATATCTAGCAACTTGTACTCATGGTATGGGAAGCATTTAGAAGAGTATTCCCTCCTGAACGTTAGTATCTTTGCTTTTTTCATATTATTAATCAAGTATTGAAGATCGTCCTTGACACAGATTATAGTTGTGTCAAAGTCACCTGACCAATGTCAGAGCCAATCAAGAAAAAGTATTTGGTACACTGAGACTTCATAGTGCTTACTAGAGGTAGTAGACCCCCATGCTGGTTACCTTAAATAGTTGTTCATTGTAAAACAAAGAAGATGAGAAGGAGAAGGAAACATCCAGATCCTACTAAATAAAACCAACTTTCTAAATCTCCATATCTGTAGTGCCAATTCTTCCTATTTCCTTAACAAATGTGAAAAATATCAAGCTACCTTGTACATGTGAATAGAAGTCTGGGAAGAGTCTAAAGTGAATAAGAATAGATGTGAAACATAAGTCTTGTTTTTAAAGTTGTCATACTTAAATGGATTTAGGTCTCTGCACGCTTGGTTCTGTCCAGTTCTGATGGTCTTCTTTTGATGCTGCTGCAGACTGAAATGGTTGCCCAGGTAAGAGAGGAGGTCAATAATATGAAGCATGCAAATGAAGATCTCTTAAAGCAAGTTGAAGGACTTCAAATGAATAGGTTCAGTGAAGTAGAGGAGCTAGTGTATCTTCGTTGGGTCAATGCATGTTTAAGATTTGAACTACGCAACAACGAGACACCTACAGGAAAAACATCAGCTCGTGATCTTAGTAAGAGTTTGAGCCCACGATCCCAAGAGAAGGCCAAACAGTTGATGTTGGAGTACGCCGGATCAGAACGTGGCCAAGGGGACACAGATTTGGAAAGCAATTATTCTCACCCATCGTCCCCAGGAAGTGAGGATTTCGATAATGCTTCTATGGACAGTTCTTTCAGCAGATATAGCAGTGTAAGCAAAAAGACCAGCATAATGCAAAAGCTTAAGAAATGGGGCAAAAGAGATGATTCCAGCGCTCTTTCATCACCTGCTAGATCCTTTAGTGGAAGCTCTCCTGGCAGAGCTAGTATGAACTTTAAGCCAAGAGGTCCATTAGAAGCCTTGATGATGAGGAATACCACTGATACTGTGGCAATTACTTCATTTGGCAAAGCAGAAGAGTCTCCCGAAACGCCAAAGGTTGCTTCTGGGGAGTCACTAAATAATGTTGCATCTTCGTTCCAATTGATGTCTAAATCTGTTGAGGGTGTTCTAGACGAAAAGTACCCGGCGTATAAAGATCGGCATAAATTAGCTTTGGAGAGGGAGAAACAAATCAAGGAAAAGGCCCAGCATGCTAGAGCAGTTAGGTTTGGTGACACTACTACTATGTTGAGTTCTGGCTTTGAATCTAGACCCAAGTCAGCGATAAGTTTGCCTCCCAAACTATCTCAAATAAAGGAGAAAGTGGTCATCTCTGGTGATTCAAATGATCAATCCAGTGATGGTAAGGCAAATGATAGTCCAACTGTTGTCAGCAGAATGCAATTTGCACATATAGAGAAAAGACCTCCACGAGCGCCTCGTCCACCTCCTAAACCAAGTGGAGGTGCTTCTGTTAGTGCAAATGCTAAACCCACTGGCGGGATTCCACCACCTCCTCCTCCACCAGGTGTTCCGCCGCCACCACCGCCACCTGGTGGACCACCTCGCCCACCTCCTCCGCCAGGAAGCTTGTCAAAGGGGGCAGGGACTGGTGACAAAGTTCACCGGGCTCCTGAACTTGTTGAATTTTATCAATCATTGATGAAGCGCGAGTCGAAGAAGGAAACAACAACATCTTTGATATCTTCAACATCCAACACATCAGAAGCTCGGAGCAACATGATTGGGGAGATAGAGAACAGATCTACATTCCTCCTAGCTGTATGAGTGTCTTTCCTCTGTTTCAATTTACATGACAGTTGTGTAGCCTCTGACAGGTTACTTTGAAAAAAAAGAGACTAATTATCTGTTATCTATATTCAGGTGAAAGCTGACGTAGAAACTCAAGGAGACTTTGTGATGAATCTGGCATCTGAAGTCAGAGCATCATCCTTCACCAGCATAAATGATTTGGTGGCTTTTGTCAACTGGCTTGATGAAGAACTCTCTTTTCTGGTATGCATGTTAAACTAACCTGTCGAATATTACTACATTCACGTATCATTCTTTGGAATGAAAATGATGATATAATAACAAAGTTTAATTATCAAACAAGCTAATGTATATAGGATATGATCATGTCCTCAAAGCACTCACCACGCTTCCTTTGATGAATAGCTTTTTGACGAATGTCTTTGCTAAAAGGTTGTCCCTCATAGTGGTCAGATAAGCTTCTTCTGGTAACAAAAATGTACACATCCGCAGTTCTGCTGCTTTTAGTTTGTCAATTTGGGAATGTGGAACAATTCCTTTTATGTAACTGTTGCTTATTAAACCTCCCTTGAAAACATTATGAATTGCACTCACTGTAATTTTCCTAATCAACATTCTGTATTTTGTAAGGTTGATGAACGAGCAGTGCTCAAGCATTTTGATTGGCCAGAAGGGAAAGCAGATGCTCTAAGAGAGGCATCCTTTGAGTACCAAGACCTGGCGAAGCTGGAAAAGCAAGTGTCCACTTTTGAGGATGATCCCAAAATACCTTGTGATCTGGCTCTGAAGAAAATGTACAAGCTACTCGAAAAGTATGCGCTCTATTCTGATGCATGTTTATGTCGATCTATTGATCTATCCTTATGGAATGTTGATTTTTTGGGACAGGACAAAGTCAAAATATGCAAAATTTATGTTTGGGTTACATTGGAAACAATGGGATTAATTAAGATATCACAAAACCAAAAGAGATATTTCTAACTCCAGAATCTAAATAGAGTATCAATTTTCATGATTGTCGGGTAACTTTTCAGTTTCCGTTTGCATCATCAGATCTTCTCGTCTGCCCATTTTCCATGGCAATATTCACATTCAGATGGAGAAATTAATCTGTATCATGTGAATTTCTGTATTACTTCTCATATTTCATGTCATTGTCCAGGGTGGAACAGAGTGTGTATGCACTTCTTCGTACAAGGGACATGGCAATGTCTCGTTATAGAGAATTCGGCATTCCAATTGATTGGTTACAGGATGCCGGTATAGTAGGCAAGGTGAGACTCAAAACTTGACGGAATGATTCCACTGTGCTTTGACAATCTATAATTAGCACAAGAAGTACATCAGTGAAAAGAGTGTGATGACATTTTTCTATAATGTTTGCAGATCAAGCTCTCTTCTGTACAATTAGCAAAGAAATACATGAAACGAGTAGCCACAGAGCTTGATGAAATGGATGGACCTGAGAAGGAACCAAATAGAGAATTTTTGCTTCTTCAAGGCGTGCGATTTGCTTTTCGTGTTCATCAGGTAGGATTCATTCAAACTTCATAGAACTATATGAATTATGAAATGCATAGCATTGAATTGGTAAGAAATAACATAAAGGTCAAGTACCCTTAAAATAAATTGATGGATTCTGAGAGTAAAAAGAAAAAGGAAGAAACAAATTAAATGAGAATTTCCTAGTTAGGGAATTCAAGTTACCACTACAGCTGATTGAGACTTGTCTTCTTTCTAGTTTGCGGGAGGTTTTGATGCGGAGAGCATGAAGGCGTTTGAAGATTTGAGGAGCCGTGTCAGGACACAAACTGGAGAAGAGACTGCTATAGAAGCATGACGTTCCTATTTTTATGTGTAGTTTTTCGCTGTATACTTCTACTTCATCTTTGTGCAGGTATGTACCCATTCTATATCGAACATTGTACAATCATATACAATTTATAGTTCAGTTCTCGTATAAAAGAAATCTTATCATACATTGTTCTGGTAGATGATCCCCATATGCTAAACAACGATTAAAAGAAAAAAATAAAGCATTTAATCATTGTTTTCATCTCTAACAGACTCTGTTCGTATCTTCGTACACAATCTTTTATGTTGAATTAATAGACTAATGTTTTACGATGCATTGTCCGATTGACTGGATCCTGTGGAATCAGAGTTGTGCTACATTTATGCAGAGAAGTTAGCAACGGAATAACGGATGAAATAGCGATTTTCAATTTTACAACGTTCGGTAACTAAATTATCCAAGAATATCCAAGAATAAAAAGCTCATTAGATTCCGAAGCACGGTTTAATTTTGTCGGGAGAAAATTTTGAAAAAGCATGGTTGATTTCAGAATTGAACGTTTGACCGACTTATAATGATGGTCTAAATCATAGTTATCAATACTGTTCCATTCCTGTTCGGTTTTTCCATTCGAACGGATCATCCGGGATTCGTCCGGAACGGTGATCCGTTTCGGATTTACCGCAATTATAATATATATTTTTACTAAACATATATAGTTGTATTTAAGTAAAACTTTTAAAATATGCATGTAGAAGACCCTATAAATCATAACACAATTGTTTTAACTTTTAACATAAATTTGTTTAGAAAATGTTGGAAACGTTATCACAAAAAAATGTTAAGAACTTAAAATAATTGGAAAGAGGTGTTCCAGTGTTCCTGATTTGGTCTGGAGCTGCCGGATTTGCCAGGAACAGACCGGAATTGACGAGAACGGGCCGTATTTGACCGAGACGAAATTCGAGTGGTTCCATTACGTTTTCAGTGACAAAGGAACGTTCCGGCAGGAATGGAACAGACTTAAATAACTGTGGTCCAAATCGTTTCTCTCTCAAAAGAAAGACCAGTTGTGATTGAGTTAGCTATGCACTTCACATCTATTGGATCACATGGCATCTCTCTTACGGAACTTTTGTAATTCGGTTAGCTGTGCACTTCACATGCATTCGATCACATGGCATCATAAATGAGTACCATCAACAGCACTGTAGAACTCAGTTGTGACAACCTATTTCGACAAGCTCTACATATGTGATGACTCTCACGCGGTATATACTTAGCATTAACCCTCTTAGGCCAGTTTGGGTATGCTATAACAGTGCTAGAAGCTGTCGCGTGACGATAACGGTGGAAAGTTGCTGTGAATTTGAGATAAAATGTATTTTGTAGATAATACATAAAAGCTACGGTGAAATATTAATATAATAATTTTGTGTTTGATAAACCAAGTGAACCTGCTTTGAGATAAAGATTGATAATTTTAAAAATTGACACATTAATTTTAAATTTTTTAAAAATTCTAAGGTAAACTTGGTTGTTGATAAATAATTAAACGCAAGTTCCGAAAGCAGAAACAGCCCGATACCAAACCGGCCCTTAGTCTCGTACTTTGACTACAAAATGTTTTGAAACAAATATTAGTTAATAAGACTTTGACAAAAAATGGTCTGGGACTAAGACGTTTGCTGAATCCAATGTATTTTTTTTTGTTGGATTCTTGCTCGCGAAAAAAAAAAAAAAAAAAACCTCAATCACGAAAGATTTGATGTGGTCTGCGGAGAGAGCCCTAACCCTAGCCCGCTAGCCGGCAATTAATTTTTTTCAAAATACCAAGTCGAGAAAATGTGTCGCAACTTGGTTTTCCTTGACCTTCATCCTTGAAAAAAAAACAGAAAAAAGCACAACTAACTAAAGCAACTACATGAATAAATTTCTCAAAAAGACATGAAAAAATTGGGGCATTCTTTCGTAACAAAATCAGAAGAAATCAACCCCAGAAATAACTGAAACTAAGCAAGCTAACTCATATTTTTGCATATTCTCATCCTGCTAAAGACTAGACGACTGGCAAGGGACTAGCTTTCAGAGTCCGCAGTTCAGAAATTCGGTTTCCAGAAGCATCATAATAAATCACTCCAGAAAAAGTTGGCGGATTGCACTTCTCGCCCATCAAGATCGTCTTCTGCCACACTCCGTCGTCTTCTCCGATCCTTTTTTGGTCTGTATCAACCATTTCAGCAGCATCACTAGGGGAAGTTCTTGTGCCTCTCCGAGCTTGTTTCACCCAAAGTCCTACAAGAGTTGCTGCTGAAATAAGAAGACAGACAACTCCAAGCACCACGAAACCTAGCACCATTGTTGTTGTTTCTGGAAAATGGAATGCTAGTATGTTGTTCTTTTGGTGGGAAAAAAAGTTATAACTTATAAAGAGATAGACACAAGTAAATTTAGGGTTTATCTCTCTCTGGGGTTGATACATGAAATTTGATATCTTTTTTCTCCCGTGTGAGAGATTTGAGAGACGAGGAAAAGTAAGTCAAAAAATGGAAACAAGATAACTTTACTATAGTCCAACTGATTGAAAATTAGGAATTAAATGGATAATAGTTGAAGTAATCCACCAAAAGATCTGTTTTGAGATCTGTAAAGGTCATTTAAATCAATAGGAAAAATCAATTACAGATTATTTATTTTTGGTAATGGATAGGGATGGCAACGGGTCGGATCTGGATCGGTTCAGGCACTTCCGGATCCAGATCCGGCCAGAAGAAATGGGATCCAGATTCGTTCGGATCGTCACCGGATTCGGATCGAATTGGATCGGGTTTCATTCAGCTGATCCAAATTCGATCCGCCGATCCATATATATGCGGTCAGATCGGATTCGGATCGGATCAGGCTCAGATTTGCAATAAAATACAAAAAAATAATATAAAAAATAAATACTAGTTCATACGTTAAGGCATGTTTGTAAGTTACGAAGCCTAAAACACAAAAGAAATGGCTTTGTAGGTTGGAGTTACTATTTTAATCTGCTTGGAAGTGTAAGTGGGGGGGGGGGGGGGGTAATGGAGGTATATTTGTAAAGCACACATATACGTCGAATCGGATCGCGTCGGAACCGGGTTGATCTGCCCTCCGATCCAAATCCAAATCCGATCGAGTCTGGCTTGCCGGATCCAAATCTGATCCATTTTCAATTGGAACGGAGGGTAATGGAGGTATATTTGTAAAGCACACATATACGTCGAATCGGATCGCGTTGGAACCGGGTTGATCTGCCCTCAGATCCAAATCCAAATCCGATCGAGTCTGGCTTGCCGGATCCAAATCCGATCCATTTTCAATTGGAACGGATTCGGATCCGATCCATTCGACTCAGATCGGATCGGTAGGATTCTTATTTGGTCATCTCTCATCAAATAGGATTGTTACTTTGAAATCGAACTGCTTTTATAGATACCCTTGTGCAATCTAAGGTTCTTGATTGAATTTGTTGTTCAACTTGGTTCGCGTCACTACACAGAAGTGAAATTGATGTAAAACCCAGTTCAATTTTTCATTTTTTTGAAGAGTGTTCTTTCAATTGAACCCTTTTTGGGTAATTCAACGTTATGGCCTAGAAATTACAGTTGAGCTCTCATGGTGACAATTTCAAGTTTTGAAAACTATTGCTTTTTGATGTAATCACCATTTCTTGGTGGTGGGGGTGGGGGTGGGGGTGGTGTTGCTGGTGAGGATTTGGTGGTGTTGGAGGTGATGGCCAAGAAAATCAAGAACACGATGAACACAATATTAAACAAAAAAGGGTGGTATTCGTCCAAATTCTCAAGGGTAAAATGGTCACAAAAAAGTCATTTTGCACTCCCCACTAACGGATTGTAACCGAAGGGTGGTATCTGTCCATCCTCCATCCGCTGACAGGGGTGAAAAATGTATTTTTCCATAAACCAGGGGGTAAAATGTCTTTTCTCCATACTCGGAGGGTGGAAAATGTCTTTTAAATTTAAGGAACATATAGCTTGCTGCGCAAAATATTAAAGGGTAAAGACACTGACCACCCCTGAATTTTGGATTAATTTCATCCAACTACCATGACTTTTGGAAAAAGACACTCAACACCCAATTAACGGAATTATCCGTGGACACTTAGCACCCTTATGTTATGTTCCGTTAAAAAAGTGGTTGATTGGATTTTTTGGAGCATATTGCCCCGGTGTGGTTTTCTTTGGACTTTTTTTTACCTCTTTTATCATCAGGAACATTAAGAACATCCACCAAGAATCACCAACACTACCAAAAAAATTGTGAATATCAAAACAAATGATGATACAGATTGAAATCCAATTCATAATTATATACCATATAAAACCATCAATTTATCCAGAACCAACACAATAATTGTAAGTTGTAAGCTACTTCTTCCCTCAAACCAAAACCAAGATCAAACAATCCATCTCCAAAGATACTTCGCTCTTCAAGACCCCCCGTAGTCCGATTAATCTGAACCCGAATCACCACAACCATCATTTTTAACAGATTTTTCAAGTGAATAGATATCATCTTCAATCTCTTACTTTGTGAGTGCAATAAAAAACCATGCTTTTTCTTCTTTTTATCTACAGCTAACTGAGAGCCACCACCACGAGAGGAATTAGCTTCCGGATGACTAGTCACCAGCTGAGCCGCCTGAGCTTTGGTAGCGACGCTGCCGCAGCCTCCACCTTTGGATTTTCTAGCATTAGCACTACCGTTTGATTTCTTGTGGAGTGGCTTTCTAGGTCTCAAATTCCATGTTCAGCCTTCACATTCATCGAAATTCATTTGTTCTGGCCCTTTCTTACCTTAATCTTCAACCTTTTTGGGTTCTTCTGGGACATTAGTAGATTTGGGCTTCTTGGCTTCCACTGGAAGATCAAGAGCCTTCATCGTTTTCGGAACCCGGATATAGATCTTTGAATATCTGATCTCCTTGTGGAAAGATACTAGCTATATCCACCATCACACATGCCGATATCCATCTTCCGCCTTGACACGATCTCCGCAAGTGTACGGTCGTCGTGTATAGTAATATCCGGTAAATCCGGGTTTGTCGAACCCAAAGGACTTCTCGCGAACGAATTAGGATGATTAAATTTAAAGTGGACAAGTAATTGAGTTTGTTTAACTAACTAAGAATGTAAATAACAAGTAATAATTAAAATTGAGATCAATACGAGGGATAAGTATCAGGATATCTCTTCTAGTTCATCAGGGATCTCACACCGTTAATGATTTTACGTTCATGTAACACGAACTTGTTTTACTTAGCCAAACGAGCACCTATGCTTTGAAGATTCCTCAACCAAAGCCTATATTCAAACTCTTGTACCTGATTCCTCTAGCCTACTCAAGTTCAAATAAGCATTATGTTCTTGTGGTCTACTCTTAGTTCTAGCTAACTAGCAAGATTCATCAACACTAGATACTGCTAGTGCTTATTTCAAGTTTCCGGTAGCGAATGTTGATTCCTCTAACATCCTCTACCTATAATCATCCTATTGAGAGCTCAAACAATAGAAACGATAGAATTAAGTACATAAATCAAGCATAGCTAAGAAAAACACATTCAATTAAGCTAAAAGCATGAAAAAAGATCCATAAATCACCAACATGGTGTTCAGACCCTAGTTCCCTACGACATATACCAAATAGAGGGCTTAGCTAGGATTACACATGATCAAAGTACAAAGTTTCAATGATCATAAACAAAAACTAGAGAAGAAAAGAGAAGAGAAGAGAGAATCAAACGATGGTCTCCAAGCTCCCAAGGATGCTCTTCTTCTCACCAATGGCGTCCCCTAGATGAATGAATGCCCTAGGTCGTTCTCCTTTATCAAAACCCTGTTCTTTTCTTTTTAGTTTTGCGAAATAACACTTTTACCCCCTTCTACTTACGTTAGATCCACTTTGTGATCTTGTGATCACAATTTGTGATAATAGGATCACATTTTGTAGTTGTAGAGTCACGTTGCTCTTCTATGTGGTCTTGCACTTGATATTGTGATCATAGGATCACCTTTTTTAATTGTAGGATCACGTTGATCTTCCATGTGGTCTTGCACTTGATCTTGTGATCACAATTTTTGATCCTCTGCTTCCAGTGAGTTGCTTCTTTTCACTCCTCTTAAAATTTTGACTAAGTCTTTTTCTCCTCTTAGCTTTTACTCTCCTTCTTCTATTCTCTCATTCATTCCTTGCGTTTCTTTCTTTCCGAAGTTCACTTCCGCTCCAAAATCCGCACTGCAAGCTTCCAGTTCCTGAAATCCACAACACGAACAAATATTGGAACACCAAATGCGACAAATAAAGCATAAAACATGCAAAAAACGCCCGAATTACACCATGAAGTCCAAATACTCAAGTATGCTCAAAACATATAAGAATTGGTCATTCTCTCATGTAAATCTCTCTAAACACACGCAAAACGGTGGTGAATCCTATAAGAATATAACTTCTATTGTGGAGTTATCAAATACCCCCACACTTACCATTTGTGCGTCCCGAGCAAAGTCTCATCTACTGCATTTACCTGTCTGCTAGCCGACAAGACTCTAGCGACTCCAACATGGCTAACGACACAACAATGCAGCAATATGATGCAAATGCGATTCTAGACTCGATCTTACAATTATTTAAAACATCCAATTTCTCTCTTTTTGGCAAGAATAGGCAATCTCCCTCTCATCAACTGAAAATCATCAAGCTTTCACTAATCTATTTTGAAATTCATATACACGCAGCAAGAATTTGAAATAAAAACAATTCTATGCAAAAGCTCACTAAGGCGTCCCCTTTCGACCACCAATTCAAACCAAGACGCAAGCACGTCCTAAGCTTCATTGGGCCTAATTCAGCTCAAATTTCACTGTAGACTTTCTTCGCCGAATCATCTGAGGGTTTCAGACCCTCTTAGCCTTTATTGCGGTTGAATGCAAATTGTCCCGGTAAAGGGAGTCACAACTCCTGTGAAATAAGGCTTGACTCTAATTTTCCTCTCTAAGCTCTACTTGGATTGAATCTAAATTTTCGGTTTGACGGGAAACACATTAGTTTGTTTCTCCTTGAAACACATTTTTTTCTTTCTTTCTTCAAATTTGCTCATTTCTTTTCTTTCCTCCTCTGTTTTTACAACCGTGCAGTAAAGCATAAAGAGCGTGGGCTTTTTCGGTTAACTCTTGTGACCACTGTAAGGGATGGCGGTGTACACCCCTCAACTTCACTTAGGTTGAGGCAACCGTACCACGTGAAACCAACTCTACACAAAGGTCCACCCCAGATCAACAAGAGACCACAAGTTTCCACTTGAAAACAGAATATTCAGCTACAATAAAACTCAATCTAATTAGCACACTATAAGAAACTTAGGTATACTTTATATGTCATTCTTTCACAACTTCCAAAAATTCCGGGAACATCCTTAGTGAAACCTCTACACAAAATTTAAACAATAAAATTTTTCCTACTACGACACTTCTTACTCAAAAGGATTCATTCACTAAGCCCTCTTCAGTTTCAAGATCCTCAATTGCCTTTTTTCTCAAATTTTCAAATTTTTCAATTTTTATGGGTTTTCTATTTCTCATTTTTTTTCATAAGTCCGAACTCTATATGCAAGGCTTAGACTCGGAAAAAAAATTGACACAACACAATTCAACTTTTGGTGGGTAGACTCAATTATGTAAAAGTGCAAACAGTAAGTAAATCCACTCTACACATTACGACAATATATATACAAATATGACATAACCACAACATTGACTCACAATACAACCTAACCATCCTACATGTAACTGGCTATGCAATACAAAATTGGCTAGCAAACAGATAAATCACCCCCACACTGAATGCTTCGTTGTCCTCAACGAAGTTAGAGATTAAACATAGGACTCAACAATCAAATGTGTAGGCCTGTAGGCCAGTAGATGAGATGGAGCATGACATATATAATAAAAGAGACACAAATTTCTACAAGAGGAAAAAGATACTCACAACCACCTCACGGTGGGGACGAAATACGCGCCAAGCAGTCCCCAAGCATTGGTGATGGCTCCACCATGCTCCCATCTGGTCAATGTGTTCTCGCACACCGGGGTCGACTTCCCTCATCTGCTAAAATCAATGTCTGAAGAATCTCCAACTCGCCAATGCAAGTCCTGTAAAGGTCAAGTGTACCATGACACACCGGGGTAGATTCTACCATAACCTGCACATATATGTCACTTGGAAACATCATTAGTCCCTCTCTCTCTCATCTCTCCAAATAAATAAATAAAAACACAAGACACAAATGTATTAAAAACGCACTCCCTAATCTAATGCAAATAAATAGGTTGGGTTGCCTCCCAACAAGCGCCTTGTTTATGGTCGACAACCCGACCCGACCCAGTTACCTCAAAAGATGTTTAAGGAGATTTTTCTCTCCACTTTTTCTTCTTCCACCATCGTCTATCTTTTTGTCTCTTATCAAGTGAGCATGCATGAGATGCATATGGTGCAAAGAAATTGTAGAAGACGACCTCAAATATTTTTTTTTCCTTTTGTGCTTCCACTCTTTGATCGTCGGTCTTCTCAAGAACTCTTCTTCTTCTTCTTCTTCAAAATCAATATTATTGAGGATTAGTTATATGGAAATAGAATACTAGTTGGAACAGTAATGGCAATGAGTGCCATCGTGTCTGCTTCCTTCCATAGCTCTTGTCTTGGAATCACAGGTGGAAATTCATGAACCACATAAAATTGGGATCTTTCTTCATCTCCGTGCAACAATTCCCTAGACCCATGGCATGCTTCATCTATGCACATATCTTCAGTGATTGAGGAGAACTCATTATCCATGTACTTATGAGCCTGTTCTTCACTAAAACCTTCTTCAATGTCCTTAGGCCATAAGCTTGTAATGTCAACACTCTCCCATTCATGCCATGACTCCGGCATTATGCGAGGCACAAGTTGTATAGGCTTCACAGTATCATCCCACTCTGAATCCGAATCTGAGTCTGAAGCAGCCCGAGGATTGATAAACAGTATTATAGACATAGATCTGTAGGGGTTCATCGTCTTCCTCTTCGCACTCCCCAACTAAGTTATGAATGATGCTACTTGGCCCATCGTCATTATCTGCATATGCCACTTCACGAGAAATTCTTTCTAATTGTTGGAGAGCTTCATCATTCTTATTCACCCTTCCTCAATTCTGTCCAATTTAGCTAACATGAGATCCAACATTGATTTAATCCGCTCATCTTCTTGATTGCACAGAGGAGGAATGTACAAATCTCCATTGGGATAGTACGGTGAATATCCTGAAAGTTACCCATAAAAATGCTGCCCCCACAGGATTACCAAGATGCTTGCACAATCATACGCTAGGAAGCAGGTGAGATCAACAAATAAATAAACAAAAGAAAAAAAATAAATTCCCTAAAGTTAATAATTCTAACTAAGCCAACCGAAGTCCCCGGCAACGGGGCCAAAAACTTGACACGATCTCCGCAAGTGTACGGTCGTCGTGTGTAGTAATATCCGGTAAATCCGGGTTTGTCGAACCCAAAGGACTTCTCGTGAACGAATTAGGATGATTAACTTTAAAGTGGGCAAGTAATTGAGTTTGTTTAACTAACTAAGAATGTAAATAACAACTAATAATTAAAATTGAGATTAGTACAAGGGATAAGTATCCGGATATCTCTTCTAGTTCATCAGGGATCTCACACCATTAATGATTTACGTTCATGTAACAAGAACTTCTTTTACTTAGCCAAACGAGCACCTATGCTTTGAAGATTCCTCAACCAAAGCCTATATTCAAACTCTTGTACCTGATTTCTCTAGCCTACTCGAGTTCAAATAAGCATTATGTTCTTGTGGTCTACTCTTAGTTCTAGCTAACTAGCAAGATTCCTCAACCCTAGATACGGCTAGCGCTTGATTCAAGTTTCCTGGTAGCGAATGTTGATTCCTCTAAAATCCTCAACCCATAATCATCCTATTGAGAGCTCAAATAATAGAAACGATATAATTAAGTACATAAATCAAGCATAGCTAAGAAAAACACATTCAATTAAGCTAAAAGTATGAAAAAGATCCATAAATCACCAACATGGTGTTCAAACCCTAGTTCCCTACGACATATACCGAATAGAGGGTTTAGCTACGGTTACACATGATCAAAGTACAAAGTTTCAATGATCATAAACAAAAACTAGAGAAGAGAAGAGAATATAAGAGAGAATCAAACGATGGTCTCCAAGCTCCCAAGGATGCTCTTCTTCTCTCCAATGGCGTCCCCTAGATGAATGAATTCCCTAGGTCGTTCTCCTTTATCAAAACCCCGTTCTTATCTTTTTAGTTTTGCGAAATAACACTTTTACCCCCTTCTACTTATGTTAGATCAGCTTTGTGATCTTGTGATCACAACTTGTGATCATAGGATCACCTTTTGTAGTTGTAGAGTCACGTTTCTCTTTTATGTGGTCTTGCACTTGATCTTGTGATCATAGGATCACCTTTTTAATTGTAGGATCACGTTTATCTTCCATGTGGTCTTGCACTTGATCTTGTGATCACAATTTTTAATCCTCTAATCCAGTGAGTTGCTTCTTTTCACTCCTCTTAAAATTTTGACTAGGTCTTTTTTCTCCTCTTAGCTTTTACTCTCCTTCTTCTATTCTCTCATGCATACCTTGAGTTTCTTTCTTTCTGAAGTTCTCTTCCGCTCCAAAATCCGCACTCCAAGCTTCCAGTTCCTGAAATCTACAACACGAACAAATACCGGAAGATCAAATGCGACAAATAGAGCATAAAACACGTCAAAAACGCCCGGATTACACCATGAAGTTCAAATACTCAAGTACGCTGAAGACATATAAGAATCGGTCAATCTCTCATGTAAATATCTCTAAACACACGCAAAACGATGGTGAATCCGATAAGAATATAACTCCTAATGTGGAGTTATCACGCCTCCGTACGACACCGTGCCTCCCCCTCACCCCCACCTACCCCCGCCGTATCCCCTCCCTTCGCTTCATTTACGTCACTATCACCGCCATACAACACAATCCTAGCAATGTCTCCCGGAAGCCCCAACAACCGACCAAGAACCTCCTCAAAGCGCGAGATTCGGTAGAGCAATTCTCCTATCTCGCTACAGTGCTCTCTTCCGAGACGAGCTTTACCTCTCTCATCACCAAGCTGTCGGTATGGTCGTCGCAAATTTCATGCGCGTGGTTGTACAGTCGGCGCCTCCGGAGGCTATGATTGTTCCGGCGGCGGATTCTTTTTGGGTCAAATCGGTGATAGGGACTCAATCGATAGAGCTGAGTAGATCGCTTATAGGGGTTGATTTGGGGTTGGCCAGGAGAGAGAAAGAGGGATCGACATAGAGGAGAAGGAAGAGGTGTGAGTTTCAGATCCGGGGAAGTACAAGAGAGAAAGAGGGTAAGAAAGAGAAGGATTAGGGTTTGAAATGTAGGAGAATGGTCTTGTTCTTCATGCTGTTAGTCAACCATTAGTCTCCATCCAAAAAAGGTGTCGACTGTCTTTTCCCAAAATACAGGGTAGCGGGGTGGAATTAATCCTAAAAATCAGGGCTAGTTAGTTTCTTTTAACCAATATTAAATTACAACAACAGTCTAAATTGTGCAATGGTATGGACAATTAGATACAAAGAGATACTCCCATCGTTCATCCATATTCTTCACGATTGACTGTGATGCATCATTTTGACCGGTTGTTTAGTTATAGCAAAACAAGACAAGAATTTGGTAGTTTTTCACGGTGTTGTAAAGTCCAAATTACTGTACAACACCGTGAAAAATTACCAAATTCTTTCCTTGTTTTGCTAACCAAATCAACCGTTCAAAATCATCCAGAATAGTCAACTGTGACGATTTGGAGGAACGGAGGGAGTATTGGGTTAGTCTGGATGCGTTGATTTTTGTTTTTACTAAACTATAATCAGAGATGTCTATTTAATTATAATCGGAGATGTCTGGATGAACTGTCTTTTTTTTTGTGGTTTGCAACATCCGGTACGCGGGTTGATGCAAACACATGACAATATGTTATTGTCTTCCCTTCATCCGGTGTCGTGGTTGAAAAATTTACTGGACTTGTTGTTTTCATGAGAAAAAATTATATGTAACCAATATGCTTGTGGCACGTGTCCCTTTACTTAAAAACTAAGTCACTTGGGTTTTGGAACCGATACACCAGAACAAACACCTCACTAATTCTTAACTTTGTTTTTCTTGATTTCGTAACCCCATATTCAGATTAAGTTTTTATAAATAATAAAACAACCAAGCCAATCCAAACACACACACTGTTCTTTCATTTTTTTTATAATTGCGGAGGCCAAGACACCACGTAAGTGACATTTTAATTGTGTAATATTTTTGTGAACACATTCTATCTCACATCTTTTGTGTTGTTAATGAATTTGATCGTAGTTACTTTTTCCTTTCTGAGAGAATAATTATATATTTTTTATTTTCTATATATGCCTTCCTATAGTAATGAGTTGTAACTGGAAATCAAAAATTATCATTTGCCATGTTACTTCGGGGGATATTTTTTCTTAAACAAATTTGTTAACCTTATTCATCCCATTTTTTCACTTCTTTTTACGAAAAAATGTTCATGTTTTCCTCACGTAGATCTTTAGACTTATTAATGTCGCAGCGCATCCGAATTATCTTAAAAAAGAAAAATAGTTCTTAAGATTATGGAGGGTAGCAGTGGCAGACACAAGATTTCTAGGATGAGGAGGCCAAGATACACATTACAATATGCCATAACCTATAGTTTTTTGTCGTAAACCAAAATGGCCAATCACGTAAAAATCTATTTTCATTCAACTTTAAGAGTTTTAGTACGCGGTTTAGAAGGGTTGGATGCTTGAAAATTACTATTTTTTTTTATGAAAGGGACATCTACATTCCAAAACTGGAGGGATCAAAACCAACCTAAGCTAATTACAAAAACTAGTAGGATGACCATCTAAATTATCAAAAACACTATTTCCTTTTACCCATTGAACAAGATTATGGGCTCTAGAGTTTAAACTTCTGGGAATAAAGTGCAAAACACTGTGACATTCTTTCAGGGCTGAATTGCAAGCCAGGCTTCTATTGCACCAGCTCCGGTCTCCTCCCTTCAAAGAGTTGATAGCATTTACCACTCTTGAGAGTTAGATTCTATGATGACATTTCTCCATCCTTCCTTGATTATTCTTTGGATCGCCAATTCTATAGCCATTAATTCACCATCAGCAACTTCCCCTACATCAGTCCTTCCAGCTCCAGCTCCAACCACTTCCCCTTTCCAATTTGAAATGATGAAAGCTGAAATCATATCCAAGTTGGACATACCCCCATCACAATTAAAATTGAAACTACCTTGTTCAGGAGGTTGCCACTCACTTGGGTGTATATCAGAATTTTTCTTCATCGCTTTACTCTTCTTCTCCTCACAAGAGGTACTCTCCATTTGCTCCTTCCATCTTCTTTGAATCTCAGTACACATTCTTCCCCAATCTGGCTGTTTATCTTCAAATTTGACTGCATTTCTTACCATCCATAGTCTCTCCATTACAATAGCAGAAATGATCTTCAACTCTGACTTGTTCTCTGAAGCTTTCACCAACTCAGAATCTGGACTGAATAGGTAGGTGATCCAATCTACAATATGAGTAAAAGGGAGTCTATATGTGTGTATAACACATAATTTAAACCAGGTTCTTTGAGCAAAGATGCACTAAAAAAGACATGGAAAACATATTCTTTTCTGAGACCACACAAGTAGCAGACATCCCCCTCTTCCTCCTCCTTCCCAACATTGAGTTTTAAAGGGAAAACCCTCTAGCAATCCTCCAAACCATAAATTTAAGCATGTTATGCATCTTATCCTTCCAAATCCAATCCCAATTAAAGTTACTGGGATGTGGGATCTGCATGTTCAGAAGCTTTTTATAAGCCTCCTTTGTAGTGACCTCTCCCTTTTTACCCCCTCTCAAAATCCATCTATCCTTTACTGGTCTAAGTGGAAGCTTAATATTGAGAATGACTTCTTTGTCTTCCTCAGTGAACCACTTATCCAACTCTTCTCTCCTCCAACCATTACGCCCATCAAATAGCTCTGCCACCTTCTTTGGGGTTGTCCAAACATCATCTGGAGGGATAGAATTGTTTAGCTCCAGGTTTGGCACCCAAGGGTCCAACCAGATATGTGTATTCTTACCAGGAGAGGGTGAACTATTAACTTCTACTAATCTTTAATATCTCTTGAAGAATGAATCAACAGTGATTGTTAAATCGACCACAAAAACACATGCATCATTTGTAATCAACCCTTAAACATTCATTCATTATCATTTAACAATGAATCAATCAAATAAACACGGAATAAAATGAGAGAATGAAATTCACATGGGAGAATTCACAATAAAAACACTATGTTTCAATTTAAATTAGTGAAGCCATAGACCAGGGAAGAATATGAAAAGTTAAATTCTCTAAACACAAGCTAGAAAATAGAAACTAAGTATTATGAAAGTGTGTAGTGCAGGTATAAAACATGATCAATATACTCTAGAGGGGGGGGGGGTTGAATAGAGTATGCAAACTTTTGCTAAAAATGAACTTTTAAAACTTTAGCAAATAGATCTGAAGAAGTCTCAAAGGTTTGGACAAGTATAGAAAAGATTTGAAATAATTTGCAACAGTATGGAGCTTCAAAGCTTTGAAGCAGGAAATCCTCCAAAGCTTTGGAGGTTCTCTGTGTTGTGCAGTTTGTGAATAGAATGAAATGCATAACTGAAAAGAAAATGAACATGACGATTTTTACGAAGTTCATCAACCAATGGACCTATTCTCAGCATGAGGGATACTATCCCTCCAGGATTTCAACAACTTCTTATTAATCACAGACTTAGCCCTAGATCTCAAGCCTAAGTAAATTCCCTTACACTTATACAGCTTGTGGTTCCCAACCTATCTAGTTCCAGCTACAATCTGATGAAACAATTAGAACCTCTTTTTGTTCGCTTGAACAACTAAATTACTAAATTTGGTGAGGTAGAAAATTCAAATGAAATAAACAGATAAAGCCCAATACATAAGAACACAGGAAGTAGAATAAGCAGTAATGCTCAGAAGTGTTCTTTAGAGTTTTGGAATGATTGATTTTCAGCAATGTTGAATCTGCAATGTGGTTGAATGCATGAAGAGTTGATTGATGATCTCCCATGAATATTCTCTCTTTAGTTTCTCTGTTGATCATTCCTCTATCTTGCTTGAAATTCAAATCCAGTATATAACCACTGGCAATAACAACCTGAGAGATCTTAGGAACATATTTCCTACAAATCCTTAACCCCTAACAGCTTCTTTCAACAGCTATATTTGAATAGGTGATTTGATTTTGTTAGGCAGGTTTGACGACGGCTAGTCCTGCAAAACTTCAACACAAGATCAAAGAAAATCCAGATAGAATAGCACAAGTATAGTGATCAGTTTGACATATCACATTATCCAAAACTTAGCTATTTTCTGAGATGATAATCAATATATATAACTCAGTATATATATATATATATATATATATATATATATATATATATATATATATATATATATATATATATATATATATAGCCAAGAATGTTAATTAATAAAATTATGTCTTAGAATAAGTTAATATCCAAAAACATAGCTAGATAGATTATCCTGCAACAAGAATTGGTTAGCCAGAAAAACTCGGCAAAGAATCTGGTATGAACTCCAAAGCTTTGGATCTTTGGTTTTCCTTCAAAGCTTTGGCCTGGCTGTGATTCTTAAGGCAACCAATCTGCACACTTGTTCATCAATATAAGCATAATATGTAAGTTCAAGAATATTTGAGAGAGACAATATAAAGACTTCTAAAACAACACTGAACTCGATACTAAGCCTGCAACACAGAAACTATCAAGAAAGTATATAGCAACACTATAGACAATCTTGAGCTTCAAAGCAGTCATGTCTCTCAAACCACTCATGTCTTTCATCATCTTCAAAGTATATAATTCCCACTGAGTGTATACACCACATAATTCAGAAATGAATGAATTATCATGTCCCCCTTGATGAAAGACAAAAAAAATTCTTCCTTTAAATATATCTTGCAAATTGATAGCAATTAAAATCCAGCACATAGATATATATAAACCAAACAACAATAAGACTATAACACTTAACACATAGCAAGTAACACAAGAATAAACCAAATAATGAACTAATTGAAATAAAACCTACATCATCCCAAAATTATTATAAACCATTACAAAAACAAAAACCAAGTACTAGCCTCATATCCTCTCCCCCTTTTCGACTTTAATCAAAAGAGTTGTAGGAATGTAAGATCTTGTTCAGAGTTTTTTAAAGAAAATAAAACAAAAAATTAAACAGATTTAAAAGACTCCAAGTCTTTGAGATAGAAGAAAGAGGTAGAAATAAGGAAACAAGGGTTCAAGGCTTTGAAACACCAACTTCTGCTTCATCACCCTTCTTGGCTTTGTTCTTCCCATCTTTGGCCTTGCTCTTTACCTTGTCCTTGATTTTGACAGTCTCAGCTTCCTCTTGTTCAACTTCCTCTTCTTCATCATCAGTTGATCCTTCTTCTTGTTCTTCTTCCTCTGCATCCTCTTCTTCCTCAGCTTCCTTATATTATGATCCTTCTTCATCACCAGCAACCTCTTTGTTACCATCAAATTCATCAACAGTAGCTTCTTCCACATCAATTTTATTTCCAGCATCTCCACCAGCTTCATCATTCCCAGCTTCATCATCACTTTGTTCAAACAAGTCCTTTGAAGTGAGCACAACTGGTACTTTCTGCTTCTTCTTCTTAACTACTTCTCCAATGATGATATATGAATATATGCTATCAACATCTTGACTCTCAGCAGATGGTACCTTCTCCAGATTCAAACCTTTGATAATCAAGTCTAGCTTTGCTTCCTCTGATGACTTGAACTTCTCGACTTCCTTGTACAGGTCAAACTTCCCTTGTCTCAAATCCTAAGTCCATCTTCCATAAAGTCTAGTTTGTCTATGATCTGAGAAAAGTCTAGATTGGTTGAAGTTGTGGGTGTGGTTGCTGCTTTTGGTTTGATAAAGGTCTTCTCTTTAAGCTCAGCAGAAGATATCTCATAGTAAAACTTCCAACTTCCTTTACCAGTCTGCACTACTCCAATCCTTTGGAGAGAAGCTTCATCAACTAACCCAAAATCACTTGTAATCTTCTCCTCATCCTTCACAGGTACCTCAAAATGCTTAAAGAAAAGAGGTAACAGATTTGCGTAAGGTAGGGAATGGTTTATGGTACTGGTACCACAATAAACCATATGCTCCATCACAACACTAGGTATATCAATGTCATTGCTTTGACATATGAGATACATCAGAATGAAAATCCTATCAGTAACCAGTTCCTTTGAATGCTCTCTGGGAACTACACACCTCATGATATAGGAAAACATAATTTTGGCTTCACATTTCAACATAGAATGTGTCAATTGTTTTGGTCCAGATGGTTTACCCTCCAGAAAGAACTCAACTTTAGCTTTCTCTAAACATTCCTTCCTGTCAGGATGTTCATGAACCTTAAACTTCTTTGGAATGCCTATCTACCCTAGAGGCTAAAACATCACTCTCCTCTTGCACAAGATTCAGATAAAACAACCTAGTTAACCTAGGGTAATCCTCAGAACTAGGGTTTAAAATCTTCCAAACAGATGAATCTCTTAGTTTTCTCATGAAGTCTATATCTAGTTTATCTGATAACACTCTTGAAATCGAACTGCAATAAGCATATGCATACCCATCCATCCATACACCTTTCACCTCAGAATTAATAAACCAAGAT
The DNA here is from genome assembly GCA_023055425.1 of Linanthus parryae. Lineage (NCBI taxonomy): Eukaryota > Viridiplantae > Streptophyta > Magnoliopsida > Ericales > Polemoniaceae > Linanthus > Linanthus parryae. The sequence continues at coordinate 132,888,763 of JALGPY010000002.1, read as the reverse complement.
TCATGAAGTAAATTCTTAGCAAATCATGATTTCTTAGTCTTCAAGGTATTGTGCTTAACTCTGGTTTTCTTCACAGGAGTCTGATCATCTTTCTTCTCCCCCGATTTCTTTTTTTTTTCTGATCATCTTTCTTCTCCACTTCTGGATTCTTCTTCTTCAGATTCCCTTCATCATTCTTGTTGTTGAAATACCTTACATTATTACAATGGGGCGGTTGTGCATTTTTCTTAAAATAGGGCTAAACCATGCATTATTAGAAACTAAGGGGGAGTAATTGTCTTTTACATAAATAAATATATATAATAATGTATTGATACCGTATGTATACTGATAGTAATACAGTATTCTTATACACGTACCTATATCGTATAATACATAATGTATATAATAATAATAATAATAACAATAATAATAATAATAATAATAATAATAATAATGATGATGATAATAATAATAAAATAAAAAAATAAAACTTTGGGTGGTAGGTGATCGCCTAACGAAGACGGCAAGATTCATTCCCATGAAAGACACGTGGGATATGGAAAAGAAAGCGGATGCGTACATCAAGAACGTGGTAAGATTACACGGAGTACCTAGTTCGATCATTTCAGACAGAGATCCAAATTTCTTATCACACTTTTGGAGAGAGTTGCAGAAGGCTATGGGTACGAAACTCAGATTCACCACCCAGCTACGGACGGACAGACCGAAAGGACAATTCAGACGTTGGAGGACATGTTGAGAGCTTATATCTTGGACTTCGGAGGGTCATGGGTAGACAAGCTACCCCTAATAGAGTTCTCTTACAACAACAGTTATCACGCCAGTATAGGAATGGCTCCCTAAGAAGCACTTTATGGAAGGAAGTGCAGAATACCACTTTGCTGGAACAACATCAATGAGACCATCGTTCTAAGACCACAAATGATCGAAGAGTGGACGAATCAGATTCGCATGATTCAACACAAGATCGACAAAAGTCTTATGCGGACTTGAAGAGAAGACCATTGGAGTTCAAGGTGGGTGACAAGGTGTTTTTTTAAGGTCTCTCCAACCAAAGGGGTCATGCGATTCAACCAGAAGGGAAAGTTGAGTCCCAAGTTCATCGGACCATATGAAGTATTGAACGTATAGAAAGGTTGCCTATCGTTTGAAACTTCCCAACAGCCTTGGTCGAGTTCACGATATTTTCCTCGTCTCTCAATTCAAGCCTTACATTCATGACCCGAGTCACATCCTTGACCCAGAACTAGTTGAGCTGGACCTGTCTCTCTCTTACAAGGAGCAACCCATCAAGATTCTCGATAGGAAAACAAGGAATACCCTCCACAAGTCAACCAGGCTGGTCAAAGTTCTCTGGTCCAACCATTTACAGGAAGGAGCTACGTGGGAAGCAGAAGCTGACATGATGAAGCGTTACCCCCACCTGTTTGACTAGGTAAATAGAGAACCGAGGTGGTAACCCTACGATTTCGTGCCCTTACGTTGTGCTACACACTTGATCGTATTCCACAATATGTTAAGATATCACATGTGCTTTCCATGACATTATTTGCGGATTTCATGACATGCATATATGTGCACCATGTTACACACGGACCCTCGAATTGGATAGATGATTCTTAATGATAGTGTATAGTTGTAGCTTCGAGGACAAAGCTTTCTTTTAAGGGGGATATGATGAAATATCCTACATTATTGCAATGGGGCGGTTGTGCATTTTTTCTTAAAATATTAATAATGAAATTGGGGGCTAAACCATGCATTATTAGAAACTAAGGGGGAGTAATTGTCTTATATATATATATATATATATATATATATATATATATATATATATATATAAAAATGTATTTAAACTGTATGTATATTGATTATAATACAGTATTCTTATACACGTACCTATACCGTATAATACATATTGTATATACGTATAATAATAATAATAATAATAATAATAATAATAATAATAATAATAATAAAATAAAAAATAAAAAATAAAACTTTCCTGTGATTTCTCCCAAACCCCAACACGATCCCATTCCCCAACAATCTCTCCCTCCTTCTCTCTCTATCTCTCTCTCTCTCCCCGTTCTCCTATTTCTTCCCCTCCCTCTTCTTCGGAAACCCAACATCACCACCTCGACACCAACATCAGCCATCACCTCCACCACCGCCATCTTCACCACACTCTCCCCTCCATCTCTCTCCCCTGTCTGCCCCCTCTTCCTCTCTGTTATACCGGCGACAAAGACACATCGGCGGCAGCGGCACAAGGCCTCTTCCTTCTCCGGCGACAACCACCAACATCGCAACCACCTCCATCCATCTCTGATTCTCACCCCATCTCTCGACCTCCTCATGTCTCTCTCTCTGCCAGCCACAAAAAGCGTCTGCAGCGGCGGCGGAGGCGACGGCGATCAGGACGGGGAAACCCACCGACGACACACCACCGCCGCCTCCAACTCTCTCTAACTCTCCATTTCCCAAAAATATCTCTCTCTGCCTCCCTCTGTTTCGAGTTCGCCAACAGCAGCAGCAACAGGAAGCTGCAGGAACAGCCGGCCAAGCACCCAACGTCGCCGGCCACCATTAACGTCGGCGACAAGCTTCGGGGATTTGAACCCGAGGCAGCCCAGCCCTATTTTTCGATCTCTTCGAGCTCCTCAGCCCCAAGGACCACGACGAGGCGTTTAAACGCGACCAGAAGTAGCCGAAGAAGCCACGCCGAAGAACCACCACGAAGTCTGTCGGCGGCAAGCTCGACCCACCCAATTTCTTGACCGATTCTCTCCGTTCTTGGTGTGGGTATGCTCTAAATCCTTCTCTAGTTCCTTTTTAACCGTCAAAATCATATCTTGTTAACCTAAATTGGAATTTGCATCGGAGAAGAAGATGGATTCTACGTGACTTTGAATTGGGGGTGTTTTCATATTTTCAGAAGGTTTGGGAGTTGTTTGTGTCATTTCTAGAAACTGCTAAGTATGAATGTGGGAGTTAGTTGTAGTTTAGGCTTCTTGTTTTTATTTAATCAATATTCATTAAAATTATTTTCTAAAAATAACAATTAGGATAATAAATAAATTTTCAAAGATTAATAACTTTTGTAAATAATTACTTGATAAGTAATGTCGATATTTTAAGCTATGTATGTAAATTGTGAAACTTAATCTCTTTATAAATAGCTATGGTAGTTAATTTAAAATTCTTAAAATTACAAAATTACTCTAAAAGTTGAATTAGAAGAGTTTTATTAAAATAAATGGGCTGTAATGATTAATAGCATGCTTTCCTATAAAAAAAACTAGTTAATTAGTATTGTGATAAAAGAGGGAATTATTATTGTAGCAATAATCATAAGTTAATCATTACTTAAAGAAAAATATACAGTTTAATAATTTGATAAATAATCGAATATATATAATACGAATGTCTTCTTAAATAATCAATTTATTATAAAACTTATTTATAATAATAAGACATTTCCTCTATTAAAAATGTGATATTTATATTAACGACAATCTTTTGTTGCTTCTTAATTAACTTGCGGTTTTTCTTTCTAGTTAATGATAAGTGATTATAAATTTTTCTTCAAAGTAATTGTCACAGTAAACTTTTAACTAGCTTAAAGCTCTTTTATTATCTTCGTAAAATTATCCCCTAAACAACTAATGGCTTAAAATCAATATTTATAATTATTGATAAATAGATTCTTGTAACTTATATGAGCAATTGTTGGGGGGGGGGAATTAATAACGGACACACTTTCGCATTGCATATAGAGCATAGTTGCTTTTGTTGTATAAATGAGCTATCTATTGATTGGGATTGTTAGCGTATTTGTAGACACCCAATTCGTAGGTGACGAGTATATCGATTACAAGTACAAGGACTTCTCTTGTCGCTCGTGCACCACTCTACTTGTTTAGGTAAGTTCATACGTACAACACATTTACTGTCAAAATGTGAATTTGGCGTGCGTTGCTTGTGAACTATAATTTTTCTATATCTCATGAAACTTGGAATATTTTATGGATTAGTCACTCGTTCGAGATTCATGGTTTTGAGAACTCTTTGAATATCCCGTTTGGGAAAATATGTGATTATGATAAGATCTTTGAATCAAATGATATGGTGGTGTAATAACGGTTTGATAATGCACTATAATATAAATGGGGCGATGTACTGAGGATGTGTGTGGACGCCGGAGGCGCATGTGAGTCGATCCTCCTCGGGTGCTTATCCTACGAGATTACATACCCGACCCTCGTGGTTGGCTGTCATGCACCGAGGTGCTGCAGACCCGGGGTTATTTATATGTGAAAACTATGGAGTACTACTTATGCATGTGTGGGTCACTACGATATAGGGTTGTCGACATTTAAGGTCTCATAGTTATGATTATGAGCGGGAATTGACGTAGGGGCTCCCATAACGCTCGGGTGAATTGGGATTGGTGATATCCCAAGAGGCACCCTATTGTGATATTTATTGCATCGTGACCCCTCTGTGGACATTCGTTACCCGCTGGTCTCTTTTACGTCCAGCTAAACTAATGATAATGTGGAATTATGTTATTGTTACTGCTCATGTGGGTTTACTCCAGTTACATGTTGATTATATAATTGTGCAGCCAAAACTCGTTTTACATGTTGTAGTATGCTACTTACTCAGTTTTTACTGACTAAAACTTTTCTGCGATCGGCTTTTGCTATTTCAAACCCCGCAGGTTATAAAGAGGGGGACGCTCTCGACAATTACTAGGGACTCATGCTGCAAATAACTAGTACTTTGCTTAGTAGTTTTATTTCACTGAACAATGTACTGTTATCCTTTCAGACGCTATCACTCTATTATCTTAAATTTTTATTAAATTGTGATGTGGATTATCGATGACTGTACTAACTGTGAACCAGCGATCCTCATCCCTTCCCAATGGGGCTTAGCTCCTCTTGCGGAGGAACCTTTCCAAATGTACGGTTTGGCCGAACGTATGATTTGGGGGGTGTTGCAGCTGTATCCCTTGTCTTTCTTACTTTTCCCTTGTTCTTTTCTAGACCCAGATCATATTTCCTATCCATCCTTCTCCTTTCCGACCTTCCTTGATGGAGGAGAAGTCTCTTGCATGCTTGCTGTCTTCTCAGAATCTGAATCAGAGATTGTGATCTCAGTCTTCCTGTTAGCCCTTCTCTTCTTCCCCATTGTTGATTCCTTGTTCTGTTGCTCAATCCTTTGTGATTTTTGCTTCATTAGGGTTTGTGGTTTTAGAAGACATTGGAGATATAACAAGAGAGAGAGAGAGAGAGAAAGATGCAGATAGAGATTAGAAGAGATAGAGAGTAAGCCTGGAGAGTTTACCTTAAATAGGTTTTAGACTTTGAACTAAAAAGGACTCTTTTGAAATATATCCAAACTTGTACCAGAAATGATATTTTGGGATATTTTGAAAAATACTCTGAACATATGTAATACTCTACAATTATGTATTAAGATAATGCAAAATATTAAGTGATCCAATTATTGAACAACATATGCAGGAATACTCTCCAAAGTTTGGAAGTACAAGTCCAAAGCTTTGAGACACTACAAAATTCACAGAAACTCCAAATCTTCGAATAATACTTCCAAGGCTTAAGAAATTATTATCTCAAGGCTTGAGAACTTTACACATATAACACATATAATCTGATACTCCCCCTAAACCAATGCATCCTTGTTTAACATGCCCAATTCAAGCCTTAGAGCTGCAAACCTTTCATGTGGCAATGGTTTAGTGAATATATCAGCAATCTGCATAGCAGTTGAAACAAAAGATAGAGACACATCACCTTTCTCAACATGAACCCTTATGAAATGATGTCTCACATCAATGGGTTCAATTCTGGAGTGCTGCACAGGGCTCTTTGTGATTGAAATGACACTTGTGTTGTCACATTTCATAGGAACTTCTCTGAATTCATATCCAAGATCTCTCAGTTGTTGAGCAATCCACAGCACTTGCGAGCAACAAGCTTCATCTGCTATATATTCATCCTCTGCAGTTGACAAAGCTACTGAATTTTGCTTCTTTGAATGCCATGTAATCAGTGATGAGCCAAGGAATTGGCAACATCCTGATGTGATCTCCTTGTTAACTTTGTATCCTGCAAAGTCTGCATCTGAATAACCACTCAAATAGAAATTAGACCTACTTGTATAACAAAGTCCTAAGTCTTCGGTACCATTCAGATATCTAAAACTTCTTTTAACAGCAACTAACTTACATTCCTTAAGATCTGCTTGAAACCTTGCACACATACAGACACTAAACATAATATATGTTCAACTAGCAGTTAAGTACAATAGTGGACCCATCATACCTCTGTATTCCTTTTGATTCACACTCTTACCATTTGTATCATTGTCTAAGGATAATGAAGAACTCATGGGAGTCTTAGCTACCTTGGATTGAGACATATTATACTTATTCAGCAAGTTTTTGATATATTTTCCTTGATGAAAGAAACTTCCTTTCTTCATTTGATGTACATGAAGTCCAAGAAAGAAATTTAATTTCTCCGTTAAGCCCCCCTCAAAGTCCTTGCACATTAGACTAGTAAACTCTTTTGACAGAGCATCATTAGTAGCACCAAATAATATATCATCAACATAAATTTTTACTACTAGGATGTATTTTTCATGAGTCTTAATGAAAAGAGTTTTGTCTACAAGGTCTCTCTTAAAAATTATTTTCAAGTAAATACTTTGAAAGTCTGTCATACCAAGCCCTTTTAGCTTATTTGAGGCCATAAAAAGCTTTGTCCAATTTGTAAACATGATCAGGGAAATTATCATCTTCAAAACCAGGAGGTTGAGCAAAAAACTCTTCTTCTTGAAAATATCCATTTAAGAAAGCACATTTGACATCTATTTGATAAAGCTTTATGTGTTTATGAGATGCAAATGCAAGAAGTATTCTAATAGCCTCTAACCTGAAAACAAGAGAAAATGTCTCCTCATGATCAATACATTCTTCTTGATTATACCCTTGTGCCACAAGTCTGGATTTGTTTCTGACAATCTTACCATTTTCTTCAAGCTTGTTTCTGAACACCCACCTGGTTCCAATCACTTATTGATTCTTTGGACTATGAACTAAGTTTCATAATTTGTTCCTTTCAAATTCATTCAGCCCACTCTGCATTGCAATGATCCAATCTGCTTCTTGTAACGCCTCCTTTTCATTCTTAGGTTCTACAAGTGATACAAAGGCATTGAAGGCACACAAGTTCTTCGACTGTCCTCTGGTCTGTGTACCAGTAGTTGGATCAGAGATAATGTTTTCAACTGGATGAGCTGAAAAATATTTGAACTTCTTCCTTGGTGTCCATGGTTCTGGTTCTCCAATTGTCATTTCCATCCTTTGAGAGCTTGACGCAGTGGCTGGAACATTCTGTGATCTATGAAGTCCAGTTTCAAAGATTTGAGAATTTTTTTCAGAAGGTTGTTCAAAGCTTTGAGATTCTCTTGGTTGTTCCTACAGATTAGTTTTGCTACTTTTCTCCTTCTCAATATCATCATCTGCTTCATACTTATTTAGATTGAGATATGCAAAACTATCACTCAAGGAAACATCATAGCTTTCATTAAAAATCACATGAATGCTCTCTTATACAACCTTAGTTCTTTTATTGAAAACTCTATAAGCATTGCTAGAATGAGAATAACCAAGAAATATACCCTTATCACTTCTAGCATCAAACTTACCAAGATTATCCTTGCCATTATTATGCACCTAACAAGTACAACCAAAATGTTTAAAATTAGAAACACTTGGATTTCTACCTTTGAAAAGTTCATATGGAGTTTTCTTCAAAATATGCCTAATCAAGCATCTATTGAGCACATAATTGGCAGTGTTAACATATTCTGCCCAGAAAAATTTTGGCAAATTATTTTCCAGAAGCATGGTTCTAAAAATATCTTCAAGTGTCCTATTCTCTCTCTCTACCACTCCATTTTGTTGTGGAGTTCTAAGTGCAGAAAAGTTGTGTGAAATGCCATTTGTGCACAAAATAAACAAACTCAAGCTGATCAAATTCTCTACCATGATCACTTCTAACAGATGCAACATGCACATTTTTCAAATTTTGAAGCTCTTTACAAAGCTTTGAGAATTCATGCAGTGCGTCAGACTTTTCTCTAACAAACATAACCCAAGTAAATCTAGAGTAATCATCTACCACAACAAGCATATACCTTTTACCTTTAGGTTTTTGAACTCTCATAGGACCACATCAGTCCATGTGCAGTATCTCTAAGGGTCTAGTAGTACTTACAAAGTTCTTTGGCTTGAATGAACTCCTGTCTGTTTACCTTGGGTACATGCCTTGCATATCTCATTATCTGTAAACTTCATTGCTGGTAATCCTCTTACCAAGTCTTTTGAAATAAGCTTGTTCATTGTGTGTAACCTATATGCCCAAGTTTCCTATTCCAAAGCTTTGGATCTTCCTTCAAATATTTGAGGCACTTTAGACTTTCACCTGCACCTTTGTTAGTATACATAGCATAGACATTATATGACCTAGGAGCAGTGAGTATGCAATTGCCATATTTCTCATCTTGCACCGCACATTTCTCCTTGTCAAAAATGACTTTATTATTCTTATCACATAATTGGGAGATACTAAGAAAATTATACTTCAAACCATCTACAAGATAAACATCAGAAATAAAATTAGTAGATTCTTTACCAATACTACCTATACCAATGATGTTGTATTTTGCCTTGTCACCAAGTGTGATTGTTTCTCCAGAATATTTTTTGAATTATGTAAACAGATACTTCTTTCCACTCATGTGCCTGGGGAAACCACTATCCATAAACCACTTTTGATCCTACCTTGGTGAAAGCCTGCGAAATTAAATCAATGCATTAATAGGCTATTATTCCAAGTGTAGCATTTGGACTCATATTCAGAATCAACCATATTAGGTGATCTGATTCATTTGGAACCCAAATCTGCTTCACTTGTCTCTTAAGCTGATAAGGATAGGTATTCCTCATTATGTGAGGTTTTGTCCTTCGAAAAGGGCAAGTTAAATTCACATGACCAAGCTTTCCACAATAGAAACATTTTGGAGAATGTCTGTTTCCTGCTTTCACAAAGGTGATTTGGTTTTTCTTTGAAAAATTTGGATTGCAACCAATTCCACTTTTGTGTACAGAATGCAGACTTATTCCATGCATGAGATTGAGATTATGTTCCGAGCCTGCAAATCTTGATAAAACTTTCCTTGATTCTTGAAGTTTCTCAGTCAATGAAGTATTTTGTTGTTCTAAATCATCTGATTGATGCTTCAAATCAACAAACTTATCAGTTAAAAGAGTATTTTCATCTACAACTTTCTTGACCTGTGCCTTCAAGGCTTTGAACCTGTTATCCAAAGTTTTGTGGTCACTGTCAGTTTTTTACTGAGATACTTTAAGAGTTTTGTTAAGAAAAACTAAACTCTAAATTTTCATTTGCCTGCTCATGAACTTTCACCTTCAAAGATTCAATCTCGTTTCTATACATTTCCTCATTTAAAAATATCATTTTGAAAATTTCAGGTAGTAGATTAGAAGGACTAGCAAGAAGATTTTTTTCCATCTCCTCAATGTGTTTGTTAGAGCTGTTTTCTTCTTCATGCTCCGCCATTAGGCAAATATTAGTTTGTTCTTCATCTAAATCTCAATTAGTTTATGAATCAGAATCACTCCATGATGCAACCATAACTTTTTTCCGTCTGTTGTCATTTTTCTTCTTAGGAAAATGCATGTTCTCCTTCTTTTGTGGACAATATCTAACCAGGTGACCTGCATCTCCACATTCAAAGCAATTCATTACTTTAGGTTTATGTGAATGTGAAGAAGACTTACCTATGTGATCCTTGGCACTTAATGATCTGGGTTTGTCTTTGTTGTAGTCTTTGTTCCCAAAGTTTTTCTTCATTTTCAGTATTATGGTCAAAGCTTTAGAGATCAAGGCTAAGGCTTCCTCATCATCTTTTTGTTCAAGGCTTTGGGTTTTCTCATTGTCTTTTTCCTTGAGTGTTAGGTTCTTGATGTTGTCACTCATATCACCATCCACTCTTTTCATAGAAATCTCATGAGTGAGCAGCTTGCCTTGTAGATCATCTAGCTCCAGAAGGATCAAATCATGAGCTTCATCAATTGCTGTGGTCTTTGATTCCCACTTGACTTTTAGTAGACTTCTTACAATATTTGTGACGACCTGGTCATAATTTTAACAATAAATCTCGATTTAACAATAAACGCACTGTTTACTGTCAACCCGTCTGACACTTTCAGACGTCCAAATCTCATCCAGCAGGACACAAAGTCCTCCCAAACAGCATTTTAATAATATTTCTGAAAATCTGGTACGTGACAGAATTTAATAAATAATTACACCAGCTGGTCAAAAAACGACATTTTCATAAATATCTGACCCAAGAAAATAATTTACAACAAAGATAAAAACAAATAAAAAAAACATAGTTAACTAAAAATACAAATTTTAGCAACTACTCCGCGATCCAGTCGCGCTCCGGCTCAACCTGTAAAACAGAGGGGTGAGCCAAAATAGCTTAGCAGGTACCGCCTAACCACTGGCGTAGAAATCTAAAATCTACTTAACACAACAGCCAATTATTACACATCAGCATGCGGCACCAAATAGACAAACAACGTGATTTATCAATCACCAGTTAATCAGCAGATAGCTAAAAAGCTGTAAAAAATCGCACCAACAGTATAAACAGATATAGACTGTAACTGAGGAAACTTAGAAATTAGATTTCCCCTACATGAATTATAATAGTGAAGCCAAGAAGAACAAAAACTAGACAAACTGTGTTGCAAAGATAACCCGAGAAGAAAATAAGCCTCAAAGCAACGCCGTGATATAATCATCCAACGAACAATTGCTAATTGAAAGTGTGTATGCAGATGTATAAGCAGCTAAGATACTCTAGAAGGGTGGGGGGTTGAATAGAGTATGGCGCCTTTTTGCAAAACTTGCTAGGAAGATGAAAAACTTATGCAAACAGTGAATTTCAAGGCCTTGAACACAAGTTCAAGCCTTTGAAGAAGATTCAGAGGATGTATAGCAAGTATGCCTTTTTCAAGGCCTTGAAAACAAATTCAAACCCTTGAAAAGAAAAACAGTTTTTGTATGCTGCAAAAGCTCTGAAAGTAAATGAACTGAAAAAGCACAAGACAAGTTATTTATAGAGTTTAGTCCACTTGGACCTACGTCTCTACCTCATGGATTAGATCCATGCAGGATTTTCAACTCAATTCTTATTAATCAAAAGCTAAGCCCTAGAACTCAAGCACAGAGAGTTCCATTACTCTGTTACAGCTTGTGGTTTTCCCTAACATGTCTAGTACCTGCTCTAGCTAACTGATTAACTAAGAATTCTCTATTTTTCACTTTGAACAATCCTTGAGAATGAATGTAGAAATAATGCAGAAATGATCTACCAATATAGCTCGATACAGAAGATCACTTAAGAGTATAACACTGCAGTGAACTTCTGTGAAAGGATTGGAAGAGATGAAGAACTTCTTTGATGCTTGTCAATCCAGAATACTTTCTCTGTATTTGCCCGTTGAGTATTGTGTCTTGTTGCTTCGAATTTGAGCTCTATAAATACTTCAAACAGCTCTGCAAATCTCCCCATATTTTCAGCAATAACCTTCCTATTTAGTAGGCAACAGAGTTTGACTGCTTTGAAATCTTCTCCAACGGTTGAATGATCACAATCTTCAGAGATATTGTTGTAATCTTTCATTTAACCACCATGAGAAGCTGTCATACACGTCTGATTGATCACAGGATCAGAGTATTCAAGTGTTTCCAAATATGCAGCAATTCAGTTTAGGAAATAATCTTGCAAAATTTCGAAACAAAATTTCCTGCATTATCGTGGTCAAACAGATGATATATTGCGATACGAAACATGTTTAACAATTTGTCTTTCATCATCTGATAACAGATAATCAAACATATGCAAGAGAGAGAGTAAATCAAATCAGAGAGTTAGCAGAAAAACTCTCCCTGAGAATATACATTCAGGTTAAGCAGTTTCAAGGCTTTGAATCCAGTTTGAAGGCCAAACTATTTTCAAGCCTCTGAAGCTGATTCAAGGATTTGAAAGCTGTTTCAAGGCCTTCAAGTCTTGAAAAACATGAGCTTTCACTAATTTTCTAAGAAAATAGATCAACCAATCTAAACTGAAGCTAAACTAATCTTTAACTCCTCCGAAAATAGATCATAATAAAAAGAAATAACATTTGACAGATAAGTTCTTACTCCATCTCTGAACAAAGAAAACTTGGGGGTTAAGTCTTATATTTTTAATATGAGAATATGTAAAGCTAATCTCTAACAACACATCATTTATAAAAAAAAGGATGTACTTGAAAATCCCATTTAGCCGACTAGGGAAGAACTGCTTTTGTTTATCTTATTTATTTTATTTTCTCTTTGTCATCTTACAATGATGACTAAGCTGCACACTCATCATGGATTAGTATCACTTCTCCTAATGTGAGAAGTCTCTACAAAGGACACATGTCAACAATAAAACTAAAATTCAAAATATTGAGAAAACTTGCCCAACAAATCGTCCATTTAACAGTAAGACTCACATGCTATGAATAAAAAGCATGCCTTTGACTCTCATCCACAGAACCATGCGTGTAATAGTGAACAAGAGTCAATTTTGTATCTTCTACTATGTTTATTACTATTTTTTTTACATGAATCGACTCTTTTATTTTACCAATACCACAAAGATAACATGTCAGCCACTTCAAAATATATACGATGTCAATTAGCTTTTCAAGAGACACCAAATTAAGTAGTGCGAAGAAAAGTAAACAATACAGCCAACCAACACATATAAAGTAATAGAAATACATGCAATTATGTTTTAGTAAACTCGGGTTCTCACAATCTATCACACTTAAAAAAAATGTCCCAATTTTTTTTTCAGTCTTACAAAAGTCAAGTATACCAAGTCTCATCACCTCCACCACCCAAGCAGTACTAGACTGTGTACCCCTAGCTCGACAGTGCGGTGGCTCACAAGTGTGTACCACTCGTATAACACACGCCAAAACACCAGCCCAGTCCCAGATACACTATACGTACCTCCGGTTGGGTCAGGCTCTGATACCACTGTCACGACCCGGTCACAATTTTAACAATAAATCTCGATTTAACAATAAACGCACTGTTTACTGTCAACCCATCTCACACTTTCAGACGTCCAAATGTCATCTAGCAGGACACACAGTCTTCTGAAACAACATTTTAATAATATTTCAAAAAATCTGGTACGTGGCTGAATCTAATAAATAATTACACCAGCTGGTCAAAAATGACATTTTCATAAATATCTGACCCAAAATAATAATTTACAACAAATAGGTAAAAACAGATAAAAAAAACAGTGTTAACTAAAAATATAAATTTTTGCAATACTCCGTGATCCAGTCGCGCTCCGGCTCAACCTCTAAAACAGAGGGGTGAGCCAAAATAGCCTCGAAGTTACCGCCTAACCACTGGCGTAGAAATCTAAAATTTACTTAACACAACAATCAGTTATTACACATCAGCATGCGGCACCAAATAGGCAAACAACGTGATTTATCAATCACCAGTTAATCAACAGATATCTAAAAAGCTGTAAAAAATCGCTCCAACAGTATAAACAGATCTAGACTGTAATTGAGAAAACTTAGAAGTTAGATTTCCCCTACCTGAATTATAATAGCGAAGCCAAGATGAACAAAAACTAGCCAAATTGTGTTGCAGAGATAACCCGAGAAGAAAATAAGCCTCAAAGCAATTCCGTGATATAATCATCCAACGAACAGTTGCTAATTTTCTAAGAAAATAGATCAACCCATATCAACTGAAGCTAAAGGAATATTTAACTCCTCCGAAAATGGATAATAATAAAAAGAAGTAACATTTAACAGATAATTACTTACTCCATCTCTGAACAAAGAAAACTTCGGGGTTAAGTCTTCTATTTTTCATACGAGAATATGTAAAGCTAATCTCTAACATCACATAATTCATAAACAAAAAGGATGTACTTGAAAACCCCATTAGCCGACTAGGGAACAACTGCTTTTGTTTATCTTATTTATTTTATTTTCTCTTTGTCATCTTACAATAATGACTAAGCTGCACACTCATCATGGATTAGTATCACTTCTTCTAATGTGAGAGGTCTCTCCAAGGGACGCATGTCAACAATAAAACTAAAATTCAAAATATTGAGAAAACTTGCCAAACAAATCGTCCATTTAACAGTAAGACACACATGCTATAAATAAAAAGCATGCCTATGACTCTCATCCACAGAACCATGCATGTAATCGTGAACAAGAGTCAATTTTGTATCTTCTACTATGTGTATTACTATTTTTTTTTTTACATGAATCAACTCTTTTATTTTACCAATACCACACAGATAACATGTCAGTCACTTCAAAATATATACGATGTCAAGTAGCTTTTAAAGACACACCAAAATAAGTTTTGAAAAGAAAAGTACACAGTACAATCAACCAACACCTATAACGTAATAGAAATACGTATAGTTATGTTTTAGTAAATTCGGGTTCTCACAGTCTGTGACGACCTGGTCACAATTTTAACAATTAATCTCGATTTAACAATAAACGCACTGTTTACTGTCAACCCGTCTGACACTTTCAGACGTCCAAATCTCATCCAGCAGGACACACAGTCCTCCGAAACAACATTTTAAAAATATTTCAGAAAATCTGGTACTTGACGGAATTTAATAAATAATTACACAAGCTCGTCAAAAATGACATTTTCATAAATATCTGACCCAAAATAATAATTTAAAATAAACAGGAAAAAACAGATAAATAAAACATAGTTAACTAAAAATACAAATTTTAGCAATACTCCGCGATCAGTCGCGCTCTGGCTCAACATGTAAAACAGAGGGGTGAGCCAAAATAGTCCAGAAGGAACCGCCTAACCACTGACGTAGAAATCTAAAATTTACTTAACACAGCAACCATTACACATCATCATGCGGCACCAAATAGACAAACAACGTGATTTATCAATCACCAGTTAATCAGCAGATAGCTAAAAAGCTGTAAAAATCGCACCAACACTATAAACAGATATAGACTGTAACAGAGGGAACGTAGAAGTTAGATTTCCCCTACCTGATTTATAATAGCGAAACCAAGAAGAACAAAAACTAGCCAAATTGTGTTGCAAAGATAACCCGAGAAGAAAATAAGCCTCAAAGCAACGCCGTGATATAATCAATCAACGAACAATTGCTAATTTTCTAAGAAAATAGATCAAACCATATCAACTGAAGCTAAACTAATCTTTAACTCCTCCAAAAATGGATCATGATAAAAAGAAATAACATTTGACAGATAAGTTCTTACTCCATCTCTGAACAAAGAAAACTTGGGGGTTAAGTCTTCTATTTTTCATATGAGAATATGTAAAGTTAATCTCTAACATCACATCATTTATAAACAAAAATGATTTACTTGAAAACCCCATTTAGCCGACTAGGGAACAACTGCTTTTGTTTATCTTATTTATTTTATTTCACTTTGTCATCTTACAATAATGACTAAGCTGCACGCTCATCATGGATTAGTATCACTTCTTCTAATGGGAGAGGTCTCTCCCAGGGACGCATGTCAACAATAAAACTAAAATTCAAAATATTGAGAAAACTTGCCAAACAAATCGTCCATTTAACAGTAAGACACACATGCTATAAATAAAAAGCATGCCTATGACTCTCATCCACAGAACCATGCATGTAATAGTGAACAAGAGTCAATTTTGTATCTTCTACTATGTGTATAGCTATTTTTTTTTACATGAATTGACTCTTTTATTTTACCAATACCACAAAGATAAATGTCAGTCACTTCAAAATATATATGATGTCAAGTAGCTTTTCAAGAGACACCAAAATAAGTTTTGCAAAGAAAAGTACACAGTACAATCAACCAACACCTATAACGTAATAGAAATATGTATAGTTATGTTTTAGTAAATTCGCGTTCTCACAATCTGTGACGACCCGTGTAGATACTGCTTTATGACATGGCAGATCTAGGCCACGTGGCAACCATCCAGCACACCATATTGTGCTCCACACACACAGGATCACCAGCCGAGCTGATCCATGTGGGGGCTGCGAGACAGAGCCCTCGCATACCACTGCACGGGACTTGTAGGGACTTTGTGGTTTGGAGGCTAGAGTAAGCCCTGTCGCGTGCGAGCCAAGCCCGCGCGCGACCTTTAGTAACTGTTTTGAGAGATCTCTGGCACGAGCTCCCTAGACCCGGTCAATCCGGTCAAACCCGGTCAATCCGGTCAAACCCGGTCAACCTCGTAACGGTTCCGGTACTCGCGCACCACGTGCTCTAACGGTTCCTATATACTCGGACGAACGTGCCGTTATGGTTAAGCTAATTAAGCCGCCATTAATGGGCGCATTAACCACACTACAACGGTCACGTTCTCCAGTATATATACATCGTTAACCTTTCCATACAAAGGAGGACACACTGCTATACGCGGAAGCTCTGCCAAACCTCTGTCTCTCTCTCAGACATTGCTACTGACTTGCTCTCTCCCTACACACACCCCTATTCTTCCTGTGCGATCCCTGATCCACTACGTACGGTGTACACGGAGGTCTCCCCGCCGGAATCTCTTGTGCACATTTTGGTGAACCCGACGTGAAACTTACCAGCAAAAGCAACCATGTCTCAGGAGGACGATGTCAGCAACCGATCTCCTTCCACTGAAACTCCCTCGGGAGACGAGGCTCGCCGTACTCCGACGACTCCCGGCGAGGCGCCAACTTTAGAGTCTTTGGACGCCACTGTCCAAAGTCAGGCAAAAGCTCTCAAGTCTCAGTCCGCGCAGTTAGAACGGATCTTGGCCGTTCTGGGCACTCTTGCGCCAAATCCTCCACCTGCCACCGCTATCCCCCAGGGAGGAGGAACCCCTACCGCTCCAGGATTGGGAGTGTCGGCCACGCCTCCCAACCCTCATCTGCAAACTCCACCGTCGGCTGCGCAGCTGCCTTCGGTCCAAGGGTCGACGGCACAAATGCTGCCCCCTGCTGCTCACGCCTCTCAGCCCCCGGCTTTGGCGTCCAACCCAGCCCTGCAGTACACTCTGCCTCCACCAGCGACAATATGGGGAAACGCGGGTAGTCAATACACTCCCAATCCTCCGACAGCATATGTGTCGCCACCGCCTACGGCAACCCCTCCGTCAACTACCGAGGGAAGCATTCCAGAATGCATGACGTCTTTGCAGAAGCGCGTGGACTCCATCTTGGCTCATCAGTCATTCGCGGATACCATCATCCCGAAGCTAGACAACGATCCACCCATCCCACGAGAGATCTATCTCATGCCTAACCCGGCAGGGTACAAGGCTCCCAAATGGGACAAGTTCGAAGACGTCAATGGAAACGCTCATGAGCATGTCATGCGTTTTATCGATGTCATGGGTCCATACGGAGCTGATCCCAAGCTGCTGATGCGAGAGTTCCCAAAAACCCTTGGGAATGTAGCATACAAATGGTACCGAACATTGGAGGCCGGATCCGTGAAAACTTGGGATGACATGGTCCAGAAGTTCTATACCAAGTTCTTCCAGATGGAAGAAAAGGTGACGATGATCCATCTCTCGCGGATGTATCAGAAACGCGAGGAAGATGGAATCACTTTCATCAAGAAATTCAGAGCGAAATCCTTGGAATGCAAGGATCCGATGCTCGAAAGTCGGCTCGTAGAGATATGCATGCAGTGCATGCGAGACGAATACAAAAGCATGCTGATCAATTTGCAAACACCGACGTTTTCAAAGCTCATCGAATGCACGATGAACATCGAGCCCATTGTCGAGAGACAGAGAAAGAAGAGCGCTCCAGAACGACCTGCGAGCGGCACCACCTACAAGATCGGCAGATTTGGCTACAAGCGGGGACGCGAAGCTGAGGTCAATACAGTTTCGCCCCAGAAGCAAACGAAAGCTGCAAACTTCGATGCACCGCCTCTGCCATGCTCGGTGGAGGAAGCGAGCGATCTCTGCAGACAGTGGCGTAAGGACGGCGTCCTCCCACCGCTCGAGAAAGCACCCTCCAAGGAGATGACGAGGGACCCTAAGTGGTGCGAATACCACGGCAAGGTCATGCACCCCACAGCCGAGTGCAAGAAGCTCAGATTCACGCTCGATCAGAAGATGAAGAGCGGCGAACTCATCGTCAGCGACCATCGGAAGGATGTGCGCAACAACCCGCTGCCTGCCCATACAGATTCGGGCTCAAAAGGCAAAGAGGTCGCCATGATCTCGATAGTTGACTTGGAAGAAGTCGCAGAGGATGGTCTGCCCATCGTTGCTGAAGTCCATGAAGATGAAGACTACAGCATGGACACGGAAGACGAGCGTGCCGACCGCATGAAAGGGTCGCACGGCTTCGACAGATTCTTCAACGAGATGAACTTCTCCGAAAAATGTCGAGCGGACATGACAAAAGCAATCTTAAGGGTAGCAGAGGACTACGAGGAGGACCTCGTGGTCTCCAATGGGAAAGTCGTCAGGGCGTCCCGTTCCGCAGAAAAGATTATGACCTTTTCTGCCAGCGACAAAAAGACAGATGCGAGCCACCAGAGGCCCCTGTACGTGACCGCCATCATCAACGGCGTCGAATTCAAGCGAGCATTCGTCGATGGAGGAGCAGCGGTCAATGTTGTTCCACTCCACACACTGAAGCTAGCAGGGATCCCCGAGCACAAGGTAGTCAAGCGTCCATCCCCGCTGGTGGGATTCGGAAGCGATTCCAGAATGACGATCGGGTGGATCCGCCTGGGCGTTCAGATCGGCAAAATCAAGTGCTCGGCGAAGTTTTATGTCATAGACGCGAACACCACATACCACATGATCATAGGTCGGGCCTGGATTCATCGCTTTGACGCAATCCCTTCAACGGCTCACCAAGTGATGAAAGCTATCTGGAACGACAGGATTGTCGAGATACCGGCCTCAACTAACCCGTTCAACTTGGACGAAGCGCATCTCAGCGAGGCGGTGTGGTTCACCGAGATGGCGGACGAGCAAACACCCGGACCATTCAACCCTACTCCTTTACCTCTCTGGGAGGACATCAAGGACCAGTCACCTGCAGGCGTGATGGTGACAAGGGGAGACACCAAAGAAAAGTCGCCTACCCACGAAGAGGCGCCGCGCATCGCATATCATCGCAAGAGTGTCTACGCTCTGAAGAGGATCGCAAAGCACGACCCCGAGGGCAAGGAGATAGAGAGCTTCTACGCCAACGGGAAGAAATGCTATCGCATATGAAGGTGCGCGGGGACGTCCTCACACGGGCATGGGGATGTCCCTGGGCAAATCAATCAAATCGAGCAAGTTGCGCTGACAGAAGAGCCAACACAGGGCACTCCAGAGGAGAAACTCAAAGAAGCGCCCGAATGCATGGAAGACAGGCCAAGACCACAAAAGCAAGAGCTTAAGGAAGTGTTCCTCAGCCCGAACGAGGAAAAGAAAAGGCCAGTCTTCCTGAGTGCGGACCTCACAAGCGAAGAGGAACAAGGACTGCTGCAGCTCCTAACTGAATACAAGGACGTGTTCGCATGGGAATACGACGAGATGCCGGGTCTGGACACGAGCATCACCATGCACCGTTTAGACATCATCCCAGGGTCTAAACCGGTCAAGCAAAGCACCAGAAGCTTTAGGCCAGAGCTCAACGTGAAGATCAAACAGGAGATTGTCAAACTCCTAGATGCCAAGTTCATAGAGCCCAATCACCATCCCACATGGTTGGCCAACATCGTGCCAGTGGTGAAGAAGAACGGACAGCTCCGCATCTGCGTGGACTTCCGAGATCTTAATCGCTTCTGTCCTAAGGACGATTTCCCACTGCCTAACATCGATTTGCTCATTGATTCAACGGCAGGCCATCGCATGTTCAGTTTCATGGACGGCTTCAGCGGGTACAATCAAATCAAGATGGATCCCGAAGATGCAAGGAAAACTGCATTCATCACTCCCGTGGGGGTATTCAACTATACGGTAATGCCATTCGGTCTTAAGAATGCAGGCGCAACCTATCAGCGGGCCATGATGGCCCTATTCCACGACACGATGCACAAAGAAGTGGAATTCTATGTGGATGACTTGGTAGTCAAATCCAAGTATGAAGCAGATCACCTTGCAGACCTGCGAAAGGTATTCAACAGATGCAGGAGCTTTCAACTGAAAATGAACCCCATGAAATGCGCATTCGGCGTGACTTCGGGGAAGTTGCTGGGATGCGTAGTCTATCGCCAAGGGATCGAACCTGACCCTGCGAAAGTGTCAGCCATCACCAGCATGACGCCACCTCACGACCAAAGTACCTTGAAAACATTCTTGGGAAAATTGTCATATCTGCGGAGATTCATCCCAGCAATCGCTGAAATCACATGTTGCTTCAGCACTCTCCTCAAGAAGGATGCCGCATACAACTGGGCTCCTGATCACGAAGCCGCATTCGAAAAGCTAAAGGAGCTACTCACATCCCCAAAGATAATGATCGCGCCTCAACTGGGATCGCCGCTTCTGTTATACCTTACATCGACAAGGAAATCTATAGGAGCGCTCTTGGCTCAGATCTATGAGGGACAAGAGAGGCCTATCTATTACATCTCTCGCATTGTGCAGCCTGCTGAATCAAGGTACACGGACATTGAACGTCATTGCCTTGCCTTATTCTTCGTAATAGAGAAGCTGAGACACTATTTTGCATCGCACAAAGTAGTGGTGGTCACCAAAAGCGACCCCATAAGATACCTGCTAACTCACACTGCTCCGGGCGGAAGATTGGCAAAATGGTACATGACCATCTCTCAATACGATATTACATGCGTGAAACCAAGAGCGATCAAGTCGCAGGCGGTAGCAGATCTTTTGGCACAGTTTCCCGACAACAGTCACGAACCTGTGATCGAGGAAGAACTCGAAGGCCCTGAAATCTACGCGATCGACGTGCCCTATTGGACCCTCCACTTTGACGGTTCGTCAACCAGGAAAGGCGGAGGCATTGGGATAGTCTTGACAAAGCCGGACGGAGAAGTCATACAGATGTCCGCAAAACTCAACTTCGCAGTCACGAACAACGAGGCGGAATACGAGGCTCTGATCGCGGGGCTCCGTGCGGCTAAAGCTTTGGAAGTGAGCAACTTAACAGTCATGGGAGATTCCAAGCTGATTGTTAAGCAGGCCTCGGGCGAATATGGTTTAAAGGAAATCAACCTCCTGCCATACCGCACCCTAGTGCAAAAGCTGATGCAGCAATTCTGCGACGTGAAATACGAACACAAGCCCCGAGCGGACAACAGGCATGCAGACGCTTTAGCAACTCTGGGATCTAAGGTCAGCATAGACAAATGCCCCGCAAGGATTCCCATTGAAGTGCGAACATCGTCGGCATTAACAGAAGATGCGTGCGACGATGAACACATGGATGACGCAGATTGGCGAAAAGCAATCTTGCAAGCGATTGCGAAAGGCACCAGCAGCGAAAGCTGTGTACTCACGAAAGGATACTGCATCCACGACAACACCCTTTACTACAAGGGTCCTGGAGGAATACTCATGCGATGTGTCTCCGAGCAAGAGGGACAACAGCTGTTAGAAAAGATTCACCAACACGCTTGCGGAGAAAGCGAGGTGTCAATCTACAGGAAAGCTCAGAGATATGGCATTCATTGGCCAGGCATGTCAACAGCTGCAGCCCTGATACAAGGGAAGTGCGAGAGTTGCGCACTAATCAAAGATTCTCTACTCGTCGCTCTAACTGATGATGACACAGACTGGAGGAAGCCATTGTTTGAATTCCTCACCCAGGGCACCGTACCCGAATCGAGAAAAGAATCCGATAAATTGAAGAGGAAAGCCTCTCGATACCTGGTTCAGGAAAACCTGCTTTGGCGAAAAGGTCACGAAGGCAACTTGCTGCGATGCCTAGACGGCACGGAAGCACAAGAAGTCATGGACCTTTCTCATCAGGTGGAACACCAGGGAGGTGCGAAATTATGCAGACAACTCCTCTCAATCGGATACTTCTGGCCCACGATGGAAGTCGATTGCCGCACCAAGGTGCGACGCTGCCAAGAATGCCAATTCAAAGGGAACCTAGTGCACGCTCCTGCCGTGGATCTACATGCATTAGGGACGCCATGGCCATTTCATACATGGGCTCTGGACTTCATTGGCCCCATCCGACCAACGTCACATGGGAACCACTTCATTCTCACTGCAACCGAGCTGTTCACCAAATGGGTGGAAGCAATACCACTGAAGACGGCAAACGCGCTGGCTGTGGTTAACTTCATCCAGGAAAACATCGTATGCAGGTTCGGAATCCCAAATACTATTCTTTCAGATAACGGTACTCCTTTTGTTAATCGTCAGGTGGCTACCAAACTCGCGGAGTACAATATCAGGCAAATATGCTCCACCCCCTATTATCCAAAGGGAAATGGACAAGCCGAAGCGACTAACAAAACGCTGTTGCGAATTCTGAGCAAGATGGTCGCAGATGACCACAAGAAGTGGGCCGACTCCCTTAACATAGCTCTGTGGGCCTACAGAACTTCTCCAAGGACACCTACAGGGGCCTCGCCATTTCTACTATGTTATGGGGCCGAAGCTGTGGTACCTGCGGAGGTCAGAGTCAATTCGGCAAGGCTGGCCTTCCACGCACTCTATGAAAATCAACGCGATCATGATTTAGTCTTGCTGGAAGAAAAGCGAGAACAAGCCAAAAGGACTAACAAGCGGTACCAAGAGAGAATCGCTCGCGCCTATAACAAGACAGTCCAGCGACGGGATTTCGCAGTTGGCGACCTGGTCCTGCGCGCATCTGATCACTGCATGCGAGAGGCAACCCACCCAAAGTTCGCAGCTAATTGGGAGGGACCCTTCGAAGTCACAGAAGTCTTCGATAGCGGCTACTGCAGCATACGAAGGTTGCACGGCACAACCTCAACTCCAAGCTCAGTCAACATGCGCTGGATCAAGAAGTACTATCCCTGACTTCTCTTATTTCATACGTTTTATGATAACGTTGCTTAATGTCTCATGTGGCTACGATATTCGCAATCTCCTCTCCCATATGAGAGGATTGTAATCCTATCTCTCCCATATGAGAATCTGTCGAAATAAAAGAATTCTCCCAAACGAGAAGTTCACATTTTTTAGCTGTTTATATCGCTTATCTAATTTGTTACAACTGTTAACAATGATTTATTCGCTGCAATAGTAACAAATATAAACACGATCTTAAATGATCATCAAAGCCTATCCCTTACGATAGCGAACGCGATCTTAACTGATCATCAAAGCCTATCCCTTACGATAGCGAACGCGATCTTAACTGATCATCAAAGCCTATCTCTTACGATAGCGAACGCGATCTTAACTGATCATCAAAGCCTATCTCTTACGATAGCGAGCGTGATCTTAATTGATCATCAAAGCCTATCTCATATGATAGCAAACGCGATCTCAATCGATCATCTAAAGCCTATCTTTTACGATAGCAGCCAAACACAAACGCGATCTTAATTGATCATCAAAGCCTATCTCATATGATAGCGAATGCGATCTCCATCGATCATCTAAAGCCTATCTTTTACGATAGCAGCCAAACACAAACGCGATCTTAATTGATCATCAAAGCCTATCTCATATGATAGCGAATGCGATCTCCATCGATCATCTAAAGCCTATCTTTTACGATAGCAGCCAAACACAAACGCGATCTTAATTGATCATCAAAGCCTATCTCATACGATAGCAAACGCGATCTCAATCGATCATCCCAAAGCCTATCTCTTACGATAGCAAATGCGATCTTAATTGATCATCTAAAGCCCATCTCTTACGATGGCCACCAATACAAATGCGATCTCAATCGATCATCCCAAAGCCTATCTCTTACGATAGCAAATGCGATCTTAATTGATCATCTAAAGCCCATCTCTTACGATGGCCACCAATACAAATGCGATCTCAATTGATCATCCCAAAGCCTATCTCTTACGATAGCAAATGCGATCTTAATTGATCATCTAAAGCCCATTTCTTACGATGGCCACCAATACAAATGCGATCTCGATCGATCATCTAAAGCCTATCTTTTACGATAGCAGTCAACATAAACATGATCTTAATTGATCATCTAAAGCCCATCTCTTACGATGGCAGCCAATACAAATGCGATCTTAAGTGATCATCCAAAGCCTATCTTTTACGATAGCAGTCAACATAAACATGATCTTAATTGATCATCTAAAGCCCATCTCTTACGATGGCAACCAATGCAAATACGATCTAAAATGATCATCCAAAGCCTATCTCTCACGATAGCAGTCAACGTAAACGCGATCTTAATTGATCATCTAAAGCCCATCCCTTATGATGGCAGCCGATGCAAATGCGATCTTAAGTGATCACATAAGCCTATCTCCTACGATAGCAGCAAAAATACAAAAACAATCTCAATCAATTATCAAAATCCTATCTCTCACGATAGCGGTTTACTCAAGCGCGATCTTGCATGATCTTTTTAAGCCAATCTCAATCGATTATCAAAAACCTATCTCTCACGATAACGGTTTACACAACTGCGATCTTATATGATCTTCTCAAGCCTATCTGTTACGGTAGCAATTTATACGCAAAGTGATTTTAGTTGATCACCTAAGTCCGTATGTTACGATGGTAACGTAACTGCAGAACCATCTTGCTAAAGGTCTATCTGCTGCGATAGCAATTCATGCGAGAAACTATCTCAAGCAATCCTCTAATAAAGCCTATCTTCTATGATAGCAATTCGCACTGCTCAATGATCTCAATTGAGCTGTTAAAAAAAAAAAGAAAACTATCTGTTATGATAGCAAAGTTGTGAACGTGATCTCATACGATTTACAACGACCACCTGCAAGCCCATTCATCAAGATGGCACAACTGCGAAATTACGATCTCGAATGATCTAGCGAAACATCTGCGCATTGATGTCGCATATGTGAAATCATTACATGGCATTATGCAAGGCAAAACAAGCCGAAACGCATGCGAAATTGTATTTTGTTGCAAAGAGAGCAAATAGTACAAAAGCTATATATCATTATGAGTCAAATGACTTACAATTTATCTATCTAGATAGCAGCTTACAAGCGAAAAGCTCGAATCTAACTACGCAGCCAAAATGGCTTACAATACATTCGAAAAATGGCTGATAAGCCAGCAGAGAAACGGTACGGAAACCCGGACTGCAAAGAATGAACCGCCCTGGCTTCAAGCGCCGGCTACACGATGCCCAGATCTGTGGGTGAACATCTGTAGCAAGGGGGATCTTGCTCTAAAAAGAGCCACATGAAGCCATACGCTCGACATTCCGCTATCCGACAAGACCGTTGTCAGATAGGCTCCCCATAACATTTGCCCAAGGAGCCACTGGTCCCGGCGATCTACAGGCAAGCAGAAGCTCCAAAGGGCAAGGGCTCCTTGTAGACGGGGATGAACGCGACGGTTCGTCACCCCGGGCTCACAAACATGAAAGTGACGGATTCTTCTTCGGAGATGCTGAAGAAGAATCCCGCCGTTCATTACGAGACGGTAGCACGGTCACTACGGCGCTGCACCTCGCCACGAGGCGGCCGGAAACATGACCTGCACACATAATACACGAAGAAATTTCTTCGAACACACATGAGGTATTATCTGCATCCTCTTTATGACGGGTATAAACAGCAATAAGCCTCATAAAGTGGATCTTGGAAACTATTTCTATGGCACAAAGCGCAAACTCAGGATTCAAAGCTTGAAGTTGCCATGAATCAACGAAAAACAAGCGTTGAAGCCAGCAGTCGTAAGGACTCACGGCAAAGCACATGTTTGGGATGAAGAACCCAAATGGCAAAGACAGGGTTTATATAGGCCCTGTGGAGACTCTTCGGTCGCCTAAGATGAGTCAGCAAAATTCAAAAAAGAGGGTAAGTTCAATCACTTACGCCTTGAAAAGCGGTAACAATCAATTACCCTACTAAAGGCTACGACGATTCAGTTGCGTATCCTAATAAATGACGGATAGTCATGATTCGGATGGACTTCCCAACGGAAGCGTGCTTATCTGCCGAGAAATTAGCGCGAAAATCAAGCAGAAGATCAATTGCTGATGTCATAATTGGATATGCACAGAAATGTCCAATCAAATCCCGAAAAGGGCAAAACGGGCAAACTCAATGTTTGTTGTTAAAAAAAAAGGGGGGGAGAAACCCTAGCAATATCACATTAATGTTTCAAAACATTACATTAATGTCTCAGCCATTTTCCTGTTTTCTTTTCAAAATTCGAAAAGTCAAAACAAATTCTTGATTAAGGAGTCTTGGGGTGCGAACTGCTCGCTCAGCTTCTCCACTTGTTTCACTTCTTGCTTCAGTTGCTCGCACTTGGCATTCATTTCCTGATACAGCTTTACAGCTTCATCAACCTTTTGCTTTTGCTGCTCCACCTTCTGCATCTCAGCTGCGAGATTCTGGTGACCGAGATTCAAAGTTACAGCTGCGCGAATCAGTGTAACTCTGTCCTTGAGGAATTTAAAACCAAGTCTGCCTTGGACTTTGAACAAGAGATTTTGGCACATGCCACACAGCAATTCAGCACTCTGGGCCGAAATGGTCGCAGGTGTAGCCACAGACAGCTGCTCCAGTATCCAGATGGCTTCAGTAAGGAATAGCCTCCTGTCAAAAGGTCCGATCTCCAGAGATCTCACAAACGATCGGGGGTATCTGAGACGCACTCGAACCACCCAGTCTACATCGGTTTGCTTCAAACCTGAGACATCAAAAACGGTTATAATGCCAGAACTCGCAACCAAATAATGCGACGTGCGAACGGTAAATCTTTACTTACCGGTGCCTTCCAGAATTTCATGAAGAGAAGGGATACGGGCCACCGGGTTGTTCGAAGACTGCCCTCGCTCCATGGCTCTCCTATCAGCTGCAAGCTCCAACCTCTCATAGTCAGGAGGAAGAGTGTAGGCCGCACCAGCTGCGACTACATTCCCAACCTGCGAGCCCCAAATGCTCCACGCAGGAATGGGTGCTTCTGGTTCAGTCATCGCCGGAGGCGAAGGGACAGCCGAAGTCGCTAGACGGACACTCCCAGATGCGAAAATGTTAGCATCACTTGTCCTTTCTTCCTCATCACCAGTACGGACACCTTCGTCCATCGGCACAGCATCAGCTTCGACATCATCGGAGAGCTCTATGACATCATCGAGATGCTCACGTGCGTGTCCAGCAGCTGCGACGGGCTTCTCGGCATGGGAGCTCGAAATTGGAACATGGGATGCAGAAGGCTCACTCCTCTGCTCCAGCTCAGGTTCCTCAGCATGACCTGCGATACCAAATGCGATAATATGAGGTGGGATTGAGGTGTCCTCATCATACACTAGGGACGTGGAACCGTGCCCTATCAGTGTATCCTCACTAAGCAAATCTTTAAGAGAAGCATGACCTGGGACGCGAGTAAACCAGTCATGATTTTGCCTCAAGTGGCTACAGCCTAGTGTGTGCATATCACTCAAAATAATTACCTGAGGGTTCTCCACATTTGCTTACCAACCAACGGCGAATGTCAGGCTTTGATACACCGTGCTTTAACGCACCCACAATTACATCTCTATAAGTAACCGCGAGATTGAAGATCTCACCTTTATCGCCACCTGCGATCTCTGCGAAGTCCGCTTGGACTTGCTCTAGCTCTGCTGCGTCCTCTCCAGGGACCTCATCTTCCTCCTCCACATGAGGAGCCACTTCTTCGGGAAGCTCGTCTTCCTCGCCATCTGGACGCACTAAGTCGTCAACATGCAGCTCCTCGAGGCTTCGCTGTTTCACAAGCTCGAGCTCCTCTTCCTCTCGCTGCCTTCTTCTTTCAGCAGCCTCCGCGGCTGTCTTCCGGGATTCAGCAAGAACATCCTCACTTATAGGATCATCTGAAATGCCAGAATGGGCATCTTTCTTTTGCCTCTTGGCCACAAGGCCACCGACGGCTTCATCATCATCATCTGCAAATACATATTTGGTTCAAAGAAAAGAACTACAAAGAAATATAGATAAAGGGCGAGGAGATGCGATGGAAGTACCTCCTGATTCTTCCTCGCACATCACAACTGTTGCTTCTTCTTCACCACTTGCCTGGGGCTCCTGTCTCTCTTCCTCCTCTTGGTTGAATGGAACGAAAGTCTCAACTGCGAGATCTTTTCGCACTTTGCTGGGCATACGACCCTTGCCTTTGTCCTTGATGGAAAAGGACCTCACTGGGGGAGAAGCTGGAGCACTCCTAGGGGAAGAAATCGTAATTCCCTTTTGCCTAGGTCTCTTCGCTCTCGGCGCCGCAGTCGCTGGAGGGGACGGGTCATCTCTAGGAGGAGACGGAGCCGGAGGGTTGTCTATCAGCGAGTCAGCAAAAGTGTTCATGACTCCGCGAACTTTTGTTTCGACCTCGGCATCCATCCTCCATGCTAGCCGGTACGACTCCCCCCTCCTTCTAGTGGCAACAATGGTATCCACCAGCGATTTGGAGCGATCACCAGCTGCGAACCTCCGCACATGACACTAAACAATACAGAACGAAAAGCATCAGCGCGAGAAAATCAAAAAGCTTAAAGCACATAAGGAAATTGCTTACCTCAGCAAACGCCTTGCTATATTTGATGACCTGCGCGTCACCCTTCTTGATTGCGTCAACTTGCTCCTTCAGAATGAAATCGGGGCACAAATGATTCTCGCGGTCCCACAGCGAGTAGCAACCATACTCAGACTCGCTCAAACTGCAATTGGGGCGAAACGGAAAAGAGTTTCTCTTGATCAAGGGGGCCTTTCCTGGCTGCGCCGCCGCCTCCGTCTCAATCCTCGTTTGCTGGGCAATCCAGTATGCGATCCAGTTCTGGGAACAACCACCCTTGCGAGTTCCCGCAGGCTGCTCAAAGGGAAGATTGCTCATGAGGACTGTCTTGCACTCCTTTGTCAGCAAACGCCTGTAGCACCCTCTGATAATAGACTGCGGCCAGATCGATGGGGCCACCGCATCAAAACCAAACTGAGGAGAGACTCGAGTAGGGTCAACATCCACTGTAAGTCTTTCATACCGTGGCGCGAGCTCACGAATATGCTCTGCAAGGGCAGGTAAAGAACCTCGCAGACACCAACAGAAGAAGTCACGATAGCGTTCGTGGAAATGCGGCCCCTTTTCAAAGAGAAGGTCTTCCGACAAGACCATACCTCTGGAAGGGTATAGCTTTGAAAACCACCGCACATTCTCAACACGTGTGGCATAGGGCCTGGCAGTAAACTCCTTTCGTTTGTCGCATATCAAACTCCAAGTGCACTTGGTGTTGCTTGCTCCAAACCATCTCGCAGCCCTTCCGCTGTTGCGCGCTTCCGTCTCGCCTGGGGGACACCACTTCTCAAGTGGGAGGGGAGTTGGAGCATAAGACGGCCAGCGCTCGAAAACCCACATTGTCAAAAAGCTGATATTGACAAAGGTCAGGACATCGAGGCGGCCACGCGATTCTCTCATCGCCAGAACCAGCTGATCCAGCCTGTAATATAGCGTCCCCAGGACCAAGGGTCCGAGTGCGACTCTCTGGCCAAGAGCGAGCCTTACGGCAAGTGGCAGCACATGGTAGAAGACCCCGTCATGGGGGTGACCATCAATCAGGTATCTCGACAGCCAAGCGCAGAGAAAGGCGCAAAGGGTCAAATGATAACCCTTGCCCTCTACATAATTCTCGGCCTCCGGGTCCTCGCTCAAAAGCTTCTTAGTAATGCTGCTGTTTGCATAGTCTCGGAAGAAGTACTGCAACCACTTGTTCCAGGTATTCTTCGCAGACGTATCCACTAGCTGCCAGTTCGGAAGAGGCTTCGTAGTGGTCCACCGAGTAGAGATTTTCTTTACCTCTGCTAGGCACTCCTCCATCTGCGCGTACAAGGCCATTTCAGCAGATGTCCTCAAATGGCTCAAGGGGTCCACCTCGCCCATGGGGGAAAGCTCATACAGCATTTGAACGTCCTCGAGCGTGGGGGCAGCCTCGAACTCAGCAAAATGAAACGTGTGAGTCGCGGGCGAGTAGCGGGACAGAAGGTCTAGAAGCATGGACTGATCCAACTTCACGGCAGCACCCTTCATAGCACGGATAGCAAAGAAAATGCCGGCTTTATCAAGCGTCTCGGCATGATGATCCAATACGTGGTCAATCCACTCATCCATGTAGTCCAATTTCTGGACGAATGCTTGAGTAGAAATCGCAGTATACGGGAAGTGCCCGTTCTCGATCCCCAATCGGACTACATCCTCGGAACCAACCCACTCGAGTAGGGCTGAGTTAACTGGGCGAGTCAACGTCAGCAATTGCTCAGTTGGGACAGGGTCAGGCATCCTCTTCGCCTTCACCCTCGCATGGTAAAAGTCTTTCCCACCCAGAAAGGGGGCTTTACGCCACAGAGCCTGCGGAAGCTCCGGTATCTCTTCGTCTTCCTTGACGGGTCTGGTTACTCTTGTCTTAGCCATTCCTGCGAAAGGGCAAGAAAAAAGGGGGAGAAATACCACAGCACACTTCAGTTTGAATTTTGGAATTTGAGATCTATGCAAACCAAAGCAAGCAGTTCCAGTGCCAATTTCAGAAATTGGGGAGTTGATATTATTGAAAGATCAAAACGAAGCGGGTTCAAAGATCAAAAGCCTCTTCACAAATTTCATGGATTTACAGATTCAATGCGATTCAAGGCAAACACTGGTAGTTTAAATCAAAAGTAAACGAGGCCAACCTTGTTTCCTTGAAGCTTGCCTGGATATACACAATTGGAGAATACGATTTGCAGTCCTGAACTGGTGATTGATTATCTGGATCTGCTCTCGAAGATCTTCGGGTACCATTCACTTTAAGAGAAAGAAGTAATGCTTTGCAATGATGGGATACAAGGTATTTATCCAGAAGAATGAGGGGTTGCGTCCCTTCAGTAGTCGAATCGCAACCGTCACCATCGTGTCGCGCAATCACAGGACGGGCTGACGTCACGCCTAAAACCCTAAAGGTCAGACGGCACGACTCTAGGGGTTTTAGGTCATAATGACGCGCACGGGGGCTGAATCTACCCGTATTTGAATTGGTGCGTGGCGACGACGCGCATGTTGGTTTCCGCGCATGGAAGCCTATACAGCTATGAGCCTTCACGCGCAGAAAGGGGGCTAATGTAGATACTGCTTTATGACATGGCAGATCTAGGCCACGTGGCAACCA
Organism: Linanthus parryae; assembly: GCA_023055425.1. Classification (NCBI taxonomy): domain Eukaryota; kingdom Viridiplantae; phylum Streptophyta; class Magnoliopsida; order Ericales; family Polemoniaceae; genus Linanthus; species Linanthus parryae. The sequence continues at coordinate 132,857,302 of JALGPY010000002.1, read as the reverse complement.
TCCAGCACACCATATTGTGCTCCACACACACAGGATCACCAGCCGAGCTGATCCATGTGGGGGCTGCGAGACAGAGCCCTCGCATACCACTGCACGGGACTTGTAGGGACTTTGTGGTTTGGAGGCTAGAGTAAGCCCTGTCGCGTGCGAGCCAAGCCCGCGCGCGACCTTTAGTAACTGTTTTGAGAGATCTCTGGCACGAGCTCCCTAGACCCGGTCAATCCGGTCAAACCCGGTCAATCCGGTCAAACCCGGTCAACCTCGTAACGGTTCCGGTACTCGCGCACCACGTGCTCTAACGGTTCCTATATACTCGGACGAACGTGCCGTTATGGTTAAGCTAATTAAGCCGCCATTAATGGGCGCATTAACCACACTACAACGGTCACGTTCTCCAGTATATATACATCGTTAACCTTTCCATACAAAGGAGGACACACTGCTATACGCGGAAGCTCTGCCAAACCTCTGTCTCTCTCTCAGACATTGCTACTGACTTGCTCTCTCCCTACACACACCCCTATTCTTCCTGTGCGATCCCTGATCCACTACGTACGGTGTACACGGAGGTCTCCCCGCCGGAATCTCTTGTGCACAACCCGGTCACAATTTTAACAATTAATCTCGATTTAACAATAAATGCACTGTTTCATGTCAACCCGTCTGACACTTTCAGATGTCCAAATCTCATCCAGCAGGACACACGGTCCTCCGAAACAACATTTTAATAATATTACAGAAAATCTGGTACGTGACGGTATTTAATAAATAATTACACCAGCTGGTCAAAAATGACATTTTCATAAATATCTGACCCAAAATAATAATTTACAAAAAACAGGTAAAAAAAGATAAAAAAAACATAGTTAACTAAAAATACAAATATTTGCAATACTCCGCGATCCAGTCGCGCTCCTGCTCAACCTGTAAAATAGAGGGGTGAGACAAAATAGCCTAGAAGGTATCGCCTAACCACTGGCGAAGAAATCTAAAATTTACTTAACACAACAACCAGTTATTACCCATCAGCATGCGGCACCAACTAGACAAACAACGTGATTTATCAATCACCAGTTAATCAGCAGATAGCTAAAAAGTTGTAAAAAGTCGCACCAACAGTATAAACAGATATAGACTGTAACTGAGGAAACTTAGAAGTTAGCTTTCCCCTACCTGAATTATAAGTGTGAAGCCAAGAAGAACAAAAACTAGCCAAACTGTGTTGCAAAGATAACCCGAGAAGAAAGTAAGCCTCAAAGCAACACCGTGATATAATTATCCAACGAACATTTGCTAATTTTCTAAGAAAATAGATCAACCCATATCAACTAAAGCTAAACTAATCTTTAACTCCTCCGAAAATGGATCATAATAAAAAGAAATAACATTTGATAGATAAGTTCTTACTCCATCTCTGAACAAAGAAAACTTGGGGGTTAAGTCTTCTATTTTTCATATGAGAATATGTAAAGTTAATCTCTAACATCACATCATTTATAAACAAAAATGATTTACTTGAAAACCCCATTTAGCCGACTAGGGAACAACTGCTTTTGTTTATCTTATTTATTTTATTTTCTCTTTGTCATCTTACGATGATGACTAAGCTGCACACTCATCATGGATTAGTATCACTTCGTCTAATGTGAGAGGTCCCTACAAGGGACACATGTCAACAATAAAACTAAAATCAAAATATTGAGAGAACTTGCCCAACAAATCGTCCATTTAACAGTAAGACACACATGCTATAAATAAAAAGCATGCCTTTGACTCTCATCCACAGAACCATGAATGTAATAGTGAACAAGAGTCAATTTTTTATCTTCTACTATGTGTATTACTATTTTTTTTACATGAATCGACTCTTTTATTTTACCAATACCACATAGATAACATTTACGTCACTTCAAAACATATACGATGTCAAATAGCTTTTCAAGAGAATCCAATTAAGTAGTGCAAAGAAAGTACACAGTACAACCAACCAACACATATAACGTAATAGAAATACGTACTATCATGTTTTAGTAAATCGGGTTCTCACAATTTATCTCTCTTAAAAAAATTTGTCCCGAAATTTATTTTTTTCAGTCTTAAAAAATTCACGTACCACCAAGTCTCATCACCTCCACCACGCAAGGAGTACTAGACTGTGTACCCCTAGCTCGAAAGTGTGGTGGCTCACAATTGTGGTGACTCACAAGTGTGTACCACTCGTACAACGCCCGTCACAGACTTCCGCCAAAACACCCGCTCAGTCCCAGATTCACTATCCGTACCTCTGGTTGGGTCCGGCTCAGGTACCACTGTGATGACCCGGTCACGATTTTAACAATAAATCTCGATTTAATAATAAACGCACTGTTTACTGTCAACCCGTCTGACACTTTCGGACGTCCAAATCTCATCCAGCAGGACACACAGTCGTCCGAAACAACATTTTAATAATATTTCAAAAAATCTGGTACGTGACGGAATTTAATAAATAATTACTCCAGCTGGTCAAAATGACATTTTCATAAATATCTGACCCAAAATAATAATTTAAACAAACAGGTAAAACAGATAAAAAAACATAGTTAACTGAAAATACAAATTTTAGCAACTACTCCGCGATCCAGTCGCGCTCTGGCTCAACCTGTAAAATAGAGGGCTGAGCCAAAATAGCCCAGGAGGTACCACCTAACCATTGGCGTAGAAATCTAAAACCAACTTAACACAACAGCCATTTATTACCCATCAGCATGTGGCACCAAATAGACAAACAACGTGATATATCAATCACCAGTTAATCAGCAGATAGCTAAAAAGTTGTACAAAATCGCACCAACAGTATAAACAGATATCGAATGTAACTGAGGAAACTTAGAAGTTAGATTCTCCCTACATGAATTTTAATAGCGAAGCCAAGAAGAACAAAAACTAGCCAAATTGTGTTGCAAAGATAACCCGAGAAGAAAATAAGCCTCAAAGCAACGCCGTGATATAATCATCCAACGAAAAGTTGCTAATTTTCTAAGAAAATAGATCAACCCATATCAACTAAAGCTAAACTAATCTTAACTCCTCCGCAAATGGATCATAATAAAAAGAAATAACATTTGACAGATAAGTTCTTACTCCATCTCTGAACAAAGAAAACTTGGGGGTTAAGTCTTCAATTTTTCACATGAGAATATGTAAAGGTAATCTCTAACAGCACATTATTTATAAACAAAAAGGATGTACTTGAAAATCCCATTTAGCCGACTATGGATTAACTGCTTTTATTTATCTTATTTATCTTATTTTCTCTTTTTCATCTTACAATGATGACTAAGCAGCACACTCATCATAAATTAGTATCACTTCTTCTAATGTGAGAGGTCTCTACAAGGGACACATGTCAAAATTAAAACTAAAATTCAAAATATTGAGAAAACTTGCCCAACAAATCGTCCATTTAACAGTAAGACACACATGCTATAAATAAAAAGCATGCCTTTGACTCACATCCACAGACCCATGCATGTAATAGTGAACAAGAGTCAATTTTGTATCTTCTACTATGTGTATTACTATTTTTTTTACATGAATCGACTCTATTATTTTACCAATACCACAAATATAACATGTCAGTCACTTCAAAAATAAATACGACGTCAAGTAGCTTTTCAAGAGACACCAACTTAAGTAGTGCAAAGAAAAGTACACAGTACAATCAACCAAACAATACATATAACGAAATAGAAATACGTATAATTATGTTTTAGTAAACTCGGGTTCTCACAATCTATCACACTTAAAAAAAATCATCCCGAAATTTTTTTAGTCTTAGAAAACTCATGTACCACCAAGTCTCATCACCTACACCACCCAAGCAGTACTAGACTGTGTACTCCTAGCTCGACAGTGCGCTGGCTCACAAGTGTGGTGACTCACAAGTGTGTACCACTCGTATAACACCTGCCAAAACACCCGCCAGTCCCAGATACACTATCAGTACCTCCGGTTGGGTCAGGCTCTGATACCACTGTGACGACCCGGTCACAATTTTAACAATAAATCTCGATTTAACAATAAACGCACTGTTTACTTTCAACCTGTCTGACACTTTCAGACGTCCAAATCTCATCCAGGAGGACACACAGTCCTCCGAAACAACATTTAATAATATTTCTGAAAATCTGGTACGTGATTGAATTTAATAAATAATTACATCAGCTGGTCAAAAATGAGATTTTCATAAATATCTGACCTAAAACAATAATTTATTACAAACAGGTAAAAACAAATAAAAAAACATAGTTACCAAAAAATACAAATTTTAGCAACTACTCCGCGATCCAGTCGCGCTTCGGCTCAACCTGTAAAACAGAGGGGTGAGCCAAAATAACCCAGCAGGTACCGCCTAACCACTGGCGTAGAAATATAAAATCTACTTAACACAAAAACCAGTTATTACCCATCAGCTTGCGGCACCAAATAGACAAACACCGTGATTTTATCAATCACCTGTTAATCAGCAGATAGGTAAAAACATGTAAAAAATCGCACCAACAGTATAAACAGATATAGACTGTAACTGAGGAAACTTAGAAGTTAGATTTCTCCTACCTGAATTATAATAGTGAAGCCAAGAAGAACAAAAACTAGCCAAACTATGTTGCAAAGATAACCCGCGAAGAAAATGTGCCTAAAAGCAACTCTGTGATATAATCATCCAACGAACAGTTGCTAATTTTCTAAGAAAATAGATCAACCCATATCAACTGAAGCTAAACTAATCTTTAACTCCTCCAAAAATGGATCATAATAAAAAGAAATAACATTTGACAGATAAGTTCTTACTCCATCTCTGAACAAAGAAAACTTGGGGGTTAAGTCTTCTATTTTTCATTAGAGAATATGTAAAGCTAATATCTAACAGCATATCATTTATAAACAAAAAGGATGTACATGAAAACCCCATTTGGCCGTCTAGTGAACAACTGCTTTTGTTTATCTTATATATTTTATTTTCTCTTTGTCATCTTACAATAATGACTAAGCTGCACACTCATCATGGATTAGTATCACTTCTTCTAATGTGAGAGGTCTCTCCAAGGGACACATGTCAACAATAACACTAAAATTCAAAATTTTGAGTAAACTTTCCCAACAAATCGGCCATTTAACAGTAAGACACACATGCTATAAATAAAAAGCATGCCTTTGACTCTCATCCACAGAACCATGCTTGTATTAGTGAACAAGGGTCTATTTTGTATCTTCTACTATGTGTATTACTATTTTTTTTACATGAATCGACTCTTTTATTTTACCAATACCACAAAGAAAACATGTCAGTCACTTCAAAATATATACGATGTCAAGTAGCTTTTCAAGAGACACCAAAATAAGTTTTGCAAAGAAAAGTACACAGTACAATCAACCAACACCTATAACGTAATAGAAATACGTATAGTTATGTTTTAGTAAATTCGGTTTCTCACAATCTGTGACAACCTGGTCACAATTTTAACAATTAATCTCGATTTAACAGTAAACGCACTGTTTACTGTCAACCCGTTTGACACTTTCAGACGTCCAAATCTCATCCAGCAGGACACACAGTCCTCCGAAACAAAATTTTAATAATATTTCAGAAAATCTAGTACGTGACATAACTTAATAAATAATTACACCAGCTGGTCAAAAATGACATTTTCATAAATATCTGACCCAAAATAATAATTTACAACAAACAGGTAAAAACAGATAAAAAACAAAGTTAACTGAAAATACAAATTTAAGCAACTACTCCGCGATCCAGTCGCGCTCCGGCTCAACCTGTAAAAAAGAGGGGCGAGCCAAAATAGCCCAGCAGGTACCGCCTAACCACTGGCGTAGAAATCTAAAATCTACTTAACACAACAACCATTTATTACCCATCAGCATGCGGCACCAAATAGACAAACAACATGATTTATCAAACACTAGTTAATCAGCAGATAGCTAAAAAGCTGTAAAAAATCGCAACAACAGTATAAACAGATATAGATTGTAACTGAGGAAACTTAGAAGTAAGATTTCCCCTACCTGAATTCTAATAGTGAAGCCAAGAAGAACAAAAACTAGCCAAACTGTGTTGCAAAGATAACCCGAGAAGAAAATAAGCCTCAAAGCAACGCCGTGATATAATCATCCAACAAACAGTTGCTAATTTTCTCAGAAAATAGATCTATACATATCAACTGAAGCTAAACTAATCTTTAACTCCTCCGAAAATGGATCATAATAAAAAGAAAAAACATTTGACAGATAAGTTCTTACTCCATATCTGTACAAAGAAAACTTGGGGATTAAGACTTCTATTTTTCATATGAGAATATGTAAAGCTAATCTCTAACAACACATCATTTATAAACAAAAATGATGTACTTGAAAAACCCCATTTAGCCGACTAGGGAACAACTACTTTTATTTATCTTATTTATTTTATTTTCTCTTTGTCATCTTACAATGATGAGTAAGCTGCACACTCATCATGGATTAGTATCACTTCCTCTAATGTGAGTAGGGGTGCAACTTGGGCGGGTTGAACCCGACCAACCCGAGCCCAGCCCGAACTTAAATAGGGCCCGGACACATAGATTTGATAATTTGGACGGGCTTGGACATAAATTCTCAGCCCGAATTGCAATTAGGGTCGGGCTTGGGCACAAATATCGAACGACGGGCTAACCCGAATTGCCCGATTTGCATGACCACTACCTATAAATATTATATTTTAAAATAATTGTGTAGCATACCTAACATGAATATGCTATTTTTTTTAATATCAGCGATGTTTTTAATCATTGTTTTGTTCTTGAACTAGTTGATTTATTTTTTCGCCAACAATTTATTATTCTCTTGTGTTTTTAGAAAGATATTAAGTTTAATGTACTAACCCGAATTCAACCCGAACCCGAATTGATTTATACGAATTCGGGCTCGGACGGGTTGACAATGCTCTTAACCCGGGTCGGGCTGGGCTTGGGCAGCCACGACGGAACTCGGGCTCGGGCTTGGACAGGGGTGCCAACCCGTCCAGCCCGCCCGAGTTGCAGTCCTAAATGTGAGAGGTCCCTACAAGGGACACATGTCAACAATAAAACATAAATTCAAAATATTGAGAAAACTTGCCCAACAAATCGTCCATTTAACAGTAAGACACACATGCTATAAATAAAAAGCATGCCTTTGACTCTCATCCACAGATCCATACATGTAATAGTGAACAAGAATCAAATTTGTATCTTCTACTATGTGTATTACTATTTTTTATACATGAATCGACTCTTTTATTTTACCAATACCACAGAGATAACATGTCAGTCACTTCAAAATATATACGATGTCAAGTAGCTTTTCAAGAGACACCAAATTAAGTAGTGCAAAGAAAAGTACATAGTACAACCAACCAACACATATAGCGTAATAGAAATACGTACAATCTAGTTTTAGTAAACTCGGGTTCTCACAATCTATCCCACTTAAAAAAATTTGTCCCGATTTTTTTATTTTTTTCAGTCTTAGAAAAGTCACGTACCACCAAGTCTCATCACCTCCACCAACCAAGCAGTACTAGACTGTGTATCCCTAGCTCGACAGTGCGGTGGCTCACAAGTGTGGTGACTCACAAGTGTGTACCACTCGTACAACGCCCGTCACAGACACCCGCCAAAACACACGCCCAGTCCCAGATTCACTATCCGTACCTCCGGTTGGGTCAGGCTCTGATACCACTGTAACGACCCGGTCACAATTTTAACAATAAATCTTGATTTAACAATAAACGCATTGTTTACTGTCAACCCGTCTCACACTTTCAGACGTCCAAATCTCATCTAGCAGGACACACAATCCTCCGAAACAACATTTTAATAATAATTCTGAAAATTTGGTACGTGACTGAATTTAATAAATAATTACACTAGCTGGTCAAAAAGGACATTTTCATAAATATATGACCCAAAATAATAATTTACAACAAACAGGTAAAAACAGATAAAAAAACATAGTTAACTAAAAATACAAATTTTAGCAACTACTCCGCGATCAAGTCGAGCTCCGGCTCAAACTGTAAAACAGAGGGGTGAGCCAAAATAGCCCAGCAGGTACCGCCTAACTACTGGCGTAGAAATCTAAAATCTACTTAACACAACAGCCAGTTATTACACATCAGCATGCGACACCAAATAGACAAACAACGTGATTTATTATTCACCAGTTAATCAGCAGATAGCTAAAAAGCTGTAAAAAAATCGCACCAACAGTATAAACAGATATAAACTGTAATTGATGAAACTTAGAAGTTAGATTTCCCCTACCTGAATTATTATAGTGAAGCCAAGAAGAACAAAAACTAGCCAAATTGTGTTGCAAAGATAACTCGAGAAGAAAATAAACCTCAAAGCAACGCCGTGATATAGTCATCCAACGAACAGTTGCTAATTTTATAAGAAAATAGATCAACCCATATCAACTGAAGCTAAAATAATCTTTAACTCCTCCGAAAATGGATCATAATAAAAAGAAATAACATTTGACAGATAAGTTCTTACTCCATCTCTGAACAAAGAAAACTTGGAGGTTAAGTCTTCTATTTTTCATATGAGAATATGTAAAGCTAATCACTAACAGCACATCATTTATAAACAAAAAGGATGTACTTGAAAACCCCATTTAGCCGACTAGGGAACAACTGCTTTTGATTATCTTATTTATTTTATTTTCTCTTTGTCATCTTACAATAATGACTAAGATGCACACTCATCATGGATTCGTATCACTTCTTCTAATGTGAGAGGTCTCTCCAAGGGACACATGTCAACAATAAAACTAAAATTTAAAATATTGATAAAGCTTGCCCAACAAATCGTCCATTTAACAGTAAGACACACATGCTATAAATAAAAAGCATGCCTTTGACTCTCATCCACAGAACCATGCATGTAATAGTGAACAAGAGTCAATTTTGTATCTTCTACTATGTGTATTAATATTTTTTTTTACATGAATCGACTCTTTTATTTTACCAATACCACAAAGATAACATGCCAGTCACTTCAAAATATATACGATGTCAAGTCGCTTTTCAAGAGACACCAAATTAAGTAGTGCAAAGAAAAGTACACAGTACAACCAACCAACACATATAACGTAATAAAAATACGTATAATATGTTTTAGTAAACTCAGGTTCTCACAATATTTGTCACATTTTCTTCATTTGAGAATGCTTTCCCCAAGGATTAAGTTTTTCACAATGCCCGTGAACCTTTTGAACATGTCCCTAATGGATTCATCTTGAATAGCTCATACTGGCTTATCAGAATGTTGATTTTATTCTGCTTTGACTTAACTTGTTCCTTCATATGTCACAATCAGCTTGTCCCAAATCTTTTTGGCACTTTTGCAGTTGGATATTCTGTTGAATCCATCTGCAATAAGATCACAATATAACAAGTTCATAGCTTTAAAACTTTTTTTATACCTTTTATAATTCAGTGATTGAAAGATCATCCTCAGAACTTGACAGTCATGATCCCATCTGTAGTAGAATAGTATACATATGGACCATTCTGAGTGATTGACCATAGCTCCATGTCATGATCTATGATGAACATTTTCATCAATGCTTTCTAATGCACAAAGTTGCACCACAGAATAGTGGAGGTCTGTTGGATGCTCTTCCTTGAGAGAATCCACCATCACCTACATTACTGATTGTCACAAGAGGGTTAGATCTTATATAGTGAACCAAGTTCTGATACCAATCAAAAGTGTGTAATGGAGGTATAAAACAAGATCAATATACTCTAAAATGGGGAGTTGAATAGAGTATGCACACTTTTGCTAAAATTGAAATTTTAAAACTTTAAAACAGAAATCTGAAGAAGTCTCAAAGGTTTGGACAAGTATAGAAAAGATTTGAAATAGTTTGAAACAGTCTGGAGCTTCGAATCTTTGAAGCTAGAAATCTTCCAAAGAATTGAGGTTCTTTGTGTTGTGCAATTTGTGAATGGAATGAAATGCATAACTGAAAAGTAAATGAACAGAGTGATTTTTTACGAAGTTCAGCCAGCAATGGCCCTACTCTCCGGCCGAGGGATTATATCCCTCCAATATTTGAACAACTTCTTATTAATCACAGACTTAGCCATAGATCTCAAGCCTAAGTGAATTCCCTGACACCTATACAGCTTGTGGTTCCCAACCTATCTATTTTCAGCTACAGTCTGATAAAACAATAAGAACCTCTAGTTGTTCACTTGAAAAAATAACTTACTAAAGTTGGAGAGGTAAAGAATTCAAATTAAATGCATAGATAAAGCACAATGCAGAAGAACACATGAAGTAGAATAAGCAGTAATGCTCAGAAGTGTTCTTCAGAGTTCTGGAATGATTGATCTTCAGAAACGTTGAATCTCCAATGTGGTTGAATGAATGAAGAGTTTATTGATGATCTCCCACGAATATTCTTTCTTTAGTTTCTCAGTTTATCAGTCCTCTGTCTTGCTTGAAATTCAAATCCAGTATATAACCACTTGCAGTAACAACCTGAGAGATTTTAGGAACAGATTTCCTACAAATCCTCAACCCTAACAGCTTCTTTCAGCAGCTATATTTGAATTGCTAATTTGATTTTGTTAGGCAGGTTTGACCAACGACTAGTCCTTCAAAACTTGAACACAAGGTCAAACAAAATCCAGCCATAATAGCACAAGTATAGTGATCTGTTTGACATATCACATTATGCAATAATCTTAGCTATTGTCTGAGATGAAAATCAATATCTATAACTCAGTATATATATATAGCTAAAAAATGTTAATTTAATAAGATTATGACTTAGAATAAGTCAATATCCAAACACATAGCCAGATAGATTATACTGCAACAAGAGTTGGTTTGCCGGAAAACTCAGCAAAGAATCCAGTATGAACTCCAAAGCTTTCGAGCTTCAGTTTTCCTTCAAAAGCTTTGGCCTGCAAGCTGTGATTCTTAAGGCAACCAATATGCACACTTGTTCATCAATGTAAGCACAATATATAAGCTCAAGAAAATTTGAGAGAGAGAATATAAAGACTTCTAAAACAACATTGAACTCAATGATAAGCTTGCAATAGAGAAATTATCAAGCAAGTATATAGCAACACTGTAGACAATCTTGAGCTTCAAAGCTTTGGAGCTTTGAACATGTCTCTCAAAGCAGTCATGTGTATCATCATTTTCAAAGTATAACTCCCCTTGAATTTATATACCACATAATTCAAAAGGAATTGAATTATCATATTACTTTCAGCTCCTCCCGTGGGCTTAGCTCAACGGCTCCAACTAGTTATAGTATTTCTTATCAGTGTTTGAGTTGAAATTTGACTTTGATTCCTTGAATTTAGACTCCAACTCCACCATTTTCTCTGCCAGATTACATAGTGGGGGTTGGGGTTGGGGTGGGGGACATGTAGCAGTCATAAGTTTTTGAAAAATCCAAATGTGCATAATAAGAGGCAAAAAAATCGCTAGTAGGGGCCATGGCAACCCCCCCCCCCCCCCCTGTGTCTGCCCCTAGCGGGTGGCTTGATCAATTAAGTTGGTTTCTCACTTGAAACTCATAAAATACTTTAGTTGAATGAGTAGGGTAACTATAAGTTCATCATTAATCTTTTTCTATGTACAAACTAATATACTAATAGTTTTTAAGTAATTTTGCATATCCTACTATCTTTACATAACTTATTCATTCCTTAAAATCTCACCCCCTCTTTCGTACATAGTATATTTAATTAATTAGTTTGTATTCATACATCTATTATGTTCTCTTCAATTTTCAAAAGTATGGATGAACTTCTATCCTCATCTTCTTATTAGGCTTTCTACTATTTGTGTACTAACATTTTTGATATGTCCAAGTATGTGAGAACTTAGTCACTATCTGTAAAGATATGCAAGTTTCTTAGCAGCAATGGATAAGGAAAGAGAGATAATGAGCTATGCAGAAGGAAGACAAGATGAGATATGGGTAGAGGCAATGAAGACAGAGATTTCAGCTTGAGAATTGAATGAGACTTGGAAAATTGTACAGCCCCACTGGACACAAGACAGTGGGTTGCAAATGGGTATACAAGATTAAACTTAATGCATATAGAACAATAGAGAGGTTTAAAGCCAGATTAGTAGCGCCAAGGGTTACACTAGACTGCAGGTATGGATTACTTTGATACATTCTCTCCAGTGGCAAAATTACCCAATATGAAATGCATACTCTCTTTGGCCGCAATACAAGGATGAGAATTGCTACAATTAGATGTAAACAATGATTTCCTTCATGGCGAGTTAGAGGAAGTAGTTTACATGGAGATTCCACCAGGGTATGAGAGAAATGTGAAGGATGATGATGGCACCGTTAAAGTATGTAAACGCATAAAACCTCTGTGACCAGTGTTAGTTAAACTTCATTTTTCTCTCTCTAGTTGTGGCACTATCTTCCAGATCCCTCTTCCCTCTTGAACACCATGGCTTCTGTTATCGATGTTCCTCCACCACTGATTGAGGTGGAGGAAGACGAGATGAAGGATAACCAACATCTTTGAGACTCACTGTTTGGATCTGAGAGAGAATCGAGCTGACAGGAAATGGATAAAGCACCGAACTTGACCAGCACCGGACATGTAGTAATAAAATCATCCACATAAACAATCAGATAAAGTGTGGCATTGTGCTGATTAAAGATGAATAAGGATGCGTCAGCTCTGGAATTCAAAAAACTCTGCTTGTGTAAGAGTGCCCAGTTCTGAGTACCACGCACATGGACTTGCTTAAGGCCATAAATAGCTTTCTGAAGCTTGCAAACATAGTACTCACGATCCTGATCAAAAAACATTGTGGCTGGACATTAAAAACATCCTCATAAAGAGTTATTTGAAGAAAAGCATTATTGATAGGGCAAAAGACATTTTCCACCCTCACACTATCGATTAAATACATTTTTCCCCTGATATGCCGATAATACTTTTTGCACCCCTGTCAGAGTTAAAACTAACACCACACTAACGGAGGGGAAAAAAGACATAATTGCCCTCAAGATTTAAGGAAATCACACCACTATAAATACCACCACCACCACCACCACCACCACCACCAACAACAACAACAACAACAACAACAACAACAACAGCAACAACAATAATCTAGCATCCGAACACCATAGAAGGTGTGAATCGGAGAAAACCTATAAAATTGGTCTGTCAAATAGAGCACCCACCGAACTGAAAGATATCACAATAGACCCATATCTTCACCAAAAAATATAACTAAAACAAGCTAAAATATCCACCACCATCTTCTCCTTTACATCCACCACCAATCTGGAAGAGGAAGTAGAAGAAGAGGAGAACCAGGCCAATCTGGAAGAGGAAGAAGAAGAAGAAGAAGAAGAAGAAGAAGAGAACCAAGTCGTTGAACCACCCTCCCCAAAGCCTTGAAGCTCAGGTGCAACTTATAAGAAGCTGATTTACGGATTCGAACCCTTTCCAAAAAGATTATGAGCATCTCAAGAGAGGAACTTATCCCAATTTCAACTCTGCATCGGGACCCATTTCTGCAATTCCGCTGTTGCAGATTTCTCATCGAGCCTCTCCTTCTTCGGTAAAGGCGACGGCCGCAAGCAATCATAATAGGATGAACATTAGCTCGAGGTCTCTCAATTGAAATGGGTTACTCTCCGGGTCAAATTGAACAAACCCATCTGGGTAGTGTTGGGTTGAATCAACAGCAAATTGAATAAACTCATTTGGTGGGAAGGAAGATCTGGGTGCTCACTGGCGACCCAATTCTCCGGTCATTCGCCTGCGCCGTTCGACGCTGCCCATACCGTAGCAACACTAGATCCCTTCTTCTCTCTCTGTTCGGGAAAATATGGTTTGGTTTTGGGTTTGAGACTGGTGAATAGCCAATTTGATGGAAGATTATGGTGGAGTTGATTTCTTGAGGTTGATGATGATGGTGACGGTGGGTCTGATTTGGGTGCCGAATCCGCGATGAGAGACTATGGGTTTTGAGAAAGGGGAGGATATGCGGCTAGGGTAATTTGAGAGAAACATACTGACACAGGGAATAAGGGTGAGTTTGGGAATGCTTATGCTGTCAGCACAGCTGCTTTCTGACAGCAGAAGCAGTTTTAGTGTGTTTGGTAAAAATAAAATTTCTGTTTTTCCGCACAGTTTCTGCTGTCCCACAGCAGTTTTCAGGAAGCAAGGGGGAGATGCTTTTCCAGAAAGTGCTTTTGATTAATTTATCTACAACCGATTTTGACCTTATAATTTTTTAAAATATCAATAGTTATCTTTTCGGAAATGACACATATCATATATTATTGTCATTTTACCCTCTCACAGCAACTTCACAGTTGATTTTACCAAACACAAAATTACTATATCAATATTTCACAGCAGCTTTTACGTAATATTTACCAAACAACATTTTATCAAGAACTCACATCAGCTTTCTACTGTGTTTTCACACAGCAGCTTTCTACCACCGCCACAGCATTCCCAAACTAGCCCTAAAGGAGATAAGGGGGAGACTGTCCACAATTGTAAGGGTAAAATGTTCAAAAAAAGTCAGTTTGCACCCCTCCACTAATGGTTGTAACAGAAGGGTGGTATCAGTCCACCCTCCATCCACTGACAAGGGTAAACAAGTATCTATTGATAGATAAGGGGGCAAAATGTAATTAATCGATAGTGTGAGGGTGGTAAAATGTCTTTTACCCTTATTAATATCAATCTGCTTAATGGCCAACTCACGACTTATCGTCAGGGAGAGAATGAGGCGAATGGTGGCGTGCTTAACCACCGGGTTACAGGTCTCTGCATAATCAGTTCATGTACGCTGGTGAAATTCGTTGGCCACCAAACAGGCCCAGTACCGATCGAATGAGAATGGCGCTTAATACGAAAACCCATTTGCAACCTATAAGATATTAGTGGAACGGGGAGGTACAAGATCCCAAATATGATTGGCAAGAAGTGCCTGGAATTCCTCCATCATGGCAAACAGGGGCGGACGCAGGGTTTTTTCTTAGGGGGGCATATGTAACACTAAAAGTTTAAACGTTAACTGAGAAGATTCAACAAATTTGTACAGTTCCAGGCTAGGTTTCAACAATTAGACACAACTAAATACACACGAGAAGACGTTTAACCTCAAGTTGGTGAAGGGAAAAATATTAAATTTCAATCACCAGGATTTAGTTATGAAAATAGAATTCAAAAGATTGGAGAAACGAAAGTACATAACATAGACAATTGGCTGTAGTAGCTTAACCTCGCAAACGTCGGAGCTCCTGGTTATTTTGACTCATTTCTATAAATATTGGGGACCTTTCTATAATATTTAGGGGGGGGGGGGCTACATGCAAATTTCTTAGAATAAATGGTGAAATAATAGTAGGGAAAAATATCTCAGGGTGGGCATATGCCCACCTTGTGTCAAGTGTGGATCCGCCCTTGATGGCAAAGCGCCATTGAGGATCTTTGAGAGCCTAGGTAAGAGTGTCTGGTTAATGTCAGAAGATGAACCAGACGATAACAGAAAGAGTGTATTTTGGTGTTCCTTTAAAGGCAGCAGTTCATTCAGGCATTTACGAAGGCAGACACACATGAGGTGGTCCATGTTTGAAAAAGAAGGAATGCGTGCTCTATTTCATAAAAGACAAAGCAGTGAAAACAGACTGGTAGGGTTCAAATGACAATTCACAATACCACCAATAATAAGGGTATACCACTCTGTCCCAGCTCTTTCTACCCAAACTGACTTTTGCCACTATTCACTTGGTCACTTTGACCCGTTGATTTGAATAGCAAACCGATGCAATTTTTTGATAATTTTTTCATGGTGTTGTAGAGTAAAAGTTTCTCAATAATACGGTGAAAAATTTATCAAAAAATAGTATTATTTTGCTATCCAAATGACCCGGTCAAAGTGATCCAGATACGAGTTAAAAAGTCAATTTGGGTAGAAAGAGCTGGGACGGAGTGGTATTTACCTTGAAGAAGAAAACTGT
Source organism: Linanthus parryae (assembly GCA_023055425.1). Taxonomy (NCBI): domain Eukaryota; kingdom Viridiplantae; phylum Streptophyta; class Magnoliopsida; order Ericales; family Polemoniaceae; genus Linanthus; species Linanthus parryae. The sequence goes on along the minus strand of JALGPY010000002.1, from coordinate 132,841,225 downwards.
CTAGAGTTATGATGCTCCTCAGAGGCGGAGGCGGAGGCGGAGGCGGAGGCAGCATTCATATTCAAACGGTGGGCGAACTATAAATGTAATCTTCGCTCGCTAGTAGAATAGTGGGTCGATGACCTAACCTTCCTGCCATCATTAAGCTTTCTTTCTAGTGGTAGTGTAGTCGTAGTCGAATAGGCGGAAAGAGATACGAGGAGGACGATCAGAGACAAAAACCTTTTCTTCCAACTGTGTATTATCAATATTTAAACAGATCCAAAGCATACCCCACATTCACTTTGCCAAAAATACGAAGTGACCCCCATTGACATTTGGTATTAAGTACTACCTCCGTTTCTTCTCTATCACACCAGTTTGACTTTTGTCACTATTCACTGGGGCACTTTGACCCGGTGAATCATGTAGCAAAACGATGCTATTTTGTGATAATTTTTTCATGGTGTTGTAGAGTTAGAGTTAACATGGTGAAAAAATGATCAAAAAATCGCATCGTTTTGCTATCCAAATCTTCCGGTCAGAGTGACCCAGATACGAGTCAAAAAGTCAAACCGGTGTGATAGAGAAGAAACGGAGGTAGTATTACTAGTAGATACTAGTATCTATTATCAAGTACTACAAAATTTAAATACGTACTACCTCTATTTCTTCTCTTTCACCATACTTCACTTTTTATCACTATTCACTAGGTCACTTTGACCCGGTTGATTTACAAAACGACACACAAATTTGGTAATCTTTGCATGATCTTATAGAATAAACTTTACTCTACAACATTATGGAAATCTTTCTAAAAATTTATATCGCTTGCTATCTAAATAACCGAGTCAAAGTGAACCAGTTACTGGTTGAAAAGTCAATACAAGACATTCGAGAAGAAATAGAGGAAATACTAGCTTAGAGGTGCATGTATCTCGTAATAATGCACAATATATTTAGGGTTTAAAGATGCACACACTGGCTAGGCAGCACAAAATTGTTGATCTTTAGCCCAAAAGCCAATTAGCTAGGCTGGGAGTGTTGTTTGCATACCATAAAAGATGCACATGCACGATCTACCAAAGAGCCACCATGCAAGTGATTGGCAGAACACTCAATGCGCCCGTCGCTCACAAAAGCCCAAGTCGGGCCTCCAAGTTTCTAACCAATAAGGGCGTGTTGCTTCTGCAAAAAGGTTTTTGAACAATATCGTCATGCTACCAAATCAAGTGCTACTGATCAATCCTTTAGATAGTGCATGTTGGGGCTTTGGACATGTCCCAATTGTGAACCAAGCAGCAGACAAGACGTATGAGTGAGTAACTCCATGGTTCCGTCCCGAAAACGGTTATATTCCATTTTTTACACCTAATTTAAGCCAATGATTTCATTTGTAAATCAGTACAATAACAACTTGTTACTCTATTCTTACTCTTGTAATGTCAAGACAATGCTGCAATGTTACTGTAAGTTTCTTTTTTGTAACCGTGTAATGTTGCAATTGTCATCTACTTATTTTGATACTTCCTGAGTGAAACAAGGGGATCTTCTTCTGGAGCTAAATGGAAGCATGAAGCATCAGGCTCAAGTATTGTGGAACTAAAAAAACGCTAGCTGTCGTCATTTCTTAGAGACTTTGAGTTCAAGTCTCGCAGAGCGCATGGACTACATTCATGGGGGAGTAGGTACTTTACATACCACTTTGTTTTTATCAAAAATAAAGCGGAATGTAACTCAGTCGGGTTAGATGAGTAAACTAGGTATGGCAACGGGTCGGATCCGGATCGGATCGGGCCCTTCCCGATTCAAATGAAACTAGGAGAATTTGGATCCAGATCCGGTCAAGTTCCGTTCGGATCGTTACCGGATCCGGATCAGATCGGATCAGGTTTCATTCAGCTGATCCAAATCTGATCCGAAGATCCATATAGTACGTGGTCAGAACGGATTCGGATCGGATCCGAATCGGGTTTGCAATAAAATACAAAAAATAACATAAAAAATAAACACTAAGTCTTGTTCGTAAGTTCCCTTTTTTGTGTTCTACTCACCGATGAACTTGCCGATGACTATCCACCAAACGGTGAGAATCGCTGGTCGAAGCGATGGCCTTTGGTGCTTCGGGCTTGAGTTTTCATGCGACCCATCACAGTGTCTCTCCGGCGTTTGCTGGATGATGGTTCAACGATCAAGATCTGTGCACGTGCCACTTTTATCACCACTCAGCGTGTGTGACCTGTGGTGTGAGAATTAGTATATTTGCTGTATTTTATTTGATCCCCTCACATCACCGGTCAACTTGTAGCAATCGGTTGTATTACCCATGTGGGTCTCTGACTTGGGGCAGTGATGATGACTATGAAGACTCATTTGAGCCCCCCTGCCTCTACATCCCATACGCATTAATTGTTAAATCTACGCTAAGTCTTGTTCGTAAGTTACGGAGCGTAAAACACAAAAAAGGGAGCTTTGTAAGTTGGAGTTGGTATTCTATTCTTCTTGGAAGTGTAAGTGGGAAGAAAATAGGGGTATATTTGTAAAGCACACATATACGTCAGACCGGATCGGGTCGGAACCCGGTGGATATGCGCTAAGATCCAAATCCATGTCCAAATCCGGTCGGATCTGGCTTTCCGGATCCAAATCCGATCTATTTTCAATTAGATCGAATTCAGATCCAATTCATTCGATTCGGATCTCAGTTCGGATTGGACCACATTGCCATCCCTAAGCTAATCCCTTATCCTAACCAAACTTGTGTCACATCTGTCCACATTAGTCGAGGCCATAAACACGACAAAACTCTTATTGTCACAAAACCAGTGTAAGTAAAGAATTTGAAACCCAAGTCTTGAACTGATTTTGATGGGCTTATTGGGCCAGTAAGTCCATGAGCATCCAACCCACCCTTGTCAGCGTGAAGAATGTTTAGTTGCCTAACAATCGAAATTTAATGAGAGAACACCTAGGCCTAGCCCCAGCCCCTGGCAGGGCCTTTAGAAACTCCCAGTACTTTCACACCATTATTATTGTTTCCTTCTACCTTGGGCTTCGAGAACAATATTGTGGAGTTAAAACTTTACTCTGTGGCCGAAATCTAGGGTGCTGATAATTATAGCACAACCTTTTTTAATTTGACATTTTTACCCCTAAACACAATTTGTCACCAATATTTCCCTTCTTTAAGAATTGTATAAATAGATGATTTTTTCCCTAGTATTTTACTACTCAATCTAAAACACTCCCAGTCTTTCACTCAGGCGACCAATGCATACCTTCAGTCTTTCACTCAGGCGACCAATGCATACCTTCAGTCTTCTACAACCATTTCTCCATCGCGTAGATCTTCGACACCACTTGCTGCAAGCACATAGAGTTTTATATTCAAGTCAATCGAACCGGAACCGAACCGGTTAAGCCAAAACCGGTCGGTTCACTGTTCGGCTCTTCGGTGGAAGAGGAGATTTCGGTTCCGGTTCAACCGATTCGATGACTTGGGATATTCAGAACCGGACCAGAACCGTAGACCGAAACCGGTGGATTTATTCGGTTCGGTTCCGGTTCTGAACCAATTCTGGGCTATTTTTTTCTTTTCCTTATTTTGTGAGATTTAATACATGTAAAACATAAACTTAGACAAATAATCAAAAAAGGGAAACACAATTGTATTATTAATTAAAATATAAAATGTTAGAGAAAATTGCATCACTATAGTTTAAGTATATCACAATTAGGTTGACACCCACTCAACTATCTATCATTTGCAATTTTTTCTAACTTACATTGTCTATTAAGAACTTATTGAAATGAAAAAGAATAATAGTCTTCATTTTTCATCTCGTGGCCTAGGCGTCTTGATTTAGCGGACATTCCTCGCCTGATCATAATGTTTGGAATAATTCGGTCACGACCACGTCCAAAGGGCGTATGTGTTGTGTGCGTTTGGCGGCATCGCTCCAATCCTTTGAGCATATGAGAACCTCCAACATCTCCGAAGTTAGACACGACCTTTTTCCGACAACACTCGTTTACCTGCACTAAAAGTTGATTCCGAAGGCAACTGTAGAAGCGGGAGGGGTTAGCATATCACGTGCCATTATAGAAACAATCGGAAAGTTGGCTTCATGTTGTCTCCACCAATCGAGTACATCTAGATTTTCTAGTTCTTCCACGGATTGTTGTAAGAGATTATGAGTGTTAAGGTACAACGATAATTCCGAGCCGCAATTAGGTCTAGTGGGGGTAGTTTGTGTAATCTTAAATAAAAAAACAATTTTGCCTTACACTTACCCTTCGGATCACTCGATGATGCTTGAGAAGCTTTCTTACCAATACCAAACTTAACAACATATTTTTCAAACATAACATTAAGAGTTTGTTTAACTTCCTGAAAAGGTGGTGATATCACTAGATGTTGAGTATCGGTACTCATGTTTTCTGAAATTTTTGTAGCATAAACTCTAGGGTTTCATCCTTAGACCTTGGGTCAAAAATACTTGCCAAACAAAAAATCATAGGGATGTTTTCAAAATATTTGAGAAATTTTGCTTCCATATGCGCAATTGCATCTTCTAAAATAATATTATCCCTATATTCTTTAAAAGCGCAACTTATAAACCATAGTTGTGGAATAACTTGGTTCGTAGTTGGATAATAAACACCCGAAAGAAGATTGGTTGCGGTATAAAATGGTTCAAGAAAAGTTCTTAGGCTTCCCCAAATCTCCAATCATAAGACGAAACGGAAATTAGATTGTCACTTTCATTCAAAAAACGTGTGATAAGGGTCTCGTAGCCAAAAACATTACATAGCATCAAGTACGTTGAATTCCATCTTGTCTTACAATCAAGCCCAAATCTCCTTCTTCTCTTTCCGTATTGATCACAAAAATTCATAAATCATTTGGTTCGACGGGGTGAAGACGCAATATAGAGAATAGCTTCACGAATAGGATTAACATGATCAAATAGTTCTTTCAAATCATCTTGTACAATTATATTGAATGTGACATACACAACGCAGGTGTACAATAGATTCGTGAAAGGGTGTTTATCAAAGTTTTCATATGGTCTATCGCACTATTACATGCAGATGCATTGTCAAAATTCATTGATGTAATTCGTTCACTAATACCCCGCTCGCTAAAAACATCGACTATAGTTTCTCCCATATTTAAACTGTTGTGAGGATATGGAACTTCTCGAAATGCAATAACATTTTTATGTAAATTCCAACTTGGGTCAATGTAGTGTGCGGTGACACAAATATATCCTTTATTATTTCGACCGGTCCACATATTGGATGTACAAGCAATTGTAAAATTAGAATTTAAAAAGTTTCGCATAATTTCCGCTTTCCTCTCACTATATAAAGCAATTATATCATTCATAGTAGTATTTCTACCTATATGCTTATAACTCGGACAAAACGCGGTAGTAATCAATTTGTCAAACTCGAGGTCGTCGGCATCCTCTATTTTTTTCATAAAATCCCTAACCAAACTTTTTTTAGAATCTTTACGAGTTCTTTTATTTGCACCTAGTGTCGGGTCATTTTCTTCTAGACCAAAATCAACATCGGCACCTATACCAATTACTTGTTCAACGTCACTAAGATCAATTTGTACATTACGAGAGGAAGACATTTTTTCTTAGAATGATTGGATAAAAAATTAAAATAAAATTTGGCAAATAAGTAACAAATAACAAGAACTAAAACAAGTATAATGCACAACTAAAAATAAAACTTACAAACCCCAAGAATAATTCTTGGAGGAGGAATGGGGGAGATGGATGAGTTGGATGCTTTGATTGATCGGTTCTTCACAATTGTTGATGATTTAGAGAAATCCGCAATTCACAAAGTTGGAAAATTGAGAGAATTTGAGATTATGAAGTGTGAGAAAAATGGAGTGTATTGGAAGTGTTTTGAGTGAGGAAAAATGTATGGGATGTGAAGGATATTTATAGAAGATTAAGGGAGGGGGTGAGTGTAATAAGTGAAAACATAGAAAATGCCGGAAAGTACCCTCCAACGGCCGTGTGAAACGGTCACTGACCCGCTCAGCCGTGATGTGACATGACATGTAACGGCATTTTTTTTGAAATTTTGGTTGGAAACGACGGTTCCGGGTCCGGTTCCGGTTCGGTTAGTAACCGATTCCAGTTCCGGCCCCGGTTTCGGTTACCAAAATCATTAAACCCAATCGTGATCGTATTAATATGGGTCTGGCTTCGGCTTCGGTCCAACATAGCGGTTTGGTTTTTGGCTCCTAACCGGTCGGTTTAACCGGTTCGGTTTTAACCGAAACCGACGGTAAACCGAGCTGACATGCAGCTCTATGAGCACATAGTGACAATAATTCGCGGTGATATCAAAGATGTCGAACATACATCTATACATTCTTATTTCAATCCAGGTGATTTTGGGTTAGCTTAGGTACTACATAAGACGAATTCGCTGAATATGTTCTCCAATTGAGGGTAAACAAAATATAAACGGAGAAGGATTGGAGATGTGTATCACTGGTTTACAATAAGAGCTAGATTCTGGAGGAGGCAGATAATGTGATGACCGAGGAACTTGTGGTGAATCTAGTGTTGATAGTAGTGGCATCTAATGTGGTACTTCTGCCGGCGATTCTCCCATCGGCGGGTATAGACAAGACTTGTGTCTCTGAGTGCGGCTTCGAGGTGCTAGTGTTGATAGTAGCTACAAGATAGGTAATGGGAAGGAGAAGGGTGATTCGGTGAGAGACTGATGCCTTGGTGGTGGGGGCAGCACAATAGTTGAGACTGCGGCGGATCTGAATCTACAGGAGGGTAATATTACGTGATGTAGTGATGGAATGGATTAGGGAGAGACAAGAACAGAGAGAGACAAAAGATCGAATTTAGAGAAGAAGCAGAGGTTGATATCAAGAATGGTGGGTGTCACTTGATGAGAACAAGAATCAATGATATTCGGAGACTAGGAAGCCCCCGTGATGGAAGAGTGCTATGTGAAGAATCGACCAAGAACTCAAAAATCTAGCTCCAATGGAAAATGTGATGATAGAGAAAATGACGGTCAATAAAAACTTAAGGGTATTAACATCATGTAAAAAGATATTGTGCTGCAATTATTAATTATTGTGATGTAATTATCACCACCCATAAATGATAGTATGCCGATAATTTTATTGTCGTGTTTCAATTTTTAGCGTTACATAAAATTCTGGAATAACTAAATGATAGGATTGCTAGACATGTAAATACTTTGATTTGTGTACACTTCCAGAGGGAAATGGCGTATTCACACACATTCTAAATGGCATTAGTTCTCTAGTGAAATCGATCTACATGTTCCACCTTTATAAATTCTAGAAATTGAAACCTAATGGAATTAACAAATTGCTAGTCAAATGTGAGATCTCTCAAATTTTGGAATCCATGATGTGGAAACTCTGATATATCTCCCATAACTGCACAACAAACTACCAACGGTTAATTAAGGGACGCTTTTACTTAGACAGATGACACCACTCATGGGCGTAATACAACGACACAAATTTCATATATGCACGATAGAATTTCTTCGGACGAAATAAGAAGTTAATTTAAATAAGTACAATTAAAGTTGATTTCATGACATCTTCTCAAAGAGTTGCTATAAAATTTCTATAGATTAAGATGTCATATTTTAAATTCAGACGTGTAATTCTAGTTTTAAAAACCGGACCGGACCAGTCGGTTTGACCGGTCGGACCGGCAAACCGGTGCCTGACCGGTCCGATCAGGTGATTAAAACGTCCATGCACACAAACCAGGCCACGTCATCCGAAACGGCGGTTTAATCGCCGAACCGGTCGAACCGGCCGAGTTTTAGAACTGTAAGGCATTCAAGAACATTCGAGAGATACCATTCGACCATGCACATACTATGGAGCTTCAATCAGACTAAAACACGCTTCCCCCATTCCACATCATGTGCTTGCCTTTACTAAAATGGTTGTCTTAAAAATTGTTTCCACATGCACAAGTTACTTGCGATCGCCTTTCCTCTCCGCCTTCCAAGTTTTACCCTGCTCTTCGTCTCTCTTAACTTGCTATTCCACCTCTCCTCTCCACCTTCCTAGTTCTTTCTTCTTCTCTTCCAAGTCGATAAACTTCTTTTTGAAATGCTTTAAGATCTGGTAGCGCTTCTTCAAACACCCAAACACTTCCTGGGTAATTAACTGAACCGTTGTAAATTGAGTATCTCATCGAGTTTTGTTCAGTTAATTAACTGAACCGTTGTAAATTGTAACTGTTCAAATTCAAACAGTCAACTTTTACAACTGTTCTAACATTTGTGTCCCTTAACTTCTTTTTTTCACAGCCTTTAAAAGGCAGTCTTCCCTCTTAGAAAAATTCATTCTGAATTCGTTCTGCTATCAACAAACTATCCACAAATAATTCTTTACTGCTAGTCTTGTTTGTTGGGTGTTACATAACATGTTCATCTACAACATCGGAAACACTTTTATCCTGGGAGACAACTCGCCACTGAAGAAACCAGAGCACCAACGGTACCCAGTGAATACTTGATAGCGAATTTTAGGAGCTATACTTCTCTAACATTTACCACATGATTCATAGGTTTTGGGAAGAGTTTTGAGCCTATTGTTGTTGATTGAGCATGATTTATCACTTGTTCCTTGATATGCTTAATACTATTATGGGCACGTTTTGTGTGTTGATTTATGATATATTTTTCGGATTTGATCGCTTGGTATAGTTTTTTGTTGTCTTTGACAGGAAACAGTGCTTATGGAGCGATTGGAATCAAGAACTTGAGCTTCGGAAGCAAAGAACGAAAAGGAAAGAGGCTTGGAACCAAGAAGTTGAAGATTCAAGAACATGAAGCCCATATGCATTTCGCACGAAATATATGCATTTCGCACGAAATCCATTTCGCACGAAATGCTCTATTTCGCACCAAATGGCTGCAAGACATGTGCAGATATTTGGGGCTAACATGTAATTTTTGAAGACTTTAGCTTCCCCACTTCGACTTAAGCAGCTATGGCACGGAAATATAGCATCATTGTAGTCTTTTGAGAGCCAATAACGTCAAGGAGATCTAGGAGGAACATCAATAAGCAACGAGACAAGCTCGGATCAAAGCGTTCATCATCTTTTTAGCGTTTGATCCACTATTCTTCTTTTCTCTATCTTATATGGAATATTTTGCTATGAATAATTTTGTGATGAGAAGTTAAACTCATACCTCAGCATCTATGGAGAGCCCAGGGTTTATGTTTTGAGGATTTTTTCCGAAGTTGATGATTTTCACGCTCAGGATTTTATGATAGAATGGGAGTTGTTATAGTTTTTATCACTTTGAGTTCTTCCGTTGACAAGGTAGAATAAAGATGTGTGGTGTTGATTATTCTTTTCTTCATTCGATTATAAATTATGCTTAATGATGATCATAGTTAATTAATATCTCGTTTATTGTGCTTTAGCCTTAGTAAGTTAGGAGTCATGACCCGATCTTGCTACTTAACTAGTGAGTGTGCGAGAGCAACTCTACCCTAGTTGGGATGAGTAAATGAGAAAATTCTTAATCAATGAGACTGAGAGGTGATTTGAATAGGAATGGCTAGAAGAGGGTAGATTCGGTAGCAGATCGTGAAGTGTTCGTGCGGTGGTGGTATGAGAGAACATCATTCCGTGCACTATCGTTAGCCTGTTAGAACGTGCCGGTATACGGTGTGGTATGAGAGGGATAGAACAGTACCGGTGTGTAGAGAGACATGAGAATGAGAGGTGATTGTCAGTGCTTTTACCCAACTTAACTAAATAGTGATTTTTCGTGTTAGAACATGGAATCCAGAATCGTCAAAACTGCCCTAGTTGGAACAAAGAAAATGATGCTATCCCACTCCCAATCTTGGAAATTTATTTCCATTCCATGCCCCTACTTCATTCTTAGAAAAGTAATTCTCCCTCAAAAAGTTTGATTCATCATTAGAATAGATATGAGAAGTAGGGGCAAGACACAAAAGATGAATAAGAGATGCAAGCAAAATCTAACAATTAAGCTAGAACAAGTGGTTATGTCATGCATCATCTTAAGATAAGGGTTTGAAATCATCAAATGACATGAATCATATAATGCGTCTTCATAGTTGCCAAATGTTCACTTGAAATCACAATTTGAGAGATAGGGGCAACTTGTGAATACTCAATCTCATCACTTTTAATCATTGGCACATGGATTTAGGGATGTGGCTTCACAAGTGGGAGTTAAAATAATTTGAGAACTTGAAGCCTCATCCAAACTCTTAGGCACATCTTCCATAATGATAGAATCCAAGGGAGCATTCAAGTGAAATTCAATTTCTTCACAAATACGAGCATAGCTCCCCGAATCTTCATTAGGCATATCAATACTAACCGGAGTATCTCCCAACAACATTTCGATTTCATCACAATCAAGATCATAGGAACTCCGGTAGTTATTAGGCTCTTCTAGAGCACAAGACAAGACTACATTCCCTTCATTAGTGGTAGCATCAAATTTGACCTCTAACTCATCACATGAGTGGTTTCCATTTTGTGACTCCTTCTCAGATGTGTCACTATGTGAGTCATCCAAAATGGCTTCACTCATGTCATGGGTTGAAGATTCATCATAAAAAATATCAATCTCACTACCCATATCACTATCACATGCTTCTTTAGAATGTGAAAATGAGAAATGAATACAATCACCTATCCTAGTAGCAACAACTCCATCATCAAACACATCGTCAAAAATTTGTTCATGAATAGGCTCGTGATGTGTGTGAATGGGAACTTGAGACTCGTGTGATGGTTAGTCTTGTGAAGAGTAAGTACTATATTCAAGAGAATCATTATGCGATTGTGAATATGATGAAGCCACTCTATCCTCCAAATGAGAAAATGATTCTACTAATTCTCTTCGTGATTCTCTTGATGATTCCATAATTTCATTATTATTTTGAATAAAATTTTGAACTTTCACATATAGAGAATCACTTATAGGCGTATTTAGCTCATCATTCAAAAATGATTCCCTCTCAAAATGATTCACTCCTCTTGATTCAAAATTCATGTCATCATATTCATAAGCAGAAGAATCATGGGAGTTTGAAAACATGTAAGTGTGTGAGGGTGGTGATTGTGCACAAGAAGCATGAGATGTGTGTGCATGTGACCTACTATCATGCCAAGAATAATCATTCTTAGGAAAATAATCACCATTATTGTAAGCACGCTCACGTATGGAACACATTGATTTCCTAGAATGATTTTCATGACTAGTAAATGCATAGTAGTAAGGATGTGAAGGAACGTTAGGCCTCTCACCACGTCCAAAATGTTCATGAGACATATTTTCAAGCAAGTAGATGAGAACTACTTGATGAGAGGTATGCCTCACACTTAATCAACCACAAACAACTAGAGAAAAATGTCAAAAACAAACTACTAAATAGCTAAGAAAGTAAATCAAATCAAATCTAACACATAACCTCTCCCCGGTAACGGCGCCAAAAACTTGTTCGACAAAAATAATCCCAAGTGTAGGATATAGTCTCAAGTAATAATATCCGGTAAGTCCGGAGTCGAATCCACAAGGAGAGGAGGGTTAGAGAATGACTTGCAAAACTAGAATAGAGAGTAGAAAACGACTAACTAAGCGATAAAAGAAATCTCTCATTGGATTTAGAGCTTGCCAAGCTATCAAATCCATCACAAGTGATGGAGCAAGTCATGTTTCAAACTAAGAAATAAAATAAACGACTACTAATACTACTAACACTATGATTAAAGAGAGTGGAGTTGGGTCAATTGATTTTGCTAGAAAACTTGCAAGTGAAGTTCAATACCCAAAATTTGTATGAAGCGACGAAACATGGATTCTAAAGCAAACGGAATCGTCTAGATCACGAAATCAAGAGTGAAACCCAAAATCGAGTTATGTCAAGCATCAAGGATATGTACTCCTCCAAGTGAGTCCACATACAAGATCAAGTCACAATTCGGATTTGTCTTTCGACACACGAATTCAATGAACTCGACATCCAAACTTGTGAAAACTTGAAGAAAAATTGAAAACTTCACAACATGCCATCGAACCAACAAATGAACTAGCTAAACATGAGAGATTAAAGAGAATTCGAGAGAATTTTTGTTTTCATAAATAAACTTGAATCAAACACTTTTTATCACCAATTCATCCACTACTAGATTCAAATACTCAAACTAACCTACAAATTCCAAACTAAGCTACAAGCTAATGACTAATTTGTCAAACTAAGCTGTTGTTGCTCTTGCTACAGCAAAGACGCACTGAAACAGAGATGCAGCAGCAACAATAACTGAAACAGAGGACTACAGACCCGGACAGAGCACAGGAAGCCTGAAATCGACCTCCTCTCTCCCTCTCTTCCTCTTTCGCTTGTTCTTGGACTTGAATTTGCTCAAGAGTGAGCTCAGAATCGCAAGACCAAGCCCATAAATGGGTGAAATCATAGAGAGAGAGGGGAGAAGTAGAGGAACCCGTACTGAAATGGTGGCCGAAGGTGTGAGAAGAGACCCGCTTGAATTCTTCAACCCAGATTTTATAGACTAGTATTCGATCTTCCTTGGCCTCCAAGAACGTATCCCCACCCTCCAATTCATCTAAGAGCTTCTCCTTCGTCGATTTTTAGCCGCATCGGGAACCCTAGGTGAATTGGGGCTTGTTCGTCTCCTTGTTTTTTGGCCAAATTGAGGGGTGTAGTGGAGAGGGCTTAGACTAAGGAGTGATTTGCGACCAATTTGAAGTGATTTGTGGTGATTTGGGTCCGGGTGAAGGCTGGTACGAGCTTGGCCAAAGTTTCCAAGAGCTTCAATGGCTTATGGGTCGTTCTTCCGTCGGGGAGAGAGAAAGACAGCTGCTGGTGCTTTGTTGTTTCACGGAAATTGCATAAACACCCCCCTTTGTTTGCTGGGGGCTTTGAATGGCCCCCAACTCTTCTTGAATATTTTAGTAAAGTGCACCTAGACCCCCAAGCCGTTAAACCCATTCATAGCAAACCATTTTTACTTTAGAAATCATCACGTAGCACCCCCATTCCGTTAAAATGACTTCAAATAAGCCCTCCGATGTAATTTTGGCCTCACGAATTAGTCCCTTGACTTCTTAAACTTCACTTTTTGGCCTCTATCTTCAAATAATCTTCTAATCAAGCGCTCTAAGTACCTTCTTCATGTCTCTTGGCCCTCCTAAGCTCCCTTGAATCGCCTCTTGAGTTTTTTGTGGAATATTTCCTTGAGTTCCAAAGCGCAATATTTCCTACAAAATAAGGAAATTCCACACAAACTAAAAGAAACAAGCATAAGTCTAGAAATGGGGATATAATGAATAAATTACACTTAAAATCAAGTTAAGAGGAGTTCAATAACCTACTAAAATGTGCAATTTACAATCCTTAACAGTGATCTATAGATTTCCTAGTCTTTTCTCCATTGATTTAATCCAAATCATTTCTTTTGCGTTATTTTTAATTGTCATTGCTAGTCACTTGTTTGAGGGTGAAACCACACTATTCACCAACCTTTTTACCAGTTACTTAATTGTTAAATTTATAAAAAGTACACATCCTTCCCTTGGGTCGATAACTCGGAGTCCCAAATACTCCATTATATTACTTGACCGTATACATGCTTGTGAACGCGTTAATAGATGCGCGTCATGTTTTTGGTACGTTTGCTAGGGAAGGAATTGGTTACTATTTCTGGTTAGCAATTAGTTTGATTTACTGTTTTTATTTTTGTTTATAATTTATGTGATTTCTGAATTGTTGTTGAATTGTATTTCAGGTTTTCAATGTATGCACCGGATCTCTAGAGACCTTGTGCCCCCATTTGAATACCCCGAATACCTATTTAGAACTCCGAGGAGGAATCAGAGACAGTTTGCAATGGGTGAGCACCTGAGAAACGCCCGGTTGAATCAGAAGTTGATTGAGTTGCAAGAGAAGCACGATGAGCAAAAGAACCAAATGCCCTACAAAAAATCGGGGCAAGCTTATTTGGAGAAGTTTCAATCAACGTAGAGAGGACACAAGCCAGTTATTGTAGTGCCAACCATCCAGGCTGAGCCCTTTGATTTGAAGCCTGCCACCATCACAACGGTGCAGAACCAGTTTCAGTACTATGGGAATCGGGATGAAGATCCAAATGAATTCATTGGGCAGTTTGATGCCTACGTCAAAATAGTGAAGTACAAGAATGTGACCCCAGAGACACTGAATCTGATTTTGTTTCCCTATTTTCTGATGGGAGCGACAGAGAAGTGGCTAGAGTCCAGGGAGCCAAAATCGATCACCACATGGGAGCAGTGTGTTGATGAATTTATGAACAAGTTTTACCCCCGCAGCGTGTCATTGGCTTACAAGCACAAGTTCATGGTTTTGAGCAGCATGCTGATGAGACATTTGTAGAAACATGGGATCGTTTCATGTGGACAATAAGCAAGTTTCCGAATCACAACTTTGGCGACTACAAGATCCTCCAGGTTTTCTATCATGGCTTGGAGCGTCCTAACCAAGATTTGTTAAACAGGGAAGTAGGTGGTAACTTCCTATACAGAGTTGACAAGGATGGAGTATATGCTTTGATGAAGCAAATTGAAAAACTCGATGCTCAATTCTATGACTCTAGGAGGTTGTCCAAGCTGCCCAAGCCAAAGAACGATGAGTCGAAATATGGGATTAGTAAGATGGTGACTGACATGGCAAAGCACGTTTATCAAGATAAGAAGATGTATGCGGTAGAGCAGCAAGAATTTGATGCAGCTTTGACTCAAGTTGCAAGTGAGGATGTCAGCTATGTGGGGGCACAAGGGAAGAGGAACTGGAATCAGGGGAACTACAGGACAGGGACCAGAGATCATCTAGGATTCAGATAGGGGGATCAGACTGGAGCTTCATATGTACCCGGTTTTCAGCATAGGACATATGTGCTAGTCGCTCAGGCGCCACCACCAGCTGCAGGTCAGAATGCTGAGATGGCAGATATCAAGAATATGATGTACCAAATGGGAAAGAGCGTGAACACTTTCACTTCACAGGTGGACACGTTGACAGAAGATTTGCACATCACCAAGACCTCACTTCGTAACTTAGAGGTGCAGGTAGGACATACTGCCACTCAGCTCTCGCTAGAGAAACAGGGTCTTTGCCATCCTACAGGGAGAATGTGCGCCAAGTGAATGCGATTACTACTCGTAGTGGGATCGTTCTTGATGATCCCCCATAACCGAGCCACGCTAGTGCTGAAGCCTCGAAGGCTAGGGAACATGAGGTCTTTGATAAGACCCCTGTCATGACCCCACCCCAATTAAATGGCGTGACTGATGCGCTTTTTAGCGTGCTATTCGCAAGTATACGAATCAAGTAGTATAGAGTGTATTACGACTCAGATTATCGATCCCACATGGACTTTGTAGGTTTTTTCTAGTAATCAGTTTTAATGAACAGAGTGTAAAAAGGAGGAATACTTTGAGAGTTTGTTTTGCTAACTAAGTACTGAAAGTAAATAACTGAAACGTAAATCTTTTTGTTGGAATTTTCAAAATAATCTTAAGGTTGTAAAACTAGGGTTTGAGATACTAGGTCCCGGGATCCCCTAGGGTTCTTCAGATTTTCGTTCTTTGTTTGACATGAAAACACACAGCAGCCTCGTTTATCCGTGCCATGTACCAATTGTGCAGTATCTTTTCTTTTCCCGCACGTTATCACAATCCTACAGACTGTCGAATTCTTGTTAAGGTGCAGTCTCGTTCTAAGGCTGCTAGGGTTTCTTACCTGTCCTGATGGCCCGGGTCAGATTCACTAACAGTTGGTCTCAACGATTTCAGGCTAGTCCTAAATCCCCTTCGCTAGTCGGCCCATCGGGGTAAGGTGCTAAATTCTGTCTTCTCTTCCTAACCCTAACCGGACGTTTTCACCTACCGGCTCGGGTCTGTAGCAATCCTGGTTAGCTACTTCGATCATGCATAAACAGTAAAATTCAAAGACAGAATAACTGATAAAAACTGTTGAATTAAGTATTTCGATTATGAGTTCATAGTTAAAACGTAGAACTAATCTCTGAGTACGAAACCCGAGGTTCACCGAGAACCTAGGTAAAAGTTTAGCTACTGAAATTCATAACGTAAATAACACATTTTTTTGAATGAGCGAGAAGAAGAGCAAACGGGTGTCTTGAATCTGGATTTGCGTTTCCGTGCTCTCCGGGGATGCTCCGACTTCTCTGTGGATGTATTGTTGTTGTCTCTCTTTAAAACGAGCCCTGGACGAGTCTTTATATAGTGCTGAAGACGTTTCTGGAAAATGCCGAAATTACGAAACTGCCACTGGACCCGAAAGCGCCTCGGAATACGCACTGTCTGCGTATATACGCACCCTGTCTGCGTATATACGCAACAGGCTGCGTATATACGCAAACATCAGCTTTTTTCAACTCCCATTTTCTCCCTGCCTGCGTATATACGCAAAAACCTGCGTATATACGTAGCCCCTGCGTATATACGCAGACAGGGTCAAAAACTGGCCCAAAAATCTTCCCTCTTGCTTGTTGTCTGCGTATAATACACAGACGAAGACTGCTATTTTACTGCCTCTTTTGCTTCGGCTTGCGTTTTGACCCGAAACTTGTCAAAATTACCAAAATACCCCTGGGTCAAAACCGCTCCAAATTCTGCCCAATCCTGAATTTGGCCATAGGAAAACTAGTTACTGAATTTGGGAGACAATATCTGAACTCGACTCCGGAACCCCGGGCCCGGTGCCAAAATGACCAAAATACCCCTGGCTCAGAATTGTCCCGGAAATCGTCACGACCCTGAATTAGCTGCTCATGACTCCGGGCATCGGGAACCGAGACTCCTTACTCGGGCGTGGCCTTCTGGGACCCACACTTGACGGGAGTCAGTTTTTTGGCCGGACTCCGTTTCAGTATTATAACCTGTTTTCGGAAAGCCCTTGACGTCTCCGTTCTTTTGCCTCTGGTTTCACTTCAAAATTCCAAGTAGAGCTCAAGATATTGTCAACCGAGCGCATCCCGTTGATTCTCGAATTTGGCGTTTTCAGATTCCTCAGTCAGTTTTCACTGCTCGTCTTTCCTCCAGTCTTTCCGTTTTCCATTCCACTCTAAGTTTTACCAGTCTCGGTCAAATCCTGCTCTGAGCATTTTCTGCACGTTTCCCGAGGCGATCCTGGTTCTGTCTCGGTACGCATCCCAATGCACTTTCCGAACATGTTCCTGTAAATACAACATGAACAAACCCGTGATTATATCTGATAATGGGTGAAATAAGCAGAAATTTACGAAGAGCAAATAAACATCTCGTTCTAATTTCCGAGGCTCTTTGAGGGTGAATTCTGGCTAAAACGCGATTTTCCAGCACACATACACATCTTTTCAGGCTATAAGATGACCCCTATTTGGGCGTTATCAAATACCCCCACACTAAACATTGCTCGTCCCGAGCAACCTCCAGCTATATACTACCAATGCAGACTATCCCGAATCAATCCAGAGCGGTGTAACTGCGCTTATTAGAAACAGTATTTGTACAACAAAAACAATTTATATTTTTGGTTAGACTGATCAATCTCTTCAACTCAAACTGGACATCATTAAGTTCTCATATTCCCCGAGATTTCAGAAACTGCGGTGATCGGAAGAACTCGCGGCCAGCATAGGTTAGGAACAAGCACGAACATCACGTACTTCTGCTTTTGCACGCAAACCGAACGTATCCCTAACGCACACCTTCTGTGCTTTTACTCCGGGTGTAATGTAAATATGCCGGCTTTGGGACGGTAGGTAAGTCATTTAGAAGCGATGTCCTAAACGTCACAACACACTCACACATACCCCAATCTCACACTCCCTCACCAAGATGATAGAAACTGACCCAAATCACCTAAGATTCTAAACACTCAATTTCCCTAGTCCCGGTGTAACTGCCGTTCTCGCGGCCACAACTATGAACGAATGTGAAACTGTGATAAAAATTGCCGGCCCGGCGTTTTGAAATAAAATCAATCAAGCACCCTGAATTTTCTGCCTTTGATACTTTTTTTTCGTTTTTTTTTTCTTTTTTTCTTCTTTTTTGTCCTTTCTTTCGTTCTTTTTTTTTGTGGGGCAACACAATAAACAACAATAATATAAACCGGGCCAACTCTATGATAAACCAAAAAGTGGGGTGGCAGAAAAATACTGAAATAAAATCTGAAACGACCACCCCCACACTAAATTTGAACCATGTAGTCAATCTGTAAAATAATCGCGCTTTTCCAACCGATCCTCCTCACTCCAAGGATGTCAAAATAGCACAGCGCGTCCTCCAATCAACCATGTCAACCCCAAGTTCCCCATGTCGTGCGGAAAATTTACGCACTACGACTCTCCTCCTGTGCTCACTGTGTAATGTCGTGAGTCACCGCCACACCGACGTGTGCTGCCGTCACTATCTCACCCTTACACACCCTCAAATATACAAATGAAGCTCATCCACTTTCAAATATGACAAATCTGCTCTACCCCCGAAAATCCCTCTCAACTCAACTCCCTCGTGCCATGACGCGTAGGAAGGGTAAAAATACTAACAATGATGCGAGTATCAAAAAAACGGCTTCCTAGGTCAAACGGTTACCAAGAAAAGGGTTAATGGATCAACGGGGCTCACTAGTGGTCCTAAGGCGCGAGACATGACGTGAGGTCCCTTATGGCCTATCACTCCACCAAATGATGTGGTGACCGTGATGGTGGGTTGACGACTACCTGGTGACGGTGGTCTAGCAACTAGTCGGATACATTGCTCGCGAGACAGCTACTTGCGTTTTCTGACGTGCATTGGCTCTATTAACTCCGCTAGACAGATTCTCGCAGCTCTTCCTCACCTAAGTTCGTCCACTTTCGGGGAATTTTCTATCATTAAGCTCTCTCCAGTTTTAAGCTAAATCCTTCGCCCAGTCTCGAAATTTTAAATTTTTAAATTTTTTTTTTTTTTTTATAAAAAGTAATGCAGTTACAACGCCACCACCCCCACACTGGATGGTGTCATGCCCTCATGGTACTAATCATCACGCATATAATCTGGATTGGATGAGCTGGCTTGCCTCATCGAATGGGAACAACTGGCAGCATATGCAGAAAAATAAAGCGAGAGACAAAAATTGAACATGTGCACCCGGAGTCAGTTCTTACGGGTGCGGAATTTTTTGCAGATTCCGGTGGAGCAGGACCGTTGACCGGTTGCCAGAAAATTTCTCGACGGAAGTTGTCAATCTTCCGGGCTCTATGTGCGCTATTCAAATGTGCAATCCCCGAACACCATTGTGTTTGACAATGTGCTCCCATATGGTCGAGTATACTTCCGTACACCGGGGTCGATTGCTCTATTGTGCAGAAAAACTATTCCTCAAGGATCCCCAACTCGTATGAGTCCCTGTGATGGTCGAGTGTGCCAGAACACACCGGGGTCGATTCTTCAAGATTTTGAAAATCTGCCTTTTATGCTCCATTGTCTGTGTATGGAGGTAGAGAGAGAAAAATGGGGAAAAAACGTGCTGCTCTCTGCGTATATACGCAGCAGCCTGCGTATATACTCAGCAGCCTGCGTATATACGCAGGCAGCAGCTTAAGGGTCCCTTTTTAGCGTGCTATTCGCAAGTATACGAATCAAGTAGTATAGAGTGTATTACGACTCGGTTTATCGATCCCAAAGGGACTTTGCAGGTTTTTTCTAGTAATCAGTTTTAATGAACATAGTGTAAAAAGGAGGAATATTTTGAGAGTTTGTTTTGCTAACTAAGTACTGAAAGTAAATAACTAAAACGTAAATCTTTTTGTTGGAATTTTCAAAATAATCTTAAGGTTGTAAAACTAGGGTTTGAGATACTAGGTCCCGGGATCCCCTAGGGTTCTTCAGATTTTCGTTCTTTGTTTGACATGAAAACACACAGCAGTCTTGTTTATCCGTGCCACGTACCAATTGTGCAGTGTCTTTTCTTTTCATGCACGTTATCACAATCCCGCAGACTGTCGGATTCCTGTTAAGCTGCCTAAATCTGCAGTCTCGTTCTAAGGCTGCTAGGGTTTGTTAAAACTGTCCTGATGGCCCGGGTCAGATTCTCTAACAATTGGTCTCAACGATTTCAGGCTAATCCTAACTCCCCTTCGCTAGTCGGCCCATCGGGGTAAGGTGCTAAATTATGTCTTCTCTTCCTACCCCTAACCGGACGTTTTCACCTACCGGCTCGGGTCTGTAGCAATCCTGGTTAGCTACTCCGATCATGCATAAACAGTAAAATTCAAAGACAGAATAACTGATAAAAACTGCTGAATTAAGATAGTACGATCATGAATTCATAGTCAAAACGTAGAACTAATCTCTGAGTACGAAACCCTAGGTTCACCAAGAACCTAGGTAAAAGTTTAGCTGCTGAAATTCATAACGTAAATAACACAGTTTTTTGAATGAGAGAGAAGAAGAGAAAACGGGTGTCTTGAATCTGGATTTGCGTTTCCGTGCTCTCCGGGGATGCTCCGACTTCTCCTTGGAAGTATTGTTGTTGTCTCTCTTTGAAACTAGCCCTGGACGAGTCTTTATATAGTGCTGAAGACGTTTCTGGAAACTGCCGAAATTACGAAACTGCCAATGGATCCGGAACCGCCTCGGAATACACACTGTCTGCGTATATACACACTCTTTCTGCATATATACGCAACAGGCTGCGTATATACTCATCATCCTGCGTATATACGCAGGCAGCAACTTAAGGGTCCCTTTTTTTTCTTCTCTGCATGCGTATATACGCAGTCTCCTGCTTATATACGCAAACAGGGAGCATTTTGAAAACGAAAAAAAATATAAATATATATATATATATATATATATTTGATAGTTGGAGGGTGCAGTTTGCGTATATACGCAGTACCCTCACAACTGTTCAAAAAAAAGAAAAATTTTCTCTTTCTTCATCTTTCTTGTTTTCTGCCTGTTTTCCGTTTTTTTGTGTCTGCACACGCTCAATTCAAAGTCAATACCCACTCATCTTACCTTTCTCAAAACTCAAAACTGAAAATAAAACTCAAAAAATTTAAACTAACTTACTACGTTGGGTTGCCTCCCAACCAGCGCTTGTAATTTACGGTCGACGGCCCGACCCAGTTACCTCATGTTTGCTCAAGGGACGTTAAAACCGCCAAGGTCTACCTCGACGTCTGCTTCCGGGCCAAGATATGGCTTGTTCCGCTCACCCTGCAAGTTGTACTGTCATACGAATTCTCCAACTCAACCTCATCCCATGAAAGTACCTCTTTGATAAACGGTCCAGACCACCGAGATCTCAATTTTCCCGGGAAAAACTGGTTTGGAGACTCGCAGAGAAGTACTTTTTTCCCTACTTGAAACTGCTTTGACTGTGCTAAACATTGCTGGTTCGGGAGCGGTTTCGGCTCCAGGGTCGGTGGCTCTTTCAGTGACGGGACCAGGGCCAATTTCTGCCCACTTTTTCCGTCCCGTTATAAGGTCCCGTTTTCAGCTTGCATGGCCTGCTCCTCCTGGAATCTCTCCTCGTTCTCTCTGTCCATTCTGTTCATCACAGCCCATAGCTTGTCCATCTCCTCGTTTTCCCAGTCTTCTTCGACTACCTCCACGGCGAAGATGTCTTCATGCCCGTAATAATTCGGTAGTTGCAGATTTTTTAAAACGTTGAACTTCACCTTGTCTTCATTAATCTGCATAGTCAATTCTCCGCTCTTGCAAATTATCATGGCTTCTCCAGTGGCCAAAAACGGTCTGCCCAGAATGAGTGGTACGTCATTAGCCTCCATGTCCAGAATTACAAAATCTGCCGGAAAAATCAATTCTCCGACTTTCACCAGAATGTCTTCAATAACTCCGTAAGCCTGC
This sequence comes from Linanthus parryae, assembly GCA_023055425.1. NCBI lineage: Eukaryota > Viridiplantae > Streptophyta > Magnoliopsida > Ericales > Polemoniaceae > Linanthus > Linanthus parryae. Next base: position 132,819,277 of record JALGPY010000002.1, on the reverse strand, counting down.
TTCATGGATCTGACTGCCATCTGCAGCTTGATTCTGGTGGGCCTGAGTTCACCGATTTTCAAAGTTTTTAAAATCGACAAAGGCATCAGATTTATACTGGCCCCTAGGTCACACAGGGCCTTTCCCGTGTAAGCATTACCTAGGGTCACCGGGATGACGAAGCTGCCAGGGTCCTTCCTCTTCCTCGGTAGCCCATTCTTCACACAATTGCTCACTTCTGCCGTTAGATTTATTGTCTCGAAATCGCTCATACGTTTCCGTCCATACAAAATATTTTTGAGGAACTTGGCATAAGTGGGCATCTTTGCCAACGCCTCCGTAAAGGGTATGTTGATCTTCAGCTGTTTGAAAATCTCGAGAAATATGGCGTAGTCCTTGCTACCATCTCTCTTTCGTGTCTTCAAAGGATACAGAACCTCCTTGGAGACAGGTACCGTTTCTACTTCCTTCTCGTTACGCACTACATCCTGCTCAACCGAGCCCTTCGGCTGGGGGCGGTCGGCAAAACTGTTATCCTGGCCAAATACTTCGCGTTCAACTTCTTTCGATTTTTCTGCATGTGCATGGCTAAGATACAGCAGATCCCGTAGTGCTAATCCACTCCGAGTGGTGATGGCATTGACCTGAGCACGTGGATTATTTACTGTGGTCGAGGGAAAGTTCCCTGGCTGTCTCTCCGTTAGCTGCTGTGCTAGCTGCCCTACTTGTACCTCCAAAGCGCGCAATGACGTTTTGGTCGTCTGCACGTCGGCTGTCAGGGCGTCCATGTGTGCAAACCGGGACTCGATGGTCTGAAACATGGACTCGATTTTCTTCATCTGAGCATCGTACTGCTGTGCAGATGGGCCTGGCTGAACCTGCCATGTCGGTGCAGCCTGCTGAGCCGGTGGCTTGTGCTGGAATCCCGGTACATAAATTGCGGAATTCGGGTTTCCGTAACGGATCCCGGGATGATCTCTCGTACCCGGTCTGTACTGGCTTGGATCCCACTGCTGATGTACGTAATTGGCATCCTCAGTCCTGAGCCCCTCAATGTCTGTGTCCAAATTTGGCCCGTCCACCGCTGCAACAGTCTTCTTGTCTGAGTAAACCTTCTTGACCAAATCTTGAACGATCTTGGATAAATTATCTATCCGGTCGTCTTCCACTGGTTCGGCTCGGGTCGTGATCCTGCGATCGTCAAACAGTCGGATGTCATGTTTGGCTAAATGCTTCATCAACTCATAGGCACCGTCTTTGTCCACATGGTACAGGAAGTTTCCTCCGGCTTCTCTGTCAATCCTGTCACCACTCTCCCTTTCTAAAGCATGGTGCAAGATATTCGGGTCTCCAAAACTGTGGTTTGGGCACTTTTTCACCAATCTCATCAATATGTCCCATGCTTCTACCACCGTCTCCCCCATCTTCTGTTTAAACTACAGAATCTCGCTCTGTAGTTGAATGACCCGAGAGGCGGGGTAGAATTTAGCCAGAAAATATGCGACGCATCCTCCCCACGTGGTGATGGATTTTGATGGTCGTGATTCTAACCAATCTTTGGCTATTCCGTAAAGGCAGTAAGGGAAAAGGATCAACATCAGTGCCTCAGCTTCAACTCCCTTGTACCGAAATTTGTTGCAGTAGTCCTCGAACTTCCCAATGTAGTCGTTTCGATCTTCGTCAGCTTTGCCATGGAATGGGCAGAGGGTCTGAACAGTCTGGATGGTGGAGGGTTTTATTTCAAAGTGTTCTGCGGTGATCTCGGGCACCACAATAGCTCGTTCATGCCCCCTCCTGTGGGGACTTCGAAATTCTCCACCAACGCCTTTCCAAACCTGTTGTACGTCCGCTGGTTGTTTCGGGCAGCAAAACCTGCTGCGATCAGATCCTCGATGTACCGAGCCATCTCGGATGGAGTACGCGTCTCGGGCAGTTCAGGCGTTCTCTCGGTATTGTCTCCCATCCTGAAAAAGTAGAGATCTCGAGAGCAGTGAGATAACAGAAAAATAAATATAAAATAACATAAAAATAAAAAATAAAATTAAAGAGTCTGAAAATTAATTCTGACTACTAAATAAACCCTAAAAAAGTCCCCGGCAACGGCGCCAAAAACTTGATGCACTTTTTAGCGTGCTATTCGCAAGTATACAAATCAAGTAGTATAGAGTGTATTACGACTCAGATTATCGATCCCACAGGGACTTTGCAGTTCTTTTCTAGTAATCAGTTTTAATGAACAGAGTGTAAAAATGAGGAATATTTTGAGAGTTTGTTTTGCTAACTAAGTACTGAAAGCAAATAACTGAAACGTAAATCTTTTTGTTGGAATTTTCTGAATAATCTTAAGGTTGTAAAACTAGGGTTTGAGATAGTAGGTCCCGGGATCCCCTAGGGTTCTTCAGATTTTCGTTCTTTGTTTGACATGAAAACACACAACAGTCTCGTTTATCCGTTCCACGTACCAATTGTGCAGTATCTTTTCTTTTCATGCACGTTATCACAATCCTGCAGACTGTCGGATTCCTGTTAAGCTGCCTAAATATGCAGTCTCGTTCGAAGGCTGCTAGGGTTTCTAACCTGTCCTGATGGCCTGGGTAAGATTCTCTAACAGTTGGTCTCAATGATTTCAGGCTAGTCCTAACTCCCCTTCGCTAGTCGGCCCATCGGGGTAAGGTGCTAAATTATGCCTTCTCTTCCTAACCCTAACCGGACGTTTTCACCTACCGGCTCGGGTATGTAGCAATCCTGGTTAGCTACTCCGATCATGCATAAACAGTAAAATTCAAAGACAGAATAACTGATAAAAATTGCTGAATTAAGATTGTACGATCATGAACTCATAGTCAAAACGTAGAACTAATTTCTGAGTACGAAACCCTAGGTTCACCGAGAACCTAGGTAAAAGTTTAGCTACTGAAATTCATAACGTAAATAACACAATTTTTTGAATGAGAGAGAAGAAGAGCAAACGGGTGTCTTGAATCTGGATTTGTGTTTCCGTGCTCTCCGGGGATGCTCCGACTTCTTCGTGGATGTATTGTTGTTGTCTCTCTTTAAAACGAGCCCTGGACGAGTCTTTATTGGTTATTCAAAGACCCTTGAATGTGTTTTGGATGGTAATTGTTTTGATTGATGAAAGACAAAGACAAAGACATAAGCAGCAAAGCATTTTAGATACTCCAAGGCCTTGAGATACTGACAGAGCTTCAAGGTCTTGAGAGTTGTTCTTATCCTGCTGAATGTTCTAACAGTTTTGTGTTGCAGATTGGATATCTGATCATGCAGATCAGGGTTTTGCTGAATATATAATTGTTTTACATTATCTACATATCTAACACAATTGCAGATGATCAGAACAGGAAGAATCAGATTTTTCTTAATTTAACTTTGAATATATGTGAAGCAGGTTCAGAGCTTCGAGGCCTTGAGATGTGCCTTGAGCTGCTAACAGATTTTACAGAACTAAGTTGATTATTTCTTGCAAGTTGTGACTATTATTATTGTGATTATTCATTGACTTCTAAGAGTCTTAAACTTGTTTTTCATGATTTATATGTGTCAGAAGTTAAACAGATTACTGTTCTAATCTTTTAACCAGTTTTATCAGAAACTGGATAACCAAAAGTCATAGTACTGTTATCTTTCTGGATTTTGTTGTTGCTGTGTTTTAATGTTGTTGCAGGTTTGTTAAACGTGCAAGAGAAATCTCAACAAACTCCAACGGATATCCACTTAGAGCTGTTTGAATTTCAGTTGAAAACAGAAGGAGGATTTGTAGGAGCTGAGATCCTTAAATCTCTCATTCAGTTGCAGTTGTGGATAAAAAAGACTGGTTTGAATTTTGAAGGTAGAGAGGCTTGCAGAATGCTCAGAGAGGTGTGACAAATTCGTGGGAGATCATTCATTCAAACACACACAGGGAATCAAGCTTCAATCCAGATTCCAGAAGATCAAGTCATTCTAGTTTCCAGAAGAACACATTCAGGCTTCAACATCTTATCTCTTCTACTGTGTTCTTCACTTATTTTGTAATCTGTGTATCTTTTAAATATCTTAAACCTCACTTAACCTAGTGGTTGGTTGCTCAAGTGAACAACAAGAGGTTCTTGTTAGCTCAACAGTTATTAGATGGAACTAGATAGGTTTGGAACCACAAGTTGTATAGGTGTAAGGGAAATCACTTAGGCTTGAAGATCTAGGGCTGTTTCTGTGTGAGTAATAAGAAGTGTTTGCCCAATCCTGGTGGGATTAGATCCCTCAGGCAGAGATTAGGTCCATTGGGACTGAACTCTGTAAATTGTTTTGTGTTCTTTACTTTAAACTTTGATAATTATCTGCTGCACACAACTCAAATCAAACTAGGGTTTATAAGCAGCTTAGAACTGATAATAGTTCAAGGCCTTGAAGCTTTCTATTTTGCCTTTCAAAGTTTCAGACAGTTTTCTAAAATCTCAAGGCCTTGAGATTTGAGTTTCACACAAAGCTAATCTGTTAAGTTTTGAGTTTTGCAAAAAGCTTCCATACTCTATTCAACCCCCCCCCCCTTCTAGAGTATTTAGTTCCTGTATTTAGTCTACATTACACACTTTCATTTATATAGTGCTGAAGACGTTTCTGGAAACTGTCGAAATTACGAAACTGCCACTGGACCGGAACCGCCTCGGAATACGCACTATCTGCGTATACGCAACAGGCTGCGTATATACGCAAACATCAATTTTTTTCAACTCCCATTTTCTCCCTGCCTGCGTATATACACAACAACCTGCGTATATACGCAGCCCCTGCGTATATACGCAGACAGGGTCAAAAACTGGCCCAAAAATCTTCCCTCTGGCTTGCTGTCTGCGTATAATACGCAGCCCCCTGCGTATATACGCAGACAGCAAGGAAGACTGCTCTTTTTCTACCACTTTTGCTCCGGCTTGCGTTTTGACCCGAAACTTGTCAAAATTACCTAAATACCCCTGGGTCAAAACCGCTCCAAATTCTGCCCAATCCTGACTCTGGCCATAGGAAAACTGCTGACTGAATTTGGGGGACAAAATCTGAACTCGACTCCGCAACCCCGGGCCCGGTGTCAAAATGACCAAAATACCCCTGGCTCAGAATTGTCCCAGAAATCGTCACGAACCTGAATTAGCTGCTCATGACTCCGGGCATCGGGAACCGAGACTCCTTACTCGGGCATGGCCTGTCTGGGACCCACACTTGACGGGAGTCGGTTTTTCGGCCGGACTTCGTTTCAGCATTATAACCTGTTTTCGGAAAGCCCTTGACGTCGCCGTTCTTTTGCCTCTGGTTTCACTTCAAAATTCCAAGTAGAGCTCAAGATATTGTCAACCGAGCGCATCCCGGTGATTCTCGGTTTTGTCGTTTTCAGATTCCTCGGTCGGTTTTCACTGCTCGCCTTTCCTCCAGTCTTTCCGTTTTCCATTCCACTCTAAGTTTTACGAGTCTCGGTCAAATCCTGCTTCGAGCATTTTCTGCACGTTTCCCGAGGCGATCCCGGTTCTGTCTCGGCAAGCATCCCAATGCACTTTTCGAACCTGTTCTTGTAAATACAACATGAACAAACCCGTGATTATATCTCATAATGGGTGAAATAAGCAGAAATTTACGAAGAGCAAATAAACATCTCGTTCTAATTTCCGAGGCTCTCTGAGGGTGAATTCTGGCTAAAACGCGGTTTTCAAGCACACATACACATCTTTTCAGGCTATAAGATAATCCCTATTTGGACGTTATCAGTGACTCCACACATTGATGATGTGGTAACACCACCACGATCTTCTTTATCTAATGATATTTCTTACCCTGAGGGAAGAAATATGACTCCGAGGAGTATAAGTGTTTCTTGTCTATTTTCTCGAAATTACATATAAATGTGCCGTCAATTGAGGCAGTCAAGATGATGCCTAAATATGAAAAGTATATGAGGGATGCAATATCAGGGAAGAGGGTAGTGCCAGGCTTTTCAGACAGTGGACTTGACTGATCAGGCGAGCTCATGTGTATTGCATGGTTTGCGTAAGAAACAGAAAGATCCGGGAAGCTTTGTGATAGATGCTAACTTGGTAGGAGCTTACACGGGACAAGCCCTATGTGATTTGGAGGCTAGTGTCAATTTAATGCCACCATCAATTTTTCAGAAGATGGGGGTGCAAGCTCGTTCCACGTGGATCAATCTACAGTTTGCTGATAAGTCTTGCAAGAAAGCTTATGGGGAGGTGGAGGACGTACTTGTGAAGGTAGGGAATTCCCTTATCTCTGCTGATTTTGTTATTCATGAGATGCATGTGGGAGATGTTTCGATCATCCTGGGTAAGCCCTTTTTGGCTACGGGTCGGACTCTCATCGATGTGGAGAACGGTCAGTTGATCATGAGGATCAATGATGGGTAGGAAACCTTTCGGGTTTCCAAGACGACCCCACTGCAGTCTCAAGAGAAGACACAGTTGCCAGTGGCAGTCCAATCATTGCACGAGAGTTCAGAGGTGGTTAGTGCTGAGCCACCAGATTCAAAATCCCGAGTTCATAGAGTTGTGTTGAGGATCCAGCAGAGGAAGCTGGAAGAGGAGGCACGTAGTGCTATGCCGCCTATCTAGAGGCAACGAGATAACTAGGGTCGGGCCGTCGACCTTAACTTACAAGCGCTGATTGGGAGGCAACTCAATGTATTTAGTTAGTTAGTTGTTTTTCATTTTCTGTTTTGATATCCATACATGATTGTGAGGGGTGATAGAGAGTAGTTTTAATATTTCCTATGAATGTGCAGAACACAGGTACCGAAGACCACTCCGGATTCCCCTTCTTGATGCATATGCACGAGGTTGCACGCAAGCCGAGGATCACCTAGCTATTTTGGAGGAAATTGTGCTATGCAGAGAAATTACTCGAGTTCGAGGGGTAATTACATAATTTTGAAGATCATGGCAACAATTTGTTGAATCGTGGTTGCACGCATCAAAATCTGCAGCGAAATTTGCGGTCCACGAGCTTAAGTGGCAAGAATCGTGCGCACGAGAGCAAAAACCGCGAGGAAATGGGAAATTTCCCGGATTTCGACAATTTTCCAATCAAAATGGACTCCCCACTGCTAATGGAGTGCATGGGTGCGAGAACCGTGGAACACGGAGGCCAAATGAAGAAATTGGAGCAAAAAGGGCACGGGGATCCAGGCCATTTCGCATGAAATTGGCCATTTTGCACGAAATGGCCAACACTTAGAAAAAAAATCGTCCCCATTTTGTGCGAAATGGGTCGGGATTGTTCAACTGGGGGCGTTATTTATACCAAAAACCGGCCAAGACTTCCTCCCACTCCCCCATTCGGATGAAAACACTCCGTATTCATCTTCTTTCTCTCTCAAACTCAAGAACACAAATCACCCAAAAATCAAAACTTGTTTAAATCCAAAATTTCTTATTGGGTTTTTCTCCTTGCAAGCTCGTGTACATGATTAATTCTTGGGGTTTCAAGAGATAGTGAGTAGTATGAGTGTGGGGGAAAGTGAAGGGAAGAGCTTCAAGAACACAAAAAAAATCGATTCGTTGCTTTGGAGTTGGATTCGGCCAAAGCTCAATAAGAGACTTTCGACGGGGACACCAAGGAGCACAAGGAGGTACACTTGCCTTATCTCGCTCAAGTTTTCGGAAAATTGGTCGACCGATTCGGTCCCTTCTTGACCGATTTTTGCGAAACTAGCCCCGTAAGAACTGTACTGCGAGACCGTAGGTACCTCTATTTATATCTCTTTACTTTCCGCTTAGGCACTTTCTAGGTGTAATTCTTGAAAATTATACTTGTGAAGTATGTCTCACGGAAGCCTCAAGTAACTTGTGGCGATTGCGCGCTAGCTGCCAAATTGATTCGATAGGGTACTTGCTTAGCTCACTCTAGACCTCACGTGCACCCTTTTTTCTTTTCTCATAATGTCTACATCGGGTGGTAATGCTAAGAGGAAAAGGGGGTTAGTGGTTGATGATCACCTCGTCTTCAATCATGAGGAAGATGTGGTTATGAGTGAGGGAGAGGAGAATGTGAACGAGGGATGCGATTCTGGCAACTGCCGTCAGATTCCTCCGTCTCCAATTCTTTATGAGTTGTACTTAGATATCCCTCCCCTTCCGGAGATTGGTAGGAGGAATAAGGCGGTGATAGAGGTTAGCCTTGATGCTTTGTGCAGTACTAAGTTCTGCAGCTTCAGGTTCACGAGTGTGAATGCCCATGTTGCATATTACTCCGATTCGTTCCTGAAGTGGGAAGGGCTCCCTGAGAAACCCTTCTCGAAAAGCAAAAACATGGCTAAAGAGCTCAAGGACATATTCAATAATGAGAAGCTAGACAAGTGGTTTAAGATTTGTAAGAAGTCTAGCTCCGCTCTTGCAAGAGAGATCCTTGTGAATGCCCGTTTTTATGATGAGGGGGAGAGTGAGACCCCAATGCAGGCCTACTGTCGGCGGGCCTACATAGTTATCATTCCCGCGACTATAGGTGCCGCCATGAACTTCAAGCCTCTTAAAGAGACTTGTGGCTACCATGCGACTGTCCGGAGTGCGGATGTTGTTGAGGTTGTTAGTGCATTTTTGTTTGGGGGGGGGGGTGCCTGGACCTAGAAACCGAAGAGAAACCAGTGAAAGAGCTCATGAGAATTGGAAGCACCATGGTAGGGAGACTTTAATTTTAGCATTTTGTGCACAAGTCTCACGAAGGGATGTCCCGGGTATCTAGGGAAAGGTGAAGGTAGATTATGGGCACACTTTTGACTCACTTATTGTTCTAGGGGAATTGAGTCTCTAATTGGTTGATTATTCCGTTTCCGGTGGAAACTTGTGGACTCTTAGAATCTGGGGTGGAGCTTCGTGTAGAGTTGGTTCCATTTGGTACGAGTCTGTAGCCTAAGTGAAGTTGGGGAGCGTACACCACCATCCCTTATGGTGGTTCTAAGAGAAAATCAGAAAAAGACCACACTCTTAAGCTCTATTGCACAGTTTTAAAAACAGAGGGGAAAGAAAAAAAGAAAATTGAGCTTTAAAGGTGAAACAACCTAATGTTCTTTCGTTTGCCCGAAAAATTTGGATTCAATCCAACGTAGAGCTTATGAGGGAAACTTAAGTCAAGTCATATCACGCAGGAGTTGTGTCTCCCGTGAATGGGATAATTTTCATTCAAAGCAATAGCAACTAAGAGGGTCTGAAAACCTCAAATGACTTGGCGAAGGAAAATCAATTAGAGCTTGAGATGCCTAGACGCTTTGAGTCAAAAGGCGTGCCATACCTTGGTATGATTTGGTGGATTTTTGGGTATGCCTTAGTGAGTTTGTGCTTAATATCATCATATCATATTTCTTGCCCCGTGTTCTGAAATATTGAATTGAGCTAGTGAGGATTTGATGACTTTCGGTTTAGAATAGAGAGGTTGACCGATCTCTTAAAAAGAAGAGAAAATATGTTCTTTCCCATTGTTTCATTGTACATACTTGAGTGCATTGTATATATCATGTAGTTTGCATACTCATGTCTTTGTGTATTGAGTCGTGAGTCGTCCTGGCTAGCGAAAAGTAAGTATGCAAAGTGGTGGGGGTATGCATTGGTTGGTATGTATGCAATGTCTTAATTTTGGGGATTTCTGAGCGTCATCGTTGCAAATAGTAAGTGTGAGGGGATTTGATAGCGACTTTTATGAGCTATATTTCTCTAACACCACATGATTCATAGGTTTTGGGAAGAATTTTGAGCCTATTGTTGTTGATTGAGCAAGATTTATCACTTGTTCCTTGATATGCTTAATTCTATTCCGGACACATTTTGTGTGTTGATTTATGATATATTTGTCGGATTTGATCGCTTGGTATAGTTGTTTGTTGTCTTTGACAGGAAACAGGGCTTATGGAGTGTTTGGAATCAAGAACGTGAGCTTCAGAAGGAAGGAAGGACAAGGAAAGAGGCTTTGAATCAAGAGTTGAAGATTCAAGAGCATGAAGCCCATATGCATTTCGCACGAAATAGATGCATTTCGCACGAAATCCATTTCACGCGAAATGCTCTATTTCGCACCAAATGGCCGCAAGACATGTGCAGATTTTCGGGGCTAAAATATAATTTTGAAGACTTTAGCTTCCCCACTTCGACCTAAGAAGCTAGAGGACGGACATATAGCATCATTGGAGTCTTTTGAGAGCCAAAGACGTCAAGGAGAGCTAGGAAGAACATCAAGAAGCAAGGGGACAAGACCGGATCAAAGCGTTCATCATCTTTTTAGCGTTTGATCAACTTTTCTTCTTTTCTCTATCTTGTATGGAATATTTTACTATGAATACTTTTTTTATGAGTAGCTAAACTCATACCTAGGAATCTATGGAGAGCCTAGGGTTTATGTTTTGAGTATATTTTCCGGATTTAATGACTTTCACGCTAAGGATTTATAATTGATTGAGGATTGTTCTAGTTTTTATCACATTGAGTTCTTCCGTTGACAAAGTAGAATAAAGATGTGTGGTGTTGATTGTTGTTTTCTTCATTCGATTATAATCTATTTTTAATGATGATCATGGTTAGTTAATATCTCGTTTATTGTGCTTAAGCCTTAGTTAGTTAGGAGTCATGACCCGATCTTGCTACTTAACTAGTGAGTGTGCGAAAGCAACTCTACCCTACTTGGGATGAGTAAACGAGAACATTCTTAATCAATGAGACTGAGAGGTGAGTTGAATAGTAATGGCTAGAAGAGGTTAGATTCGATAGCAGATAGTGAAGTGTACGTGTGGTGGTGGTCTGAGAGGACATCATTCCGTGCACTATCGTTAGCCTGCTAGAACGTGCCGGTATACGGTGTGGTCTGAGAGGGATAGAACGGTACCGGTATGTAGAGAGACATGAGACTGAGAGGTTATTGTCAGTGCTATTACCCAACTTAACTAATTAGTGATTTGTCGTGATAGAACATGGAATCCGGAATCGTCAAAACTCAGTCACTTGTCTCTTGTTTAAGGGTGACACCACTCCACTCACCAACCTTTTTACCGGTTGCTTAAGTAAAGTGAATTTAATTGTTAAATCTAGAAAAAGTATACAGCGTTCCCTTGGGTTTGGTAACTCGGAGTCGCAAATACTCCATTATATTACTTGACCGTATACTTGCGTCTGAACGCGTTAGTAGATGCGCGTTAATACTGTCTTACGAAGATCGTGAATGTACGAGATTGTTCTTCAACAAATTGTTAGCACTCAGTCAACTTTCTATCAGTAAGTCATCATCTTATTGTATTTTGCTTTCTTCAACTAATGTTTTCTTCTAACAAGATCAAATCGGGTTCTCTTTTCTAACATTGAGTTACCGTAAGTTGAGTTCATGACAAGTTAAATTTTAGAACTCTTGGGTTGATGGATTCCATATAGCAGAATTATTATATTATGTCCATAAAATAGTAAAACATTACAAGAACGTACAGCCAAAGGCGGTTTGCCAGTTACCTATGGGTACTCTAGTTTTTCGGCAACATCGAGAGAATCAAGACCGGTAGAATGAAAACCGCATGTGGGAAGTATGATTTTGCGGTTAGTTTTGGATTCGATTGAGCGATGAACATGAAACTTGATGAAATGATCACTGTCAATGAGAGCGCAACAAATCTTACTAACTGACATGAATCGTAGAAGATGCGTCACCGGCAGCCGTGAGAGGATTTCAGCGATGACGACCGCGGGAAAAACCGGCATAGCCTATCTCTTCTTCTTTCCCTCTGGCCTCTCGAGTTAGGTTTTAGAGTTTTCTGCAGAAATTACTTGACTTTGGAGCGATGGTGAATTTGTTTTTGGTAAGTGATGACGAAGAAGGGAAAGTTTTGTTATCTAGGTTAATTTTTAGGGTAATTTTCACTTACACCCACTCACATACTCTCTCCCCTACCCGTTTATCTAACTTTCCTTTTTTGGAGGTCTAATTTGTTTGTTCAGAGTTTTCTAAAATGACAACTTTCAATAGATAAAAATACTATCACATCCATAATAAAAATATCAACCTTATTTTAATTGAGCATATTTAAATTAAACTAACATAGTAACCCAAAAGAATTAGGCCCCATTTGAATTAGTAAATTAGTAACAAAGTCAACAAAACAGTTGACAACCCATGTGGCCTATTTTCGTAACCCTTATTGATCGACCATTCCCATTTCGTTGTCATCTTCCTCGCATTCTTCATCTCAGCCGCATGTGGTAGAGAGAAGAGGAGGAGAAAGAGAAGGAAGGAGAGGGAGAGGGGTAGCAGATCAATCTCTCTCTCAATCCCCTTGTCTAGACACCTACCGAGATAAGATTCGAATTGGAGGAGGGAGGGAGAGAGAGGCGGACGGTAGAAGTTTACTCTACAACACCATGAAAAAATCATCAAAAAATTTCATTGTTTTGCTATCCAAATCGCCGGGTCAAAGTGACGTTTGAAAGTCAAACTAAATTGATAAAGAAGAAAAATAAGTAGTAGATTTTTGGAGTAAAAAGTAAAAAAGTTGTAGTAATATTTTTTTTTAATCTCAAAGAAGAAAAAAAATTACCCCCAAGCAAAATCAAATATCTTTTTGACTTAAAAATGTAAAAAATTGCTTAAAATTAGGCAAAGAAAGGTTGACCACATGCAAATACAGTAAAAAATCTATAAATTAATGGGTTAAATGCATTTTACCCCCTGTGGTTTGGGGTTTGTGCGAAAGACCCCCCTATGGTTCCAAATGTTGCAATAAGCCTCCTCGTGGTTTCACTTTTGTGCAGTAGGGGGTAATTTTCTGTTAGCAGGCATGAAAAGACTTATATGCCCTTCCATACATAGTGTAATATGTTCATTTTATCTCCCACTTTCTAAATATGCTATATCAATTTTCTCTCTACTCTTCATCTTCTTCCCTCTTTGAACCCTAAATCACATACCAAAACTATTTGCCAAAACTAATATGTCCACTGTCATGAGTAGTACATTTCCGTAACAAGAAGATAACTTTAGATGCTGATTTGGAAGACACATTCAATGAAGAAAATGAGACAACCCAGATCTAGAAGCCATTTTCCAAACCCTGATTTTCATTATGTCAATAATTCTGCAGGAACCCACTTTAGATTTTCCAAACAAAACATTTGTTACACAGCAAATCTTGGAGAACAAATTAACATAGAGCTACATGAGGGATTGATAATTGTATAACGAGCTCAAAAAAGGGTACTTCGCAAGATTCGGTTTTTGTTACTGGAAGGGGTTTGCAGAAGCAGACATCGAAATCGATCGTTAATTCCTTCTCTTACTCATCTATCTATCTGATGTAGAGAAAGCAATCCAAAAGCCACGAACGAGCGTACCGTATCCATTGGTACAACCTCCCTGTGTACAAGCTCGATTCTCGAAGAAGCGGAGGTGTCGGAGCGTCTCGCAGAAGCGTCGGCAACTGCGGTGGATGGCGGCGCGGTGCTCAGAAGCGGCTGAGGCCAAGATGGAGAAGACCGATGCCGTTGAAGGAAGAAACCAGCGACGACGACACAGGTGAAGAAACCTCCTCGGATTTCTTCTTCTTCTCCTCTTCTTCTCCGCCTCCGCCTTCCTCCTCCCTCAAATATGTTTTTTTCTCTTACTTCATTTTCTCTCTCTTCCTCCCTCAGATCTGTTATTTTCTCAAATCGTTTCTCTTTCTGTTTTTTCTTTCTTTTTCTTTCTTCCAATGTTTTTTATTTCTTCATTTTTTCCTTTTTGAACACTAAGGGTATAATGGGCATTGAATGTCAAAATTTGACGGATTCCGTTAGATTTAACAGAACCGCACAAAAGTGAAACCACGAGGAGGCTTATTGCAATATTTGGAACTACAGGGGGGTCTTTCGCACAAACCCCAAACCACAGGGGGGTAAAATGCATTAGACCCTAAATTAATAATGTCGGGACCGGAATATTTTATTAATTTACGAGATATTATTATATCGATAAATTAATAATTTATTAATTTAAAGAGATTATATGCATGATCTTTAAATTTTGAAGTCCAATGTACTATTTAAAATGTATATTAGATAAAAACAGACCAATTTCATCCTTATTAAATGGATGTGAATCACTTCCTAGCTTATCCTGGTGAAAGTTATGAATATTAAGAGGTTCAAAGCATTGGACAAATTTTGGCGGATACTATTCAAAATTCGGTCGATGACGATGTTGAGGATGATTCAATAGATGGAACCGGTCACTAGGAAAGAAGCATTGCAAGCGACAATAACTCTTCACAACTTGCAATACGAGAAGACAATGCCCCAACTCGTATGTGCAATGAGGAGATTCATAGATGTACTCATGATAGATTTGAAGTTCAACGAAAAATAAGTTACTATAGATTCATTTATCACTAGTCAGTATTAGAATTTAGAATATTTTAGTAATTATTAATTTATAGTTTGTCGGGATCAATATATATACACTGATTTCAAAAAATTATTATCTTATTATTTTATCAATTGGAGTCCAATTTTATACTGGTCCCGAGTTGGGACTTGACAAATCATTAATTTTATCGAAGTTATTAATTTATCGAGTTTCAATTTATAGAGTTTTTTTTACTGTAGATGCTAATTCAATGACCGGCTATATTAAGTAATTCTAAAAAATAAAAAATAAAGATGACCACAATTTGTCAGATGCATAAATTTTTATATGGGCCTTGGCTGCTATACAAGGAAGCTTCTCATGTTGGGCTCTTACAGTCCTCCTTATTGTTGGCCATATCGAGTGTTTAATCCAAATCGAACAATTCATATAAACCCAAAGAACAAGAAAAGAAAAAGATCCAGTACGCAAACCGCAATTACTCCAACGCGAACAAAAAGGCAAACACACCGTCAACTACAGCACAAACATAAATTAGAATTCCCGACCACCGCCTACCAGATCGAATTTGTTTGCTCACCGAAAAAGTTTCAGAGATCGTAAATCGTCGAATCGAGTTCACAGCAGGTTGAGGAGAAGATAGAATGGTACGTTATTCGACTTATTTCTTCTATCTATGTACCTACGCGTTTATGTATTGCTGTTAGGGTTTCATCAATCGCCATTCTGTTGAGTTTCTGCAAATTCTAGCAATTGTCTGTGCAACTTTGATATAATTAGTAGTTTTTTTTTAGTCGAATCACCCTTTTGCGTTCCTCAACTGCTCTTGCTTGAAATCTTACACCTGAAATTCTCGATCGAATTTTGTTTCCAGCTTGTGGTTAATATTCTTTGTTTCAAGCATTTAATAGGGCTATGCGTTTAAAAAATTCAATATGGATACCTAGAAATTAATTGGATTTTTCATGAATCTGGATGATTTTCAACCCTAATTTCGTAATCCTTATTGGGGTTAATTTGCTTATGTTAAGTGCAAGAGCAGTTTTGCAGATTTTTTCTTAAACACTTCTCTTGATCATATGTTTTGACTTTCGGAATATTTGATTTAAAAGACTAACTTCAGCAAGTTTTGTTATTCGTATTCATACAACGGATTAACCAAATATGAATGGAAAATTATGCGAATCCACCTGTATCGATCTTACTCAAATTATCGTAATCCGGGAATCCCAAGACATTACAATTCAACTAGTTTTGGGATTGAAGAACCTATAGTTATAAGTTTCAAGTCATTCTTAAAGGATGTATTATCAGGATCATGGTAGCTGATGTCACCCTTCTAAGAAGAGGACTTTCATGTAGAGGATGTTCGAGTTTATATAGGATAAAAACTTGATTACCTATGACTGGTTAGTGCTATAATATATTGCAAATTCTGCAAGCAACAAGTTCGTTCGTGACTGTGTCTTCAATGTAATTGTTGCATGTTGTATGCTTAGTGGAATGGTGCGAGGATCGAAAAGAATGATCTATTTGTTAAATTCCAAGTCAACAGAAATTAGTGATTTCTAGTGCATCTCGAAATCAATGTTTGAGTTGTTATTTCAGTGCTTCAAGCTTCATCCTAACCTCCAAGTGAAACTTTAAGGTCGTAAATGAATTTTCTCCCATTAACGAAACTTCCATTTTGTTTGTTCTCGAGGCTTACAAATCGTTGCCGCACCTTCAATCTGCACATCCATTTGGTGATTTGTTGCATTAAGATCACAATGAAAAAGATCTCTGAGAACCCCTTTGATTTTTGATTATTTTAAAGAATTTATGGAAAACGAAGCTATTAAAGCTGACATGCCAGAATCATCTGTTCTTTTCAGCTTGTACTTCTAGTTAAGTTGTTTAACAAGCTTACTATCAATTCTAAATGGGTTGAATCAGTTGATAGCGTGTGGTGTATTCTGTTTTGATGTTTCACTCTTCTCTTATAGCACGTTAGGTTTTCCAGACTATCCACGATTGGACTGGACTGGATTAAAGTTTCCGGATATGATTGGATTGGATTACCTGAGCTATAATTAATAGTGTGTTTGGTTTCATGCATTATTAATTCAGCAGTAAGATATAAAAGTCCAATCCAGCTAATACCCTCATGTGAGAGGGGACTAATTTGGGGTATTAAACACCATCTTTTCACTATTTAGTACCGGTATTAAAATTAGTCTAGAACAACCAAACATAGTATTAACTAATACGTGGACTATATTTAGTCAATCCTAGCTTATACCGCTAATTCTAGAAAACCAAACATACCCTTAAGGTATACTTTCTTTTTATTCCTGTTGGACTATCTTATGTTTTGAGAGTTCTGACAGTGGTCTGACAACTCTAGATTCTTCTACTTCTGTAATATTCTGAACCGTCTGTAATTTCATTGACTCTAAATGCTTACTGTTGCATTTCAGTCTACCCTAGCTGCTGCACGAGCAGATAATTTCTACTACCCACCAGAATGGAGTCCGAAGAAGGTATGTTTTAAATGATTGCCACCTGCATTTTGTATACTCATATGCCTGTTCGCAGGAAAATTTTAGTTTTTCTGTGTGTTGAACAAATATTTTGTTTTCAGGGTTCATTGAACAAGTTTCATGGCCAACATGCTTTGAGGGAGAGGGCGAAAAAGATAGACCAGGGAATTTTGGTCATAAGGTATTGAATGCTGAATCTGCTCCATCTATTAATTCTGGACTGTCTCACTTTATGGTATAGTTGCTGCTTTTTTATTTGATGATACACTATCTGATATTTCGAGGTCACACCAATGTTTTTTTTACCGATTTTTTAATCTCCTGGCACTATGCTGGTAATACCTGCGGCCATGATTCTAAATAATGGTAACTGCCAACCTGGCGGTGGCAGTCAAAGGTGTAATGGTATATGGACGCATCCGACAAACTCTAAGCAGGGTCAACCGAAGTGTGAATCTTTTTAGAATCTTTGAAAGATGCGGTTGAAGAGAATCATCTGTTGTAACGGTGGAAAATCAGTGGTAACGGGAAAGTTTTAGCCGTTTGTGTGAATTTGATTTGCATGGTAGGTATAGGCGGCCTACAGAATTCCTACATACTGTCATTATGTAATGGTATCTGCCATCCGTTATCTGAAGCCTACAGAACCGTTAGGTAATGTCGATATGTAACGGTGTCCGCCGATATTTTGAGAACCGTCCTGAAAGATCTATTCGGAAATCTCCTCGCAATATATCTTGATATGATCATGCCTCTTTATGGGTAGTTCACTTGTCCATAATAGTTGGTAAGATGGGAGGAAAATCTGATGAAGCTAACTGAAAATTAGCAAATGTTCCCATTGCTTATGACACATGCCGGCCACCATCATGCGGTGGTGGCTATAATGGACAATTGCATGCCGACCACCATCATGCGGTGGTGGCTATAATGGACAATTACTTGTAAATGTATATGATCTTCCCCATTGCTAGCACTCCTGAGTGTGTGTGCGTGTTTTTTTTGATCAGATTAAGAAACAGAAATGACAGCCAAACTGAGCTTGATTACTCTAAATTTTCTTGTTACATGATCAAATGTTCATATCTTTGAGATCTCAGATACATTATCTGACCTTGTGGAAGACGTGCTAATGTCTAATGTCATTTGCTCTTTGTTAGATTCGAAATGCCTTACCATATCTGGTGTGGTGGATGCAATTCTATGATCGCGAAAGGTGTGAGGTTTAATGCAGAGAAAAAGCAAGTGGGGAACTACTACTCTACAAAGGTAACTATACTTGTTAACTCAATTGGGGCACTATCACGATTCACGATTGCTCTGGATATAATTTTAAATTTATTTTTCATGGTCTTGTTTGATATATTGAAATATAGTACTAGTCTGATACTTATGTATGCACATAGGCAATGAAGGACTTCTTAATTTTTTCGAAAAATGTTGGAATAAAGACTTAATTACTCAGGCACTGGGTCATTTCAACTACATCTTAAATCTGTACTGGTGTTTTATGAAGCACCGGTGCTGGTGCATTACGGGGTGGAGGTGCTGACAGTTTTCCAGAAATTAGGGGTGCGGTACGGCGGCGGGGGTGCGGAAAATTTACCTGTGTGTGTATATATCCAAATTATATGTTAATGAAACATGTTAACCATTCTACTAAATAGATAATGCAAGTCACATGTTCACAAGACAAAAGATGCACATTCTTTTGGTTAGGTTTTCATTGTATTTTTCCAATTAAAAATTTCCAAATTACGAAATGACCCTGCTAAATAGATAATGCAAGTCACATGTTCACAAGACAAAAGATGCACATTCTTTTGGTTAGGTTTTCATTGTATTTTTCCAATTAAAAATTTCCAAATTACAAAATGACCCTGCTGCATCCACAAAGCACCCAAAAGTACTGTAGGTGCACCTAGCGCAGATGCGCGTGCGGAAGCGCGACCTCTCTCAGAAGCACTCATGCTTCGTAGGCCGAGTTTTCTGATGAACTTCCGCTAATTCTCAATGCACTTTGTTTTTGTTTGTTTGTTTGTTTGTTTTTTTTATTTGAAATAATCCTCAACGGATTCTGTGATGTAACTGTTGTCATATAATGTTTTCTTTCAGATATGGAATTTTTCAATGAAGGCTGCATGCTGCAAGCATGAAATAGTTATTCAGACAGATCCAAAGAACTGCGAGTATGTGATTATTAGTGGAGCCCAGAAGAAGACTGAGGTTTATGACGTTGAAGATGCGGAAACAATGGCTCTTCCCCCTGATGAAGGTACCTGTCCTTTCCCATTACTGATTTTCTTCTGCTTACTGTAGCTCTTGTATCTCCATTTGCTTGAATCCTGTTATGACATCCCAATTTGATTGAGCATAATTGTTTTCCAGAGAAAAGTAAGCTTGCGGACCCTTTCTACCGGCTTGAACACCAGGAAGGGGATATGCAGAAGAAGAAAGAAGCTGAGCCAGTGCTAGTCCGCCTTCAGCGGCTCTCGGACGCCAGACACTCAGACGATTACTCTCTCAACAAAGCTCTACGCTCCCAACTTAGGGTAATTTATCGATCTTTCTCCATCAAATTTGTCATGACTAATTTATACTGTCAAAAAATTTGACCAATCCCCCATTTCTTCCTCCAAAGAGTCACCGGAAAAGGGTTGCTGAAGAAGAGGCTGCTTCCAGGAAAATGGGTATTGGAATAAGACTTCTTCAGCCTTCAGAAGAAGACTCTAAAGCAGCAGCAAGGGTCAAATTCGCATCCAAGTTTGAGCGGAACAGAAAGGATAAGCGTGCCCTGATCAAGGCTTCATCTATATTTTCCGGGCCATCTGGCTCTTCTACATCATCCAATGCTAAGAGATTAGAGCTGGAGTCCAAAAGGAGGAAAATCAAGGCGGAAGCCGCATCCAGCTTGCTAGCAGGAAGCTATAAGCCGTCATCGTGGTCGCAGAGTAGTGCAGTTTCCTCTGGAAGACCCAGGAGGACTTGATTTTACGTCTTGTTTGGGCATTATAAAGGTTGGTAGATAGTTTGGCGTTGTCTGTTTATTCCAATGCATTTACAGCCTTCTACTCTGTTTGATGTACAAATGTAACTCCTAGGTATCGAATGGGTTGTGGGGAATTCACTTTCACACTCAAAAGTATTTCAGGAGAAGAATATACACTCATGTATTGCCTGAAGTGAGGCTTAACATGTATGGTTCAATGTGTGGGATATCATCTTCTGTTTGTTTGCTACAAGTAGTCTTCTCTCTTTTGGTTGAAGAAATATCATTGGCTTCATGTTACATCTTTGAGACTCAACCTAAATAATTATTTTTGCTTTTGAAGAATTTATATTTGGACTTCATTTCCGGGATGTAGAAGACCTATGTTCTTTTCCTTTTCCAGGTACCACTCGCAAAAGAGTACCTTAGATTTGTTACCTGTTCAGGGACCACATTACCAAAGAAGTTCCATGGTTTTGTAAGGCACAGTGTGTTGGAAGTTGGAACCACTAGCAAAAGAGTATCTCAGATTTGTTCCCTTTTTAAGGACAACATTACCGACGAAGTTCCATGGTTTTGTAAGGCAGTGTGTTTGTGCGGGTGGCCACTGTTTGTCAGCTGCTTAATCCTTGTGGGCTGCACAACCAGAATAGAACGTTCCACTCTGTTTTGTGCGTTGAACGTAATGCATATTTAGTTGATTACTCGCGTTATGCTTGGAAGGTGTTCACGGTTCAGGAAGTTTGCAAGCTTTTTGTTTCAGAAGAAGTTATCTACTTAGACTTTCTTTTGAACGTTAGCACCCATTTCTTTATTTTTCAAAATAGATTAGTCTGTGTTCAAGTAGACCGGAATATGTTACTTCGTTATAATGCCATATCTCATCACTCCAAAATGTCAACCCATATGATTTTGGAAAATCATTTTACAAAGGGTAATGATTCTTACAAAGTAAAAAAGTTATTATTGCAAAGTAGCTAATTTCATTTGTGTAGCTAATGACCAATAAAGTTGTACAAATGAAGTTAATTGCTTTGTAAGAATAACTTTTTACTTTATAAGAATCACTACCATTTACTTACTGCATGACCTAGTTGGTACTTGTACACGGACTATTGTGTTTGAATATCATGTTTCTCATCCTCTTAAGTCGTAAATAAGTGACAGCTCAATGGTAGAGTGTTGAAAGACCCTCATTCGACTTATGCACTAAATTAACTCTAAAATTGCTCTCTCTATCAATTGACTTTTAGAACTCCATGCACTATCCCAGATAGGGACGATGAGACCAAATCTAGTGACACGTTTTAATATGGATGGAATTAAGGGCAAAATTAGACATCTTTCCCCGCCACCGCTACTATAACCAGTCAAACGCACGGTCGACACCCACCCAAACCAAAGGAATTTGCAACAAAGCTTTCCATTGCCGAGAAGCACCAACAATTAAAGCTGGGGTGTTTAAGAATAAAAACAATTAAGGGGACAAGTCGACGGCCGACTTCACCATGGCGACGACCGACTTAGAATTTCTCCGACGAAGAATCCCGCGACCTCGAGGAAATGGGGCTTCTGAATGGCTACGAAATAAAAAATCAGATGATTTTGAGGAGCAGATAGATGCAGCATACCACAGAACCAGTGCCTGCAAGTAGTCTTGCAGGGGAAGTTGAAGACGCCGAAGTAGGGTAACAATCGTCGGAAGGAGGAGAGCCTTCGTTGTTAGGGTTTGGGCTTCCACTAACCTTGCCGGAAACGACTTCAGCCTCCGTCATATCGATCGACACCTCTTCATCTCTCTCTCTCTCTGAATGTATCTCACCCGTGAATTCTCATTGTGGAGAAGAAGATTCTCCAAAGTGCCATTGATGCAGTGGGGAAACATGTCGCGGAAATCCTCACTGACATGTTTTTTTATCCCAATTGTTGAGTTAGTGTTTAATTACATATGTTGGTGCTTTGTTGCAATGAGTTATACCCCACGTGCTTCTCAACAATTGTTTCTCATTTTAGTGCTTAAGAGCAATATATCCCAAACCTAAACACACATCCTTCTCTCTCTCCTGCATTTCTTCAACACTGTGGACCCTCCACAGCGGCCATGAAATCGGGCCAGAACTCACGTACTATACCCAATTACCTAACCATCCCGCTCCCTCCTCAAACCAACTCACTCCATTTGAATACCATAAACCCTAGCCAATAGTTGACGGAAATAGCAATTAGGTATAGGCATGGCACAATATGCGAAGTTAATAACACGTTTACGTGTGAATTTTCTAATAATAGAAATACATGTCATACCAATCATAATTTGTAACCTGCTATTCTCTTCCCTTTTTGTGCCCTCTATCTTTTTAGTCGAGTCGTTCCCCCCTCTCCTTTTAGATTATTCGATTGCTCCGCCCTTGCTTGGGCTCTCCATAATAGCTATGAGCCATTCCTTTAGCTAATTCTGTCTTAATACAAGGTATTAGTGTAAGGGTAGACGCACAACTGAGACACTTGTATAATTAATAAATGATCAATTATATATGAACCACTTTCAGTTTGGAGTAATAATCCGCTTACCACGTCCAATTTCAAAATCCTCTTATTACCACATCCAGTTGTGTTTTTGCGAGCAATCAATCCTAGAATAAAATTTTCTTTAAATTATTACCTATGTCAGGGGTAGGATCATACATGCGAAAATAAATTTATAATATGATTCGAAAATAACAAAAATATCAAATATAAAAGAAATTAGAAAATAAAGATATTAGAAGAAGATAGAAAAGAAATGGGGAAAATCAAATGGGTGCTAGCTCAGTGGTAGAGGGTTTGAAAATCCTGCATGAGGTCCTGGGTTCGAACTCGGCTATATGATTTAATTCTTTAGAAAGAAGAGAAATCAGGAAACAGATAAGAAGGAAAAGAAGGATTCAGACATAACAAATCAGAAGAAGCTATGATGGCAGTGGAACAAGAAAAGGAGGGGGAAGAGGAAACGAGCATCACACAGTGATGCGCAATTCAGTGTACTATTTTCGCAAATATACGGTTCAAGGAATAAAGTGAGTATTGCGACTCGAATAGTCGTTCCTACGATGACTGTTTTTAGGTTTTCTTCAATAATATGAAGCAATAGACGAAGTGTAAAAAGGGAGGAGTAGTTTGTTTGAGTTGATGATTACTATATAATTGCAGAATTTAAAAACTGAAAAAGATAATCTTTTTATGACGTTTTTATGTAATTTTCTTGTGTTTGTAAGACTAGAGTTTAAAGTACTAGATTCCAAGATCCCCTATTGTTTCTTCAAATTTTGTGGTTTTGATATGAAAACACGCATCACGTTTTATCTATGCCATGTTACCGTTGGTTCTCTCCTTTCGGTCTCGCACCCACTATCCCGATTCTGCAGATTTTCGGGTCTTTTCGGCTCTAATAGATCTGCAGTACCGCTCTAAGGCTGCTAGGGTTTTTATATATCGTTTCAGTCAGAACTGGTAACAGTTCCGCAAATGTTTCTGGCTAGACCTAACTTCGTTTCACCTCTTGTTATAACATGATAATGCACTAAATTCTATCTTCTCTTCCTAACCATAACCAGTCACTCCTGCGCATCGGGTCGAGTCTGTAGCAATTCTGGTTGATCACTCCGTTCATGCACAAATAGTAAAAATCAAAGACAAGAATAACAATTAAACTATGCTATATTAAGATACGAAGAACATGAATTCCTAGTCAAAGAGAAAAAGATACTAGATAATAAACGCTAAGTTCACCGAGAAGCTAGGTCACGAGTTTAGCTAGAAACTGACATAAAAGTTTAATAAACTCATAGAGAATGAGATGAAACGATTGTCTTGAGTGATGACCCTGAATCCGTGCTCATGTGCTTTCCGTGGGTGAGTAGAGCTCTCTCTTGTCTATATAAAATGATGTCGGGACGTGTATTTATACACTGCAGAGAGTTGCCAAAGAGCTTTGAAAGATCAGGTTGTGCAAGACTTGGAATAGCTAAGCTATTTCAAGGCCTTGAACCAGCTTTCAAAGCCTTGAATCAGTCTCAGAGGCTTGAAAACAGTTTAGCTATTTTCAAGGCCTTGAAACTGGATTCAAAGCCTTGAAACTGCTTAACCTGTATGCACACTCACAGGGGGATTTTTCTGCAAACTCTCTGAGTTGATTCCATCTCTTTCTTTCATATGTTTGATTCAATGTTATTAGATGATGAAAGACAAATTGCTCTAACATGTTTTGATCATAAGATATCGTTTGTTTGACCCTGATAATGCAGGAAATTTTGTTTCCAATATTTTCAGGTGTGTACAAAGGAATCCTTGAGGGATGCCTAAGTGTACACCTCAAGTAGAGAAGAAGAACACGAAGAGTTGTAGGTGTGTGTAGGGAGAGAGTAAGCACTGATAACTGTGTGTGAGAGAGACAGTAGGCTATGGTGCTAGACCAGTGTGTCTTTTGTTGTCTTATCGTGTCGCAACGGAGAGAATAACGATCCTATATATAGTGGGGAAGTGACCGTTGGGGGGTTTAGTGCACCATAAATGGCGGCTTAATGATAGAACCCCCAACGACACGTTCGACCGTGTATATAGGAACCGTTACGTATCTGCCCGCAAGTATCGGAGACCGTTATGAGATTAGCCGCAGTAATGAGACACGTAAGCCTATGATCTCTCAGTCAGTTACCAGAGGTCGCGCGCAAGCTTGGTTGTCGCATGCGCGCGACGGACCTTACCCTAGCCTCCAAACCACTAAGTCCCTACGAGTCCCGTGTTATGGTGCGCGGAGGCTCTGTCTCGTAGCCCCCACGTGGATCAGCACGGGTGGTGATCCAGTGTGGATGGATCACAGCTAGGTGTGCTGGATGGCTGCCACGTGGCGATGATCCTCCTGTCTGGAAAGCAGTATCTACAATAGCCCCCTTTTGCACGATTGCTACACGCTCTTCTGCTGTGCAGTCGCGCAAAATCAGCCGTCTGTGAAGCTCACGCGGGCCTTTTTAATTTTAAATTCAAATCCCTATAGCCCCCAGTCTCAGCTATGATTGCCTAGGGTTTGGAGAACGCCGTCTAGCTTTTGATGAGGCCTGGCTTTTGTTGAGTTTATCAATCACCCTCCAAATTCGCCTATTTTCGAGGCGGGGATAGATCAAGCGTCAAATTTTCCGGATTCCGAAGCGTCTTACTGACTCAGCAGTACCCAAGGGGTGCGACTCTCCGGGCTTTTATTTAAACCCTTCTATGCTGGTTGATGTAAATTCTCCTGCCTATCCTCCCCTTTAAACAAAACATCCACTCAAGCATTTTTTAGCAATGGCTCCCAAGAAAGCTGCTGAAATTCCAGAACTTCCCAATGAATTGTGGTGCAAAGCCCCCTACCTTGGGGGTGACGATTTTTATGCGGCCACTATTATGGCATCCCCCCTCCAAGCATCCTCGTTGAATGATGCTTTACAACTTACTCCCGAACCAGTGAGATCTGATTGGGACGTGATTAACGCCGGAGATTTGCAACGCCTCGGCATAGAGGCCGGCTTGCATGGTTTTACCGATATTCTACCGCAATCCTTCATGGAGAGTTTTGACTGGATGGATGAATGGACGGAGCACATCCTTTGCGATTACGCAGTCGACTTGAAGCGTGCTAATATTTTCCACGCCGTTCGTGCAACCAAGGGTCTTCATATTTACCATGATAGCACCATGCTTAATGTGTTATTTTCCAGGTATTCCCGGAAGACCCACACTTTTCATCTCTCCCATCTCGAAGTTGCCCCTACCTTGGAGGATGTGGAGGTCTTGTTGAGTCTTCCAAGCATGGGGATTGTTGACCCCCTAGCACCTTTGGCCTACCGGACGAGATTCAATTATTTGAAGACATGAAGGTCCTTATAGCAGATATGGGAAGAACTGACTCAAAATGGATGCCTGGAGCGACCACACCCTGTGGGGAATTCCCACATACATCTTCTGGTCCGAGGAACACATGGTCAAAATGGCTCATGTAATTTTTCTGAGACTTTGTCGACCCTGCTGTAGCGTGTGAATGGCGGGAAAAAGACCCTGAAGCGGTCATTAGTGTTGCAGGGAAAGGGTTCCATTTTACCCTATGTGGCTATCTCTGTGTATGGCTATCGCGTTACTTGATAGACGGGTTTCCCCGTGACGGAGTTTTTATGCACGTGCTTCCACTTGCGGTGAGATTATCCCTTAGACAAAAGGTAGCCCTAGGCCCACTTGTTCTGGGCTCCTTATACCACCGTCTTGACTTGGCCGCTGCTCATGCCGAACAGTCTCAAGGAAGAGTCGATGTTTGCACTTTTGTTAATACCGCCTTTCTGTCCCTGTGGGCTTTTGAGAGATGGCCCGGGTATGCCCCATTCCTGTGAAAGTGGGTCTTTGGAACACCACTAGCGTTCCTCGAATCTTCCAGAGTCCGCGAGCGTGGCGCTGGTAAAATACAGAAGCTCCCCAACGGACATTAGCCTTGATTATCGACGACACTCGCTTCTTCGCGCGTCACCCCTATGCTATCCGTTTGTGTACAAAGGAATCCTTGAGGGATGCCTAATTTTACATCTCAAGTAGATAAGAAGAACACGAAGAGTTGTAGGTGTGTGTAGGGAGAGAGTAAGCACTGATAATTGTGTGTGAGAGAGAGACAGTAGGATATGGTGCTAGACCAGTGTGTCTTGTTGTCTTATCGTGTCGCAACGGAGAGCATAACGATCCTATATATAGTGGGGAAGTGACCGTTGGGGGGTTTAGTGCACCATAAATGTCGGCTTAATGATAGAACCCCCAACGGCACGTTCGACCGTGTATATAGGAACCGTTACGTATCTGCCCGCAAGTATCGGTGACCGTTATGAGATCAGCCGCATTAATGGGACACGTAAGCCTAGGATCTCTCAGTCAGTTACCAGAGGTCGCGCGCAAGCTCGGTTGTCGCATGCGCGTGACAAACCTTACCCTAGCCTCCAAACCATTAAGTCCCTACAAGTCCCGTGTTATGGTGCGCGGGGTCTCTGTCTCGTAGCCCCCACGTGGATTAGCACGGGTGGTGATCCGGTGTGGATGGAGCACAGCTAGGTGCGCTGGATGGCTGCCACGTGGCAATGATCCTCATGTCTGGAAAGCAGTATCTACAGCAGGATTGTTTCCTAAATTGAATTTGTGCAGTTTTTGAAACCGATGAATATTTTGATCCTGTGATCAATCAGAGACTTATGACAGCTTCTCAGATTGCTTATACAAGATCACGAAAATATATCTGGAGATTGTGGATCAACTATCCGTTGGAGATAGCTGTTAAAGAGAGTCAAAGCTATTGCCTACAAAATGGGAAGTTGTTGCTGAAAATCTGGGAAGATTTGCAGAGCTTCAAACAGTTTAAATAGAGACCACGTTGAAGCAACAACAAACGAGACTCAATGGGAAAAAACAAGAGACAGGTTTCTGGATTGACAAAGCACCAACGAAGAACATCAAACTCTCAATCCATTCCACAAAAGTTCACTGCATTTTCACTGCATTTTTCTACACCAAGTGTACTTCTGTATTGAGCTGTATTGGTAGATCATTTCTGTATTATCTCTACATCTATTCTAAAATATTGTTCAAAGTGAACAATAGAGAATTTTTAGTTAATCAGTTAGCTAGAGCAGGTACTAGACAGGTTAGGGGAAACCACAAGCTGTAACAGAGTAAGGGAACTCTCTGGGCTTGAGTTCTAGGGCTTAGCTTTTGATTAATAAGAATTGAGTTGAAGATCCTGCAGTGATCTAATCCCTGAGGTAGAGACGTAGGTCCATGTGGACTGAACTCTATAAATCACTTGTCTTCAGCATTTTCAGTTCATTCATGTTCATAGTTTTTGCAACACTTATTTTTCAAGGGTTTGAACTTGTTTTCAAGGCCTTGAAAAAGGCATATTTGCTTTATACTGTCTGCATCTTCTCCAAGGGCTTAAACTAGTTTTCAAGGCCTTGAACTTCATTGTTTGCACAAGTTTTCATCTTCCTAGCATGTTTTGCAAAAAGTTGGTATACTGTATTCAACCCCCCCTTCTAGAGTATCTTAGCTGCATATACATCTGCATACTCAAACTTTCAATTGGTATCACAGCTTGTATCACTGTATAATTGTGTACGAGGGAATCCTTTGAGGGAGATTCAATGTATACCAAGAACAGGGGATAAGAAGAACACAGGAAGTGTAGAGTGTGTGTAGGGAGAGAGTAAGGCAATAGCAGCTGTATGAGAGAGAGAGAATTTTGGCAGAGCTTCCGCGTAGTTTAGGAGATTCGTGTTATGTAAGGAAGGGTTAACGATCCTATATATAGTGGAGAATATGACCGTTGTAGCGGGTTAATTCACCCATTAATGGAGGCTTAATTACCTTAAACACAACAGCACGTTCGTCCGCATATATAGGGACCGTTACGCACTTCGTCCGCGTATACCAGAATCGTTATGAGGTTGACCGGGTTTATGGAGCTCGTGCCATAAATCTCAAAGCAGTTACTAAAGGTCGCGCGGGGGCTTGGTTGTCGCTCGCGCGCGACAGGGCTTACTCTAGCCTCCAAACCACTAAGTCCCTACAAGTCCCGTGTGGTGGTATGCGAGGGCCCTGTCTCGCAGCCCCCACATGGATCAGCGCGGGTGGTGATCCAGTGTGTGTGGAGCATAGCTAAGTGTGCTGGATGATCGCCATGTGGCTAAGATTTGTCTATCTAGAAAGAACTATCTACATTAGCCCCTTTTTTGCGCGTGAAGACGCCTAGCCGGATAGGCTCTAATGCGCAAAAACCAGTGCACGCGTCGTTGCCACGCACCAATTCAAATTCACGCAAAATCAACCCCCGTGCGTGCCATTATGACCTAGGATCCCTAGAGTCATTCCGTCTGTTCTATTAGGGTTTTAGGCGTGACGTCAGCATCAACCTGTGATTGCGCGATTCGACGGTGACGGTTGTGATTCGACCAGTGAAAGGACGCGACTCTTCAGTGTTTTTGAATAAATACTCCATGCTATCCATTGTTGCAAAGTATCACTTCTATCTCTAAAGTGAATGTTACCTGAGAGCCTTCAAGAGCAGATTCAAATAATCAACCATCAGTTCTTCCTTGCCAATCGTCTCCTTCAACTTGCTTCATCAAAACAAGGTTGGCTTTGCTGAGTTCCATTAATGTATTCAAATATCCTTTGAACTGTCTTGGATCTGCAAACCCAGAACTATTTGGAGTACGCCATTTATTGAAAACTACGAAAGAGGTTCTTCTTAAACCCTAAAAGATTGAATCACCAGATTGAAACGATTTTCAAACAATAAATTTCTTCAATTATGAGATTCTAAACCCAGAACTGACCCAGAACTGTTCATCTTCTTCTGATTTCCAAACAACCCAGAATTGATGTTCGTGCTATGAAGGGTGCTGCCGTGAAGCTGGATCCAGCCATGCTTCTAAACCTTCTTTCTCGCTACTCACCTGCGACCCATACCTTCCATTTTGCTGAATTTGAGGCTGCTCCCACTTTGGAAGATGTTCAAATTCTAAATGACCTTCCCCTATGGGAGAAGTGGATCCCTTGAGTGCTTAGAAACCTTGTCCAGAGCTTGCTCTATATGCGCAGATGGAGGAATGCTTGACCGAGGTGAAGAAAATCTCTACTCGGTGGACATCTGCGAAAGTACTTCCTGAATGGCAGCTAGTTGAGACCTCTGCGAAGAACACTTGGGGAAAGTGGGTGCAATACTTCTTTCGCGACTATGCGAATGGCAAGCTTACCAAAGAAATTCTGGATAATGATCCAGAAGCGAAAAATTACATAGAGGGGAAGGGGTACCATCTGACCTTGTGCGGCTTTCTCTGTGCCTGGTTGTCGAGGTATTTTATTGATGGTCATCCTCATGATGGGGTTTTTTATCATGTTCTCCCCCTTGCTGTTAAGTTGGCCCTTGGCCAGAAAGTCGCACTTGGGCCTCTGGTACTAGGCACCTTATATCATCGATTGGACCAGCTGGTGGTTGCGATCAAGGACTCACGTGGGCATCTTGATGTGTTGACTTTTGTCAACATTGCATTTCTTACCATGTGGGTTTTCGAAAGATGGCCCTCTTATGCTCCTGTTCCTTCTAGGCCCAGTAAGTGGTGCGTTCCAGGTGCGAAGAATGCACTTCCCAGTGGGAGAGCTGCTCGATGGTACATAACCAATCTTCCCAACTGCACATGTAGTCTGATATGCGATGACCGGAGCAAGTTTAAAGCTAGGCCTTATGCTACACACATTGAAAATGTGCGATGGTTTCCGAAGCTGTACCCTAACAGATCTGGTTCCTACTCAGAAGAACTCCTTCTCAAAGGACATGATAGCTATCGCGAATTCTTCTGCTGGTGCTTGAGAGGTTCCCTTCCTGCTCTCGCCGAAAATGTTTCTGAGCTAAATCCCAGATATGAGAAGATCACAGTCGATGTTGACCCAACTCGCGTCTCTCCCCAGTTTGGTTTTGATGCGGTAGCGCCTTCCATTTGGCCTAAGTCAATCACAAGGGGTTGCTATAAGCGTCTGCTGGTGACTAAGTGCAAAACGATCTTTGTGAGCAACTTGCCCTTCATCCAACCTTCAGGTCGTCGCGTAGGTCGCCTTTCCAAGAATTGGATCGCTTACTGGACTGCTCAGCAGGCCAGGTTTGAAACGCACTCGACTCCTCATCCCAGTAAAGCTCCTGTGATTAAAAGGAATTCCTTTCCAGTCCGCCCCAATTGCAGCTTGGATGATTCCCGATATGGTTTTTATTCCTTGCTTGATTCTGATAATCACTTGTGCCCAGCCACTATTCTTGAGGAGAAGATGACTGCTGTTAGAGATGGAATCTCGCATGTACTCAAGTATAGCGAAGACTTTGCCAAGGTAAACAACTTTTTCTTTATGCTTGAAAGACTGCTTTCTTTGGCGCACTGAAACTTACACCCCATTTTCTCTTTTAGTGTTATTTGAGGAGGTTCGCATCTGGAGAGCGCTCCACATCGCTGGTCAACTCTATTGTTGCCGCAAAAAGGCAAGACAAGAAAATTCCGGTGGCAATGGAACTGGCTCCCCAGGTGGAGGCTCGGATACGCGAGGAAATGGACGTGTTTGCTTGCTCGCTGATAGAAAATGCTGCCGAAGTGGATGCAAAGAAGAGCATTGTGATTTCCTCCCCTCCTAGAAATGTTCCAACTATGTCTCCTACGAAGTCTCTTGCATCCAAGGACAAAGGCAAAGGCCGCATGCCGGGCAAGACACAGAAGGAGCTCGCGGTTGAGACCTTCATTCCTTTTGGTCAGGAAGAAGAGGAAGAGGAGGACGAAGAAAGAGAAGTGAGAGAAGAATATGATGAAGAAGAAGAAAGAGAAGAAAGAAAAAGAGGAGAAGAAAGAGATGAGATAAGAGAGGAAAGCTCAGAAGGTATCTTGAATGAACTTGTCTTCCTCGCACTTTGGCTTTTGCAATGATTGTTAATTAATTTTCTTTCGCAGATGAGGACACAGAGACCATCAGCGGCCTTCTGACCAAGAAGAAGAAAAAGACCAAAGGTTCTAGCTCTGACATTTCTAGCGAGACTATAGACGAAGATATCATTGATGAGTCTAAGAAAATGGCTGCTGAGGCAGAAGAAAGAAGGAGAAAGCTCGAGGAAGATGACATCGAGCTCATGAAAAGGAGAAGTCTAGAAGAACAGCGTGCTGATAACGCAGACGTGGCTGCCTTAGAACATGCTCAAGGGGACTTTGAGGAGATCGCAGGCGGCAAGGAAGGTGAGATTTTTAACCTTGCCATGACTTATCGAGAAGTAACTATTGATGCGTTAAAGAATGGCTTATAAAAAGATGATATTCGCCGATGGCTAGTAGGCAAGTGTGGCGAACCCTCAGGTAATCATTCAAACAATGTTTGTAAACCAGGCTTGGTAACCCACTCCCTATTGTAACGAGTTTCTTTGCACCACCAGGTCACGCTCACCTTAAAGATGTGCTAAATGAAGATACTATAGTAGGATATGGTGTCGCATCTTTAACATATGATGACGGAGCTGCGATCCCACCTAAGTGTGGAGGTGCTCGCTTTTGATCTATCAGAATAAAAATACCATTTATAACGCAAGTTTACCTCAAACATTCTCCTGTCTTGTATCGCAGGTGATGCTGTCATCGCACAGGGTTCTGCTGATAATGTGTCAACTGCCAGAGAGTTGATCGGCGAGGCAGGTGTTAACACCGGATGAGGACATGCTGGAGCAGATGAGTCAGCTCCCTACATCTTATGCCCCGGAGCGAAGCTCGCATGTTGAGAAACCTTTCGCAGCTACTGAGTATGCAGGAGAACCTCTGAGGACATCATCGATGTATCCGATGATGTCGAAGCTGATACTGTGTTAAGGGAGGAAGATGCTGATGCTGATGTGGAGGAAATGGAAGCGGAGGATGCTGGAGCTGAAGTTCATGAGAATGAACAGATCATGGAAGACATAGCATCGCATGAAATGTCGATGTTCAAATGGATGCTCCCGAGCCACAAAGACCTCTCACGGCTGAAGAAGTTCCTAAGCAAGTGGAAGCCACAGTCGCTGCTGAAATTATTCCACATACTTCTTCGAGTGCTGCCATTCCTGTGAATGCCTTTGAGCCTCCACAAGGTCCCACTGTTCCTTCCACTGAGGTAGAACCTTTACAAGTCCCCGCTGCATGGAGTTTTTGGGGTTCAGAAGTGGGAAATGCCCTTTCAATTGCCGCAACCTATACTATCCCTGCCAACTATCATGAGCGCGAAGTTGCAGCTGACAGGCAAGCAATGCAGCAAGGTCATGCTTCTGCATTTCCAGTGATGCGCATTCCCTCTTTGCGTGAGATCCTCGAAGGAACAAGTATGTTATCATATGTCGCATTCTATACTTTTGTTTAGCAGCTCCACATTTCTAAACTTATCATTCTCTTTCCAGGGATGAGACAACCCGATGTGGATTGGCTCATAAGGATGCGCCTTTCATACCCATGGTCATTTGCAAGAACTCTGGAGCTGGACCCTTTTGACAGAAGACTTTTCTTAACTGAAGCCATCTGGATTTTGAAGCAACTATCCGCAGCTACCCCCACAACCATTTCACCTGATAGCGCGCGGTTGCTTTATGGCACATGCAGAGGTCTTCAGGGTAAAGCTCAAGGAAGATTGGACTTCGGTTTTCTTCTCAACAGGGTCGCCCAGATCCTCGCGTCAGTGAGTCTGCAACATGGATACCACAACCTCGCATCTGAAAGACGGAAGTTAGAGGAACAAAGGCAGAAGGCTGAAGAAGCTGCCAACCTCTTTCATGCGATGAAGGCCAAGTATGAGAAATTGAAACAAGAAGTGAACCAGGCGAAAGAGGAATTGCTCCCATTTTCTCCGGAAGATCCTCTAATCAAGGATTTATTTTAGAGAAAGAACATTATTGTAATGCAAGTGTTTCTCCCCCTTTTTTTTAAACATTTGGAACTTCATGGCCCATTTTGCCCTTCTGAGGATTTTGCACTCATATCTTAATGCATATCAATTATGACGTCATGTGATGACGTAATTGCCTTGATTTTCGCGCTAGTAATTTATTAGATAAGCACGATTTCATTGGGAGGCACATCCTTATTATGACTTTCCGTCATTAATTAGGGCGTGCCACCGAATCGTCATAGCCTTTAGTAGGGTAATTGATTTTTAACCCTTTTTGAGGCGTAAGTAATTGATTCTTACCCGTTTCCAAAGCTTTGCTGACTCAGCCAGGGAACTGAAGAGTCCCTTATGGAGTCTATATAAACCTTGTCTCTTACTATTTGGGTTCTTCATCCCAAAATGTGGCTTACCATGAGTCCTTACGACTGCTGGCATCAGTGCTTGTCCCTTGTTGATTCATGTCAATTTCAGGCTTTGAAACCTGAGTTTGTGCCTTGTGCCATAGAAACAGCTCCCAATAAATTCTTTGAAAAGCTTACCGATCCTCGTGATCTTTTTGAAGAAGATTTGCGTAAGATTTCATGCTTCTGCAAAGATTCTTCTTTGTCTATTATGTTTGCAGGTCGTACCTCCGGTGACCTTCCAGCGAGGCACGACCCTGTACTGAACTCACTACCGAATCGTAATGAATGGTGTGTTTCTCCCTTAGCTTTCCTGGAGGAGAACTATTTTCCACCATTGTTTTGAACAAGGTGTGACGAGCTATTGTGGTCGTCTTTTTGCACAATTAGCTTCCTGCCCCAGGGGTCGTTCTCCCATTTGTTCTTCACATCCGCAGCCGTCAGGGCATGAAGTTCATCTGGCATCTCACTTGGGCAGAAGATCAAATAAGAGCCTTGTTCTGATCCAGAACGTCGACGGTAGCATCCCGTCACATAGCTCTTTTTAGGACCCGTAGGCCGTTCATTTTAAAGTAGGAATTTTTCCTTAGTATAAGCTTTTGCTTATAAGCTGCTATCTAGACAGATAAATTGTAAGTCATTTTGACTATTAATGAAATATGCTTTGTCATTTGCTGTTCTTATTTGATAAAACAAATTGGAATGTCGCATGCGTGTTTGTTATATGACGAAACAAGTTATGTTTCATTGGCGTTATCTTAAGCAGATAAGCTTTGCATCGCTCAAGGAGTTGTTGCTATGGATCGCCATCTAGGCAGATAGGATTATAGATGAATTAAGATCATGATTCAATATCACCGCTATCTAGGCAGATAGGATTTGCTCGCACAAGGGCGTTGTTACTATCGCCGCTATCTAGGCAGATAGGCTTTTAGATGAATTAAGATCATGATTCAATATCGCCGCTATCTAGGCAGATAGGCTTTGCTCGCACAAGGGCGTTGTTACTATCGCTGCTATCTAGGCAGATAGGCTTTTATATCACTTAAGATCATATTTCAACATTGGTGATATCTCGGCATATAGGTTTTTCTCGCTCAAGGGCGTTGTTACTATCGCTGCTATCTAGGCAGATATGCTTTTAGATCACTTAAGATCATATTTCAACATTGCTGCTATCTCGGCAGATAGGCTTGGATCGCATGGGATCATATATTATTGCTGCTATCTAGGCAGATAGGCTTTTTGTCATAAGTCAACAAGTAAATAAACAATAGAGACAATCGAGATAATAAAATTCTTATCATATGGGAGAATCCTTTTATTAAAAGCTGCTTCATATGGGAGGAACATGACTACAAATTCCTCATATGGGAGGAAACAAATGTATGAGTTCATGGGAAGACTAGACATGAAATCCAACAGACATTTGAGTCAAACATAAAGAGATAGGCTAAGGATAATACTTTTTGATCCATCGCATATTGATCGGGCTTGAGGTTGTTGCAGTCCCATGAAGTCTCTGTATGGTGCAGTAACCACTGTCAAAAACTTCTTTAACTTCGAACGTCCCTTCCCAGTTAGCTGCGAACTTTGGATGAGCTGCTTCCCGCATGCAATGATCTGAAGCTCGTAAAACCAAGTCCCCAACCGCAAAGTCTCGATGTTGAACTGTTTTATTGTACGCGCGAGCAATCCTCTCCTTATATCTATTGTTAGCCCGCTTAGCTTGTTCGCACTTCTCTTCCAATAGAATCAAGTCATGATCACGTTGATTTTCATACAAGGCATGAAAGGCTATCCTTGCAGAGTTGAATTTTACTTCCGCTGGTACAACGACTTCAGCTCCATAGCATAGAAGGAACGGAGAAACTCCCGTGGGGGTCCTTGGCGAAGTGCGATATGCCCACAAAGCCAAATTTAAAGAATAGGCCCAATTTTTGTGATCATCTGCGACCATCATACTCAAAATCCTTATCAGCGTCTTGTCGGTTGCCTCTGCTTGACTATTCCATTTTGGATAGTAAGGCGTGGAGCATACTTGCTTTATGTTGTATTCCGCCAGTTTCGCAGCCACCTGACGATTTATAAAAGGGGTTCCATTATCTGAGAGAATTGTGTTGGGGATTCCGAACCGGTATATGATGTTTTCTTGAACAAAATTGACCACTGCGAGCACATTTTCTGTCTTGAGCGGTACTGCCTCCACCCACTTGGTAAACAACTCGGTCGTAGTCAAGATGAACTGGTTCCCGTGCGAGGCCGGTCGAATGGGACCGATAAAATCCAGGGCCCAAGTATGAAATGGGCATGGTGTTCCTAATGCATGTAAATCTACAGCAGGAGCATGCACGAGGTTGCCCTTAAATTGACATTCCTGGCATCTTTTTACCTTGGTGCGGCAATCCGCTTCCATTGTTGGCCAAAAATAACCAATTGTGAGAAGTGGTCTGCATAATTTCGCGCCCCCTTGATGCTCCACTTGGTGAGATAAATCCATCACTTCTTGCGCTTCTTGGGTATCTAGGCATCTGAGTAGATTTCACTCATGGCCTCTTCGCCAGAGTATGTTTTCCTGCACCACATATCGGGCCGCTTTTCTTTTAAGTTTCTCGGCTTCCTTTCTTCGATCGGGCTTGATTCCTTCTGTCAGGAAGTCAAAGAGTGGCTTTCTCTAATCTATGTCATCATCAACCAGAGCAATTTCCAAAGAGTCTTTGATTAATGTGCAGCTTTCACAACTTCCTTGAGTGATTGCATTAGCTGTGGACATATCTGGCCAATGAATCCCATATCTTTGGGCCTTTCGATAAATCGACACTTCACTTTCCTCGCAGGAGTGCTGGTGAATCTTTTCCAATAATGCTTTGCCCCTCCTGCTGCGAGACGCACCGCATGAGTGTTCCTCCCTGACCCTTGTAATAAATGGAATTGTCGTGTATGCAGTACCCTTTAGTGGATGCCCAATTTTATTTGCTTGTGCCCTCAGCAATTGCACGCAGTATCGATTTTCTCCAATCTTTCTCGTCCATGAATGCATCCTCGTATGCCCCCTCTGTCAAGGCCGAGGTCGTTCGAACTTCGACTGAGATTCTCGCAGGGCATTTGTCTGCACTAACTTTAGATCCCAAAGTGGCTAAAGCATCGGCATGCCGATTATCAGCTCAAGGCGTGTGCTCGTACTTGACATCACAAAATTGTTGTACCAGCTTTTGCACCATAGTCCGATAAGGTAATAGATTTACCTCCTTCAATCCATACTCGCCTGAAGCTTGTTTGACAATTAACTTAGAATCACCCATGACCGTCAGGTTGCTCACTTCTAGTGCCCGGGCCGCAAAAAGTCCCGCGACGAGTGCCTCATACTCCCCTTCATTGTTGGTTACTGGAAAATCTAGTTTGGTGGACATTTGCATGACTTCCCCATCTGGTTTAGTCAAAACAATTCCAATTCCGCCACCTTTCCTTGTTGATGATCCATCAAAGTGAAGCTTCCAATATGGTGACTCGACTGCATAGATTTCAGGCCCCTCTAGTTCCTCCTCGATCATGGGTTCATAGCTGCTATCCGGGAACTGTGCCATAAGACCTGCCACTGCTTGCGATTTGATTGCTCGTGGTCGAACACACGTAATGTCGTATTGCGAAATGGTCATGTACCATTTTGCCAATCTTCCGCAGGGGGAAGGGTTACTCACGAGATACCGTATGGGGTCGCTCTTCGTAATCACCACAACTTTATGCGAGGCGAAATAATGCCTTAACTTTTCTATTACAAAGAATAAAGCAAGACAATGACGTTCGATATCTGTGTACCTTGACTCGGCCGGTTGTACTATGCGAGAGATATAATAGATCGGCCTTTCCTGCCCTTCATATTCTTGAGGTAAAAGTGCCCCTATAGATTTCTTCCTCGATGTTAGGTACAACAAAAGCGACGATCCAAGCTGTGGTGCAATCATTACCCTTGGTGATGTCAGCAGGTCTTTCAGCCTCCCAAATGCGACTTCATGCTCCTCCGTCCAATTGTATACAGCATTCTTTTTGTGGAGGTTGCCAAAGCAAAAGGTTATTTCTGCAATTGCCGGAATGAATCTCCGCAGGTAAGATAATTTCCCTAGGAATGTCTTCAGAGTGCTCTGATTATGTGGCGCCGTCATGCGGTGATAGCCGATACTTTCGCGGGGTCAGGCTCGATGCCTTGGCGATGTATCACGCATCCCATAAACTTCCCCGAAGTCACTCCGAATGCACATTTCATGGGATTCATCTTTAGTTGGAAACTCCTGCATCTTTCATGACTTGATGCATCATGTCATGAAATAGAGCCATCATTGCTCGCTGTTAAGTCGCTCCCGCATTCTTTAGACCAAATGGCATAACCGTATAGTTAAAGACCCCCACCGGTGTAATGAATGCGGTTTTCCGTGCATCTTCAGGGTCCATCTTGATCTTGTTATACCCACTGAAGCCATCCATGAAGCTGAACATCCGGTGCCCTGCAGTAGAGTCAATGAGCGAATCGATGTTGGGCAATGGGAAGTCGTCTTTTGGGCAGAAGCGGTTGAGGTCCCTGAAGTCCACGCAGATGCGAAGTTGCCCATTCTTCTTTACCACAGGCACGATGTTGGCCAACCAGGTGGGATGATGATTCGGCTCAATGAACTTGGCAGTCAATAACTTGACAATTTCTTGTTTGATCTTCACATTTATTTCTGGCCTGAAACTTCTCGCACTTTGCTTTACCGGTTTAGATCCCGGGATAACATCCAATCTGTGCATAGTCACGCTCGTGTCCAAACCGGGCATCTCATCATATTCCCAGGCAAACACGTCCTTATACTTGGTCAGCAATTGCAGCAAACTTGCTTCCTCATCGCTTGTAAGGTCTGCGCTAAGAAAAACAGGCCTCTTCTTTTCTTCGCTTGGGCTCAGGAACACCTCTTTCAGTTCCTGCTTTTGGGGCCTCGACTTGTCTTCCATGCACTCAGGTGCTTCTTTCAATTTTTCCTCCAAAAGGCCCGTATTAGGATTGTCTGTCAAGGTCTTCCACTTCCCTAATCCGCTAGGCAGTGTGACAAGGATTCTTAGGTCGAATTGGTTGCGGTAGGGCACCTCCAAAAGTCACATCATTAGAAAGCAGAGGCGGTGCCGAAGGAGGAAGGGGCAGAGTACGGGGAAGGAAGAGAAGCAAATATGAGCTTTTCGAAGAACTGGAATTAAGTGATTAGGATCCGCTAGCTCTGGAGGAATGAGATGAGGAACGCCCCCCTCTCCTTGTTGATGAGCAACAGGCTCGCCGGAGCTTCGGGCAGGTTGACCTCTGACTTTGGCTTGTCCACCTCCGGGCCTTGTTCAATTTGACTGATTTGACGCCCTAAAAATTTTCCATTGGAGACTATGATGTCTTCTTCGAAGTCTTCTGCTACCCTCAGAATCGCTTTTGTCATCTCTTTGCGGCATTTCTCCGAAACTTTCATCTCATCAAAGAATTTGCTGAACCCGTGCGACCCCTTCATCCTGTCAGCACGCTCATCCTCCGTGTCTATGCTGTAGTCCTCCTCGTCGTGGACTTCAGCAATGATGGGCAGACCATCTTCCACAATCTCTTCAAGGTCCATGATTGGTATCATGGCTACCTCTTTGCCTTTCGGCTTTTGTTCTGCACGGGCCAGCAGCGGATTATTGCGCACATCCTGCCTCCGATCACTGACAATTAACTCCCCTTCTTTCATTTTTCGACTCACAAGGTGCCTGATCTTCTTGCAGTCAGCTGTGGGGTGCATAATATTTCCGTGGCACTCGCACCACTTTGGGTCCCTCATCATTTCCTTGGAGGGTATTCTTTCGAGCGGAGGCAGAACCCCATCTTTACGCCATTGTTTGAATAAGTCATTCACTTCCTCTAATGAGCATGGTAGAGGCGATGAATCTGAAGTTGCAACCCTAGGTTGCTTATGTGGAAAAACTGTGTTGACTTCAGCTTCACGTCCCCTCTTATAACTAAACCTCCCAATCTTGAAAGTGGGCCCCCCTGAGGATCGTTCAGGGGCGTGCTTCTTCTTTTTCCTTTCCAATATAGGCTCTATGTTCTTCGTACATTCAATCAACTTCGAAAAGGTAGGAGTTTGCAAGTTGATTAGCATACCTTTGTACTCATCTCGCATGCCTTGCAGGCATATCTCCACGAGCCTGCCCTCGAGCACTTCATCTCTGCACTCCAATGATTTGGCTCTGAACTTCTTGATGAAGGTGACACCATCCTCATCGCGCTTCTGATACATACGAGAGAGATGTATCGTCGTAACCTTCTCCTCCATCTGGAAGAATTTTGTGTAGAACCTCTGAACCATGTCATCCAAAGTTTTGACAGATCCAGCCTCCAGTGTTCTATACCATTTGCAGGCCACGTTCCCCAAATATTTTGGGAACTCGCGCATCAGCAAATTGGGGTCAGCCCCATATGGTCCCATTACATCGAACGCATGACGTGCTCGTGAGCATTCCCATAACATCTTCGAACTTGTCCCACTTAGGAGCCTTATACCCTGCGGGATTAGGCATCAGGTAGATCTCGCGCGGGATAGGTGGGGCATTGTCGACCTTCGGAATGATAGTGTCTGCAAAAGGTTGATTGGCCAGGAAGGTCTCTATGCGCCGCTGCAACGACGTCATACATTCTGGTGCACTCCCTCCCGCAGCTGGAGGAAGGGTTGCAGCCGGCGGAGAGACATATGCCGCGGTTGGTCTAGGGGTGTAAGCCGCGTTGTTTAGCGGTGCCGGCGGAGGAGGCAAGGGATACTGTGAAGATATATTGGAGGCAACAGTTGGTGGTTGGGGAATATGTGAGATAAGGGACGGTATTTGGACCGTTTGTCCCTGGACAGAGGGTGGTTGCACCATTGCTAGTGGGGTTTGCAAATTTGGATTGGGTGGTATAGGTACTACCTCTGTCCCCTGAGTGGTAGAGGTTCCTCCTCCCTGAGAGACAGCAGCTCCCGATGCCGAATTCGGGGCAAGAGTTCCCAAGATGGCCATTATGTGATCCATCTGTGCAGATTGAGC
Organism: Linanthus parryae; assembly: GCA_023055425.1. NCBI lineage: Eukaryota > Viridiplantae > Streptophyta > Magnoliopsida > Ericales > Polemoniaceae > Linanthus > Linanthus parryae. Next base: position 132,778,493 of record JALGPY010000002.1, on the reverse strand, counting down.
CTGGAGAGCCTTCGCCTGAATTTGGATGGTGGCATTCAAAGTATCCAAGGTCGGAGTTCCACCGGTTGCCGCGGAATTGTGACGGGTCTCCTCTCCCGAGGTTGTCTCAGTGGACGGAGATCTGTTGCTGACATCTTCTTCGCGGGACATGGCTGCTTGCAGTGGTAAGTTCACGTCGGGTTCACCAAATGTGTATGAGGGAATCTGTTGAGGGAGATTCAATGTACACCAAGAACAGGGGATAAGAAGAACACATGAAGTGTAGAGTGTGTGTAGGGAGAGAGTAAGGCAATAGCAGCTGTATGAGATAGATACATAATTTTGGCAGAGCTTCCGCGTAGTTTAGGAGTTTCGTGTTATGTAAGGAAGGGTTAACGATCCTACATATAGTGGAGAATATGACCGTTGTAGAGGGTTAATGCACCCATTAATGGGGGCTTAATTACCTTAACCACAACGTCACGTTCGTCCGCATATATAAAGACTGTTACGCACTTCGTCCGCGTATACCGGAACCGTTATGAGGTTGACCGTGTTTATGGAGCTCGTGCCATAAATCTCTCAAAGCAGTTACTAAAGGTCGCGCGGGGGCTTGGTTGTCGCTCGCGCGCGACATGACATACTCTAGCCTCCAAACCACTAAGTCCCTACAAGTCCCGTGTGGTGGTATGCGAGGGCCCTGTCTCGCAGCCCCCACGTGGATCAGCGCGGGTGGTGATCCAGTGTGTGTGGAGCACAGCTAGGTGTGCTAGATGATCGCCACATGGCTAAGATCTGCCTGTCCAGAAAGCACTATCTACAATAATATTTAACCATCTGGTGATCATGAGTACATCAGGTGATGGTGGTTTCTCACAGGGAAGAGCTGCTAACAGACCTCCTCTATTCTGTGAAGAAAATTTTGCTCATTGGAAAGCACTCATGAAAATGTTCATTATTTATCAAGATCTAGAGCTTTGGACTATTATCCAAAATGGACCTCATACTTTCTATACAGAGAAATATGGGATCAGAACTCCCAAAATAGAAGACTCACTCTCCTCTTCTGAATTAGAGCTATTTTTCTAAGAACTACAAAGCTATTAACATTTTGTATTGTGCTTTGAGTACAGATGAATTCAACAAGATCTCTGGATGCACAACTGCAAAGGAAATCTGGGATAAGCTTGTGATTAACTTTGCGGGAACCAGTCAAGTCAATCAAGCCAAGATCAACATTTATCTCAGGCAATATGAGCTGTTCAAGATGAATTCTGATGAGTCCATCAGAGACATGTTCAAGAGGTTCACTGATATTGTCAACAACCTTGACTCACTGGGAAAACATTTTTCCAATGAAGAAAAGGTAAGGAAGATTCTCAGAAGTCTTCCAAAGGAAAAATGGGAACCAAATACCATAACTATCGAAGAAGCTCAGAATCTCTCAACTTTACAACTTGATGACCTACAAGGGAACCTCCTGACACATGAGTTATCTATGACTGAAGTTGATGGAGAACTCCCAGATGGTGTCAAGAACTTAGCTCTCAAAGCCAAAGAAAATGAGAGAACACAAAGCCTTGAAACTGAAGAAGGTGATGATGAAGATCCAATTGCCTTAATTTCCAAAGCCTTGATAAGGATTCTCAAAATGAAGAAAAAAATTGGAAATAAAGATTTCAACAGAGAAAGGCATAGATCATCCAGCAGCAAGGACTACAAAGGTAAGTCCTCTTCACAAAAAAAATCAAAAGTTATGAACTGCTTTGAATGTGGTGATGCAGGACACTTGATAAGAGAATGTCCACACAAGAAAAGAAAGAGCTTTCAAAAGAAAAATCATGACAGAAGAAAGAAAGCCATGATAGCTTCATGGAGTAATTCATATAGCTCTAGTGAATTTGAATCTAAGGAAGAACATGCCAACCTATGCTTCATGGCCAAGCATGATGAAAGTTCTGAGAAGAACATTGAGGTAATGGTAAATTGTCTGATTTCAAAACCAAAAGAATCTCTTTCAGAATATCTCAGAACAATGCTTTTGAATGAGGAAGATTATCTGAAAGAGATCACACTTTTGAAAGAAAAAGTTCATGAGCAAGCAAAAGAAAACTTACAACTTGTTTGCCTAATTCAGAATATTGAAATCTCTCAGAAGAAAAATGATAGTGATTTCAAGGCCTTGAAAACCAGTTTCAAAGCCTTGAAAACACAAGTAAAAGAAGTAGTCACTGAGAACTCCTCAATGAGTGACAACCTTGTTAATCTAAGACATCAGGTTGATGAATTAGAGAAACAAAAGACTACTCTTACGGAGAAATTTCAAGAATCTGAATTGGTCAAAGTCCAGCTTGCTGGATCAGAACACAAGTTGAACTTGATTCTTGGAGGAAGTTCATAGTCTGTTCACAAAGCTGGTATTGGATTCAATCCAAACTTTCCAAGAAGGAAGAATACCAGATTTGTGAAAGCTGGAAACAAAACTTCTCCTACTTGTCATTATTGCTGCAAAACTGATCATTTTAATATGACTTGTCCTTTTAGAAGAAGAGACCCTCACATAATGAGGAACACTTTTTCTTTTGAACTCAAAGGACTAGTTAAGCAGATTTGGGTTCCTAAAGGGGTTAGGCCACCTAACATGGTTGATCCTGAATATGAATCCAAATTCCACACTTGGTCTAACAGCTGGGTAAGGCAGTGATTGATGTTTTCAGGTTGTCACCAATATGAAAGAACAAAAGTGGTTCATGGACAGTGGTTGCTCAAGATATATGAGTGGAAAGAGATCTCTATTCTCAGAATTGAGCAATCAGAAGGTTCAGTAACACTTGGTGACAAAGGAAAATGCAACATTCTTGGTATTGGGAAAGTTGGTACAAATTCTGAAAACTCTATTTCTTATGTGTATCTAGTTGAAGGTTTGAAATTTAATTTGCTTAGTGTATCTCAGCCTTGTGACAATGTCAACAAAGTTACATTTGATAAAGAGAAGTGTGTGGTGCAAAATGAGAAATCAGGAGATTGCATTCTCACAGCCTCTAGATCAAACAATGTTTATACTTTTCAGACTAACAAAGTTGCAGGCGAAAGTTTGAAGTGTCTCAAGGCCTTGAAAGAGGATTCAAAGCTATGGAATAGGAAACTTGGTCATATCAGTTTGCATACTTTGAACAAGTTGATTTCCAAAGACTTGGTAAGAGGATTGCCATCCATCAATTTCAAAGAAGATGAGATGTGAAAAGCCTGTGCTCAAGGCAAGCAGACAAGAAGTTCCTTCAAGCCAAATAAGTTTGTAAGTACAACTAGACCTATTGAACCGCTTCATATGGATCTCTGTGGTCCTATAAGGACTCCTACTTCAAAAGGTAAAAGGTATACGCTAGTTGTTGTAGATGATTTCTCTAGATATACTTGGGTTATGTTTCTCAAAGAAAAATCTGAAGCACTCTCTGAATTGTCAAATCTTTGCAGAGAACTTCAAAACTTGAAAACCCTACCTGGTAGCTTCAATCAGAAGTGATCATGGTAGAGAATTTGATCAGTTAGAATTTGATTTATTCTGTGATAAGCATGGTATTACTCACAACTTTTCTGCTCCAAGAACTCCTCAACAGAATGGTGTTGTTGAAAGAAAGAACAGGACTCTTGAAGATATGTCAAGAACAATGCTTCTTGAGAACAAGCTGCCAAAACATTATTGGGCAGAAGCTATGAATACAACAAACTATATTTTGAACAGGTGCTTGATCAGACCCAATCTGAAGAAGACCCCCTATGAACTATTCAAAGGGAGGAATCCAAATATTTCATACTTCAGACCCTTTGGATGTGCTTGTTTTATCCACAACAATGGAAAAGACAATCTCGGTAAGTTTGATGCAAGAAGTGATGAAGGTATATTTCTTGATTACTCTCTGAATAGCAAAGCTTATAGAGTTTACAATAAAATAACTTAACTAGTTAAAGAGAGCATACATGTTATTTTTGATGAAATCTATGATGGTTCTTTGAGTGAAAGTTCTGCAGACTTGAATTTGAACAAGCATGAATAAGAGGAAGAGACTGAGAATCCATTAGGATTCAAGAAAGTTCAGAAGAAAATAGAAGACATTTTCAAGACCTTGAAAATGGTGCTCAAGGCCTTGAAAGTAAACTTCAAAGCCTTGAAAAAGATGATCAGAAGGATTCAAGTGACAAAGCCACTACTTCAAGACCAGAGAAGATCTATGGAGAGTCTGAACCATGGTCTCCAAGAAAGAGATTCAAATATCTATCATCCCATCCAGCTGATAATATCATATCAGATCCAACTACTGGTACACAAACTAGATCACATTTGAAGAACTTATGTGCTTTTAATGCCTTTATTTCTCTTGTAGAACCAAAACCCGTGAGAGAAGATTTACAAGAAGCAGACTGGATCATTTCTGTGCAAAGTGAACTCAATGAGTTTTAAAGGAATAAGGTTTGGAACCTGGTTCCTGCACCTACAAACCAGTCTGTCATTGCCACCAGATGGGTATTCAGAAACAAGTTGGATGAAAGTGGAAATGTGATCAGAAACAAAAAAAGGTTAGTTGCTCAAGGTTACAAGCAAGAAGAAGGTATTGACTATGAGGAAACTTTTTCTCCAGTTGCCAGGTTAGAAGCAATTAGAATTTTGCTTGCTTTTGCATTTTACAAGAACATGAAACTGTTTCAAATGGATGTGAAGCGTACTTTCTTGAATGGCTATTTACAAGAAGAAGTTTATGTTGCACAACCACCTGGTTTTGGAAATGACAAGTTTCCAGATAAGGTTTACAAACTTGACAAAGCTCTTTATGGTTTGAAACAAGCTCCAAGAGCTTGGTATGAAAGATTGTCAAAGATTTTACTTGAAAATGATTTCAAAAGAGGTTTAGTAGACAAGACTCTTTTTATAAAGACTCATGAGAAAGATTTACTTGTGGTTCAGATATATGTTGATGAAATATTGTTTGGAGCTACTAATGATCAATTGTGCAGAGAATTCTCAAGTCTTATGAGCAGGGAATTTGAAATGAGCATGATGGGAGAGTTGAACTTCTTCCTAGGATTTCAAATACATCAATTGAAGAAGGGAATCTTTCTGTATAAAAGCAAGTACACAAGAGACTTACTAAAAAAATATAACATGGCTCAATGTAAGGAAGCCAAGACTCCTATGAGTTCTACATTATCCTTAGACAAGGATGAATCTGGTAAGAGTGTCAATGTAAAAGAGTATAGAGGCATGATTGGATCATTACTCTATCTGACAGCAAGCAGACCAGATATTATGTTTAGTGTGTGTATGTATGCTAGATTTCAACCTGATCCAAAAGAATCACACTTGACTGTGTGAAGAGAATATTCAGATTTCTCAATGGTAACTAAAACTTAGGTCTTTGGTATCCAAGACATTCTAACTTCTTTTTACATGGTTTTTCAGATGCTGACTTTGCAGGTTACAAGGTTGATAGGAAAAGTACTTCAGGAACTTGCCAATTCATTGGATCATCCTTGATTAGTTGGCATTTCAAGAAACATAATTCAGTTGCTCTATCAATAGCTGAAGCTGAATATATAGCTGCAGGAGAATGCTGCTCAGACGTGTTATGGATTTCTCAACAGTTAAGAGACCTTGGATTTGATTTCAGAGGCATACCTATTAAGTGTGATAACACTAGTGCAATTTCAATTACAAAGAATCCAGTGCAACACTTAAGAACAAGGCACATTGATGTCAGACACCATTTCATCAGAGATCATGCTGAGAAAGGTGACGTTCTTCTTGAATTTGTTGCTACTAACATGCAAATTGCAGATATCTTCACTAAACCATTAGCAAATGAAAGATTCTCAGCCCTAAGATTTGAATTGGGAATGCTAAATAAAGATGAATTGGTTTAGGGGGAGCATCAGGTAAAAAAGGTAAGTTTTATATGTTTTCAAAGGTTTGAACTGAGTTTCAAAGCCTTGAAATCAGTTCAAAGCCTTGGCTTTTACTTGTTGCAGTGTTATAATTTTTCAAGACCTTGAAAACCTTTTCAAAGCCTTGAAAATAAGTCTGCTACACTGATAGTCAATAATCTTGGATCATTCCGTGTTGGGTCATATCTCTGTAGATATTTTCCAACGGCATAAAAGATTTGAAGTCTCTCTGATCATTGCAAATCTTTTGAGACCAGATAGATACTAGTTTCCTTTTGAAACTCAAACACTTTCAGTATTTATCTTCTTCTCTTCTCTTTCATTCCGTATCACTCCACTTCTCTCTATTCATCTCCCAAACCCTAATGAGCAGAAGCAGAGCCTCAGATAGAATCCAGATGGCTGGAGGTTCGAAACCTGTCTCAGAGAAGAAAAGAAAAGCAGCAGTGGATGAGGTTCAAGAAGCTAGTGGAGACTCTAGCTCCAAAACTCCTAGTGTAGAGGCATTTCAAGATCTTCCTCCACCAAAGAAGAAGGACAAGACGGTTACAACCTCCTCTTCAGAAAAGCAAAAGAAGAAAGCTGTTACAGAAAAGCAACCAGAAATAGAGCCTACCAGTTCAAAGAAGGTGAAGAAAAAAGCAACTCAGGCAGAAAAGGGGAAAGGAAAGGTGACAGAAGCACAACCAGAAGGACAATTGGAGAAGGCACTTCAGATCTATTCACAAGCCTCAACAAAGAACACAGCACCAGATGAGACTTGGTTTGTCTCAAACATCTGAAAAGGTTAGTGGTTAGATGGTTTTGCTTCAAGATCTATTGGTTTCTGTAGTATGGTCAATAAGCATGTGGTGGAACACATGAAACTTAAGTGCATATCTATGTTAAAGAAGAGTTCTTTGTGGTGTATGTTGAATCCTAAAGAATTAGCCTACCCTCGACTCACCAGACTCTTCTACCGAACTTGACCCAAGTTAAGAGATCTGCACATTTGGTGATCAAATCTAAAGTTGCTGGAATAGTAATTGAACTGGATCACTCTGAGTTTGCCAATGTGCTAGGGTGTCCAAAGAGGTATGATACTAGCAACCATCCACCAAAGTCAGAAACCTTGAAGCTAGCCAACGATGAGTTCTTTCTTCCAAACATCTCAACCTCAGCCAAACAGTTAACACATTCTGTGTTGAATGTTGAAGCCAAAGTTCTTCATACCATCCTGGTTAGGTGTATCTTTCCCAGAGAGCACTCTAGAGAAATGGTGACTGAGAGAATGCTGCATATCATGTATCTGATTATGCATGGATATGAGATTGATCTTCCAAAACTAATGATTGAACACATGCTCTTTATCCTTACCAGTAAAAGGATTCACCCTCTGCCCTATGCAAACTTGCTCATTTTGTTCTTTGAGCACTTTGAGATTCCAACTACTGGAGAGGAATCAGTCACATCTGGATTTGGAGTACTTAATGAGAAAGCCTTTGAGAACATTGGAGCGGCGAAGACCAAAGAAAAAGTTTGGAAACTTTACTCAGACTTGACTGAAGCAGAACTAGGTGCAAAGAAGTTTCCTAAGTCCAAGACCTTGACTCCCACTTCAAGCCAGACTTCTCAGCCAACATAAAATCAGAGACTTGATGGTTTGGAGTTAGACATGGAGGATGTCAAAGCAACTGTTTTTGGACTGTAAAGTAATTTGGGGCAAGTCAAGTACACGGTGGAAAGTATCTTCAGAAGCATGACCTTGCTTGATGTTCCTGAGGATGCTGAAGGGACAAAGAAAGGAGACTCTGACAAGGATTTTCCTAATGAGAATTCAGACCAGGAAGAAGTTACTCCAGTTTTAGATAAGGGAAAGCAGGTAGCAGAACAGGTATCACAGGAAGAAGATGAAGCCAACAGCCCTGACTCAGATGAACTGCTGATTACCTTGAAGAAGATAAAGAAATCTCCAAAGGCTCCTGCAAAGGACAAGAAAGAAGAAACAACTGTTGCTGGTGGGAATGCAGAGGAACAGGAAGAGCAGGACATACTGATGAAGAAGACAATGATAAAGAGGAAGGAGATCAGGATGAAGATGAAGATCCAACACCTTGATCTTTCCTACTCTTTCTTCCCCAATTTCTTCAAAGTTTTTCTTTAAAGTTTTCAAAATTTTCCAGAAACTTGATCCAACATCTTCTATCTTTTTGATGAAATTCAAAAAGGGGGAGGAATTATAGGTTTTTGTTTTTAGTTTTTAGGTTTATTTGCTGAACTGTTTAAGTTTTTGTTGGTTTTAAGAATAAGTTGGATCTTTTTGGAAATACTGCGTTATATATTGTGAACTAATCAGTTTATTTTGCAGAGACTAAGGATAAAACATAATTTGGTTTTCTCTTTCGTCAAGGGGGAGATTGAAAGATCAGGTTGTGCAAGACATGGAATAGCTCAGCTATTTCAAGGCCTTGAACCAGCTTTCAAAGCCTTGAATCATTCTCAGAGGATTGAAAATAGTTTAGCTATTTTCAAGGCCTTGAAACTGGATTCAAAGCCTTGAAACTACTTAACCTGTATGCACACTCACAGGGGGAGTTTTCTGCAAACTCTCTGAGTTGATTCCCTCTCTTTCTTTCATATGTTTGATTCACTGTTATTAGATGATGAAAGAAAAATTTTTCTAACAAGTTTTGATCATAAGATATCATCTGTTTGAGCCTGATAATGCAGGAAATTTTGTTTCCAATATTTGCAGGATTATTTCCTAAATTGAATTTGTGCAGTTTTGGAAACAGATGAATATTTTGATCCTGTGATCAATTAGAGACTTATGACAGCTTCGCAGATTGCTTATGGACAAGATCACGTTAATATCTCTGGAGATTGTAATCAACTATCCGTTGGAGGTAGACTTTAAAGAGCGTCAAAGCTGTTGCCTACAAAATAGGAAGTTGTTGCTGAAAATATGGGAAGATTTGCAGAGCTTCAAACAGTTTAAATAGAGCTCACCTTGAAGCAAAAACTGACGAGACTCAACGTGAAAAAACAAGAGACAAGTTTCTGGATTGACAAAGCACCAAAGAAGAACATCACACTCTCAATCCATTCCACATAAGTTCACTGTATTTTCATTGCGGTTTTCTACTCCAAGTGTACTTCTGTATTGAGCTGTATTGGTAGATCATTTCTGTATTATCTCTACATATATTCTCAAGGATTGTTCAAAGTGAACAATAGAGAATTCTTAGTTAATCAGTAGCTAGAGCAGGTACTAGACAGGTTAGGGAAAACCACAAGCTGTAACAGAGTAAGGGAACTCTTTGGGCTTGAGTTATAGGGCTTAATAAGAATTGCATTGAAAATCCTGCAGGGATCTAATCCCTGAGGTAGAGACGTAGGTCCAAGTGGAGTGAACTCTATAAATCACTTGGCTTCTGCATTTTCAGTTCATTCCTTTTCATAGTTTTTGCAACACTCAAAACTGTTTATTTTTCAAGGGTTTGAACTTGTTTTCAAGTCCTTGAAAAAGGCATACTTGCTTTATACTGTCTGCATCTTCTCCAAGGGCTTGAACTAGTTTTCAAGCCCTTGAACTTCAATGTTTCCACAAGTTTTCATCTTCCAAGAAAGTTTTGAAAAAAGTTGGCATACTCTATTCAACCCCCCTTCTAGAGTATCTTAGCTGCATATACATCTGCATACTCACACTTTCAAGCTTCCTGAAAATTTCCCTTCTGCCCTTGTCTTAACTGCCTCTGAAAGTGTGTTTTCTGCGTCGGTACCAGCGTTGGTACTGCGTAGCTACGAAACATTGCTTGAATTTTGTCCTGTTTCGCCCTCTGCCTGGGTAGCTGTTGCGTAGCTACGCAGACTGAGGCTTCTGTCTTTTCCTGTGATGGTCCGGTCCGGGTGGCTACCTGCCTTAGCTATGCATACATGAGTTTGGTAGTTCTTCCTTGGTTTTTCTGAGCCTTCTTTCTCTCTGCCTACGTAGTTGCTGCGTAGCTACGTAGGACTGCTGCAATGCTATTGCGTAGCTAGGCAGCGAGTGAGCTATTTCTTCGTTCCTTAGACAATTTCATGCATCTTCTTTTTCTGTCTGCGTTGTTACTTGCGTAGCTGCTGCGTAGCTATGCAGACAACAACCCTTTTTCTTCTTTTTTCCTTCCCTAGCCTGAACTGATCTTCTCCTGTCCTTCCTTTGCCATTCGCAATCCATCACATTTTCTACTCCTGCATAGATAATCCGAAAACACGTTGTGATTATATCCGGAAATATATGAAATACACAGAACTTCACTAGAACACCTAAATCACTTTATAGCAAATTTCGAGGCTAAATAGGGATGATATCTGGCTAAAACACTGACAATTAGAACTTTTCCCGTTCAAATTGAGCTAAAAATGACTCATAGTGAGGAGATATCAAATACTCCCACAATCAACTTTGCTCGTCCTGAGCAATCCCTTGCATAAAAAACTTGCTTGCATAAATGCCCCTTGCATACTACTACCATTGCATACTAAACCAAGTCGATCATACTCATACCCATGTGACTCAACTAAATTGAATCAACTGACACAGACTAGACCCAAATCAACTAACTCAAAAATTTATACAAACAACAAAAAAAATCTTTTTGGTGAGGTCAGGCAATCTCCCCAACCTACACTAACATGTTATCCAGTTCTCACTCAATCCCTTAAAGTTTCTATATCTCAAGCGAACTGCGAGTTTGACAAGCATTAAGAATGGAAAATGGCACTGGCACCACATATTATTACTTTTTATGCAATCCTGAATAATCCCTAGTATACCTACCATCCGAGCTTTTAATCAAATGGGGTTCTAAGTCTAACAGTTAGGATATAAATATATCAGGGAAAGCATGATCGTACTTGACATTCTCAGTGATTCCCAACCTCACAAAACCTCACCAATTTCTCGGGAACTGACCCGAAGCACCTAATTTCTATTCGCTCAATTCCCAATTCCCCGGTGTACTTTGTCGTTCTCGCGGCCACAACTGTGAAGCGCTGTGACGTCTGAAACAAATGAGTAACAAAAAAAACTGTAAACTAGCACATCTCTCTCTTTAATCTCCTTCTTTTTTCTCATTCTTTCACACACACAGACACATATTCCATAATAACATCCAAATACAAATAAATACAAAAAATCAAAGCTGAGTGGTAAAGAATTTCAAGTCGAAGGGTGCGTATAAAATATGTGAATGTATAATAACACCCTACGCTAATAAAGAAGCATAAATCCATGTAGTCGAAAGATAGCTACATGCTTATTCCAATTGAACCTACCCAACACAAAAATGTGAGAAACTAGCATGATCGCTAATTGTTCCCAACAACCTCCGAACCCTGTTTTGTGCGGAAAAATGCGTTGTACGCAATTCCTCCACCGCTGATCACTGTGTAACATAGAGAATCACCTCCACAAATCAATGCAGTCGCCACTAACTCACCCTCTCCAACCCTCCAATAAAATAGAAATTAAAATTGTCCAATAATATATGCTATGCAGTGATCACCCATCAAAGCCCTTCCCTAACTCGCTCGCTTTATCATAACGCGTAGAATCAGCCCACTACTAATGTGATGAAATTCAAAAAGAAGTCTTCCTAGGTTACAATGCTGATGAATAAAAGGGGTAAAGGACTTCAAAATAATTTAATAATTGGACCTAGGGTTAAAAAATAGGACAATGGGTCCATTATGAAAAGGAGTAAGCAGGTAGAAATGCAGTACATATACTCGAGAAGGGGGGGGGGGGGTTGAATAGAGTATGCCCAATTTTTCAAAACTTGCTAGAATAATAGTTTCTGTGAAGTAGTAAAGAAGTTTAAGGCCTTGAAACAAGTTTCAAGCCTTTGACGTGGAAAACTGATTTGAATAAGACACACAAGTCTATTTCAAGGCCTTGAAAAGAGTTTCAAACCCTTGAAACGAGACTAGTTTGAACCCTGTGTAAACCAAAGTAAAAGAGAGAAAGATAAATGCAAGAGACACATGATATATAGAGTTCAGTCCACTTGGTGGAAAGTCTTCTCTGTTCAGTCCACTTGATCAGCAAATCTTCCTGATTTTCAGCAACAAACTTCCCTGTTTATTAGGTAACAACTTTGACTTCTGTAACAGTCTTCTCCAACGGATAGTTGATCATAATCTTTAAATATATTGAGCTGATCTTGATCTTGTCTTTAAATGAATTGAGAAGCTGTCATGAGTGTTTGATTGATCACAGAATCCAATCTCTCAGTATTTCCTTTCCTGCAAAACTCAGGTTAGAAAAACCAACTTTGTAAAATAGGAAATGAAATTTCCCTACAAAACTAAGTCACACAGATTAAACAGATGACGTCTAAGAAAATCAAAGCTTTTGTTTTTCATCATTACGTAATAACAGATCAATTATAGGGGTGAGAGAATTAGAATAAGATCAGAAGAACTCCCCCTCAGCATATGCATACATGTCAGACCGTTTCAAAATTTTGAATGTTAATTCAAGGCTTTGAAAACTGTTTCAAGGCCTTGAAATAGCTTTGCTATTTCAATCCTGTGAAACGTTTGAACTTACAATCTCCCCTTGATGAAAGACAACCACTTTCTGTTTGAAGCTTAGTTTCTGCAAAAAATACTTATTAGCATATAGCACAAAGATTCATAACATATCATAACACATAAGTTCCAAAAAGAATCAAAATTATTTAGAAATCAACTACCTAAGCAGCAGTAGATAATTTCCTACTGACCAAAAAGACTGGTCACTAAAAACACAAAAAACAAACCTAAGATTTCTCCCCCTTTTGAATTTCATCCAAAAATACTGAAAAAATGTTGGATCAAAGTCTTTGGAAAATATGAAATGCAATTTTAAAAGAGTAGGCAAGAGTTTATGGGGTTGGGTCTTCATCTTCTTCCTGTCCTCCTTCCTCTTCCTCACTGTCATCCTCATTAGCCTGTTCTTCTTGTTGAACCACATCAATTCCCTCAATTATGGAACTAATCGTTTTGATAACACTATTAAACAAAGAGGTAAGGCCTTCTAAAGCTTTACTTCCATGCTTTAGTTTCTTCTTCACATACACCTTTTTCTGTAGTGTAGAGGAGATTTTGAGAGGATCTCTTCTTCCAGTTTTCAGAATTGACTTTGAATCAGTTTCTGGAAGTTCTTTCTCATGTCTTTCCTTTTTAGACACAGAATATACTCCATAGGAACCTGAAGTAGTATATGAATTCGATTCTGGAATGTAGATCTCTTTCCTTTTTCCCTTGATTCCTGTGTCTGCCTTCTTCTTTTCCTTCTTAGGGCTTCCAATCTGGATTCCCTTCTGCTTCTCTTGTGTAGTCTCTATTGTATTTTTCTTCTTGCCTGACATTGGAATCTGGTCCTTCTTTTTCTTCTTCTTGGGAGGAGAAGACTCCAATTCTTCATCAATAGAGGCCTTTGACTCTTATTCTTCACTGATAACTTGAGCCTCTTCTACAAAGGTCTTTCTTTTCTTCTCTGCACCAGAATTTGAACCACCAGCCATCTTGATTCTGTCAGAGGCTATTCTTGTGCTCATTAGGGTTTGGGAGAAGAATAGTGAGAGGTAGGAATGATACGGAGAGGAAGAGAAGAAGATAAATACTAAAAAAGTTTGAGTTTGAAAAGGAAACTTCAATATTTTTCTGATCTCAAAAGATTTGAAATGATCAGAAGAGATTCAAATCTTTGAAGCCGTTAGAAATAAAATATTTTAATACTGTACTTGGCTGAAAAGAGATTTTGAAAAGGTTTGGGGTAATATTGAGCAAATATCTACAGAGATAGCACCCAATATTGCATGATCCAATAGTTAATGTCTAACAGTTATCAGACTTATTTTCAAGGATTTGAAATAGATTTTAAGGTCTTGAAAAAGCTGTTTTACTGAAGAAAATAAAATCAAAGCTTTGAAAAGATTTTCAAGGCTTTGAAAATCAGTTCAAATCTTTGAACCACATAATAACTTACCTTCCTTACCTGACACTCCCCAAACCAATGCATCTTTATTTAGCATACCCAATTCCAGTCTTAGAGCTGAAAATCTTTCATCTGGCAATGGTTTAGTGAAGATATCTGCAAGTTTCATGTTAGTAGAAACAAATTCAAGAACAATATCACCTTTCTCATAATGATCTCTGATGAAATGGTGTCTAACATAAATATGCTTGGTTCTTGAATGTTGGACTGTATTCTATGTGATTGATATTGCACTAGTGTTGTCACATTTTATAGGTACTCTTCTTAAATCAAATCTAAGATCTCTCAACTGTTGGGAAATCCATAAGACTTGTGAACAACATGCTCTAGCAGCTATGTATTCAACTTCAGCTGTTGATAATGCAACTGAGTTTTGTTTCTTGGAATGCCAACTGATCAAGGAAGATCCAATAAATTGACAACTTCTTGAAGTTCATTTCCTATCAACTTTGTATCCTGAAAAGTCTGCATCTGTATATCCACACAAAGAAAAGTTAGAATGTCTTGGATACCAAAGCCCTAAATCTTTCGTACCATTCAGATATCTGAAGATTCTTTTCACAACAATTAAGTGTGACTCCTTTGGTTCAGCTTGAAATCTTTCACACATACATACACTGAACATGATATCTGGTCTACTAGCAGTAAGGTATAGTAATGATCCAATCATACCTCTATACTCTTTCACATTAACACTCTTACCAGATTCATCCTTGTCTAAGGACAGTGTAGAACTCATAGGGGTCTTGATTTCTTTAGATTTAAACATACTGTACTTGTTCAACAAGTCCCTAGTGTACTTGCTTTGATGTATAAAGATTCCCTTCTTCATCTGATGTATTTGAAGTCTGTGTTGGAATAGGTGCCCTAGAGACAATCTATATTTAGTGTGAACAAATGTTTTGGCTAGAATATTCATTTATTAATTATTGTGATATTTAATATAATGAAGTCCTTAGATACAATGTGTTTTTTATCTTAAATATCCCTACTCCATTATATTGGTTAATAGGACTATCAAATATGGACTAATATGTGTGTAGATTGATATGGAGATATTAAGTCCAACACTTTATTAGGAGTAATGGCATACAGGATTGACTCACGACGAGAAGAATACATTAGATTATGTAAAAGTCACAATCGCTTCTCGTAGTGCCAATTATATTGTAATTCTTAGACTTGAAGTCACTGGATACTCTAGTTGTGGAATATCATACTTTGATATTATCCAATATTGCGCCTTAATCGGGAAACTATAAAGATAGATACCGGGCAAGATAGGAAGCAAGCTTAGAGATCGTAGTGATGTAGAGAGGATTTGTCCCTCCCGCATAGTGTGAGTAAATATCCATGGCCACTCGCGGGATGGTGCTTATTGAATGCCTGGCCAGACTCAGATAAATCAATATGGAGATATTGATGTTATCTGCTTGTATAAGCATATTCCCAGGATCGAGAAACTATGGATTGGATATACGAGTGTGACTATTATGTCTCGTGTCCAATCCGGATATAGAGTCAAAGGGATAATACAATATGTGACATTGGGCACAAAGATTTGTTGGGGTCACTGACTTATTTCTATTAGTTAAGTTGCATGGATGTGTTGCTAGACACCGCTCCATGTGAGTAAAATGTTACTACCAACTAAGTAGAACCTATGGAGTCATACGCCTAATAGGGTTGAACTAGAATTCGAGTTAATTAATATGATTAATTAATTAGAAGGATCACATTGCAACACCTTGCAAACTTAGTAGGACTAATATGCAAGGAAGGGACTAATCGAAGTTCATGTAGGATTATGAAGGGCCTTTATGTAGTTAACAAGGAGTTGTTGGACTATAAAAAGGATGCTCCTAGCTTCCTTCCCACAACTAATGCTCATAACATAATCGAGTGAAAGAGAAAGCAAGAGAGAGATCAAGACAACAAGATGCCGAAGCCCCTTGCCGTCCGCCCCCCTACCCGTCGGCCACAAAGAGAGGCCGAACCCTCTCTTTGTTCTTCGTTGTGTGATTCCTTCTTCCTCTTCCTCCGGTCCAAGCTAGCACTAGGAGAAGGAAGATCTAAATCTCAACTCTAGGCATGGATCAACCGTAGAGATGAAGACACTATTCTTCGTTTGATCTCCCAAACCAAAAGGTACACATCTTATACGCTCTTATCATGTTATGATTGTCTCTTTCTGTGATCCTTGGTGGGCTTTGAGTAGGAAGTGTTTTTTTGTTATTCCGATGCGTAACCTACGTCAAAATCCTACAGTGGTATCAGAGCCACAGGTCGTAGTGCATAACATGATTTTATGTGTTACGATTTCAGTTTACACACCCTTATATTCATATTACCCGAAACTGAAATTAATTGGCATAGTAGATGCATATTGAATTTGATTCAAGATAAACAATAACTAATTTAAATATTGGATGTGTAAATTGGTGAGTTTAATCACATAGAATGTGAGTAATTGGGTTCTTGAAAAATTATGGTTCGTTGGCACATAATTGAAAAAGTGGGTTTTCAATTATGGAAACAATTATATGGAATCAACCGAGCTTGGGCAACAAGGAAGGAAGGGGAAGGAGACTAGGGCCGAAACCCTAGCCGCCGCCCCTCTTCCTTGCACGCCAAGCAAGGCGGCGGGTCACCTAGGGGTTGTCGGCCAAGGGCCGGCCCCAGGCGGCGTGCGGCGGTCCATAGGGGTTCGGCCTATGCCTAGGTTGGACCCCTTGGACCGGTGTAACCCTAATTACCCAATTTCAACTAAAATTGAACAAGCGCTTTAATAATTGGTTTTAACTGTATTATGTGCTTTGTTGCATGGTGGATGGATATGGCCTAGATTGTGGATGTTTGTGTTTGTTGTGGTTTGGTTTACGGCTTGCGAGCTGATCAAATGAATGTAATAGTTAGTTAATTTTACGGTCTGTGAGCTGATCATCTTCCTCAACATGTGAGGCTTTATTTATTTATTTATTTATTTATTTATTCTAGATGTTAGGCTATAATTATAAATATTTTGATGATAGCCAAGAGCATGGAGGAGGAGACCGGAGAACCAAGAAGCCACAAAGACGACGAAGACTCCCAACCGTAGGCGCACGGCTATGGTGGAGCACATGGAGATGAGCTTGTCACTTTAGGGAAAATATATATTATCATTGGCTTGGTAATATCTTAGTCTAGGGGCCATATCCATGCTACGTTAATTTTTCTTTTGTGGATGTTTATTAGTTATGTCTTGTTATTTATTTTTGTGTGTATGGCAATACTAGCAAAACGTTAACAAGATAATAATAAACAAAGATGGTCTTTTATTTTGAATTGCCCAAATAGAATATTGCGTTTTTCCTTATCTTGCCTAAACATCTTTCATGATCAGGGTCTATTAAAATTCGGGCTTTCCACAGCAATGCGATTTTAATTCACCATGATGTGTTGCGGACGACACAAGCAAGTAATGTGTGTATGTTGAAGCAAGAGGTTGGGCGCTACTAGAGAAGATCAATTTGATTGATAAACCTATAGGCATGCAAATTAGGAGTTATCGAAAGGATAAAGAATAATGAGTTATTCGCCTAATTGGACCAAGAGTTGCATGGGATGCAATTGGAATGGTTCCTACCAAAATAACCAATTCTTGGGTGACTTGCCAAAGCAAGATCAAGAAGAGGTGAAATATAGATCTTGGACCTACTAGAAAATATACATGATATCTTCCGCATTTATGGTGAGGGCTATTAATACGAGAAAAATAGTGGGAGCTATATCTAATGATCTAGCCATTATTGAATATAGTTAAATTTTTTAAAATACTAAAATTATATATTTCTCGTTTTGTAGAATTCCAAATGGCAAACAATCACGTATCGACTTCATCCCTGCGATCCGTCCTTGAGAAGGAAAAACTGTATGGAATGAATTTCCTTGACTGGTACAGAAACTTAAGGATTGTCCTTAAGTAAGAAAAGAAGTTATACGTCTTGGACACTCTAATTCCAGACCCAAGCCAGGATGAATCCGTTCTAGCTGATGTAAGGGCACGTCAGAAACATATAATGATTATAATGATGTGACTTGCCTCATGCTCTGCACCATGACCTCTGAGCTTCAGAAGCGACACGAGAACATGGAGGCCTATGATATGATCATACACTTGAAACAGTTGTTTCTGGAACAGGCAAGGCATGAGCGGTATGAGGTGTCCAAAGCACTGCTCAAGAGCAGTTTTGCAGAAGGAAACCCAGTTGGGCCTCATGTACTCCGAATGATCGGGTACATGAGAACCTCGAGAGACTGGGCTTCCCACTCAGCCAAGATTTGGCTACTGATCTTGTCTTGCAATCGTTGCCTGACAGTTATAACCAGTTCATCATGAACTATAACATGAACGAGATCAGTAAGACTCTGCCAGACCTACTGAACATGCGAAAGAGAGCTGAAAAGAGCATCAACAAAGGCAAGGGCAAAGCCATAATGATGGTGAATAAAAGGAAGGGCAAGAGAGTTGCCACTACATCCAAAGAAAAGCGCAAGAAAGTTGCAAAATCCAAGGAAGCCCTAAAGCCTAGTGGGGGCGTGGCTAAAGGTGAATGTCACTACTGTAGCCAGCCGGGTCACTGGAGGAGAAATTTCCCTAAATATCTGGAGGATAAGAAGCTTGGAATAGTGATTCCACCACCACCAGGTATTTTTGTTATAGACGTCAATCTCTCTATTTCTTCATCTTGGGTATTAGATACTGGATGTGGTTCTCACATTTGTCGAAATGTGTAGGATTTAAAAGAAGTAGAAGATTGGCTAAAGGGGAGATAGATCTGCGCCTCGGGAATGGGGCAGGAGTTGCTCCATTAGCTGTAGGCATTTATGAACTATCTCTGCCTTCTGGACTTATTTTGAAATAGGCAATTTCTTTTATGTGCCTGCTATGAGCATAAACATTATTTCCATTTCATGTTTGGACGAGAAGGGTTTTTCTATTTCAATAAAGAACAAGTGTTGCTCAATTTATTTGGATTGTATGAACTATTGTAGTGCACATTTGTCTAATGGATTGTATATCCTTGATCTAATAATCCCATCTATAACATAAATACTAAAAAGATTAAAACTAATGATTTAAATCCTACATATCTATGGCACTGTCGTTTAGAGCATATAAATGAGAAACGCATATCTAGACTCCATAAGGATGGAATTCTAGACTCATTTGATTTAGAATCATATGAGACATGCGAATTTTGTTTATTAGGATAAATGAAAAATTCCCCTTTCAATAAGAAAGGTGAGAGGACTAGTGAGTTACTGGCACTCATACATACCGATGTATGTGAATATTATGTATCGTGTCCAATCCGGATATAGAGACAAAGGGATAACACAATATGTGAAATTGGGCACAAAGGTTTGTCGTGACTTATTTCTATTAGTTGGGTGGCATGGATGTGTTGTTAGATCCCGCTCCATGTTAGTAATAAGTTACTACCAACTAAGTATAACCTATGGGGTCACACGCCTAATAGGGTTGAACTAGAATTCGAGTTAATTAATATGATTAATTAATTAGAAGGATCACTTTGCAATACCTTTCAAACTTAGTAGGACTAATATGCAAGGAAGGGACTAATCCAAGTTCATGTAGGATTAGGAAGGGCCTTTATGTAGTTAACAATGAGTTGATGGACTATATAAAGGATGCTCCTAGCTTACTTCCCACAACTAATGCTCATAACATAAGTGAGTGGGAGAGAAAGCAAGAGAGAGAGAGAGCAAGAGAACAAGAGGCCGAAGCCCCTTGCCGTCCGCCCCCTACCCGTCGGCCACAAAGAGAGGCCGAACCCTCTGTTTTTTCTTCGTTGTGTGATTTTTTCTTCCTCTTCCTCCGGTCCAAGCTAGCACTAGGAGAAGGAAGATCTAGATCTCAACTCTAGGCGTGGATCAACCGTAGAGACGAAGACACTATTCTTCGTGTGATCTCCCAAACCAAAAGTTAAACATCTTATACGCTCTTATCATGTTATGATTGTCTCTTCCTGTGATCCTTGGTGGGCTTTGAGTAGGAAGTTTTTTTTATTCCGCTGCGTAACCTACGTCAAAACTTAACAATAAGACTTGAGAATTCCTTGCTCAAAAGATCATTATTAGCTCCAAATAAAATATCAAAAACATAAATCTGAACTAAAAGTAAATCTCTCTCATGAGTCTTTATGAAAAGGGTCTTGTCTACCAATCCTCTTTTGAAATCATTTTCAAGTAAAATTTTTGACAATCTTTCATACCAAGCTCTTGGAGCTTGTTTCAAACCATAGAGAGCTTTGTCAAGTTTTTAAACATGATCTGGAAACTTATCATTTTCAAAACCAGGATGTTGTGCAACATAAACTTCTTCTTGCAAGTATTCATTTAAAAATGCACACTTCACATCCATTTTAAACAATTTCATATTTTTATTAGATGCAAAATCAAGTAAAATTCTAATTGCTTCTAACATGGCAACAGGAGAAAATGTTTCCTCAAAATCAATACATTCTTCTTGGTTGTAACCTTGAGCAACTAACCTTGATTTGTTCCTGATCACTTTGCCATTTTCATCCAACTTGTTCTTGAACACCCATCTAGTACCAATGACATAATGGTTTGTAGGTGTAGGAACTAGATTCCACACCTTATTTCTTTCAAACTCACTGAGTTCAATTTTCCTAGCTATTATCCATTCTTCTTCTTGTAATGCTTCCCTCACAGTTTTAGGTTCTACAAGAGAGATAAAACCATTGAAGGCACACAGATTTTTCAACTGTGATCTTGTTTGTGTACCAGTAATTGGATCAGAAATAATATTGTCAACTGGATGAGATGAAATATTCTCTTTCTCGGAGACAAAGGCTCAGGCTCTCCATATTGCTTTTCTGGTCTTGAAGTAGTAGCCTGACCACTCATATCTTTCTGATCATCCTTTTCACGGCTTTGAACTATTTTTTCAAGGCTTTGAGACCTATTTTCAAGGTCTTGAAAATGCCTTCTATTTCCTTCAGAATCTTTCTTGAATCCAAGTGGGATTTCAGCTTCTTTCTTCTGATTCATGCTTGTTCAGATTCAAGTATGCAAAACATTCACTCAAAGAACCATCATATCTTTCATCAAAAATAACATGAATACTTTTTTCACCAAGCTCGGGTCTTTTAGTATAAACTCTATAAGTTTTGCTAGTTAGAGAGTAACCAAGAAAGATACCTTCGTCACTTCTTGCATCAAACTTACCCATCCTTTCCATTGTTGTGGACAAAACAAGTGCATACAAAAGGCTTGAAATAAGAAATATTTTGCTTTCTTCCTTTGAGTAGTTCATAGGGAGTCTTCTTCAAGATAGGTCTGATCAAGCACATGTTCAAAATATAATTTGCTGTATTCACAGCTTCTGCCCAATAGTGTTTTGGCAGCTTGTTTTCTAAAAGCATTGTTCTTGACATATCTTCAAGAGTCATGTTCTTTCTTTCAACAACTCCATTCTGTTTAGGAGTTTTAGGAGCAGATAAATTGTGAGAGATACCATGCTTAGCACAAAATAAATCAAATTCTAACTGATCAAAATCTCTACAATGATCACTTCTGATTGAAGCAATAGGTAGGTTTTTCAAGGTTTGAAGTTCTCTGCAAATCTTTGAAAATTCAAAGAGGGCTTCATATTTTTCTTTAAGAAACATAACCCAAGTAAATCTAGAATAGTCATCTACAATAACTAGCATATACCTCTTACCTCTTAGAGTTGGAGTCCTCATAGGACCACATATATCCATGTGAAGTAATTCAATAGGTCTAGTAGTACTTACAAACTTCTTTGGCTTGAATGAACTTCTGGTTTGCTTACCGTGAACACAAGCTTTGCATACTTCATCATATTTGAACTTAATGGATGGTAATCCTCCTACAAGATCTTTGGAGATCAATTTTTTCAAAGTATGCAAGCTGATGTGACTAAGCTTTTTGTGCCAAAGCTTTGAATCTGTAGGGTTTTGATCATGAATACGCAGCCGAAAAAGATAATTTATCGATTCAATACCCTCCAAGGATCACAGGAAGAGAATCATAACGATGGTAAAGGAAGAATCATGTTACACACCTTAGGGTTTTTCCTGTGATGACTTGTAACGTGAATTGTGTCATGTCTCTACGGTTGATCCACGCCTAGAGTTGAGATCTAGATCTTCCTTCTCCTTTGTGCTAGCTTGGACCGGAGGAAGAGGAAGAATAAATCACACAACACGAAGCAACAAGGAGGTTTCGGCCACCTTTGTTTGGCCAACGGGTAGGGGGCGGCGCAAGGGGGTCGGTTCGGCCCTCTTGTTGCTTGCTCTCTCTCCTTTGTTCTCTCCCACTCAAGTTATGAACAATAGTTTCATAAGTGTGGGAAGGAAGGAAGGCGTATCCTTTATATAGTCCAACAAATCCTTGTCAACTATCTAAAGGCCCTCTTCTCTACTAGAATTCAGTTTAGTCCCTTCCTTGCAAATTAGTTTTACTAAGTTTGCAAGGTGTTGCAAAGTGATTCTTCAAATTAATTAATCATATTATTTAATTCCCAAATCTAGTTCAACTCTATATAGGTGTGACCCCATAGGTTCTATCTAGTTGGTAGCAACAATTTGCTAATATGGAGCGGTCTCTAGCAAGACATCCATTCTAGCCAACTAATAGAATAGTCATCCGACAAACCTTGTGCAAGTAATTGTCACATCCCTTTGTCTCTATATTCGGATTGGAAACGAGACATACAAGTCACACTCGTATATCCAATCCACAGTTTCTCGATCATGGGAACAACCTTATTCGTGCAAATAACATCAATATCCCCTATTGATTTATTTGAGTCTGGCCAGACATTCCATAAGCACTATCCCTCGAGTGCCCTCGGATATTTGCTCCCGTTATGTGGGAGGGAAAAATTCTATCTACGTCTACTACGATTTCTAAGATTGCTTATTATTGTACCAGTACACGCCTTTATAACTACCCAGTTACGGTGTAGCGTTTAACGCTACAAAAATCACAATAATCCACAACTAAACAATATAGTGACTTCAAGTCTAAGGATGACAATAACGTTGTCACTACGAGAAGCGCTTGTGACTTTACATAACATGTATGTAGCCTTCTCGGAGATGGGTCAATCCAGTGCGCCATTACCTTTAATGCACACCCATGTGTTGGATCATGATATCTCCATATCAATCCAACCCCATACTAGTCTATAGATGATTGTCCTATTAATCATTTTAATGGACTAGGGATATTTAAGATGAACAACACAGTTGTAAATCTAAGGACTTCATGATATTAAATATCCAATAAATAATACAATGAATGTCCTAGCCAAAATAAATTCATACTAAACTAGATTGCCACTGGGGCATGTATTCCAGCAGTCTCCCACTTGAACTAGAGCTAATTTGATGCATCCCGTATGCCAATGCTCCTAGTGTGACCTTCATGCTTCCACTGAACAAGCGACTTTGTAAGTGGATCTGACAGATTCTCATCTGTAGGAATCTTGCATATCCGAAAGTCTCCTCCGTCGATAATATCTCGAATAAGATGAAACTTACTGAGCACGTGCTTGGATTTATGGTGCGATCGCGACTCCTTTGATTGCGCAATCGCCCCAGTGTTGTCACAGTACAACTCTACTGGATCCGAAATGCTAGGAACCACACCAAGTTCATAAAGAAAATTTCTAATCCAAACAACTTCCTTTGTTGTGCCATTTGCAGCAATGTAATTAGCCTCTGTTGTAGAATCAGCCACCGTCTCTTGCTTGGAACTCTTCCAGCTCACCGCTGCTCCATTAAGGCAAAACACATATCCCGATTGCGATCTAAAATCATATATGTCGGTTTGGAAGCTTGCATCCGTGTAACCCCTTACACGTAACTCTTCCTCTCCACCAAATATTAAGAAAGCATCCTTAGTTCTTCTCAAGTACTTTAGGATGTTCTTGACTTCAATCCAGTGACTCTCACCTGGATTGGATTGGTATCTGCTTGTCATACTCAAGGCGTATGACACATCTGGTCTAGTACATAACATGGCGTACATGATAGATCCTATGGCCGAGGCATAGGGGATTCTACTCATGCGTTCCTTCTCAATCTCATTGGAAGGACAATCACTCTTCGAAAGAGTAAATCCACGTGACATGGGCAAGAATCCCTTCTTGAAATCTTGCAGGTTGAACCGTTTCAACACCTTGTCAATATATGTACTTTGACACAGGCCTAGCAGTCTCTTAGATCTATCTCTATAGATATTTATACCAAGTATATTGGCTGCTTCCCCTAAGTCTTTCATTTAGAAACACTTTCCTAGCCAATATTTAACAGATTGTAGCATGGGAACGTCGTTTCCAATGAGTAGTATGTCATCTACATACAAGAACAGAAAAGCTATAGAGCTCCCACTAACCTTCTTGTAGACACAAGATTCATCTTCGTTTATGATGAAGCCAAACTCTTTGACTACTTCATCAAAACGTCGATTCCAACTCCTAGAAGCTTGCTTCAATCCATAAATGGATCGTTTCAGCTTACAGACTTTGTTGTCTTGTTTTGGATCTTCAAAACCCTCTGGTTGTATCATATATACGTCCTCGAGGAGATTCCCATAGAGGAATGCTGTTTTGACATCCATCTGCCAAATCTCATAGTCGTAGTATGCTGCAATGGCAAGTAGGATTCGGATGGATTTGGTCATAGCAACTGGTGAAAAGGTTTCATCATAGTCAATACCATGAATCTGTCTGAATCCTTTACCCACCATTCGTCCCTTATAGGTAATCACATTACCATCCATGCCGATCTTCTTCTTGAAGACCCACTTTCACCCTATGGTCCACGCCCCGTCGGGTGGTTCCACCAAAGTCCATACTTTGTTGGTATACATGGATTCATCTCAGATCTCATGGCTTCAAGCCACTTCTGAGATTCTGGCCCTTTCAGGGCCTCTTCATAGGTAGTAGGCTCATCATCTATGAGCATCGTGTCACCAGAGTCTATCATGAGAAGTCCATACCTCTCGGGCTCCTGGCGCACTCTACTAGATCTACGAAACTCTTGTGTTACTTGAACAAGCTGTTCCACAACTTCTTGTGGCTCCTGTTCATGTTCCATAGTAGGATCGGTGCTTTGTGGTTCTTGAATTTCTTCAACTTCTACAGTCCTCCCACTTGCTTCTTTAGAGACAAACTCTCTTTCTAGAAACACGCCGAACCGAGGAAAAAACACTTTTTTCTCGGTTGGATTGTAGAAGTAGTAACCCTTAGTTTCCTTACGGTACCCCAGAAACTTACACTTATCTGACTTTGGACCTAGCTTGTCTGATTGTAAACGCTTTACATAGACATCGCAACCCAAAATATTCATGAAAGACAGTGTGGGACGCCTCCCACTCCACATCTCATGTGGTGTCTTCAAGACTGATTTAGATGGAACACGATTAATGGTGAAAGTTGCACTTAATAGAGTATAGCCCCAAAATGATAATGGAAGATCGGTTTGACACATCATAGATCGAACCATATCCAATAGTGTTCGATTCCTCCTCTCGGACACGCCATTCCATTGTGACGTTCCGGGTGGAGTGAGTTGGGACACGATCCCACACTCTCTAAGATATTCGTCAAACTCTTGGCTCAAGTACTCTCCTCCACGATCCGATCGTAGAGCCTTGATAATTTTTGCCAAGTTGCTTCTCTACTTTACTCTTGAATTCTTTGAAACTTTCAAAGGATTCGGATTTGGACTTCATAAGGTACACAAATCTATATTTACTGAAATCATAAGTAGATGTAATGAAGTAGACGTGACCACCCATGGCAGGCGTGGCAAATGGCCCACACACATCGGTATGTATGAAAGACAATTGCTGACTAGTCATCTCACATTTCTTATTGAAAGGGGACTTTGTCATTTTTCCCAATAAACAAGCCTCACATGTCTCCTATGATTCAAAATCAAATGAGTCTAGAAATCCATCCTTATGGAGTCGAGATACACGTTTCTCGTTTATGTGGCCTAAACGACAGTGCCATAAGTAATCAGTATTTAAATAATTTGTTTTAATCCTCTTAGTATTAATGTTGTAGACATGATTTCTTAGATCAAGGACATATAGTCCATTAAATAATTGCGCACTACAATTGTGAATGTTATTACAATAAAAGGAACAACAATTGTTCTTTATTGAAATAATAAAACCTTGCTTGTCCAAAGAATAAATAGAAATAATGTTTCTACTCATAGCAGGCACAAAATAGCAATTATTTAATTCTAAAAGTAATCCTGAAGGTAGAGACAACTCGCAAAAGCCTACGGCCAATGCAGCAACCTTTGCTCCATTCCGAACGCGCAGGTCTATCTCCCCTTTAGCCAATCTTCTACTTCTCTTTAGATCCTGCACATTTCGACAAATGTGAGATCCACATCCAATATCCAATACCCACGATGTAGAGATAGTTAAGTTGAAATCTACAAAAAAAAGTACCTGGTGGTGGTGGAATCACTATTCTAAGCCTCTTGTCCTCCAGATATTTTGGGCAGTTCCTCCTCCAGTGTCCAGGCTGACTGCAGTAGTGACACTCACCTTTAGTCACACCTTTGGCAAAGCTCCGAACAGGCTTAAGGACAGGTTCCTTGGACTTGGCAATTGACTTGCCATTGCCCTTGAAGGATAAGGCAAACCTTTTGCCCTTTCCTTTTTGTACCATCACAATGGCCTTGCCCTTACCTTTTTGTACCATCATAATGGCCTTGCCCTTACCCTTGTTGATGCTTTGTTCAGCTGTCCTCAAAATATTGAGTAAATATGGCAGTGGTTTCACGATCTCGTTCATGTTATAGTTCATGATAAATTTTCCATAACTCTCAGCCAACGATTGCAGCACGAGATCGGTGGCCAACTCTTGGCCGACCGGAAACCCTAATCGCGCGAGATTCTCCAAGTACCCGATCATGCGGAGTACGCGAGGTCCCACAGGATTTCCTTCAGCCAGATGATATTTGAACAATGCCTTATAAACATCATACCTCTCAACCCTTGCCTGCTCTTGGAAAAGCTGCTTCAAGTGTTCGATCATATCGACAACATTCATGTTCTCGTGTTGCTTCTGAAGCTCAGAGGTCATGGTGCATAGCATAAGGCAGGCCGCATCATTAGCGTCATCAACACGCTTTTGATACGCCTTTAGGGCTGCAGGGGTATTGTTCTCTGGACCTGCTGGAACTTGCTCCTCTATTGCCTACAATTCTTCTCTTTCTTGAGAATGATTCTCAAGTTTCTGTACCAATCGAGTAAGTTGGTTCCAGAGAGCTTGTCCTTCTCAAGGACAGATCGTAGGGAATGTTGTGAACTCGATGAGTTGTTTGGCATTTGGAATTCTATAAAAGGAAAATACGCAAGTTTTAGTATTTTTGAATTTTGACTATATTCAATAATGGCTAGTTTATCAAATATAGCTCCCACTATTTTTCTACGGATTAATAACCCTCAAGATATTAATGCGGAAAATATCCTTATATTTTCTAGTGGGCCAAGATCCATGTTTCATCTCCTTTTGAGCTTGGTTTGGCAAGTCACCCAAAATTTGAATACTTTAGGTAGGAACAATTCCAATTGCATCCCATGCAACTCCTGGTTCAATTGGGAAAATAACTCTTTATCTATCCATCCGCATGGATAATCCTAATTGATTGCCTCTAGTTTTTAATCACATTAATATCCTAGTTGTGTCCAACCTCTTATTTAAACAATTGCACATTACTTGCTTATGCCATCGCATTTCATCATTACTAATCAAGTCGCCTTGCTTTGGAACGCACGAGCTTGATAAATCATGATGATAATGAGTGTTTAAATAACGAGAAGGCAAAACACAGTATTTGAATTTTGAGGGATTTTAAAATTCAATTTTAATTGTTTTGTCGATCCATATCAACTGATCTATCTATTTGAGTTTGGAAACAACTCCAAATAATAGATCCGGGTTGTCTAATTATCTTGTTATCCTAATTGCATGCATCATCCATACACCAACCACAAATAATAAGACAGTAAAATAAACAACCACATAATAAATAAAATGTGATATGGATATGGCCCTTTCTAGACTAAGATATTCCCAAGCCAATGGGAATATCTATGAACCCTAAAAGCAAACATTTCTCCATGCGTCTTCATCTTTTGGTCCATCCTTAATAGTCATTTGGAATGCTCCATGCTCCATATTTTGTGGCTTCCTTTGGCTTCGGGCTTCTTTTCTTCAATCTTGGCCAACAATCTATTCTTTCTAGGACTAGCTAACAACTATACTAAATTAAATAAATCTCACAAATTGAGAGAGAAAAATGGCTCGCAGGCCATTAAAACTGTAATACCCCGAGTTTATGCTAGGGGTAAAATAATAATTTGTCACGAGAGGATCGAATACGGATTTTAATTATTAGAAATTACTTGGTAAATATATAGATTTATAATTTAGTTGGGAGACTAGTGTTACTATTTGTATTATAAGTTACTTTATTTATAATTAGTTTATATAAAATAAGTTTCAATAATACACATAAATAAAACATTAAAAATATTATAATTGATAGTACCAAACTATCCTAACATTTTGTACATATTCCTAGTACAACAAAAGCATCCAATTATTTACAACTACTTGGAGGGTGCACCCAAAACACCTTATAAAGTTTCCTAGCTTCCCTATTGGTCATTTGAATATGACCAAGACTCTCCACCCATTGGGCACTTGACCAAGACCAATTGACTTGACCTACCTAGTTGGACCTAAACCCTAGTGCACCAGGTGCATTTAATCCCACCCCATCCTCCTTCTTCCTCTCACTTCTACTGAAACAACCATCACCAGTAACACCATCACCACCACCGACCAGCAACCCCGTCGCCACCACCATCCCACCTTCGTCTCTCCCTCTCCCTCACTCTCTGCTTCTCTATCCCTCTCTTTCCCCTCTGTTCTCCCCGGCAACAAACAGCTGCGGCAGCGGCAGTGAAGGCCGCTGCCTTCTCCGGCGAACAACCCCCACTGCCACCACCAAATTCCACCCCCTCTGCCCTAGATCTCTCTCCCTCTTTCCTCTTTTCTTCTCTGCAACTTCCGGCGAGCAACAGAGGCAGAAAAAGAGCACCAGAGCCGCCACCACCAGACCCGAACGGCCCAGCGACGGCAACCCCGACGGCACTACTCCGCCTCTCTTCCTCCACTTCCGAAATCTCCCCTCCCCTCCTTGAGGCTCGATTGAACCCAGAGACGACCCAGAACACCTTCACTCGCCGGAAAGCACCATCTTTTCCGGCGAGTTCTTGAACAAAACTCCGGCGATCGATTTAATCCCATTCGGTAACCGTTTTAATCATTTTTTTGTTGTAAATCTACTTGTTTGGACTTGAATTTGAACTTTGTAACATCAAAATTGTATGGGTATCAAAGATTAGCATGATTCATGAATTGGGTGGATGATAGTTGAGGAAGATGATGAGGAAGGGGCGATTTTGCCATTTAACAGAAACTTTGGGGGTCATCATTTTAATTAAACAATCTGATTTCTATTTATAAATAAACTTGATTATCTAAATCAACTAAAAATGGTATTTTTAGTTTCCTATATTACCTATTTAAATGAATACTCTTGAAAAAAAAATAACTTCAGAAGAGAATAGTTATGCAAATTTGGTTGTTGTTGTTGTTGTTGTTATTATTATTATTATTATTATTATTATTATTATTATTATTATTATTATTATTATTATTATTATTATTATTATTATTATTATTATTATTATTACAACTATTATTATAGTATTTTTATACAAGTTTATGAACTAAAATTATAAATTAACTTCTTATAAATGAGATTGTAACTATTAAGAAAATGTAATATTTAGATTAAATAAATATATATGATTATTTAGAAATATAAGTGAAAATATAACATTTTTATAACATACAAGTTGGCCACAACTAAATGGCTATATATGCTAATACGGAAAAATTTATGAACTTGAGTTGTATGGTAAAAGCAAGTTATTGTTTTAAGAATTACTTAAGAGTTTAATTAATTCAAATAATGTTTGAAATAAATCTTAGAATGATTATGCTCATTAGAGTTAATTAAATTGTTTTTATAAAATATTATTTACAATTGGTGGGTATATGACTAATTATATGATCGATTAAATATGATTTAATCTTGTAAATTCCTACTTAATTATAGGATGATAAATTACCACTTTTTATAATTGTCTTGAAATTTATTATAAATATTGAAAATGAGGGATTGGGTATTATATAGAAATTAAAATAAGTAAACATCACTCAATAGCATGTAACACGTTCTTGCATTATACAAGTTAATTGGAGTTGGAAAGTTGATTAGAAATAATAAATTGTAGGTGACGACTTCATAGATGAGGGCTACGTCTACTTCTAGAAGTCATTTCGTGCTATTCACGATTGTGCATTAAGGTTAGTAAACATGCCAGGCCTAGTGAGCCCGTCCTTCTTTCGTGTCTAAATATTTTATGAGTTTTATGTCTCAAAATGTGATTTGCGATATTCGTGTTCGACTTGATATTGTGATTATGTGAGCAAATGATTCTTTTTAAAGCTATCACATAAAAATTTAATAATGTGTAATAACGTAAAGTGGAAAGAGTTGTGCGGCGGAATATTATTTGGATACTTTGGATACTTATATGATTAACCTGGACGCATTTAGCCCCGGGTCGCTCCATGTACTCACCTCTCTGGCCGCAAGAAGTCTTAGGGAGGTGCCGGCACTTAAGGTCTTGGTAGCTTGGATATGGGATATGTTGTGATATATGAGATGGTTGGTTCTTCCCCGCTACAAAAAAATAATAATATGGCTTTCATATCGATAATTTACAGAGAATTTGAAATCTTTCGGAATCCCCTAATTGTGACAATGGTATGGATTTGGGGAACTTTTCCCTTGGATATATAATGAGATGATTTGAGATTTCATTTCCTAAAAATTATGTGATTAAATGAGGAGTTGAGAATATGGATTTATACATGGACATTTGTGAGTACTTATTTGATTACCTCTCAACTTGTCATCTTGTCTATTCAAAGAAAATGTTTCGTATCCGATTTACGTGTTTGGGTGTTTACTTACTGAGCATTTCTTGCTGACTTTTGGAAAAAATGCGGTCTTTGTTTTCTTTCCCCCGCAGGTCTAGGCGAAGGGAGCTCAATGTAGTTGGGGGTCGCGTAACTGTACTAGTTTATCTTAGTTTCTTTTATCATGACGAACACTTAGTTTAATTTCAGCTTTTGTAATGTAATGAGACAATTATGCAGTTGTAATATATAAGTACGGATGTTTTGTTTCTTGATTCCCACTGTTTCGTTACAAGTAGCACCCTCCTGGTCTCTCCCGAGCCGGAACAAGGGGGTCGTTACAAAAACCCTAATTAATTATTACATTAAATTGATCAGCTCGCAGGCTTTAAACCAAACCACAAATTTAAGCAATCACATCAAACCACATCATAAGGCCATATTTAACCACCATGCGATTTGCACATAAACAGTTAAAATCCAATTTTGACGCGCTTGGTCAATTTTTAATTGATTTTAGGATTTCTAGGGTTAAAACGGACCAAGGGGGCCCACCATACTATGGCCGGTCCCCCTTGGAGCCGCCCCGGGCCGAGCCTAGGCCGGTGGGCCCAACCCGAAGGGTCGGCCGACCGCCTAGGCCTTCGGCCTAGGTGGCTTGGGCGACAAGGAAGGAAGAGGGGCGGTTCCTAGGGCCGAACCTCTTTAGTTGTTTCCAAAACAACTCCGTTCTTGTTCCCCAAGTTCAAAAAGTTTCCAAAGCTGAAACTAGTTTCCAAATTGGTGTCCAAACCCTAGATCTAAGATTTTAAAATTTCTCAAACTCACAAATTCATGCATCCAATGCAAAAACTAGGTCTTGTTTTGTTTGATTATTGAAAAATTGCATCATATGCTTGATTTGTCTGTTTTACGCGATAAACAATAAATTTAAAGTGTAAAACTATCAAAACGTAACACATAAACAACATCTATGTTCTACGACCTGTGGCTCTGATACCACTGTAGGGTTTTGATCATGGATACACAGCGGAAAAAGATAATTTATCCATTCACTACCCTCCAAGGATCACAGGAAGAGAATCATAACGATGGTAAAGGAAGAATCATGTTACACACCTTAGGGTTTTTCCTGTGATGACTTGTAACGTGAATTGTGTCACGTCTCTACGGTTGATCCATGCCTAGAGTTGAGATCTAGATCTTCCTTCTCATTTGTGCTAGCTTGGACCGGAGGAATAGGAAGAAGAAATCACACAACACGAAGCAATAAGGAGGTTTCGGCCTCCTTTGTTTGCCCGACGGGTAGTGGGCGGTGCAAGGGGGTCGGTTCGGCCCTCTTATTGCTTGCTCTCTCTCCTTTGTTCTCTCCCACTCAAGTTATGAACAATATTTTCATAAGTGTGGGAAGGAAGGAAGGAAGGAGCATCCTTTATATAGTCCAACAAATCCTTGTCAACTACCTAAAGGCCCTCTTCTAGTCCTACTAGAATTCGGTTTAGTCCCTTCCTTGCAAATTAGTCCTACTAAGTTTGCAAGGTGTTGCAAAGTGATCCTTCTACTTAATTAATCATATTAATTAATTTTAAAATATAGTTCAACTATATATAGCGTGTGACCCCATATGTTATATCTAGTTGGTAGCAACAATTTGCTAATATGGAGCGGTCTCTAGCAAGACATCCATTCTAGCCAACTAATAGAATAGTCATCCGACGAACCTTGTGCAAGTAATTATCACATCCCTTTGTCTCTATATCCGGATTGGACAGGAGACATACAAGTCACACTCGTATATCCAATTCACAGTTTCTCGATCCTGGGAATAGCCTTATTCGTGTAAATAACATCAATATCTCATATTGATTTATTTGAGTCTGGCCAGACATTCCATAAGAACTATCCCTCGAGTGGCCTCGAATATTTTCTCCCGTTATGTGGGAGGGACAAATTCTATCTACATCTACTAAAATTTCTAAGCTTGCTTCTTATTGTACCGAGTACACGCCTTTATAACTACCCAGTTACGGTGTAGCGTATGACGCTACCAAAATCACAATAATCCACAACTAGACAATCTAGTGCTTCAAGTCTAAAGATGACAATACCGTTGTCACAACGAAAAGCGCTTGTCACTTTACATAACAAGTATGTAGTCTTCTCGGAGATGGGTCAATCCAGTGCGCCATTACCCTTAATGCACACCCATGTGTTGGAGCATGATATCTCCATATCAATCCAACCCCATTCTAGTCTATATATGATTGTCCTATTAATCATTATAATGGACTATGGATATTTAAGATAAACAATACAATTGTAAATCTAAGGAATTCATTATATTAAATATCGAATAAATAATACAATGAATGTTCTAGCCAAAAAAAAATTCATACTAAACTAGATTGCCTCTCGGGCATTTATTCCAACAGAATCATCTTTCAAGGCCTTGAGGCACTTCAAGCTTTCTCCTGCAACTTTGTTAGTGTGCAAAGTATAAATATTGTTTGATCTAGAGGCCGTGAGAATGCAATTTCCATATTTCTCATTTTGCACCACACACATCTCTTTATCAAAGATAAATTTGTTGCCATTGTCACATAATTGAGATACACTAAGCACATTAAATTTCAAGCCATAAACTAAGTAAACATCAGAAATATAATTCTTAGAGTCTGTACCTACTTTACCTATACCCAAAATGCTGCATTTGACTTTGTCACAAAGTGTGTTAGATCCTTCAGATTGCTCTTTTAATTCTGAGAAGAGACATCTCTTTCCACTCATGTTTCTTGAGCAACCACTGTCCATAAACCACTTTTGATCCTTACTCTTGGTGACATCCTGCAAACACCATTCACTGCCTTTCCCAACTGTTAGACCAAGTGTGGAATTTAGATTCATATTCAGGGTCAACCATGTTAGGTTGTCTAACCCCTTTAGGAACCCAAATCTGTCTGACTTGTCCTTTGAGTTGAAATGGAAAAGTGTTCCTCATAATCTGAGGGTCTCTTCTTCTAAAAGGACAAGTCATCTTAACATGACCAAACTTGTTGAAGTAATGACATTTTGGGC
Organism: Linanthus parryae; assembly: GCA_023055425.1. Classification (NCBI taxonomy): domain Eukaryota; kingdom Viridiplantae; phylum Streptophyta; class Magnoliopsida; order Ericales; family Polemoniaceae; genus Linanthus; species Linanthus parryae. The sequence goes on along the minus strand of JALGPY010000002.1, from coordinate 132,744,342 downwards.
ATGTCTTGTTGCTAGCTTTCATAAATCTGGTATTGTTCTTCTTTGGAAAGTTTGGATTGTATCCAATACCAGTTTTGTGAATAAACTGTAAGTTTCCTCCAAGAATCAGATTTAAATTCTGATCAGAGCCAGAAAGTCTTGTCATAATCTTCTTAGCATCTTGATGTTTCTCAGTGTGAGTAGTTCTTTATTTTTCCAAATCATCACAATGATGTTTTAGAGTAACAAACTCGTCACTTAAAATTGAGTTCTCAGTGACTACTTCTTTGACTTGAGTTTTCAAGGCCTTGAAACTGGTTTCCAAGGCTTTAAAATCAGTTTTCTTCTTTTGGTTAGAAATCAGTTTCAAGTTGTTTGATTTTGACAGACAAGTTCAAAACCTTGAAATTTTGATAGAAGAAAGAAAGCTATGGTAGCTTCATGGAGTGATTCTATCATGGTCCTTCTTTTGAAGTTGTTTGATTTTATTATGTGGACAATCTATGATAAAATGTCATGCATCACCACATTCATAGCAATTCACGACTTCAGTTTTATTTCCATTGGACGAAAATTTACCTTTGTAGTCTCTGCCATTTGAGTTTCTATGCCTGTCCCTATTGTGATCCTTGTTTCCAAAGTTCTTCTTCATTTTCAGGATTCTTGTAAAGACTTTGGAAATAAGTTCAAAAGGTTCTTCATCATCTTCTTCTTCTGTTTCAGGGCTTTGAGAGGATTCATTCTCTTTTTCCTTGAGGGCTAGGTTCTTAATTCCTTCTGGTAAGTCTGCATCCATTTCATTCATGGATATCTCATGTGTGAGAAGCTTTCCTTGTAGATCATCAATTTTAAGAGTTGATAGATCTTGAGCTTCTTTTATGGCTGTAGTCTTTGGTTCCCATTTGGATTTGGGAAGACTTATCAAGATCTTTCTTACTTTCTTTTCATTTGAGATGTGTTTTACCAGAGAATCAAGATTGTTGACTATGTCAGTAAATCTCTTGAACATCTCTCTGATGGATTCATCTCCATTCATCTTGAATAGCTCATATTTCCTGAGAAATATGTTGATGTTGGTCTGCTTGACTTGACTGGTTCCTTCAAAGGTTACCACAACTTGTCCCATATTTCTTTGGCTGTCTTGCATCAGAGTTCCTGTTAAATTCATCTGCACTCAAAGCACAATACAATAAGTTCATAGCTCTATAGTTCTTTTAATATTGTTCTAATTCAGAAGTAGTAAGTAAGTCCTCTGTCTTGGGGGTTTTAATCCCATCTTTTTCAGAGTAGAATGTATGAGGACCCTTCTGAATGATAGTCCAAAGTTCAACATCTTGATCAATGATGAACATTTTCATCAATGCTTTCCAGTGGAAAAATTGTCTCCACAGAATAGAGGAGGTCTGTTCGCAGCTCTTCCCTGAGAGAAACCACCATCACCTACAATACTCATGATAGCAGATGGTTAAATCTATACAGTGATACAAGCTCTGATACTAATTGAAAGCGGAGTAAGCAGGTAGAAATGCAGTACAAATACTCTAGAAGGGGGAGGGGTTGAATAGAGTATGCCAACTTTTTCAAAACTTGCTAGAATAATAGATTCTGTGAAGTAGTGAAGAAGTTTAAGGCCTTGAAACAAGTTTCAAGCCTTTGAAGTGGAAAACTGATTTGAATAAGACAGACAAGTCTATTTCAAGGCCTTGAAAAGAGTTTCAAACCCTTGAAATAAAACTAGATTGAAAGCTGTGTAAACCAAAGTAAAAGAGAGAAAGATAAATGCAAGCGAAACAGGATATATAGAGTTCAGTCCACTTGGACATACGTCTCTTCTCCCTGCAGGATTTTCAACACAATTCTTATTAATCAAAAGTTAAGCCCTAGATCTCAAGCACAGAGATATTCCTTACTCTGTTACAGCTTGTGGTTATCACTAACCTATCTAGTACATTCTCTAGCTAACTGATTAACTAAGAATTATCTATTGTTCACCTTGAAAAATCCTTGAGAATGAGAGCTAGAAGTAGTATATGAATGATATACAAATTAAGTACAGACCAAAAGAACTTAGGATCTAAAACTGCAGTGAAAAATGCAGTGTTCTTCTGAGATATGGAATGAGAGAATGATATGCTTCTTTGATGCTTAGTAATCCTTGAATGTGTCTTTGTTTTTCCCCGTTGAGTTATGTATCAAATTCTTTGTATTGAGCTCCATTTATACTGCTCAATTGATCAGCAAAACTTCCTGATTTTCAGCAACAAACTTCCCTGTTTATAAGGTAACAACTTTGACTTCTCTAATAGTCTTCTCTAACGGATAGTTGATCATAATATTTAAAGATATTGAGCTGATCTTGTCTTTAAATGAATTGAGAAGCTGTCATGAGTGTTCGATTGATCACAGAATCACAATCTCTCAGTATTTACTTTCCTGCAAAACTCAGGTTAGGAAACCAACTCTGCAAAATAGGAAATGAAATTTCCCTGCAAAACTAAGTTAAACAGATTAAACAAATGAAGTCTAAGAGAATCAAAGCTTTTTTTTCATCATCAAGTAATAACAGATCAATTATAGGGGTGAGAGAATTAGAATAAGATCAGAAAGAACTCTCCCTCAGCATATGCATACAGGTCAGACAGTTTCAAAACTTTGAATGTTAATTCAAGGCTTTCAATGTTAATTCAAGGCTTCGAAAACTCTTTCAATGCCTTGAAATAGCTTTGCTATTTCAATCATGTGAAACCTGTGAACTTACACATTATGAGCCAATCACTCCACCCTGATGTGGTGACCATGATGGCGACCGTAGGCATTTTGTCGACTACCTAAATGACGTTTGTGTGGCAACTAGTCGGATCTCTAACTCAGGCGACAACTACTCGATGACTCTGAAGTGCACACGCTCTATCTATCCCATATAGTTCACTATTACTACACCTCGTTGTGGTTAGTCTTCTCTATTGGAGACTACCATCGAGCTCTCTCCAGTATTGACTCTATCAATTTCCCTTTCTCAATTTTTCTGTTTTTTTAACTTTTTCATGGATTTTGAAAATTTTATGATTTTTAGATTTTTCAATAATAATCTACATACAATGCAAGGCTAAACTCTGACGTGGTAGGTTGATTCAAAGAAAGAAAATGTACTGACCCAAAAATTAAAAAGACTAAAATAAAAATAAAATTGAAAAAACATGCAGACGTGACAATGCAGACATTACTTCCACCCCCACACTAAGAGGTGACATTCTCTCATGGCTCAAAAAATCTGGCGCATAGTCTGGATCATCAGTGGTGTTTCTTGATTGATGACCGGGTGTCCGGCCCGAACGGGAGCTCGACAACCGGTGAGACCGGGAGCTGGAACGGATTTCAAACTGGTACTCAGCCGAGCCACTGGCGTGCTGACTCGACTTGCCTTTAACCTACCAACTAGTAGCATAGTCATTAGAGTAAGTATCAGGAAATGTAACTAGTGGCGGAACCTCAAACCCCACTCTCCTCCCTAATGCACGCTGTTCCTCTTGCAACCTAGTGATAGCTGCCACTACAACAGATTTGTTGTTTAGTGACAATATTTTTTGTCACTAAATGTCATTTTGTTGTCACTAAAGACTTCAGTGACAAAATTTTATTCGTCACAACGTTGTCACTAATAATATGCCACTAAAGAGCCAAGTGACAAAAGAAAACTTGTCACTAAAATATAAGACTTTAGTGACAACTTTGTCTTGTCAAAATATTTAATGACAAGTATTTTTTGTCACTAAAATAGAACTTTTTGTGACAATATTATAACTTGTCACTATGCAATTGTCATTAGTGACAACATTTTTTGTCACTTATTGAAGCATTCAGTGACAACATTTTTCTTGTCACTCTGCTCTAGTAATCAGTGACAATATTTTGTCACTTCTGTGACAATATTTTTCAATACCTGAGAGTGCTATTATAATAGATATAACATGCTTTAATGTCAATATTTTCTACACCAAACATACAATTGGAGCCCTGATTCAACCAAATCCATCACGCAAAACGGTTACCAGAAAAGTCTTACATTGAAGTATCATTGTCAAGTCTTAATGACTTCACTTACATATTAAACTTATACAATATTGGTTTCTTCGTATCTATCCTATTACACCAACTACTATGATAAGGAAAATAGAAGAATTGCCATTCCTTTGAACCTGAACCAGGTCATTTCTCTCTCTCTTTAGTCTTGAATAAATCCTCTAGCAATAACAAGTCGAGTCCAGATCGAGTCCACCCGCTTATGTAAACATGTCAGCATTGAAAGCTTCATCCCTGCATTATGAAGTTGATAAAATTGAACATCCATCATTAGACACTTAAGTCCCAGAATATGATTGAATAGTACGGTAATTGAGTTGGGTGACTATTACTATCATGATTAGAGTCAATCATTTCAGAGTATTCATAGACCAAAGAAGGTGCATGATCTTCGCACGAGTTCATCAAATGGGATCTCAAAGCCATTAGATCAGTACTTAATTAGCACATACAAGAGGAATGTTCGATTCACATTGAAGTCTATGCAATGATTCTGATAACAGAATGTCAAATTTGAGTCTTGCTCAATTAGTTTTTCCAGGTTCCAGCTTTAAGAGGCAACATACTACTGAATTAGGCATTCCCCTGATCTAAAATAGTTCATATATTGTTTTCTATGTTAAGTTCAATGGTTTCCCATATCCACATGCCTTTTACTATTCTAAGGTCATCGAACTGATACCTCATCTTGTACTCATGCATGTTACTTCCAGGTTGTTCTGACCAATTCCTTTGGCACTTTATCCTTTCAGTTACTTAATAAATTCAATAAAACCTTCTTATTTTAGCTACCATACTGCTTATACTTCTCTTAAACTCCATGAAGATGCTATGTTTGTTTTTTCTTTCATTTTCAACGGTGAAATCTGACATTAGGCTAATCGAGATGACAATATAAAATAAAAGTCATGATACATAGAATGAGGCAACATAAATAATTAATTGATCATTCGAACACGAGAAATGCATTTCATCAAATGGGCAATCAAAGAGAATACTACTGCAACACTAACTGGCCAGGTAAACCATCATCTGTTTAACAATAAATATTAAGACTTGCATTGACATTTTGGACTGGACTACATAGAAAAGAGGAACATGTTTAAGCATATCACTACTCCTTTGACTGGTGTGGCAAACAATCATATTTTAACAGAAGTGAATGGTTGTTATGTTTTCCTCAAAATGGAGTCTTTTACGTCAATGTATATCAATTTTAGCCGATTCAGCGAATTTGTGTAAGATATGTAAGATATGAAATGATTAAAACAAAAAAACTTATCTTATGTTGTAAAATATCACGCACAAGGACTTCCTGATTCAGATTGAAGGCTATCTAGTACAAGATGTATATCATGCACCACTTCTCCAGAACCTACCTCAATAGGTATTGCTCATTCAGTAAATCAAGAGTCTTCTCAAGCCTTGGAATTGGGCATTGGACATAAGTCGCAACCTCCACAACCTAACAGAGGTATGCTTCTTAGACTAAGAGCAATCAACATTAGCTACAACACTTACCATAGGAAAATTCTGCTCTTCAAAATCAATCGCATTTAGGGAGTTCCTCAGATAGTTTGGTATACTCTTCCACCCTTTGTTGCCAAATCTAAGAATAAAGTTTAGGGATAAACGTTTAGTATACTCTTCCACGCTATCTTAAGAGTGTATTGAATCCTCATGAAGAAGCCCACATTAATTTGAGAAAAACAAATGAAAAGGATGAAAAAATTAGGGATGCATGATGATGTCACTCTAGAAGACCTTATCTTCAATGGTAAGGAAAGTCCCTGGATCCACATATGGGGAAACCTTACCTACTTGTGATCCTTCAAGAAGGTCAGTGTATGTGCTTCTAAAAATTTAGTGGGATTGATAGTACTATGGAGCACACGACTTGCACAACAGTTTCAGGTGGCGTCTACACCACCTTAATCATGCACTAGATCAATAAATGGCCAGAACAACCAATGACAACCTCATATAATGATAACAGAACTCAACCTGTGAATACCAATGTTACTAACGCTCTGTATGCGGACTCACAGTGCATCACTACATTGAGCCAATCATATTTAGGAATAAGGAGATTCCCTCAATCTCAGAATTCACTCTATTACTAAATGAATCCTAAAAAGGAGTTCCAAAAACCGAAAGGGGATCTGGTAACATAGCAACAATATTCAATAAAAAAACAACCAAATATTCAAACAAATTGAATCATCTGCGTGGTGGGCTAGACCTACCCGAGGACCATTATCAATTTCGATTCAATTTCTCCCCCAAATCGAGTGTTCTTTGGTCGCGATTATCAAATAATTTGAGAATTAAAGCTAAATCGCATAATCAAAATCTCTGATTTTGGCATATACTGCTGTTAACATGTGTTGTGGAGTTACCTTGCTAAGATCCGGTGAAAGAGGGAGATTCGTGCAACAGACGGTAGAGATAACAACTGTTAGTTCCTCTGTTCTCGTAATCGATGGAGTGGAGGCGGTGGAGATCAGAACTGTTAGCTTCCTTCCCTTCTCTTACATCGGTGGTGTGGAGATCTTGAATCGGTCGTCGATGATTGTTAGGCATGATTCACTGTAAATTGCGGCTAGGGTTTGATAAAAGTCAGAGCGTGAGAGGGGGGAGGGTGGGAGGGAGAGAAATCGATGGTGGAAGAAATGAGGTTAAAAAGATTTTTATACCTGGGAAAGTTTGGTTATTGTATTTTGACCACCCAAGATTTTTAAATTTCTAAAAAAGACCCCGCTACACAATTAAGTGACAATTTCTCATATATTGTCACATAACACCCCCCATTTTGACAATATTTGAATTTGTCAGTAAACATCCAATTTAAGTGACAACTTTACTATTGTCATTAGCTAAGTTGTCACAATTGGCATAATCTCTTGTAGTGTGCCCCGTGAGCCTTAGTCGCCTTTTTGTTGGTTCTACGCATGTGGCCTATAGCCTTGAAAATCTTCTTCAACATTTTACTAATCTTTCCCCCATGATTTATGCTCAGCCCTAAGGTCATCTAACACCTCCTCAATTCGGTTCAGTTGTCGTCGCATTGCCGACATATGGGGTGTTCCAGTCTCTGTGCCTGCTGTCCTACTAGGTCTTCCAGTCAACAGACTTTCTGATTGATAATTAATAAATTATTATCTTCTCTTCGAAAATAAACCTTCAATAAATTTAAATTTAAATTACAATTCTAGTTTGAATATCTTTAAGTCTTCAATTGTAAATATGTTAAGTTACGAAGGGCAATGGAAGAAATTGAGTAAAATAATTGAACATGTACACTTTTAGAGAGTAGTATACGTAGAGGAAATACCTCTATTGCTTTTTATTTCAACATGAGCTTATAAAACGAGTAGTTTCCATCTCCGACGGGTAACACAGCTCCGATGTTGCTCGTCGGATCTCTTGCCCCCTTTGCCTCTAAGCCTCGCTAATATTATCTACAACCCAGGAAATCTTCACCCAGGTTCAGTCCCCTCGTCAACCACCAAGGCTTCCGATCTTTCTCAAGATCTTCTTATCCTCCCATCGGTTTTTTCTCTAGCCGCCTAAGCTTCGATCTCCTCTGAGATCTCATACTTTTTTGCGGCATATTCAAGTCCAAAAGCTCTGTTTTCCTAGGGTTTCACGATTTTGAGGTTTTTCTATGTTGGCAGTGGGTTCTTTTGATAGTATAGTTGAATACTTTGTTTTACTATGAGTTTGTTTCTGTTTCTTTATGTATTTTTACTCCTGTACTCCTTGGTGGTTGGTTTGTGTTGGCTTTATGCTATTTTACCCCGTGGTATAAGCCTCCCAGAGGCCAAATTAAAACAGGGATCACTTACTCACTTCGGCAGAGGTTTCGTTCTAATGTTTCATGCTTCCTCTTTGTTCTTTGGGGTCTCTTACCTCTCTATCTCTGTTTTTGTTTTTTGATGTTGTGTTGGGACACTGGTGTTTTTCCTTTTGCCGTATTGCTACAAGCCTATGTCAGGCCAAATCAAGAAAGGGTATTTTATGTTGCAGTCATTTGATGCAGAATAAAGAGGAGGAACATGATGATGTTCACCTTCGGTGATGATGAAGGCTTGAAGCTCTCAAGCGGTAAGCCTTTATGAGGCCAAATCAAACAAGGGCTTGTTTTTTTCCAATGGTCCTCCGCCGATGCCGTTGCCGACGCCGACACCACCAGTTTCGTCGTGTCGTGTTATGCACCGCCACCGATTGTGGCTCCAAGCAGTTGGAGATATTCATCTCTATCGGTTAAGGATCATGTAGTTGTTCGGTGGGCTCAAAGCGGTTGTAATGATGTGTTTTGCTAGTATTTGGTTTAGTCATGTTAGGGTGTGTTTTTTGGTTCTGTTGCATCTACCTAATACAGTTAGGTCTTACTTTTACACTGCTGGTACTCCGCAATGGCGATGAAGACCTTCAGACGTGTTTTATTGTAATTAAGATCTCTCTGTACTTTTACTCTATTAATGATATTTCTTACCTTTGATAAAAAAAACATTTAAAACAAGTTTACTTACAAATTCACACGATCATATGTAATAACAATAGACCATGCGAATAATCGAATTCACGTACACCTTTACTGCATAGTAAAGTTTCACATCAACGTACATGGGAAAATGAGATACAGACATGACATTTTCAGAGGTCACGGATCGAGTACAAAAGAATAGATGTTTGCAGTCGTAAAATCGTAATCATCAGCCACAGATTGCTGGGATTGGTTGAGCCCTGGCCACAGGATTTTCTGTTGTAACTCTTTCTGAATCATCCTCCATCTTCACAACAAATTCGTCGAAACATTCATCGATGGTCCGAAAAGACTCGTCAGGATAAAGATTACCTACTTCAACTTCATCTGGACGGTCAATCGAGAAAACTTGGCAGCCCTTGATGAAAATGTCATGGGTGAACGAAGCAACAATACTTTGTGGGATTATGTTAACTGTAAAAATGATTTTAATGTCAAATTTATTTAAATTGATGTCAGACTGATTTCAAAATGTGTAAAAAAAAAGAGAATAATTTATCTCAAAAACCAAATAATTAAAGTGTCTAAGAGAGACCTTCTGCTGCGGCTAGTAGGTCGTCTTCTGTGACAATAACCCTGGGGAGGCTACGGCCGATCTTTTTCTCCCATAGACATGCGAGCTCGTTAATATTAAGGTAATTGCAGGGTGGTCTGAAATGAACAGTCTTGTTGCAGGTGCGAATGTCGTCCACAGCTTTCATGGTGAACTTTCCGATATCAGATCCAGCTACAAAATAAGCTGAACCAATAACATAGTTACAGTTATGCATGTTCCAAAAACAATACAACTCTCCAATGGGACTAATGACTTTTTTGCCATACTGTGTCCTATCCTTTTTCTTTGATATATTTTTTTCAGTCTTAAAAATGAATTTCCTCTGAACAGAAAAAAAAAAGTTAGTATTCACCTATTAGCTCACAGAAATTCATATTTGCATTTATAGTGCCTTCCTAAATTACACCAGTATTATGGAGTAGTCTGGATTACAACTGTCCCCTGTATTGTATATTTTTGTAGAAGACATAATTATTTGCTTAATTTAGAAAAGAGTTAGGTGCGACAAGAGTTCACCAAATACAATTTAACAATAACATACAGATCGATTGACTATGTTTTTAGAATTGTTTAGCATGTCTATTCGGGGATTAAATCTACACAAATATTATTTGCTTGGTTTACCTTTGACACTGCCGTCACCGTAGATTTGGATCTGATCCAACGGCGGGATGACTTCCGATGGGTGTGTATTGTCATAGTACGGCCATGATGCAATAGAATTGCAGCAAATGTAAGTGAAAGGTACACCGGACTCCTCAATGAGACGGCGGACAGCTCGCTTCTCATTGTACATTGTGAGCCCGGGTTCGACCGGATCAGCCCTGTCAATGTCATGCCCAAACTCTGATGGCAAGAATCTCTACACAAGCAAGCATTATTATGTTAACAATAACTGCAATATAATTAGTGTTGGAGTAAGAAAATCAAACTTCCAAAAATTACGTAATACTAGTTCAAGAAAATAATTATATATTTTCACAATGACCAAGTAATGAAATCAACTTTAGATTCGTAAAACTAAATTTGATGTTGAATACCGAAAAATTTAATGTAAAACTTTCGCTTAGACTGATCTGATAATTTCTATTGTTTCTGAAAATAATTAGGAATACGAGATTTTGACAAAATCAGTGAAAACTTTGAGGGTAAAACACATTTTCACATCCCCAGATTTGACACAAGCACACATTCAATTTCCCTTTTAGTTTGAGAAATGATACATTCACCTCTTCGGTGTGCCAAACTTCAGGTCACTTGCAACCCTGATTTTGACTTTTATCTTTCAAGTTCTATTGGACAATCAATTTTGACATTTACCTTGACCGTACCAACAGATTTGATGGTACGAACTAGACTGAGCTGGTCCAGTATACTATCTCCTCCAACAGCTGATATTACCACATCTATTTCATGGCCTCTTAGTGTCCTTTCCATAAAATCTTCATCACTAATGACACCCTGCTAACACAAAGCAAAAATCTCAGAATTATGTGTGTATGTGTGTGTGAGAGAGAGAGAGAGAGAGCGAGAGAGAGAGAGAGAGATTTACACGTAAGATGATAGCTCCTTTGTCTTGAAGGGATTTGGTCTTGGAATGGTCAAGTGACCGGACTAGAACAAAGGTGGTCCGGCCAGAACTGAGGCTAGCTTCAGCAATGAACTGACCAATGAACCCGGTGGCTCCAATTATAAGAACTCGTCCTTTGCCTGGTGGGGTTGCCACTGTCATCCTTGACCAAAAGGAAAAAAAACAACAACGTTGTTTGTATGTTGGGCTGTATATGAAGCTTTTTGAAACTTCTATATGCATCATTCATTTATACATAGAGAGAGATAATTTGTTATGTCCTTGATTAGTTCACTTCTCACCTACCGTTCATACATATTATACGAAGTAATTCCAGCTATTTCGTTAATCAAATAATAATATAAATGTTTATACCCAAATAAATCCTTATTAGTAGCCAAATACAATCAAATTAAATATTGGGGGCTGTTAGTTGCTGAGCCATCGTCTTGTCACTGTTAATAGATAAATAGCTGAGTCTATCAGTTCCCAACTACCCTTCAAATTATGATGGAAGTGTGATAATTTGTAGACTTCATCCTAGTCCTTTTAGGGGCAGGCAATAAATAAACTTTCCTCCCATCAATAATGTTGAATCTCAAAACACTCAGGGAGGATTATACTCTTAAGTCTTAAACTGATAATAGTTCCACACATTTGAGATCTGTTTTAGGAAGACAAAACTAATCCTCGCAATCTAGGAATGTTACCCAAATGAGGGAAATTACATTATAGAAGAAGAAGATGGGAGTAATCGGAGCCAAGATTTTGAATTTGACGGGTTTAAATTATACTCACATATTAGTACTCTATTTTTTGATCTACTTCATAAATATTGGATGAATTACTAACTACACTGCCCTTTGTTAGGTTCATATATGTGCAATTGAAATAACGTAATTAATCTGTGTAAATCTCATTTGCGATTTGTAACAAAGTAAAGTTTACTCACACTAATATTTAGGAGCATAGGTAGTTAGTTATACATTCTCAGTTAAGTTTATGATCAGGCTTAGTGTTGAAGTTCATGAGGTGAATCGAAATTGTCAATTTGTCTTAGTTGCAGACGAAATGAAGGAAAGAGGCAAAGAGAGATCGGATTATGGTTTCTTATTACATGACGAGGACAAAGAAAATCGTTGAGCGTACATACAAGTTACAACGCAAACAAAAGAAACATGCCGGAACGCGCCAACAACAGCTTACCACGTAGTTGTGGACAGACGCTAAGTAGTAGCCAAATCATATTAAGGATAAGACGCCGTCTACATACCTAGCGACGTTGTTCTGCTTAAAAGGAAATTATTTAAAAAGATGTCTCTTTAAGTCTTCTTACGACAAACCACCTCACGAACGATGAAAGGAAAGTAAATAACATGAGTATCTAGCATGGTTCTCTAGCAAATTATGCTAACTACGTCCACGACGAAGAAGAACCTTTTATTCAGCAAGAAGAACGAATTGCAATACTGCATGACACTACTGGAACACAGAGATTTGTATCTATAGTCCATTAAAATTCCCGGACCAACCTAACCCACAAGAAAACAACTAATTTTCGTCACCAAGAATCATTCGTACGAACACACACTCCTTTCGTACGTATACCTTTCGCTCGAAGGAGCAGATGGCCATTCATGTTCGTACAAATGGGTTAGGGATACATCCTCTTTGATGCTCTTTCGTGATTTCTCCATTCAAGGCTATCTAACGAATCTCTACATTGACTTGAATTCTCTCTCCTAGAAACAACTCCTCCTCTTCTCATAACAAATTTACGCCTTCTCTCTCTTGTGAAATAGACTCACTAGATCAATCACAGGACCCGACAACCCCAAAAGACTTCAACAACTCATGATATTGAGCAATCCAGGCAATGCTGGAACTTGCTCTCCAAAACCGGCTTGGTGAGCATATCCGCGAGGTTTCCAGCTGTCCCCACCTTCTTAATCGTGATCATGCTCTCGTTTATTAATAAATGATACATGACATCACTGTGCTCGGTTCTTTCATGGTGAGCCTGGTCTTTAGTCAAGCATATCACAGTCAAACTATCATAGTAGACTATCGCTTGATCTTGATGTAGGCTCCTTTGTTGCTTCTATAAAAGTCATGTATCCTTTGTTGCTTATATCAAAGTCATGTACTCTGCTTCCGTGGTAGAGAAAGTAATTGCCGGCTTTAGAGTCACCTTGCAACTCATAAATAAACCTCCCAAAATGAAAACATAACCATTCATAGATGTCCAGCTATCGATGTCACATGCAAAGTATGAACCTGAGAACTCATCTACCAAGGCATCGTGATTGTCTCCATAAAAAAGACAAATGTATCACGTACTCTTAAGGTACCCGGATATGCGCTTCACCGCCTGCCAATGTTCCCTTCCTAACTGAGCCGTAAAACGACTTATCACACTAACATCGAATGCTAAGTCTGGTCGAGTTCAAACCATAGCATATATAGAACTTCCAACTGTGATAGGATATGGAATCTGAGACATGTATTTCTTCTCCTCCTCGGTCTGAATGGTGTACATTCATAGCTTGTTGTGGGATGTCATAGGGGTATCTATAGATTTTTCTTGTAACATCCCAAACTTGTTTAATATCTTCTTGATGTAACCTTCATGTGAAAATAAAAGCTTATTGTTTAAGATCTTCGCACTAAGAGACCTATTCAACTCCTGAAGATCAGCCTTATTCAGAGTTGTAATTAGAATATCATCCACATAAAGGACTAGGTAGATGTATGAACCGCTAGGCTGAACCCTGTAGTACACACAACAACTATACTCACACTTGTAATATACAAGCGGCAACATATAAATACCAAACTTCTTGTACCATTTCCTTGGAGACTACTTAAGTCCACATAAGAATTTCTTCAAGTTGCACACATAGTCTTTCTGGAAAATCGGAATCCTTCTGATTTGCTCGTGTATATCTTCTCTTCCAACTGACAACGTAGGAAAGCTGTTTACACATCTAGCTACTCTAGTTACAAGTCCTGGTGTTCAAATATTAACAGTCGAACCCTAATCAATGTAGGCCTGACCACAGGTGAGAAAATATTGTTGTACTTTACTTCCGCTCTCTGAATAAAACCCCTTGAAACCACTCTTTGCATTATACTTTATGCCCTCCAGAGCTGTAACTCCTTCATTTCTTTTGAGAACCCACTTTCAATTGACTAAATTCCTTCCTGCTAGCAATTTTACAAACTCCCATGTCGATTTCTTGCTAAGAGACTCCATATCTTCTCCCACTGCATCAATCCACTGTGCTGACTAAGATCCTAAAACTGCAGCGTTGTAGGTAGACGGTGTTGGAATATATGCCCCAGAGGCAATCTTATTTAGTATGAACATTACTTTTCGCTAGAATATTCGTTCTATTATTTATGGAGATATTTAATATAATGAAGTCCTTGGATTGCAAGTTTGTTGTTTATTTTAAATATATCTAGTCAATTATATTGATTAACAAGACGATCAAATATAGACTAGTATGGGGTTGGATTGATATTGAGATATCACGATCCAACACATGGGTATGCATTAGGAGTAATGGCATACTGTATTGACCCATAACGAGAAGTGAAAGTGTGAGTGTGCAGGTGGTAATGCAGCTAAAATACTCTAGAGAGGGGGGGGGAGGGGTTGAATAGAGTACGCTAACTTTTTGCAAACCTTGCCAGGAAGATGAAATCTTGTGAAAACAAGTGATGTTCAAGGCCTTGAAAACTAGTTCAAGCCTTTGAAAGAGATACAGTTTGTACTAAAGCAAATAAGCCTTTTTCAAGGCCTTTAAAAGAGCTTCAAACCCTTGAAAAACAGACAGTTTTGAGAGATGCAAGAACTATGAAAAAGAATTAATTGGAAATGCAAGAGACAAATGATCTATAGAGTTCAGTCCACTTGGACCTACGTCTCTACCTCAGGGATTAGATCCCTGCAGGATTTTCAACTAAATTCTTACTAATCAAAAGCTAAGCCCTAGATCTCAAGCACAGAGAATTGCCTTACTCTGTTACAGCTTGTGGTTTTCCCTAACCTATCTAGTACCTACTCTAGCTAACTGATTAACTAAGAATTCTCTGTTGTTCACTTTGAACAATCCTTGAGAATGGAGATAGAAGAATTACAGAAATGATCTACCAATAAAGCACAATGCAGAAGAACACTTAGTGTGTAAAAAACTGCAGTGAAGTATGCAGTGATCTTCTGTGAATGGATTGGGAGAATGATGAACTTCTTTGATGCTTTTCAATCCAGAACTCTTTCTCTCTTTTTGACCATTGAGTGTTGTGTATTTTTCTTCAGAATTGAGTTCTATTTAAACTTCAAACAACTTTAAATATCTTCCCTGATTTTCAGCAACAAATCTCCTATTTTGTAGGCAACAAACTTTGACTATTTGAAAATCTTCTCCAACGATTAAGTGATCACAATATTCATAGATAATGTCATGATCTTGCATTTTAATAGGTTGAGAAGCTGTCAATTCATTCAGATCAAACACAGAATCATCTTCTTGATTATTTCCTTCCCTACATAAGTCAGATTAGGAAACAATCTCTGCAAATTTAGGAAATAAAATCTCATGCAAAACATAGTCAAACATATGATATTCTATGTTCAAACGAGTTAGAATGATTTTGTCTTTCATCATCCAATAATAGTAAATCAAGCATATGAAGGATAGAAAGGAAATCAACTCAGGAGAGTTTGCAGAAAACTCCCCCTGAGAGCGTTCACACAGGTTAAGCAGTTTCAAGGCTTTGAATCCAGTTTCAAGGCCTTGAAAATAGCTAAGCCTACGAGAAATGATTCAATACTTGGAAATCTGGTTCAAGGTCTTGAAATAGTCAGACTATTCCAAGCCTTGCACAACCTGATCTTACATGAAGGCTACATACAAGTTATGTAAAGTCACAAGCGCTTATCGTAGTGACAACAGTATTGTCATCCTTAGACTTGAAGTCACTAGATCCTCTAGTTGTGGATTATTGTGTTTTGACATCGTCAAACACTACACCGTAACTGAGTAGTAATAAAGGCGTTCGTCGGATACAATAAAAAAGAAAGCTTAGAGATGGTAGTGGTGTAGATAGAATTTGTCCCTCCTACATAACGGGAAGATATCCACGGCTACTCGAGGGATGGTGCTCATAGAATGTCTGGCCAGACTTAGATAAATCAATATAGGATATGGATGTTATCTGCATGGATGAGACTATTCCCAAGATCGAGAAACTAGATTGGATATACGAGTGTGACTTGTATGTCTCGAGTCCAATCTCGATATAGAGATAAAGGGATGAGACAATACTTTCACAAGGTATTTCGGATGACTATTTCTATTCGTTGGATAGCATGTATGTCTTGCTAGAGGCCGCTCCATGTTAGTAAATAGTTACTACCAACTAAGTAGAAACCTATGAGGTCACACTCCCTTTGGATTAGACCGGACTAGGGAAGTAATTAATATGATAAATTAATTAGAAGGATCAATACGCAATAGCTTGCAAACTTAGCAGGACTAATTTGCAAGATGGACTAATCTGTACATGAGAAGGATTAGGATATGGGGTTTTATGCAGTCAATAAAGAGTTACTGGACTATATAAAGCACTCCTAGCTTCCTTCCCGCATAACTTATGCTCATAACATATTGAGTGGGAGAGAGAAGAAAGGATAGAGAGAGATAAACAAAGAGGGCCGAACCCCCTTTGTCGCCCCCTCACCCGTCGACCGAACAAGGAAGGCCGTCCCATTCCTTTGTCTCGTTTTGCGTGATTTTTGATCTTCTTCCTCTTTTTCCTTCAATCCTAGCTAGCACAAAAGGTTTGAAGGATCCAGATTCAAATCATAGGAGTGGAATAGCCATAGAGACGTGAACACAATTTCACGTGAGATGTCATCAAAGGAGATCCTACAGGTATTTGATACTAGTCCCTTACTATCGTTACGTAGTCTCTTCCTGTGATCCTTGGAGGGTCTTGATCGGATAATTAATTGTTTATTCCGCTGCGTATCCATGATCAAAACCCTACAATGGTATCAGATCCACAGGTCGTAGAGCATAACGTAGTGTATGTGTTACGATTTAAGTAGTTTTACACTTTAAATTGTTGTTTATTGCGTAAAACGGAAAAATCAAGCACATTGATCCAATTTGTCAATAATACAACTAAATAATATCTAATATTATATAGGATGTAAGGATTAGTGAATTTGTATCACAAAGAATGTGAATTTTTGGATCTTGGTGGCTAGGGTTTGGGCACATGCTTGGAAAATGGGTTTTTTCAAACATGGAAACAACAAATCTCGGGAAACAAGACAAGGATTTTTTGGAAACAACTCCATAAGGAGGTTCGACCCCCTTAGGGACCGCTCCCCTTGCCTTGCCGCCCAAGCTAGTGTTAGAATTGGGCCCTAGAGGCAATCAATTTATTGTGACAAATATGCGTCTTTACGATTCATTATGCTATAGGTATGGAGATATGATAACATGAATAAAGTCCTTAGAATATAAATGTTTTATTCTTAAATATCCCTAGTCGATTATAATGATTAATAGGACAATCATCTATAGACTAGTATGAGGATGGATTGATATAGAGATATCACGATCCAACACATGGGTATGCATTAGGAGTAATGGTATACTGGATTGACCCATCTCTAAGAATCATACATACAAGTTATGTAAATTCACAAGTGCTTCTCGCGGTGACAACGGTATTGTCATCCTTAGACTTGAAGTCACTAGATCTTCTAGTTATGGAATATTGTGTTTTGGTAGCGTCAAACGCTACATCGTGATTGGGTAGTCATAAAGGCACGTATTAGACACAATTGGAAGCAAGCTTAGATATCGTAGTGATGTAGATAGGATTTCTCCTCCCACATAACAGGAGAAAATATCCTAGGCCACTCGAGGGTTAGTGCTTATAGAATGTCTGGCCAGACTCAAATAAATCAATATGGGATATTGATGTTATTGGCACGAATAAGTCTGTTCCTAGGATCGAGGAATAATGGATTGCATATACGAGTGTGACTGGTATGTCTCGTGTCCAATCCGGATATTGAGACAAAGAAATGAGACAATACTTGCAAAAGGTTTGTCATGATGACTATTCTATTTGTTGGCTGGAATGGATGTCTTGCTAGAGGCCGCTCCATATTAGTAAATAGTTACTACTAACTAAATAGAACCCATGGGGTCACACGCCATATAGGGGTGAACTAGACTTGTGAATTAATTAATTAATATGATTAATTAATTAGAAGGATCAAATCGCAACAACTTGCTAACTTAGTAGGACTAATATGCAAGTTGGACTAATCAATGTATATACATGATTAGGATTTGCCAAGGTGGACTAATTCATGTAGAGAAATGATTGTGATTAATTTTAAAATAGAACTAATCCATGTATGGACATGATTATGACTAGTTTGCAAAAGGGTTTATTTGAGTAGGATTAGGAGAGGGGTTCTTTATGTAGTAAGACAAGTAGTTGTTCGACTATATAAAGAATACTCCTAGCTTATATTATTTACACACATCTACATACTTGGAGTAGGAGAGAATAAATCTAGGAGAGAGAGAAAATCCCAAAGGAGGGCCTGACCCCCACCTCCTTGGGACCGCCCCCTACCCCTCGGCCTCACAAGGAGGTGCCGCCCACCTTGTTGCTCTGTGTTGCGTGATTCTTCCTCTTCCATTCTTCCTAGCTATCACATAGAGTTGGAAGATCTAGATCTCACCTCTAGGCGTGGATGAACCGTAGAGACGTGACGCTTTTCGCGTTTGAAGTCATCAAAGGAGACCTCAAATGTACATAACACAATTCTCTTACCATCGTCATGATTTCTCTTCATGTGATCTTTGGAGGGTCTTGATCGGATAAGTTTATTATTATTCCGCTGAGTATCCATCATCAAAACCCTACAGTGGTATCAGTGCAGAGGTCGTAGAGCATAACGTGGTTTATGTGTTACGATTTATGTAGTTTTACACTTTAAATTATTGTTTATTGCGTAAAACGGACAAAGCAATCATATAGATGCAATTTGTCAATGATTACATCAAACACGAACTAAATTTATATGGGATGTAGGAATTAGTGAATTTCAGAAATTTTAGGATCTTAAATCTAGGGTTCTTGGGCATCCAATTAGAAAAAGGAGTCTTTTTCAATTAGGAAACAACCAAACTTGGGTAACAAGGCAAGAAGTTGTTTTGGAAATAACTCCTAAAGGAGTTTTGGCCCCCCCAGGGGACCGCCCCTCCTTCCTTGCCGGCCTAGGCTCGGCAAAGGGGCCGGGGCAGCCCTAGCGGCCTAGCCGTGTGGGCTAGGGGGCGGCCGGCCCAAGGCCATTGGGTGGTCCTTTTTTGGAGTTCGACCAAGTGTTGGTGGGCAATCTTGGACCGTCTTGACCCCAGTGATCCTAAAATCAACTTGAAATTGACTAAGCCCGTTAAAAATTGGTTTTAACTGTTTATGTACAATTCGTATGGTGATTGGATATGGCCTTAGATGTGGTTTGTTGTGGATGTTTAATTTTATGGTTCGTTTACGGCCGGCGAGCTGATCAATTTGATGTAATAATTAATTAGGGTTTACTGCCTGCGAGTCGATATTTTTCTCAACTTGTGAGATTTATTTTATTTAGTATAGATGTTAGCTAGTACTAGATAAAATTGATAGATAGCCAAGATTGAAGAAAAGAAGTCCAACGAATTAAAAGAGCCACAACATGGAGCATGGGGCATTCCACAAGGCTATGAAGGATGGACCAAAAGATGGAGGCACATGAAGATGCGTTTTTCATTCTAGGGTTCATAGATATTCTCACTGGCTTGAGAATGTCTTAGTCTAGGAGGCAATATCCATATCACGTTATTTTATGTTTTGTGGATGTTTACTTTATTGTCTTATTATTGTTGTTGGTGTATGGATGATACATGCAATTTGATAATAAGATAATTAACAACCCGAATCTTTATTTGGAGTTGTGCCCAAACTCAAATAAGTAGATCAGTTGATATCGATCAACAAAAAAATTTAAAATTGAAAATAAAATACCTCAATATAAATATTGCGTTTTTTCCTTCTCGTTATCGAGGCACTCTTCACAATCATAATTATCAAGCTCGTGCATGCCAAAGCAGGGCGACTTGATTTGTCATGATTGTGTTGTGATGGCAAAAGCAAGTAATGTGCAACTGTCTAGGTAAGAGGTTAGACGCAAGTAGGTGATTTTAATAAGATTAAAAACCTATAGGCAAACAATAAGGAGTTATTTGCCCAATTGAACCAAGAGTTGCATGGGATGCAACTGGAAATAGTTCCTACCTAACTAACTAATTTTGGGTGACTTGCCAAAGCAAGCTCAAAAGAAGTGAAATATGGATCTTGGCCCACTAGAAAATATAATGATATTTTCCGCATTAATATGGAGGGTTATTAATCCGAGAAAAATAGTGGGAGCTATGTTTGACAACTTAAATCCTTGTTGAATATAGTTATACGTCACAATGCTTTGCATAATCCTACTGTGTTGAATACCCATGGCATTAAACAAATAATAACGCAACTCTATGTCCATAAAATGGACAAGCTATCTGAAATATATTTTCTACATTGGTATAAAATTGAGAATTGTTCTCAAATAAAAGAAAAATTGTTGCACATTGTAGAACATAAAGTTCTCTTCCCACCAACTACCAAAACACACCAATGCCTAATGGAAAGGAACATCAAAGAATAGTTCTTTGGATGTGACTTGCCTCATGTTAGCTACCATGAACTCTGAGATTTGGAAGCAAGATGAGAACATGAAGGCGTATGATATGATCATATATTAAAAGAAGCTCTTTCAAAGACCAAGCTAGACATGAAAGGTTTGAAGTGTTGCTCCACTTTGCGTTATACAACTAAGCTAATTCAATATGATTGAAATATTAGTGAATGGGTGTTATATATGAGATAGATAAAGAATAAAAGTTATTCACCCAAGTGGACCAAGAATTGCATTGGATGCAATTATAGTTTTGTTCAAAGTTGATTTACTCAATATGATTGAGAATCACTAAACAAAGCACTCATAAAGGGCTTAGGAAAAAACTTTTAATGTTTAACAGCAGGGGTAAAGGCAAAAGGTTTGCGCTGACCCCATGTGTATACAACAAGCTTGTTGCTAAAACCAAGTTTCCTTAAATTCCCATAGGTGGTGTTGAGGAAGAGAGACTACTCAAAAGTACCTCGATGTATAATAAAGGAATTTTGAATTCCAATTTTGGTATTTTGTTATAGAAGACAATGTGTCTATCTCATCATTGTGAGTATATGATACTAGATGAGGATCTCACATTTATAGAAGTGTGGAGGATCTCAAGAGATGAAGACAGTTGGATAAGGATGAAATAAACCTACATGTGGGGCAATGAAGCAAGGGGTTGCTGAATTAGCCGTAGAGATGATCTCTACCTTTCTGAAATTATTCATGAATAAGACAAAAGTGATTATGTCCCTGCTATGAGTAGGTTCATTATCATAGTTTCTTGTTTGTTCAAGAAACCTCTCTATCATAATAAAGGACAAAAGTTGTTCCATTTATTCTGATATGAATTATTGTAATGCATATTGTCAAATGGATTTTATATCCTTGATCATGATAATTTCATCTATAACATTAATACAAAGAGGTTTGCATATAATTATATGAACTTCACTTATATTTAGCATTATCGTTTAGGCCACATGAATAAGAGATACATATTTAGAACACCATATGGATGGATTTCTGGAACTCATTTGATTATTGAGTCATATGAGACATGTAAGACTTATGTATTAGGAAAATATATGATCTTTTGGGAATCATACATGTCGATGTATGAAGGCCGCTAAGAACAAATTCTAAATGTGGTTTTCAGTACTTCATCATATTTACTGATGGGATCAGAGAAATATGAATTTGTGTATCTTATGAAGAAACAAATCAGAATCCTTTGAATTGTTCAATGAATTCAAGAATGAAGTAGAGAACCGGCTTGGCAAAAGTGTTAGGGCTGTACGATTGGATCGTAGAGGAGAGTACTTGAGCCAAAATTTTGACAAGCATCTATGGGAGCGTTCGATATGATCCAAACTCGCTCCACCTAGCACGCCACATGGGTTTGGCGTGTCTAAGAGGAGAAATCGGACCTTGTTGGACACAGTTCTGTCCATGATGAGTCAAACAGAACTTCGAGTTTACTTTTAGGGGCTATGTTCTAATTACTGCAAATTTCTCCCTTAACCTAGTTCCATTTAAATCAATTATGAAAAAATACCATATGAGATATGGACTAGGAAGTGTCCTAGTATGTCGTTCATAAAGGATTTGGGTTATGAAGTTTATGTAAAGGCATTTACAGATAAACTTGGACCCAAGTCGGAATTTTTTTTTGTGGGATATCCTGAAAGGGATATTATTTCTACAATCCAATCGAGAAAAAATTGTTTGTTGCTCGAACCACAGTGTTTCTAGACAGAGAGTGTATCTAAAAGAAACAGTGGGAGGACAGTAGAACTTAAAGGAGTTCAAGAACCACAACAGAACATTGATCCCTTTGATGGAACGTGAGCAGGATCACAAGGCGTTGTGTAAATACCTACTCTGGTAACACAAGAACCTCGTAGGTCAGGTAGGATATGTCAAGGGACTAGAGAAATAAGGATTTCTCATATCCCGTGATATACTGCTCATCGAGATAAGCCTACAACCTATGAGATGGTCACTTGTGGGCCATACTCTCATAAATGTCTTGGAGCCATAAGATACGATATGGAATCCGTGTATACCAACAAAGTATGGACTTTGCTGGAACCACATGAAAGGGTAGGACCCATAAGGTGCAAGTGGGTTATGATAAAACCAACATGGATATTAATATGATTTCTTTTAAGGGACAACTGGTTGGAAAAGCGTTTCATGTGAGTTCATAGTATAGACTATGACGAAATCTTTCCCCAGTCATGATGCTTAAATCCAATCACATCTTGTTCATAGCAATCTGTCTATAGATTGAGTCAAGCTTCTAGGATTTGGATTCTTGGAAATGATGATGCAATTAAAGGAGTTTGATTCCATCAAAAATGAAGATGAGACTTGTGTTTAAAAGAAGGTTAGTGGGACCACAGTTATTTTTCTGGTCTTGTATGTGGAGACATTCTAAATATTGAGAATGATGTCCCTACTTTGCAATCTTATTTAGATTGACTAGAGAATTAAATCTTCAATGATAGACTTAGGCAAAGAACCCTGTGAAGATCTATGGAGATAGATCAAGATAGTTGCTCAGCTTAAGTCAAAGTGCATATATTGGCAAAGTTGTTGAAATGGTTCAACATGTATAGAATATGGATTCTACCTATGTCACATGGAATAAGTCTTCGGAAGACTAATTGTCTTTTCCAATTAAATTGGGAAGGGGACCGCGTGAATAAGATTCACGAGATATTCTATGTTATGTACTAGGCCAGAATGTCATATGGTATGACACAAAGATACCAGTCAAATCCAGGTGAGAGTCACTGGATAATTATAAAGATTACCCTTAAGTACTTGAGAAGAACTAAAGGATGTGATAAATGGAGGATAGGAAGAGTTTACTATAAGGGGTTACAGTGATGCGAACTTCAAATCTAACAAAGAAGATTTCATATTATAGTCAAGTTTTATGTTTTGCACTAGTGGGAGGGACTGTGAGCTGGAAAGGTTCCAGGCAAGATTCAGTCACTGATTCTAACATTGAGGATTGAGTAAATTATTGAATGAGATGCGCTGACTCAAAATATTCAATCTCAATCAAATTGTTGATAGAAGAGATGTGAATATTTTCAAAGTACCAGCGGATATCTCTCCTACCATGCCCTATGCAGCGTAAGCATGGAGGGACATGCTATGTCAATAGGCATATGATGCAGGAGATTGACTCTTGTGTAAGTGGGAAACTTTTGGAATTGTGCTCTAGAGGCAATGAATTTATTGTGACAAATATGCAGATTTACGCTTCATTATGTTATCAGTATGGAGATATGATAACATGAATGAAGTCCTTAGAGTATAAATTTTATACTCTTAAATATCCCTAGTCGATTATAATGATTAAATGGGATAATCATCTATAGACTAGTATGGGGTTGGATTGATATAGAGATATCATGATCCAACACATGGGTATGCATTAGGAGTAATGGCATACTGGATTGACCCATCTCCGAGAAGTCTACATACAAGTTATGTAAAGTCACAAGTACTTCTCGCGGTGACAACAGTATTGTCATCCTTAGACTTGAAGTCACTAGATCTTCTAGTTGTGGAATATTGTGTTTTGGTAGCGTTAAACGCTTCACCGTGACTGGGTAGTCATAAAGGCGCCTATTGAACACAATAGGAAGCAAGATTAGATACCGTAGGGATGTAGATAGAATTTGTCCCTCCCACATAACGTGAGAAAATATCCTAGGCCACTCGAGGGTTAGTGCTTATAGAATGTCTGGCTAGACTCAAATAAATCATTATGGGATATTGATGTTATTTGCACAAATAAGGCTATTCCCAGGATCGAGGAAAACTGGATTGGATATACGAGTGTGATTTGTATGTCTTGTGTCCAATCTGGATATTGAGACAAAGGGATGAGACAATACTTGCACAAGGTTTGTCATGATGACTATTCTATTTGTTGGCTAGAATGGATGTCTTGCTAGAGGCCGCTCCATATTAGTAAATAGTTTACTATCAACTAAATAGAAAATATGGGGTCACACGCCATATAGGGGTGATTTAGACTTGGTAATTAATTAATTAATATGATTAATTAATTAGAAGGATCAAATCGCAACAACTTGCTAACTTAGTAGGACTAATATGCAAGTTGGAATAATCTATGTATAGACATGATTAGGATTTGCCAAGGTGGACTAATTCATGTAGAGACATGATTATGATTAATTTGCAAAGAGAACTAATCCATGTATGGACATGATTAGGACTAGCTTGCAAAAGGGACTAATCCTTATTTGAGTAGGATTGGGAGAGGGGTTCTTTATGTAGTAGGACAAGGAGTTGTTGGAATATATAAAGAACACTCCTAGCTTATATTCTCTACACACATCTACATACTTGGAGTAGGAGATAATAAAGCAAGGAGAGAGAGCAAATCCCAAAGGAGGGCCGAACCCCCCCCCCCCCCTCCTTGGGACCCCCCCTACCCGTCAGCCTCACAAGGAGGTGCCGCCCACCTTGTCACTCCGTGTTGCGTGATTTCTTCTTACTCTTCCATTCTTCCTAGCTAGCACATGGAGTTGTAATATCTATATCTCACCTCTAGGCGTGGATCAACCGTAGAGACGTGATGCTTTTCGGGTTTGAAATCATCAAAAGATACCTCAAAGGTACGTAACACGATTCTCTTACCATAGTCATGATTTCTCTTCCTATGACCCTTGGAGGGTCTTGATCGGATAGTTTATTATTATTCCGCTGCGTATCCATGATCAAAACCCTACTTCTAGGGCACTACCAAGGCCTCGGGCCGGCCTAGCGTGCGGCTTGGCCGACCGGCCCAAGGCCGTGCCTTGGTCCTTTAGGGTTTCTTCCAAAACATGGAAGACCATATTGGACTGTTTTAACCCTATGACATCCAAAAACAATTAAAGTTGGATTTTCAATGTTTATATGCTTTTGGCATGGTGATTGGATATGGCCTTAGGTTGAGGTTTGTTGTGGATGTTTAATTTTGTGGTTTGTTTACGGCCTGCGAGCTGATCAACTTAATGTAATAATTAATTAGGGTTTACGTCCTGCGAGCCAGTATATTTTTTCTCAACTTGTAAGATTTATTTATTTAGTTTAGATTCTAGATAGTACTAAATAGAATAGATAGCCAAGATTGAAGAAAAGAATCCCAAAGAATTAAAGGAGCCACAACATGGAGTATAGAGCATTCGATAAGGCTATGGAGGATGGACCAAAAGATGGAGGCACATGGAGATGAGCTTGCTATTTTTGGGGTTCATAGATATTCTCATTGGCTTGAGAATATCTTAGATTAGAGGCTATATCCATATCACATTATTTTTCTTTTGTGGTTGCTTATCTTATTGTCTTATTATTTTGTTGGTGTATGGATGATGCATGATTGATAATAAGATAATTAACAACCGGGATCTTTTATTTGTGAGTTTTCCCAACTCAAGTAATTAGATCAGTTGATATGGATAAATAAAAAAAAAAAAATTAAATTGAAAAGAAAGTCCCTCAATTACAATATTGCGTTTTTGCCTTCTCCTTATTCAAACACTCATCATGGTCATAATGTCTCAAATTCGTGCGTGCCAAAGTAGGGCGATTTGATGTAGGGTTTTTGAATCATGGATGCGCAACGGAAACAAAAATAACCATGCAAAACCCTCCAAGGATCACAAGTCAAGAGACATAACGATGGTAAAGGAAGAAATCAATAACACACCTTAGGGTTCTCCTTTGATGACTTCAAACGCGAATTGTGTCACGTTCTCTATGGTTGATCCATGCCTAGAGTTGATTCCTAGATCTCCCACTCCTTGGTGCTATCGCGGAAAGAGGAAGAGGAAGAAGAATCACGCAAAACGAGACAAACAAGGGAGGTCTCGGCCTCCTTGTGGCCGACGGGGAGGGGCGGCGAGCTCCTAGCTTGCTTGCTCTTTTCTCTCCTTTTGTTCTCTCCCACTATTTTTATGTTCAATTATGAGCATAAGTTGTGGGAAGGAAGGAAGGAAGGTCCTTTATATAGTCCAACAACTCCTTGCCAACTACCTAAAGGACTTATTCTAGTCCTACTAGAATTCAATTTAGTCCCTTCCTTGCAAATTAGTCCCTACTAAGTTTGTAAGGTTTTGCAAAGTGATCATTCTAATTAATTAATCATATTAATTAATTCCCAAATCTAGTTCAACTCTATATAGCGTGTGACCCCATAGGTTCTATCTAGTTGGTAGCAACTATTTGCTAATATGGAGCGGTTTCTAGCAAAACATCCATTCTAGCCAACTAATAGAATAGTCATCTTGACAACCTTTGTACAAGTAATTGTCTCATCGCTTTGTCTCTATATCCGGATTGAACACGAGACATACAACTCACACTCGTATATCCAATCCATATTTTCTCGATCCATGGGAATAGCCTTATTCGTGCAAATAACATCAATATCCTATATTGATTTATTTGAGTCTGGCCAGACATTCTATCAGCACTATCCCTCGAGTGGCCTAGGATATTTGCTCCCGTTATGTGGGAGGGACAAATTCTATCTACGTCTACTACGATATCTAAGCTTGCTTCTTATTGTATCCAGTACAAGCCATTATAACTACCCAGTTACGGTGTAGCGTTTAACGCTACCAAAATCACAATAATCCACAACTAGAATATCTAGTGACTTCAAGTCTAAGGATGACAATACCATTGCACTGCGAGAAGCGCTTGTGACTCAACATAACGTGTATGTAGCCTCTCGGAGATGGGTCAATCCAGTGTGTCATTACCCCTAATGCACACCTATGTGGTTGATCATGATATCTCCATATCAATCCGACCCCTTACTAGTCCATAGATGATTGTCCCATTAATCATTATACTGGACTAGGGATATTTAAGATAAACAACACAATTGTAAATCTAAGGACTTCATTATATTAAATATCCAATAAATAATAAATGAATTTCTAGCCACAAATAAATTCATACTAAACTAGATTGCCTCTAGGGCATCTATTCCAACAGTCTCCCACTTGCACTAGAGCCAATCTGGCGCATCTCGTATGCCCATACTCCTAGTGTGCCCTTCATGCTTCCACTGCGTTAGCGGCTTTGTAAGCGGGTCTGACAGATTCTCATCTGTAGGAATCTTTCATATCCGAACGTCTCCTCTATCGATAATATCTCGAATCAGATGAAACTTCCTGAGCACGTGCTTGGATTTCTGGTGCGACCTGGGTTCCTTCGATTGCGCGATTGCCCCAGTGTTGTCACAGTACAACTCGACTGGATCCGCAATGCTAGGAACCACACGAAGTTCAGAAACAAACTTTCTGATCCAAACAGCTTCCTTTGCTGCGCCATTTGCAGCAATGTACTCAGCCTCTGTTGTAGAATCAGCTACCGTCTCTTGCTTGGAACTCTTCCATCTCACCGCTGCTCCATTCAGGCAAAACACATATCCCGACTGTGATCTAAAGTCATCTTTCTCAGTTTGGAAGCTTGCATCAGTGTAACTCCTTACACGCAACTCTTCCTCACCTCCAAATATCAAGAAAGCATCCTTAGTTCTTCTCAAGTACTTTAGGATATTCTTGGCTGCAATCCAGTGACTCTCACCTGGATTGGATTGGTATCTGCTTGTCATACTCAAGGCATATGACACATCTGGCCTAGTACATAACATGGCGTACATGATAGATCCTATGGCCGAGGCATAGGGTATTCTACTCATGCGCTCCTTCTCAATCTCATTGGAAGGACAACCACTCTTCGAAAGAGTGATTCCATGTGACATGGGCAAGAATCCCTTCTTGGAATCTTGCATGTTGAACCGTTTCAACACCTTGTCAATATATGTACTTTGACTTAGGCCTAGCAACCTCTTAGATCTATCTCTATAGATCTTTATACCGAGTATGTAGGCTGCTTCCCCTAAGTCCTTCATTGAGAAACACATCCCTAGCCAATCTTTAACAGATTGCAGCATGGGAACGTCGTTTCCAATGAGTAGTATGTCATCTACATACAAGACCAGAAAAGCTACAGAGCTCCCACTAACCTTCTTGTAGACACAAGACTCATCTTCGTTTCAAATGAAGCCAAACTCTTTGACTACTTCATCAAAACGTCGATTCCAACTCCTAGAAGCTTGCTTTAATCCATAAATGGATCGTTGCAGCTTACAGACTTTGTTGACTTGCTTAGGATCCTCAAAACCCTCCGGCTGTATCATATACACGTCCTTGAGGAGATTCCCATAAAGGAATGCTGTTTTGACATCCATCTGCCAAATCTCATAGTCGTGGTATGCTGCAATCGCAAGTAGGATTCGGATGGATTTGGTCATAGCGACTGGTGAAAAGGTTTCATCATAGTCAATACCATGAATCTGCCTGAATCCTTTAGCCACCAATCGGCCCTTATAGGTAATCACATTACCATCCATGTCAATCTTTTTCTTGAAGACCCACTTGCACCCTATGGGGCGCGCCCCTTCGGGTGGTTCCACAAAAGTCCATACTTTGTTGGTATACATGGATTCCATCTCGGATCTCATGGCTTCTAGCCACTTCTGAGAGTCTGGGCCACTCATGGCCTCCTCATAGGTAGTAGGCTCATCATATATGAGCATCGTGTCACCGGAATCGGTCACGAGAAGTCCATACCTCTCGGGTTCCTGGCGCACTCTACTAGATCTACGAAGCCTTGTGTTACCTGAACAGGTTGCTCCACAACCGTTTGTGGTTCCTGTTCATGTTCCATAATCGGTTCAGTGATTTGTGGTTCTTGAACCTCTTCAGGTTCTACAATCCTCCCACTTGCTTCTTTATAGACAAACTCTCTTTCTAGAAACACGCCGGTCCGAGCAACAAACACTTTGTTCTGGGTTTGATTGTAGAAGTAGTATCCCTTAGTTTCCTTAGGATACCCCACAAATTTGCACTTATCCGATTTTGGACCTAGCTTGTCTGATTGTAAACATTTTACATAGACATCAGAGCCCCAAATCCTCATGAACGACAGTGTGGGACGCCTCCCACTCCACATCTCATATGGTGTCTTCATGACTGGTTTGGATGGAACACGGTTAATGGTGAAAGTTGCACTTAATAGAGCGTAGCCTCAAAATGATAATGGAAGATTGGTTTGACACATCATAGATCGAACCATATCCAATAGGGTCCGATTCCTCCTCTCGGACACGCCATTCCATTGTGGCGTTCCGGGTGGAGTGAGTTGGGACACGATCCCACACTCTCTAAGATAGTCGTCAAACTCTTGGCTTAAGTATTCTCCTCCACGATCCGATCGTAGAGCTTTGATACTCTTTCCAAGTTGCTTCTCTAATTCATTCTTGAATTCTTTGAACAATTCAAAGGATTCGGATTTTGCACTCATAAGGTACACAAATCCATATCTACTGTAATCATCAGTAAATGTAATGAAGTAGACATAACCACCCCTGGCAGGCGTGGCAAATGGCCCACACACATCAGTATGTACGAGCGCCAATTGCTCACTAGTCCTCTCACCTTTCTTATTGAAAGGGGACTTTGTCATTTTTCCCAATAAACAAGCCTCACATGTCTCATATGATTCAAAATCAAATGAGTCTAGTAATCCATCCTTATGGAGTCTAGATACACGTTTCTCATTTATGTGGCCTAAACGACAGTGCCATAATAAGTTGGATTTAAATCATTTATTTTAATCCGCTTGGTATTAATGTTGTAGACAGGATTGCTTAGATCAAGGACATATAGTCCATTAAATAATTGCGCACTAAAATAGTGAATATTATTCAAATAAAAGGAACAACAATTGTTCTTTATTGAAATAATAAAACCATCCTTGTCCAAACAAGAAATAGAAATAATGTTTCTGCTCATAGCAAGCACAAAATAGCAATTATTTGATTCTAAAACTAATCCTGAAGGCAGAGATAGCTCGCACACGCCTATGGCCAATGCTGCAACCTTTGCTCCATTCCCAACGCGCAGATCTACCTCTCCTTTAGCCAATCTTCTACTTCTCTTTAGATCCTGCATATTTCGACAAATATGAGATCCACATCCAGTATCTAATACCCACGATGTAGAGACAGTTAAATTGACATCTACAACAAAAATACCTGGTGGTGGAAGAACTATTCGAAGCCTCTTGTCCTCCAGATATTTTGGGCAGTTCCTCCTCCAGTGTCCAGGCTGACTG
The DNA here is from genome assembly GCA_023055425.1 of Linanthus parryae. NCBI lineage: Eukaryota > Viridiplantae > Streptophyta > Magnoliopsida > Ericales > Polemoniaceae > Linanthus > Linanthus parryae. The sequence goes on along the minus strand of JALGPY010000002.1, from coordinate 132,713,582 downwards.
CAGTAGTGACACTCACCTTTAGTCACACCTTTGGAAATGCCACCAACACGCTTAAGGGCAGGTTCCTTGGACTTGGCAACTGTCTTGCCTTTGCCCTTGGAGGATGAGGCAAACCTTTTGCCCTTTCCTTTCTGCACCATCATGATGGCCTTGCCCTTACCCTTGTTGATGCTCTGTTCAGCTGTCCTCAACATATTGAGTAAATCTGGCAGTGTTTCACGATCTCGTTCATGTTATAGTTCATGATGAACTGTCCATAACTCTCGGGCAACGGTTGCAACACGAGATCGGTTGCCAACTCTTCGCCGACCGGGAACCCCAGTCGGGCGAGATTCTCCTAGTACCCGATCATACGGAGTACATGGGGTCCCACCGGGTTCCCTTCTACCAGATGGCACTTGAACAGTGCCTTAGAGACCTCATACCTCTCTTCCCTTGCCTGCTCTTGGAAGAGATGCTTTAGATGCTCGATCATATCGACATCATTCATGTTTTCGTGTTGCTTCTGAAGCTCAGAAGTCATGGTGCATAGCATAAGGCAGGCCGCATCATTAGCGTCATCAACACGCTTTTGATACGCCTTTAGGGCAGCAGGTGTTTGGTTCTCTGGACCTTCTGGAACATGCTCCTCTATTGCGTACAGTTTCTTCTCTTGCTTGAGAACAATTCTCAAGTTTCTGTACCAATCAAGGAAGTTGGTTCAAGAGAGCTTGTCCTTCTCAAGGACAGATCGTAGGGAATGTTGTGAACTCGATGAGTTGTTTGCCATTTGGAATTCTACAAAAGGAAAATACGCAAGTTTTAGTATTTGTGAATTTTTGACTATATTCAATAATGGCTAGTTTATCAAATATAGCTCCCACTATTTTTCTACGGATAAATAACCCTCAAGATATTAATGCGGAAAATATCCTTATATTTTCTAGTGGGCCAAGATCCATGTTTCATCTCCCTATGAGCTTGCTTTGGCAAGTCACCCATAATTGGCTACTTTAGGTAGGAACGATTCCAATTGCATCCCTTATGCAACTCTTGGTTCAATTGGGCAAATAAATCCTTATTTATCAATCCATATGGATAATCCCAATTGATTGCCTCTAGGTTTCTTAATCATATTAATTTCCTAGTTGTGTTCAACCTCTTATTTAAACAATTGCACACGAGGTGTGCCATCGCATTCCATCATTATGAACCAAGTCGCCATGCTTTGGCACGCACGAACTTGATAAATAGTGATGATAATGAGTGTTTAAATAACGAGAAGGCAAGAACACAATATTTGAATTTTGAGGGATTTTAAAATTCAATTTTAATTGTTTTGTTGATCAAAATCAACTAATCTATCTATTTGAGTTTGGGCAAAACTCCAAATAATAGATCCGGGTTGTCTAATTATCTTATTATCCTAATTGAATGCATCATCCATACACCAACCACACAATAATAAGACAATAAAATAAACAACCACAAAACAAAAATTAAACGTGATGTGGATATGGCCTTTTCTAGACTAAGACAATTCCAAGCCAATGGAATTATCTATGAACCCTAAAAGCAAACACATCTCCATGAGTCTTGATCTTTTGGTCCATCCTTCATAGTCATGTGGAATGCTCCATGCTCCATCTTTTGTGGCTCCCTCTGGCTTTGGGCTTCTTTTCTTCAATCTTGGCTAACAATCTACTTTATATAGCACTAGCTAACTTCTACACTAAATAAAATAAATCTCACAAGTTGAGAAAAAAAAATGGCACGCATGCCATAAAACCCTAATTAATTATTACAATTAATTTATCAGCTCGCAGGCCGTAAAACCAAACCACAAAATTAAACATCCACATCAAACCACATCCTAAGGCCATATCCAATCACCATGCGAATTGCACATAAACAGTTAAAATCCAATTTTAACGCGCTTGGTCAATTTTAATTGATTTTATGATTTCTAGGGTTAAAACGGTCCATGGGCCCAACAATCAAATTGTCCGGGCCCAAAAAGGTGAACCACAAGGCCCTAGGGCCGGCCCGGCCCATAACCCATGCGGCTAAACCGCGGGCTAGGGCCGCCCGGCCCCTAGGGCGGTCCCCTAGGGGGCCGAACCTCCTTGAGGGAGTTGTTTCCAAAACAACTCCCTTGCTTGGTTCCCAAGTTTGGTTGTTTCCTTATTTTGGAAGAAATCCTTCTTCTCCAAGGATGCCCAAACCCTAGATCTAAGATCCTAAAATTTCTCAAACTCACCAATTCATGCATCCAATGCAAAAATTAGATCTTGTTATGAAATTTTATTGACAATTTGCATCCCATGCTTGATTTGTCTTGTTTTACGCGATAAACAATCAATTTAAGGTGTAAAACAACTAAAACGTAACACATAAACCACGTTTATGCTCTACGACCTGTGGCTATGATACCAATGTAGGGTTTTTGAATCATTGATGCGCAACGGAAAAAAAATAACCATGCAAAACCCTCCAAGGATCACAAGTCAAGAGACATAACGATGGTAAAGGAAGAAATCAATAACACACCTTAGGGTTCTCCTTTGATGACTTCAAACGCGAATTGTGTCACGTTCTCTAAGGTTGATCCACGCCTAGAGTTGATTCCTAGATCTCCCACTCCTTGGTGCTAGCCCGGAAAGAGGAAGAGGAAGAAGAATCACGCAAAACGAGACCAACAAGGGAGGTCTCGGCCTCCATGTGGCCGACGGGGAGGGGCGGCGGGCTAGGGGCGGCAAGCTCCTAGCTTGCTTGATCTTTTCTCTCCTTTTGTTCTCTCCCACTCTTGTTATGTTCAATTATGAGCATAAGTTGTGGGAAGGAAGGAAGGAAGGTCCTTTATATAGTCCAACAATTCCTTGCCAACTACCTAAAGGACTTATTCTAGTCCTACTAGAATTCAATTTAGTCCCTTCCTTGTCAATTAGTCCCTACTACGTTTGCAAGGTTTTGCAAAGTTATCATTCGAATTAATTAATCCTATTAATTAATTCCCAAATCTAGTTCAAATCTATATAGCGTGTGACTCCATAGGTTCTATCTAGTTGGTAACAACTATTTGCTAATATGGAGCGGTTTCTAGCAAAACATCCATTCTAGCCAACTAATAGAATAGTCATTGTACACGTAATTGTCTCATCCCTTTGTCTCTATATCCGGATTGAACACGAGACATACAAGTCACACTCGTATATCCAATCCATAGTTTATCGATCCATGGGAATAGCCTTATTCGTGCAAATAACATCAATATCCTATATTGATTTATTTGCACGAATAAGGCTATTCCCATGGATCGAGAAGCTATGGATTGGATATACGAGTGTGACTTGTATGTCTCGTATTTATTTGAGTCTGGCCAGACATTCTATAAGCACTATCCCTCGAGTGGCCTAGGATATTTGCTCCCGTTATGTGGGAGGGACAAATTCTATCTACGTCTACTACGATATCTAAGCTTGCTTCTTATTATATCCTGTACACGCCTTTATAACTACCCTGTTACGGTGTAGCGTTTAACGCTACCAAAATCACAATAATCCACAACTAGAATATCTAGTGACTTCAAGTCTAAGGATGACAATACCATTGCACCGCGAGAAGCGCTTGTCACTCAACATAACGTGTATGTAGCCTTCTCGGAGATGGGTCAATCCAGTGTGTCATTACCCCTAATGCACACCTATGTGTTGGATCATGATATCTCCATATCAATCCAACCCCATACTAGTCTATAGATGATTGTCCCATTAACCATTATATTGGACTAGGGATATTTAAGATAAACAACACAATTGTAAATCTAAGGACTTCATTATATTAAATATCCAATAAATAATAAATGAATTTCTAGCCACAAATAAATTCATACTAAATTAGATTGCCTCTAGGGCATCTATTCCAACATTTGATTCATCATGACATGGTGCGATGGCACAAGCTAGTAATGTGCAACTGTTTGAATAAGACGTTAAACACAACTGGGTGACCTTAATAAAGATTAAAAGCCTAGAGGCAATCAATTTGGATCATCCATGGGATGGATAAACAAGGAGTTATTTTCCCAATTGAACCACGAGTTGCATGGGGATGCAATCAGAATTGTTCCTACCTAAATATCGAATTTTGGGTGACTTTCCAAAGCAAGCTCAAAAGAAGTGAAATATGGATCTTGGCCCACTATAAAATATAACGATATTTTCCGCATTAATACGGAGGGTTATTAATCCGAGAAAAATAGAGGGAGCTATGTTTAATAATCTAGCCATTATTAAATATAATCATTTGTTCATAAAATACTAAAACTTGAATATTTCTAATTTTGTAGAATTCCAATGAAAAATAACTCATCAAGTTCATCACATTCTCTACGAGCTGTCCTTAAGTAAGACAATATTTCTGGAAAAAAATTTCTAGATTGGTACAGAAACTTGAGAAACGTTCACAAGCAAGAGAAGAAACTGTACGCTCTAGAGGAGGAAGTTCATGAGGGTCCGGAAAACAATACTCCTGCAGCCCTAAAGGCGCATCAAAAACGTGTAGACGACGCCAATGATGCGGCCTGCCTTATGCTTTGCACAATGACCTCTGAGCTTCAGAAGCAACACGAGAACATGAGTGTGTTCGATATGATCGAACACTTAAAGAAATCTCTTCCAAGAGCATGCAAGGGTTGAGGGGTATGAAGTTTCCAACGCGTTGTTCAAATATCATCTGTCAGAGGGAAACCCAGTGGGACCTCATGTGCTCCGTATGATCGGGAACTTGGAGAATCTCGCACGTCTGGAGTTTCCGGTTGGCGATGAGCTAGCTACTTATCTCATTCTGCAATCGTTGCGTGAGAGTTATGGACAGTTCATTATGAACTATAACATGAATGAGATCATGAAACCTCTGCCAGAATTGCTCAATATGTTGAGGACAGCTGAACAAAGCATCAACAAGGGAAAATGGAGGGCCATAATGATGGTGCAAAAGGGGAAGGGCAAATTGTTTGCATCTTCTTCTAAAAGGAAAGGCTAGGCAGTTGCCAAATCCAAGGAAACCTGCCCATAAACCTGTTGGTGGTGTTGCCAAGGGATTGAATGAGGGTGATTATTGATAGCACCTTTTAGGTTCTATAATTCTTTAGCATTTACCACATGTTAATATGTATTTGGAGAGTGTTTTGAGGCCAATGTTAGAGAATAAAGGTCGTTTTATCACTTGTTGTTCACCATGTGCTATATTGTTAGTCTGGGCGTTTTCTATGCATATTTCATGGTTATTTGTCAAATATAATCGCTTAGTATGTTTGTTAATGTTATTTTGGTAAGGAGGGATGCTAATCGGTTGATACGAGGCATGGAACGAACTTCGGAAACAATGGGAGCTCAAGTGGAGTCAAGAGAAGCCGAATTGCAGGAGCTTGGATGACCAGCTTGCAATATTTTGTTCATATCCGGAGTTCTAAAACTCATTTGGGGGTGAGAATAGTGCCATGTGAAAGAAGACTCAGAGAGCTTTCCATCGATAGGTCACAGAGCTAAATCGGAGTTCGGACGAAGAAGATATCACATTTTGAAGACAGGAGCAGATTTCAGGAGGTTTTTGTGCGATTACTGAAGACTTCTGCGGGTTATGATTCAAGAACGACCGAAGAAAATCATCATCATTCACGCCTATTGAGAGGCACGATCAAGGAGGAGAGCAAGGAGACTCCACTGGGAGCAACCTCAAGCACAGAGAAGAGCCCGGATCGCGCCAATCTTCCCGATTTCTAGCGTTAGATCTCTTCTTCCCTCTTTTAACCACTTGTATGGAGAAACTTTGTTGTGTTTCTAAGATTATTAGTAACTAGACGTTTTTCTAGGCTTCTCTAGAAAGCCTAGGGTTTATGTAGACACTATGTTTTCCGGATTTGAGACTTTGTTTCATGCTTTTGGATTTAGATTCATTGAATCAATTTTTAGTTTCTTGATATTGTTATTGAATCCAGTCTATTGACACGGCTAGATTATGATTTGATAATCATGAGACTTAGGATTTATTCATGAATCAATTTCATGCTTACTGTTAATTTCATTCTAGTTATTTTTCATATGCTATGCTTAATCCTTAGCAAGAACTGAGTGATCAACCAGACTTGTTAATTAGCTAGCGAGTGCGTGAGAGCGACTTAGACCTAGCTGTGATGAGATATGAACAAGAATCCTTAATCACGGAGACTTAGAAGAGAAGTGTGTAGGATTGGCCTTAGTGGGTAGATTCGGTAGGAGATAGTGAGGTGTGTAGGGTTTTGATTCATGGATGCGCAATGGAAACACAAACAAACATAACCCATGCAAAACCCTCCAAGGATCACAAGTCAAGAAACATAACGATGGTAAGAGAAGAAATCAATAACACACCTTAGGGTTTCTCCTTTGATGACTTCAAACGCGAATTTTGTCACGTTCTCTATAGTTGATCCACGCCTAGAGTTGAATACTAGATCTTCCAATCCTTGGTGCTAGCCCGGAAAGAGGAAGAGGAAGAAGAATCACGCAAAACGAGACGAAACAAGGAGGTTTCGGCCTCCTTGTGGCCGACGGGGATGGGCGACGGCCAAGGGGGGCGGCGTGCTCCTCTTTGCTTGCTTGCTCTCTCCTTTTTTGTTCTCTCCCACTCAAGTTATGATCAATAAGGTCATAAGTATGGGAAGGAAGGAGTGTCCTTTATATAGTCCAACAAATCCTTGCCAACTACCTAAAGGACCTATTCTAGTCCTACTAGAATTCAATTTAGTCTCTTCCTCGCAAATTAGTCCTACTAAGTTTGCAAGGTGTTGCAAAGTGATCCGTCTAATTAATTAATCCAATTAATTAATTCCCAAATCTAGTTCAACTCTATATAGCGTGTGACCCCATAGGTTATATCTAGTTGGTAGCACCAACTTGCTAATATGGAGCGATTTCTAGCAAAACATCCATTCTAGCCAACTAATTGAATTGTCATCTTGACAAACCTTGTACAAGTAATTGTCTCATCCCTTTGTCTCTATATCCGGATTGGATACGAGACATACAAGTCACACTCGTATATCCAATCCATAGTTTCCCGATCCATGGGAATAGCCTTATTGGTGCAAATAACATCAATATCCCATATTGGTTTATTTGAGTCTGGCCATACATTCTATAAGTACTATCGCTCGAGTGGCCTAGGATATTTTCTCCCGTTATGTGGGAGGGACAAATTCTATCTACGTCCACTACGATCTCTAATCTTACTTCTTATTGTATACGGTACACGCCTTTATAGCTACCCAGTTACGGTGTAGCGTTTAACGCTACCAAAATCACAATAATCCACAACTAGAATATCTAGTGACTTCAAGTCTAAGGATGTTAATACCATTGCACCACGAGAACACTTGTGACTTAACATAACGTGTATGTATCCTTCTCGGAGATGGGTCAATCCAGTGCGCCATTACCCTTAATGCACACCTATGTGTTGGATCATGATATCTCCATATCAATCCAACCCCATACTAGTCTATAGATGATTGTCCCATTAATCATTATACTGGACTAGGGATATTTAAGATAAACAACACAATTTTAAATCTAAGGACTTCATTATATTAAATATCCAATAAATAATAAAATGAATTTTCTAGCCACAAATAAATTCATACTAAACTAGATTGCCTCTAGGGCATCTATTCCAACAAGGTGTTCATGTGGTGGTAGTCTGAGAGGACATCATTCTGTGCACTGTCGTTAGCCTACTAAAACAGACCGGTAGATGTAGGTGGACCGATAGGACACCAAGTAAACCGTAATGTAGAATGACAAGAGACCGAGAGGAGATTGTCAGTACTATTACCCGGCTTAACTATAATAGGATTAACATGTTACTTTGATAATCCGCAAATCGTCTACTGCCCTACGTGATCTAGATATTTCCTAGTTTCTCCATATTTGTTTTAATAAAAAAAAATCCAAAAATATTAGTTTAGTTGTTATTTTAGTTCAGTCACCTGTTTGAGGGTGAAAAATGTTTAAATCACCATTTCTTCCTCCTTGTACTGTATTCTATGCTAATAACTAATTAAATAATCTCAAGCTTGTCTTCGTGGGATCGATAACTCGGGTTTGAAATACCAACCCTATATTACTTGACCGTGCACTTGCGCATACACGTAGAAAGCGTGTCAAGTTTTTGGCGCCGTTGCCGGGGAAACCAGTAGATTATTTAGTTAGGATTTAGTTTAGAGTACTTTTCTTTTAGTTTGTTTTAATTTGTTTCTATCTCTGTCTTCACGGGTTTCTTGTGAGTTTGTTTTTGCAGGAACATAGGAAGAAGGAGACGTAATGAGCATGTGGAGCGACGAGAATTATGTTGGGATCTCTAATTACCCCTACTATTGTGCTAAATGCAGAGTTTGGCACAATGGTGACACATGCTCAATGAATCGGTGCTACAAATGCAAGAAGTATCACAAGTATGAAGACGCATGCATATTCGATCCACCACAGCTTCATCAGCATCAAGAGGACTCATCAGCAAGCATGGAAGACTAGCACAATATTATGGGGAAGATCCAAGCGCGCATCACAAGGATGTCCCTTATTACAGATGAGCCACAAGAGGAGCCTCTACCATATGCCATTGAGCCCTTAATTGAGTCTCTATGGAAACCATCACAAGATGGTTTGGATGAACCTCATTGGCTACCGGCTGCCCTAGCGATGCAAAGGACACTGATGGCTAGGATGGAGAAAGAACGAGAATCCGCATCCCAAGCTGCAGTCATGGAAGAAGAGATACATGAGCCGAGAAAAGAATGCAGTGTCCATGAACCATTGGTGGACTCTACCATTTATGAGGACTCAGACTCTGATTTAGACTGGGGTGGTGTTGTGTGTCCAACAATAGAGGAGGCGATGCTCGATGTAAGTAAATCTCAAATTATCTTACAGCCTTGGCATGATTGGGATGACACATACATTGAGAGCTTGTCGGGTGCTGATAATGAAGCTGATGAAACACTTGTGATTGTTGTCATTGAGGCTTTGGAAATCAGCAAGTGTGGGGGTATAGATGAGATGCATGTGTCTAATGATGATCATTTGGCACCGAAGGAGTACCACTGGGATGATTTCTAGGAGAGAGATTCATTTGAGTCTAGTGATACTCTATGGAAGTTGATCAAGAAGAAAAAGTGCAAGATGAAAGAGTTTAACTTCCAAAGCTTTCCACCATGTCCTAATAGCTTGTGTGCTCGAGAGAAAAATCTTATCGAGAAAATATGGTGGAAGAAGAAGAAGTGGAGAGTTAAGCATCCTTCACTATCCTAGACGGTTGAGGTAACCGGGTCGATCCGTCGACCTTAAATTACAAGCGCTTCTTGGAAGGCAACCCAATGTAGAGTAGAGTTTGATATTTTGTTTCGTTTTGTTTTAGATTTTTCCATATTTTATTGTGAGGGGCGAGAGAGGGTTGTTTTAATATTTCCTATGCGTGTGCAGGACACAGGTACTGAAGAACTCTCCGGATTCCCATTCTTGATGCATGTGCACGATTTCGCACGCAAAATGAGGAACAACTAGCTAACCAGAAGCATTGATCTTGATAAATAAGCTGCTCGAGGTTGAGGAGTAGCCAATTAGTCATGAGGAGCATGGTAGCGAGTTGGAGTATCGGGGTTGCACGCATCGGAATTCGGAGTGAAAATAGAGTTCAAGAGCTTTGGAGGCGAGGTTCTTTGCACAAGAGAGATAATTTTAGAAGAAATGGAAAATTTATTGGTTTGGGAATTTTCTAGTCAGATATGGATTCTTCGTCGAGTATGGAGTCCATCGGTTCAAGAATCGCGCAAATCGGATGCCGGATGAAGAAGTTAGAGCAAAAACAAAGTGGTGAAGTCCAGTGATTTCGACCTCCATTTCGGGCCGAAATGGAGGCCTATTTCGGCCCGAAATAAAAACACCAATCTGTTTTGATTTTTCCCAGGCATTTCGGCACCCATTTCGGGCCGAAATGGGGGCCGAAATGGCCCGGGCTGGTCACTTTTTGGGGGTATTTTTTGACTCTTTGGGGGTGTTTTTGACATTTTTTGAGGATAGTAAAGGCTAAAAACCGACCAACAAGCCTCCTAACACCACACAATCGGATCAAACAGCTCCCAAATTCATCTTCTTCCTCTCCAAACCCTCAAGAACACAAACACACCCCTAACCCAAAACGCATCCAAATCGCAAAATTTACAAGATTAACTCTTCAGCTTTTGAGATAGTGATCGGATTGAGTGTGATGGAATTCAAAGAGGAAGAGCTCCAAGAACTTAAATCTTCCAATTCGTTTTTTTGGAGGACGATTCGGCCAAAACTCAAAGAGGAACTTAAGACGGGGACACCGAGGAGCGTAAGGAGGTACTCATGCCTTCACTAGCTCGTGTTTTCGAAAAATTTGGTACAATTTTCTCTCTCTCGGCTTTAATTATTTCTTCCGCACTCTTACGGCTTAATTTCTTGAAAAATTTTACTTGCTCATACTTGGATGATTGGATACTTGTTTAGCTCACTCCGACTAGACCCACCGGCCCTACGCTTGAGCAGCCGAGTCCTCTTTATTTCATCTTATATTTCGTTGAGGACAACGAAGCGCTTAAGTGTGGGGGAGTTTTTAGCTATCCGCTAGTTAGCCATTGCATAGCCTTGTTAGATGTAGTTTAGAAAGTCGCGTTTGCATGTAGATGTCGAGTCGGTTAGTTTTGCATGTGCACGTTTATTTTATGCATTGTATATTATTGTTGCACTTTTATTTATTGAGTCCACCTATCATACTTTGTTGGTTAGTCGAGTTGGCCACTTACATACAGTGTCGGAAAAAAAATAAAAAAAAAAAAAAAAAAAAAAATTAAAATTCAAGAGAAATCCTAAAAATTGTGTTTCTTTTTTTTTTTTTTTTTTTTTTTTTTTTTTTTTTTTTGAGAATGGGCAATTGAAGAGAGTGAGCGTGGAGAGGGCTTAATGATAGTATTCCCTAGGTAGTATGAAAATCTGAGGTGAGGTAGACACGCGAGAATATGGAGTAGGAAGGCTATAGGGCCAATGCATTTGAGAGTTGTGAGTAGCTGTCTCCCCAACTCGTTATCCTACTAGAGCTATACCGCCGTCACTTAGGTAGTCATCAACCCTCCTCGTAGTGGGAACGGAACAGCTATGCGAGTGATTTTATGGGGACCTCACGTCCCGTCTCCATCGCCTAGGTACACTAGTTACCCCAATTTGATCAATATACCCCTTTTATTCACAACCTCTAGCCTAGGAAGCTATTCCTTGTGACTTTCATCACTAGTTAGAATGGTCCCTTCCTATGCGTCATGATAGAGGGAGTCGAGTTAGGGAGGCTCGTTGAGGGTGAGCTGATGTTATTACATCTTGAGTGGATACTCTTACATGTCATCTTTTGAGGGGATGTGAGGGTGAGTTAGAGACTGCAGCACACTTCGGTGTGGCGGTGATTCGTGTCAGTACACCACGATCAAAGGTGGAGTGTCGTAGTGCGTGACATTTTTTTCGTACTATATGGGGTGGGGTTGATTGATCTTATAGGAGGACGTGCTTGTGCTTCAGTTACATTCTCTATATCTTAGGTGATGAGGAGGATTGGTTGGAATTAGCACGTGTTACATTGACTACCGGAGTTGCTCTACATCGAGTGTGGGGGTGTCGACATATATTGATTACATCATTTGATTGACACATTCCATCCCCACATTATCTATTGTGATATTTTATCTCCATGGATATTGTATCATCATTGGTGGCTCCATGTGCTTATTGAGAATGAAATTGAAATTGAAAAAAAAAGAAAGAAAAAAAAAACAGGAAATTGAAAGTGAAATGGAATAGGGAGCCGGAAATTAAGCTTCATTGTTCGAGATCACTTCTTCACATTTGTGGACGCGAGAACGGCGTTGCACCAAGATTGAGGGAATGAGGGCCGGAGTAGTAGAGTCGGTGGGGTTCCTTGGATTTTGGTGAGGGAGTGTGAGAATGGGTTTTCGTGAGATGTATCATGACGTCTAGGACTGCGCTTCTAAATATTCTATCCTACCCGTCCTAAGCCGTCAACAATTGAAACCCATGGATAAATAGCTCGGATGGTAAGTGCTAGGGATACGTTTGACGAGTGTGCGGACGCAACTTATTTTGTGTTTTTTTGTCTGACGAAACTGGCCGCAAGTTCTACCGATCACCAAATTGCCCATTCTCTAACAAGAAAAAAAAAATATGTTCTTTAATTCCTTGCATTGTACATACTTGAGTTTCATTGTACATATCATGTAGTTTGCATAGTCGTGTCTTTGTGTATTGATTCGTGAGTTCTGTTGGCTAGCGGAAAGTTAAGTATGCAAAGTGGTGGGGTATGCATTAGTTTGGTTGTGGTATGTATGCAATGTCTCAAGTGTGGGGGTTGTGTGCTTCATTGTGCTCGGGACGAGCAAGAGAGTAAGTGTGGGGGAGTTTGATAGAACCTTTTAGGGGATATAATTCTTTAGAATTTACCACATGTTAATATGTATTTGGAGAGTGTTTTGAGGCCAATGTTAGAGAATAAAGATCGTTTTATCACTTGTTGTTCACCATGTGCTATATTGTTAGTCCGAGCGTTTCTATGAATATTTCATTGTTATTTGTCAATATAATCGCTTGTTATGTTTTTTAATGTTGTTTTGGCAGGGACGGATGCTAATCGGTTGATAGGAGGCATGGAACGAACTTCGGAAACAATGGGAGCTCAAGTGGAGTCAAGAGAAGCCGAATTGCAGGAGCTTGGATGACCAGCTTGCACTATTTTGTTCATATCCGGGGTTCTACAACTCATTTGGGGGTGAGATTAGTGCCATGTGAAAGTAGACTCAGAGAGCTTTCCATCCAAAGGTCACAGAGCTAAATCGGAGTTCGGACGAAGAAGATATCGCGGTTTGAAGACAGGAGCAGATTTCAGGAGGTTTTTGTGCGATTACTGAAGACTTCTGCGGGTTATGATTCAAGAACGACCGAAGAAAATCATCATCATTTACGCCTATTGAGAGCCACGATCAAGGAGGAGCAAGGAGATTCCATTGGGAGCAACCTCAAGCAAGGAGAAGAGCCCGGATCGCGCCAATCTTCCCGATTTCTAGCGTTTTATCTCTTTTTCCCTCTTTTAACCACTTGTATGGAGAAATTTTGTTGTGTTGCTAAGATTATTAGTAACTAGACGTTTTGCTAGGCTTCTCTAGAAAGCCTAGGGTTTATTTAGACAATATGTTTTCCGGATTTGAGACTTTGTTTCATGCTTTTGGATTTAGATTCATTGAATCAATGTTTAGTTTCTTGATATTGTTTATGAATATGTCTATTGACACGGCTAGATTATGATTTGATAATCATGAAATTTAGCATTTATTCGTGAATCAATTTCTTGCTCAATGTTAATTTCATTCTAGTTATTGTTGATATGCTATGCTTAATCCTTAGCAAGAACGGAGTGATCAACCAGACTTGTTAATTAGCTAGCGAGTGCGTGAGAGCGAATTAGACCTAGCTATGATGAGATATAAACAAGAATCCTTAATCACGGAGACTGAGAGGAGAAGTGTGTAGGATTGGCCTTAGTGGGTAGATTCGGTAGGAGATAGTGAGGTGTTCGTGCGGTGGTGGTCTGAGAGGACATCATTCCGTGCACTGTCGTTAGCCTACTAGAACGGACCGGTAGATGTAGGTGGATCGATAGGACACCAAGTAAACCGTAACGTAGAATGATAAGAGACCGAGAGGAGATTGTCAGTACTATTACCCGGCTTAACTATAATAGGATTAACGCGTTACTTTGCTAATCCGGAAATCGTCTACTGCTGTAGGTGATATAGAGATTGCCCAGTTTCTCCATATTTGTTTTAATGAAATAAAAACCCAAAAATATTAGTTTAGTTGTTATTTTATTTCAGTCACCTGTTTGAGGTTGACAAATGTTTAAATCACCATTTCTTCCTCCTTGTACTGTATTCTATGCTAATAACTAATTAAATAATCTCAAGCTTGTCCTCGTGGGATCGATAACTCAGGTTGAAATACCAACCCTATATTAATTGACCGTGCACTTGCGCATACACATAAGAAAGCGTGTCAATTAGGGCTGGCAATTCGGGTCAACCCGCCGGGTTACGGGTCGGGTCGACACGTGACGGGTCGACAGCGGGTTGACCCGATGCTGACCCGGGTCTATAATCGTGTCCAGCTACTGAACCCGAACCCGACCTGATTATTAATCGGGTAACCCGACACGACCCGGGTAACCCATTTAATAAATGGGTCGTGTCGGGTCACCTGATTTCAACCCGACCGTGACCTGTTCTGCAGAGATTAAAATGAAGAAGAAACAGAGGAGAAGAACACACAACAACCAGAAACTGAATAGGCAACGGCCCAACCAAAAGGGTCGATTGAATCTTCAATTAAACTGAAATAATTAAAATTCCATACAAAAATACTTACAATTGTGTGTAAACGATTTTATTTGCATTTTACATTCAAAGCCTACAATGAGAACACCCAGATCCGCAACTAACAGATGAAGAGAGAGGGCGAGACCGACGGCAAGAAGGAGATTCACTGAGACGAGACCGGCGACGGGATGAAGACTTCACTGAGGCGAGACAACGGCGAGGCGAGACGAGGCTTCTTGTTTTGTGTGTGTGTGTGAAGGAGAGAGATGGTATAGAGAGAAAAATGGGCAAAGAAGAATGGAGGGTGCTTAGATGAGAGAGATGGTTGGATTTGAAGATTGGGAAAGTATGAAACGGGGATTGAGACTTGAGAGTAAAAGAAGACGATTATATAACCCTGGTTAAAATATTAACTGGGGCTGTGTTAGTTTAGGTTAAGTTTTTTATTACTCCACTCCAGGTTTTTTTTTTTTTGAAATATACTCCACTTCAGGTTAAATAATGGTAGAAGTGGTCATTAAAAAATAATGTACTATTCTCGAAAAAAAAACTGTTATTTTATGCGGGTTGTAACGGTTCAGATTCGAGTTGAGCGGGTTGACCCTAACCCGACCCGTTTATTTCTGTGTCGTTTTCGTGTCGACCCGTTAGTGACCCATTGCGGGTTCGTGTCGACCCAAACCCGCTAAGTTCGTGTCGTTTTCGAGTCGTGTTGTCGTGTCGTGTCGAATATTGCCACCCCTAGTGTCAATTATCAACTACTTTGGTCAGCCCGGACACTGGAAGAGGAACTGCCCAAGGTATCTGGATGTTAAAAGGCTTGGAATAGTGTATCCACCACCACCAGATATTTTTGTTATAGAAGTCAATTTAACTGTCTCTTCATCTTGCGTATTGGATACTGGATATGGAACTCACATTTTTCGAAATGTGC
Source organism: Linanthus parryae (assembly GCA_023055425.1). Classification (NCBI taxonomy): domain Eukaryota; kingdom Viridiplantae; phylum Streptophyta; class Magnoliopsida; order Ericales; family Polemoniaceae; genus Linanthus; species Linanthus parryae. Next base: position 132,698,181 of record JALGPY010000002.1, on the reverse strand, counting down.
TGGATCTAAAGAGAAGTAGAAGATTGGCTAGAGGGAAGATAGACCTGCACGTTGGGAATGGAGAAAAGGTTGCTGCATTGGCCGTAGGTGAAATACCCCGTTAATTAGAAGCTAGTATTTTATAATAATATTGGGTGTTAATATGTCATTAATATAAGTTAGGTACTAGTTTTAATTGTTAAAAAAACTCAGTTTTTATTATTAGTAGTCACTTGGGGTCTTTTATGCATTTTTCAAAACTTATATAATGTCTTTTATTTAAACCTGGGGTTGGTAGTTAGTTTATGCTCGAACCTACCTGCGTTGAGCAGGAGACTTCTCCAACCCATTCGCCGCCCGAACACCACCACTGCCTCAAATCTCCACCAAATCACCACCAAACAGTCCCAATCAACTGCAAATTCATCAAAGCTCGATAATTAAGCATCAATCAATCCAATTTCCTCCAAAAACCCCACCCTATTCGAAATCGGAAAATCGACGAAAGAGTCCTACCTCTTGTCAAATTTCCTCTCTCTCAGCAATATAAACCCACAAACCCAGAGAGATATCTCACACAATTCACAGCTCTCAATCCCACTCACCCGTCTCTCTCTCTCTCTATCTCTCTCTCTCTCTCCTGTTCGGATTCACGAGCAGACCTAACCGGAGCCGAGCCCGCCGCCCACGTCGCTGCCGTGCTTCTTCCTCCCCGGCGTCCGCCGTCCTCGCCGTCGGCCGTCGTCCCTCCACCGCCAGTCTTCACCACCTCCCAGCGCCACCACCTGTCGCCCTCGTCCCCGTCTTCTCTTCCATCGGGTAAACAAACCCGTCTGTCTCTCCCTCTTATTTCTATTCTTTTATATTTTGTTTTGTTTTCTTTTTCTTTTCATTATTATGTGATAGTAATACTTGGGAATAAGGAGGGAACAAAGATGCAGTTTGACCTTGTGGTTAAAGTGCATGCCTTTATTGGAGTTGAACTTGGGTTCGAGTCTTACAATAGACAATAATTTTTTTTACTCATCAATAATTAAAAATAAAAGTGTAGAAAGAGGGGGATGAAAGCCATTTTCTTTAACAACTCTTGAGGGTTATTTCTTTGGCTTATTTTCCTTGCACAAAGCTAATCTATTGTAAAATAATACTTTTGGGTTATGTTTAATTAAATTACTTATTCTAAAAAGATGAAACTTTACTAACTTATAATTTTATAACTTTATTATGTTATGTTTTATAATAGTGAAAATTTAGATAACATTATAAGTTATACTCATATAACTATAGTTACGTTTTACAATAAAAACGTGGGTCACTCTAAATCGTGTTTTTATTAATAAAGGTTGTAGCTTTGCCTTAGTAAAACTTTTGGGGAAATAATAGGGGGTTGCACTTGCATTGCACATAGGACTTTATTTGTGTTTGTGTGTTAGAAATGTATTAATTAGGAAATTATAAATTTGTAGGAAACGAGTTATCCGACAAAGGATACGTCGAATATTACGACTGATTTGCTGTTATTGCTATTTTTTTGGTAAACGTGTCAGGCCTAGCTCCCTTTCCTTCCTTAGTGTCAAAACTGTGTTTGATGATTTTGTTGGAATAGATGCCCTAGAGGCAATCTAGTTTAGTATGAATTATTTGTGGCTAGAAATTCATTTATTATTTATTAGATATTTAATATAATGAAGTCCTTAGATTTACAATTGTGTTGTTTATCTTAAATACCCCTAGTCGAGTATAATGATTAATGGGACAATCATCTATAGACTAGTATGGGGTTGGATTGATATGGAGATATCACGATCCAACACATAGGTGTGCATTAGGGAATGTTGCACTGGATTGACCCATCTCCGAGAAGGCTACATACACGTTATGTTGAGTCACAAGCGCTTCTCACGGTGCAATGGTATTGTCATCCTTAGACTTGAAGTCACTAGATATTCTAGTTGTGGATTATTGTGATCTTGGTAGCGTTAAACGCTACACCGTGACTGAGTAGTTATAAAGGCGTTTACTGGATACAATAAGAAGCAAGCTTCGAGATCGTAGTGGACGTAGATAGAATTTTTCCCTCCCACATAACGGGAGAAAATATCCTAGGCCACTCGAGGGATAGTGCTTATAGAATGTCTGGCCAGACTCAAATAAATCAATATGGGATATTGATGTTATTTGCACGAATAAGGCTATTCCCATGGATTGAGAAACTATGGATTGGATATATGAGTGTGACTTGTATGTCTCGTGTCCAATCCGGATATAGAGACAAAGGGATGAGACAATTACTTGTACAAAGGTTGTCAAAATGACTATTCTATTAGTTGGCTAGAATGGATGTTTTGCTAGAGACCGCTCCATATTAGCAAATAGTTGCTACCAACTAGATAGAACCTATGGGGTCACATGCTACATAGAGTTGAACTAGATTTGGGAATTAATTAATTGGATTAATTAATTAGAAGGATCACTTTGCAAAACCTTGCAAACTTAGTAGGGACTAATTTGCAAGGAAGGGACTAAATTGAATTCTAGTAGGACTAGAATAAGTCCTTTAGGTAGTTGACAAGGAGTTGTTGGACTATATAAAGGACCTTCCTTCCTTCCTTCCCATATAACTTATGCTCATAATTGAACATAACAAGAGTGGGAGAGAACAAAAGGAGAGGGAGCAAGCAACAAGGGAGCCGACCGCCCCCTTTGCCGCCGCCCGTCCCCGTCGGCCACAAGAAGGACGAGACCCTCCTTTTGGGTCTCGTTTTGCGTGATTCTTCTTCCTCTTCCTCTTCCGGGCTAGCACCAAGGACTTGGGAGATTCTAGGATCAACTCTAGGCGTGGATCAACCATAGAGAACGTGACACAATTCGTGTTTGAAGTCAGCAAAGGAGAACCCTAAGGTGTGTTATTGATTTCTAACCCTTACCATCGTTATGTCTCTTGACTTGTGATCCTTGGAGGGTTTTGCATGGTTTTATGATTGTTTGTGTTTCCGTAGCGCATCCATGAATCAAAACCCTACAGTGGTATTAGAGCCACAGGTCATAGAGCATAAACGTGGTTTATGTGTTACGTTTTAGTTGATTTACACCTTAATTTGATTGTTTATCGCGTAAAACAAGACAAATCAAGCATGGGATGCAATTTGTTAATAATTAATCATAACAAGATCCAATTTTTTGCATTGGATGCATGAATTGGTGAGTTTGAGAAATTTTAGGATTTTAGATCTAGGGTTTGGGCATCCTTGGGGAAGAAGGAGTTCTCCCAAAACAAGGAAACAACCAAACTTGGGCACCAAGCAAGGGAGTTGTTTTGGAAACAACTCCCATAGGGAGGTTCGGCCCCCCTAGGGACCGCCCGCCTTGCTTTCCGCCCAAGCTTGGCCGCCCTAGGGGCCGGGCGGACCTAACCCGCGGCCTAGGCTTGTGGGTTTTGGGCCGGGCCGGCCCTAGGGCCTTGTGGTTCACCTTATTGGGCCCGGGCAATCTGATTCTTGGGCCCATGGACCGTTTTAACCCTAGAAATCCTAAAATCAATTAAAACTGACCAAGCGCGTTAAAATTGGATTTTAACTGTTTATGTGCAAATCGCATGGTGATTGGATATGGCCTTAGGATGTGGTTTGATGTGGATGTTTAATTTTGTGGTTTGGTTTTACGGCCTACGAGCTGATCAATTAATTGTAATAATTAATTAGGATTTTATGGCCTGTGTGCCATTTTTTCTCTCAACTTGTGAGATTTATTTTACTTAGTATAGAAGTTAGCTAGTGCTAGATAAAGTAGATTGTTAGCCAAGATTGAAGAAAAGAAGCCCAAAGCCAAAGAAGCCACAAAAGATGGCGCATGGAGCATGGAGCATTCCACATGACTACGAAGGATGGACCAAAACATCAAGACGCATGGAGATGTGTTTATTTTAGGGTTCATAGATAATTCCATTGGCTTGGAATTATCTTAGTCTAGAAAAGGCCATTTCCACATCACGTTTAATTTCTGTTTTGTGGTTGATTATTTTATTGTCTTATTATTGTGTGGTTGGTGTATGGATGATGCATGCAATTAGGATAATAAGATAATTAGACAACCCGGATCTATTATTTGAAGTTGTGCCCAAACTCAAATAGATAGATTAGTTGATATTGATCAACAAAACAATTAAAAATTGAATTTAAAATCCCTCAAAATTCAAATATTGTGTTCTTGCCTTCTCGTTATTTAAACACTCATTATCATCATTATTTATCAAGTTCGTGCGTGCCAAAGCATGGCGACTTGTTTCATCATGATGGAATGCGATGGCACGTAACAATGTGCAATTGTTTAGATAAGAGGTTGAACACAACTAGGCTATTAATTTGATTAAGAAACCTAGAGGCAATCAATTGGGACTATCCATATGGATGGATAAATAAGGAGTTATTTGCCCAATTGAACCAAGAGTTGCATATGGGATGCAATTGGAATTGTTCCTACCTAAAGTAGTCAAATTATGGGTGACTTGCCAAAGCAAGCTCATAAGGAGATGAAAGATGGATCTTGGCCCACTAGAAAATATAAGGATATTTTCCGCATTAATATCTTGAGGGTTATTAATCCGTAGAAAAATAGTGGGAGCTATATTTAATAAACTAGCCATTATTAAATATAGTCAAAAATTCACAAATACTAAAACTTGCGTATTTTCCTTTTTTGTAGAATACCAAATGGCAAACAACTCATCGAGTTCACAACATTCCCTACGATCTCTCCTTGAGAAGGACAAGCTCTCTGGAACCAACTTTCTTGATTGGTACAGAAACTTGAGAATTGTTCTCAAGCAAGAGAAGAAACTGTACGCAATAGAGGAGCATGTTCCAGAAGGTCCAGAGAACCAGACACTTGCTGCCTTAAAGGCGTATCAAAAGCGTGTTGATGACGCTAATGATGCGGCCTGCCTAATGCTTTGCACCATGACTTCTGAGCTTCAGAAGCAACACGCAAACATGAATGCTGCCGATATGATCGAACATCTAAAGCAACTCTTCCAAGAGCAGGCGAGGGTAGAGAGGTATGAGGTCTCAAAGGCACTGTTCAAATGTCATCTGGCAGAAGGGAACCCGGTGGGACCCCATGTACTCCGAATGATCGGGTACTTGGAGAATCTCGCCCGGCTTGGGTTCCCGGTCGGCCAAGAGTTGGCAACCGATCTCGTGTTGCAATCTTTGCCTGAGAGTTATGGACAGTTCATTATGAACTATAACATGAACGAGATCGTTAAACCACTGCCAGATTTGCTCAACATGTTGAGGACGGCTGAACAGAGCATCAACAAGGGTAAGGGCAAGGCCATAATGATGGTGCAGAAAGGAAAGGGCAAAAGGTTTGCCTCTTCCTCCAAGGGCAAAGGCAAGTCAGTTGCCAAGTCCAAGGAACAAGCCCTTAAGCCTGTTGGTGGCATTGCCAAGGTCGTGACTAAGGGTGAGTGTCACTACTGCAGTCAGCCTGGACACTGGAGAAGGAACTGCCCAAAATATCTGGAGGACAAGAGGCTTGGAATAGTGATTCCACCACCACCAGGTATTTTTGTTGTAGATGTCAATTTAACTGTCTCTACATCATGGGTATTAGATACTGGATGTGGATCTCATATTTTTCGAAATATGCAGGATCTAAAGAGAAGTAAAAGATTGGCTAAAGGGGAGGTAGATCTGCGCGTTGGGAATGGACAAAAGGTTGTTGCGTTGGCCATAGGCGTGTGCGAGCTATCTCTGCCTTCAGGATTAGTTTTAGAATTAAATAATTGCTATTTTGTGCCTGCTATGAGCAGAAACATTATTTCTATTTCTTTTTTGGACAAGGAAGGTTTTATTATTTCAATAAAGAACAATTGTTGTTCCTTTTATTTGAATAATATTCACTATTTTAGTGCGCAATTATTTAATGGACTTTATGTCCTTGATCTAAGCAATCCTGTCTACAACATTAATACAAAGCGGATTAAAATAAATGATTTAAATCCTGCTTATTTATGGCATTGTCGTATAGGCCACATAAATGAGAAACGTGTATCTAGACTCCATAAGGATGGATTACTAGACTCATTTGATTTTGAATCATATGAGACATGTGAGGCTTGTTTATTGGAAAAAAAATGACAAAGTCCCCTTTCAATAAGAAAGGTGAGAGGACTAGTGAGCAATTGGCGCTCATACATACCGATGTGTGTGGGCCATTTGCAACGCCTGCCAGGGGTGGTTATGTCTACTTCATTACATTTACTGATGATTACAGTAGATATGGATTTGTGTACCTTATGAGGGCAAAATCCGAATCCTTTGAAGTGTTCAAAGAATTCAAGAATGAAATAGAGAAGCAACTTGGCAAAAGTATCAAGGCTCTACGATCGGATCGTGGAGGAGAATACTTGAGCCAAGAGTTTGACGACTATCTTAGAGAGTGTGGGAATGTGTCCCAACTCACTCCACCCGGAACGCCACAATGGAATGGCGTGTCTGAGAGGAGGAATCGAACCCTATTGGATATGGTTCGGTCTATGATGTGTCAAACCGATCTTCCATTGTCATTTTGGAGCTACGCTCTATTAAGTGCAGCTTTCACCATTAACCGTGTTCCATCTAAATCAGTCATGAAGACACCATATGAGATGTGGAGTGGGAGGCGTCCCACACTGTCGTTCATGAGGATTTGGGGCTGCGATGTCTATGTAAAACGTTTACAATCAGACAAGCTAGGGCCTAAATCGGATAAGTGTAAATTTGTGGGGTACCCTAAGGAAACTAAGGGATACTACTTCTACAATCCAACCGAGAACAAAGTGTTTGTTGCTCGGACCGGCGTGTTTCTAGAAAGAGAGTTTGTCTCTAAAGAAGCAAGTGGGAGGAATGTAGAACTTGAAGGAGTTCAAGAACCACAAATCACTGAACCGATTATGGAACAAGAACAGGAATCACAAGCAGTTGTGGAGCCACCTGTTCAGGTTACACAAGAGCTTCGTAGATCTAGTAGAGTGCGCCAGGAACCCGAGAGGTATGGACTTCTCGTAACTGATTCCGGTAACAAGATGCTCATAGATGATGAGCCTACTACCTATGAGGAGGACATGAGAGGCCCAGACTCTCAGAAGTGGCTGGAAGCCATGAGATCCGAGATGGAATCCATGTATACCAACAAAGTATGGACTTTGGTGGAACCACCTGATGGGGCGCGGCCCATAGGGTGCAAGTGGGTCTTCAAGAAGAAGATCAACATGGATGGTAATGTGATTACCTATAAGGGCCGATTGGTGGCTAACGGATTCAGACAGATTCATGGTATTGACTCTGATGAAACCTTTTCACCAGTCGCTATGACCAAATCCATCCGAATCCTACTAGCAATTGCAGCATACTACGACTATGAGATTTGGCAGATGGATGTCAAAATAGCATTCCTTTATGGGAATCTCCTCGAGGACGTGTATATGATACAGCCGGAGGGTTTTGAGGATCCAAAGCAAGCCAACAAAGTCTGTAAGCTGCAACGATCCATTTATGGATTGAAGCAAGCTTCTAGGAGTTGGAATCGACGTTTTGATGAAGTGGTCAAAGAGTTTGGCTTCATCAGAAACGAAGATGAGTCTTGTGTCTACAAGAAGGTTAGTGGGAGCTCTGTAGCTTTTCTGGTCTTGTATGTGGATGACATACTTCTCATTGGAAACGACATTCCTATGCTGCAATCTGTGAAAGATTGGCTAGGAAAGTGTTTCTCAATGAAGGACTTAGGGGAAGCAGCCTATATACTCGGTATAAAGATCCATAGAGATAGATCTAAGAGGTTGCTAGGCCTAAGTCAAAGTACATATATCGACAAGGTGTTGAAACGGTTCAACATGCAAGATTCCAAGAAGGGATTCTTGCCCATGTCACATGGAATCGCTCTTTCGAAGAGTGGTTGTCCTTCCAATGAGATTGAGAAGGAACGCATGAGTAGGATTCCCTATGCCTCGGCCATAGGATCTATCATGTACGCCATGTTATGTACTAGACCTGATGTGTCATATGCCTTGAGTATGACAAGCAGATACCAATCCAATCCGGGTGAGAGTCACTGGATTACTGTCAAGAACATCCTAAAGTACTTGAGAAGAACTAAGGATGCTTTCTTGATATTTGGCGGTGAGGAAGAGTTGCGTGTAAGGGGTTACACTGATGCAAGCTTCCAAACTGACAGAGATGACTTTAGATCACAATCGGGATATGTGTTTTGCCTGAATGGAGCAGCGGTGAGCTGGAAAAGTTCCAAGCAAGAGACGGTAGCTGATTCTACAACAGAGGCTGAGTACATTGCTGCAAATGGCGCAGCAAAGGAGGCTGTTTGGATCAGAAAGTTTGTTTCTGAACTTGGTGTGGTCCCTAGCATTGCGGATCCAGTGGAGTTGTTCTGTGACAACACTGGGGCGATCGTGCATTAAAAGGAACCCAGATCGCACCAGAAGTCCAAACACGTGCTCAGGAAGTTTCATCTGATTCGAGATATTATCGATAGAGGAGACGTTCGGATATGCAAGATTCCTACAGATGATAATCTGTCAGACCCGCTTACGAAGCCTCTCACACAGTGGAAGTATGAAGGGCACACTAGGAGTATGGGAATACGAGATGCGCCAGATTGGCTCTAGTGCAAGTGGGAGGCTGTTGGAATAGATGCCCTAGAGGCAATCTAGTTTAGTATGAATTTGTATATGGCTAGAAAATTCATTTATTATTTATTGGATATTTAATATAATGAAGTCCTTAGATTTACAATTGTGTTGTTTATCTTAAATATCCCTAGCCAAGTATAATGATTAATGGTACAATCATCTATAGACTGGTATGGGGTTGGATTGATATGGAGATATCACGATCCAACACATAGGTGTGCATTACGGAATGTTGCACTGGATTGACCCATCTCCGAGAAGGCTACATACATTTTATGTTGAGTCACAAGTGCTTCTCGCGGTGCAATGGTATTGTAATCCTTAGACTTGAAGTCACTAGATATTCTAGTTGTGGATCATTGTGATCTTGGTAGCGTTAAACGCTACACCGTAACTGGGTAGTTATAAAGGCGTGTACTGGATACAATGAGAAGCAAGCTTAGAGATCGTAGTGGACGTAGAGAGGATTTGCCCCTCCCACATAAGGGGAGCAAATATCCTAGGCCACTCGAGGGATAGTGCTTATAGAATGTCTGGCCAGACTCAAATAAATCAATATAGGATATTGATGTTATTTGCACGAATAAGGCTATTACCATAGATCGAGAAACTATGGATTGGATATACGAGTGTGACTTGTATGTCTCGTGTCCAATCCAGATATGGAGGCAAAGGGATGAGACAATTACTTGTACAAAGGTTGTCTAGATGACTATTCTATTAGTTGGCTAGAATGGATGTTTTGCTAGAAACCGCTCCATATTAGCAAATAGTTGCTACCAACTAGATAGAACCTATGGGGTCACACGCTATATAGAGTTGAACTAGATTTGGGAATTAATTAATTGGATTAATTAATTAGAAGGATCACTTTGCAAACCCTTGCAAACTTAGTAGGGACTAATTTGCAAGGAAGGGACTAAATTGAATTCTAGTTGGACTAGAATAAGTCCTTTAGGTAGTTAACAAGGAGTTGTTGGACTATATAAAGGACCCTCCTTCCTTCCTTCCCATAACTTATGCTCATTAGTGAACATAACAAGAGTGGGAGAGAGCAAAAGGAGAGAGAGCAAGCAACAAGGAGGCCGACCCGACCCCCTTGCCGCCGCCCTCACCCCGTCGGCCAAAAGTGGGCCGAAGCCCCTCTTTTGTCTCGTTTTGCGTGATTCCTTCATCCTCTTCCTATTCCGGGCTAGCACCAAGGAGTTTGGGAGATCTAGGATCAACTCTAGGCGTGGATCAACTATAGAGAACGTGACACTATTCGCGTTTGAAGTCATCAAGGAGAACCCAAAGGTGTGTTTATGATTTCTTACCTTCACTATCGTTATGCATCTAGACTTGTGATCCTTGGAGGGTTTTGCATGGTTATTTGTTTGATTATGCTTCCGTTGCGCGATCCATGAATCAAAACCCTACAGTGGAATTGCTTGGCATTTTATAGTTTACTTGATCTTTGTGTTATATGCTTTTTGCTCAGTATGTGATTTAATGCTTAGATTTTTTTAGATTGTTTTAAGATTATAAGAGTATACGTGTGGTATAGAACAATGCTGAGACTTTATACCTTCTTCCTTTCTTTTCAGATGGCTGCCCAACCCGAATCCGTTTAATCAAATTTTGGACCTGGAGAATCTCCCTACCGCTTGAAGTTCTTGGAAGGACAGGAGAGCATTGCCGACTACTGTGCCCGTATCACAGATCGATGCCATCAATGGAGTTACACTCATGGAGTTCCAGTTTTCCGAAACCCACTGATGGTGTGTGACGTCATACTTAATGGACTACTAGATGCATTCCCATGGAAAGAATTGAAGGAGGACCACGGCGACCTGGTCATTTCTAAAGAAGGAAAATGGATTCCAACGAGGAAAAGTACAACAAGATCAACAATTTAGTCGAACCCTTACATCGAAAGCTCAAGACGATCGAGGAACTTTTTCAAATGATGAAGGAAGGCCCGGATTTTGAAGCTGAGGAAGAACCAATGATACCCGGAAAAAAAATACGTTCCAACTGCACCAGTAAGATTCATGCCGTCCATTCTTACCACTGATGATCTCACTGGAGCCGATATTTCCCAGGGCGTGATATATCACCCTGGACTAGAAACCTTAAAGGATTACTGTGACTATATCGGGCACCTATGCAATTGTTGGAGCTTATTGGGCCCTGACCCTTATAATCACCCATTGAGTATATGCCACTAAATTATCATAGGATTGCCTAGAGTATCACCTTAGAAGGAGTTGAAGGACGAGTTCGATGACCTAGTCATTTGCAGCGCATGGGATGTGGAAGTGCCTAACATCTCAAAGTACGACGATCACGTGCATAATGAACACTTGATAGACCCACATACTCTTTCAGAAAGCTTAGAGAAGATAGAAACCAAGGATGCGGACAGCAGTTGGACTAGGGAACTCAAGCTTGAAGTTTCTGTTCTGGACTTCTGGTGGTTTGTGACAGCAGTTGTGCTATTCTTGGCATAGCTTGAGTTCCCTAATTGATTTTTAGTTGATTATTCTGGATTATGAAAGAAGACTCAGAGAGGATGTTCTACACCAAAATTCATAATTTTATCTTGCCTAATTGGACACTTTTTTAATTTTCAAAGAAGCATGAGAAATAAGTTGTATTCAGCCTGTGTGAAATAGCATGTGTAACTATTTGTTTGGTGATCACTGTGTTATGTTACATGCCTAATTTCTATTTCCATGCCATTTATTTTATTTTTACATGTACTTTAGGGTACTATATGAATGATATAATAGGTTATAATGTAGGATTATGGCTGGTAGACCACTACAATACTATACCAGGAGAGTCCGTCAAGAACAATTGGCAGCCCAAAACAACAACAACAACAACAACAACATGGGGAAATTCTTTGCCCAATTTACTCACATGGCTCAGAATATGAACAGTGGAGATCATAATGTAGCCAACTGGGCAAAGAAGGTGTCTGACATGAAGCCTGGAAGTTTCACAGGCAATGAGGATCCAGTGGAACTTGAAGATTCGATCGATGAGATGGACAAAATCCTTGAATTGGTTGAGTGCCCTGACAACCGCAAAGTAGCTTGCGCAACGTTCTAACTCAATAATGAGGCAAAAATATGGTGGAGGAACTCACGTCAAGCTTTCTTGGTTCAACCCAACTTCAATCGGGGAGCTCTTTAGACTACTCTTCGCACTCGCTTCTATCCATCTCATATCCAGGATCATAAGTACATAGAGTTTGTGAACTTGAAGCAGGGAAGTGATTCTGTGACAATACTTCAAGAAGTTCATGGAGTTAGCTTGATTCTTAGGTCACCTAATGCCTTATGAGGCAACTATGGTTAGAAAGTTCATGGCAGGACTACAACTCCATCTGCAGAAAAACTTGCCATGTAGAACATACGATGCTCTTCAAGAGGCGTATGATAGAGCTGCATCTGTTTGCCGAATCCAAGAGGTGCAAGATGATAATCGTGGAAAACAGAAGATTGAGAATGTTGGGGGCAATGGTAGCAACCAGGGAAGAAACAACCATGGTGGACAAGACAAGAAGTTCAAGTAGAACCATAGAGGAAGTAACGAGGGTTAGTACCGCGGAAACAAGCAGAACAAAGGAGACGAGCCTCCTCGCCGCTACTATTGCAAGCGGTGCCATCAGGACCATCCCGGAGTAGATTGCGCAAAAAAATTAGTAACCTGGAATAACTGTGGAAAGAGGGGTCATCGTGCTTTTGAGTGTCGTTCACGGTCCAATGGGAACACGCAGGTGAACCAAGGAGGAAACCAGCAAGGAAACCGGCAATTCAAAAACAATAACAGGGGCGGAAACCAACTGTTCTGCAACAGGAACTATGGAAACCGCAACAATTAGTATAATGGGAACACCAACTATGGAGGACAGCAGAAGAATTACCAAGAAAATGGATGAACACATGGAGGTCAGAACAGGAATGCCAACAACGCTCTAGCCAATGCCAACAACAAAAATGGAACTGGTACCACAGGAACCGCATCGAAGAATGAGAATGTTGCGCGAATCGCTGTGATGAGCAGGACCGAGGCAGAAGCAGCAAGTGGAGTAGTCACTGGTACATTCTTGTTCATGATAAAACAACATTTACTTTATTTGATTAGAGCATCATATTCATTTATTGCATCATCATTTGTGGAAAATTTGAGTTTCAATAAGCTGTCTAGAATATCCATCCCCGTAGCTACCCCAACCGGTCAAGTACCAGTGTTTGACACCATCTTTGAAGGAGTAGAAGTTAAGATCCTAGCTAGTACCTTGCCAGCGAATTTGATACAATTTAACCTTGGGGGAATAGATGTTATATTGGGAATGGATTGGATGAGCAAAATCGAGCAGTCATAGACTGTCACGATCATAAAATCATACTTATGGGTCCGAAAGGAGAAAATGTTTCTTACCGTGGGATCACTAAGGAACCACATATCCGACTAGTTCCAGCTTTGACCATAGTCAACCAAGTAAAGAAGGGGAATAAGGCTTATTTATGTTATGTCCAAGACGTGTCTAAGAAGGAGAATGTGCTAGAAGTAATATCGATAGTCAAGGAACTTCCAGATGTATTCCCAGATGAGATTCCAGGAATTCCACCTAGAAGGGAGGTTGAGTTCACAATGGACTTAGCACCTGGAATAGCTCCAATTTCGAAAGCGTCGTACCGTATGGAACCGGCGGAATTAAAGGAAGTAAAGGATCGGTTGCAAGAACTACTATAGAAAGGGTACATAAGACCAAGTGTGTCACCTTGGGGAGCACCAGTGCTATTTGTATAGAAGAAGGATGGAAGTCTGAGGTTGTGCATTGACTATAGAGAGTTCAACAGTGCAACAATTAAGAACAAATACCCTTTACCCCGAATTGATGACTTATTCGATCAGTTACAAGGGACGAGTGTTTTCTCAAAAATTGATTTGAGATCAGGGTATCACCAGCGTCTGGTGGCCTAGAAGGAAATCCCGAAGACAGCCTTTAGAACGAGGTATGGCCATCACGAGTTTACTGTGATGCCTTTAAGCTTAAAAAATTCTCCTCCAGTGTTCATGGATCTAATGAATCGTTTTATGAGAACGTTTCTAGATCGGTTTTTAGTCTTCTTTATTGATGACTGATAAGTCTAAAGCTCCTTGATATTAATATTTGAATGCATATGCAGAGAGCTTTGATTCCTTGATGATGGAAGCCAGAAACACAAGCAGGAAGTTTGTCTAAGTATTCAAAGCTTCAAAGCTTTGAGTTACTGTAGTCATATATATATATATATATATATATATATATATATATATATATATATATATATTTGATGCATGGTTTTGTTTTTGATATGGAATGACACTATGCAGGCATTAGTTATTTATATTTTGATTAACAAAATATGCAGGATTGATTTGGATTTAAAATCCAAGTTCATTCTGTTGAACTAGCAGGCAAAGCTTCAAAATCTTTGAGATTTATTGGTTACTCTTCACTGCTAAGTTCATCTGATCAATTCTGTGTATGCATGTTATTTCTGTGTGATTCAAAACTTGTTATGAATCTATTATTGAATAATAACACTTGTTCTATACTGGTTATTTGATATATTCAACATATTGAATATATAAGTCTATTACAAGACAAATCTAGCCCAGTTTTCTCATGAACTGTTAGCATACTGCTAAACAGATCTCGATGCTAGATTGTCTTGATGATGTTTGATCTTGTTTGCTGAGTTTATGCAGGTTTGTTGGGAGCTCCAACGTCCATAAAAAAATCAAATAGCTATTCAAACATATTTGTTGAAAGAGGCATATAAGGGAAGAGGATTTATAGGATTTCTGTTCCTAAAATCTCTCAGTTGGTTGCAGACTGTTATTTAAAGTGATCAACACTTTGATTTGAATAGAGGGACAGAGATTAAGACTGTTCTTTGTGAGAATTGAAGTGTGCTACAAACAGGAGAGTTCATATCATTCAAATCTTCAAGATTCATCAGGCCATTTGACATTGCAGAAGCAAGAACATTCATCAGATCAAAAGAACTCTTCCAGGCTTCATCAGCTTATTCATTCCGAGTTTTTCTACTTGTACTGAATTGTATTATTCATTCTATATTTCTGAAACCTCATTAAACTTAGTAGTTTGGTTGTTCAAGTGAAAAACAAGAGGTTCTTATTGTTTCAACATATTGTAGTTGGAACTAAATTGGTTGGGGACCACAAGCTGTAACAGGTGAAGGGTAGTTCACTTAGGCTTGAGATCTAGGGCTAAATCTGGGTGATTAATAAGAAGCAGTGTTTGAATCTGTTGGAATAGATGCCCTAGAGGCAATCTAGATTATTATGAATTTATTTTGGCTAGAACATTCATTGTATTATTTATTGGATGTTTAATATAATGAATTCCTTAGATTTATAATTGTGTTGTTTATCTTAAATATCCCTAGTCCAGTATAATGATTAATAGGACAATCATCTATAGACTAGTATGGGGTTGGATTGATATGGAGATATCATGATCCAACACATGGGTGTGCATTAAGGGTAATGGCGCACCGGATTGACCCATCTCCGAGAAGGCTACGTACACGTTATGTTAAGTCACAAGTGCTTCTCGTGGTGCAATGGTATTGTCATCCTTAGACTTGAAGTCGCTAGATATTCTAGTGTGGATTATTGTGATTTTGGTAGCATCAAACGCTACACCGTAACTGGGTAGTTAAAAAGGCGTGTACCAGATACAATAAGAAGCAAGCTTAGAGATCGTATTAAACGTAGATAGAATTTTTCCCTCCCACATAACGGGAGCAAATATCCTAGGACACTCGAGGGATAGTTCTTATAGAATGTCTGGCCAGACTCAAATAAATCAATATAGGATATTGATGTTATTTGGACAAATAAGGCTATTCCCATGGATCGAGAAACTATGGATTGGATATACGAGTGTGACTTGTATGTCTCGTGTCCAATCCGGATATAGAGACAAAGGGATGAGACAATTACTTGTACAAGGTTTTTCGGATGACTATTCTATCAGTTGGCTAGAATGGATGTTTTGCCAGAAACCGCTCCATATTAGCAAATTGTTGCTACCAACTGGATAGAACCTATGGGTTCGCACGCTATATAGAGTTGAACTAGATTTTGGAATTAATTAATATGATTAATTAATTAGAAGGATCACTTTGCAACACCTTGCAAACTTAGTAGGAGTAATTAACAAGGAAGGGACTAAATCGAATTCTAGTAGGACTAGAATGGGTCCTTTAGGTAGTTGGCAAGGATTTGTTGGACTATATAAAGGATGCTCCTTCCTTACTTTCCACACTTATGAGCCTTTAGTTCATAACTTGAGTGGGAGAGAACAAAAGGAGAGAGAGCAAGCAAGCAAGAGGAGCCGTCCACCCTCCTTGCTGCCGCCCCCTTCCCGTCGGCCCAACAAGGAGCCCCCCCCTCCTTGTTGCCTCGTGTTGCGTGATTTCTTCTTCCTCTTCCTCAATTACGGGCTAGCACAAAAGAGAAGGAAGATCTAGATCTAAACTCTAGGCGTGGATCATTTATAGAGAACGTGACACAATTCACGTTACAAGTCATCACAGGAGAAATCCTAAGGTGTGTAACTTGATTTCTTCCCTTACCATCGTTATGTCTCTTGTCCTGTGATCAATGGAGGGTATTTCATGGATAAAATTTGTTTTTCCGCTGCCTATCCATGATCAAAACCCTACAGTGGTATCAGAGCCACAGGTTGTAGAGCATAAACGTGGTTTATGTGTTACGTTTTTAATAGTTTTACACTTTAAATTTATTGTTTATCGCGTAAAAACAAGACAAATCAAGCATATGACGCAATTTATCAATAATCAATCATAACAAGACCTAGTTTTTGCATTGGATGCATGAATTAGTGAGTTTGAGAAATTTTAGGATCTTAGATCTAGGGTTTGGGCATCCTATGGAAAGAAGAAGTTCTTTTCATGCAAGGGAGTTGTTTTGGAAACAACTCCCAAAGGAGGTTCGGCCCCCTAGGGGACCGCCCCTCCTTGCTTGCCGCCCAAGCAAGGGACGGACAAGGGGACAGGGCAGCCCTAGCCCACGGCCTAGCCGTGTGGGCTAGGGGCCAGCCGGCCCAAGGCCTTGGCGGTCCTATTTTGGTGTCTGGGCAATGTGATTGTTGGGTCCCATGGACCGTTTTAACCCTAGAAAATCCTAAAATCAATTAAAATTGACAAAGCGCGTTAAAATTGGATTTTAACTGTTTATGTGCAAATCACATGGTGATTGGATATGGACTTAGGATGTGGTTTGGTGTGATTGTTTAATTTTTGTGGTTTGGTTTACGACCTGCGAGCTGATCAATTAATTGTAATAATTTATTAGGGTCTTATGGCCTGCGAGCCATTTTTTCTCAACTTGTGAGATTTGTTTTATTTAATATAGGTTAGCTAGTGCTAGATAGAATAGATTGTTAGCCAAGATTGAAGAAAAGAAGCCCAAAGCCAAAGGGAGCCACAAAAGATGGAGCATGGCATTCCACATGACTATGAAGGATGGACCAAAAGATGAAGACGCATGGAGATGTGTTTGCTTTTAGGGTTCATAGATAATTCCATTGTCTTAGAATTATCTTAGTCTAGAAAAGGCCATATTCACATCACGTTTTATTTTGTTTTGTGGTTGTTTATTTTATTGTCTTATTATTTTGTGGTTGGTGTATGGATGATGCATGCAATTAGGATAATAAGATAATTAGACTACCCGGATCTATTATTTGGCGTTGTGCCCAAACTCAAATAGATAGCTTAGTTGATATGGATCAACAAAACAATTAAATTGAATTGAAAAATCCCTCAAAATTCAAATATTGCGTTTTTGTCTTCTCGTTATTTAAACCCTCATCATCATCATCATGTTTTCCCAAGATCGTGCGTGCCAAAGCATGGCGACTCGGTTAATAATGATGTGGTGCGATGGCACACCTCATGTGCAGATTCTTTAAGTAAGAGGTTGGACGCAACAAGCTGTTTAATAGGATTAAAACCTAGAGACAAGCAATTGGGATTATCCATGCTGATGGATCAATAAGGAGTTATTTGCCCAATTGAACCAAGAGTTGCATAAGGGATGCAATTGGAATTGTTCCTACCTAAAGTAGTCAAATTTTGCGTGACTTGCCAAAGCAAGCTCATAAGGAGATGAAACATGGATCTTGGCCCACTAAAAAATATAAGGATATTTTCCGCATTAATATCTTGAGGGTTATTAATCCGTAGAAAAATAGCGGGATCTATATTTGATAAACTAGCCCATTATTGAATAGAGTCAAAAATTCACAAATACTAAAACTTGCGTATTTTCCTTTTTCTAGAAATACAAATGGCAAACAACTCATCGAGTTCACACATTCCCTACGATCTGTCCTTGAGAAGGACAAGCTCTCTGGAACCAACTTCCTTGATTGGTACAGAAACTTGAGAATTTTTCTCAAGTAAGAGAAGAAACTGTACGCAATAGAGGAGCAAGTTCCAGCAGGTCCAGAGAACAATACCCCTGCAGCCCTAAAGGCGTATCAAAAGCGTGTTTAGGACGCTAATGATGCGGCCTGCCTTATGCTATGCACCATGACTTCTGAGCTTCAGAAGCAACATGAAAACATGAATGCTGTCGATATGATCAAGCATCTGAAGCAGCTCTTCCAAGAGCAGGCAAGGGTTGAGAGGTATGAGGTCTCTAAGGCATTGTTCAAGTGTCATCTATCAGAAGGGAACCCGGTGGGACCCCATGTACTCCGTATGATCGGGTACTTGGAGAATCTCGCCCGACTAGGGTTCCCGGTCGGCCAAGAGTTGGCAACTGATCTCGTGTTGCAATTGTTTCCCGAGAGTTATGGACAGTTCATCATGAACTATAACATGAACGAGATCGTAAAACCACTGCCATATTTACTCAATATGTTGAGGACAGCTGAACAAAGCATCAACAAGGGTAAGGGCAAGGCCATCATGTTGGTGCAAAAAGGAAATGGCAAAAGGTTTGCCTCATCCTCCAAGGGCAAAGGCAAGTCAGTTGCCAAGTCCAAGGAACCTGCCCTTAAACTTGTTGGTGGCCTTGCCAGAGGTGTGAAAAAAGGTGAGTGTCACTACTACAGTAAGCCTGGACACTGGAGGAGGAACTGCCCAAAATATCTGGAGGACAAGAGGCTTGGAATAGTGATTCCACCACCACCAGGTATTTTTGTTGTAGATGTCGATTTAACCGTCTCTACATCATGGGTATTAGATACTGGATGTGGATCTCACATTTGTCAAAATGTGCAGGATCTAAAGACAAGTAGAAGATTGGCTAAAGGAGAGATAGATATGCGCGTTGGGAATGGAGCAAAAGTTGTTGCGTTGGTCGTGGGCGTGTACGAGCTATCTCTGCCTTCAGGATTAGTTTTAGAATTAAATAATTGCTATTATGTGCCTGCTATGAGCAGAAACATTATTTCTATTTCTTGTTTGGACAAGGAAGGTTTTATTATTTCAATAAAGAACAATTGTTGTTCCTTTTATTTTAATAATATTCACTATTTTAGTGCGCAATTATTTATTGGACTGTATGTCCTTGATCTAAGCAATCATGTCTACAACATTAATACCAAGAGGATTAAAATACATGATTTAAATCCTGCTTGTTTATGGCATTGTCGTTTAGGCCATATAAACGAGAAACGTGTATCTAGAATACATAAGGATGGACTATTAGAATCATTTGATTTTGAATCATATGAGACGTGTGAGGCTTGTTTATTGGGAAAAATGACAAAGTCCCCTTTCAATAAGAAAGGTAAGAGGACTAGTGAGCAATTGGCACTCATACGTAGTGATGTGTGTGGGCCATTTGCCACGCCTTCCAGGGGTGGTTATGTCTCTTCATTACATTTACTGATGATTACAGTAGATATGGATTTGTGTACCTTATAAAGGCCAAATCCGAATCCCTTGAAATGTTTAAAGAATTCAAAGTGAAGTAGAAAAGCAACTTGTCAAAAGTATTAAGGCTCTACGATCGAATCGTGGAGGAGAATACTTGAGCCAAGAGTTTGACGACTATCTTAGAGAGTGTGGGATCGTGTCCCAACTCACTCCGCCCGGAACGCCACAATGGAATGGCGTGCCCGAGAGGAGGAATCTAACCCTATTGGATATGGTTCGATCTATGATTTGTCAAACCGATCTTCAATTATGAATTTGGGGCTATGCTCTATTAAGTGGAGCTTTCACCATTAACCGTGTTCCATCTAAATCAGTCCTGAAGACACCACATGAGATGTGGAGTGGGAGACATCCCACACTGTCATTCATGAAGATTTGGGTATGCGATGTCTATGTAAAACGTTTACAATCAGACAAGTTAGGGCCAAAGTCGGATAAGTGTAAATTTGTGGGGTACCCTAAGGAAACTAAGGGTTACTAATTCTACAATCCAACCGAGAATAAAGTGTTTGTTGCTCGGACCGGCGTGTTTCGAGAAAGAGAATTTGTCTCTAAAGAAGCAAGTGAGAGGACTGTAGAACTTGAAGAGATTCAAGAACCACAAATCACTGAACCGATCATGGAACATGAACAGGAACCACAAGCAGTTGTGGAACAACCTGTTCAGGTAACACAAGAACTTCGTAGATCTAGTAGAGTGCGCCAAGAACCCGAGAGGTATGGAATTCTCGTGACCGATTCCAGTGACACAATGCTCATAGATGATGAGCCTACTACCTATGAAGAGGCCATAAAAGGGACAGACTCTCAGAAGTGGCTAGAAGTGATAACTCTCTTTTAGGAGTTATTATTACGCTTCCATATTACTTGTATTAGGCTTATTTAACATGATTTACATGTTATATTTTCACAAATATGTGAATTTGACGATTTATAAGCCTAAGAGTCAAAAGTTGTGTTTCTAGCTTAATTGAGCATGATTTCTATCATATTTGCGATGATAATTGCACGGGTAGTATTTTGTTGTGTTTATCAGGTAAAATAGGGGAAAAGGAGCATATGAGAGGCTTGGATATGCTTGGGATGGAGCTAGATTAAGAGGAGAAAAGGGGACGCAAAAACGAAGCAAAGTTGGAAAAGTTGCACAGGATCAGCCTGCACTCTTTTCAAAGCTCAGGAAAATATACAAATAATTTTGGAGCTAGGCCTGCGGCATTGGAAATTAGACATCCGTAGCTTTCAAACGATATATGGTAGGTCCGAAGACGAGTCCGTATGAGGGAGATACAGCCCGCGCAAGATCAGCTTACAATTCTGTCAGAGAATTACAAACTGGAGGGGCTGAAGTGAAATTTCGGCCAAGTTTCATTAAAAAACGTGCCCAGACCTGGGGAAACGTATTCTCAGACCTAAAACAGAGTTTGGACGTTGCTTTGGAGTGCTTGGAGCTTAGGGAACGATTGGAGAAGCTTGGGAGCACTTGGATCATTCGTTTGACTTCTAAAACTCCGTTTCTTCTCTAGTTTTGGATTTTGATCATGAAAACTTGTACTTTGATCATGTCTAAGCGTAGCTAAACTCTTATTTCGGGATATCTTGTAGGGAACTAGGTTTTGATCACTTTGTTGGATCATTTATGGATTCGCTTGCATGCTTTCAAGCTTAATTGATGATTTCTTATCTAATTATGTGTATTTTATGCTTTTCATTCATCTTTTCTATTGGTAGACGTATTAATAGGATTGAGCTAGGTTGTAAGCGTTAGAGACATCAACGTTTGTTGCCCGGAAAATTGAAATACACACTAGCCGAATCTAGGGTTGAGAAATCTTGCTAGTTAGCTAAGAACAAATAGTAGATTATTGATCGTAAAGCATGCTTAGACTTGATTAGACTAGAGAAATCAGTTTTGATAGTTTAAGTATAGGTGGTTGTTGAGACATCTTCAACATAAGTATGCTTGTTTAGCTAGAATAAAGAATCATCGTGTTAGTAGAACGTAAATCCAACATAGTGTGAAATTCCTAGTGACCCGTAGAGATATCCTGATTTTGTCAAACTTGAGAAAAACTCACAACAACTCGTCTTTATTAATCGTGAAGTAATTTAATCGGTTAATTGAGATTTGTATTTTCTTTAATTTAATAGAATTAGTAAAAACAACAACTGCGCTTGACCCACATAAGGATTTAAATTATCAACTTATTTACAAAGAAGTCTCTTGGGTACGATAAACCCGGAATTACCGGACATTACTACACGCGACAGCCGTACACTTGCGGTTGAATCGTGTCAAGAAGCCATGAGATCCGAGATTGAATCCATGTATACCAACAAAGTATGGACTTTGGTGGAACCACCCGAAGGGGCGCGGCCCATAGGATGCAAGTGGGTCTTCAAGAAGAAGATCGACATGGATGGTAATGTGATTACCTATAAGGGCCGATTGGTGGCTAAAGGATTCAAACAGATTCATGGTATTGACTATGGTGAAACCTTTTCACCAGTCGCTATGACCAAATCCATCCGAATCCTACTTGCAATTGCAGCATACTACGACTATGAGATTTGGCAGATGGATGTCAAAACAGCATTCCTTTATGGGAATCTCCTCGAGGACGTGTATATGATACAACCGGAGGGTTTTGAAGATCCAAAGCAAGCCAACAAAGTATTTAAGCTGCAACGATCCATTTATGGATTGAAGCAAGCTTCTAGGCGTTGGAATTGAAGTTTTCATGAAGTAGCCAAAGAGTTTGGCTTCATCAGAAACGAAGATGAGTCTTGTGTCTACAAGAAGGTTAGTGGGAGCTCTGTAGCTTTTCTGGTCTTGAATGTAAATGACATACCACTCATTGGAAACGACGTTCCCATGCTGCAATCTGTTAAATCTTGGATAGGGAAGTGTTTATCAATGAAGGACTTAGGGGAAGCAGCCAATGTACTCGGTATAAAGATCTATAGGGATAGATCTAAGAGAATGCTTGGCCTAAGTCAGAGTACATATATTGACAAGGTGTTGAAGCTGTTAAACATGCAAGATTCCAAGAAGGGATTCTTGCCCATGTCACATGGAATTGCTCTTTCGAAGAGTGGTTGTCCTTCCAATGAGATTGAGAAGGAACGCATGAGTAGAATTCCCTATGCCTCGGCCATAGGATCTATCATGTACGCCATGTTATGTACTAGACCAGATGTGTCATATGCCTTGAGTATGACAAGCAGATACCAGTCCAGTCCGGGTGAGAGTCACTGGATTGCAGTCAAGAACATCCTAAAGTACTTGAGAAGAACTAAGGATGCTTTCTTGATATTTGGCGGTGAGGAAGAGTTGCGTGTAAGGGGTTACACGGATGCAAGCTTCCAAACCGACAGAGATGACTTTATGTCACAATCGGGATATGTGTTTTGCCTGAATGGAGCAGCGGTGAGCTGGAAAAGTTCCAAGCAAGAGACGGTGGCTGATTCTACAACAGAGGCAGAGTACATTGCTGCTAATGGCGCAGCAAAGAAAGCTGTTTGGATCAGAAAGTTTGTATCTGAACTTGGTGTGGTTCCTAGCATTGCGGATCCAGTTGAGTTGTACTGTTACAACACTGGGGCGATCGCGCAATCATAGGAGCCCTGGTCACACCAGAAATCCAAGCACGTGCACAGGAAGTTCCATCTGATTCGAGATATTATCGGTAGAGGAGACGTTCGGATATGCAAGATTCCTACAGATGAGAATCTATCAGATTCACTTACAAAGCCGGTTGTGCAGTGGAAGCATGAAGGGCACACTAGGAGCATGGGCATACGAGATGCGTCAGAGTGGGAGACTGTTGGAATAGATTCACTAGAGGCAATATAGTTTAGTATGAATTTATTTTGGCTAGAACATTCATTGTATTATTTATTGGATATTTAATATAACCAAGTCCTTAGAATTACAATTGTGTTGTTTATCTTAAATATCCCTAGTCCATTATAATGATTAATAAGACAATCAGCTATTGACTAGTATGGGGTTGGATTGATATGGAGATATCATGATCCAACACATGGGTGTGCATTAAGGGTAATGGCGCACCTGATTGACCCATCTCCGAGAAGTCTACATACACGTTATGTTAAGTCACAAGTGCTTCTCGTGGTGAATTGGTATTTTCATCCTTAGACTTGAAGTCGCTAGATATTTTAGTTGTGGATTATTGTGATTTTGGTAGCGTCAAAAGCTACACCGTAACTGGGTAGTTATAAAGGCGTGTACCGGATACAATAAGAAGCAAGCTTAGAGATCGTAGTGGTCGTAGATAGAATTTGTCCTTCCCACATAACTGGAGCAAATATCCTAGGCCACTCGAGGGATAGTGCTTATAGAATGTCTGGTCAAACTCAAATAAATCAATTTAGGATATTGATGTTATTTGCACGAATAAGGCTATTCCCATGGATCGAGAAACTATGGATTGGATATACGAGTGTGACTTGTATGTCTCGTGTCCAATCCGGATATAGAGACAAAGGGATGAGACAATTACTTGTACAAGGTTTGTCGGATGACTATTCTATTAGTTGGCTAGAATGGATGTTTTGCTAGAAACCGCTCCATATTAGCAAATTGTTGCTACCAACTAGATAGAACCTATGGGGTCACACGCTATATAGAGTTGAACTAGAATTTGGAACTAATTAATATGGTTAATTAATTATAAGGATCACTTTGCAACACCTTGCAAACTTAGTAGGACTAATTTACTAGGAAGGGACTAAACCAAATTCTAGTAGGACTAGAATGGGTTCTTTAGGTAGTTGGCAAGGAGTTGTTGGAATATATAAAGGATGCTCCTTCCTTCCTTCCCACACTTATGAGCCTTTAGTTCATAACTTGAGTGGGAGAGAACAAAAGGAGAGAGAGCAAGCAAGCAAGAGGAGCCGTCCGCCCCCCTTGCCAGCCCCCTTCCCGTCGGCCCAACAAGGAGGCCTCCCCTCCTTGTTGTCTCGTGTTGCGTGATTTCTTCTTCCTCTTCCTCCATTCCGGGCTAGAACAAAGGAGAAGGAAGGTCTAGATCTCAACTCTAGGCGTGGATCATTTATAGAGAACGTGACACAATTCACGTTACAAGTCATCACAGGAGAAACCCTAAGGTGTGTAACTTGATTTCTTCCCTTACCATCGTTATGTCTCTTGTCTTGTGATCCTTGTAGGGTATTGTATGGATAAAATTTGTTTTTCCGCTGCATATCCATGATCAAAACCCTACAGAATTCTGAAGGGATAAGATCCCTCAGGTAGAGACTAGGTCCAATTGTGCCTGAACTCTGTAAAATCATTATGTTCCTGTTGTTTACTTTTGCTTTCTTTACATTCAGTCTAAACAAGACGTTTCAAATATTTGGAGATTTCCAAATCTCAAAGCTTTGAAGCCTCTTTATTCTCCAGTTATATCTTCAAGTTTCTCAAAACTATTTCAAAGCTTTGAAATATCAACTGCTTACTCTATTCAAGTTTTAAAAGACTGTGTTTTGGCAAAATTTAGCATACTCTATTCAACCCCCCTGTACAGTATTTAGATCCTGTTTTATACTTACATTACAAACTTTCAAGTGGTATAAGAGCTTTGGGTCACTGTTTAAGGATCTAACAATCTTGTGACAATGAGTAATGTAGGTGATGGAGGATTCTCTCACGGAAGAGAAGCTGATAGACCCCCACTGTTTTGTGGTGATAACTTTGTTCATTGGAATGCATTGATGAAGATGTTCATCATAGACCAGGACATGGAACTGTGGTCTATTGTTGTGAATGGCCCAAACTTTTTCCATAATATTGTCAATGGAGTTAGAACTGTCAAACCTGATGAAGATCTCTCAGTCACGGAACTGGAAAAGGTATCAAAGAATTACAAAGCTTTGAACTTATTATATTGTGCTCTTAGTGCAAATGAGTTTAACAGGATATCCAACTGCAAAAGTGCAAAAGAGATATGGGACAAGCTGACTGTCACTTATGAAGGAACCATCCAAGTCAAGCAGACAAAGATTAATATCATTTTGATATAGTACGAACTATTTAAGATGAATTCTTATGAATCCATCAAAGATATGTTCAAAAGGTTTACAGATATTGTGAACAACTTGGAATCCTTGGGAAAAGCTTTCTCAAATGAGGAAAAAGTCAGGAAGATACTCAGAAGTTTGCCAAAGGCCAAATGGGAGCCTAAGACAACTGCAATTGAGGAGGCTTAAGACCTAATCATTATGGAACTTGATTATCTATAAGGAAAACTGCTCACTCATGAGATTTCCATGAACGAGGTTGATGGTGAATTGACTGACAACATCAAGAACATGGCACTCAAGGCAAAGGACAATGAAAATCCCAAAGCCTTGAATAGGAGGATGATGATGATGAAGAAGAATCCTTAGCCCTGATTTCTAAAGCTTTGGCTAGAATTATGAAGAAGAAGAGAAACTTTGGAAATAAGAACTACAGCAAAGAAAAATTCAGATCCTCAACCAGCAAGGATTAGAAAGGTAAGTCTATTTCACATTCACATAAACCTAAATTTATGAAATGCTATGCATGTGTAGATGCAGGTCATCTGGTAAAAGATTGCCCTCAAAAGAAGAAAAGCAGACAATTTCCTAGGAAGGAAAATGACAACAGAAGGAAGAAGGCAATGGTTGCCTCATGGAGTGTTTCAGACTCAGATTTTGATGAAGAGCAAGCAAATCTATGTTTAATGGCTGGACATCAAGAACACCACTCTACTGAGAAGCCAATTGAAGACATGGTAAAAAATATTTTATCTAGTCCTTCTGATGTCTTACCTGAAATCCTCAAAAAGATGTTTTTAAATGAGGAAAGTTACAAGAATGAGAATGACTTCTTGAAAGTGAAGGTTCATGAGCAAGAAAAAGAAAATCTGGATTTGGATTTTCAAAACAAGTGTCTTGAAGCTACTAAGTTGAAAATTGATAGTGACTTCAAAGCCTTGGACAACAGATTCAAAGCTTTAAAATCACAGGTCAAAGAAGTGGTTGATAAAAACACTCTTTTAACTGACAAATTTGTTGATCTAAAGAGTCACTCAGATGATTCAGAATAACAAGACACTTCATTGACTATTGAGCTTCAAGAATCTAAGAAATTTTTTTCAACTTTTGCTGGCTCAGAACATAAGTAAATCTTATGCTTGGAGGAAGTATGCATTCTGTATACAAAAGTGGAATTGGTTATAATTCAAATTTTTCAAGAAGAAACCAAACCACATTTGTAAGATTAGGAAGCACACATTCTACAAAATGTCACTATTGTGGTAAAATTGGACATGCGAAATCAACTTGCCCCTTTAGAAGGACAGAACCTCATATAATGAGGAATACCTATCCTTATCAGCTTAAGGAACAAGTGAAACAGATTTGGGTTCCAAAACGAGTTTGACCACCTAACATGGTTGATTCTGAGTATGAATCCAAATTCTGCACTTGGTCTAATAGCCTGTTAAGGCATTGATTGTATTTTGTAGGTTGTCACCAAAGCTTTGAAAGATCAAAAATGGATTTTGGATAGTAAATGTTCCAGGAACATGAGTGGAAAGAAATCGTTATTCACTGAGCTTAAAGAGCAATCAGAGGGAACAATCACACTTGGTGGCAAAGCAAAGTGCAACATAATTGGTATAGGAAGTATTGGTAACAAGTCTGCATATTCAATTTCAAATATTTATTTACATGATGGTCTTAAGTGTAATTTGTTGAGTATTTATCATCTTTGGGATAAAGGTAATAAGGTGGTTTTTGACAAGGAGAAATGTGTGGTGCAAGATAAAAAATCAGGCAATTGCATTCTTACTGCTCCTAGGTCACATAATGTTTATGCACTATGTACTGACAAAGTTGCAGGTGATAGTCTGAAATGTCTCAAAGCTTTGAAGCATGACTAAAAGCTTTGGCATAGAAATCTTGGTCATATAAGCATGCATACTTTGAACAAAATCATCTCAAAAGAGCGGGTAAGGGGATTACCAATCCTGAAATTCAAAGAGGATGAGATTTGCAAGGCATGCACTCAAGGTAAACATACCGGAAGTACATTCAAGCCAAAGAACTTTGTAAGTCTTTGTGTGGTCTTATGAGGGTAAAAACACCCAAAGGTAAGAGATATATGCTTGTTGTGGTTGATGATTATTCTAGATTTACTTGGGTTATGTTTATTAGAGATAAGTCTAAAGCATTATCTGAATTATTAAAACTCTGTAAAGAGCTTCAAACTTTGATCAACTTGATTTTGATTTATTTTGTGCAAAGCATGGTATCTCACATAAATTTTCTGCACCTAGAACTCCTTAGTATAATGGTGTAGTTGAGAGGAAAAATAGAACTCTTTAAGACATGTCTAGAACCTTTTTACTTGAAAGTAAGTTGCCAAAATTTATGTGGGCAGAAGCTGTTAACACTGCCAATTATGTGCAATATATGTCTGATCAGACCTATCTTGAAGAAAACTCCTTATGAATTGTTCAAAGGCAGGAAGCCTAGTGTTGCATATTTTAAGCCTTTTGGCTGTACTTGTTTTGTGCATAACAAGGGTAAAGACAATCTTGGTAAGTTTGATGCTAGGAGTGATGAAGGTGTTTTCCTTGGTTATTCTCAAACTAGCAAAGCTTACAGGGTTTACAATAAGAGAACTAAGATTGTAGAGGAGAGCATTCATGTAATTTTGATGACAGTACTGATGATTCTCTGAGTGAAAGTTCTTCAGATCTCAATTTGAACTGGTATGAGGTTGATGATGACTATGAGAAAGTCAATAGAAGTAAAACTAAGCAGCAGAAACATTCAGAAGAATCTCAAGGCCTTGAACCCCCTGTAAAGCCCAAATCTCAAAGCCTTGAGACTGAAACTGACAGAAAATTTGATGCTCCTTCTACTGTGTCCTGAAATCAAAGACTTGAAGGACCATACACTTGGACAAACAGAAAGAAGTTCAAATATTTATGAGATCATCCTGCAGAGAATATCATATCAGATCCAACTACTGGAACTCAGACAAGAGGACAATTGAGGAATTGTGTACTTTCAGTGCTTTTGTATCACTTATTGAGCCCAAGAATGCTAAAGAATCACTAGAAGATAGAAATTGGATCATTGCAATGCAGAATGAGCTGAATGAGTTTGAAAGGAACAAAGTCTGGAATTTTAGTTCCTTAATCAAAGTATCAATCTATGATTGGAACCAGATGGGTGTTCAGAAACAAACTTGATGAAAATGGTAAGGTTGTAAGAAATAAAGCAAGACTCTTTGCACAGGGATACAATCAAGAAGAAGGCGTTGACTATGAGGAAACATTTTCTCATGTTGCAAGGTTAGAGGCTATCAGAATACTTCTTGCATTTGCATCACATAATCATATAAAACTTTTTCAAATGGATGTCAAATGTGCTTTGCTAAATGGATATTTACAAGAAGAAGTATTTGTTTCTCAACCACCAGGTTTTGAAAATGATACCTTTCGTGATCATGTTTACAAATTAGACAAAGCCTTGTATGGACTTAAGGAAGCTCCAAGGGCTTGGTATGACAGACTCTCTAAGTTTTTACTGGAAAATAATTTCAAGAGATGACTTGTTGACAAAACTCTATTTATAAAGAATCATGAAAAGGTAGTAGTACAGATATATGTTGATGATTTTCTATTTGGTGCTACTAATGACGCTCTTACAAAAGAGTTTTCAAGTCTAATGTGCAGGGAATTTGAGATGAGCTTGATGGGAGAACTAAATTTCTTTCTTGGACTTCATGTACATTAAATGAAGAAAAGAATTTTTGTGCATCAAGGGAAATACACCCAGGAATTGTTGAAAAAATATAACATGTCACATTCCAAGGTAGTTAAGACTCCTATGAGTTCATCATTGTCTTTAGACAGATATACAAATTGTAAGAGTGTGAATCAAAAAGATTACAGAGGTATGATTGGTTCACTTCTATCTCTAACTGCTAGTAGACCAGAAATTATGTTTAGTGTATGCATGTGTGCTAGATTTCAAGCCGATCCTAAATAAAGTCATTTGATTGATAAGAAAAAGATTTTCAGATATTTGAATGGAACCAAAGACTTGGGGATTTGATATCCAAGAATATATAACTTTATGTTGAGTGGTTATTCAGATGTAGACTTTGCAGGATACAAAGTAGACAGAAAGAGTACTTCTGGATGTTGCCAGTTCCTTGGTTCATCATTGATTAGTTGGCATTCAGAGAAGAAAATTCAGTAGCTCTATCAACTGCAGAAGCTGAATACTTTGCAGCTGGAGCTTGTTGCTCACAGGTTTTATGGATTGCTCAACAACTAAGAGATCTTGGATATGAAATCAGAAATGTGCCTATCAACTGTGACAAAACAAGTTCCATTTCTATATCAAAGAATCAGTTCAACATTAAAGGACAAAGCACATAGATGTGAGACATCATTTTCTTAGAGATCATGCTGAAAAATGTGATATTGTTCTATCTTTTATTTCCACTTCTAAGCAGATAGCTGATATTTTCACTAAACCATTGTCAGATGAGAGGTTTGCATCCCTAAGGCTTGAATTGGTTATGTTAAACAATGATGCATTGGTTTAGGGGGAGTATTAGTCTCTATGTGTATTATATGTGTGGATCTCAAAGCCTTAAGATCATACTTTCTTATGCCTTGAAAGTATGGCTCAAAGCTTTGAAGTTTCTGTGTTGGCCTGAAACTTCTCAAAGCTTTGAACCACTGTTACACTGCCTTGATTAAGTGGATTTTTATTCCTTAATTGGACCGTGGATTATTTTGTAATATCTTTTTAGATAATTAAGAATAATTCAAATGTTCAGAGATTTGGATAAAATATCTCAAAATATCTTCATAAATCTTCTGCAATCTTTTTTCATGCATCCCTATTTAAATCAATCTCTTCTACCTACTTAAGCTAACTTTAGGGCTTATTTCTCTCATTATCTACTTCTATCTCTTCGTCTCTCTCTCTCTCTCTCCCTCTCTCTCTCTTTCTCTCTCTCTCTCTCTCTCTCTCTCTCTCTCTCTCTCTCTCTCTCTCTCTCTCTCTCTCTCTCTCCCTTTTCTCTCAAACCTTCTCAAACCCTAGCCAAAATGGAACGCAAGTTTGAGAGAATGAAGCAGCAAGTCCAGACTTCCAACAAGAGGGTGAAGAGGAAGGCTAACAGGAAGATCACCATTCATGGATCAGATTCAGAGGACACAGCAAGTGTCAGGAGACATATCCTCCCTCAAAGAAGGTCAACAAGGAAAAGGAAGTTCAATAAGAACTAGTGGTTGAGTCATAATCTGAGTCTGCTACAGAAGAAGTGGTGAAGGAAAAAGAACATGGTAGTAAGGATCAAGGGGAAGAATCAAGCAAGAAGAAGAAGGAAGTGACTGGTGAGAAAAGTGAAAAGAAGAATGTGAGAAATATTATATGATCATTTACCGTGCAATATTGCAAACATATTTCGCTGATGTTATCTTATAAGATAAGCTTTTCGCAGGTGTGATCAATAGATAAGCTTTTCACATGAATTTTATCCAAATATATAGGATTAAGCAATTTAATTTTTAGTTAAGTTTATATGTTGCTATCTAAGCAGATAGGGTTTTAATCCTTAGTTAAGGATTATATGTCTCTATATAAATATATAGATTTTATACATTTTAATCCTTAATTTTGGATTATTTGCTGCTATCTAAACAGATAAACTTTATACGTTTTAATCCTTAGTTGGGGATTATATGCAGCTATCTAAACAGATATGTTCTGTAGTTTTCAACTCTTATGCGTACTGTAGTTCACATCAGATTACTAGAAAAAAAACAAATAATAAATGAAGAAAAAAATATCAACCCCTCATATGGGAGGATGACGCATTACACATATGGGACCGTAGTAAAGTTACATGTGATATTGCATTATATTTACCTAAAGTACATGTGATATTTCACTATATTTCTCTAAGGATATTACTTCTTCAGCCATCTCATATTAATTGGATTTTGCTGAGTGGCTGCTCCACCGCATTTCAATATTGTGCAATTTCCATTTTCGAAAACTTCTCTGACCTCAAAAGGTCCTTCCCATTTAGCCGAAAATTTGGTATGAGCTTCGTCACGCATAAAATGATCCACAACTCGTATTCTTAAATCTCCCGCAGAGATTCTTAGTTTTGTAA
This sequence comes from Linanthus parryae, assembly GCA_023055425.1. Taxonomy (NCBI): domain Eukaryota; kingdom Viridiplantae; phylum Streptophyta; class Magnoliopsida; order Ericales; family Polemoniaceae; genus Linanthus; species Linanthus parryae. The sequence continues at coordinate 132,666,326 of JALGPY010000002.1, read as the reverse complement.
TGATTTGTTTTATGCTCGTGCGATTCTTTCATGATAAAGTATATTCTTCTTTATAGCTCGTTTGCGTCGTTATTTGAGCATATCTAAATCATGAATTCTATTATTTTTGAGCAAAGTACTGAAAGCTAAACACAAGGAGGGAACCTTTATTTCTGTTTGGATTACAACCTTGGCTCCATAACACAGTGAAAACGAAGAAGCCCCTGTAGGAATTCGCGGATATGTGAGGTATACCCATAAAGTAGTATTAATTGTGTATTCTCACCTCTTATGATCATCTTCGACCATTTTGATGAGAATCCTAATTAGGGTCTTTTTAGTAGCTTCTAATTGTCAATTCCTTTTGCGTAATAGGCAGTAGACCAAATTTTTATGATATTATACTCATTCAATTTGGATGTGGTGTGTCTTTTGAGAAACGGGGTCCCATTATGAGAAAGAATGGTGATATGAATAACAAATGTACATATAATGTTATCAATAATTCACTACTGCTGTTCCATTCGCTTTCTTCAAGGGTATTCCTTCCACCCTTTGTTAACGAGGTAACTTGCAGTGAGTATAAATTGATTTCCTCTGGAAGAAACTCCTATGGGACCAATAAAGTCCAGGGCCCATGTGTGAAATATCCATGGTGTTCCCAACGCGTGAAGATCAAGAGTCAGAGCATGCACGCTATTTTCATGGTATTGACACTGGCGACATCGCACTTTTGTTCAGCAATAAACCTCCATGGATGGAAAAAAGATTTAATCAAATGCGACTCTTCTATTACTTCATGAGTTTCTTGTCATGCGAGAAATCTAAGAAGATTTGCATCAAAACTTCTTTTCCATAAAAGATCATTACGTAATTGATATCTTTTAGCTTTCCATTTAATTATACTGGCATGTTTCTCATAAGTTGGGAGAATATTCTGTCTTAGATAGTCTATGAAGGGTTTTCGCCAGTCCTCGCATTCTTCAAAGGCACATACATCAAGAGTGTCATTTTGTTGGAATAGGTGCCCTAGAGGCAATCTAGTTTAGTATGAACAATAAATCGGCTAGGATAGTCATTGAATTATTTATTGAGATATTTAATATAATGAAGTCCTTAGATATACAATTTTGTTGTTTATCTTAAAAATCCCTATTCAAATATACTGATTAACAGGACAATCATCTAAAGACTAGTATGGAGTTGGATCGATATGGAGATATCACTATCCAACACATGAGTATGCATTAGGAGTAATGGCATACTGGATTGACCCATCTCCGAGAAGGCTAAATACATGTCATGTAAAGTCACAAGCGCTTCTCGCGGTGAAATTGGTATTGTCATCCTTAAACTTGAAGTCACTTGATCATCTAGTTGTAGAATATTGTGTTTTGGTAGCGTCAAACGCTACACCGTGACTAGGTAGTCATAAAGGCGTGTATCGGACACAATAGGAAGAAAGCTTAGATATCGGAGTGATGTAGATAGAATTTTTCCCTCCCACATAACGGGATGAAATATCCACGATCACTCGAGGGATAGTGCTTATAGAATGTATGGCAAGACTCAAATAAATCAATATAGGATATTGATGTTATTTTCATGACAAGGCTATTCCCAGGATCGATGAATTATGGATTGGATATACGAGTGTGACTTGTATGTCTCGTGTCCAATCCGGATATTGAGACAAAGGGATGTGACTTGCACAAGGTTTGTCGAATGACTATTTCTGTTAGTTGGGTAGTATGGATTCCTTGTTAGAGACCGCTCCATATTAGTAAATAGTTACTACCAACTAAGTAGAAACAGATGGGGTCACACGGCATATGGATTGAACTAGACTTGGGAATTAATTAATACGATTAATTAATTATTATGACCAAATCGCAACAACTTGCTAACTTAATAGGACTAATATGCAAGTTGGACTAATCCGAACTTGAGTAGGAATAGGAGAGGGACTTGATGTAGTAACAAGGAGTTGTTGGACTATATAAAGGATGCTCCTAGCTTCCTCCAATCATAACATATGCTCATAACATCCCCTTTCCGTCCACCCAACCCATCGGCTACAAGAGGACCCGAGCTCCTCTTTTGGTGCTCCGTAGAGGGATTTCTTCTTCCTCTTCCATTCTTCCTAGCTATCACAAGGTTATTGGAGGATATAGATCTCAAACCTAGGCGTTGATCAACCGTAGAGACATGATGCTTTTCGCGTTTGAAGTATCTAAGGAGAACCTCAAGGTAACTTGTTTGATTCCTTTACTATCGTTATGAATTCTCTTCTTGTGATCCTTCGAGCGTATTGAATGGATAATTTATTATTCATTCCGCTCCATATCCATGATCAAAACCCTACAGTGTAATTAGAGCCACATGTCGTAGAGTATAACGTAAATTATGTGTAACAATTTTGTTGTTTTTCACCTATAATTGTTGATTATTGCATTAAAACGACAAATTAAGCATATTAGCTGCATGTTGAATGTGATTCAACTAAACAAGATCTAATTTTTACATTGGATGTATGAATTAGTGAGTTTGAGAAATTTTAGGATCTTAGATCTGGGGTTTGGGCACAAATTGGAAACAAGTTCTTATTTAGAAACGTTTTGGACTTGGGGAACAAGGAAGGAGTTGTTTTGGAAACAAATCCAAGAGGTTCGGCCCCCTAGGGAGACCTCCCCTCATCCTTGTCTCCCAAGCAACCTAGGTCGAAGGCCTAGGTGGTCGGCCGATTCCAGGGGTTGGGCCGACCGGCCTAGTCTCGGCCCGGGCGGCTCCAAGGGGTTCGGCCACCAAGTTGGTTTGGCCTCTTGGACCGTTTTGACCCTAGTAATCCTAAAATCAATTAAAATTGACTAAGCACATTAAAATTGGTTTTAACTGTTTATGTGCAATTGTGTGGTGATTGGATATGGCCTTAAATGTGGTTTGTTGTGAATGTTTAATTTTGAAAAATAGAAGTCCAAAGAATTGAAGGAGCCACATCATGGAGCATGGAGCATTCCACAAAGCTATGGAGGATGTACCAATAGATTGAGGCACATGGAGATATGCTTGCTATTTTAGGGTTCATAGATATTCTCATTGGTTTGAGAATATCTTAGTCTAGGAGACCATATCCATATCACATTAATTTCTTTTGTGGATGTTTACGTTATTGTCTTATTATTGTTGTTGGTGTATGAATGATGCATGGAATTTGATAATAAGATAATTTAACAACTCATATCTTTTATTTGGAGCTTTGCCCAAACTCAAATAAGTAGATCAGTTGATATATATCAACAGAATAATTAATACTGAAAGAAAAATCCCTCAAAATTAAATATTACGTTTTTCCTTCTCGTTACTTAAGCACTCATCACAGAATCAATTAATCAAGTCCGTGCGTGCCATAGCAGGACAACTTGATTCATCATTATGTAGTGTGATGGCACATATAATGTGAAATTGTTGGAGTAGGAGGTTGGATGTTACTATCTAATTTTGATAAGGATTAAAACTAGAGGCAATCAATTGGGATTATCTATGGGATAGATAAATAAGAAATTATTTTCCCAATTGAACCAAGAGTTGCATAGGATGCAATTGGAATTTTTCCTTCCTAAATAGCTAACTTTTGGATGACTTGCGGAAGCAAGCTCAAAAGGAAGTGAAATATGGGTTCTGTCCCACTAGAAAACATAATGATATTTTCCGCATTCATATCTTGAGGGTTATTAAACCGTAAGAAAAATAGTGGAAGCTGTATTTAATAATCTAGTCATTATTAAATATAGTGAATTGTTCACAAATACTAAAACTTGAGTATTTTCTTTTTGTAGAATTCCAATGGCAAAAAACTCATCAAACTCATCTCACTCCCTATGCTCTGTCCTTGATAAGGAAAAGCTCTCCACGACCAATTTTCTAGACTTGTACATAAACTTGAGAATCGTTCTCAAGCAGGAAAAGAAACTGTACGCTTTAGAGGAGCTAGTTCCTGAAGGTCCGGAAAACAACACTCCTGCAGCCCTAAAGGCGTATCAAAAGCGTGTTGATACAGAAACGCCCGGATGGCTTGTTTACTTCATTTATTATCAAACTGGGTTATCCTATTCAATTTTAAATTCCGAAACCATTTTCAATTTTTTAATTATCTACTTAAGGAAATTGAAAAGTCTCATTAACCGGAGAACCGATGCTCTGATACCAACTGAAACGCCCCGACGGCTTCTTTACTTCATTTATTATGAAATTGAGTTATCCTAATCAAATTTAAATTCCGAAAACATTTTCAATTTTTTTGTTCTACTTTTGACTATCGATTGTCTCATTAACCCTAAACCGAGATCCCGGGTTGTTTCGGCTGGTATCAGACGCTAATGATGCGGCCTGCCTAATGCTTTGCACCATGTCCTCTAAGCTTCAGAAGCTACAGCATAACATAAATGCAATCGATATGATCGCACACTTGAAGCAGCTCTTCCAAGAGCAGGCTAGGGTTGAGAGCTATGAAGTTTCCAGGACATTGTTCAAATGTCATCTGTTAGAGGGAAACCCCGTGGGGCCGCACGTGTTGTGTATGATCGGCTATTTAGAGAGCCTTGGCTTCCTAGGGTTTCCGGTTGGTCAACAGTTGGACACTGATCTCATTCTTCAATCGTTGCCTGAGAGTTATGGACAATTCATCATGAACTATAACATGAATGAGATCGTGAAACCTCTACCAGATTTTACTCAACATGTTGAGGACAGCTGAACAAAGCATTAGCAAGGGAATGGGAAAATCCATAATGATGGTTCATAAAGGAAAAGGCAAAAGATTTGTCTCTACCTCCAAGGGAAAAGGCATAGCAGTTGCTAACCCAAGGAATCTGCCCTTAAGCCTGTTGGTGGAATTTCCAAAGGTGTGACTAATGGTGAGTGTCACTACTTCAGTCAGCCTGGACACTGGAGGAGGAACTACCCAAAATATCTGGAGGGTAAGAGGCTTGGAATAGTGATTTCACCACCACCAGGTATTTTTGTTATAGATGTCAACATAACTGTCTCTTCATCATGGTTATTGGATACGGGATGTGGATCTCACATTTGTCGAAATGTGTAGGACCTAAAGAGAAGTTAAAAAATTGGCTAAAGGGGAGATAAACCTGCACGTTGGGAATGGAGCAAGAGTTGCTGCATTAGTCGTAGGCGTGTACGAACCGTCTCTGCCTTCACGATTAGTTTTAGAAATTTAAATAATTTCTATTTTGTGCCAGCTATGAGCAGAAACATTATTCCTATTTCTTGTTTGGACAAGGATGGTTTTACTATTTCAATAAAGAACAATTGATGTTCCATTTATTTTGATAGTATTCACTATTGTAGTGGGAAATTATTTAATGGCTTATATATCCTTGATCTAAGAAATCCCGTCTTTAACATTAGTACCAATAGGGTTAAAATGAATAATGTAAATCCTGCTTATCTATGGCACTGTTGTTTAGGCCATATAAATGAGAAACGTGTATCTAGACTCCATAAGGATGGATTCCTAGACTCAATTGATTTTGGATCATATGAGACATGTGAGGCTTGTTTATTGGGAATATGACAAAGTCCCCTTTCAATAAGAAAGGTGGGATGACTAGTGATCAACTGGCGCTAGTACATACTGATGTATTTGGGCCATTTGCCACTCCTGCCAAGGGTGGTTACGTCTACTTCATCACATTTATTGATGATTTCAGTAGATACGGATTTGTATACCATATCAAGGCCAAATCCGAATCTTTTGAAAAGTTCAAAGAATTCAAGAATGAAGTAAAGAAGCAGCTTGGAAAAAGTATTAAGGCTCTACGATCGGATTGTGGAGGAGAATACTTAAGCCAAGATTTTGACGACTATCTTAGAGAGTGTGGGATAATATCCCAACTCACTCCACCCAGAACACCACAGTGGAATGGCGTGTTCGAGAGGAGTAATCGAACTCTATTGGATATGGTTCGATATATGATGTGTCAAACTGATCTTCCATTAACATTTTGGGGCTATGCTCTATTGAGTGAAGCTTTCACCATTAACCGTGTTCCATCTAAGTTAGTCATGAAGACACCACATGAGATGGGGAGTGGGAATCGTCCCACAGTGTCTTTCATGAAGATTTGGGGCTGGGATTTCTATGTAAAACGTTGACCGTCAGACAAGCTAGGGCCTAAGTCGGAAAAATGCAAATTTGTGGGATACCCGAAAGAAACTAAGGGATATTTCTTCTACAATCCAACTGAGAACAAAGTGTTTATTGCTCGGTCTGGCGTCTTTCGAGAAAGATAGTTTGTCTCTAAAGAAGAAAGTGAGAGGACTGTAGAACTTGAAGAAGTTAAATAACCACAAAGCATTGATCCTACTATGGAACATGAACATGAACCACAAGTGGTTGTGGAGCAGCCTGTTTAAGTAACACAAGAACTTCGAAGGTCGAGTAGAGTGCGCCAGGAGCCGAAGAGGTATGGACTTCTTGTGACTGATTCTGGTGACACGTTTCTCATAGATTATGAGCCTACTACCTATTGAGAGGACATAAAAGGGCCGGACTCATAGAAGTGGCTTGAGGCCCTGAGATCCGAGATGGAATCCATGTGTACCAACAAATTATGGACTTTGGTGGAACCACCCGAAGGGGATCGTCCCATAGGGTACAAGTGGGTCTTCAAGAAGAAGATCGACATGGATGGTAATGTTATTACCTATAGGGGCTGATTGGTGGCTAAAGGATTCAGAAAGATTCATGGTATTGACTATGATGAAACCTTTTCACCAATCGCAATGACCAAATCCATCCGAATTTTACTTGCTATTGCAGCATACTACGACTATGAGATTTGGCAGATGGATGTCAAAACAGCATTCCTGTATGGAAATTTCCTCAAGGGTGTGTACATGACACAACCTGAGGGTTTTGAAGATCCAAAGCAAGCCAACAAAGTCTGTAAGATGCAAAGATCCATTTATCGGTTGAAGCAAGCTTCTAGGAGTTGGAATCGGCGTTTTGGTGAAGTAGTCAAAGAGTTTGGCTTCATCAAAAACGAATATGAATCTTGTGTCTACAAGAAGGTTAGTGGGAGCTCTATTGCTTTTATGGTCTTGTATGTGGATGACATAGTACTCAATGGAAACGACATTCATATGCTGCAATCTGTTAAAGACTTAGGTGAAGCGGCATGTATACTCGGTATTAAGATCTATAGAGATAGATCTAAGTAGCTGCTAGGCCTATGTCAAGGTACATATATAGACAAGGTGTTGAAGCGGTTTAGCATGCAAGATTCCAAGAAGGGATTTTTGTCCATGTTGCATGGAATCACTCTTTCAAAGAGTGGTTGTCCTTCCAATGAGATTGCGAAGGAACGCATGAGTAGGGTTCCCTATACCTCGGCCATAGGATCCATCATGTACGCCATGTTATGTACTAGACTAGATGTGTTAGATGCATTGAGTATGACAAGAAGATATCACTCCAATCCAGGTGAGAGTCACTGGATTGCAGTCAAGAACATCCTAAAGTACTTGAGAAGAACGAATAATGCGTTCTTATATTTGGAGGTGAAGAAGAGTTGCGTGTAAGGGGTTACACAGATGCAAGCTTCCAAACCGACAGAGATGATTTCAGATCACAGTCAGGGTTTGTGTTTTTCCTTAACGGAGCAGCGGTGAGCTGCAAGAGTTCCAAGCAAGAGACGGTGGTTGATTCTACAACAGAGGCTGAGTACATTGCTGCAAATGGCGCAGCAAAGGAGGTTGTTTGGAGTAGGAAGTTCATCACCAATCTTGGTGTGGTTCCTAGCATTGTAGATCCAGTAGAGCTGTATTGTGACAACACTGGGGTGATCACGCAATCAAAGGAACCCAGGTCACACCCGAAATCGAAGAACGTACTGAGGAAGTTCCATCTTTCGAGATATTATCAAAAGAGAAGACGTTCGGATATGCAAGATTCCAACAAATGAAAATCTGTCAGATCCACTTACAAAGCCGCTTGTTTAGCGGAAGCATGAAGGGCACACTAGGAGGATTGGTATACGAGATGCACTAGATTGGCTCTAGTGCAATTAGGTGACTACTGGAATAGGTGCCCTAGAGGCAATCTAGTTTAGTATGAACAATAAATTGGTTAGAATATTCATTGTATTATTTATTGAGATATTTAATATAATGAATTCATTAGATTTACAATTTTTGTGTTTATCTTAAATATCCCTAGTCAATTATACTGATTAAAAGGACAATCATCTATAGAGTAGTATGGGGTTGGATTGATATGGAGATATCACCATCCAACACATGGGGTATGCATTAGGAGTAATGGCATACTGGATTGACCCATCTCCGAGAAGGCTACATACACGTTATGTAAAGTCACAAGCACTTCTCGCGGTGAAATTGGTATTGTCATCCTTAGAATTGAAGTCACTTGATCATCTAGTTGTGGAATATTGTGTTTTGGTAACGTCAAACGCTACACCGTGACAGGATAGTCATAAAGGCGCGTATAGGACACAATAGGAAGCAAGCTTAGATATCGTAGTAATGTAGATAGAATTTGTCCCTCCCACATAAGTGGAGAAAATATCAACGACCACTCGAGGGATAGTGCATATAGAATGTCTGGCCATACTCAAATAAATGAATATAGGATATTGATGTTATTTGCACGAATAAGGCTATTCCCAGGATCGGTAACTATGGATTGGATATACGAGTTTGACTTGTGTGTCTGGTGTCCAATGCGAATATTGAGACAAAGGGACGTGACAATACTTGCACACGGTTTGTCGGATGACTATTTTTACCAACTGAGTAGTATGGATGTCTTGCTAGAGACCGCTCCATATTAGTAAAATGTTACTACCAACTGAGTAGAAACCTATGGGGTCACACGCCATATGGATTCAACTAGACTTGGGAATTATTAAATACGATTAAGTAATTAGATGGATCAAATCGAAACAACTTGCTAACTTAGTAGGACTAACATGCAAGTTGGACTAATCTGAACTTGGGTAGGATTAGGAGAGGGACTTTATGTAGTAACAAGGAGTTGTTGGACTATATAAAGGATGCTCCTAGCTTCCTTCCCTCGTAACATATGCTCCTAACATAAGTTGAGTAGGAGAGAAGCAAGGAGAGAGCAGGACAACAAGGAGGCCGTACACCCCCTTGCCGTCCGCCCAACCCGTCGGCCACAAGAGGACCCGAGCTCCTCTTTTGGTGCTTCGTTGCGTGATTTATTCTTCATATTCCATTCTTCCTAGCTAGCACAAGGAGATTGGAGGATCTAGATCTCAATCCTAGGCGTGGGTGAACCGTAGAGACGTGATGCTTTTTGCGTTTGAAGCATTTAAGGAGAACCTCACTGTAACTTGTTTGATTCATTTACTATCGTTATGAATTATGTTCCTGTGATCCTTGGAGGGTATTGAACGAATAAATTATTGTTTATTCCGGTGCGTATCCATGATCAAAACCCTACACTTTTATGAATGAACAACTATCACATTCTCCTTGTACAACACCGGCATATAAGCTCATATGAGGCCAATAGATTACTTATCTTTGTGCCCTTATGTAAATTGAAATTTCATTCGGCCACAATATTGTTTATGGAACTTGTCTATGTAACTCTTCCCATCAAGTTCTGTGACACATCACAACAAAATTCTTTCGGGCCCTTTAAAGTGTGAAAAACTTTCGTGTATAAAAACCTTTCATTCTTGGCCAATTCGCGTCTTCTAAAAATTTTTGAAAAGTTTTTAAATAATCTATTTTCTGTAGTCATCTTGTTCGATGATTTTTGTTGTGCAAGTTTCTTGTATGGTTGTGAGCGAGGCTTTTAATTCAATCTGTATTGTTGCTAGACATTTCTCGTTGGTCGCCTTTGATTCTAGAGTGGGATGTGCATCTGCATGGTAGTTGTCAGATCTCAGGGTATGCTCATAAGTGATAGAATCGAAAGACTGCACCAGTTTGTGCACAATTGTCCAGTAACTCCAAAGGTTAAGGTCACGTTTGGTTTTCCGGACTTGCCGGACTGGACTGTACTGGACTGGACTAGGTCGGATTAGCTGTATTATATTTAATACTGTGTTTGGTTATGTACCGTACAAAGTATTATGAATGTTGTTGATGTAATTAATGTTCAATTCCAACTATACAGAATAGTCCAATACTGTTAATACTCTCCTGGGGGAGGGTATTAAAATAGGGTATTAAACCCATGTTTTTCACTATTTAGTACCGGTATTAAATTTAATCCAGAACAAACCAAACAGAGTATTAATAATCACAGTACTATAATTAGTCCAATACTAGTTAATACCGCTAATACTAGAAAACCAAACATGCCATAATTTCCTTAAGTGTGAATTCCCCTAAAGATTGCAACACAATAAGCTTTGAGAAACCCGTGACGGTAAAATATTAAATGTCCAAAGATTTGACTGTGAAAAGTCCTACAATTAATGCCTCGTATTTCGCTCCATTATTTGTTACTTAGAAGTCCAACTTATATGATATTTGTATAACATCCCGTTAGGATTTGTGTGCACAATGCAACCTCCTCCTCCTGAATGGGTGGATGAACCATTATTCAATCTCCATTGCCTATTTTCAATTTTGTTGAATTCAAGATCTCCAAAGGTCTCTTCTGTCAATGGTTCCTAATTTTCATCTAGGAACTGCGCCAACAGATCTTTAACAGCCTACGATTTGATGGTATTTCTTCGAGCACAAGTGATGTCATACGCGGAGATAGTCATCAACCATTTTGCTTATCTCCCACAAGGAGTGGAATGTGCCAAAAGGTATCGTATGTGATCACTTTTGGTCATCACTATCACTTTGTGGGATGCGAAATAATGCTTCAATCTCTGCGAGGCAGTGTCTTTCTATATTCGAGTATCCGGATTCAACTACCTACACCACATGCACAATATAGTATCTGGGACGTTCACGTACTTAAATTCTTATTCTAGCAACGCTCTAATGGACTTCCTCGTTGATGTAAATTATGTAATCAAAGGGAGACCACACCTGTGGAGCGGTCATAACTTGTGGCGAGACTAACAATGTTTTCAATTTTTCAGAGGCTGCTAGATGATCTGAGGTCCATTCAAATGCGAAATTCTTCTAGAGTAAACTATTGAAGCAGTGTGTCAGTTCAGAAATCACAGGAATGAAACTTTGCAGATAAGATAATTTTCCTAAGAAATTCTAGAGCTCGCTTTGCGTTTTCGGTGCTCGCAAACTTGTAATAACTACCATTTTCGACGGATCAGGCTCGATTCCTTGTCTTTGTATCACACATCCGAAAACATTACCTTAAGTAACATTGAATGCGTACTTCATCAGATTTATCTTTAACTGATATTGCCTACATCTTTCAAAGACCTTTCGCAGATCTTCTAGATGATCAGTCTTCTTCATAGATTTGATCACCAAATTGTCATAAAAAATTCCACCTCTTTATGCACCATTCATGAAGAAGAGCCATCATTGCTCTATGATATGCTGCAACATTGATTTTTAAACTGAAAGTCATAACTTTATAGTGAAATACTTCAATGGGTGTGATGAAAGCTTTGTTCTCCGCATATTCTAGATCAATATTTATTTGATTATCCCCACAAAAATCATCCGTTAATGTAAAAATTTGGTTCCCAGCAGTTAAAAATATCAAGGCCGATATATTGCAGATGAGAATAATCTTTGGGGAAAAACGGTTGAGATCTCCGAAGTCCAAATATATTTGAAGCTGCCCATTTTTCTTGACAACTGGTATAATATTTGGGAGCCACATTGGATGATGCAAGCGTTTGATGAATTTCTATCTCAACAACTTTTTTTATTTCTTCTTTGACCTTCACCTCTATTTACAGTCTCAAATTTCGCGTGCTTTGCTTGATAGTTAACACCTTTGGAATCATATTTAATCTATGAATTGTAACTTCTGTATCGAGCCGGGGCATCTCGACGTATTCCCATGAAAAAATATCTTTTTATTCCTTTAATAACACTATCTATGATTCATCTTCATATTTGTGGAGATTTGCATATAGGAGCACATTTCTTTTCATCTCAGGAATTTACTCGGTTTCGTGAATCTCAAGGTCATCTTCAAAATGCGAAGATGGCCTCGCGCACCTTTAGATGCAGTAACACATCTTTGCATTTCAATAGAAACTAGGGTAAAAGACACTGACCACCCCTGAGTTTAGGGAAAATTCCACTCTGCTACCCTGGGTTTTGGATAAAGACACTCCGCACCCATTTAACAGAATATTCTGTGGACAGTTTGCACCCTTCTGTTAGTTTCCGTTAAAAAGTTAGTAATTGAATATTTTTGGACGATATTACCCCATGTGTGTTTATTTTTCCTCCCATGTGTATCTTCAAGAACAAGAACACCAACACCAAAAAAAAATCAACCACCAAGAACATTTTTCATTTTGAATACAAAACATCAAGAACACCAAGAACACACAAAATTTATAAATATAATAAACCAAGAAAACAAGGTTTCTTAAACAGAAATTGAAGCTTATTGACAAAGAAGGCTATCTCAGCCAATCTAGCAACAACATTTCATTGCCCTACTCCTTCCTTTCGCTTCTGTAAATCTCATCTTTTTGTTAAAAAAAAAAAAAAAAAAAAAAAACTGTAGCTATGTTGTTAAAGGGGATGAATTCCAGTACAAGGAGAGTGATTACAGCCACACTTCATCACTCATCAACAATGCACTAAAATATGCATCAAAGTTGATCTCAAATTAATTCACAATATTCAAACAATCTTGCACTAGGTTGACAAAAAAACCAAACTTGCACTATAATATCCATCTCCACAGGCATGTAAATAGAGCAAGAATTGAGGGCATCCACCAGAATTTTGCCAAAAGAAAGCAATACTATCTCATCTAAGGGGTTAAAAATTGGGGAAAAGCAAACTTTATGCTGTAAGTTCTCTCAACGCCATGGATGTTGAAGAAGCTGCAGTGATAGAGTATTCGAAAATCCGGAGCTTAGTCCAGAGAATGCTTCGAAGATCATGTCTTACCTCTACATCCAAGAGGGGAAAGACAAGGAGTTGATTCGTCTGGTCATTAATCAGACCAAAATCCATTGCGGACTTTCGTCGAACAGCTCGTCTACACCCTCCACTCCATCTCCTCCGCCATCCAAAGCAATGAACAACATCATCGAAGGAGTCCGACTGGTGGTGGCGGCCCTTAAAAATCGACCCAACACCCAACCAAACACTAGCTAAGCTCACTCTGGTTGGAGTCATCATCTCTCTCTCTGAAACTGAATCGCCGTCGATTGACCGGAGAGAGACGAAAGAGGGAAGAGAAATGGAGGCTGCGATGAAGCCAATCAAACGAATCCCATCGCAATTCGATTCCAAGGCCAAGTCCAAAGGCGGCTTCACCGATTCGGCGACGATGGTTCCGAGCACTGAACAAAATCCATAGTTCGATTTGTAGTCTAACTAGATTCCGACTGGTGGTGGCGGCACCACCGTCGTCGTCCCCACCGCCAGATCTGCATTTGAGGGGGGAGCCCAATCAATCGACCTATTGGATTGACAGAGGGAGGAAGTGGGTTTCGTGGGAGGAGGTGGGTTCGGGTGATTGACAGAGGGAGAGGAGGTGGGTTCGTGGGGAGGCTGAAGAGGGAGGCGGCGTGAGAGATAGAGGGGGAAGAGAGAGAGAGAGAGTGATTAGGTTAGGAATGTAGGAGAAAGAGGGTTTAGGGTTATATATAGGGGGTAATTTTATAAAATTTTAGGGGTAAAATAGTCTTTTTCCTCGTGCTGTTACTCAACTGTTAGTCTCCATCCAAAAAAAGGTGCGGAGTGTCTTTATCCAAAACCCAGGGTAGCGGGGTGGAATTTTCCCTAAACTCAGGGGTGGTTAGTGTCTTTTACCCTAGAAACTATTGATTTCATTGCCTTCGTCGTGATGTTCGACTCTACGTTTATGATAATAAATACTCTTTCTCTAAAATGTAGGTTTTGATTCTTTTGGTTTACTCTGATATTCGAGTTCAATTTTTTCTCTCATCAACATCACTCCCGCAGGAGATTGGTCATTAGTAACTTCTCAATTAGGCAAAGGGGTTGGTTTAAAGGGCCCCAGACTCGCTTGATCTCCCAGCCCCGTAAATTAAACAGCCTCTGTGAGGTGAGATTCATTCAAATTGAAAAGATTCACTAATGTTGGGATATCCACCACTCTCACTTTCCAAACGACCTTCGTCATTTGATATGCAATCAACGGACTTGCATCAATTCGATGAATCCGTGCACGCACGATGATCATATGGTAGGTATTGTTTGTAACTATGACATGAAATAATGCAGAACAGCTGATTTTCCAATCTAAAGTCCAATAGGATGAAGTCTTACGTCATCTTTGGTTTTTTTATAAAACCTAGCAACGGGAACGATATTCTCACTATCTTCTTTTCTGGTATACTTGCCAATTATAGAGTACTGAATGGAATTACATGCATAGCTTTTCCTCCATCTAAAAGAGCCATATTAAATTCCACATCGTTGACTACAAAATTCACGTACAACAGTCGGTAATGCTGTGAATTTGTCTTATTGTAAAAATTGCAAAAGGTTATAGTCGCGGCTGGAGATCAAATGGCTCTAATCACCTCCCCATTATACACAGCAAAGTCTTCCTTGTAATCTTCTGCGACTCTAAGTATGGATTTGGTAATTTCTAAGAAATTTTCTTTGGAGAAATTCATCTCATCATAGAAGTGCTAGAAATTGCTCGTGTAGAAAACTCTTGCTACACGTAAATCTTTAGTACCCATACCGTAAACTTTTCTCTAATGTATATCATCCACTATAGAAGTTGTGTCTATTTCCTCCCACTCATGATCTACAATTGAGACCATTGCAACTTCTTTTCCTTTAGAATCTTCCTTTCGGTATGCGCGCAATACGTTGTCAAGAAAATCCTTCACGGGTTCTTCGATTATCAATTTGCCTTATTTCAACTACTTATCGACAAGGAACCAAAATTTTCTACACTCGGCTGTGGGATGGAATATGATGTTATGGCAATCGGGCTCGCAGTTGTTCACGTGTGGGTGGCTTCTTGAGTGAGGGAAAAACACCATCCTTCCTCCATTTCTTATAATTTTTCTTAACTTCACGAAGGGAGCAAGGCAGAGGAGGAGCTTGTATGAAAAGAGTCTTGTGATATATCTATGCAGCAGATACGACGTTGACTTTTACCTCACGTCCTCGTTTTTACCTGATACGTCAAATTTTAAAACTGGAGTTACTTTGCACATTTCTATTCTTATACTTCTCTATAATATGTTCAATGTTCCTCGTACAGACTATCAGTTTTGAGAAAGTGGACATTTGATGATTGATGAGAATCCTTTTTGCATTCATCGCATTTCCTGCAAGCAGATTTTCACGAGACGACCTTTCTTCCACGCATTCAAGCGAATTCTGTTTGAATCGCCTTATGTAAGAGATGTCATCTTCGTCATGCTTCTGATGCATTCTGTAAAGGTGGATGGTCATAACTTTTTCTTCCACTTAAATTACTTGGTATTGAAACATTTTACCATGTCTTCCCAAGTGTGGACATAACTGGATTCAAGCGATCTATACCACTTGTACACAACATCTCCCAGGGATTTGGGTAGTTCCTTCACCAATTTTTGCCAGCTCCATAAGGTACGATCTAGTTAAAAAAAAGCGCATGACATGCTCCTGCAGGATTGGACATCAAATACACTTTGAGTGGGATCGGTGGAGCATACTCTATCTTCAGGAGTACATTGTTCGCCATATTCTGGTTAGCCACAAAACTTTTAAGACGTTGTTCCAAAGAGGCCACAAAGGTCTGTCCACCCATTCCTCTTGCGAGCAAAGATGGAGGGTTGAGTCCAAATAGATACGGTGCGTTCCGATCGTACATCACATGATTCACCTTCTGCAATACTGAAGATCTGATCATGCTATAAGCACTTTTCGTATCAATACATAACATCTAGGGTTTTCAGAGAGAAGCTCTAGCCATCCGATTTCGGCTGATTTCGTAATACGAGTATCTTCCTCGAGAAATCTAGCACCGACAAAAAGGAAGTCTAGTGCATACCGTTTGTGTGGATACCATAGAGGCATTTTATCCTTTCAAAGTTCATGATCGTCACTAGTCAGTGCGAATGAGGTAAATCTCAAATCATCAGATTAAGCTCACTCACATGGGCCGTTGGTGGGATTTAGTCAAAAGTTTTTTTAATATTTGCTGCGTTTAATTTCGCAAAATTCAACAACAACCTTCTGAAGTTTATGCTCAATTTGGTGTTGCGTATAAGGATCTTGTGGATGTGATACTTGAAGATAACAATGTATATATGAACGCAAATAAGTATCAAAAGTTCCTTCTGAATGTTCTTATGAGGTAGTGGAGCATATGGAAATGTTCATATAAAATGTTATATATATTCACTCGATGAAAATGTGGAATGCTTCGTCTATCATAATGGAAGTGTGGCTTCAACTGAATGGGTTTTCAATAAGCATCCTTGAGAATGAGATATCTTTTTGTTGGGTGTTTACTGTGGTGGAGACCATGGTTCATTGTGAGAAGATACTGAAGCAATTGATTGATTTGGTGAAATACATGGTTATTGGGTAACATTTTACATTTTTACGTGTAATACATGGTTGTAGAGATTACTACTCTAATTCGGTTACTGCTAGAACCGATCGCTATCTTCATTGGTAGTAATTATCAAGACGGTAAAACTGCAGTGCTTTGGTTCAACCAGTGTTTATTGCTGAGAGTGCTTACTTTTTGCTCAATGAGATGAAGATGAAGACTGAAATGCATATTATGCCGCCATATCATGAAGACATTATAAAATTTTCTTTGCTCCATACCCAAGAAACGGTGCAGCGCAGACATAATTAGAACGATTTTAATGTTTTCGACGAGGTGATATTTGACCAAGAACCTAGTAACGTGCTAACATGTTTGGTCTCATCGCTTCTACCTCTGAGCATACCTCTTTTTCTAAGAAAATGGTATTCACTTGATGATTTTGGGGTCTCAAGAAGAAAATTTTGGTTTGGTTTCTTTGTCCAAATCCAGGAGGTACTGGAATGTCGTAGGCTCATTTTTTTCTTGATCCTTGAGGGCAAGGAACTTTTCTGGGGGGTGGAATGTTATGGCCTAGGGTTCCAAGAGAAATTAAAAATAAGGAGTATTATATGTAATATGATAGAACTTTTGGGTCATTTAAACTTTTTAGAAGTACCACGGGAGTTATTTTGTAATTCAATAAACTCTTCTACGTATATGTAACCCCAGAATTGCGGAACAATATCATGGACGTGTTAGATATATTGGTTTAAAATCTCATTATTTAGTTTTCAGTAACATTAGATTTATTTCAGTAATGATGTAATTGGAGTTATTTAGCTTCCCTCTTTAATTTAGTTGATATGGTTTCCAAGTTTAGGGTTGAGTAGTCGATAAGTCAGCTTTGCCTATCTAAAGGCCTCTCATCGTACATATTTAAAAACATTCAATATATATTTCTCCTCCTCTTCCCATAAATCTAACATGGTATTAGAGCCTCTACGCTCTTGGTGACCTAGTTGCTTCCGCCTCTGGCGAGCGGCACCGCAAGTTTCTCCCCGCTGGAATTGTTATTAATTAGTTTCTCATGCGATTTTTCAATTTGCTTCGACGTTCGTTCTTCATCTCCGTTCAAATCTTGGGCCTATATGTCTAGGCATCATCCGATTGTTGATTCATCTCACCAACCATCTCATTCATCTCACGGTAAAATTCCGAGCCGGATCCAGAAATTTCACAGCGAACAAAGGTGTCAAATGCTCTCATGCGCCTTCTGAAACCTCTACAAACCCGCCTCCACGGTCCACGCGGCTCCACTATTGGGTTGTTTCTCGCAGATAGCACCGGTACTAGCCGCCCGCTGGAATTGTTCATGATTAGCTTCTTCCTTTTTTTCGAACCGATGATCCTTAACCAAGAAATAGATCACACATGGTGGATTTGTTAGCCGCAGAGTTCCTGCTCTACTAAATAATTGGTATCAATGCCTCTGTGCCTAAACTGAAAGCTCCTTGTCTAACCCCTGAGACTTTATGGCTTCATCCACGTTGCTTGCCCCTGACCATCAGACCTAACCAAGGTTATCACTAGGGATGGAATTTCGGATCGTAAATATTGGATGACGCCCCAACGCGACGCGTTCGGGTATAGAACGGGCATGTACATTATCGGGTTCGGGTATGGGGACCTTTCGGTTATGGTGACCCCATAACACCCTATGCACACCCGGATACATCTTTGGTACAACTTCTGCGCACTCATGAGATATGACCATCTTCACTTCTCTGCCCTTTTGACTTTTTCCTCAATTACCTCACCGTCTCTTCGTCTCTTTACTTTCTTCATCCCTATCTCCCACTCACCCAATCTCTTTGTCCCATCTTCAAGCCTAGTCTCTTCAACAACCCACTTGTCTCTGAGGATTAAACGACAATCGATTGAGGACCTCCTGAGAAAAACTAAAATCGACGATGTTGGGAATATGCCTTGAATAGGCTCGAGAATCTTGGCGAGGAGTTAGCGACGAAGAGGGGCAGGGAAACAAGGCCAAACGAGGATCAAGATGAAAAGAAGGAAGACAAATTTATTGTTTTTTGGGTAGTGTAGCAGGTCGTGCGACCTACTACAATAGGTTGTGCGACCTAATTCGGGGCTGGGCAATTTGGAATTGTTTCCTTATGCGTTTTCGGTCTGTTTTGGACATTTCTTTGGGACCAAGCAAGCTTAGTAGGTCTATATGAACATGTATAGGCATAGGCTAAGGTCGTGGGTTGTATTCGTATTTTTTTTCTCTAATAAACAAGGGTTTTTGAGTCGTGGAGGTAGCTAGCATCGTGCTAGTGAACCACGTTATATCGGGTGTGTTTCTTGTGTTCTTGTTTTTTCCAATTCATAGTTCTTTTAGCTCCGCCCGGATCATAACAAACTGGTATCAGAGCTTAGGTTGCGGTGTTCCAAGATTAAGGTGGAGCTATACGGCTAGGGTTTCACAATCTGTGAGATTCATAGCTACAGTTTCGCAATCAAGGTGGAGCACGCTTTCAGGGGTTACCGATCTGGAAAAGGAACTGCAGAGAAGATGACCAGAGGGATGACCAAGATCGTCAAGTTCACGGGGAGAAATAACTTCAGCTTATAGCAGATCAAGGTACGTGCTTTGTTGAAGCAGCAAGGCCTGTGGTTGCCATTGCTTGAAGAGGAGGGGGTCGATACAACCACCACTGAGTTTGAGTCTCAGCAAGAGGGGATGTGGCAGAGGGCTGCGTATGGGGGTTCAGACAGGCAGGGTTCCGGCGCGATGATGGCGCCAAGGGAAGCTACGGTGAAGTCTGTTCAAACGGTAGATAAAAGAGACACCGGTGGACGAAGGATGAACTCAGGATTTGCAGGTTTGGCTGCAGTTGGAGGGTACTTCGGAGGATGGTCTAGTTCTCTAGGCCCCGTTGGGGGGCAAGGGGGATTCCGTGCTCTTGACGAGGAGGCAAAGGATGGAATAGGGGAGTCTCTGGCGAGAGACTATGGAACGTGAAGGGGACACATGTTGCGGGATTGTTGTAGGGAATCAGTGGGAGTCGGAACAACAAAAAAATTGTTGTAGGAACTCGGTGGGACTTGGAACAACAAGAAGAGGATTCGATTGTAGGAACTCGTCCATAGTTGGAGCATCGATAGGGGTTCGATTGCACGAACTAGACGGAAGTTGGAGCATCGATGGGGGCACACGTTGCAGGATCTCGTCAAATATGGAGCAACTTGTGATATTGGGGCTATTGGAGAGAAGCCGCTAATTCAAGCGCAAGCGAAAGAGGGAATTCAAGGCAAGGTGGAGATTTGTTGGGAATATGCCTTGAATAGGCTCGAGAAGCTTGGCGAGGAGTTAGGCGACGAATAGGGGCAAGGAAACAAGACCAAACGAGGATCAAGACGAAGAGAAGGAAGACAAATTTGCTATTTTTTGGGTAGTGTAGCAGGTCTTGCGACCTAGTTCTGGGCTGGGCAATTTGGAATTGTTTCCTTATGCGTTTTTGGTCCGTTTTGGACGTTTATTTGGGACCAAGCAAGCTTAGTAGGTCTATATAAACATGTATAGGCATAGGCTAAGGTCGTGGGTTGTATTCGTATTGTTTCTCTCTAATAAACAAGGATTTTCGGGTCATGTAGGTAGCTAGCATCGTGCTAGTGAACCACGTTATCTCGGGTGTGTTTCTTGTGTTCTTGTTTCAACCAATTCATCATTCTCTAAGCACTTCCGGGATCATAACAAACGAGTCGGGATGGAATCGACTATAACGATCGTGTGGCTTCAGGCGAAATCGAAATCGTCATTGAATTGGAGGAATTGAAATTGAAGCCTGAAAGGTATAGGAATAGATTCACCCGGTAAAGAAATTGACTTCTACTTCACCTAAGTTTCTCTCGCCATATCCCATTTTGTTCAATTCGTCATCTTCTTTTTTTGATATGGTTATGAGAAATTGAACGGGTTTCAGGTAGGGTCGGGACCCAGTGGTATCGGGCATGTATATTTTTGGGTATGGGGCGGGTTTCGGGTGGAGCATTTCGGGTATAGTAGGGTATCGGGTTTCGCGGGATTTTGTAAGGGTCGGGTCGGGTTCATCAAAATAACCCCCAAATCCGCCAAATTGCCATCCCAAGTTATCACCCGCTCGCCTCGTCGAACAAGTCTCATCGCTTGAGAACCAAACCCAGTTCTTAACTCTACTGCCAGCCTTGTATGCTCTGAAAACATTTGTTGTTCCCGGTTCCTGCATGAAACAAAGAGGAAGGAGACAGCGAGTCCTAGACCGCTAATCACCACCATCACTATCCTTCTATCTGCACGCCTATCTACTCAACAATTCCTGATCCTTCATCCACCACATTCATCATCGCTGCTGTTTCTGCCACCACCAAATAACGACGACGTCTTTGATTCGATTTTCATCACTACTGGCTCATAACCATAATCTCCGCCCTTGTCTTTTGACGAAGATAGGAAGCCGATCGGTCCTACTACGCTGTAAGATCCCGACCGCTCTCTCGATTTCATATGGGTCGCGGACCCATAGTCACCCACAATCATATCATGCCATGAGGGCTCTGTATTCTTCGTAACAGTGGAATTTGTTGGTTAGTCACCTAAGTAATTTTGTTGTATTTGTAAGTAACTCAGAAAATGGACTCATATTTGCAATTGATGCCTTCCTAGTTCCTTATTCACCCGATTTGGGTCCTCTTAGTTTCTCGAATTTCATTTGAGCCCCTAAAATAATTTGTATTAGCTCATGTGTATGTTCATGGTTCTTTTTCGCGCTTCGTCTCAGCTCACACCACCTCCACTTGGCCCAGCTAAGAGATCTCAGGATATAACAACCGGAAAGTCGCTAATTTGTCTCGATTCAACCTCAACATGTCGTTAAACTTTATGGTTTCAGTTCTCACTTCGACATGAACAGTTTCGATCCGACCTCAATATGTCGTTAAACTATATGGCTTATGTTATGGATTCAACCTGATTATTTCCCTAACCGTTTCGATCTATTTTTGACCTTGACATGTTAGTAAACTGTTGTTTAGTTTTTTTGACCTTGACCTTGAAATGACATCAACATGTCGTTCAATTTTTTACCTTCACATGTCTATACACTGTTTCTCAGATTGCTATCTTCGTCCTCAGTACCATTTCCCGGTCCTGGCTCGGTTCTTGGCTCGACTTACGATTTTTTTCGTCATCTTTCAATCGTTCAAACGCTAGCCATATTCCATATGTCTTGAGTTTGAGGGGGCGGGGGATAGTATGGAATGGATGATTAGGCACATGGGTGTGCCACATCAGACATGAAAGGTCACATCAAGCACCAGGGAGTGCGCTATATCAGACATGATGGATTACATCATTCCATATGTTTGGATTGCTATGTTTCCCCGACTTTCCAAACCACCTTGGCCTACTTCTCGCTCGGTCATTCACAACCACCTTGGCCTTCTTTCGCATCTTTTCTTTCTTCTTGCAAACTCATTGCTGGCACGTTCAATTTGAGGAGGGTGTTAGAGATATTAGTTTGATGTCTCATTATTTAGTTTCCAATAATATTAGAGTTATTTCAGTAATGATGTATTTAGCTTTATTTAGTTTCCCAGTTTAGTTTAGTTTAGTTGATATGGTTTTCTAGTTTAGGGATGAGTAGTCAACAAGTCAGCTTTGCATTTTTTTTGAGAAACTACTTTGCCTATTTATAGGCCACTCGTTGTGTGTGTGTGTGTATTTCTCCTCCTCTTCCCATAAATCTAAGATGACGAGTTGAATTAAAAAAAATCTTCTCTATATTTCTCTCTCTCTCTCTCACGATTCCGGTGAGTTGCAAACCCCTTATTCCGAGAGAAATAGGAGGATTTTGTTGGATTGTGATGTAGGTAACGCACCGGAATAACAAAATTATTCCTGCTCAAAACCATCCACGGATCGCAGGCAAGCATTCATAACATGATGAAATTAAATGAATTTTGTACCTTTTTTTATGATCACTAATGTAAGCTCAAAACAGTTTCAATGTTTCGAAGACTTGAAATAGATTGTCTGTTTCAAGGCCTTGAAACTGACTGAGACTTATAAGCATGATCTTAGCGTGAGTTTATGTTTCTGTTTGAACTCCTAAACCCCTGTGCTTTATCTATTATTACTTGATGATGAAAGACAACGTATTTTTATATGTTTAACACCATCTAATATATCGGTTTGACTCATTGTTGCAGGGAATGTTTATTTCCAATTCTGCGGGATTTATTTCCTAACCTTAGCTTTGCAGGGAAGGAATTTCTGGGTATATTTGATTTTGTAATCAATCGATTGATCCTAACAGCTTCTCAACATGTTCATGGACAAGATCAGATCAGTATTCCTGAAGATACTAAAGCAACTATCCATTGGAAGAAGACTGTTAGAGAAGTCAAAGTTCTTGCCTAAAAAATAATAAAGTTTGTTACTGAAAATCTTGAAGATTTGCAGAACAAATGAAATGTATAAAAGGAGCTCAGTTTGAAGCATTTCATACTCAAATCAACGGGAAAAAACAGAGACACAATCAAAGATTGTCAAGCAACAAAGAAGCAGATCAAAATCTCAATCCAACTCTCAGAAGAACACTGCACTCTCACAGCATTTTCATTTATTGTGTTCTTCTGTTCCGAATTTTATTTGTATATCTTTCGTATATTACTCTTGTTTACATTCTCAAGGATCATTCAAGGTGAATAATAGAGAGTTCTTAGTTAATCAGATTGCTAGAGGAGGTAACAGATAGGTTAGTGAGAACCGCAAGCTGTAACAGAGCAAGGTATCTCTCTGTCCTTGAGATCTAGGGCTTAGCTATTGATTAATAAGAATTTAGTTGAAAATCCTACAGGGAGAAGATCCCTGTAGTAGATATGTAGCTCGAAGTGGACTGAACTCTATAGATCTTGTGTCTCTTGCATTTACTTTTCTGTTACAAACTTAGAACTTTTGCATCATTCAAAACTGTTTCATTTCAAGGGCTTATAACTCATTTAAAGGCCTTGATATAGGCTTATTCTTTCATACATTCTAACTGTTTTATTCCAAGGGCTTGGAACTCATTTCAAGGCCTTGAAATTCTTAACTTACAAATCTTTTACTTTCTGTTTTTTCAAACTCACTGATCCAACATATTCTCATTCTTTTTTTATAGAAGTAAAAAGGGGGAGAAAATTTCGGATGTTTTACTTGTTATTTTCTATTAGATGACCTGGTTTTGGTCAGTTAGGATTATCTGCACACTTTGCTGGTTGTTAGTTTAATAAGTTGGATCTTTTGGACAATATATGTTAATTATTTATGCTATGTGCTAATGAGTATTTGTTGCAGAAGTACAGTATCAAACATATTGGAAGACCTTGGTTTTGTATTCCAGCAATGGGGAGATTGTAAGCTCAAAATAGTTTCAATGTTTCAAAGACTTGAAACACTTTCAAAGCCTTGAAACTGACTGAGACTTATAAGCATGATCTTAGGGGGAGTTTCTATTTCCGTTTGAACCCCTAAACCCCTGTGATTTATTTATTATTACTTGATGATTAAATAAAATTTATTTTGATATGTTTAACACCATATAATCTATATGTTGACTCGGTTTTGCAGGGAATGTTTATTTCCTATTTTGCAGGATTTATTTCCTAACCTGAGCTTTGCTGGGAAGGAATTTATGGGTTGATTTGATTCTGCAATCAATATATTGATCCTAACAGCTTCCAACATGTTTATGGACAAGATCAGATTAGTACCCCTGAAGATACTAAAGAAACTATCCGTTGTAAGAAGACTGTTAGAGAAGTCAAAGTTGTTGCCTACAAAATAGGAAAGTTTGTTGCTAAAAATCTTGAAGATTTGCAGAACAAATGAGCTGTATAAAATGAGCTTAGTTTGAAGCATTTCATACAAAACTCAACGGGTAAAAACAGATACATAATTAAGGATTGTCAAGCAATAGAGAAGCAGATCAAAATCTCAATCCAACTCTCAGAAGAACACTGCACTCTCACAGCAGTTTCATTTCTTGTGTTCTTCTGTTTTGAATTTCATTTGTATATCTTTCGTATATTACTCTTGTTTACATTCTCAAGGATCATTCAAGCTGAATAATAGAGAGTTCTTAGTTAATCAGATTGCTAGAGGAGGTACTTTATAGGTTAGTGAGAACCACAAGCTGTAACAGAGCAAGGTATCTCTCTGTCCTTGAGATCTAGCGCTTAGCTGTTCATTAATAAGAATTGAGTTGAAAATCCTACAGGGAGAAGATCCCTGAGGTAGAGACGTATTTTCAAGTGGACAGAACTCTATATATCTTGTGTCTCTTGCATTTATTTTTCTGTTACAAACTTAGAACGTTTGCAGCATTCAAAATTGTTTCATTTCAAGGGTTTGAAACTCATTTCAAGGCCTTGAAATAGGCTTATTCTTTCATTCATTCTAACTGTTTTATTCCAAGGGCTTGAAACTCATTTCAAGGCCTTGAATCTCTTTAAAAATATTTTGAAACCACTACTCTTGCATAGTTTAGCAAAAGTCTGCATACTCTATTCACCCCCCCCCCCCCCCCACCCTCGCCTTCTAGAATATTGATCCTGTTTTTCTACCTACTGTAAACCCTTTCAACTAAGAAGAAATGTGTCCTCAACTCTATGAATATCTACACCTAGGATTGCTGCTGGAAGAAGGAGGCAAAGATCACGCAACTCGGAGCACCAAAGGGTCGCGTGCCACGAGGGTGACCGACGACGCGGGGGCGGACGGACGTGTTGGGGCTTCGACCTCAACTTTCTCTCTCTCCTTGCTTTTTTATCTCACACTATAATGACTCTTGTGTTGGAAATAATAAGCTAGGCTCCCTTATATAGTTAATAACTCCTTATTAGTTATTAACTACATATATGCCCCAATACTAATATTGTCCATACACGGATTAGTCCACCAAATAAATTAGTCCTACTAACTTTTCTTGTGGTTGCGTTATGATCCTTTTAATTAATTAGTCCAACTTATTAATGTCCAAATCAAGTTTACTCTATAAAATTATGTGATTCTACTTAGTTGGTATTAACTACTACAAACATAGAGCGGTGTCTAGCAACACATCTATGCCACCCAAGAAATAGAAAAGTCAGTGATCCGACAAACCATGTGCCTAATGTTACCGCGTTGTATTTATCCCTTGTCTCCATATCCGGATTGGACACGAGACATAACTGTCACACTCGTAAATCCAATCCACAGTTTCTTGATCCTGGGAATAGGCTTATCTATACAGATAACATCAGTATCTCCATATTGATTTATCTGAGTCTGGCCAGACATTCCATAAGCTCTACCCCTCGAGTGGCCATGTATATTTGCTCCTATCATGTGGGAGGGAAAAATTCTCTCTACATCACTACCATCTCTAAGCTTGCTTCCTGTCATGCCCGATGACTATCTTTATAGTTACCCAGTTACGGTGTAACGTTTGGTAATATCAAACCATGATATTTCACAACTAGAGTATCTAGTAACTTCAAGTGTAAGGATTACAACACAATTAGCACTACGAGAAGCACTTGTGACATTGACATAATCTAATGTAGTCTTCTCGTTGTGGGTCAATCCAATATGTCATTACTCCTAATACATACACATGTGTTAGACATGATGTCTCCATATCAATCTACCCACATACTAATCTATAGTGTGTTGGGTCACGGGGCTGAATCAGACGGTAACAATTGCCATCTCGCGTTGTGAAAGCGAGGAATCTTATCTCGTCTCTTGCTTGTTGTCGACTCACGGACTAAGCAAAAGGGAAACTCTTCTTATCTTGAAGCTTGTTCAAGACATGATCACCAATTTCACTCACAGTCTCAATCTAACACAGATCAAGGAATCACCTCTCTCCACAATGGAGAGGAATCAAAGTGATAGTTCTCTTTTGGAGTATCACTGTTTGTGTGTCTCTATTGGTGATCATAAAACCAAAGGCAAGTAGTCCTTTTATACTACACTACTGGCGGTGGGAACAAGGACTACCAAGTCCAATTCCTTGGAGCAAAAGTAAGTCACAAACTGCCGACTTAGACACTCGGCCATCACCACACAACCACACATGGAATTGTTTCCATGTTAATCTCACAAAAATGCTTTGGGCTTATTAGTATTGGGCTTGGAACCAACAAATCTCCCCCTCCAAGCCCAACTGGAGGAGGGAATGCTACCGCGGCTCCTTACTCGGAGTCCATTCCAGCCCTGCCTTTGCAGAACTCGAACTTGTCCCTTGTCACCACCTTTGTCAGCATGTCAGACGGATTCTGATCAGTGTGAATTTTCTTGAGTTGCAAAAGTTGCCTCTTTATCACTTCGCGTATCCCAGTGATACCGAACATCAATGTGCTTTGTGTTGGAATTGTGCCCGAACATCAATGTGCTTTGTGTTGGAATTGTGCCCTAGAGGCAATCAATTAATTGTGACATTTATGGATTTACGATTCATTATGTTATCGATATGGAGATATGTTAACATGAATGAATTCCTTAGAATATAAGTGTTATATTCTAAATATCCCTAGTCGATTATAATGATTAATAGGACAATCATCTATAGACTAGTATGGGGTTGGATTGATATGGAGATATCATGATCCAACACATGGGTATGCATTCGGAGTAATGACATACTGGATTGACCCATCTCCGAGAAGGCTACATACACGTTATGTTAAGTCACAAGCGCTTCTCGCGGTGCAACGGTATTGTCATCCTTAGACTTGAAGTCACTAGATATTCTAGTTGTGGATTATTGTGATTTTGGTAGCGTCAAACGCTACACCGTAACTGGGTAGTTATAAAGGCGTGTACTGGATACAATAAGAAGCAAGCTTAGAAATCGTAGTGGACGTAGATAGAATTTGTCCCTCCCACATAACGGGAGCAAATATCCTAGGCCACTCGAGGGATAGTGCTTATAAAATGTCTGGCCAGACTCAAATAAATCAATATAGGATATTGATGTTATTTGCACGAATAAGGCTATTCCCAGGATCGAGAAACTATGGATTGGATATACGAGTGTGACTTGTATGTCTCGTGTCCAATCCGGATATTGGGAGAAAGGGATGAGACAATTACTTGCACAAGGTTTGTCATGATGACTATTCTATTTGTTGGCTAGAATGGATGTCTTGCTAGAGGCCGCTCCATATTAGTAAATAGTTACTACCAACTAAATATAATCTATGGGGTCACACACCATATAGGGGTGAACTAGACATGGGAATTAATTAATTAATATGATTAATTAATTAAAGGGATGAAATCGCAACAACTTGCTAACTTAGTAGGACTAATGTGCAAGTTGGACTAATCCATGTATAGACATGATTAGGATATGCCAAGGTGGCCTAATTCATGTAGAGACATGATTAGGATTAATTTGCAAATAGAACTAATCCTTGTATTGACATGAGAAGGACTATTTTTGGAAAAGAAGACTAATCCGAATTCTAGTAGGACTAGAATAGGGCCTTTAGGTAGTTAACAAGGAGTTGTTGGACTATATAAAGGATGCTCCTTCCTTCCTTCCCACACTAATTCTCATAACATAAGTGAGTGGGAGAGAAAAGGAGAGAGTGAAAAATCCCACAAAGGGGCCGAACCCCCCATGGGATTGCCGCCCCATCCGTCGGCCTAAAGGGGCGCGCCCACCTTGGCTTGCCTCGTTTTGCGTGATTCTTCTTCCTCTTCCTCTTTCCAGGCTAGCACCAAGGATTGGAAGTTCTAGATCTCACCTCTAGGCGTGGATCAACCGTAGAGACGTGACACTATTCGCGTTTGAAGTCATCAAAGGAGAACCCTAAGGTGTGTTATTGATTTCTTCCTTTACCATCGTTATGTCTCTTGACTTGTGATCCTTGGAGGGTTTTGCATGGTTTATGACTGTTTGTGTTTCCGTTGCGCATCCATGAATCAAAACCTTACAGTGGTATCAGAGCCGCAGGTCGTAGAGCATAAACGTGGTTTATGTGTTACGTTTTAGTTGTTTTACACCTTAATTTGATTGTTTATCGCGTAAAACAAGACAAATCAAGCATGGGATGCAATTAGTCAATAATTAATCATAACAAGATCCAATTTTTTGCAATGGATGCATGAATTGGTGAGTTTGAGAAATTTTAGGATCTTAGATCTAGGGTTTGGGCATCCTTGGGGAAGAAGGAGTTCTTCCAAAACAAGGAAACAACCAAACTTGGGCACCAAGCAAGGGAGTTGTTTTGGAAACAACTCCCATAAGGAAGTTCGGCCCCCCTAGGGACCGCCCCCCCTTGCTTGCCGCCCATGCTTGGCCGCCTAGGGGCCGGGCGGCCCTAACCCGCGGCCTAGGCTAGGGGGTTGGGCCGGGCTGGCCCTAGGGCCTTGTGGTTCATCTTGTTGGGCCCGGGCAATTTGATTGTTGGGCCCATTGACCGTTAACCCTAGAAATCCTAAAATCAATTAAAATTGACCAAGCGCGTTAAAATTGGATTTTAACTGTTTATGTGCAAATCGCATGGTGATTGGATATGGCCTTAAAATGTGGTTTGATGTGGATGTTTAATTTTGTGGTTTGGTTTTACGGCCTGCGAGCTGATCAATTAATTGTAATAATTAATTAGGGTTTTATGGCCTGTGTGCCATTTTTTTTCTCAACTTGTGAGATTTATTTTATTGAGTATAGAAGTTAGCTATCGCTAGATAAAGTAGATTGTTAGCCAAGATTGAAGAAAAGAAGCCCAAAGCCAAAGAAGCCACAAAATATGGAGCATGGAGCATGGAGCATTCCACACGACTACGAAGGATGGACCAAAAGATCAAGACGCATGGAGATGTGTTTGTTTTAGGGTTCATAGATAATTCCATTGGCTTGGATTTATCTTAGTCTAGAAAAGGCCATATCCACATCACGTTTAATTTCTGTTTTGGGGTTGTTTACTTTATTGTCTTATTATTGTGTGGTTGGTGTATGGATGATGCATGCAATTAGGATGATAAGATAATTAGACAACTCGGATCTATTATTTGGAGTTGTGCCCAAACTCAAATAGATAGATTAGTTGATGTTGATCAACAAAACAATTAAAATTGAATTTAAAATCACTCAAAATTCAAATATTGTGTTTTTGCCTTCTCGTTATTTAAACACTCATTATCATCATTATTTATCAAGTTCGTGCGTGCCAAAGCATGGAGACTTGGTTCATCATGATGGAATGCGATGGCACGTAACAATGTGCAATTGTTTAGATAAGAGGTTGAACACAACTAGGCTATTAATTTGATTAAGAAACCTAGAGGCAACCAATTGGGAGTATCCATATGGATGGATAAATAAGGAGTTATTTGCCCAATTGAACCAAGAGTTGCATAAGGGATGCAATTGGAATTGTTCCTACCTAAAGTAGTCAAATTATGGGTGACTTGCCAAAGCAAGCTCGTAAGGAGATGAAACATGGATCTTGGCCCACTAGAAAATATAAGGATATTTTCCGCATTAAATTCTTGAGGGTTATTAATCCGTAGTAAAATAGTGGGAGCTATGTTTAACAATTTAAATCCTTGTTAAATATAGTTAAACGTCACAAACTTTGCATAATCCTTTTGGTGTTAAATACCCATGGCATTCAACAAACAAAACACGACTAGATGTCCATAAGATGGACGAGTTGTCTGGAATCTGGATTGGTATAAAACTGAGAATAGTTCTCAAATAAAAGAGAAATTGTTGTACATAGTAAAACATAAAGTTCTCTTCCTACCAACTACCAAAACACACTAAATCTAATGGAAGGAACACCAAAGAATGGTTCTTTGGTTATGACTTGCCTCATGCTAACCGCCAGGAACTCTGAGCTTTGGAAGCAGGAAGAGAAACATGGAGTAGTATGATATGATCATACATTGAAAGAAGCTCTTTCGAAAGAGCGAGCTAGACATGAAAGGTTTGAAGTGTTGCTCCACTTTGCGTTATGCAAATAAGCTAATTCAATATGATTGAAACATTAGTGAATGGGCATTATCTATGAGATAGATAAAGAATAAACGGTTATTCACCCAAGTGGACCAAGAATTGCATTGGATGCAATTATAGTTTTGTTTTAAAGTTGATTTACTCAATATGATTGAAAAATTACTTAAACAAAACACTCATAATGGGCATGGGCAAAGCTGTTAATGGTTAACAGCATGGGTAAGGGAAAATGGTTTGCGCCGACCCCAAAGGTATAAAGCAAGCCTGTTGCTAAAAACCAAGTTGCCTTGGAGTCCCATAGGTGGTGTAGAGGAAGAGAGGCTGCCCAAAATACCTGGAAGTAAATAATAAAGGAATTATGAATTCCAATATAGGTATTTTGTTATAGAAATTAATGTGTCTATCTCATCATCATAAGTATATAATACTAGATGAGGATCTCACATTTATGGTAGTGTGGAGGATCTCTAGAGACAAAGACACTTCGATAAGGAAGAAATAATCCTACACGTGGGGCTATGAAGCAAAAGGTTGCTGAAATAGCCGTAGGGAATTATTTCTACCTTTAAGAAATTGTGCATGAATTAGACAAAAGCGATAATGTCCCTGCTATGAGTAGAACCATTATCATAGTTTCTTGTTTGGACAAGAAAACTATTTATCATAATAAAGGACAAATGTTGTTCCATTTATTATGATATGCATTATTGTAATGCAATTTTGTCTAAGTGGATTCTATATCCATGATCATGATAATTTCATCTATAACAATAATACCTAGAGGTTTGCATATAATGATATGAACTTCACTTATCTTTAGCATTATCGTTTAGGCCTCATAAATAAGAGATACATGTCTAGAACTCCATGAGGATGGATTTCTGGAACTCATTTGATTATTGAATCGTATGAGACATGTAAGACTTATTAGGCAAAGATATGATCTTTTGGGAATCATACATATTGATTTATGAAGGCCGCTAAGCACAAATGCTAAAGATGGTTTTCAGTACTTCATCATATTTACTGATGGGATCAGATAAATATGGATTTGTGTATCTTATGAAGAAACAAATCAGAATCCTTTGAATTATTCAAGGTATTCAGGAATGAAGTAGAGAACCAACTTGGCAAAAGTTTTTAGACTCTACGATTGGATCATAGAGGAAAGTACTTGAGCCAAGAGTTTGACAAGAATCCATGGGAGTATTGGATATGATCTAAAACTCGCTCCACCTAGCACGCCACATGGGTTTGGCGTGACTAAAAGGAGAGTTCGAACCTTGTAGAACACGGTTCGGTCCATGATGAGTCAAACAGAATTTCCAGTTTACTTTTGGGGCTATGTTCTAATTACAGCAAATTTCGCCCTTAACCTTGTTCCATCAAAAACAGATTATGAATAACACCATATAAGATATGGACTAGGAAGTGTCCTAGTATGTCATTCGTAAAGATTTGGGGTTAGGAAGTTTATGTAAAAGAGTTTACAAACAAACTTGGACCCAAGTCGGATAAATGTTTTGTGGGATATCCTGAAAAGGACATTATTTCTACAACCTAATCGAGAACAAACTGTTTGTTTCTCGAACCACAGTGTTTCTAGGTAGAGATTGTCTCTAAAAGAAACAGTGGGAGGACAGTAGAACTTGAAGGAGTTCAAGAACCACACTAGAACATTGATCCTCTTGATGGAACATGAGCAGGATCACAAGGTGTTGTGGAGTAACCTACTCAGAAAACACAAGAACCTCGTAGGTTAGGTAGGATATATCGAGGGACTAGAGAAATAAGGATTTCTCATAACCAACGATATATTTCCCATCGAGATGAGCCTACAACCTATGAGATGGCCACGTGTGGGCCATACTCTCAGAAATGGCTTGGAGCTATGAGATACGATATGGAATCCATGTGTACCAACAAAGTATAGACTTTGATGGAACCACCTAAAAGGTGCAAGTGGGTTATGAGGAAACCAACATGGATAGTAATATGATTACTTTTAAGGGAAAATTGGTTGGAAAGGGATTTCATGTGAGATCATAGTATAGACTATGAAGAAATCTTTCCCCAGTTGAGATGCTTAAATCCATTCGTATCTTGCTTGGAGCAATCTGTCTATAGATTGAATCAAGCTTCTAGGAGATGGACTCTTCAAATTCATTATGCAATCAAAGGAGTTTGGTTCCATCAAAATTGAAGATGATACTTGTGTTTACAAGAAGGTTAGTGGGAGCACAGTTATTTTTCTGGTCTTGTATGTGGAGACATACTTAATCATTGGGAATGTTGCCCCTACTTGGCAGTCATACGTAGATTGACTAGGGAGTTGACTTTCTAATGGTAGACTTAAGCGAAGCAACTTGTGAAGATCTATTGAGGTAGATCAAGATGGTTGTATAGCTTAGGTCATAGTACATAAATTGACAAAGGTGTTGAAATGGTTCAACGTGAAGAGAATATTGATTCTTACCCATGTCACATGGAATTGGTCTTTTGAAGACTAGTTGTCTTTCCAATTAGATTGGGAATGGACCGTATGAATTAGATTCACAAGATACGCCATGGAATGTACTAGGCCAGACGTGTCATAAGGCATGACACAAAGATACCAGTCAAATCCAGGTGAGCGTCACTGGATAATTATCAAGATTATCCTTAAGTACTTGAGAAGAACTAAAGGATGAATTCTTGATAAATAGATAATATGAAGAGTTTGCTGTAAGGGGTTACAGTGATGCGAACTTCAAATCTAACAAAGAAGATTTCAGATTATAAAGTCGAGTTTTGTTTTGCCCTAGTGGGAGCGACTGTGAGCTGGAAAGGTTCCAGGCAAGATTCAGTCACTGATTCTAACATAGAGGACTGAGTAAATTAATGCATGAGATGCATTTACTCAGAATATTCAATCTCAATCAAATTGTTGATAGAGGAGATGTGAATATTTGCAAGGTACCAACAGATGTCTCGCCCCTACGCAACGGAAGCGTGGAGGGCCGCGCTAGATCAATAGACATATGATGCAGGAGATTGACTCTAGTGCAAGTGGGAGACTGTTGGAATTGTTCCCTAGAGGCAATCAATTAATTGTGACATTTATGGATTTACGATTCATTATGTTATCGATATGGAGATACGTTAACATGAATGAAGTCCTTAGAATATAAGTGTTATATTCTAAATATCCCTAGTCGATTATAATGATTAATAGGACAATCATCTATAGACTAGTATGGGGTTGGATTGATATGGAGATATCATGATCCAACACATGGGTATGCATTAGGAGTAATGGCATACTGGATTGACCCATCTCCGAGAAGGCTACATACACGTTATGTTAAGTCACAAGCGCTTCTCGCGGTGCAACGGTATTGTCATCCTTAGACTTGAAGTCACTAGATATTCTAGTTGTGGATTATTGTGATTTTGGTAGCGTCAAACACTACACCGTAACTGGGTAGTTATAAAGGCGTGTACTGAATACAATAAGAAGCAAGCTTAGAAATCGTAGTGGACGTAGCTAGAATTTGTCCCTCCCACATAACGGGAGCAAATATCCTAGGCCACTCGAGGGATAGTGCTTATAAAATGTCAGGCCAGACTCAAATAAATCAAAATAGGATATTGATGTTATTTGCACGAATAAGGCTATTCCCAGGATCGAGAAGCTATGGATTGGATATACGAGTGTGACTTGTACGTCTCGTGTCCAATCCGGATATTGGGACAAAGGGATGAGACAATTACTTGCACAAGGTTTTTCATGATGACTATTCTATTTGTTGGCTAGAATGGATGTCTTGCTAGAGGCTGCTCCATATTAGTAAATAGTTACTACCAACTAAATAGAACCTATGGGGTCACACGCCATATAGGGGTGAACTAGACATGGGAATTAATTAATTAATATGATTAATTAATTAAAGGGATCAAATCGCAACAACTTGCTAACTAAGTAGGACTAATGTGCAAGTTGGACTAATCCATGTATAGTTATGATTAGGATATGCCAAGGTGGTCTAATTCATGTAGAGACATGATAAGGATTAATTTGCAAATAGAACTAATCCATGTATTGACATGAGAAGGACTATTTTTGCAAAAGGGGACTAATCTGAATTCTAGTAGGACTAGAATAGGGCCTTTAGGTAGTTAACAAGGAGTTGTTGGACTATATAAAGGATGCTCTTTCCTTCCTTCCCACACTAATGCTCATAACATAAGTGAGTGGGAGAGAAAAGGAGAGAGTGAAAAATCCCACAAAGGGGCCGAACCCCCCATGGGATTGCCGCCCCACCCGTCGGCCTAAAGGGGCGCCGCCCACCTTGGCTTGCCTTGTTTTGCGTGATTCTTCTTCCTCTTCCTCTTTCCGGGCTAGCACCAAGGATTGGAAGATCTAGATCTCACCTCTAGGCGTGGATCAACCGTAGAGACGTGACACTATTCGCGTTTGAAGTCATCAAAGGAGAACCCTAAGGTGTGTTATTGATTTCTTCCTTTACCATCGTTATGTCTCTTGACTTGTGATCCTTGGAGGGTTTTGCATGGTTTATGATTGTTTGTGTTTCTGTTGCGCATCCATGAATCAAAACCTTACACTTTGTGCGAGAATGGTACATGGAATTCTTGCTCAAGTCCAAAGCGCTTTGACTATAACAGTTAACCACGTGCACGTCTTGCTTCCAACCCAGCTCTTGGAGAAATCGTTTCAACCATAACATCTCTTTTCCAGCTTCCGCTGCAGCAATGTACTCAGCCTCGGTAGTTGATAGAGAAACACATTTTTGCAGTCTGGACTGCCATGAAACAGCTCCCCCTGCAAAAGTAAACAAGTATCCGAAAATGCTCTTTCGACTATCGAGGTCGCCTGCCATATCGGCGTCTGTAAATCTTTCCAAGACTGGTTTGGAACCACCAAAGCACAAGAAACAATTGGAAGTCCCCTTCAAATACCTCAGAATCCACTTGACTGCTTCCCAATGTTCTCTCCCAGGGTTAGAGAGAAACCTTCTCACTACCCCCAACGGCATGAGCGATGTCTGGCCGGGTGCAAACCATAGCATAAATCAAACTTCCTACTCCAGAGGAGTAGGGAATAGCTGCCATACCATCTCTAGATGCATCGCTAGAGGGACACGATCTCTTACTCAACTTGAAGTGACTGGCAAGTGGAGTGCGAGTAGGCTTAGCACCTTTCATGTTGAACTTCTCAATCACGCGTTCAACGTACTTCTCTTGCGACAACCAAAGCTTCCCTGCGTTCCTGTCACGGACAGTTTTCATGCCCAATATCTGTTGAGCGGAACCTAAGTTCTTCATGTCGAAAGACTTGAATAACTCCTTCTTCAGCTTGCCAAATCATCTCCGAACTCTTACCGATAACCAACATGTCATCGACAAACAGCAATAACAGGATGAAGTTACCATCGGGGAATCTTCTTATGTAAACAGACTGGTCTACCTGTGTTCTCTTGTACCCATGACTCACCATGAATGAGTCGAACTTCTTGTACCATTATCTTGGCGCTTACTTAAGGCCATATAGACTCTTATTCAGTTTGCAAACCATGTTCTCCTTCCCTTTCACTTCAAATCCTTCAGGCTGCTCCATGTAGATCTCTTTCTCCCAGTCACCATGGAGAAAGGCGGTCTTCACATCAAGTTGTTCAAGCTCGAGGTCCATACTAGCTACTAGACCTAAGGCAACTCGAATTGAGGTCATCTTAACAACTGGCGAAAAGATCTCATCAAAGTCAATAGCTTTCTTTTGGCCGAAAATCCTTTGACCACCAATCGCGCCTGGTACTTCACTAGCTTCCCATCATTATCATTCTTGAGCTTGAACACCCACTTGTTCTTTAGTGCTTTTCTTAACTTCGGTAGCTTTACCAACTCATAAGTATCATTCTTCTGCAAGGAACTCATCTCTTCTTGCATAGCCTTCATCCATCTGGACTTATCTTTATGAGTTTGTGCCTCTCGGAAACTTTCTGGCTCCTTCTCATTAATAACTAAAATATATTCAGATGATGGGTACCTGACAGATGGTTGCGGATTCCTGGTAGACCTTCTCAGCTGAGGTCCTTCGTTCTCTGGTGGAGGGGGTTGCTCCCCCTGCTCAACACCCTCTTCATCGGAATCATCATCGTCATCGTCATCTTCCATCTCCGGAATCTCTATCTCTGTAACATCTCCAGGAATCTCTTCTCCACCTGTAGCACTAGGGGAGGTATCTGGACTGAGGTAGGGAACAGCAACCTCCTTCGACTTTAAAGACATCTCGATATCTTCAATAGTCTGGTTCTCATAGAAAACCACATCCCTGCTTCTTATCAGCTTCTTATTCACTGGATCCCATAGCCTGTAGCCAAACTCCGCATCTCCATTGCCCACAAAAACACATGGATTGGCTTTTCCATCAAGCTTTAGTCGTTTCTCCTTGGGTATGTGCGCGAACGCCTTGCAGCCAAATACCTTCAGATGAGAGTAGGATACGTCTCTACCGTGCCATACCTTATCTGGAATCTCAAAACCCAAAGGAGCAGATGGAGACCTGTTAATCACATAACAGGCGGTACGAACTGCTTCACCCCAGAATGACTTTGGCAGCTTTTCCATTTTGAGCATACATCGAACTCTCTCAACAATAGTCCGGTTCATCCTCTCGGAAACGCCGTTGTGTTGTGGGGTACCTGGATCCTTCATCTCATGCCGAATATCGTGGGCATCACAATAGTCTTTGAACTCCTTTGAAGTATATTCACCACCATTGTCTGTTCGTAGACGCTTCAAAGGATAGCCTGTCTCTCTTTCAATCATGGCATGGAACTTCTTGAAGTAATCAAATACTTCATCTTTAGTCTTCAAGAAATACACCCACACCTTACGTGAAGCATAGTCAATAAAGGTCAAAAAATTATATGCGACCACCAATGGACTCCACCTCTATGGGACCACACACATCAGAGTGCACTAACTGCAGTATCTTTGAATTTCTTTTAGCAGAGGAACTAAACGTAATCCTGTGATGTTTTCCAAACAAGAAATAATCACAAGGATTCAGTGGTTTACCTTTGGCAAAAGGAATTAGAGACTTATTTGCCAGAATCTTCAACCCTTTGTCACTCATGTGAGCAAGCCTCTTGTGCCACAAGTTTGGTGATGCTGCATCCTCAACTGCATTCAGGCTATCACCAAGTATCTTCACATGAGTCTTGTAGAGTGTGCATCAAGCTTCTCCTCTAGCCACGACCATTGATCCCTTAGTCAGCTTCCACTTACCACTACCGAAGTGGTCATCATATCCTTGGCGATCTAGAGCAATACCTAGGTTCAGTCGCAAATCAGGAATATGGCGTACATCCTTCAATACCATCTTGCACCCAACATCGGTTTAGATGCGAATATCTCCAATCCCTGCGATCTTCGAGGTACTCGTATTACCCATCTTTACAGTTCCAAAGTCTCCAGCTTTGTATGTAGTGAAGAAATCTCGTCTCGAAGTTGCATGGTATGAAGCGGCTGTATCAACAACCCACTCAATTTCCTGATTCGCTGCAACGTGAAGGCACTCTTCTTCTCCGACTGAGAGTACCACAAGGTCCTGAGAGATTGTGGCAGTTGTATCATCATCCTCACTCTTATCATTCTTCTGGTTCCTTCTATTGTCGCCTTGGTTCTAATCATTCTTCGGGAATCGGCACGATCTTGCCATGTGACCCCACAATTATAGCACTTGACCTTGGATCTTGGCTGAGAACCTCCATTCATGGACTTGCTGCGACCTCTGTTCTTGTTCCATGTTTGGCTTCTCCCTCGATCTTTGTTCTTGTCTTTATTCTCTGTGACAAGAGAATGCGCGCTGTCAGAGCCCATCTCTTTCCTCCTTGCCTCCTCGTTAAACATCGCGTTCTTGACCATACTCATGGACAGCTTTCCATCAGGGGCAGAATCGCTCAATGACACGACCAACGTCTCCCACGAGGTTGGTATGGAGCTAAGAAACAACAAGGCTTGTGTCTCATCATCCCAATTGAGCTTGACGGTAGCTAATTGGTTTATGAGACTTTGAAACTCACTCAAGTGCTCAGCAACTTGTTGAACGTCTCTGTACTTCAAGTTTACGAGCGATCTCATCAGCAACGCTTTGTTCCTGGCAGTCTTCCTCTCATACATGCCCTCCAACTTTATCCATAGTTGGTAGGCATCCGTCTCTTGAGCAACGTGGTGGAACACCGAATTGTCAATCCACTGGCGGATATGACCAATTGTCTTCATATTCATCTTGGTCCACTCATCATCATTAACTTCGGCTGGCTTGACCCCTTTCGCAAGAATAGGGTCCATCAAATCCTTGCAATAAAGCAAGTCTTGCATCCTAGGCTTCCATATCAAGTAGTTGCTAGCTGTCAATTTGATCATGGAACCCGTTGATTCCCCCATTGAACCTGGCTCTGATACCACTTTTGTTGGGTCACGGGGCTGAATCAGACGGACTAGAAAGCGAAAACAACGCCAGCACGAACAAGTGCGGAAAAAGTAAAAGACGTAGGACACAAGAATTAAACGTGGGAAAAACCCTCTAATCGAGAGGGACAAAACGACCCACTAAACTTCCACTATAACAATTACAATGGGTAAACAATCTTCCACAACGAATGCGGGTAAACAAGCTAGAAACTAATAAACGGGTAAAACTAAACCTCGCCGCTAGGCGGAAACTAAGCAAAACAAATTGCTAATGAGTTACCCGGAATTAGTTTCTGAATTCTTCATAGCCGTCGCGAACGATCACGTCGCGGTAACTATTTCCGTCTCGCGTTGTGAAAGCGAGGAATCTTCTCTCGTCTCTTGCTTGTTGTCGACTCACGGACTAAGCAAAAGGGAAACTCTTCTTATCTTGAACCTTGTTCAAGACATGATCACCAATGTCACTCAGCGTCTCAATCTAACACAGATCAAGGAATCACCTCTCTCCACAATGGAGAGGAATCAAAGTGATAGTTCTCTTTAGAGTATCACTGTTTATGTGTCTCTATTGGTGATCATAAAACCAAAGGCAAGTAGTCCTTTTATACTACACTAGTGGCGGTGGGAACAAGGACTACCAAGTCCAATGCCTTGGAGCAAAAGTAAGTCACAAACTGCCGACTTAGACACTCGGCCATCACCGCTCAACCACACATGGAATTGTTTCCATGTTAATCTCACAAAAATGCTTTGGGCTTATTAGTATTGGGCTTGGACCCAACATAGTGATCGTCCTGTTAATCAATATAATGGACTAGGGATATTTAAGATAAAAAACACATTGCAATCTAAGGACTTCATCATATTAAATATCTCCATAAATAATAAATGAATATTCTAGCGAAAATAATGTTCATACTGAATATAGATTGCGTCTAGGGCATTTAGTCCAACAGATTCAGCCGTCAAATCTCGGATTATAGAACAGGGTCCTAACAGTTATTTTGATGGTATGATATTGGTGGCGGTTTGTTTAGTGGAGGTGGAGATGATGGTGGTAGTGGTGAGGTGGAGATGTTATGGTAGTAGTGGTGAGGTGGCAATCTGGGTCGGCTTTGGGGTTTTGTGGTGGCGATGGAGTTGAAGTCCTTGATGCTTTTCATCTTCATAGGGCTCTTCATAATCATTATAGTCTACTTTCAAATCTTGTTTGCTATCTAACATGGATATTTAGCCTTTTCGCACCACATTTAACTAAAAATATGTTATGTCGCGGATAAACGAAACCAAACCAAACCAAACCAAACCAGTAAACCACGAGGGTGGAAAGTGGAATAGATGGTTGAGAAGGAGTCTTTTCGCAACACAACCCCAACTAAAAGGGGGAAAAATGAAATGAACCCAAGTTCAAATTACC
Source organism: Linanthus parryae (assembly GCA_023055425.1). Lineage (NCBI taxonomy): Eukaryota > Viridiplantae > Streptophyta > Magnoliopsida > Ericales > Polemoniaceae > Linanthus > Linanthus parryae. The sequence goes on along the minus strand of JALGPY010000002.1, from coordinate 132,625,759 downwards.
GAACTTTTATTTTATTTTAGTTTCAAAGTTGATAAAACTACCACACTGGGTGTTTCTCGCCTTCATTGACCAAACTGAAGCTAATGCCTCTTCACAGGCAGGGAGAGATAGTGTTAAGTTCTGCAAACAAAAGAGACTGCTAATTAGTAATATCAGAGAAAATAGGTTGAAGGGTGAAGCTGCATGAATCACACATAGGCTTCACGAGTTATTGCATATTTAGATTAGCCTCACGTCAGGTCTGCCTTTAAAATCGTGGGCTGGGGTTAAAAATCCATTCATTTAATGTGACAACAAGAACAATTATTTAACAGAGATTATTAATAGAATACCGATTTACTCTTTTCTGTATCCAATCCATACATCATGAAAGTTTTCATAAATAGACAGAATGGGGACATCAACAACCAGGGCCGGCTCAACTGTAAAGCCATTCATGGCTTTGCTTAGGGCACCAAAACAAGAGGGGGCACCATGTTCTCAAAAAAGCAAGGGTAGTTTCGTAATTTCATTAAAGAACATTGTAATAGTTTATAAGTCACACTGTGAAGACTTGGGCAACTTTGAAATGTTGATTGTAGGGTCTCAAACTGGACTTCCAAATTACATTAAGGTACTTCTAGATTTTTTTCACAAATTAAGAACAGAGTTTTATAAAAAGTGGTTGTTTTCTCTCGGAAAAATAACTGTGGTTGTTGTTAAGTTAGCTCCTTAATCTATTTTAAAACAATCCATTTATTTAGACAATCAGCTACCCCTAAGATCGTGATACATGATCTGTTATCTATCTCTCTCCATCACTATCTCTATTCTCTAGTTTTCCTCGAATCTCTCAACGGTCAATTCCTCTTCTATAACAAATTTAATCATCATTACTACGTTTTGTTATTGTTGCAATGATTCTCGACTTAAATGCATCCTCTCAGATTTTTTGAGTTCACTATTTTAACTATTGTTCATACGAAACGTCGACCAACGGAGTTGCCGTTGTATTACATTGTTCGGCAATTCAACAATCTGCCTCTACCACTCCAGGATTCATTACAAACGCAACACGCAGAGAAATATCTACTCTTCACGAATCACGACTTCAATAAAGGATAGGGCTTAGGTATGTAACAATTTGGGATTTATGATTTTTTTTTGTGTACAGGGTTTTGGGAGTGTTTTTCTTTCATTTTTAATAAATTACGGAATTTAATTTGTTGTTTTCAATTCTACTTTTGAAAGTCAATTTCCGCAAATTGCTACACAAGTCCCGACTAGGTATGTTAAAAGTTGGAGATTTTGTTTACAGTGAACTCAATTTCGACGTTTACTTATCTTAGTATTAGGTATTGCACGTGTCTAAAGGCACGCCAAGCAAAACCATGAGGGCATGTTCCAAATTCTCCATTCAAGCAAACCACGAGGGAAAACATGTGTGAATTTACAAGCATTTCAATATTTTTCAATCATGAAGTGGTTCTCAGGTGTTTAAATTCATGTCATGTAGTCATAGTGTGCACAATCAATGTAGTCATTCACGGTGGTGTTAAATTAGCAGCTTCTTTTGATTATTGTAGTTTTGTTTTTGTTCAGAGAGTGGATTGATATGGCTCATGTTTTAGCGAAGTCCTTTCTTTTCCTTTCAGGAAAGGTGTGGTGTACTCCTATTGTAATCTAGCCATTGTAATTTAATTTGTTTTTCTTCTTTAAACTGTGAATGTCTTAAACAAAAGCAATAATATTGATGTTTAAGCAAAATTAATAGGCTATATGTAATTTGTGAAATTTAAGTTTTTATATATGTATGCAAAGGGCCTAAAATTCGTTAACCGCTTAGGGCATCCGAAAAACTAGGGCCGGCCCTGTCAACAACAGATTAAGGATGAGGTAGATCGTAGGTCCACCCTACGCCTATATACAATAACATTGTACAGGAGGGTAAATTTCTATAACTCTGTCAGGTGGAGCACGTGTAGGCGGTCTGATTTGATGTGCCACTCCTGGGGCTGGGGCATGTCATGCTACGATCAGACCGCAGAAAATCGTATATTGTTTGTTTGATAAGTTAAATATTGTTATTTCCAACTCCGATCATTAAATATTGTTATTTAGTAGTTGAACGGTTTTCTACTGCTTCTTCCCAAACATGTCATTGATGACTAGTAGTTGAAAGAGGAGGCACAAACTTCTAATGAGGAAATTTTTGAGACAAGATTATATTTCGTTATCGGGTGGGAATTAATCCTTTAATCGCACATCCTTCTTTTACCAGAGAAGAAGCATTGCACTAAGATGGAGGAGGCTATCTCAGCCAAATACAGCAGGGAGGACTGAGGAGTAGAAGTTTAAAATCTCTTTCGGCGAAAGAAAAAACGCACGGTTTGAAAGAATTTGATGAGAGGATCAGTCTTGGATGATAAAATCAAACTCAAATGCTGGCTGGCTGGCTGGCTTGATCTGGAGCAAAGAGCATCCACCAACACTTTCATTCTGGGCAAATTAGTATCCTTCTAACCCCTGTGTTCTCAGCAACCAACATAGCCCTTCTGATCGCAATTGCCTCCAGTATTTGAGGTCTGGGCATATTCAAAACTGGACTTTGAAGCATGCCTATGGTAGTATCAGCAACCCTTTCAAAATGATCCCAATACCTCCTTTATATTTTCTTTGATCATCAACAAAGACGACTGCATCCAGGTAAATAAAGGCTAGTAACATTTAAACAGATTCATCACTGAACGTATCTGTTAATTTAATTATTTATTTGGGGAAGAATTTGTGTTGCGGACTCATGGAACTTTGCCACTTCCTTAGAGAGAATCTGCAGAGACTGCCATTTAATATTGTAGAAGATTCTCTCATTTCTTGAGTTACAAAGCTCCCAATATATATATATATATATGATATATCAGTGCAATTAATCCAAGAGCCTTCTCCTTACCGTTTCTTTACTAACAACGTCAAATCGTCAATAATTGAGCTCTACCAGGAATAAAAGGACGTGGTTGTTAACAAACCTCAGGGGAGAGGTCTTCCAAACATGTTTGCCGTCGCACAATCCCTAAGAACATGTGTTTCAGTTTCAACATCATCAGCACAAGAACTTCATGTTTCATCACCCTCCCATTCTCTTGATTTAAGATTTTCAGAGACAGAAAGATTTTTATCTCCGGAGCCACAAATAACTTCAGTATAATCTGCAAACCTTTGTGCCCGCTCTTTTGAGAGATTATGTAAATCTATGTTACATGGACTCGGGTGCCGGTATCGGATATGATATGGATCCGGAGACCGGATTCGCAAACTTGCTTAAAACTAGGATACGTGGACTCGGCTAAAAAGGTATCCAACTTTTGGACACGGGTGTGGGGATATGGTAGAAAAATAATTGTTTCTAAATATATTTTTAAAATGTCATACATGTGAATGTTGAAAATCAAGAAATGCAATTTGTTTAAGCAAGTTTTAGTGTATTTAAATGTAATATAGCTAGACTACAAATGACTATAATTTGTTTAGTGTATTTAACGGCAAGAGATGGCGACCAAGTCTTTGTCGGAACCACATGTCGCTTTAGTCAAAGTGTCCGGTGAGATACAGCCACATCCGCCACACATCCAATACCCATACCAGTGTCGGATTGTATCGACATAGGTACGGCGGCGATTTAGAAGAGTCCAGGTAATGTAGATGTAAATGAGCTTGTCGGCATACTTTACATAGAAAAATCCATTACAGTGATGATGCCATGCTATCTTGTCCTAACAACTGACGGATCCCACAGGAATTACGAGAATGACTTGTGCTTCACATTCCTGAAATAGATTATTTACCAGTTCAACTCTCCATTTTCTTTGGGAATGATCAATCAGATCAGATGCACTGGCTACTTCATTCCTTTGGGGGAGAGGTGCAATTGGCAACCACAGCTCCCTCCATATGTTGATGCTTCTGCCTTCACCAAGATTCCATCTCCAGCATTCTTTAATAATGGCTTCTACTCCTCTCCAAGCCTATGAACAATTTTACTTTATTTCAGCCAGATAGAGCAGTTGTGAAAGTACTTAGCCTTTAAGACTTTCTAAATAAGGAGTTCTCTCCATTTACAAACCTGCAAGCTTGCTTGGAAATTGATGCAAGGTTAAAAGGATATAAGTATTTGAATCGCATTCCTCCTTCGGGTTAGTCAGACAGAGGTAATCGCACAATTTTCTAATCATCCCAGCACTTACCTTCCCATCAGAAATTAGCAATTAAGCATTGCGATTCTTTGCAAAAACCTTTTGATGAGGAGGAAGCTAGACCTTGCGTATGTGGCTAAAGCATTACGGGTTGATTTGATCAACACATCTCTACCAGCAGCACTCATAAAGTTCTACCCCCAAAATTTATGAAAGAATTTCTCTTTCAAAAACATTAAAGTTTTGCATTTTGAGAGTTGCCAATTCAAGATAGCTGCTGTCTTTAATAGTTTTATCAATTGTCATGAAATATTGAATGAAATCCAATATTAATCTGCCGGTATTTGGGCTAAAAGAACATTGGGATTTATTTACTTATATTCACAGCCTTACCTGAAGCAGCTTCATAAAGGGATAGAACTTTGTTGACCGCCGTGCAATCAGCATTTGTAAATCTGCAAAAACGGATTTGAGTCATCAGCACATAGTAGATGACTAATAGAGGGTGATCATCTGTAAATTTTAATTCCTGATGGCCAGCCATGCTTCTCAAACTATTTTAAGGTAGCTTAAAACCATCAGCACAGATAACAAACAACGGGGGTGACTAGGGATGTCCCAGTCTGATTCCACTCGAAGGAAGAATTAAAATCACATTTTGAAAGACATTGTCTTGACACAATTTGTTATTCAATTGATCCATTTTTCGGCAGAGGCACAATTTCTTCATCACCTACTCCATATATTGCCATCTAACTCTGTTGAATGCCTTTTGCATACCAAGTGTCAAGGCCATCCAACCTGATTTTCACCGTCCTTAATACAATGCAAGAGCTCATGGGCGATTACGATGTTATCTGAGACTATCAGAAACATTCTGATTCAGCACTTTACCTAACTGACAGCAAAAACTTTTGCCAATATTTTGTATGGGACTGAGAAAAGGCTTTTGGGCTAAAGCCCTTCACAGATATAGGTGATGAGAGTACAGTTGATACTCTTAAGCGAATTCCCTGACCTGATCACACAATGATCCAGAAAGATTGAAACTCTCGGAGTGAAACAATACAAACCAGGAGCCTCATCGGAGCTTAGAAAATAGCAAGCCTATTTTACTTCCTCTTCAGTAACAGCCTAACAGGCCTTGTTAGATTCATGTTCATTTCCTTGGAGACCTTTCTTTCAACCTTTGAGACAACAGGGTCAACATTCTCAAATCTTGATATCAAATAATTCTCCAAAAAATCGTTAGAATTCGTGACTAATCTTCTTCATGTGTTCCACCCACTTTTCATTTACGTCGAAAATGCCTGAGAGGCTGAGATGCTTTTTCTGATTCTTCTCTGCTTGGCTGCTGCTGCTGCTGCTGTGTGTGTGTGTGTGTGTCTAGTGCTCTTGTCACCTGCTGCTTTTAGACAAATATCTCTTCACCTCCAGAATGATTGTCAAGCTCCAATTCCAAATCGTTAAGAAGAGAGGTATATGCTGCACTGCCTTTATTCTTAATTTGCGAAATGTCCTCCTTTTCGAAAGCTCTGGCTCCATTTAACTAGCTCTCTCTTTGACAACTGAGGCAATTTTGTGTTCAACCTGTACACTGTAACTGATCTTTGTGCTCCATACCTGTTTGACAATGTCTGCCACACTTTCCTGGATAGCACAATATGCTTCATAATAGAATACTTTCAATTTATTTTGGTGCTCATGAAGGATCTGTATCAAGTAAGAGAGCTAGCTCATCAGACCTTGTGCAACATAGGTGAACGATGGAGGCCTCTTCTCTATTTGTGAGGATTCGCCAGTTTTGTTTGGCCAAGAGAGCTTGGTCATGGGTCATGGGCGGATCCACATTAGGTCTATGTAAGTAATAGGTACCCTAGATTTTTCATCTTCTATACTGAAATGCAATCGAAATCTGAGTCTAAAGTCTTTCTGAATCATTTTCAAAACTCCTAAAATGATTGATAATCCATCAAATGCTCCTCATTCAGATAGTGAAAATAGTACAAAGACAAACAATAATTTTCACAAGAACAGCATAACCTTAAGAAATTTCAAGTGATTAAGCATAGCAACTTCTAATATCATGCTTCAACAGCCAAGCCCATGAGAATGCTGCAAATTTGATTACATAAGTCTCGGATAAACAAACAGATTCATAGTTCAAACACAACAAAAAATAAGCTGTGATTAACGTGGAGGTCTCCACAAGGAACACTCCACAAACTAGATATGATTAAATCGGAACAAAGCTCTCCATGAATGGATAAACAGACCCATAGTTGAAAACAGCCAAGCTCTTCAGTTCAACATTCGGTCTATGATCAAGGATCTCGAATATCTTTGTCTTCATACTATACAAGACAATTTCCCCGAACACAGCCAATACCAAGTCGTACTCGTCCTTCCCTGTCTTCAGAACACACATCACAATAGCTCTTTCATTCTCAGGTAACACCATCTTAGGGGGTCTAAGATCAATCTTAGCCTTCACAGCCCAACCACCATGGTCTTCATCCATCTCAAGCACCTGAAAACAATTCACCTTCTCGTCTGTCGCCAAAACAAGAACCAAATTGCCTTTGCATAGCCCGAAATGGCGAATGCACTCGTAGCGAGTGAGTACTACATCTAGTTTGCGGAACTCGGCACTGGAGAATCGCTCCTTCTCGACATCGAATCCCAGTAGATGCTTTTTCTCCCTTATCCAATGTAACATCCCTTTGTAGAAGACAGGGCGTGAATGCAGCAAGCTAGGTTGATCGCACCTAGCGCGAACGATCTTCCACGACGATGTCTGCGACGAATAGATGTGAAATTCAAGGTCATCTCTATAGGCAGCTAACACCAAGACCTTATAGAAAGGCGATTTCGATGGATCGAAGGCTAGGTATGAGGAGTGACGAAAGTGAGCGATGCTCTTTGGGATCGATAAGAGTCTGGACTGCCTTGTGGATAGGTTACACACAACGTACATGTTGGCGTCGTTGTTCCAGCAGAGGATTAACCCGTTGCAGGCGAATTCGAGGACGATTCGGGGTCCGAGGAAGGACAGCGAAGGGAGGCGGGTGTATTCGCCGGCGAAAGAGACCCCGTAGTGTCTGCTGGTGAAGACGTTGTAGAAGTAGACGCCCGAAGGGTTAGAGACGGAAGAGGCGGCGGAGTGGCGGCGGAAGTGGTTCATGGCGAATTCGGGATCGGAGATGAAGGATTTCCAGTGCTTGCAGACGCATTTGAATCGGAACAGCGTCTTCGCCGGCAAGCGGAGGAAGATGTCGTTCAAGAGATCTTCACTGCTGGCGAGCGAGGGTTTGTGGTTAAGGAAGCCGTCGGCTAATCGAATTCGCTTGCTGTTGTCGGGGCTCGTCATCGTCTTCGATTCGTGATCAGAGAAGATGAATTTTTGGGAAGCTGAGGGGGCGACAGTGTTCTAGGGCTTGGTGGAAGCGTGAATTTATTGGGAGAAAAGAGGGGGAACGAACCCGATTTGGATTTAGATTTTGATTTGGGGATCTAATTTTATGATAGTTAGGGCATCTCCAATAGTGAAACCAAAGGTTATGTAAATTTTGTTCGATCTTAAAAAAAAAAAAAAAAAAAAAAAAAAAAAAAAAAAAAAAAACACAACAAGCTATGCAGGGCAAAAAAGTCTCTCTCTCTATAAATTTTCCAATTTCTTTTGATGTGAGTTTCTGGGGTTCTAATACCCTTTTTTCTTCTCCGTTTTATCGGATCGGTGGAGCTGTGTGCCTTCTATTTTGACTCTCAAATTCTCTTCCTCTTTTCTTTTGTACTCTGTCTTTTGATTCTTAAATCAATCTTCGTCCTTTTCATTTGTGTCGGGAAGGCTTTTGTGATTTGTGTTACAGTACCCAAATCATGGTAACACAGGAAGGTGAGATTGGGTCTGATAGAGATGGGGATTTGGATGTGGAGGTTCAAGATCTGGAGGAAGACCTTCAGACGGCTAACGAGGTATCCAAACAAGTTCTTGTAGGGAGAATCTTGTCGCAGAAAAACTTCTCGGCGGCGACGGTTCGGAAAATTCTTATAGGAGTGTGCAATCTGCAAGAAGACCTACGAGTCAAAACCTGGGATCGCAACAAGTTCATTTTCAAATTCAAAGATAGGATGGATTGTGAGAAGGTGATGAAGAGAGCGTCGTGGAATGTGGCAAACGATTTGCTGGTACTGAAAAAGTTGCCGGTGAAAGCAGCTTTGAAGGAAATCGATCTATCTCGCAGCCCATTTTGGATACAGATTCCGAGTTTGGCGCCGGTCTTCAAAACGGTGATAAATGTCAAAAAGATTTGCAAGAAGGTTGGAGAACTGGTGGATATTGATGAAGAAACTATTGGGGAAGAACAAAGGTATCCGTATCTCCGGTTTCAGGCGATGGTGGAAGTTGATAAACCCTTGCCTCAAGAGTTTTTTTTTATCATAAAGATGGTCGGAGACTCCGGCAAGGTTTTCATTATGAACATCTAGGAGATTATTGCTATGATTGTGGGAGGCTGGGACATGTGGTTCGGGATTGTAGATTTCTTCCGCCGGAGCGGAGAGGGTGTAATGACTTCGGGTTCTTCCTACGGTGTACTCCAAAGAAGTCAAGAGGGCCAAAACTGGCGTGGTTAACGCCGGAAGCTGAGAAATTGTTGAAGATCTGGGGATCATCGATTTCTGAGTATGACCAAGAGCCGCAGAAGGAGGATGATAACTCACTGATTCGACGAGTAAAGGAATCACGAGTTGGAGATTCCGAGTTGACATGGAATTGTACGATGCAGGGTACAGTTGCGGTAACGGCAAATCAGAAGAGGACAAGAGACGAGGTCACAGTCGGGGTGGTACGAACGTTGTCCTTTTCTCAAACAGAAATTTTGGAAAATACGGAAGATTCTGAGGAGCACGGGATTGCTGGTGAGCTAGATGGTGATGAGCTGGATTCGTACCAGAAACACAGCTGGGTGGGGAGGGTATTGAAGGTTTGAAGAACAGCAAGCACTTGGAGGTGGGATATTCAACTGAGGTGGAGGACGAAGTTATAATTATTTTTCAGTTGGATAAGGTAAAGGATGTGCCTGATTATTTGGTCTTATTATTACGCAATAATCAGGAGATATCTAAATCAATTGGGCCGGATTGTGAGGGCGGGGTTTTAAGAAATATTTGTGGGTTATCCAAACCCATAAATAAATCTAGATGGCGTAGATTCAATAGAAGTTGGTCGGGTGTGGGTCGGGTGGAGCGGGAGGACCCCCCGGGTACTTCGCAGTCGGGTAAGCAATTCAAAGCGGGTAACCCAATTACTGATATAAGCCTATCTAGGGTTTTCAAGCGTCTGGTTTCTCTGATGCAAAAAAGAAATTAGGGATGAGGAGAAAACGGATCAATCGAAGTGTGTGTGCAGTTCAATTAATCAAGGGGAGGTGTTCAAAGAAGGATTTTGTATTGAAGGAGCGTCAATTGAGGAACAACAATATGTTATGGCAGTTTGAAAATCTCAATCATCAAATGGTCAGCAGAGCACGCAAATTATTGTGGAGGAAAAAAGTTGAACAAAAGGTTAGTTATTTTTCTCAAAATTCTGCTGATGAGGACTATGTGTGCGATAAGTATATGGAGGAATTTGAGGCTTTGATGGGTATCTCTGGTTCTAAGGGGTTTGTTAAGAAAGACGACAAGGTGGTGGTGGCTGACCTTCAATAGCCACAAAAACCATGTTAAGTCTATGCTGGAACTTACAGGGGTTGGGGCGAAACCTGACAGTCCAGAGATTACGAGGGCTCGTGAGAGACCAATGTCCTCATTTGGTTTGTCTTTCAGAAAAAAAAATTAAATCTCAAAAAATAGAGGGAATAAGGCGATCTATGCAATTCCAAAATTTTGAGTATGTGAATCATGTGGGGTTGTCCGGGGGATTAGCATTGTGGTGGAATGATGAGATTAATATCAATATTATCTGGAAATCTGAAAATTTGTTCAGATTGAGGTTCAAGAGGAAAACAAAGCTGTGGAAGTCTGGTTCTTGGTGTATGCTCCCCCTAGATATGCACAAAGAAAAAGGTTCTGGAATGAACTTAGAGGGGTGGTGTCATATTTGTCTCATCCTTGCGTTATAGCAGGTGATTTAAATGACATGCTAAGGGGAGATGAGAAGTATGGAGGTAATGTTCTACAACCCTGAAGGTATGATGCCTTCCAAAAGTTTATTTCAGATTGTAGATTGATTAAACTGGAAGGCCCGGGACTAAATTATAGTTGGAGCTGCAATAGAGAGAAAGGCCATATTAGAGAGCTGATTGATAGGGTGTTCTTTAACCCTCTTCGGGGTATTCTGAATCCAAATGCTAGTGTTAAAAGGGAGTTTATGATGGGCTCTGACCATACTCCTGTGATCCTGGATTCTAATAAGATAAGAGTGGATAAAAAGTATAATTTTGTTTTCAGTGAGAGATGGTTAAGCAGGAATGGGTGCAGAAATGTCATTGAGGACTCTTGGAATGGAAAGGAAGCTTCAAATGTCTTCTCAATCTTACAGTTAGACTGAGTAATTGTAGAAAGGAGCTGAGAAAGTGGAGTCAAGAGGAAAACAATAACAATTCTAAGAAGATAAGAGGTTTAGAGACTCAACTCTCTGATTTGCAGAATCAACCCTGGTCTTGGGCAAATGGTGAACTTCAGAAAAAAATCAAGTGTCAGCTTCAAGATTTATGGGATGAAGAAGAGACCTATTGGAGGGAAAAATCCAGAATTCAGTACATGAAAGATGGGGACAGATGCTCTAAGTTTTTCTTCTTATCTACTATGAGGAGAAGGAACTTTATTAGAATTAATCAGCTTAGGGGTGCTAATGGAGTGTGGAAATTTGAAAAAGTCCAAATGGAAGGCATTGCTAAAATCCTATTTTGAAAAGCTGTTTGAGGATGATGGGAATGGTCCTGAGTTAATTGTATTTAGAAATTGTGGTATTTATGTGAGTCATGAACAGAATGAAGCTCTGACTTGTATTCCTTCTGAAGAGGAAATTGAAAGAGTGGTGTTTTCTTTTAATCCTAACAAAGCTCCGGGTTGTGATGGATTTACAGGCCTTTTTTATCAGACTCAGTGGAGTGTTATTAAGAAGGAAGTGGTGGCAGCCATCCAAGGGTTTATGAAAAACAAGGTGATGTTACCAAGTTTCAATAAGACTGTTATTACTTTGATTCCAAAAGTTAAATCGCCATAGTGTATGTCTGAGTTTAGACCTATTGCCCTGTGCACCTTTTTATATAAAGTGGTGGCAAAGTTGTTGGAAAATATGATCAAAATGTTGCTCCCAAATCTAATTGCTCTCGAGCAATCTGCTTTGTTTCAAGAAAATGTGATGATTGCACAAGAATATTTCCATATGATCAGAAACAAGAAACAAGGCAAGAAAGGTGTGTTGGCTCTGAAACTTGATCTGTAGAAAGCTTATGACAGAGTAAATTGGAAGTTTTTACTCATTCTTTTCTCCAAGTTGGGTTTTTGTGCTGATTTTTTAGAGCTTATAAGTTCATACATTAATACTCCTACTCTTGTTGTGAAGATTAAGGGTAATGTGGGGGAAGAATTTAAGCCAAAAAGATGAATCAGACAAGGGGACCCCATGTCCCCTTATCGTTTTGTTTTAGTAATGGAAGTTTTCACAAGAAATCTAAAAGAGGCTATGAGGAATGGGACTGTGAAGGGAATTAATATCACCAGAGAATCTAGAGCTATAAGCCACTTGTTCTTTGCTGATGATGTTGTGATGTTTCTTCAGGCCTCTAGTGAAGAATTACAAGGATTTATGAAGATTCTCAGTGAATTTTGTAATGCTTCAGGTATGGTGGTTAATTTGTACAAATCTGGTATTGTAATCTCCCCAAATGCTTCCAAAGATGTTCTGGCCAGTGTGCGTAATTTGTGTGAAGTCCCTGATGTAGAAAAAAATTATAAGTACTTGGGAAATTCTTTGTTATGGGAGAATTCAAAAAATGAAGGTGTGAAATTTATTCTGGACAGAGTTGAAGACAAGTTATAAGGTTGGAAGCTGGATTTTTTATCTCCTGCGGGGAGAGAGGTGATGATTAAAGCTGTAGCTATGGCTCTTTCCCAGTTATGTGATGAGTTGCATGAAGAAATTTTTATTCAAAGATGGTTAAGTTGATGAGGAAATTCTGGAGGGGGGCTAAAAGTGATAAGAGAAAATTTTGATGGGTTAGTTGGAAAGTATTAAGCCTCCCAAAATATGAAGGTGGTATGGCTTTTAGAGATTTGAGAAGTTTTAATGTGTCTATGCTTGTAAAACATTGTTGGAGAGTTATTAAGAACCCTGAGTCTCTCTGTGAACAAGTTCTGAAAGCTGTTCACTTCCAAAATTCTTCCATGTTGGAAGCAAAATTGGGAAATGGGTGCTCTTGGATTTGGAGAAGCTTATTTGAGGGTCTGAAGGTTATTAAAAAAGGTGTGTGCTGGAGGGTTGGAAATGGAAACCAGATAAATGTTTTCAATGAAAAATGGGTGCTCATTTGGGTGACTGTTTGCTCCAGAAAACTGAGGCAAATGAAGGCTTGAGAAGAGTGGCCGACTTGATTAATTCTACCACCACATGCTGGAAGGAAAGTCTTATTGTAAATAGTTTTAAAAGTGAAGAACCTCAAGCAATTTTAGTCACTCCTATCTCTTGGTGTGGTGAGGTGGAAAGTGTCTTTTGGCCTTACCAGAAAGATGGTGGATATTCAGTTAAATTTGGAACCTTTGTCGCAAAACATATTGAAAGTGTGTAATGTAGACTAAATACAGGACCTAAATACTCTAGAAGGGGGGGGGGGGTTGAATAGAGTATGGAAACTTTTTGCAAAACTTAAAGTTTAACAAGATAGTTTTGTGTGAATCTTGAAATCTCAAGGCCTTGAGATTTTGTAAACTGTCTGAAACTCACTATGGCAAAAATGTAAGCTTCAAGGCCTTGAGCTGTGAACAATTCTAAACAGCTTGTAAATCCTAGTTTGATTTGAGATGTGTGCAGCAGATAATAATCAAACAGAAAAGTAAATAACATAAAGAAATTTACAGAGTTCAGTCCCAATGGACCTAGTCTCTACCTGAGGGATCTAATCCCACCAGGATTGGGCAAACACTTCTTATTACTCACACAGAAACAGCCCTAGATCTTCAAGCCTAAGTGATTTACCTTACACCTATACAGCTTGTGGTTCCAAACCTATCTAGTTCCAGCTACTAACTGTTGAGCTAACAAGAACCTCTTGTTTTTCACTTGAACAACCAACCACTAGGTTAAGTGAGGTTTAAGATAATATAGAGATACACAGATGAAGTACAAATGAAGAACACAGTATAAAGATAAGCTGTTGAATCCTGGAAGTGTTCTTCAGGAATGACTGGATTGATTTGATCTTCAGAAGTCTGGAATGAAGCTTGAATGATTGTGTGTTTGAATGGATGATCTCTCACGAATTTGTCACACCTCTCAGAGTATTCTGCAAGCCTCTCTCTCCTTCAAAATTCAAACCAGTCTCTTTTATCCACAGCTGCAACTGATTGAGAGATTTTAGGATCTCAGTTCCTACAAATCCTCCTTCTGTTTTCAACTTAAATTCAAACAGCTTCAGGTGGATATCCTTTGGAGTTTGTTGAGATTTCTCCTGCACGTTTAACAAACCTGCAACAGCCAAGAAACACTGCAACAACACAATCCAAACAACTAACAGTACTGAGACTGTTTGGTTATACAGTTTCTGATAAAACTGTTTAATAAATTTAGAACATTAATCTGCATATCCTCTAGAACAAATAATATATGAAAAACAAGTTTAAGACACTTAGAAGTGAGTAAATAATCATAATACTAAGAGTCATAACCTGCAAAAAGAATCAATCAAGTTCTGTAAAAACTTTCAGTAGCTCACGACATATCTCAAGGCCTTGGAGCTCTGAACCTGCTTCACAGCATTTCAAAATTAAACCCATATAACTTTGATTCTTCCTGTTCTGATCATCTGCAATTGTGTTAGATGTATAAATAGTACAAAAAACAAATATATACCATAAACCACTGATTTGCATAATCAGATATTCAATCCTGCAACACACAGATGTTAGAACACATAGCAGAATAAGCAATCTCAAGGCTTTGAAGTTCTGTCAATCTCAAGGCCTTGAGATAACTAACAAGCCTTTGCTGCTAATGTCTTAGCCTTTTGTCTTTCATCACTCAAAACAATTACCAATCAAAGCACATTCAGAGATCTTGACTCAACACATATGTTCTTGGCTGATGCTTACAGATGGAAAAAAGGTATGAAACTCTATTATTCAGAGAAAAGCTCTTCTTCTTTTAGTTTCACTAAAGAATATTGGAAGAGAGTTTGGGGTATGAATCTTCCTCCTCGAATTAAATTTTTCTGGTGGAGGTGTTGCAGTGGGGATTTAGCTACAACAAAAAACATAATTAGAAGAGTTTGTGGCTTCTCTGCCAAGTGTGTTGTTTGTGATATAGACGAGGAAGATGAATTGCACATGTTTCTGGGTTGTAGTTGGACCAGACTTGTCTGGTGCAAATTTGGTCTGATTCTGGAAGGGTGTGGTAATCTCTATGACAATTTCAAAAAATGGCAATTTATGGTCTTTCAGAAAGATAATACTATTGTTAAGGAGGTGGGAGTGTTGGAGAAAATTGTCCTTGTATGCTGGCACTCGTGGAAAGAGAGAAATGATCTGATCTTTAATAAAATATCGGTTAATCCTTTAAATGTGATAACTTCAGTGGAGAAACAATTTCTGGAATATATGCTTTGTTATGGGGTTGTTAAAGCTCAGAAATGTCTTGCAGCAGTTAGTGTTAATCTAGGCTTGTTAGCTCCTCCTCAAGGAAGGCTCAAATGTAATTTTGATGCCTGTTAGGAGAAGACAACTTTTCAAATGACTAGGAGCTGGATTTGTCAGAAATAGGAAAGGTGAGTTAGTTCATTCTGGATGGATATATTTTTTTGCCAATTCAGCATGTATGGCTGAAGCAAAAGCATTCAGAGAAGCTGTGTTTCAAAATGAGCAATGCTTGGATTTAATGGAGTTTGAAGGTGATTGCAAGAGCTTGATCAATATGGTGCTGGGCAAGGAACTTGTTAATTGGCAAGTTGCAGCTATCATTAATGATATTCATAATGTGTATGCAGGAAGAAGTTTAAAGGTAAGGTGGATTCCTAGGCAGTGTAATTGTTTAGCAGATTTAATTGCTAGATGGGTTAGAGCTCGTAATGATGATGGTAGTGACATTTTTAGGGATCCAAATTTAGTAGAAGCTCTTGCTAAAGAGGCTTCAGGGTTGTAATGTGCTGGTTTACTGGTTTTCTATGAAATTCTGCTTTGTGACAAAAATAAATAAATAAAAATAAGTAGCAAACTAAGGCCCTGCTTTCTTTACTTAAATTTAGACGAACTTGTTTACATTGTGGTTAATAAGTTTTTTTAAAAAGTTTTAGTTACATTTTTAGTAGAAAAGGTTGTTTACTTAACTTCTATTTTATCTCCTAAAAAGTAATTTTAAGGAGCAAAAAGATAAAAAAAGTTGAAGTTCGAAAAAACTAACTTTTTTTAGTCTTATAAAAAGGTAAAAAAGTTATCAGACATAAATTTTAACGAAAATGACATGATTAGAACTCTTTTTTTGACTTAATAAAAGATAAAAAAAATTGCCTAAATTTAGATAAAGAAAGCGGGGCCTAAATTTTTCGAAGTCTCTAAGTTTTGCTCCGAAAATATCGGATCACAAAGCTAAACCCTAGTTTGCTCTTTTGCCGGCGGTGATGGATTTCTAGGAGCAAGCTTCAGATTTCACAGACAAGGAATGGCGTGTACAAGTTCTAGAGGACGACTACTGGGAGCAAGGTGAGAAAGACTTTCAATCCTGTCTTATTGGAGTTTTTGCGGCTAACGAACAGATCAACACCAAAGTTATGCGTACCGCACTTCAGAGAATCTGTTAACTGAGGTTATCATTATTAAAGTTGATGTTAATACATATCTCTTTGTTTTCCCGGATCAACAGTGTTTAGATCGTGTAGGCTCTGGTGGTCCATGGTTTTCAATGGAAAGGTGTTAATGCTTAAACCCTGGTTGCTCGAAGATCCGTTACGAGGGGTAGAAAAAAACCATGTTGAGTTGTGGGTTCAAATAAGCAACATCCCGATTCAGATAATGAAACCGGAGACAGGGCGCAGAGTGATAGATCTGATGGGGATACAATTCTTACGGATAAGAAAATAGAGAGTGGTGATGGGATTAACTATATTAGGGTTCTAGGGCGTTTTCAGGCTAATAAACCCTTGCCAAGAGGAGTTCATATACAGGGCAAAGATGAGTTGATTTGGCTTGATTTTAAATTCGAGAGGCTTCCTTCACTGTGCCAATGGTGTGGCCATGTTACTCATGTAGGGGACCAGTGTGAAATAATCCCAAAGGATGTGCAACAAGGGCTAGAACCAAGGTACGGAGACTGGTTGCTATGCCATCCGAGAAGATAAAGACAGGGCCAACAACAGACATCGACCACCAAAAGTCACAAGACAGTACGATCGACGGAAGAACTAAAACCCAGGAAGAGCACGTCCCGACACAAACCCAGCAAGATTCAATGCAAGATCAAGTGCGGAACTCCGATGCTTTACAACCCAGCGCAACCCAACTCCCAGTTTCGCCACACCTACTGAGATGCAACCACCAGAGCGCAGAGCCTTAAGCACTCCACCCATGATGACTACAGATCCCCTCGAAGGAAGAATTAAAAATCACACCTTGAAAGACACTGTCTTGACACAATTTGTTATTCAATTGATCCATTTTTCGGCAAAAGCATAATTTCTTCATCACCTACTCGATATATTGCCATCTAACTCTGTCGAATGCCTTTTGCATACCAAGTGTCAAGGCCATCCAACCTGATTTTCCACTGTTCTTAATACAATGTAAGAGCTCATGGGTTAGGATGTTATCTGAGAGTAGCATACCTTTAATAAAGGTGCTTTGATTCTCAGAAGCATTCTGATTCTGTACTTTACCTAATCTGATAGCAAAAACTTTTGCCAATTTTTTGTATGGAACTGAGCAAAGGCTTCTGGGCTCAAAATCCTTAACAGATACAGGTGATGAGAGTACAGTTGATAATCTTAAGCGATTTTCCTGACCTGATCACAATGTGTTGCAGAAAGATTGAAAACTCTTGGAGTGAAACAATACAAACCAGGAGCCTTATCAGAGCTTAGAGAATAGTAAGCCTCTTTAACTTCCTCTTCGGTAACAGGCCTTGTTAGATTCATGTTCATTTCCTTGGAGGCCTTTCTTTCAACCTTTGAGACAACAGGGTCAACATCCTCAAATCTTGAATCAAATAATTCTCCCAAAAATCTTTGGAATTCATGACTAATCACCTTCATGTGTTCCACCCAATTTTCATTTACGTCGAAATGCCTGAGAGGCTGAGATGTTTTTTCTGATCCTTCTCTGCTTGGCTGCCGCATATAAATATATAGTGATTTCCCTGACCCTTAAGAAGAGAGGTATCTGCTGCACTGCCTTTCTTCTTAATTTGCGAAATGTCCTCCTTTCGAAAGCTCTCGCTCCATTTAACTAGCTCTCTTTGTGAAGGAGGCAATTTTGTGTTCAACCTGTACTCTGTAACTCCTCTGATCTTTGTGCTCCATACCTATTTGACAATGTCTGCCACACTTTCCTGGATAGCCCAATATGCTTCATAATAAAATACTTTCAATCTATTTTGGTGCTCATGAAGGATTAAGAGAGCTAGCTCATCAGAGCTTGTGCAACATAGGTGAAGGATTGAGACCTTTTCTCTATTTGTGAGGATTTGCCAGCTTTGTTTGGCCAAGAGAGCTTGGTCATGGGTCATGGGCGGATCCACATTAGGTCTATGTAAGTAATAGTAACCCTAGATTTTTCATCTTCTATACTGAAATGCAATCGAAATCTGAGTCTAAAGTCTTTCTGAACCATTTTCAAAACTCCTAAAATGATTGATAATCCATCAAATGCTCCTCATTCAGATAGTGAAAATAGTACAAAGACAAACAATAATTTTCACAAGAACAGCATAACCTACAGAAATTTCAAGTGCTTAAGCATAGCAACTTCTAATATCATGCTTCAACAGCCAAGCCCATGAGAATGCTGCAAATTTGATTACATAAGTCTCGGATAAACAAACAGATTCATAGTTCAAACACAACAAAAAATAAGCTGTGATTAACGTGGAGGTCTCCACAAGGAACACTCCACAAACTAGATATGATTAAATCGGAACAAAGCTCTCCATGAATGGATAAACAGACCCATAGTTGAAAACAGCCAAGCTCTTCAGTTCAACATTCGGACTATGATCAAGGATCTCAAATATCTTTGTCTTCATACTATACAACACAATTTCCCCGAACACAGCCAATACCAAGTCGTACTCGTCCTTTCCTGTCTTCAGAACACACATCACAATAGCTCTTTCATTCTCAGGTAACACCATCTTAGGGGGTCTAAGATCAATCTTAGCCTTCACAGCCCAACCACCATGGTCTTCATCCATCTCAAGCACCTGAAAACAATTCACCTTCTCGTCTGTCGCCAAAACAAGAACCAAATTGCCTTTGCATAGCCCGAAATGGCGAATGCACTCGTAGCGGGTGAGTACTACATCTAGTTTGCGGAACTCCGCACTGGAGAATCGCTCCTTCTCTACATCGAATCCCATTAGATGCTTTTTCTCCCTTATCCAATGTAACTTCCCTTTGTAGAAGACAGGGCGTGAATGCAGCAAGCTAGGTTGATCGCACCTAGCGCGAACGATCTTCCATGACGATGTCTGCGACGAATAGATGTGAAATTCGAGGTCATCTCTATAGGCAGCTAACACCAAGACCTTATAGAAAGGCGATTTCGATGGATCGAAGGCTAGGTATGAGGAGTGACGAAAGTGAGCGATGCTCTTAGGGATCGATAAGAGTTTGCACTGCCTTGTGGATAGGTTACACACAACGTACATGTTGGTGTCGTTGTTCCAGCAGAGGATCAACCCGTTGCAGGCGAATTCGAGGACAATCCGGGGACCGAGGAAGGACAGCGAAGGGAGGCGGCTGTATTCGCCGGCGAAAGAGACCCCGTAGTGTCTGCTGGTGAAGACGTTGTAGAAGTAGACGCCGGAAGGGTTAGAGACGGGATAGGAGGCGGAGTGGCGGCGGAAGTGGTTCAGGGAGAATTCGGGATCGGAGATGAAGGATTTCCAGTGCTTGCAGACGCATTTGAATCGAATCAGCGTCTTCGCCGGCAAGCGGAGGAAGATGTCGTTCAAGAGATCTTCGCTGCTGGCGAGCGAGGGTTTGTGGTTAAGGAAGCCGTCGGCTAATCGGATTCGCTTGCTGTTGTCGGGGCTCGTCATCGTCTTCGATTCGTGATAAGAGAAGATGAATTTTTGGGAAGCTGAGAGGGGGCGACGGTGTTCTAGGGCTTGGTGGAAGCGTGAATTTATAGGGTAGAGAATTTGTTGAATAGGTATGATTTTAGAAAATGTTTGACAAATGGACATCAATATTAAAGTTCAATTTTTTATTCCAAACTGATTAACTTAATCAACCACATTAATGAAATTGATTACAACTTAAATGTTAATGATATTTTTGAAGTGAAAAATAATAATCTTGTCTTATCTTCTATCATCTCTCTTATGATATATCTGTAAAATCAAGGTTGACTCCTATCTCCAACCACCAGCACCACGTTCTCCGACCACCATCTCTCTCTTCGATGTAAACAAGAACAAAACGCAAAGCAGCCTCCTGCAATTCTGGCACACTACCGCCGACGTTGAAGCTACTTCTACTGCTTCAGTCGATTTTGAAGAAGAATAAGTTGAAGAAGAGATAGGGGAAGAAGAAGAAGAAGAAGAAGAAGAAGAAGAAGAAGAATTGGACCCCAAATTATAAGATTTAAACCGTGAGGTCGTAGATTGGATTCAGATTCATCGAATTCGAGAATTTTTCGATGAACAACAACAGTAACCAGAAGAGCAACAACAGAAAGAACCACAAAACATGAATGTGATTGATCAAATCCAAGAGGAATTGGTGAGTGTGTCTATAAACGTATCTTGTTATCGATTTTCTGAGAAATCAAGGGTTACAGACGCATCGAACAGGTAATTCGATGTATATAACAGAGAGTTCGATAACAGAATATGTAGAGTTCAATACTTTCAACACGTAATTCGATGGACAGGGCTCGATGCTTGAAGAACTAAGTGTCGGCATCATCGAACTGATAATTTGTCGAACTCTTAATTCTAAAGGCTTGACAACTGGTTCTTCAAGCATCAAAGATAAGGCCCTTTGAAGTACCAGTTCGATCTATCCAACAAGGAATTATGTGTATCAAACTCTCAGTTCGATGAGTCTGGTACTTAGAACTTGAACTCAATGTGCCAAACCTACCGAACAGAGAGTTTGACATATTGAATAGAGAGTATGGTCTCTTAGTTCTATAGTTCGATGCATCGAACTAACAGTTCAACAATGTCAGAGAGCTTAAAAGATTGCCTTTTAGTTGCTGATTCAATTGAGTCAGGTTTATGTTTAACACTTAAATAATAATTTATCAATATACACTAATTATTTTTTGATTAATTGTTATTTTTCCACACTCGGTGATTAGTTTTGACACTCGGTGATATAATTTCATTGTTTTGTAGGATCACGAGACGTCGTTGATTTCGGCTCTCGGATCATTGCCTCGGAAGATATACGATGACCCTTACAAATCGGCTGCCGTATCCGCCAAGCGTAAAGTACATGTGATTCCCAGGTTGAAAGATTATGCTCGGCCTATTTTTAGAAGGTTTATTGAGCGAAAATTGGTGAACTTAAAATGGATTTTGTGCTTGTCTGATTGGAAAAAAATTGAGTACTCGAGGACAATTACTAACGTGGCGACGCACGGTAGGCTCTTGGTTAATAATCCGGATAATGAGATTAGCTAAGTTTACAGACCTTATATTTTTTGATGATTCAGTTAATTTAGGCTATGGATTTAATTATGTTTGACACTTAAAACAATAATTAAGCGTAATATTTATTATTAAATTGACTTAATTAAATAAATTAAGTGTTCGATCCATGTGAAACTCTTAACCAGACATCACACTTTGGCGCATAGTTGTGAACACCGTTCTGGTCCTTGTACTCTTAACCAGACATCACACTTTGGCGCATAGTTGTGAATACCGTTCTGGTCCTTGTTCCATTTTGCTCTTGGGGAACGGAACTATCCGGGATCCGGACGGAACAGCGATCCTTTCCAGATTTACCGCACTTTTGTACTTGACATAAGTACGTTTAAATGTGATACATTCACGAGTAGGTTGATGGCCCAATGGATAGATACTATTACCTTTTTCTATTTGGTCGTGGGTTCAAATCCCACTTTGGACATTTTTGTTGCTTGGTGGAAATTTCGGAACGGAATGACTGGAATTGACCGGATCAGGACGAAATTGCCGAAATGGCACAGATCAGCTCGGAATGGGCCGGAATTCTCTTTGATACGGATCATTAGCAAATCCGTTCCGTTATGGCTTAAAACCGGACAATTCTGGCCGTATCCACAACTATGCTTTGACGTATACCAATCCGAAAGTTCCAGAGGTATACCACATTGACATAAAATTGCATGACAATCTACCCACTATGAGCACGCCACAAGCATAAACACGTGGAATTTTGTTTACTTGGAACCATCCACAAGTGCAAGTCCAAAGATGTCCTTCATAGCAGGTCAACTACTGATACGATAACGAGTCGTGTCGGTCCACCATTTAAGGAACAACTGAATAATCCTACCGAATCTAGCTACACTAGCAAATCTTACTCACTTTTCCTTTCGGTCTCGGTGATTCGGGATTGTGATTCACACATTAACAACGCTATATAGGTGTGTTAGCCCCAGGAACAACATCAGGTTGCTTCACGTCATTATCGACACCATCATCATCGTCATCACCATCGTGATCACCGACATCCCCCTCACTCATGTCCCCCTCATTCATGGTTCTCAGGCACAAATAGTTCCCACTTATGGTCGGGAATGTTGCTCGGCATTGAACTCCCTTCCCCGAGACCTACATGAGTATAATCCACAAGATCGCTATCATCATCATTGGCAGTTGGGGGTAAGGTGTGGTTCTCCAATCCTTCCCACCTGTGTTGTAACTTAAGTTTGATCATTATTTGGTTTCCCATTATAAGAAAAATATAAACAAAACCAAATTGATTAAAAAACTGGTCAAAATGATATCAAGGACCAAGTAAATCTGGTCATCGAACTGTTAGTTCCACCATAGAACTATTACTTCGATTGGTCCAGATGTGTCGAACTAATAGTTCGATGGTAGAACTGCTTATTTCGAAAACTTATTTCCTAAACCCTAGAACCCATCAAACTAATAATTCGATAAGTCGAAATATCAGTTCGATGACCATTCTTTAAGAAAATATAAACTACCAGAACTCGTAGTTCGATAGAACTTTTCTTTCAACTTCTAAAACAAACCTATCGAACAAAAATTTAAATAAGTTGAATTGTGAGTTGTTTTAGATTTGAAGGAACTTGCCTATCAAACAATGAGTTCGATGAGACTGTAAACAAGTCTCTGCAACAACTCATTGAACTGTGTGTTTGACATGTTGAACTGAGTTCGATAGACCTGTTCCATAACACAATTGATGTGATCATCTCGAGGTTCACTATGTTTTTTGGTATTTCCATCAATGAAACAACATAAAAAGATGAAAAATAAGAACATGAACATATAAGGAACTTACACAAGCACAATAAGAAATTTTCCACGAGCAATCATCACAAATTCACAAAACTAAAGCATTTGTAGAGAACCCAACAATGGAGTTTGGGAGGTTTGAGGAGAAACTTTGATAGCTTAGAGTGGCTTAAAAAGATAATTGTTCCTGCAAATAAAATAACAAGTAGTTGTTTACTTTGATTATTTATACTAGGTTGGTTGGTGGAATTAATTTCATTTCATGAAATTTGAAAAGAGAGAGAGAAGTTTGTGGTCACAATTACGTGCATGAGAAGTGGAGGAGAAAGTGAGCTGATTTGTTTTTCAAAATGTAGGCCCCACAATTTTTGTTTGTTAACTAATCAAACCATTATAATTTCATGTCCATTCTCCTATTTGTTTGCTTTTCATGTCTTAGTACCTATTACTAATGGAAAACATGTCCATTTTGCAACTTCCCCCTTTATAGGGAGAAAGAGGGGGAACGAATCCGATTTGGATCTGGGTTTGTGAATTTGATTTGGGATAGTTTCATTTTATTTTGGTTGTTTTTTTGGGTGAGTCGGCAAGGATTTATATTTAGGGTAAAAGACAAAAACCATCCCTTGAGTATGGGTTATATACAAAAACACCTTTCGTATTTGGGGATATACAATTTGGTCCCCTGCTAACTAACGGAGTTAACAGATGTGGTGACGAGACAAAATTACCCTAAATGTTGATGAAAATTACGGGTATAAATACCATTTCTCCTCCACTACTCATTATTCTCCTGTTCTCTACCACTCTCTTTCTCTCTCTCTCTCTTCCTCCTAATACTTCCGTCTGAAAACCCTAGCCTTCAGCCCGCCACACTCACAGGCAAACACTCCATCTCTCTCTCTCTCCCCGGATCTGAAAATCTAGCCTCCTCCTTGTCTCCCTCTACCACACACCATCTCGTTCCTCACAGACAACGAGAGGGAGGACAGAGAGGCGAAGCAGATCGGCTTTTGGCAGGCGTTGGTGGTTGGCGACGTGCGTGACGGCGGCGGGCGGTGTGTGCGACGGCGGTGGGCGGTGTTGTGGTCTTTGGAATCAGTTCGATCTGAGACTTTGGGGCGGTGTTGTGGTCGTCGGAATCATATCGATCTAGCAGTAGTGTGCCACGTCCGTCGTCTGTTTGGGCAGCGACAGCGACGGCGACGGCGACAAGCCTACACCAGTTCCTGTGGAGATTCCAGATCTTGTCATTCTTCTTCTTCTTCTTCTTCTTTTTCTGTGGGATGGAAGCGAAGGCGACGGTTTATGTTGGTTGATGATGGCCTCTCTGCTTAGGTGGTACCTCAATTCGATTTAATTGATATATGGCGGTGGTGTAGTTTTGATGATGTTGCAACTGTTCGTAATGGAAGAACAAACAATTTTTTTTTCAATCAGCTTCTCCCTTTCGCTCAATTCATTTGGGTTATCCCTAAATCAAAGCATTTGATTCCGATGAATTGATTTTTTCTTGGCTAGGTGGAGATGTTCTTGACGTGATTTGTTCTTGATTTGATTCTCTAGGTTGGGTATGTACTGGGTAATTCATGAAAATCAATACACTTTTTTCTTCTCATAAGTTTCATTGTTTGAAGACATTAGTCACTTTCTGTAATGCAATGTTGATTGAAGCTCAATTGATTTCCTTTGTTGTTGTTGTTGTTGTTGTTGAGAATGGTGGTGAAGAACACCAAGAACAATGTAGTATGGTTACTTATGTAAATTCACCCTATCAAGGGTAGAATTGTCCCAAAAATATTGCTATTTGTCTAACGTCCATCCATTGACAGGGAGTTTTTTGTCAACCTCAAGGGTGGTTTTTGTATATCCCCGAACACGAAGGGTGTTTTTGTATATAACCCATACTCAAGGGGTGGTTTTTGTCTTTTACACATTTATTTATGAAAGGATGAATAATAGAAAAAAGGGTAAAAGACAACCCCCCCCCTTGAGTATGAGTTATATACAAAGCAACCCTCGTATTCGGGAATATACAAAAACCACCCCTATCAGTTAACGGCGACTAACGACAACTAACGGAGGTCTGAAAAGACGTACGTACCCTCACCTTCAAGAAAAATTACACTGCTATAAACCAACTTTCTTCTCACTCTTCATTCTAACCCTAACAACCCCTCTTTTCTCTCTCTCTACCCACTCCTACTTTGAATCTAGTTTTGCAGTGGGACTCTTGAGCTTGGACAACCAGTGCTACCCGAAGGGAAGGGACGACGCCGGTGAGGAACCTAGAAAACGTGCTCCCCTCTCTCTTCGTCCTTTTCTCTGTCTCCCCCTCTATGTCTCAGATCTGAACCAAACCAGCACCGCCACCGGCTTCCGATTCATTTGATTTCGACTCTGTTCCTCCACCTCTTGTTCAAACCCTAGATGAGCAGTTGAAGTCATCAGAGCTTCTTCTGGAGTCGGTTCCCAATGATTCGTCGAACTCTGAGTATCACTCGCCTTGTCGTCCGGAGAATTCTGATGACCGGTTCGATTCGCCTCTGTTCAGATTTTCTCGTGAAGAGTCCGGAGATCCTAGACATCCGATTGTCCTAGTAGGCCTTCTTCCAGTGGTTCCAAGCCGGTGACCGGCGAAGTGTCTGATATAGACCCTTGTGATGACCTAATTGAAGCCAGGCCTTTGTCGTCATTTTCGTCTCCCTGGTTCAGTGAGAGGAAGCCGGCGATGGTGGTATTTTTTTTTAATCTCTGTCCAGATGTTCTCTCCAACATTTGTCCCCTTGTTCTGTTTACATGAAACTGATTGAATTCAAAATCGTGAACATGTAGGGTGTAGGGCTTGCTAATCTAGGGAACACTTGCTTTCTTAACCGTGAATTTGGTTTAAATTTCATGTGATTGATGTTACTCTACCATAAATGAATTGTTTGTTTCGTTAGTTGTTTATGTTGGTATTGCACTTGTTATTTATGTCTTTTGAATTTTGATTTTGCTGGAGATGAAGAAGGGTTATGTGTACTTTGTGCTCTTCGTGATCTGAATGACTTCTCAATGGCTTCTATAGACAGGATTTCGGGTAGTAGTGAATACGGTGAAGAGGGGTATGGTGGCGGAGGTGTTGTTTTTGTTGGTGGTGGTGGTGAATTGGTGGCGAGTAAGAAGATGAGGAGAGGAGGTAATAAGGATGATGTTTATGGGTCTGATTTAGGTGGAATGAGGGCAATGCCAGTGAGTTATCATGCTTGTTCTTCATCCAAAGATAAAGAAGAATTTTACTAGCCTCTTGATAAATTTTGTTGTTTGTTTGTGTTTGTTATTGTTGTGGCGGTTGCGTGGCGGCGACGGTGGCCAAGAACATCAAGATAGGTGGCCAAGATCATCCAGAACATAAACAAAATAAACAAAAACATAAAAATAGGGGCAAATTGTCATAAAAGACAGATTGCACCCATGTTAATTGATTGTATCATAAGGGTGTTTTTTGTCTAACGTCCATCCAATGACAGGGATGTTTTTTTGTCGACAGGGGTGGTTTTTATATATTCCCAAACACGATGGGTCTTTTTGTATATAACCCATACTCAAGGGGTGGTTTTTGTCTTTTACCCAAGAAAAAATGTTCATAATTTGACTAATATTAAAAAGACCCCACACAACTTGTATGCTTTCAAAAATAACCCCACAGCTGTATTAGGTTTCAATTTCGTCCACTCATTACCCAAATTAGCCGTCTTTGTTCCTTCCTTCCTTCAGGCGATTTTTCACTACTCCTTTGTAACGATGTCTTCTCCGACCAAACAGCGCGTCCTTCAGCCCGTATCCCTCATATTCCTATTTGGAAAATTCGCGCCATCGGTTCATGCCATGCGATTCCGATTCCGATTCCACTTCAAGAGATTCGATTTTTTCTGCTCACTGTTTGCCTCGCTACTGAAGTACGGAGCCCGGGTATGTAACTGTAATGTTATTTTTCTTGTGAGATTTCCTGTAGTTGGTTTACGCCCAGGGATAATGCGGTCTTCTAAATTTAGAGTTTTTTGTTGGTTTTGTTTGATGATTGGTTTTGTTTGATGAATCAAGTGTGGTGTCTTCTAAATTTCTACCTTTCTTGTTGGATTCACCGCTCCTGATTAATCTCAAATACATCGCATTGTCAGTTTTCTTCTCTTACTTATGCATACTTTCTCTTCAATTACTGTCTGATTTGTACTACTACTTGTTTCGACAGATTTCTTGCTGGCGTTGGAACCCAAACACCATCCGTGACTCTTCCCACACCTATTTAGCAACTTGGCGGCGTGTCCAGGCCCTCCAATTCCGATTCTGTTTCGGATTCTCTGTCCAAGACCCTCACATCTTCTTCGCCCGAGGAAATTTGTTTATCCTTGCAATAGCATAATTCGATATGTTCAATCCAGTAATTCGCATAAATGTTTAAAGGCATAGTTATAGAATTTTAAGCTTCGATTCATTCAACTTGTTCGTAATAATAGAGGTTTTGTTTTTCTGTACGTAATATTTACATACATAAATGTTAATTACAGATCTAACATGACAAAGCAGACAAAGACAAACAAGGGAGTTCCAAACCCATTAACCCCGCAAGGTATGGTCAGTTACATATTATTATCTTTTAAACCACGCCTAAAAAAATATATTGTATGCAAGACGTACGCCAAGTCAAAGGCTAAAGGCAGTGCCTCCACGTCTGAAAGAAACAACTTTTCAAGAAGATTTGGTTAAAACCAAATGAGCTCCAAAGAAGGGGAGAAAAGTATGTCAGGAAAAAGAAGCTGCACTCCAACTTAAAGGTACGCGTGAGTATGTAGCAATCATTTTTCCTTTGAATCTGGAACTTCTATCGCCTTTTCATCAGTTAGGTTCTTGAATGGACATTCTGTAACCATAACATTTCCTTTATCATTTGTTGCTAATACGACCATCTCAGCCCCCACTTTCTTTACACTGAAACTACAATTCAGTTTGATAGCGCAAACTGTTGGAGCAGACATTAAATTGATTTGTTCACACCAATTCTTCTTGATTCATTTTCTTCCCAACTGTGCTGCCAATAAAAATCAATTAGGGTCCACACTTTTCTTTCCTGCTCCCGAGAGTCCTTTTGACTTATATTTGGGGGAAGAGCCACATCAATTCCTCCAGGGTGTTGATCCTTTTTGATGACTTGTTACAGGTGAAAGAACGACAAAAGGAAACGATGGGATAACGGCCACAAGTAGCTGCAAGGAGGAATATCAATCAGAAAAAACACATTCGATCATCAATGCAGGCGACAAGGAGAGTGGCAGTTACTACGTGACAGAGGGTAAACAAAATGGAATGCGTTATGGAGTTGAAACCGAAGATGGAGAGAAAACTAGGAAAAAAAGCTAGCGCCCCTAAGAAAGAAACAAGGTAAATAAAAAAGTGCATCTCAACCAACAATGAATATGCCTTTCTAACCATATACACTACATTGTGAATTATGAAATATCTTTGACATATATTCCACAAAATGATTATGAATGTGCAGGGAGTTCTAAATTGCGAAATTCCAAGCAACGACGATAAGGACTATTGTTGATCGGCAAAGATGGAGAAGAAGATAAATATAATTTAGAAAAATACAATTGTGCGTCAATGCAAGAAAATAAAAATAATTGTAAGAGAAGATGACTTGAAATTACTCATACTCAAATTTATATCCCTAACTTATTACTTCTATTGCTTGTAGCACATGTCAAAGGCCGAAAAAATAATAATGGTGAGAGAAGTACAGAGTTACACCAAATTGTTGCACTCATTAGCGATGAAGAAGAAGACTGTTCACTTCCAATAAAAAGACGTTGTTGGAGGAAACTGAAACAAGCAACTGTGGTATGTGATGAAGAAGATGAGATACCCATGAGCAAACGCATATTTAGGAAATTGTGTCCAACAAGTACAATAAGTAAGGAAAATGAGGAGAAGACACTAATGTCGAGCATGCATGATGACAACTGGACCATTAATGATGAGAAAGAGGATACCCTGGAGTATCAAGTTCTAGGTAAACAAAATAAGAAGTCACGCACAAGTGGAGCCAAAGGCACAACAATCTGCATGACCAAGTCAATCGCCGCTGATATCCAAACAATTAAAGGAAAAGAAGGTAAATATAAAAGTAACGGTAAATATGCTTACAATATACCTAGTACAAGTATTATGCATCCTAAAGGGAAGATGGTCTAAGTACTAATACTTATTACAGGTCACTCCAGAAAACCAAAATCAAGGCATCAAAAGTCATAATATTTCTTGATTGATGAAGAAGAAGATCATGATGATTTTCAGTGCAGGAACAAAGATAGTTAATTGATGGAGAACACTGTTAAAAGTGGTAAGAAATTGTATACCGACGCATTTGTACATCTGATTCGGTCGAAAAACATGTCTTTATAGCTGGTAGAAAAGGAAAGAAACTTACTATACTAACAATATTGAACTATGTTGATGGTGTGTTATATTGCAGAGTTTGAAGACAGACATGATACATTGGAGGATACAAGAATGGCAAGTGATGATGAAGTGCAACATGAAGAAAATACAACTTTGTCCATCCCCATAAATTCCCTGGAAGAATTTAAGCGGGAATGGACAATTAAAGTCATGGTTATTCGAAGAGGAATGCTAGAACCATACAACACTGACAGAGGGTGTGGCACTCTATGGAAGATAATATTGTTGGATGAAGAGGTAAATGTTCATACCAGTTGTGCATTAATATCATGCAATTCTTTTATCTTCAACAATACAACTCTAATGTGGCTTTGTGTTATAACTTATTAGGGAACCTCCATACATGCAGTTGCCTTTAATCAAGCAGCAGAATGTATGGAACAATTGTTTATCAAGGTAAATATATATTTTATATCTAATGCAATCCCAAAGCCGATAAACAAAAAGTTTCCAAGCGCACACGAGAAGTTGGAAATATTTTTGACCAACCAGACGGAAGGGGAAGAAGCTAAATCAAGAATTAGTTTGCAACGACTGCCATATACTAACATTGCATTCAACAATTTGAAAGTACATGCTTTGAAAAATTATATCATTGGTAAGTAAATTAACCTTCACTTACTCTGTAAAATAAATTGCTTACCTTTCAAAAAACTGTCAAAAGTTAGAGCTAAAAATTGCTTACCTTTTAAAAAACTGTCACAAGTTAGAGCTATTATTTATAGATGCAATTGATTTATTTCTTCTTTTCTAGATGTATTTGGCGTTGTATCGAAGGTGGATTTGATTACTGAAGTGCCAAAACCATATAAAAAGTATTTATGCTAATGAATGAAAGGTTAGGGAAAATCATATAAAAAGTATTTAGGCCTTTATGCTATTGAAAATTCATTGGACCTTCCACAAAGAATGATGATATCTATTCCTTTTACGCTATGGGGAGACTTAGCCAAGATAGAAGGAGCAGAACTACAAGAAATAAAAGAGCAATGGCTAGTGATTGCCGTTTTCAAAGTCAGGGCCTGTTATTTCCGAGGTGAATGAATTGAATTTTAAACATTGTAGGATAAATAACTCTCGGAAAATGTCGTGACATTTTTTTTTATCTCGCAGGGGAATTATGTCTATCCACATTGGCCGCTACAAGTTTACATATAAATCCACCGTTACTTGAAGCAAATACTTTGAAGAACAGGTTTGTTAATATTAACATTTCTTAAACAATATCATAGTTCATCCAGTGAACAAGCCCATGCTTTATACTTCCATTATGCTAAACTGGGTTTCATTTTCTTGTAGTATGAGGATACAGACCAGATAGGACTATAATGTCTGCAAGAAAGTGGATGGACGGGAAGATACATCTGGAACACAAAATGCGACGACAAATCAAAGTAAAAAAGAAATGATGGAAGAAATGTGGGATTTATACTTCGCCTTTAGAGAAATTTTGTATCTCATTGACTTTTTTATTAATGATGAAAAATGATCTTGCTTACGTGATAGTTAATTTTGGTCCCGATGTCATTTACTTCTATTGTCTTCGTTGTTGGTAATATATGTTTTTAATTTTTACGGACACATTAAGTTGCCGATATATCAAATGCCCCTCATAAAAGTAGAAGGTACACGTGCAGTAAACAAAGAAACGAACCAGGCAGGTCACATAGCGACTGTCACCTATGACTACTAAGTACATACATGAACTAAGCTATATACATAGACAACGACTCATAGTCTACTGTAGGAGTTACATGTAGGGTTTTGATTCATGGATGCGCAACAGAAACAATAATTAACCATGCAAAACCCTCCTAGGATCGCAAGTCAAGAGACATAACGATGGTAAAGGAAGAAATCAATAACACACCTTAGGGTTCTCCTTTGATGACTTCAAAGACGAACTGTGTCACGTTCTCTATAGTTGATCCATGCCTAGAGTTGATTTCTAGATCTCCCACTCCTTGGTGCTAGCCCGGAAAGAGGAAAAGGAAGAAGAATCACGCAAAGCGAGACGAACCAAAGGAGGTTTCGGCCTCCTTTGGGGCCGACGGGGACGGGCGGCGGGCTAGGGGGCGGCGGCTCCTCTAGCTTGCTTGCTCTATCTCCTTTTGTTCTCTCCCACTCAAGTTATGATCAATTATGAGCATAAGTGTGGGAAGGAAGGAAGGAAGGTCCTTTATATAGTCGAACAACTCCTTTCCAACTACCTAAAGGACTTATTCTAGTCCTACTAGAATTCAATTTAGTCCCTTCCTTGCAAATTAGTCCCTACTAAGTTTGCAAGGTTTTGCAAAGTGATCCTTCTAATTAATTAATCCAATTAATTAATTCCCAAATCTAGTTCAACTCTATATAGCGTGTGACCCCATAGGTTCTATCTAGTTGTAGCAACTATTTGCTAATATGGAGCGGTTTCTAGCAAAACATCCATTCTAGCCAACTAATAGAATAGTCATCTTGACAACCTTTGTACAAGTAATTGTCTCATCCCTTTGTCTCTATATCCGGATTGGACATGAGAAATACAAGTCACACTCGTATATCCAATCCACAGTTTCTCGATCCATGGGAATAGCCTTATTCGTGCAAATAACATCAATATCCCATATTGATTTATTTGAGTCGGGCCAAACATTCTATAAGCACTATCCCTCGAGTGGCCTAGGATATTTGCTCCCGTTATGAGGGAGGGACAAATTCTATCTACGTCCACTACGATCTCTAAGCTTGTTTCTTATTGTATCCAGTACACGCCTTTATAACTACCCAGTTACGGTGTAGCGTTTGACGCTACCAAAATCACAATAATCCACAACTAGAATATCTAGTGACTTCAAGTCTAAGGATGACAATACCATTGCACCGCGAGAAGCGCTTGTGACTCAACATTACGTGTGTGTTGCCTTCTCGGATATGGGTCAATCCAGTGCGCCATTACCCCTAATGCACACCTATGTGTTGGATCATGATATCTCCATATCAATCCAACCCCATACTAGTCTATAGATGATTGTCCCATTAATCATTATACAGGACTAGGGATATTTAAGATAACAACGCAATTTTAAATCTAAGGACTTCATTATATTAAATATCCAATAAATAATAAATGAATTTCTAGCCACAAATAAATTCATACTAAACTAGATTGCCTCTAGGGAATCTATTCCAACATTACAAGCTTTGAAGCTGTGACAAAATTGTACAAGCAAAAGTCACATGCAAGCTGAACTAGTCCTATTTTGCTAACGTGGCCGACTTGGCTAGACAGTGAGCTTCCAAAACACGTCCGCGCGGGACTTTTGTGATGACACAGTGGTTGAAATTCATGACCTCCTGCCATATATTTGTCAAAAGTGGTGCGTCGTTGTATGAGCCTCGGTCACTCTCCTACGAGAGATTATACAATAGAAGAATATCAGTGTATAGCAGTATAGAAGAATAGCATGACGTTGTGAAAGTAGTAATCCATGATAAATAGAAAGAAATTCCATTTGGAGTGGAGAATCTGCCATGCAAAGCTGCGAGTAAAAGCTAGAAGAATCCAATCTTGGTTGAATGAAGACGAAACTGCTCCAGACTGTTCCGTAGGACCCCATGCACCCTCAACCTTTACAAGTACTGAGACACGAGCAGAGTGTGGCAGAGAGCTCCGTTAACTGTGGCTGATTCGAGGGGACATGTAGCTGGAAGTAAGCATGCTCGTGCAGAGAATGAGAGAAGAGCTCCTTGGCCAAAGAAAGCATCCATTGCTTGTCGCAAAACATCACTTCATTACTGGTCTTCCATTGGGCCCAAAGTAAAGAAAGGTATTGAGACAACTCTGCATTGGGGTGTATAATAAGACATCATATTCTGGTAGTGACCGATTCTGGGTGGAAGGAGGACATCCTGTCACTTGTGAGGTGGGATGAAATCTGGCAGTTAAAGAAGAGAAGACCCTTGATTTGGGGAGTGGTGTGATGTAAAGGGCACATAATGTTAACATAAGTTAATTTCGCCACTAGGTGAGTCATACATGGGAGGGGCAGAGTCCTATAAGAATTTCCATAAGAACAATTTCTATTTCTCTGTAATTCGAATCCTTTATGGCTTCCCCTAAATAAGATCTAAGGTTATTGGGCTAATGAAGAAATCGGATGGAAGAATGATGGGTGGACGATGTGTAGGGTTTTGATGCAGGTAACGCAGCGGAATAAGAATAAATTAATCCTGCTCAATATCCTCCACAGATCGCAGGCAAGCTTTTCATAACATGACAAGCGAAGAGAATTGTGTACCTTGGTTTGTGTGATTAATACGAAGAATAGTGTCTTCGTCTCTACGGGTATGCACACCTTGGATTAGTAGCTGGAATCATTCTCCACATATAGTGCTAGCAACCGAAGAAGGAGGCAAGAGATCACGCAAAACAAATCAAGAGCCGCGCGCCTAGGGAGGCCGACGACACCAATGGGGGTTTGGCCTCCTACTTGTCTCTCTCCTTGCTTTGTTATCCTCTCTCGATAATGACTCTCTCGAGAAAAAAAATCTAGGATGTCTTTATATAGTTAATAATTCCTTGTTAACTACATAATAGCCCCAATACTAACCTGTCCATACACGGATTAGTCCACCTTGCAAATTTGTCCTACTAACTTTGCTTGCGGTTGCGTTTAGATCCTCTTGATTAATTAGTCCTACTAATAAATGCCCATATCCATTTTAATCCATATGGTGTGTGACCCCATAGGTTTCTACTTAGTTGGTAGTAATTATTACTAACGTAGAGTGGTGTCTAGAAACACATCTATGTCACCCAACTAATAAAAATAGTGAGTGATCCGAAAAACCTTGTGCCCAATGTGACCGTATTGTATCATCCCTTTGTCTCCATATCCGGACCGGACACTAGACATAGTAGTCACACTCGTATATCCAATCCATAGTATTCTCGATCCTGACCATGCAGATAACATCAATATCCTATATTGGTTTATCTAAGTCCGGTCAAGCATTCTATAAGCACCATCGCTCGAGTGGCCCGTGGATATTTTCTCCCATTATGTGGGAGGTGAAAGTGTGTGATGTAGACTAAATACTCTAGAAAGGGGGTGGGGTTGAATAGAGTATGGAAACTTTTTGCAAAACTTAAAGTTTAACAGGATAGCTTTGTGTGAAACTTTAAATCTCAAGGCCTTGAGATTTTGTAAACTGTCTGAAACTCACTAAGGCAAAATTGTAAGCTTCAAGGCCTTGAGCTGTGAACAATTCTGAACAACTTTTAAACCCTAGTTTGATTTGATTTGTGTGCAGAAGATAATAATCAAACAGAAATGTAAAGAACACAAAGCAATTTACAGAGTTCAGTCCCAGTGGACCTAATCTCTGCCTGAGGGATCTAATCCCACCAGGATTGGGCAAACACTTCTTATTACTCACACAGAAACAGCCCTAGATCTTCAAGCCTAAGTGATTTCCCTTACACCTATACAGCTTGTAGTTCCAAACCTATCTAGTTCCAGCTACTAACTGTTGAGCTAACAAGAACCTCTTGTTGTTCACTTGAACAACCAACCACTAGGTTAAGTGAGGTTTAAGATAATATAGAGATACACAGATGAAGTAAAAATGAAGAACAAAGTATAAAGATAAGCTGTTGAAGCCTGGAAGTGTTCTTCAGGAATGACTGGATTGATTTGATCTTCAGAAGTCTGGAATGAAGCTTGAATGATTGTATGTTTGAATGAATAATCTCCCACGAATTTGTCACACCTCTCAGAGTATTCTGCAAGTCTCACTCTCCTTCAAAATTCAAACCAGTCTCTTTTATCCACAAGCTGCAACTGATTGAGAGATTTTAGGATCTCAGTTCCTACAAATCCTCCTTCTGTTTTCAACTTAAATTCAAACAGCTTCAGGTGGATATCCGTCGGAGTTTGTTGAGATTTCTCCTGCAAGTTTAAAAAACCTGCAACAGCAAAGAAACACTGCAACAACACAATCCAAAAAACTAACAGTACTGAGACTGTTTGGTTATACAGTTTCTGATAAAACTGTTTAATAAATTTAGAACATTAAACTGCATATCCTCTAGAACAAATAAGATATGAAAAACAAGTTTACGACACTTAGAAGTGAGTAAATAATCACAATACTAAGAGCCACAACCTGCAAGAAAGAATCAATCAAGTTCTTGTAAAAACTGTCAGTAGCTCAAGGCATATCTCAAGGCCTTGGAGCTCTGAACCTACTTCACAACATTTCAAAATTAAACCCAGATAACTTTGAGTCTTCCTGTTCTGACCATCTGCAATTTTTTTAGATGTATAAATAGTACAAACCACAAATATATACCATAAACCACTGATTTGCATAATCAGATATCCAATTCTGCAACACAAATAATCCTTTGCTGCTAGAACACATAGCAGAATATGTTAGAACACATAGCAGAATAAGCAATCTCAAGGCTTTGAAGTTCTGTCAATCTCAAGGCCTTGAGATAACTAATAATCCTTTGCTGCTAATGTCTTAGCCTTTTGTCTTTCATCACTCAAAAAAATTACAAATCAAAGTACATTCAGGGATCTTGACTCAACAATCTCCCCCTTGATGAAAGACAAAACCTACAGTCTTGCATAGATCTTCCTGCCACTCATAATCAAAAAATAAATAACCACAATATGCAGATAAAAAGTATACTGAACCAGAACAGATAACCAGGAGAATAAATATTACAAAATACCACATAAATAAAAATTAACCAAATAAACTAAAGGCCAACTCTTATTATTTACTGGATACTGCAAACAAAATACAAATACATTCACCCCCTTTTTGACTTTCGTCAAATAAGGTTGAAGAAATGTAGGATCATTACTCAGAGTTTTTTTTTTTTTTTTTTTTTTTTTTTTTTTTTTTTTTTTTTTAAAAAAAACTTAAAACAAAAACTAGCTAAAAAGTCAAGGCCTTGAGACAGAAAATAAGAGAATGAGAAAGATGGTCAAAGCTTTGGCAGTCTCTGATCTTCACTTCTTCTTTGATGTCTGGCCTTTCTCTGAGCCTTCCCCAATTTCTTCCTCACTTGCACCTTGTTCTGCAGACTGATTACCTTCTTGTTCAGCTTCAACTTCAGCAACCACTTCTTGGATTATCTCATCTACTTTCTTTTTAGCTTGTGCTGAATCTGCATCTGTAGCTGCATCAACACCTGTGTCTTCATCAGCATCTTCCTCATCAGTTTGCTCAAACAAGTCTTTTGAAGCTAGCACCACTGGAATTGGCTTCTTCTTCTTCTTTGGAAACTCTCTTAGATTCTCTTCTGAATCAACACTGGTGTCATGACTAGTAGCAGAAGGTATCTTCTCCAGATTCAAGCCCTTGATGACAACATCTAACTTCCCATTCATAGTATTCATCAAACCTTTGAACTGATGAAATTCAGTTGACAGGTCAAATAACCTTTGCCTGAGATCCTCAATCTCAACTTGCTGATCTTCTAATTTCTCAACCAGCAGAGAGTAATCCTCATTGGCTTGCCCTTTCCCAGATGCTGTAATATCCCTGATTTTGGAA
The DNA here is from genome assembly GCA_023055425.1 of Linanthus parryae. Taxonomy (NCBI): domain Eukaryota; kingdom Viridiplantae; phylum Streptophyta; class Magnoliopsida; order Ericales; family Polemoniaceae; genus Linanthus; species Linanthus parryae. The sequence continues at coordinate 132,588,676 of JALGPY010000002.1, read as the reverse complement.
AACATGAAATACTTAAATTTACTGTAAATATGTTTTTTTGACATAACCTGTTAGCATGCTTAATTGCTATTGTATGCAGTTTAGTTGTTGTATTTCTGAAGCTTATGTTACTTAAGTGAATTTTATGTTATTTAGTATCCTGATAGATGAACTCATAATTGTGAAACTATGATAGTTAAGCTCGTCCAGAAATACACCAGAATTACTAATATCTTCTTTAATCGCTAGATTAAGGATAAAAATATTTAGGGAATAATTAGTACTAATCATTCGTTTAAGTGTTACTTAGCTTAGTTAATCATGATTAGTAAATAATGATGTGTAGTATGTTAGCTTGTATATGTGTTAACTGTATGAATGACACGTAGGGTGACACGTGTCACTACCTTAGCCCCTGTCCCAGATGATTGACACACAGCCATACTGTGTGTCATCGTGTGGCACCCTTCTCTCTGTATGTGCGACATGTGTCTGACATGTGTCGCGTCCTAACCAATCCTTCCATGCATGGATGCCACGTGTCCCTATGACACATCGATACCTGATTGGTCGCAAACTTCTATAAATAGGGCCTAGTGCATTAGTTATCTCTCATTCTATATTCAAGTCAAATATCGATAAGTAAGAGAGAGAGAGAGATACTGAGATTATTCTATACTTGGAGCTGCTGTTATTTTTTTGAAGCCGTTATTAGATGCTATTATTGAGGTAGGGGGTTATGCAGTTTACAATATCATTATCGCTTACGGTTTATGAGCATGCTTGGTGTTATATATATGTCGATTCGTATATTGTTGTTATTATCAATTCACATGCTATTGGGTGTTATGTGATTATTACGTGATACGTGATATTACGTGTAACCTGCTATAGTCATATTGTTTATTGCATATCACCTTACTGTTGCGGTGAACGACCTACTGGGCGCGAGCTCACCCCCTAACAGTGTTTGCAGGTTACGAAGGATGGATCAGACGGTAGAATCGACGTGATAGCTTTATTAGATTTTATTAAAGCTTGTTATTAGAATAATTGAATCAGATTATTTTGTAAACTCATTTGTATATAAAGACCACATTTCAAATCGAGCGTCACGTACCGCCTGTATCGTCTTTTATGAAATAAATGAATAAGCGTTTACTGAAATACGATAATCTATTTGGTACCTGAGCTGGTGGCTCAGACGGTACCTGTTTGGCAGACGAGTCCTTGGTTTGGTACCCGCGGTGGAGCCGCAGGTGGTGCCGGTTGGATCGTCGTGCCGGTTTGTTTATTATTTCCAAAATTAAGCCCCTGGGTTTTGGGACTTTACAGATGCAGTCCCATTAGGCTTCACAAACTCCTTCTCAGCAAGTTCCTCCTTTGACAAATCAGAATAGAATTTCCAATGCCCTTTCCCAGTCTGAACCACCCCAATCCTCTGAAGTGCAGTCTCATCTATCAACCCAAAACCTCCAGTAATCTTTTCTTCTCCTTTCACGGGCACATCAAAATAATCAAAGAAAAGAGGTAACAAGTTGGCATATGGAAGAGGATGGTTTCTAGTCCTAGTTGCACAATAAATCATATGCTCCATCACAACTGTAGGCAGGTCTATCTCAAACCCTTGAGATATCAGATACATCGAAATCAGAACTTTATCAGTTACCAGCTCTCTTGAGTTCTCCCTGGGAACTACACTCCTCATCAAGATAGTAAACAAAATCTTGGCTTCACAGTTGAGCACAGAGTGTGTCAACTGTTTTGGACCAGAGGGAACACCTTCAACAAAGAACATCTCCTTTGCCTTATCTAAACACTCATTACTATCAGGATAATCTCCTAATTGTATTTCCTAGGAATGCCCAAGACTTTGGCAAAATTCCTATGATCTAACCTCAATTCCACACCAGCCACTTTAAATATTAAAACCATTTTCTCATCACCTTCAGACACCAAGTTCAGATAAAATAACCTAGTTAACCTAGGATAAGCCTTTGAACTAGGATTTAAAACTTTCCAAACATCAGTTTCCCTCAATTATCTCATGCATTCTATGTCCAGTTTATCCAATAACCCATCAGAAATCATGCTACAGAATGCCACTTTAGATGATGCATACCCTTGCATCCAAACTGTCCTAACTTCAGAACTAATAAACCACTCAGTTGGAAGTACATTCTTACCTTGATATCCTTTCTTAGTTGCAGCAACTTGCTTAACCCTAGTCTTCTTCTCAGAGGGTTTGGCCTTCTCTTGTACTCCTTCAGTTGATTTCTTCTGGCTCTCCTGAGTTGACTTCCCTTTTTCCTCTTCAGTATCCTTTTTCTTTTCTCCCCCTTTCTTCTTCTCTGACTTAGGTTGATCACCACCCTGAGTCTCCTGTTGTGGATCAACACTTGAGCCTTCATCTCCCTTCTCTGTCCTTGACTTCTTTGCAGGAGGGGTATCCTCATGCAAACTTTGAGTGTTTTCTGAATCTGAATCAGAAACCACTATCTTCTCCTTCTTGTTTTCTCTCTTCTTGGATCTGCTAGAGGGCTTCCCTTGTTGCTGAATTCTGGATGATTTGTGCTCCATTTTAGGATTTAGGGTTTTGAGAAGAGAATGTGATTGAGAGGATTTGAGAGAGAGAGAGAGAGTAGTCGCAGAAAATTGGAAGAGAATGTGAAGAAAAAGCCCTGACTTTCAGCTTAAGTAGGTTGAGAGGATGAGTCATAAAAGGACTCTGCAATATCTACATGAAAAAATAGAATCTTGAAAAATCTTTTTGGGATATTTTAGAAAATTTTCTGAGTAATTCAAATATTATACAGTTATCTTAAAAGATAAGATATAATATTTGATGATCAATTTTTTTTAAAAAAAAATTACAGATATTATCAAACCTGGAGAACAATCTCAAGGCCTTGAGATTTTATGCAGTTTGAGAAACTTCAAAGCTTTGAGCTATACTTTCAAGGCTTCAGAAAGTATAATCTCAAGGCTTTGAGATTCCAACACATATACACATATAGATACTAATACTCCCCCTAAACCAATGCATTATTGTTTAACATCCCCAATTGAAGCCTTAGAGATGAAAACCTATCATCTGGCAAAGGTTTAGTGAAAATATCAGCAATTTGCATTGAAGTAGAAATAAAATTTAAAACAACATCACCTTGTTCTGCATGATCTCTAAGGAAGTGATGTCTCACATCTATGTGCTTTGTCCTTGAGTGCTGAACTGGATTCTTAGAGATTGAAATAGCACTTGTATTATCACAATGAATTGGCACATTTCTGAAGTTGTAGCCAAGATCTCTAAGTTGCTGAGCAATCCATAGCACTTGTGAACAGCAAGCACCAGCTGCAATGTATTCAGCTTCTGCAGTTGATAGTGCTACATAATTTTGCTTTTTGGAATGCCAACTGATCAATGAAGATCCAAGAAATTGACAGCATCCAGAAGTACTTTTCCTGTCTACTTTATAGCCTGCAAAATCTGCATATCTGTATTCCTTCTGATTCACACTCTTACCAGTTGAATCTTTGTCTAAAGAGAGTGATGAACTCATAGGGGTCTTAAGCACCTTGGACTGAGACATGTTGTACTTATTCAGTAAGTCCTTGGTATATTTTCCTTGATGCACAAACAATCCTTTCTTCAATTGTCATATATGAAGTCCAAGAAAGAAATTTAGTTCACCCATTAGGCTCATCTCAAACTCCCTGCACATCAGACTAGAAAACTCTTTTGAAAGAGCATCATTAGTAGCACCAAATAATATATCATCTACATAAATCTGAACTACTAACAAATCACTTTGTTGGTGTTTAATGAAAAGAGTTTTGTCTACTAATCCTCTTCTGAAATTGTTTTCAAGTAGAAGTTTTGAAAGTCTGTCATACCAAGCCCTTGGAGCTTGTTTTAAACCATAAAGAGCTTTATTCAGTTTATAAACATGATCAGGAAATTTTTCATCTTCAAAACCAGGAGGTTGTGCTACAAAAACATCTTCTTGTAAATATCCATTTAGAAAAGCACATTTGACATCCATTTGATAAAGCTTTATGTGATTGTGAGATGCAAAAGCAAGAAGTATTCTAATAGCTTCTAACCTGGAAACAGGAGCAAAAATCTCCTCATAATCTATTCCTTCTTCTTGATTATATCCTTGACCTACCAGTCTGGCTTTATTTCTTACCAATTTGCCTTTCTCATCAAGCTTGTTTCTGAATACCCATCTGGTTCCAATAATTGACTTCTCTTTAGGCCTGGGGACTAAATTCCAAACCTTGTTCCTTTTAAACTCATTCAGATCACTCTGCATTGCAATAATCCATTCTGCATCTTCCAGAGCTTCCTTGGTACTCTTAGGCTCAATCAAAGATACAAATGCACTGAAAGCACAAAAGTTCTTCAATTGTCCTCTTGTCTGTGTTTCAGTTGATGGATCTGATATAATATTGTCAGCTGGATGGTCTGCAAGGTACTTAAACTTCTTTCTTGCGACCCAGGAGTGTTCTCCTTCAAGGCTTTGAGTCCTTGAAATAGTAGAGGGAGCATCATAGAAAGTTTCAGCTTCTGTCTCAAGGCTTTGAGATTTTGGTTCACCCGGAGGTTCAAGGCCTTGAGATTCTGCTGGTTGATTCTGTACAAAATTTTTGCTTTTGTCTTCTTTCACAGCATCATCATCTGATTCATGCTTATTCAAATCTAGCTCTGCAAAACTTTCACTCAGAGAATCCTTAGTACTTTCATCAAAAATTACATGAATGCTCTCTTCCACAATCTTGGTTTTTCTATTATAAACTCTATAAGCTTTGCTAGTTTGAGAATATCCAAGAAATACACCTTCATCACTTCTAGCATCAAACTTACCAAGATTGTCTCTACCATTATTATGCACAAAACAGATACAACCAAATGGCTTAAAATAAGAAACAGTAGGATTTCTCCCTTTAAACAGTTCATAGGGAGTCTTTTTCAAAATAGGTCTAATCAAGCATCTATTCAGCACATAATTGGCAGTAGTAACAGCTTCTGCCCATAAAAACTTTGGCAAGTTACTTTCAAGCAGCATGGTTCTGGACATATCCTCAAGTGTCATATTTTTCCTTTCAATTACTCCATTTTGCTGTGGAGTTCTAGGTGCAGAAAAGTTGTGTGAAATGCCATGCTTTGCACAAAACAAATCAAAGTAAAGTTGATCAAATTCTCTACCATGATCACATCTAATGGATGCAACAGGTAAAGCTTCAGTTTTGTCTCTGATAAACATCACCCAAGTAAATCTAGAATAATCATCAATTATAACAAGCATATACCTCTTACCTTTTGGGGTCTGAACTCTCATAGGACCACACAATTCCATATGCAGCAATTCTAAGGGTCTAGAAGTACTTACAAAGTTCTTTGGCTTGAAAGAGCTTCTGGCCTGTTAACCTTGTACATATGCCTTACAAACCTCATCATCTGAAAATTTCTGTGATGGTAAACCTCTTACCAAGTCCTTTGAGATGAGTTTATTCAAAGTATGTATACTAATATGCCCAAGCTTTCTGTGCCAAAGCTTTGAATCTTACTTCAAGGCCTTGAGGCATTTTAGCTTATCACCTGCAACACTATTAGTATTCATAGCATATAGATTATATGACCTAGGAGCAGTGAGTATGCAATCACCACATTTCTCATCTTGCACCACACATTTCTCCTTGTCAAATACAGCTTTATAACCTTTATCACATAACTGAGAGATACTAAGAAAATTATACATAAGTCCATCTACCAGATAAACATCAGATATAGAATTTGTAGAACCATTACCAATACTACCTATACCAATGATATTGCACTTTGCTTTGTCACCAAGTGTAATTGTTCCTCCAGATTTTTCTGTAAGTTCAGTAAAGAGAGACCTCTTTCCACTCATATGTCTGGAACATCCACTGTCTAATATCCATTTCTGATCTTTCAAGGCCTTGGTGACATCCATGTCTTCAATGTGTCTGTGTGATGAACTTTCCTCATTATGCTTTGCCATGAAGCATAAGTTTGCTTGCTCGTCTTCTGTGTCTGAATCACTTGATGAATCAGAGTCACTCCAGGAGGCCATCATGGCTTTCTTCCTTCTGTTGTCACCATCCGTTTTCTGAAAGTTCCTGTTCTTCTTCTTTTGTGGACAGTCCCTTACTAAATGATCTGCATCACCACACTCAAAACAATTCATTACTTTAGTTTCATGTGACTGTGATGAAGATTTACCTTTGTAATCCTTGCTGCCTGAGGGTCTTGATCTTTCTCTGTTGTAATCCCCGTTACCAGAGCTTCTTTTCTTTTTGAGAATCCTGGCCAAGGCCTTGGAGATCAATGCTAAAGCCTCTTCATCATCAGGTTCCTCCTCAGTCTCAAGGCTTTGAGACTTTTCACTGTCTTTTGCCTTAAGTGCTAGGTTCCTGATATTTTCACTCAAATCACCTTCCACATCCTTCATGGACATTTCATGAGTTAGCAGCTTTCTTTGTAGATCATCTAGCTGAAGAAGATTCAAGTCCTGAGCTTCCTCAATGGCTGTTTTCTTTGGCTCCCACTTTGCTTTTGGCAAGATTCTCAGAATCTTTCTGACCTTCTCTTCATTTGAGAACCTCTTTCCCAAAGACTCCAGGGTTTTCACCACATCAGTGAATCTTTTGAAAATTTCCTTGATGGTTTCATCTGAATTCATCTTGAACAACTCATATTGCCTCAGAAGTATGTTGATTTTTGTCTGCTTAACCTGGCTGGTTCCTTCATATGTCACCACCAGTTTATCCCATACTTCTTTGGCACTTTTGCAGTTTGACACTATGTTGAACTCATCTGCATTTAAAGCACAGTATAGCAAATTCATAGCTTTGTAATTTTTGGATACCTTTTCTAGTTCAGTAACTGAGAGATTTTCCTAAGACTTGACAGTTCTGACTCCATTGATGAGGACCATTTTGAACTATTGACCATAGTTCCATGTCTTGATCTATGATGAACATCTTCATCAAAGCCTTCCAATGCATGAAATTGTCACCACAGAACAATGGAGGTCTGTTAGCTGCCCTTCCTTGTGAGAATCCACCATCTCCTACATTACTCATAGTCACCAGATTGTTAGATCTAAAAACAGTGACACAAGCTCTGATACCAATTGAAAGTGTGTAATGTAGACTAAATACAGGACCTAAATACTCTAGAAGGGGGGGGGGAGGGGTTGAATAGAGTATGGAAACTTTTTGCAAAACTTAAAGTTTAACAGGATATCTTTATGTGAAACTTGAAATCTCAAGGCCTTGAGATTTTGTAAACTGTCTGAAACTCACTAAGGCAAAATTGTAAGCTTCAAGGCCTTGAGCTGTGAACAATTCTGAACAGCTTTTAAAACCTAGTTTGATTTGAGTTGTGTGCAGCAGATAATAATCAAAAAGAAATGTAAAGAACACAAAGCAATTTACAGAGTTCAGTCCCAATGGATCTAATCTCTGCCTGAGGGATCTAATCCCACGAGGATTGGGCAAACACTTCTTATTACTCACACAGAAACAACCCTAGATCTTCAAGCCTAAGTGATTTCCCTTACACCTATATAGCTTGTGGTTCCAAACCTATCTAGTTCCAGCCACTAACTGTTGAGCTAACAAGAACCTCTTGTTGTTCACTTGAACAACCAACCACTAGGTTAAGTGAGGTTTAAGATAATATAGAGATACACAGATGAAGAAAAAATGAAGAACACAGTATAAAGATAATCTGTTGAAGCCTGGAAGTGTTCTTCAGGAATGACTGGATTGATTTGATCTTCAGAAGTCTGGAATGAAGCTTGAATGAATGTGTGTTTTAATGAATGATCTCCCACGAATTTGTCACACCTCTCAGAGTATTCTGCAAGCCTCTCTCTCCTTAAAAATTCAAACCAGTCTGTTTTATCCACAACTGCAACTGATTGAGAGATTTTAGGATCTCAGTTCCTACAAATCCTCCTTCTGTTTTCAACTTAAATTCAAACAGCTTCAGGTGGATATCCGTTGGAGTTTCTTGAGATTTCTCCTGCACGTTTAACAAACCTGCAACAGCAAATAAACACTTCAAAAACACAATCCAAACAACTAACAGTACTGAGACTGTTTGGTTATACAGCTTCTGATAAAACTGTTTAATAAATTTAGAACATTAATCTGCATATCCTCTAGAACAAATAAGATATGAAAAACAAGTTTAAGACACTTAGAAGTGAGTAAATAATTACAATACTAAGAGCCACAACCTGCAAGAAAGAATCAATCAAGTTCTTGTAAAAACTGTCAGTAGCTCAAGGCATATCTCAAGGCCTTGGAGCTCTGAACCTGCTTCACAACATTTCAAAATTAAACCCAGATAACTTTGATTCTTCCAGTTCTGACCATCTACAATTATGTTAGATGTATAAATAGTACAAACAACAAATATATACCATAAACCACTGATTTGCATAATCAGATATCCAATTCTGCAACACAAATATGTTAGAACACATAGCAGAATAAGCAATCTCAAGGCTTTGAAGTTCTGTCAATCTCAAGGCCTTGAGATAACTAATAATCCTTTGCTTCTAATGTCTTAGGCTTTTGTCTTTCATCACTCAAAACAATTACCAATCAAAGCACATTCAGGGATCTTGACTCAACAGGAGGGACACATCCTCTCTACATCACTACTATCTCTCAGCTTCCTTCATATCATGCCCGATAACTATCTTTATAGTTACCCGGTTAAGGAGCAACATTTGATAATATCAATGCATAATATTTCACAACTAGAGTATCTAGTGACTTCAAGTCTAAGGACTACAATACCATTAGCACTACGAGAAGAACTTGTGACTTTGACATTATCTAATGTAGCCTTCTCGTTGTGGGTTAATCTAGTATGCCATTACTCCTAATGCATACCCATGTGTTATACTTGATATCCCCATATTAATCTACCCACATACTAGTCTATAGTGATTGTCCTGTTAATCCATATAATGGACTATGGATATTTAAGACAAACAACACATTGTAATCGAAGGACTTCGTTATATTAAATATCTCTATAAATAATAAATGAATGTTCTAGCCAAAAATGATCATACTAAATCTAGATTGCCTCTAGGAACCTATTCCAACAGTCTCCCACTTGCACTAGAGCAAATCTGGTGCATCTCGTATGCCTATAGATCTAGTGTGCCCTTCATACTTCCGTTGAACGAGTGGCTTCGCGAGTGGATCTCAAAGATTCTTATCTGTTGGAATCTTGCATATCTTCACATATCCTTGATCGACGATCTCTCGAATGAGATGAAATTTCCTAAGTACATGCTTGGACCTCTGGTTTGACATGGGTTCCTTGGCTTGTGCGATCGCCCCAGTGTTGTTACAATACAACACAATGGGATCCAAAATGCTGGGAACTACACCAAGCTTAGTGATAAACTTCTTTATCTAAACAGCCTCCTTTGTTGCGCCTACAACATCAATGTACTCAGCTTCCGTTGTAGAATCAGCAAATGTCTCTTGCTTCAAACTCTTCCAGCTCACAACTCCTCCATTTCCCCAAAAAGCATAGCCCGACTGTGATCTGTAGTCATCCTTGTCGGTTTGGAAGCTCGCGTCAGTCTAACCAATTACATTCTGTTCTTCCTCATCTCCAAATATCAAGTACGCTTCCTTAGTACTTAAGTACTTAAGGATAATCTCGATAGCAATCCATTGACTCTCACCTTGATTGGACTGATATACGCTTGCTATACACAATGCATATGACACATCTGGTCTAGTACACAACATGACGTACATGATGGATCCTATGGAGGATGCACAGGGAACCCTACTCGTGCGGTCCTTCTCAATCTCATTGGAGGGACAATTAGCCATCGAATGGGTGGCTCCATGCGACATGGGCAAGAATCCTTTCTTCGATTCTTTCATGTTGAACCGTTTCAACACCTTGTTTGTATATGTACTTTGGCTTGGTCCGAGAAGCTTCCTAGATCTAGCCATATAGAACTTGATACCAAGTATATAAGATGCATCCCCTATGTCCTTCATTGCGAAACACTTTCCTAGCCAATCTTTAACAGATTGCAAGGTAGAAATGTCGTTTCCGATGAGTAATATGTCATCCAGATACAAGACCAGAACAACAGCAGAATTCCCACTAACCTTCTTGTAAACACTAGGCTCATATTCGTTCTTGATGAAGCCAAACTCTTTGACTGCTCATCAAAACGTGGATTCCAACTACTAAAAGGTTTCTTCAATCCATAAATGGATCGTTGCAACTTACATACTTTGTTGGCATGCTCTAGATCCTCAAAACCCTCTGGCTGTGTCATGTATACATCCTCAAGGAGGTTTCCATACAGAAACGCTGTTTTGACATCCATATGCCAAATCTCATGGTAGTGATAAGCTACAATAGAAAGTAGGATTCGAATGAATTTGGTCATTGCGATTGGAGAAAAGGTTTCATCATACTCAATACCATGAATCTGCATGTACCATTTTGCCACCAATCGACCCTTGTAGGCAACTACGTTTCCATCCATGTCGGTCTTCTTCTTGAAGACCCACTTGCACCCTATGGGCCGAGCCCCTTTGGGTGATTCCACCAAAGTCCATACTTTGTTGGTATATATTGATTCCATTTCGGATCTCATGCTTCAAGCCACTTCTTTGAGTCTGGTCCTTTCATGGCCTCCTTATAGGTAGTAGGCTCATCATCCATGAGTAGTACGTCACCGGGCTCAGTCACGAGAAGTCCATACCTCTCTAGCTCATGACGTTCCCTACTCGACCGACGGAGTTATTACAGTTACTTGAACAGGTTGTTCCATAACAGTTTGTGGTTCCAGCTCATGCTCCATCGTTGGATCAGTGTTTTGTTGTTCTTGAATCTCTTCAAGTTCTATAGTCCTCCCACTAGCTTCTTTAGAGGCGAACTATCTTTCTTGAAACACACCAGTCCGAGCAACAAACACTTTGTTCTCAGTTGGGTAGTAGAAATAATATCCTTTCCTTAGGATATCCCACAAACTTACGCTTATCCGCCTTGGGTCTGAGCTTGTCTGTCTATAAACGCTTTACATAAACATTGCAACCCCAAATATTCATAAACGACATTATGGGATTCCAACCAGTCCATATTGTTGGAATGGGTGCCCTATAAGCAATCTATATTTAGTATGAACGATGTTTTGGCTAGAATATTCATTTATTAATTATTGTGATATTTAATATAATGAAGTTCTTAGATACAATGTGTTGTTTATCTTAAATATCCCTAGTCCATTATATTGATCAATATGACGATCAACTATAGACTAGTATGTGGGTAGACTGATATGGAGATATCAAGTCTAAAACATGGGTATGCATTAGGAGTAATGTCATACTGGATTGACCCACAACGAGAAGGATACATTAGATATGTCAAAGTCGCAATCCCTTCTCGTAGTGCTAATAATATTGTAATATTTAGACTTGAAGTAACTAGATACTCTAGTTGTGGAATATCATGCTTTGATATTATTCAATGTTGCGCCTTAACCGGATAACTATAAAGATAGTCATCGGGCATGATAGGAAGCAAGCTTGGAGATCGTAGTGACATAGAGAGGATTTGTCCCTCCCACATAATGGGAGCAAATATCCATGGGCCACTCGAGGGATGGTGCTTATTGAATGTCTGGTCAGACTCAGATAAATCAATATGGAGAAATTCTCCTAGGATATTTGCTCCCGTTATATGGGAGGGAGAAATTCTATCTAGGTCCACTACGATCTCTAAGCTTGCTTCCTATAATGCCCGATGTGTCTTTATAGTTACCCGGTTAAGGCACAACCTTGGATAATATCAAAGCATGATATTCCACAACTAGAGTATCTAATGACTTCAAGTTTATGGATTACAATATTATTAGCACTACGAGAAGCGATTGTGACTTTGACATAATCTAATGTATCCTTCTCGTGGGAGGACTGTAGAACTTGAATAAATTAAAGAACCACAAACCACTGAACCGATGATGGAGCATGAACAGGAACCGCAAGTCATTGTGGAAGAACCTGTTCAGGTAAAACAGGAGCTTCGTAGGTCTGGTAGGGTACGTCATGAGCCAGATAGGTATGGAATTCTCGTGACTGATCCCGATGACATACCACTCATGGATGATGAGCCTACAACCTAATGGGAGTCCATGAAGGGCCCAGACTCCAAGAAGTGGCTAGAAGCCAAGAAATCCGAAATGGATTCCATGTATACCAACAAAGTATGGACTTTGGTGGAACCACCTGAAGGGGCTCGGGCCATAGGGTGCAAGTGGGTCTTCAAGAAGTAGACCAACATGGATGGCAAGGTAGTTTCCTACAAGGGGTGATTGGTGGCTAAAGGTTATAGATAGATTCATGGTATTGACTATGATGATACCTTCTCACCACTCGCCATGACTAAATCCATTCAGATCCTACTTGCTATTGCAGCCTACTATGACTATGAGATTTGGAAAATGGATGTCAAAACAACGTTCTTTTATGGGAACCTCCTCGAGGATGTGTACATGACACAACAGGAGGGTTTTAAGGATCCAAAGAATGCCAATAAAGTCTGAAAGCTACAACGATCCATTTATGGATTGAAGCAAGCTTCTATGAGTTGGAATGGATGTTTTGATGACGCGGTCAAAGAGTTTGACTTCATCAAGAACAAAGATGAGCCCTGTATTTACAAGAAGTTTAGTGGGAGCTCTGTTGTGTTTCTGGTCTTGTATGTGGATGACATATTACTCATGGGAAATGACATTCCTACTTTGCAATCTGTTAAAGAAAGTGTTTCGCAATGAAGGACTTAGGAGATGCAGCTTATATACTTGGTATCAAGATCTATAGGGATAGATCTAGAAAGCTGCTCGGCCTAAGGCAAAGTACATATATTGACAAGGTGTTGAAAAGGTTCAACATGCAAGATTCCAAGAAGGGATTCTTGCCCATGTCGCATGGCATCACTCTTTCTAAGACTGACTGTCCTTCCAATGAGATTGAGAAGGACCGCATGAGTAGGATACCCTATGCTTCGGCCATAGGATCCATCATGTACGCCATGTTGTGTACTAGACCAGACGTATCATACGCGTTGAGTATGGTAAGCAGATATCAGTCTAATCCAGGTGAGAGTCACTGGATTGCTGTCAAGAACATCCTAAAGTACTTGAGAAGAACTAAGGATGCGTTCTTGATATTTGGAGGTAAGGAAGAGCTCAGTGTAATTGGTTACACTGATGCGAGCTTCCAAACAGAAAAAGGTGACTACATATCGCAGTCAGGATACGTGTTCTGCCTGAATGGAGGAGCTGTAACCTGTAAAAGTTCCAAGCAAGGGAGAGTTGCTGATTCTACAACTGAAGCTGAGTACATTGCTGTTGCGGAAGCAGCAAAAGAGGCAGTTTGGATAAATAAGTTTATCACTGAGCTCGATGTGGTCCCTAGCATCGTGGATCCCATGGAGTTGTACTGTGACAACTCTGGAGCGATCGCACAAGACAAGGAACCAAGATCACACCAGAAATCAAAGCATGTACTTAGGAGCTTCAATCTTATTCGTGATATGATCGATAGAGAAGATGTGAAGATGTGCAAGATTCTGACGGATGACAATCTTTCAGATCCTCTCACAAAGCCACTTGCGCACCGAAAGCATGAAGGGCACGCTAGATCTATAGGCATACGAGATGCGCCAGATTGGCTCTAGTGCAAGTGGGAGACTATTGTAATGGGTTCCCTAGAGGCAATATATATTTAGTATGAACGATGTTTTGGCTAGAATATTCATTTATTGATTATTGTGATATTTAATATAATGAAGTCCTTAGATACAATGTGTTGTTTATCTTAAATATCCCTAGTCCATTATATTGATTAATAGGACTATAGACTATTATGTGGGTAGATTGATATGGAGATATCAAGTCTAACACATGGGTACGCATTAGAAGTAATGTCATACCAGATTGACCCACAACGAGAAGGATACATTAGATTATGTCAAAGTCACAATCGCTTCTCGTAGTGCTAATAATATTGTAATCCATAAACTTGAAGTCATTAGATACTCTAGCTGTGGAATATCATGCTTTGATATTATCCAAGGTTGCGCCTTAACCAGGTAACTATAAAGATACTCATCGGGCATGATAGGAAGAAAGCTTAGAGATCGTAGTGACGTAGATAGGATTTCTCCCTCCCACATAATGGGGGAAAATATCCATGGGCCACTCGAGGGATGGTTCTTATTGAATGTCTGGCCAGACTGAGAGAAATCAATATGGAGATATTGATGTTATCTGCTTGCATAAGCATATTCCCAGGACCGAGAAACTATGGATTGGATATACGAGTGTGACTATTATGTCTCGTGTCCGATCCGGATATAGAGAAAAAGGGATAACGAATATGTGATTATTGGGCACAAGGTTTGTCGGGATCACTAACTTATTTCTATTAGTTGGGTAGCATGGATGTGTTGCTAGACACCGCTCCATGTTAGTAATAAGTTACTACCAACTAAGTAGAAACCTATGGGGTCACACAACGAATAGATTAAATTGGATATTGGTATTAATTAGTTGGACTAATTAATAAAAGGATCATAACGCAACCACAAGAAAACTTAGTAGGACTAATTTGCAAGTGGACTAATCCATGTAAGGACATGATTAGTATTGGGGCCTTTATGTAGTTAATAAAGAGTTATGACTATACAAAGGATCTCTAGCTTTTTAATTATCTACACAAGTCATTATTTAGAGAACATAACAAAGCAAGAGAGAGAGAGAGAGACAAAGCAAAGAAGGCCGAAGCCCCCCTTGCCGTCCGCCTTCCTTGCTGTCGGCCACCATCGGTGGCCTTGGTGCTTCGTTTTGCGTAATAATCCTCCTCCTTCTTCCGTTGCTAGCACATCGCGGTGAGAAGGAATCCAATCAAGAATCTAAGCTGTGGATATTCATAGAGACGAAGACACTATTGTTCGTGTGATCTCCCAAACCAAAGTACACATCTCATATGCTCTTATCATGTTATTTCGATGCGTAACCTACGTCAAAACCCAACAGTGGTATCAAAGCAACATTTCGTAGTGTATAACACGATTTTATGTGTTACGATTTCAGTTTATAAACCGTTTTATTCATATTACGCGAAACTGAAATTAATTGGCATAGTAGATGCAAATTTAATTTGAATCAAGACAAACAAGATCTAATTTAGCATTGGATGTGCAAATTGGTGAGTTTGATCACATATGATGTGAATATATGCTTAGATGTCCATAGACTTATTTCTCAATCTTTTTGGACTTTGAGAATTTATTTGAGGATACATTTGTGCATTCTTCTTTTTTCCCCCACCAAAAAATTAGAATTAGCTAGTAATCTTTAGGATTTTATTTTCTTTGGGTTCACGCTTAGGATAGATAATGTGAGAGTATGTTTGTAAATATTTGAGTCTAGTTTAGAATTGAGTCAAGCGTTGTCTAGTTGAGTGTGTCTCTATGATGATTGGTTATTAACTAGTTTACTACTTATATCACTCTCTATTGTAAACTGCACATTTTAGTATGTTATTGAACTCTTGATAACTTACTTTTATGTGTAGCTTGTGTATTATAACCCTATTTCTAGACTTATGCTCTCTCTAGTAGTTTTGGTTGTTTTTCTCTCATTTTATAGGTGAAGACGTGCTTTGGAACGCAAGAGGATAGATTGGAGGAGCTTAAACGATGAATTAAGAAGATTTGGAGGGTCAAATAACATGAAGAAGGGACTTGGAGGACTAAATTAGAAGATTATTGAAGATTTAAGCGGCCAATATTGAAGACAAAGCAAGTCGAGAGGTCAAATTGCAAGTCAAAAGTGAAGTCCAGGGCCTAATAGAAAATATTTCAACGGTGTTGGGGCTTAAATGCAAGATTCTAAATGTTTTAGGGGCTGATTTGAAGAAAACCTAACGGAAGTGGGTAATTCGCGCACTTTAATGGAAGCTGGGGGGCCATTTTAAAGCCCCCAACAAACTAGAGGGGGCCTTTTTAAATTTTGGACAACAGCTCACACAAACGCGTCCTTCTTTCTCTCTCCCCGACGGTAACATCACGAAACAAAGAAGAGGAAGCCATGAAAGCATCACCGAAGCTTCTTCGAAGCTCACCCCGGCCTCATCTCTTCACCGAATTGCACAAGACCTGTCCCAAATCGCTCCCCAGCCCAAGAGCTCTCTAATGAACCCATCAATTTGTCCCAAGAAACAACGGAGAAGAAAGCCCTAAATCAACCTAGGGTTCTTGAGGCGGCTGAAAATCAAGGATGTGGAGCTTCTAAGTTCAATTGGACGGTTGACGCAAGTTCTTGAAGGCCAAGAAACCCAGCTGTGATGTCTATATAAACGAATAATGAAGAAATTTCGATCCTATCTCTCTCAGACCTCTTCAGCACCAGAAATACATAGCTTCGATCCTCTGTTTTCACCTCTCTCCCTCTCTGATTTCGCCCATTACTTCTTGCACACGTTTTCTTCCCCACCCTTGGGGTTGTTGTGAGTATTTTCTTTTCTCTTGCTAAATTTTGAGTTTCTTTATATAAGTATGTCATAGCTCCATCTCATCTACTGGCCTTCCGCATTGATTGCCGAGTCCTATGTTTAATCTCTAAATTCATTGAGAACAACGAAGCATTCATTGTGGGGGGTGGTTTAATTGTCTATTAGCCAAAATGTTTTCATAGCAAGTTACATGTAGGATGTGTTTAGTTCGTATTGTGAGTCAGTGTTGTGCTTGTGTTGAGTTTTTATTTATAGTGTCGTATTGTGTAGAGGAGATTTATATTCTGTTTGCACTTTTACATAATTGAGTCTACCCACCAAAGAGTTGAGTTGTGTAGTGTCAAATTTTTTCGAGTCAAAGCCTTTCATATAAAGTTAGGACATTATGAAAAATGAAAAAAAAAATGAGAAAATTGAAAATTTGAGAAAAGGCAATTGAGAGAAGCATAGGCTAGGTTGATTTAGTGAGATGTGAACACTTTAGGCATAGGGCGTAAATTTTGACCGAGAGTGACACGTTTAGTTCCCCCTAGTAAGTATAGAGAGAATCTCATTACGTGAATGCCCACCTATTTTCAAACCGAACTGAATCAAAGCTAAAGTGTGTTTGTTTTTCTCTACAAGAGTTGAGCTTGGTGTTTGCTAAACAAGCCGAGCGTTCATGTTGTTCGTCTTAGCTAGTTTCCAACCCGCCTCGTAGTGGCACACAGAATAGTTGTGCGAGGACGTTTATTATTGCAGTCACTGCTTTTAGATCTTACCTTGTAGGACCACTAGAGAACCCTAATTGATCCTTGGTTTTATTGCTAGCTCTTTTAACCTAGAGAGACGATTCTGTCCTTCATCATAAATCATTAGAATCACCTTTCTAGAGTGTCACGAGGGAGCAGTTGTTGAGGGGGTTCGTTGAGGGAGTACTTCGTGACATATTTTTGTGAGTTCAGAAGATCGCTTATGATTCATTTGATATCTTCGAGGGGATGCGAGGGTGAGTGAGTCGGCTTGCACACTACAGTGTGGCGGTGTTCCATGCCATTATTATAACTCTCTGTTAGGAGTTATTATGATACTTTCTTATTTGCGCATGATTTCTATCATATCTGCGATGATAATTGCACGGGTTGTTTAGTGTTGTGTAACTCAGGTAAAATATGTCCAATGGAGCTTATGATAGGCTTGGATATGCTTGGAATGGAGCTATATGAAGAGAAGAAAAGGAGACTCAAAAACGAAGCAAAGTTGGAAAAGCCGCACAAGACAAGCCTGCACTCTTTTCGATGCTAAGGAAAATCTACAAATAATTTTGAAGAAAGTCCTGCACCATTAGAAAGTAGGCATCCAGGTCTTTATAAAGATATATGGTAGGCCCAAATACGAGTCCGTATGAGGGAGTTAAGCCCCGTGCAAGATCAGCAAATAATTCTGGCCGAGAATTACAAAGTAGAGGGGCTTAAGTGCAAATTTTGGCCAAATCACTTAGGAATTCGTGCCAAGGCAGTAATACACAATTATCAGACCTAAATTACAGAATGACGATGCTGGGGAAGATCCAAGAACACTAGGGAGCACGAGATAGATGGAGAACGACGCCGGAGTCGCCTGAACGCGAATTTCGTCACGAGTTTGACTATCCCTCCTATCTTTTCTATCGTTTCTCAATACTATGAACTTGTTAGCTCTTATTATCAGCATATTTGTTTATTTTTATTATCTAAGATCTATGGAGAGCCTAGGGTTTTGGTAGACACCGTTTCCGGATTTGTTTGTTTGCTTCACGCTTATGGATTCACGTTATTGATTAATTTTATTCTCTATTGATGTGTTGTTGACCTAGAACGATTGACACGTTTTAGGTAGGATATAAATGACGAATAGAGATGTCTTTGATCCTTAAAGTTTATCTTAGCTTAAAGTAAAATTGAATTTTCTTCTTCTAGTAATCTTGTTCTTCATATTATGCAACCCTAGTGTCATGAACTAGGGTAGCGACTTGGTGAAAGATCGATAAACTGACAGGTGACAATTGATTAGCTTCTGAATCTAAGATTTCTAGCGACCCCGTGTCATGATAGACCGAAAGGCTAAATGTTAGGTTTTGGATCAAAACGTAGGATTAATCATAATGCTTGTTAGGCTCCATAGTTTATGGATCGACAGATGATGACTATAAAATCTAGCATAGGCTTACATGAGTCGACAGAAGATTGTGAGTATTTAAACGTGATCAAGTGCATATTCATCGTTGCATGTTTCGAAGCAATATCTGGAAGTGTCTACTACCCTAGGTGATCCATAGATTGCCTAGTTTCTTTCCTTATTTTTATTAAACCATTGTTTAATTCAAAAAAATACAAAAATATAGTATGTCAGTTTATTAGATTTGGTCACTTGTTTGGGGGTGACAACTCTGCAGTCAACAACTTTCCTCATGTTATTTCAATTACACTCTTTAGATTTAATCTCTAATTAACAATTAACCTAGTATCTGTCCTCGTGGGATTCGATAACTCGGGGTTGAAATACACTCCACTATATTACTTGACCGTGCACTTGCGCATACGCGTAAAGAATTGCGTCAAGTTTTTGGCACCGTTGACGGGGACAACAGTTTATTTGCTAATTAGAAATTAGTTTAGAGAGTTTATTTTTTTATAGTTATTATCTATTCTTATTATCTCACGGTATTTCTTGAGATTTGCTGTGTGCAGTAAGCATGGAGGATGAGAAATATCGTCGTTTTGAGAGCATATTTGGAGCATGCAACCTTGCATATGGGAAAATCCTGAAGGAGTGCCATGTGAATGGCATTAGAGAGAGGGTAGAAATGGAGTTACAATGTTATACCTTTCATCCTAATGACTCAACCCCTCCCACTAAGTTACCGTTCTTCCTAAGTTGGATGCTTCAGGAGCTGATATCTGATGTGGAAGAATGGCGACAACGAGCAACAAAATTGGGCATGGAGACGACATGTGTGGACCCACAACTTGGTCTCTATTTAATGCTGAAGATGCTCCAACATTCCCAACGCTCAAAGAAGATGATGATGAGCCATTGTGTATCCCAACATGTCCGACCATTGATTCATGGCTAGAGTCAAGTATGAGGGAGAAGCATGATGCAATTTTCAAGGAGATTGAAAGTCTTCTTCATGGAATCAGTATTGATGAACTTGACACTCCGGTTGTGACTTTGATTGATCATCTCATATGTGAGCTTAATGAATATGAACAAGACGCCGATATCGAACTTGCTGATGATTCAGGTGCTTCATATGAAGGTATTCAATCATTCATACTTTATGAGTTGCCGCTTGAAACGTCAATGAAGACATCGCAAATTGAGAATATGGTCAAAGTGCAAATTGATCTCTTTCCACCACAGGGTAGACTTGATGTTCGTGAAATCGTTATGGCGTTGGTTCTTATGAATCGGAAGAAGAAGAAAAAGTTTCGGGAGAACATTGGCTTTTGCAATACATGTTCGTCGTTGTTGAGATTCGCCATTCGTATGATAATTTGTTCTCGTTCAATTAAAAAGATAAAGATCGAGAAAAGGTGGTGGGAAAAGAAAAAGAAGTGAGAAAGCTTGTTTCCAAGCAGGGGGTTGCTGTACAGTTTCAGATATTTTCCAAGCATGGGTGTTATGTGAAGCCCAGCTGTTTATGAAGAATTGCATATATGAAGAATTGTGGAAAAGTACACCTGCATACCCCAACGTTGCAACACTGGGTTGCAATGCCCAGAACCCCTTACATATTGTGTCTCTGTAATCTCAGAAACTTCCGACAGATGAGGCAATTGAAACCCATTTTCTCCAACCCACCACAACCGATTCACGCCCAGATCGACTCCAATCACAACCAGTCCACGAATCGCAGCAGCCGCCCTTGGACCACCAACGAATCACAGCTGCTCCACCTCCTTTCACCCGTCATCGAACCCAGACACCACCGCCATTCCCAATCGGTCTCTCTCTCGCACAGTCTGACCAGAAACCCAGCCAACATCACTGAAATCACCACCCCCCATTTCCACTCACTCTCTCTGATTTCACCATCTCCGATTAAACCCCAGACACCACTGATTTACCTAGCCGCCACTGCCGCTTGACCCAACTTCACCCCAGTTCTATGTTCAACTCGATGAAACCTGTGCTTCAATTCCAGTGCCGCCCTTTTTCTCGCATTCGGCTATTGATTCACAACCAGGCATCCTTCCACCGTCTCTTCATGTGTATCGACTTGAAATAAAAGGGTGATAAAGTGCTATATTGCATATGGAATTCCAATAGAGGGGTTGTTTGTGAAGTAAAAATTGTTCGGTGGTATGTGCATGAACTTGTATGGGTTTATGATTGAGAAGAAGAAAATGTGATAGAGAAGGAGAAGCTCAGACATAAATTGTCAAGTAAGAAAGAGATTTGTGTTGAAAATTGCTAAGGGTATGAAGCATCAGTGTGGTCTTGTTACTCCTCTAGTAGGATGCGTATCATCTGATGTGATGACGACAATCATGGAGCAGTTTTTTTGTCAGAGTTTGAAAGAAAAAAGAAGAGAAAATAAACGAAGAAATCGACCCCGGTGTGCTACAGCGCACTCGATCGCTACGGGAGCTCACATCAGGAGTTCGGGGATTCTTCGTTCTATTTTCGTCAACAACGGATCAATCGACCCCGGTGTATACCACACACTCGACCGTAATGGGAGTTAGCATTGGTGCGCACAATGTTAGCTGGGGTATTGTTCATGCTATCTCAGTCAGTACCTATCGGATTTCGTCCCCGAACTTGTGTCGGTTGTGAGTATACTTTTCTCTCTCTTTACTTACAGTTTAGGCACATCGTACTTGATTTTGACAACTTGGTCACGGCGCAAAGTTTCCGCTGGGAGTAGCTGTCAGAATCCTAGGGAATACTTGAGTACTTGCTTAATTTTGATACACACAACTTGTCATGTGCACACAGTTCGTTTTAGCTCTAAATTTGTTGAACTACCTTCTAGTGCTGTGAATTTGACCCCGAGTACAATAACCGCCCCTCGCATTTGAATGCTGAGTCTTCTTGGTTGATCTCTAAATTCGTTGAGGACAACAAAGCGCTCAAGTGTGGGGGGGATTTTTAGCTATTTTCTAGCCATGTCCGTGTCTGCATCGCCAGTTACATGTAGATTAGATTGTCTTATTGTGAGTCTGTGTAGTACTTGTAGACCTAGTCGGTTTTTTTATATATTGTTGTAGAGTGCTCAATTTTAGAGTAGTTAGTGTTTATGTTGCACGTTTAACATATTGATTCACCCTACCCAAAGTTGTTGGTTAATCGAGTTGGCCAAATCATATAGAGTTAGGAAAAAATGAGAAAATGAAAAAAAAAACTAAAAATTATGAAAATCCTAAAAATTGAAAATTTGAGAAACGCAACTTAAGACCTATAAACCAAAGAGAATCCAGTGAAAGAGCTCATGAGAGTAGGAAGCACCGTAGTAGGGATACTTTAACGGGTATTCGGGAATGATGAAAATAGATTACAGCCATACTTTTGGCTTCTCTAGTGATCTAGGAGGATTGAGTCTCTAGGTAGTTGAATAATCCGTTTCCTGTGGAAACTTTTGGACTCTTTGAATCTGGGGTCGACCTTCGTGTAGATTCGGTTCCATGTGGTACGAGTTTTCGGCCTAAGCGAAGCCGGGGAGCGTACACCACCATCCCTTAAGGTGGTTCCAAGAGAAAATCCTAAAAATCCAACACTCTTAAGCTCTAATGCACGGTTGTAAAAAAACAGAGGAGGGAAGAAAAAAAAATGAAAAACCTGAAAGAAAAAAGATGGGCTTCAAGGATAAACAACCTAATGTGCTTTCGTTCGCGCGGAAAATTTGGATTCAATTTAATGTAGAGCTTAAGAGGGAAACTAAAGTCAAGCCGTATTACACAGGATTTGTGTCACCCGTCAATGGGATGATTTTCATTTCAAACGATATAACGGCTAAGAGGGTCTGAAAACCTAAAATGACTTGGCGAAGAAATACCACTTAGTGACTTGAGATGCCAAGACCCTCCGAGTCAAAAGACGTGCCGTATCTTGGTTTGGTTTGGTGTATGTTTGGGGACGCCTTAGTGAGTTTGCACACAGGATCATCATACATCATTTCTTGCTATGTGTCGTGAAATTTCAAAGTGAGCTTGTGAGGATTTGATGATTTCGGTTTATGACAGAAAGGTTGCCCAATCTAAAAAAAAAAGAGTAAAAACATGTTGCTTAATTTATTTCATTGTGTATAATTGAGTTGCATTGTATATATCATGTAGGTTCATTGTTGTGAAGTCGTGTTGAGTCGTTTGTGTCTTCAGGTTGCTAGTAAACAGTGATTTGCTCGAGACGAGCAAAAGGTAAGTGTGGGGGTATTTGATAACTCTCTGTTAGGAGTTATTATGATGCTTTTTTATTAACTGTATTAGGCTTATTTCACATGATTTATATGTTATATGTGCACTAATATGTGAAATTAATGACTTTTAATCCTAAGAGTCATAAGTTGTGTTTCTAGCTTATTTGCGCATGATTTCCCTCATATATGCGATGATAATTGCACGGGTTGTTTAGTGCTGTGTAATTCAGGTAAAATATGTGCAATGGAGCTTATGGTAGGCTTGTATATGCATGGAATGGAGCTAGATGAAGAGGAGAAAAGGAGACGCAAAAACGAAGCAATGTTGGAAAAGCCGCACAAGAACAACCTGCCCTCTTTTCGAAGCTAAGGAAAATATACAAATAATTTTGGAGCAAGGTCTGCGCCATTGGAAAGTAGACATCCAGGTCTTTGTAAATATATATGGTAGTCCCAAATACATGTCCGTATGAGGGAGTTAAGCCCCGCGCAACATCAACAAATAGTTCTACCCGAGAATTACAAAGTAGAGGGGCTTAAGTGCAAATTTTTGCCACATCACTTAGGAATTCATGCCCAGGCAGTAATACACGATTCTCATACCTAAATTACAGAATGGCGCTGCTGTGGAAGATCCAAGAACACTAGGGAGCACGATGGAGATGGAGAACGACGCCGGAGTCGCCCGAACGCAAACTTCGTCACGAGTTTGACCATCCCTCCTATCTTTTCTATCGTTTCTCAATACTATGAACTTGTTAGCTCTTATTTTCAGGATATTTGAGTATTTTTCTTAGCTAGGCTCTATGGAGAGCCTAGGGTTTTGTTAGACACCGTTTCCGGATTTGTTTGTTTGACTCACGCTTAGGGATTCACGTTATTGATTAATTTTATTCTCTATTGATGTATTGTTAACCTAGAACTATTGACACGTTTTTGGTAGGATATAAATGATGAATAGAGATGTCTTTGATCCTTAACGTATATCTTAGCTTAAAGTAAAATTGAATTTGCTTCTTCTAGTAATCTTGTTCTTCATATTATGCAACCCTAGCGTCATGAACTAGGGTAGCGACTTGGTGAAAGATCGATGGACTGACAGGTGAAGATTGATTAGCTTCTGAATCTAAGATTTCTAGCGACCCTGTATCATGATAGACCGAAAGGCAAAATGTTAGGGTTTTGATCAAAACGTAGGATTAATCTTTGTGCTTGTTAGGCTCTATAGTTTATGGATCGACAAATTATGACTATTGAATCTAGTATAGAATTACATGAGATCGGCAGAAGAATGTGAGTATTTAAACGCGATCAAGAGAATATTCATCTTTACGTGTTTCGAAACAATATCCGGAAGTGTCTACTGCCCTAGGTGATCCATAGATTGCCTAGTTTCTTTCTTTAATTTTTCTAAACCATTGTTAAATTCAGAAAAATTCAAACATATAGTCTGTCAGTTTATTAGATTTAGTGTTTGGGGGTGACAACTCTTCAATGAACAACTTTCTTCATGTTATTTCATTTACACTCTTTAGATTTAATATCTAATTAACAATAAACCTAATATATGTCCTCGTGGGATTTGATAACTCTGGGTTGTAATACACTCCACTAAATTACTTGACCGTGCACTTGCGCATACGCGTAAAGAATCGCGTCACATTACATCACGGACACAGCAGTGGAGAGCTTGAGTGCGTGACGTCTAATCCGTACAAAAATGGGATTGGCTGTTCTTGATTTGTGGCCATGAAAGCTTCACCGAAGCTTCTTCGAAGCTCACCCCGGCATCATCTCTTCACCAAATCGCACAAGACTGGTCGCAAATTGCTCCCCAGCCCAAGAGCTCTCTACTGAACCCATCAATTTGGCCCAAGAAACAATGGAGAAGAGAGCCCTAAATCAACCTAGGGTTCTTGAGGCGGCTGAAAATCAACGATAGGGAGCTTCTATGTTCAATTGGATGGTGGATACGAGTTCTTGAAGGCTAAGAAACCCAACTGTGATGTCTATATAAAGGAAGAATGAAGAAAATTCGATCCCCTCTCTCTGACCCCTTCGGCACCAGAAATACACAGCTTCAGTCCTCTGTTTTATCCTCTCTCCCTCTCTGATTTCGCCCATTACTGGGTTGTTCTTGAGCCAAGAACAGTTGAAGAGGAAGAGAGGGAGAGAGGAGTCTGGTTTTGATCCGTTTTTGTGGCTGTAGTGCTCTGATTCAGGGTTGTCTCACTGCTGCTGCTGTGTTCTTGCTCTGCTCTTCACTGTAACAACAACACTAGTTGAGTTCATCAAACTCTCTTCATTGTGATAGCTTAGTATCCTGTTTTGGTCATGTTTTGCTAGAGTTTGTAGTTTTGAAATCAAGTGGTTGGTTAGTTCTTCTATGTGTGTAGTTGAATCAAGTGTTGAGGAAGAATTGGTGAAAACAATTGTTGGATTCAAGCATGATGAATGAAAATCTATTATTCTTAAGGTTTCTTGAATCTCTCATGTTCAGCTAGTTAACTTTCTTGGGTGATTTGGAACTATCTAGTGCCCTAATCCTCTTATTGATACAAGTTGAACTTCAAGGATGAATGTGTTGAATTCGGTTCACTTGAATGCTTAGTGTAGATTTCTCAAGTTGAAGTATTTGATGCATTGAATAGGTTGATTTTCGAATATTTTGACGGGTTTGATTTGAAGTTGCATTTGAGTGAGAGGAACTCATCAATCCTAACTTTGAGAAATTGATAACTAGTTAGGTGATTTGAGTGAGAATTTACAAATCTCACTTGTTGCTTGATCCTCCATGTGGAAACACCTATGTGTGCTTAAATTTGTGTGATGCTTGAAACACTTGAAATTTGGAAATCTCATTTGAATGGCCTCCTTATTGCTTGATTAGCGTGTCAGGATTACACACTTCATTTGTGGCGAGTTGGAGTGCAATAAACAATCTCTTCTTGACATACTTGTCTTTTGGAATGCAACATGTAATTTGAGAACCGGGCTTGAATCTAATAGGAGGATTGGTCACTAGAGAAACCGATGCGCCCTAGCCCCTCTCTACTTGTCATTTCACTTCTTTCTTATTTGTTTAGATTAGCGAGTTCTCAAATCTCAA
The DNA here is from genome assembly GCA_023055425.1 of Linanthus parryae. Taxonomy (NCBI): domain Eukaryota; kingdom Viridiplantae; phylum Streptophyta; class Magnoliopsida; order Ericales; family Polemoniaceae; genus Linanthus; species Linanthus parryae. Next base: position 132,562,589 of record JALGPY010000002.1, on the reverse strand, counting down.
CTTGCTCCATCAATTAATTTTGGTGGATTTGATAGGTTGGAAAGCTCTAAAACCATTGAGAAAATTTTCATTACTTGATTTATTTAGTAGCTTGCATTCGTCTATGGCTAGTATAGCAAGTCATTGTCTAACCCTCCTCTCCTTGTGGATTTGACTCCGGTTTTACCGGATTACTACTTGTAGCGATATTCTATACTTGGGATTACTTTTGTCGAACACGCGTCCTGAGCAATATATCGAAACCGGCCACAATCTCAACACTTTCTCCCCCAACAAATCATGCTACGAGTCTAGCTAATTTCATACTTGTTGAAACACCACTTGCATACAAACCAAGACTAGCCAACTCGACATAAACTATGACTCAATACATGACTCAACAATGAAACAATATGAAAATGCAATATACACAATGCACGTAATGAAATAACATTTTTTTCTTTTGCAAGATTGGGCAATCTCAATTAGATCAAATTGGTTCTCATGGAGTGATGATCAACCTAGGGACAAGGCGTGAATTGCAACTAAACTCAACAACGAGAATTTCCCTTAGTTAGTATAGAGAGCCTAGCGTTACTATGTAAAGGAACGTTCAAGGTTCGAGCCCCTGTTCCGCTAACGGGTTAGAATGTAGAGACTTAGGGACAAAAGGATAATCATGTAGTAACAAGTCCTAAGGGTCACATTCTCACATTAAAACTCGCATCTCACACACCCTCACCAAGATGATAGAAACCGCAACACAACACTGTCTCCGGCCCTCGATCCCCTCAAACCCCGGTACAATAACGGTCTCCGTGGCCACCATGGCAATACGTGCACGAAATGCAAACCATCGTCAACAAAATAGCAACTTCTACCGCTCAATTTCCAACAAGCTCAACTTTCTTCCTTTATTCCATCTCTCCTTTTTTTTTCTCTCTATTTTTTTATTTCATTTTCTATATATTTTTTTATCTCTCAATATTAACAACAAAAATATTCGAGTGGTCCTCCAAGAATTAAGCAACACAATTATGTTAATGGGAGGAAATAGACGATCCGATTAATGTATATCACAAGTAAAATTTGTCTCCCCCTAACTCAATGAAGTACACAGTGCCACCAAACAAGGCCACCAAATAATCAAAGCGTGTGTGTGGGGATGGAGTCGTAAAAAGCTCAATCTCGATGTCCGTAGTAAAAAATCGACATCCCCACACTAGAATGTAAACATGCCCTCTCTCAAGTAATCCAATGTATGTAAGTCTCGTGCATAATCCAGTTGGTCCTCCCACACTGTGATAATGAAAAGAAACGATATCTAGCATGATCCACCGATTAATCTCTCCCAACACCATTTTCGTGCGGATTAGACGTCACACACTTATGGCTCTCCACAACCGTGTCCATGATGTAGTGACATGGAACACCGCCACACCGTCGTGTTCAAGCCCACTCACTCACCTTCACATTCCCCTCAAAAATAATAAATGAAGTACATGTGAACATGTCCAACTTCACAAGAATGTGTAATGAAGCACTCCCTCATCGAACCCTCTCAACTACGACTCCCTCGTGACGCACTAGAGAGGTAATTCTAAACGATATGTGATGAAGGTCAATAATAGTCTCCCTAGGTCAAACGGCTAGAAAATAATGCAAGGTTCGATTAGGGTGTTCTAGTGGTCCTACAGGGTGAGATATAACAAAGCAGTGAGTGTCATAATACAAATCCTCGCACAGCTGTTCTGTGTGCCACTCCGAGGCACGTTGGCGACTACCTAAGACGTACACATGAACGTTCGGCTCGTTTAGCTCACACCTAGCTCAACTCTTGTAAGAAAAGCGACACACACGTTAGATTTACAAATCAAGTAAGTGTATTAAAATAGGTAGGCACTCCCGTAAAGACAGTCTCTCTATACATACTAGGGGGTACTCAATTTGTCCTTCTCGGTCACAAGTCACGCCCTATGCCTAAAATTCTCACACTCATCGATTTTAAAAAATTTTAAGCTTCCTGTGATTGCCCTTTCTCAAATATTTTCAATTGTTTTTTTGAATTTTATTTTATTTTTATTTTTTTTATTTATCCTAACTCTATATGCAAGCCAAACACGAAATAAAACTCGAAATGACTCAGTTTTTGGGTGGGTGGACTCAATTAAGTAAAAGTGCAATGATAAATGCAAACATCAACTAAAAACGACGAGATACGAACAATATATATAAACAAAAAATGGACTACAAATACTGACTCACAATACGACACAAACATCCTAAATGTAACAGGGTAATGCAGACACAGACTTGGCTAGTTGTGCACAAGAGATTCCGGCAAGGAGACCTCCGTGTACACCGTACGTAGTGGATCAGGGATCGCACAGGAAGAATAGGGGTGTGTGTAGGGAGAGAGTAAGTCAGTAGCAATGTCTGAGAGAGAGACAGAGGTTTGGCAGAGCTTCCGCGTATGGCAGTGTTGTCCTCTTTGTATGGAAAGAGTAACGATATATATACTGGAGAACGTGGCCGTTGTAGTGTAGTTAATGCGCCCATTAATGGCGGCTTAATTAGCTTAACCGTAACGGCACGTTCGTCCGAGTATATAGGAACCGTTAGAGCACGTGGTGCGCGAGTACCGGAACCGTTACGAGGTTGACCGGGTTTGACCGGATTGACCGGGTCTAGGGAGCTCGTGCCATAGATCTCTCAAAACAGTTACTAAAGGTCGCGCGCGGGCTTGGCTCGCACGCGACAGGGCTTACCCTAGCCTCCAAACCACAAATCCCTACAAGTCCCGTGCAGTGGTATGCGAGGGCTCTGTCTCGCAGCCCCCACATGGATCAGCTCGGCTGGTGATCCTGTGTGTGTGGAGCACAATATGGTGTGCTGGATGATCGCCACGTGGCTAAGATTAGCCATGTCAGAAAGCAGTATCTACATTAGCCCCCTTTCTGCGCGTGAAGGCTTGTAGCTGTATAGGCTTCCATGCGCGGAAACCAACATGCGCGTCGTCGTCACGTACCAATTCAAATACGGGTAGATTCAGCCCCCGTGCGTGTAATTATGACCTAAAACCCCTAGAGTCGTGCCATCTGACCTTTAGGGTTTTAGGCGTGACGTCAGCCCGTCCTGTGATTGCGCGACACGACGGTGACGGTTGCGATTCGACTACTGAAGGGACGCAACCCCTCATTCTTTTGGATAAATACCTTGTATCCCATTATTGCAGAGCATCACTTCTTTCTCTTAAAGTGAATGGTACCCGGAGATCTTCGAGAGCAGATCCAGATCATTAACCATCAGTTCAGAACTGCAAATCGTATTCTTCAACTGTGCATATCCAAGCAGGCTTCAAGGAAACAAGGTTGTCCTCGTTTACTTTTTGATTTTAAAGTACCGGCGTTTGCCTTGAACTGCGTTGAATCTGTAAACCCATGGAATCTGTGAAGAGGTTTTGATCTTTAATCCCGCTTCGCTTTACTCTTTCGACGATATTGGATCTTGCAATTACCCAATTTCTGAAATCGGCACCGGAACTGTTTGCATTCCTTTGCATAAGTCTCGAATTCAAAATTCAAACTGACTGGTGTGGTATTTCTCCCCCCCTTTTTTTTTTGCCCTTTCGCAGGAATGGCCAAAACAAGGGTAACCAGACCCGTCAAGGAAGATGAAGAGATGCCGGAGCTTCCGCAGTCTCTGTGGCGAAAAGCCCCCTTTCTGGGTGGGAAAGATTTTTACCACGCGAGGGTGAAGGCGAAGAGGATGCCTGATCCTGTTCCCGTTGAGCAGTTGTTAACACTGACTCGCCCAGTTAACTCAGCCTTGCTCGAGTTAGTTGGCTCCGAGGATGTGGTTCGATTGGGAATCGAGAACGGGCACTTCCCATACACTGCGATTTCTACTCAGGCGTTTGTCCAGAAGTTGGACTATATGGATGAGTGGACTGACCACGTGTTGGGTAATTACGCCGAAACTCTTGATGAAGCCGGCATTTTCTTCGCTGTTCGTGCTATGAAGGGTGCTGCCGTGAAGTTGGATCAGTCCATGCTTCTAGACCTTCTGTCCCGCTATTCGCCTGCGACTCACACGTTTCACTTTGCTGAGTTCGAGGCTGCCCCCACGCTCGAGGACGTTCAGATGCTGTATGAGCTTTCCCCCATGGGCGAGGTGGACCCCTTGAGTCACTTAAGGACATCTGCGGAATTAGCCTTGTACGCGCAGATGGAGGAGTGCTTAGCAGAGGTGAAGAAAATCTCCACTCGGTGGACCAGTACAAAACCTCTTCCGAACTGGCAGCTAGTTGATACGTCTGCGAAGAATACCTGGAACAAGTGGTTGCAGTATTTCTTCCGAGACTATGCGAGCAGCAGCATTACTAAGAAGCTTTTAAGCGCGAACCCGGAGGCCGAGAATTACATAGAGGGCAAGGGTTATCACCTGACCCTTTGTGCTTTTCTTTGTGCTTGGCTGTCGAGATTTCTGATTGATGGTCACCCCCATGACGGGGTCTTCTACCATGTGCTGCCACTTGCGGTGAGGCTCGCTCTTGGCCAGAGAGTCGCACTTGGACCCTTGGTCTTGGGCACGCTATATCACAGGCTGGATCAGCTGGTTCTGGCGATGAGGGAATCGCGCGGCCGCCTCGATGTTCTGACCTTTGTCAATATCAGTTTTTTGACAATGTGGGTGTTCGAGCGTTGGCCGTCTTATGCTCCAACTCCCCTCCCGCTCGAGAAGTGGTGTCCCCCAGGCGAGACAAAAGCGCTCAACAGCGGAAGGGCTGCGAGATGGTTTGGTGCAAGCAACACCAAGTGTACTTGGAGCTTGATATGCGACAAGCGAAGGGAGTTCACTGCCAGGCCTTACGCCACACGTGTTGAGAATGTGCGGTGGTTTCCGAAGCTATACCCCTCTGAAGGTATGGTCTTGTCAGAAGACCTTCTCTTTGAAAAGGGATCGCATTTCCACGAGCGCTATCGTGAGTTCTTTTGCTGGTGTCTGCGAGGTTCTCTTCCTGCACTTGCAGAGCATATTCGTGAGCTCGCGCCACGATATGAAAGGCTTACAGTGGATGTTGACCCCACTCGGGTCTCTCCTCAGTTTGGTTTCGATGCGGTGGCCCCATCAATCTGGCCCCAGTCTATCGTTAGAGGGTGCTACAAGCGCTTGCTGGCAAAGGAGTGCAAGACGGTCCTCATGAGCAATCTTCCCTTCGAGCAGCCTGCGGGAACTCGCAATGGTAGTTATTCCCAGAACTGGATCGCATACTGGCTTGCCCAGCAAACGAGGAGGGAGACCGAGGCGGCGGCACAGCCAGGAAGGGCCCCCTTGATCAAGAGAAACTCTTTTCCGTTTCGTCCCAATTGCAGTTTGAGCGAGTCTGAGTACGGTTGCTACTCGTTGTTGGACCGCGAGAATCATTTGTGCCCCGATTTCATTCTGAAGGAGCAGGTCGATGCAATCAAGAAGGGTGACACGCAGGTCATCAAATATAGCAAGGCGTTTGCTGAGGTAAGCAGTTTCCTTGTGTGCTTTGAGCTCTTTGATTTGCTTGCACTGATGCTTTTTGTTCTGTATTGTCTAGTGTCATGTGCGGAGGTTCGCAGCTGGTGACCGTTCCAAATCGCTGGTGGATACCATTGTTGCGACCAGAAGAAGGGGGGAGTCGTATCGGCTAGCATGGAGGATGGATGCCGAGGTCGAAACAAAAGTTCGCGGGGTCATGAACACTTTTGCTGACTCGCTGATAGACAACCCTCCGGCTCCGTCTCCTCCTAGAGATGACCCATCCCCTCCAGCGACTGCGGCGCCGAGAGCGAAGAGGCCTAGGCAAAAGGGGATTACGATTTCTTCCCCTAGGAGTGCTCCAGTTTCGCCCCCAGTGAGGTCCCATTCTGTCAAGGACAAGGGCAAGGGTCGTATGCCCAGCAAAGTGCGAAAAGATCTCGCAGTCGAGACCTTCGTTCCATTCAACCAAGAGGAAGAGGAAGAGAGGCAGGAGCCCCAGGCAAGTAATGGAGAAGAAGAAGGAACAGTTGTAATGCGCGAGGAAGAGTCAGGAGGTACCTCCGTCGCATTGCTTTGTCTTTTATCACAACTTCCATACAGTTCTTTTCTTTGAACCAAAAATGTATTCGCAGATGATGATGATGAAGCCGTTGGTGGCCTTGTGACCAAGAGGCAAAAGAGAGATGCCCAATCTGGCATTTCAGATGATCCCATAAGCGAGGATGTTCTTGCTGAATCCCGGAGGACAGCCGCGGAGGCTGCTGAAAGAAGAAGGCAGCGAGAGGAAGAGGAACTCGAGCGTGTGAAGCAGCGGAGCCTCGAAGAGCAGCATGTCGACGACTTAGTGCGTCCAATTGGCGAGGAAGACGAGCTTCCCGAAGAAGTGGCTCCTCATGTGGAGGAGGAAGATGAGGTTCCTGGAGAGGACACAGCAGAGCTAGAGCAAGTCCAAGCGGACTTCGCAGAGATCGCGGGTGGCGACAAAGGTGAGATCTTCAATCTCGCAGTTACTTATAGAGATGTAATTGTGGGTGCATTAAAGCACGGTGTGTCAAAGCCTGACATTCGCCGTTGGTTGGTAAGCAAATGCGGAGAACCCTCAGGTAATTGTTTTGAGTGATATGCGCATACTAGGCTTTAGTCACTTGAAGCAAAATCATGACTGGTTTATTCGCATCCCAGGTCACGCCTCTCTTAAAGATTTGCTTAGTGAAGATACACTGATAGGGCACGGTTCCACGTCCCTAGTGTACGATGAGGATACCTTAATCCCACCTTCGCGTGGAGGTGCTTATTCTTAGCTTTAGCAAAGATAGTGAAATAACTTATAACACAAGTTACCTCATATTGTCGCATTTGGTATCGCAGGTCATGCTGAGGAACCTGAGCTGGAGCAGAGAAGTCAGCCTTCTGCATCCCATGTTCCAATCTCGAGCTCTCATACTGAGAAGCCCGTCGCAGCTACTGGACACGCGAGTGAGCATCTCGAGGATGTCATTGAACTCTCCGATGATGTCGAAGCTGATGCTGTGCCGATGGACGAAGGTGTCCGTACCGGTGGTGGGGAAGAAGGGACAAGTGATGCTAATATTTTCGCACCTGAGAATGTCTTTCGCCCAACGACTTCAGCTGTTCCTGTGCCTCCGGCAATGACTGAGCCGGAAGCATCTATTCCTGCGTGGAGCATTTGGGGCTCGCAGGTTGGGAACGTAGTCGCAGCTGGTGCGGCCTACACTCTTCCTCCTGACTATGAGAGGCTGGAGCTCGCAGCTGATAGGAGAGCCATGGAGCGAGGGCAGTCTTTGAACAACCCGGTGGCTCGCATTCCCTCTATTCACCAAATTCTGGAAGGCACCGGTAAGTAGAGATTTACCATTCGCACGTCGTATTATTTGCTTGCGAGTTCTGACATTACAACTCGTTTTTGATGTCTCAGGTTTGAAGCAAACCGATGTAGACTGGGTGGTTCGAATGCGCCTCAGATACCCCCGCTCGTTCGTGAGGTGTCTGGAGATCGTTCCTTTTGACAGGAGGCTATTCCTTACTGAAGCCATTTGGATACTGGAACAGCTGTGTGCGGCTACACCTGCGACCATCTCGGCCCAGAGTGCTGAATTGCTGTGTGGCATGTGCCAAAATCTCGTGCTCAAAGTCCAAGGCAGACTTGGTTTGAAATTCCTCAAGGACAGAGTCTCGGGCACCAGAATCTCGCAGCGGAGATGCAGAAGGTGGAGCAGCAGAAGCAAAAGGTTGATGAAGCTTTGAAGCTGTATGACGAAATGAATGCCAAGTGCGAGCAGCTAAAGCAAGAAGTGCATCAAGTGGAGAGGCTGATCGAGCAGTTCGAGCCCCAGGACTCCTTAGTCAAAAATTTGTTTTGACTTTTCGTTTTTTTTGAAAAGAAAGGAAAATGGCTGAGACATTAATGTAATGCTTTGAAACATTAATGTAATGTTGCTAGGGTTTCTCCCCCCTTTTTTTTGACAACAAACAATGAGTTTGCCCGTTTTGCCCTTTTCGGGATTTGATTGGACATTTTCTGTGCATATCCAATTATGACATCAGCAATTGATTCTTTGCTTGATTTTCGCGCTAATTTCTCGGCAGATAAGCACGCTTCCGTTGGGAAGTCCATCCGAATCATGACTATCCGTCATTTATTAGGATACGCAACCGAATCGTCGTAGCCTTTAGTAGGGTAATTGATTGTTACCGCTTTTCAAGGCGTAAGTGATTGAACTTACCCTCTTTTTGAATTTGCTGACTCATCTTAAGCAACCGAAGAGTCTCCACAGGGCCTATATAAACCCTGCCTTTGTCATTTGGGTTCTTCATCCCAAACATGTGCTTTGCCGTGAGTCCTTACGACTGCTGGCTTCAACGCTTGTTTTTCGTTGATTCATGGCAACTTCAGGCTTTGAATCCTGAGTTTGCGCTTTGTGCCATAGAAATAGTTTCCAAGATCCACTTTATGAGGCTCATTGCCGTTTATAACCGTCATAAAGAGGATGCAGATAATACCTCATGTGTGTTCGAAGAAATTTCTTCGTGTATTATGTGTGCAGGTCATGTTTCCGGCCGCCTCGTGGCGAGGTGCAGCGCCGTAGTGACCGTGCTACCGTCTCGTAATGAACGGCGTGATTCTCCTCCAGCATCCCTGAAGGAGAGTTTCTTGCCTCTTCGTTCTTGAACTCAGGAGGCTCGCCAACGCCCTTGTCTATCATGACAAGGAGCCCAGTACCAGAGGAATGACGGCTTCCCCTGTTTTGCACGACGGCATATGCCGGAACAGGTGGTTCCTCTGGTACATATCTTGATCAGACAGGGGTTTCGTCGGACCCTAAGATCTTTGGACGTGGATTCGCCCGGCTCTTGCCGTTAAGGATGTAGCAAATGGCGAGTTAATCTCTTCGCAGATGCATCCTACTTGCTACAGATCTTTGGCCGCGGATCTGCGTACTGTGCTGCCGGTGTCAGGACCGGTGGATTCTCTCTTTTCTTAGTCGAGAGTTCCCTTGGCGCATCTCTGGCTTATCAGCCATTTTTCGAATGTATTGTAAGCCATGTTGGCTGTGTAGTTAGATGCGAGCTTTTCGCTTGTAAGCTGCTATCTAGATAGATAAATTGTAAGTCATTTGACTCATAATGATAAATAGCTCTTGTATTATCTGTTCTTTGCAACAAAATACAATTTCGCATGCGTTTCGGCTTGTTTTGCCTTGCATAATTCCATGTAATGATTTCTCATATGCGATGTCAATTCGCAGACGTTTCGCTAGATCATTTAAGATCGTAATTTCGCAGCTGTGCCATCTTGACGGATGGGCTTGTAGTTGGTCGTTGTAAATCGTATGAGATCACGTTCACAACGTTGCCATCGTTCCGGATAATTTTCCAGAGATTAATCAAGATCGTTGAGCCATGCAAATTGCTATCATAGAAGATAGGCTTTGTTTGAGATCGTTTCTCGCATAAACTGCTATCACAGCAGATAGATCTTTGGAAGATCTAATAAAATGATTCTGCACGTACGTTGCCATCATAACAGGCGGGCTTGGGTAATTAACCAAAATTACTTTGCGTAGAAATTGCTATCGTAATAGATAGGCTTAAGAAGACCATTATAAGATCGCATCTGTAGAACCTGCTATCTTCTATAGATAGGCTTTAGATGATCGATTGAGATCATTTTGTATTTCGCTGCTATCGCAAAGGATAGGCTTTGGATGATCATTTAAGATCGCATTTTCGTTTGGTTGCTATCGCAAGAGATAGGCTTTAATGATCACTTAAGATCGCATTTGCGTTTGATTGCTACCATGAGAGATAGGCTTTAATGATCACTGAAGATCGCATTTGCATTTGATTGCTACCGTGGGAGATAGGCTTTAGATGATCACTTAAGATCGCATTTGCATTTGATTGCTACCATGAGAGATAGGCTTTAGATGATCACTGAAGATCGCATTTGCATTGGCTGCCATCGTAGGAGATGGGCTTTAGATGATCACTTAAGATCGCATTTGCATTGGCTGCCATCGTAGGAGATGGGCTTTAGATGATCACTTAAGATCGCACTCGCGTGTAGCTGCTATCGTAAGAGATAGGCTTTAGATGATCGATTGAGATCGTGTTTGCTATCGTATGAGATAGGCTTTGATGATCGGTTGAGATCGCGTTTGCTATCGTACGAGATAGGCTTTGATGATCGATTGAGATCGCGTTTGCTATCGTATGAGATAGGCTTTGATGATCGCTTGAGATCGCGTTTGCTATCGTATGAGATAGGCTTTGATGATCGCTTGAGATCGCGTTTGCTATCGTATGAGATAGGCTTTGATGATCAGTTAAGATCGCGTTTGCTATCGTATGAGATAGGCTTTGATGATCAGTTAAGATCGCGTTTGCTATCGTGTGAGATAGGCTTTGATGATCAATAAAGATCGCATTTGTGTTTGCTGCTATCGTAGAGATAGGCTTTTGATGATCAGTTAAGATCGTGTTTGTGTTTGCTGCTATCGTAGAGATAGGCTTTTGATGATCAGTTAAGATCGTGTTTGTGTTTGCTGCTATCATAGAGATAGGCTTTTGATGATCAATTAAGATCGTGCTTGCGTTTGCTGCTATCGCGGGGATAGGCTTTGATGATCAATTAAGACCACATTTGCATGAATTGCTATTTGCAGCGAATGAATCATTGTTAACGGAGATATTTAAATAAAATAGAGCAATATAAGCGGCTAGAAATATGAACTTCTCATTTGGGAGAATTCTTTTATTACATCGCTCTCATATGGGAGAGGTAGAATTACAATCCTCTCATATGGGAGAGGAGATTGCATTAATCGTAGCCACATGAGATATTAAGCAACGTTATCATAAAACGTATGAAATAAGAGGAGTCAAGGATAGTACTTCTTGATCCAGCGCATGTTGACTGAGCTCGGAGTTGAGGCTGAGCCGTGCAACCTTCGTATGCTGCAGTAGCCACTATCGAAGACTTCTGTGACTTCGAAGGGTCCTTCCCAGTTGGCTGCGAACTTCGGATGAGTCGCTTCTCGCATGCAGTGGTCGGACGCGCGCAAGACCAGGTCGCCAACTGCGAAATCTCGCCGCTGAACTGTCTTGTTGTAGGCGCGAGCGATTCTTTCTTGGTACCGCTTGTTAGTCTTTTTGGCTTGTTCTCGCTTTTCTTCTAGCAAGACTAAATCGTGATCGCGTTGATTTTCATAGAGCGCATGGAAGGCCAGCCGTGCCGAATTGACTCTGACCTCCGCAGGTACTACAGCTTCGGCCCCATAACATAATAGAAATGGCGAAGCCCCTGTGGGTGTTCTTGGAGAGGTCCTGTAGGCCCACAGAGCTATGTTAAGAGAGTCGGCCCACTTCTTGTGGTCATCTGCGACCATCTTGCTCAGAATTCTCAGCAGCGTTTTGTTAGTCGCCTCGGCTTGTCCGTTTCCCTTTGGATAATAGGGAGTAGAGCATATTTGCCTGATATTGTACTCCGCAAGTTTCGTGGCTACCTGACGATTAACAAAAGGAGTACCGTTATCTGAAAGAATAGTATTCGGGATTCCGAACCTGCATACGATGTTTTCCTGGATGAAGTTGACCACAGCCAGCGCGTTTGCCGTCTTTAGTGGTATTGCTTCCACCCATTTGGTGAACAGCTCAGTTGCGGTGAGAATGAAATGGTTCCCATGTGACGTTGGTCGGATGGGGCCAATGAAATCCAAAGCCCATGTGTGAAATGGCCATGGCGTCCCTAATGCATGTAGATCCACGGCGGGAGCGTGCACTAGGTTCCCTTTGAATTGACATTCTTGGCAGCGTCGCACCTTGGTGCGGCAATCGGCTTCCATCGTGGGCCAGAAGTGTCCGATTGAGAGGAGCTGTCTGCACAATTTCGCACCTCCCTGGTGTTCCACCTGATGAGAGAGGTCCATGACTTCTTGTGCTTCCCTATCGTCTAGGCATCGCAGCAAGTTGCCCTCGTGGCCTTTTCGCCAAAGCAGGTTTTCCTGAACCACGTATCGAGAAGCTTTCCTTCTCAATTTGTCGGCCTCTTTTCTCGATTCGGGTACGGTACCCTGGGTGAGGAATTCGAACAATGGCTTCCTCCAGTCTGTGTCGTCATCGATTAGAGCGACAAGTAGAGAATCTTTGATTAGTGCGCAACTCTCGCACTTCCCTTGTATCAGGGCTGCAGCTGTTGACATGCCTGGCCAATGAATGCCATATCTCTGAGCTTTCCTGTAGATTGACACCTCGCTTTCTCCGCAAGCGTGTTGGTGAATCCTTTCTAACAACTGTTGTCCCTCTTGTTCGGAGACACATCGCATGAGTATTCCTCCGGGACCTTTGTAGTAAAGGGTGTTGTCGTGGATACAGTATCCTTTCGTGAGTGCCCAGCTCTCGCTGCTGGTGCCTTTCGCAATAGCTTGCAGGATTGCTTTTCGCCAGTCTGCGTCATCCATGTGTTCGTCGTCGCACGCATCTTCTGTTAAGGCCGACGATGTTCGCACTTCGATGGAAATCCTCGCGGGGCATTTGTCTATGCTGACCTTAGATCCCAGAGTTGCTAAGGCGTCTGCATGTCTGTTGTCCGCTCGGGGCTTGTGCTCGTATTTCACGTCGCAGAATTGCTGCATCAGCTTTTGCACTAGAGTGCGGTATGACAGGAGGTTGATTTCCTTCAGACCATACTCGCCCGAGGCTTGCTTAACAATCAGCTTGGAGTCTCCCATGACTGTTAAGTTGCTCACTTCCAGAGCTTTCGCTGCACGGAGCCCCGCGATAAGAGCTTCGTATTCCGCCTCGTTGTTCGTGACTGCGAAGTTGAGTTTCGCGGACATCTGTATGACTTCCCCGTCGGGCTTTGTCAAGACTATCCCAATGCCTCCACCTTTTCTGGTTGACGAACCGTCGAAGTGGAGGGTCCAATAGGGCACGTCGATCGCGTAGATTTCAGGGCCTTCGAGCTCTTCTTCGATCACAGGTTCGTGGCTGTTGTCGGGAAACTGTGCCAGCAGATCTGCTACCGCCTGCGACTTGATCGCCCTTGGCTTCACGCACGTGATATCGTATTGAGAGATGGTCATGTACCATTTCGCCAATCTCCCGCCCGGAGTAGTGTGAGTTAGCAAGTATCTTATGGGGTCGCTTTTGGTGACCACCACTACTTTGTGCGATGCAAAATAGTGTCTCAACTTCTCTATCACAAAGAATAAGGCAAGGCAGTGACGTTCGATGTCTGTGTACCTTGACTCAGCAGGCTGTACGATGCGAGAGATGTAATAGATAGGCCTCTCTTGGCCCTCATACACCTGAGCCAAAAGTGCTCCTATAGATCTCCTTGTTGATGTAAGATATAGCAGCAGCGGTGATCCCAGTTGAGGCGCGATCATGATCTTTGGGGATGTAAGTATCTCCTTTAGCTTTTCGAATGCGGCTTCATGGTCAGGAGCCCAGTTGTACGCGGCGTCCTTCTTGAGAAGAGTGCTGAAACAGCATGTGATTTCGGCGATTGCTGGGATGAATCTCCGCAGATATGACAATTTTCCCAAGAATGTTTTCAAGGCGCTTTGGTTGTGAGGTGGCGTCATGCTTATGATGGCTGACACTTTCGCAGGGTCAGGCTCGATCCCTTGGCGATGAACCACGCATCCCAAAAACTTTCCCGAAGTTACGCCGAATGCGCATTTCATGGGGTTCATTTTTAGTTGAAAGCTTCTGCATCTGTTGAACACCTTTCGCAGGTCTGCAAGGTGATCTGCTTCGTGCTTGGATTTGACTACCAAGTCATCCACATAGAATTCCACCTCTTTGTGCATCATGTCGTGGAATAGGGCCATCATAGCCCGCTGATAGGTTGCACCTGCGTTCTTAAGACCGAACGGCATTACCGTGTAGTTAAATACCCCCACGGGAGTGATGAATGCAGTTTTCCTCGCATCTTCGGGATCCATTTTGATTTGATTGTATCCGCTGAAACCGTCCATGAAACTGAACATGCGATGGCCTGCCGTCGAATCGATAAGTAAGTCGATGTTAGGCAGTGGGAAATCGTCCTTAGGGCAGAAGCGATTGAGATCGCGGAAGTCCACGCAGATGCGGAGCTGTCCGTTCTTCTTCACTACCGGCACGATGTTGGCCAACCATGTGGGATGGTGATTTGGCTCTATGAACTTGGCGTCTAGGAGTTTGACAATCTCCTGCTTGATCTTGACGTTGAGCTCTGGCCTGAAACTTCTGGTGCTTTGCTTGACCGGTTTAGACCCTGGGATAATGTCTAAACGGTGCATGGTGATGCTCGTGTCCAGACCTGGCATTTCATCGTATTCCCATGCGAATACGTCCTTGTATTCAGTTAGAAGCTGTAGCAGCCCTTGTTCCTCTTCGCTTGTGAGGTCCGCACTCAGGAAGACTGGCCTTTTCTTTTCCTCGTTCGGGCTGAGGAACACCTCCTTTAGCTCTTGCTTTTGTGGTCGCGGCCTGTCTTCCATGCATTCGGGTGCTTCTTTGAGTTTCTCGTCCGAAACGACCTGTGTTGGCTCTTCTGTCAGCGCAACTTGCTCGATTTGATTGATTTGCCCAGGGACATCCTCATGCCCGTGTGAGGACGTCCCCGCGCACCTTCATATGCGATAGCATTTCTTTCCGTTGGCGTAGAAGCTTTCTATCTCCTTGCCCTCGGGGTCGTGCTTTGCGATCCTCTTCAGAGTGTAGACACTCTTGCGATGATATGCGATGCGCGGCGCCTCTTCGTGGGTAGGCGGCTTTTCTTCGGTGTCTCCCCTTGTCACCATCACGCCTGCAGGTGACTGGTCCTTGATGTCCTCCCAGAGAGGTAAAGGAGTAGGGTTGAATGGTCCGGGTGTTTGCTCGTCCGCCATCTCGGTGAACCACACCGCCTCGCTGAGATGTGCTTCGTCCAAGTTGAACGGGTTAGTTGAGGCCGGTATCTCGACAATCCTGTCGTTCCAGATGGCTTTCATCACCTGGTGAGCCGTCGAAGGGATTGCGTCGAAGCGATGAATCCAGGCTCGACCGATGATCATGTGATATGTGGTGTTCGCATCTATGACATAGAACTTCGCCGAACACTTGATCTTACCAATCTGAACGCCGAGGCGGATCCATCCGATCGTCATTCTAGAGTCGCTTCCGAATCCCACCAGCGGGGATGGACGTTTGACCACTTTGTGCTCGGGGATCCCTGCTAGCTTCAGTGTGTGGAGTGGAACAACATTGACCGCTGCTCCTCCATCGACGAATGCTCGCTTGAATTCGACGCCGTTGATGATGGCGGTCACGTACAGGGGCCTCTGATGGCTCGCATCTGTCTTCTTGTCGCTGGCAGAAAAGGTCATAATCTTTTCTGTGGAACGGGACGCCCTGATGACCTTCCCGTTGGAGACTACGAGTTCCTCTTCGTAGTCCTCCGCTATCCTTAAGATTGCCTTTGTCATATCCGATCGGCATTTTTCGGAGAAGTTCATCTCGTCGAAGAATTTGTTGAAGCCGTGCGACCCTTTCATGCGGTCGGCACGCTCATCCTCCGTGTCCATGCTGTAGTCTTCCTCTTCATGGATTTCAGCAATGATGGGTAGACCATCCTCTGCGACTTCTTCCAAGTCCACTATTGAGATCATGGCGACCTCCTTGCCTTTTGAGCCCGAGTCCGTATGGGCAGGCAGTGGGTTGTTGCGCACATCCTTCCGGTGGTCGCTGACGATGAGTTCGCCGTTCTTCATTTTCTGGTCGAACGCGAATCTGAGCTTCTTGCACTCGGCTGTGGGGTGCATGACCTTGCCGTGGTATTCGCACCACTTGGGGTCCCTCGTCATCTCCTTGGAGGGTTTTTGCTCTAGCGGTGGCAGGATGCCGTCTTTACGCCACTGTCTACAGAGATCGCTTGCTTCCTCCACCGAGCATGGCAGAGGCGGTGCATCGAAGTTTGCGACTTTCGCTTGCTTCTGAGGCGAAACCGCGTTGACCTCAGCTTCGCGTCCTCGCTTGTAGCCGAATCTGCCGATCTTGTAGGTGGTGCCGCTCGCAGGTCGTTCTGGAGCGCTCTTCTTTCTCTGTCTCTCGACGATGGGCTCGATGTTCATCGTGCACTCGATGAGCTTTGAGAACGTGGGTGTTTGCAAATTGATTAGCATGCTCTTGTACTCATCTCGCATGCACTGCAGGCATATCTCTACGAGTCGGCTTTCGAGCATGGGATCCTTGCACTCCAGAGATTTCGCTCTGAATTTCTTGATGAAAGTGATTCCATCTTCCTCGCGTTTCTGATACATCCGCGAGAGGTGGATCATCGTCACCTTCTCTTCCATCTGGAAGAACTTGGTGTAGAACTTCTGGACCATGTCGTCCCAAGTCTTCACAGATCCGGGCTCCAACGTCCGGTACCATTTGTATGCTACATTCCCAAGAGTCTTTGGGAACTCTCGCATCAGCAGTTTGGGATCAGCTCCGTATGGACCCATGACATCGATGAAACGCATGACATGCTCATGGGCGTTTCCATTGACGTCTTCGAACTTGTCCCATTTGGGAGCCTTGTACCCCACCGGGTTAGGCATGAGATAGATCTCCCGTGGAATGGGCGGGTCGTTGTCTAGCTTCGGGATGATGGTATCCGCGAGCGACTGATGAGCCAAGATGGAGTCCACGCGCTTCTGCAAAGACGTCATGCATTCTGGAATGCTCCCCTCTGTAGCTGGCGGAGGGGTTGCCGTAGGCGGTGGCGACACATATGCCGCCGGAGGATTGGGAGTGTATTGACTGCCCGCGTTTCCCCATATGGTCGCCGGTGGAGGCAGAGTGTACTGCAAAGTTGGGTTAGACGCCAAAGCCGTGGGCTGAGAGGCGTGAGCGACAGGGGGTAGCATTTGCGCTGTTGATCCTTGGATCGAAGGCAGCTGCGCGGCCGACGGTGGAGTCTGCAGATGAGGGTTGGGAGGCGTGGCCGATACTCCCAATCCTTGAGCAGTAGGGGTTCCTCCTCCCTGAGGGGTGGCGGTACCTGGTGGAGGATTTGGCGCAAGGGTGCCCAGAATGGCCAAGATCCGCTCCAATTGCGCAGATTGAGACTTGAGAGTTTTTGCCTGACTTTGGACAGTGGTGTCCAAAGACTCTAAAGTCGGTGCCTCGCCGGGTGTCGTCGGAGTACGGCGGACTTCTTCTCCTGAGGGAGTTTCGGCGGAAGGCGATCGGTTGCTGACATCGTCCTCCTGAGACATGGTTGCTTTTGCTGGTAAGTTCACGTCGGGTTCACCAAAATGTGCACAAGAGATTCCGGCAAGGAGACCTCCGTGTACACCGTACGTAGTGGATCAGGGATCGCACAGGAAGAATAGGGGTGTGTGTAGGGAGAGAGTAAGTCAGTAGCAATGTCTGAGAGAGAGACAGAGGTTTGGCAGAGCTTCCGCGTATGGCAGTGTTGTCCTCTTTGTATGGAAAGAGTAACGATATATATACTGGAGAACGTGGCCGTTGTAGTGTAGTTAATGCGCCCATTAATGGC
Source organism: Linanthus parryae (assembly GCA_023055425.1). NCBI lineage: Eukaryota > Viridiplantae > Streptophyta > Magnoliopsida > Ericales > Polemoniaceae > Linanthus > Linanthus parryae. The sequence goes on along the minus strand of JALGPY010000002.1, from coordinate 132,545,059 downwards.
GGCTTAATTAGCTTAACCGTAACGGCACGTTCGTCCGAGTATATAGGAACCGTTAGAGCACGTGGTGCGCGAGTACCGGAACCGTTACGAGGTTGACCGGGTTTGACCGGATTGACCGGGTCTAGGGAGCTCGTGCCATAGATCTCTCAAAACAGTTACTAAAGGTCGCGCGCGGGCTTGGCTCGCACGCGACAGGGCTTACCCTAGCCTCCAAACCACAAATCCCTACAAGTCCCGTGCAGTGGTATGCGAGGGCTCTGTCTCGCAGCCCCCACATGGATCAGCTCGGCTGGTGATCCTGTGTGTGTGGAGCACAATATGGTGTGCTGGATGATCGCCACGTGGCTAAGATTAGCCATGTCAGAAAGCAGTATCTACACTAGTCAAGGCTAAAAATTCCCCCACACCAGAACGCTTCATTGTCCTCAACGAAAATAGTGATAAAGTAAAGGACTCAGCAAAAAAATGCGGGGAACAGTGTATCTACTTAGACTCAGTCTCGGAATCCTGGTCCACATCATTCTCTCTTGCCAGACTAGGCACCTCACCATCACTAGACTCGTACCACCACTGTGTACTCTCAGGATCATGATCTAATGTCACGTTGGTCGCCTTGGCCAACTGAATGTGCTACTTCCCTAGAGTCTTAAGTGACTCCCCCATCCTCTGACGTCTACTACGGTCATGAGCATGCTGCATAGCATTCTCTGCTCGAGTGTCTATCATAAGCTGTGTCAAGTGCTGTAGCATAGTGTTAGTGTCAGATGACACCCAAGACCCTGTTCCACTTGCCTCGCCAGTCTCCGTTCTAGTTCTTTTTCAAGGGGGGTTCAGAAACTTATTCCACTCTCGGACTGGGGCTATCTCTAGGTCTCTATCACCGTCTTTCACAACAACTCTTGCATCGACAACCAACTGTGTAAGTAGGCAAGTTTCACCAGCGCTCATCCTGTTATCATCAGATTTTCGGTCCATGATGTTGGCCCAGATCATCCGAGGAATATCTATTCTCTTCTCAAGCCACATACACATAGCCATGCAACAAAGCTTGAATGTGTATTTCGGGTTCTTGGTGATTCCTAGGACCCAGTTCCCTAATAGCTCGCAGATCCATCTAGCACGTGGAAGCAAGTGATTCTTGTCCACTTGCCAACGAGGTAATTTATCTTTCCTCTCGGACAAGTCCTTTCCTTTCAGAAAGCAAACCGCTTTAACAATAGGAACAATATCCTTCCTCCTAACCATGTAACGATATGCACAACTCTTGCCCAACTCGAAAGGAACAAACTTGAGGGCTCTACCTATGGATTCAGCAGTTAGGGTCACCCACTTGCCTCTGCAGTAAACGAGGCGGTCATCTTTACTCTCGCCCCGCGCACCGTCGCGCAAGTAGACATATATCTCTGGCTATCTCGAAACTAGATTTATTGCAAAACCCAAACCAGTTGGTGAACTTCTCGACTTGGTGCATTCATAATAAATCACCAGGCATACTCTTCTTGTCAACGGGGAATGCTTTCTCAGGTGAACCTTTTACCTTAAGGTACCTCTCTCTAAAGTACTCTTTGTGGGCTCTATGGTTCACAAACGTAAAGCTACAATAATTGTCAGGTCCTACCTTAGACTCGACAATCTTTTTCTTTTTCAAGGCACACCCCTCTCTCAAATCGGGATTTGGAGGTAAGGGTAGGTTGAGGATCGCGTGAACCGGATATTCCGGTACATCTAAACCCTCGCCCCTCTCTTCCTCTGGGTCATACATGAGAGTATCCTCTTTCCCAATTCCCATAACCGGGTGATACACTGCATCGTCACTTGTAGGGGCTTTTTTATTAGGCATTATGTTTAAAAATTAAGTAGCCAGAGAAGAAAAGTAATCGTGCACGAATACGAGTTGTGTGAACTGAAATTAAGCACCTAAGCACGTAAAGAAGCAACTAGGCAAGACACGGCGCAATTCCTCGCATGTTGCTCGAGGCCTTTCCGTATCGATAAAAATTGAAGACAAAAATTATGCAACTAAGGAAAATTCGTCCCTAGTACTCATAAAGAGAGAGTTTAGGACGTACCTACGTTCCCTGAGAAAGTCTTACGGACAAAATTTTCAGAAAATTCGACAAGAAGGACCGTTTCGGGTCACCGAAAAATTTTCCGCTGAATTCTGCAATTGAGTGGTACACTTTGCTCCTCGCGGTGTCCCCGTCAGAATATTCTTCTTCCTCAAAGCATGAATCACAACCCAAGATGCCCAATTTCGCCAAAATCCTCAAGAACCCTAGATTTCTTCAACTTCAAATTCGTCCCTCTTCCTTCAAATTCACCCCCAACACAAAGTGTTGAAGTTGACCAGAATATAGGCGCGCCAAAAACCCCACCGACCACCTTTGATTTCGTCGGATTTCCGTTGGAGGGGAGTTCGGATAGGGCGTCGGACTGGCAAAACAACGCGAGAGAGAGGGACGAAGGCTGTTGAGAAAAAAATGGCTGGCTGTTGAGCGGCTGCGTTGATGGAGAACTGTGGTGATGGCGAAAGGCGGGTGGAGGTGTTGATAGAGAACGATGGTGAAGGAGTTGAGGGTGAACTGGTGTCGGGTTTGAGAGGACTGGAGCGGTATTGCTCTTCTCCGCGTCGCGACTTCTAACAAGAAAGGAGACTTTCGTGTTTTGACCCCCCATATCTTCTGAAAATTTCCTTTTACTCCTCACTGAACACCATAGTCGGTCCCCCTTTTTTTTCTTTTGTTCATGCGAACAGATAATTTGCTCGTGCGAGCATGTTCGCAAGAAGGTGCAGAAGGCATTTTTTTGTTCCTATGAGAACACCCTCTTCCTTATTATCTTATTTATACGAACACATACCTTTGTTCTCACGAACACCTATGTTCCCTCTCACTTTTTCACCTCGTTTTCGCATCCGGTCATCATTTTGAGCCGTGTTAACCACCAAATGCTCGATTTTATTTCCCGGATACATTTTCATGGAAAATTCTCCAAGAACTTGGGATATTTTCCATATTGGATGCTTCCAGACTTCTTGCATCCAAATTCGCTAAGAATCCACCATCTAAACATGCAGTTTGCATATTCGAACTCCGATGCGCGCAAATCAATAGTCGTCAGAAAGCTCTCGTCTTGGACATTATGCTCGTATGATTGTCACTCCTCAAGATTGAGTGAATTTTCCTTATTTATCCATTTTATTCCCATTTAAGAGTTGTTTCTCGATTTTCATGCCTTGTAGCGCGCGCATAAAGAAAGGGAGCCTGAATCGCCCAAATTACTTGAATTCTTGCGCAAACTCATTTCAAGTGTGAGATCCCCTAACTTTATCCTCTATGATAAGAAAAATATGATTAAAAACGTACATAACAGTATTAAAAACACACACTCCACACTAAAGCAATAAAATACGCTAGGTATCCTCCCAACACGGGCTTGTTATTTAAGGTCGACGACCCGACCCAATTACAAAATATAAGATCAAATATCGGGAATCGCACTGAGGCGCTCAATTACCCCCAATGAAATTCCCGTCCACGTATGGCTTGGCTCTCTGTCCGTTCACTTTGAACTGATTACCGTTTTCAGCTTCAACTTCAAGTGACCCACATGGGTATACCTCGGTAATTGTGAAAGGACCGCTCCACCTTGATTTCAACTTGCCCGGAAACAGTTTCAAACGTGCGTTGAAGATCAATAGCTTCTGCCCCACCTTGAGGTCCCTCGGTATGATATGCTTATCGTGCCACTACTTAGTCCACTCTTTATGAATATTTTGACCTTCATAAGCCATCAACCGAAATTCTTCAAGCTCTAGCAACGCAGGTTTCCTCTCCTCACCTGAGAGCTTAGCATCAAAGTTGATCTTTTTCAATGACCGAAAAGCCTTGTGCTCAAGTTCCACCAGGAGATGGCATGACTTCCCAAATACCATCTGGTATGGAGACATGCCCAAGAGAGTCTTGTATGCAGTCCGAAATGCCCATAGACTGTCATCCAAGAGTAGGGACCAATCTTTGCGTCCCGGATTGACTGTCTTCTCTAAAATGCCATTAATCTCTCGATATGACACTTCAGCTTTCCCATTTGACTTCGGATGGTAGGCCAGTGATATCTTGTGTGTCTTCACCCCATATTTTCTGAAGACATTGGCGAAGACTTTGTTCACGAAATGCGTTTCCTCATCCCTAATAATGGCCCTAGGCGTCCCGAACTGCGTAAATATGTTTTTGCACGCTAATCTCTCAACTGCAGTGCCATCATTCTTGGGACATGCTATCGCCTATACCCACTTCTTCACATAATCAACTTCCAATAATATGCAAAGATTACCAACTGAAGAGGGGAATGGCCCCATGAAGTCAATACCCCATACATCAAACGACTCTACCTCCAACACAAAATTATGTGGCATCTCATTTCTGTTGGAAATATTGTCGGTTCTTTGACACCGATCACACTGCTGCACAAATAGATGAGCATCCTTATATAATGTAGGCCAAAAGAAACCACTCTGAAGTACCTTGGATGCAGTGCGTGTCTTGCCGAAATGACCCCCACAGTTCAATTCATGGCAATGTTTGAGGATCTCCAATGTATCCGTGGCGCCACACATCTTCGCAATACATTATCTGCTCCCAATCTGAATAGATAGGGATCATCCCAAAAATATCGTCCTTCATTTGCGAAGAACTTCTTTCTTTGGTGGGAGGTCATGTCTTTGGGAACAATGTTGAGTGCCTTGAAATTTGCCAAGTCAGCAAACCAAGGGACAACTGCGACCACTAGCATGAGATGCTCATCTGGAAAATCCTCTCTGATTGACACCTCTTCATGCTTCTCCTTCTTGAGCCCAGATAAACGGTCCGCCACAACATCCCTTCTTATCTTTGGTTAAAATGTTAAACTCTTGCATTAAAAGAACCCACTGGATCAATCTTGGCTTGGCTTCCTTCTTGGTGAGAAGTACTTGAGGGCTGCATGGTCTGTGAAAATCGTCACCTGAGAACCCACAAGATATGGATGAAAATTGTCCAATGCAAAGATAATAGCCAACATCTATTTCACTGTAGTAGCGTAATAGACCTGTGCATTGTTAAGAGTCCGACTAGCATAGTAAATGACATGTGCTACCTTATCTGTTCGCTGTCCCTGAACTGCTCCCTCCGCATAGTCACTAGCATCACACATGAGCTCAAAAGGCATGGTCCAGTCAGGGGTGGCAATGATAGGCGCTCTAATAAACTTCTCCTTGTGCACATCGAAAGCTGACTTGCACTCTAAATTTAAATCAAATACTGCATCATTCTCTAGCAAACCTGATAGAGGCTTTGTGATCTTTGAGAAACTTCTGATGAACCGCGGTAAAACCCTGCATGTCCCAAGAAACTCCTTACCCCTTTGACATTCGTAGGGTATGGAAGCTTCTCAATAACCTCAATCTTGTCCCGGTCTACGTCTAATTCTTTGCTTGAAATCTTGTGCCCCAACACTATCCCCTCGGTTTTCCATGAAATGACACTTCTCCCAGTTGAGCAGTAGGTTGGTGTCGATGCATCTGTCAAGAACCCGGGCTAGCTGCTGTAGACAGTCTCCAAATCCATCACCATAGAAAGAAAAATCATCCATGAAGACGTCAAAATATTTCTCCATCATATATGAGAAGATCGACATCATAAACCTATGAAAAGTAGCAGGTGCATTGCATAATCCGAAGGGCATGCGTCGAAAAGCAAAAGTCCCATAGGGACATGTGAATGTCGTCTTCTCCTGATCCGCTAGCTCAATGGAAATCTGGTTGTACCCAGAGTACCCATCCAGAAAGAAATAATGAGAATGATGTGCCAGCCTATAAAGCATCTGATCAACAAATGGGAGGGGGGAAATGATCCTTCAATGTGGCATCATTGAGTTTGCGGTAATCCATGCAAACTCTCCACCCAGTAACAATACGAGTGGCAATCTGATCACCTTTCTCCCCTTCCACCACAATATTACCTCCCTTCGTAGGGACACACTGTACCGCGCTAGTCCATGTGCTGTCATAAATCGGGTAGATGATGCCCGCCTCCAACCATTTAAGCACCTCTTTCTTCACCACCTCCTGCATATGGGGGTTGAGGCGACGCTGAAATTTAACTACCGACTTCTTATCCTCCATGAGCCAGATCTTGTGCTGGAAAACTATGAGGCTGATCCCCTTGATATCTGCTATGGTCCATCCCATAGCTTTTTTCCTATCCTGCAACACTTTCAACAATTGCTCCTCTGGTTCCTTGTCCAAACAAGAAGAAAAAATCACAGGTAAAGTATCATTAGATCCAAGATATAAATATTTCAAATGGTCATGTAAAGGTTTTAACTCTAAAATAGGAGCAATATCAAGATAAGGAATAAGAGTCTTCTTCTTCCCTCATTAAAGAGGGGTAGGGGTTGGCGCCATTGAGTCTCCATAGCCTTCTCTTTTTCGCTAGAGTCAAGTACAGCAAGTTCCTCATATAAGCGCTCCAATAAAAGGTCTTCCTAATCATCCGGTGTGTATGCCTCCACACCACAACACTGCTCACTTACCGCATACGCGGTAAATTTCATAGCTTCAAAAATGTTGAAGGCAACTTTCTCATCATTGATCCTCATCGTCAACTCTCCGTTAGCTACATCAATAATGGTCTTCGCAGTGGCTAGGAATGGACGGCCCGATATAAGAGGGACATCATCATAAGTCTCCATATCTAGGATCACAAAATCAGCCAGGAAGATGAGTCCTTCAACTCTCACTATTACATCTTCCAATACACCCCTTGGACGTTTTATAGTGCGGTCTGCCATCTGCAAGCACATTCTCGTCGGTTTTGGTTCCCCCACACCAAGCTGCTCAAAAAACGGATGTGGGCGTTAAATTGATGCTTCCACGAAGATCACACAATGCCCTACCATGAAAGGCATCTCCCAATGTCACATGAATGATGAAACCGCCCAGATCTTTCATCTTATTATGCAGCGCCTTTTGCACCACGGCACTTCACTCCTCATATAGAGTCACGGTCTCAAAATCATCAATGCGTCTCGTATTAGTGAAGAAGGTCCTTAAGAAATTTTGCAGACTTCGGCATCTGTGAGATGGCTTCAGCAAAGGGAATGTTGATGTGCAACTTCCTGAAGATATCCACAAAATTCTTGAAGTGCTGAGCATCCTCTTGGCTCTTGAATCTCTGTGGGTATAACACACACATACTATACTCCTCTTTTGGCTTATGCTTTTCCTTCGACTTCCTAATCGTTTCCTTTGATTGGGGAATCACGGTAGGCACAGGAATTTCTGTTTCCAATGCTTTTTCAGTGGCCTCGGTCGCCTCAGCTCGCGCGTGGGTAGGATATGGAGGATCCTTAGTGGTTGTCCCACTGCGAGTAGTAATAACCTTCAACTGCTTCGGTGGAGTAATTTTGTTAGAAGGAAGCATACCGGGTGGGAGTCTAATATTTTGATTGTCAATCTGCCCAATCTGCGTCTTATGACTCTTCATTGTGGCTTCCATAGAGAAAATTTTGCTCTCCATCCTATCGTGATTATCCAGCAGTTTTCTCCTCAGGGATGATCCAAGGAACTGATAACATTTGAAGTGCTCTTTGTGTCAACCTTATAACTTGCAAAGTCAGCATCTTAATAGCCACACAAAGATAAGTTAGACTGTTTTGGATACCAAATCCCTAAGTCTTGGTACCATTGAGATATCTGAAAATCCTTTTAACACCAAATAAGTGTGATTCCTTTGGATCAGCTTGAATCTAGCACACATACATACACTGAACATGATATCTGGCCTACTAGCAGTAAGACAGATAAGTGAAACAATCATAGCTTTGTACTCTTTCTGGTTCACACTCTTACCATTTTGATCTTTTTCTAAAGATAGAGAGGAACTCATAGGAGTTCTGACTACCTTGGACTGAGACATTTTTTACTAGCTTAGCAAGTCCTTGATGTACTTGCTCTGGTATAGAAAAATTATATTCTTCATTTGATTCACAAGAAGACCAAGAAAGAAATTTAACTCTCCAATGAAGCTCATCTCAAACTCCCTGCTCACAAGACTTGAGAAATCCTTAGAAAGATAATCATTTTTAGCACCAAATAGAATATCATTAACATATATATGTACTAAAAGAATATATTTCTCATGAGTCTTTCTGAAAAGAGTTTTGTAAACTAGTCCTCTTTTGAAACCATTTTCAAGTAAACAATTTGACAATCTATCATACCATGCCCTTGGAGCTTGTATCAACCCATGAAGAGCTTTGTCAAGTTTATAGACATAGCTTTAAAAAAAAGGGGGTTGAGCAACTTAAACATCTTTTTGCAGATAACCATTCGGGAAGGAACATTTAACATCCATTTGAAAAAGTTTGATGCTCTTATGTGATGCAAAAGCAAGTAACAATCTAATTGTTTCTAACATGGAAACATGTGCAAAATAATATTCATAATCTATACCTTCTACTTGATTGTAGCCTTGAGAAACTAATCTTGCTTTGTTTCTGATAATCTTACCATTCTCATCAAGCTTGTTTCTGAACACCAACCGTGTGCTAATCACACACTGATCTTTGGAAGGAGGAACTAGATTCCAAACCTTGTTCCATTCAAATTCATTGAGTTCACTTTTGCATAGAAATGATCTAGTCTGCTTCTTGAAATGCTTCCTTCACATTTTTAGGTTCTTCATCACTTCTGGCATCAAACTTCCAAAGATTGTCCTTACCATTTTTGTGTACAAAACAGGTACACTCAAAATGCTTGAAATAATAGATGTTTGGATCTCTCCCTTTGAAGAGTTTATCGGGAGTTTTCTTCAAAATAGGCTAAATCAGAAACCTATTCAGAATGAAGTTGGCAGTGTTTACAGCTTCTGCCCAAAATGATGTTGGCAAGTTTTTCTCCAGAAGCATTTTCCTAGATATGTCCTCAGGAGTCCTTTTCTTTGTTTAAACTACTCCTTTCTGCTGAGGAGTTATAGGAGCAGAGAAATTATGAGAGATACCAAATTTATCAAAAAAGGAATCAAATTAAAGTTGATCAAATTCTCTTCCATGATCACTTCTGAAAGAAGCAATATGCAGGTTTTTCAAAGTTTGAAGCTCTTTACAAAGTTTTGAAAATTCAGGCAGAGCTTCAGACTTTTCTCTTAAAATATTACCCAAGTAAATCTAGAGAAATAATCTACAATAACTAACATATATCTCTTACCCTTTCGATAAGGAGTTCTCATAGGACCAAAGAGATCCATGTGGAGTAATTCAATTGGTCTAGAAATAGTTACAAAGTTCTTTGGCTTGAAATAGCTTCTTGTCTTCTTACCTTGAGCACATACTTTGCATACCTCTTCATCTTTGAACTTAATGGACGGTATTCTTCTGAAAAGGTCTGTGGAAACTAGTTTGTTCAAAGTATGCAAGCTTATGTGTCCAAGCTTTCTGTGCCCAAGTTTTAAATCTTCATTCAAGGCTTTGAGACACTTCAGACTTTCTCATGCAACTTTGTTAATATTGAAAGAGTAAACTTTGTTTGATGTAGAAGCTGTGAGTATGCAATTGCCTGATTTCTCATCTTGCACCACACATTTCTCTTTATAAAAAAACCTTATTTCCTTTTTCACATAATTCACTAAGCAAATTAATTTTAAGACCATCTACAAGATACACATCTGACATAGAATTTTCAATACTGTTACCAACATTCCCAATTCCTATGATGTTGCGTTTTCCTTTGTCACCAAGTTTGATTGTTCCTCCTGAATGTTCTTTCAATTATGAGAATTAGGAATTCTTGCCACTCATGTATCTGGAGCAACCATTATCCATGATCCACTTATGTTCCTTGCTCTTGGTGACAACATGCAAACACCTATCACTGCCTTACCTAGCTTTTAGACCAAGTTTGAAATTTGGACTCATACTCGGGGTCAACCATGTTAGGTGGTCTAACCCCTTTAGGAACCCAAATCTGTCTAAATTTTCCCATTAGTTGCAGTGGAAAAGTATTCCTCATAATGTGAAGTTCTCTTCTTCTAAAGGGACAAGTCATCATTACATGACCAACCTGATTGAAGTTATGACATTTTGGAGAAGGTCTGCTACTAGCTTTCACAAATTTGGTACTAGTTTTCTTTGAAAAATTTAGATTGTATCCGATGCAGTTTTGTGAACAGATTATAGGCTTCCTCAAGGAATTAAGTTAAGATTGTGTTATGAGCCAGCAAGTTTTGTCTTAATATTTTGTTCCTCTAAATCATCATGTTGATGTCTTAGAGAAAAAATGTTAACTGTGACAACTTCTTTGACCTGAAATTTCAAGGCTTTGAAATTGGTTTTCAAGGATTTGAGATCTCAGTCCGTTTTTACCTGAGAAATTTCAAGTGGAGTTTGTATTTAATTTTTTTATCAGCAGGGGTGATCCGCATATGGTACTGGACTGGCCGTCAAGCTATTTCGACGATGTGATTGTTATATTTTATCCTAAAGTAATCCCATGGGTTTTATGGCGTTAAAATTTGAGCATGGTGCGATTTGTTATGACCGAAGGGCTAGTATGATTATTTACTATGCTGAATTTTTTAATTAATGTTTGAGTTGTAGAATTGAGGGGACTGCTCTACCGAAGTGGAAAATGGTGCGGACTCAGTGGTAGTTATTGCTGTGGAGTCATAGACTCTGTTTATTGCTGATTGTGATATCAGCTGAAGAGTTTTTAGTTTTGCGCAAGTAAGACTATATATGACTCATTACCCACGTTGGTACAATAGTTTCTAAAATGATAACTCGGGTACGTGACCGAATTAAAAATAAAATCTTTGATTCTTATTTTATTTTGGGATATTTTAGGTGGATTAGGTTGTAATATCTTAATTGTCTTAAAATATCAAAAATTCTTGTCATTTTAGTGAGTTTGATGTTTGAGTATTTAGTATCTTGATAGATGAACTAAGAATTGCAAAACTATAATAGTTATGCTCGTCCGGAAATACACAAAAAGTGTTACTATCTGATTTAATTGCCGAACTAATGATAAATTTATTTAGAAAAAAATTAGTACTAATCATTAGTTTAAGTGTTAATTCGATTATTTAATCATGATTAGTAGATAATGACATGTATAATATAGTGTGTTAGCTTTTATATATGTTAATTGCATGCTAACACGTACAGGGACACATTTTAATCTATTGGGCCTTTTCTTTACATATTTGACGCACATGCCAACACGTGTGCAATATGGTGTATTGATATGCATGCGTGAAACATAGGGAGGCACGTGTCGCTATTCGGTGACCTTCTTTGCTTGCTTGACAAGTAGGAGACATGTGTTAGTGTGTGGCTGCTCTTGCGCTGCTTGCATTCCATGTGCTATGATGTGTCACCGCGACGTGGTTGGTCGCCTACTTCTATGAATATGTTCCAGTCGTATAGTTGGCTCTTATTCAAGATTTGAGTTAATGAGTGACAAGCGAGCGAGAGAGTTATTTAAGTTATTTTGAGGTATAATCTTGGAGCTTCTCTTGCAGTGAACAACCTTTCGGGGGGGGGGGCACGTGTCATACTACCATGTTATTCGGTGCTATATAATTATTACGTGATATGTGCTTTTACATGTAATCTACTACAATTATATTGTTTATTTCATTTCATATAACTGTTGCAGTGAACACCCTTTGGGGCGCGAGCTCACTCCCTAAGTGTGTTTGCAGGTTACAGTGGACGGGTCAAATAGCAGAATCGAAGTGATAATTTTATTAAATTTTTTACATGCATGTTATGTGGATGATGTAAAGATTAATTGTAATCTCTTTTTATAAAATAAATATTATTGATCGTGAATCATGTACCAACTGAACTTATTTTATTAATTAAATCGATTAATGTTTGTCACACGAGATTGTATTTATATTTTGCATCACCTTTCGTGATCTACAGATGGTACTGGACCGGCGAACCGTGCCGATGATGTGATTGTTCTATTTTATCCAAAATTAACTCCATTAGTTTTGGGGCTTTACAATTTGGTATCAGAGCATGGTGACGATTTGTTATGACCGACATGCTAGCATAAATTTTGCTATGCTGAAACTAAAAATCAATTTTTAATTGCAGATCTGAGGAAAGTGCACTACGAAAGTGGGAAATTGTGTGGAATTTGTTTATTGCTGATTGTGATATCAGCTAATTATTTTTCGGTTTGCGCAACTAAGACTGTATGTGACTCATTCCCCACGGTTTACGATACTGTCGGAAGTGATAGCTCAGATACACTGACCGATTTACAAATAAATTCTTTGAGTCTTATTTGAATTTGGGGACAAAATACCTTTTAGTGGGCTATATTATAATGTCTCAGTTTTTTAAGATATAGAGCATTCGTGTTTTTTTGAAAGAATCTAATATTTGTATATTATGTATCCTAATAGATGAACTCATAATTGATAAAATATAATAGTTATGGTCGTCCAAATATACATCGAAATTCAAAAGTCTTAATATCTGATTTAATTTCTAAATTAAGGATAAAAGTATTTAAGAAATTTGTACTAATTATTAAATGAAGTATTAATTAGATTAGTTAATCATGATTAGTAAATATTGAGATGTATTATAGAGTGTGTTAGCTTCTATGTATGTTAATTACATGTGTGACACGTGGGGGGACACGTGTCATGCTATTGGGTCTTGTCATTACAAGTTTAACTCACATGGGGACACGTTTTCGCGATCTGGTGATTTGTTTTGCATGCGTGAAAACATAGGGAGGCACGTGTCGCAATTATGTGACTTGCTTTGCATTCTTGATATATAGAGGGAACATGTCAGCGTGTGGCGGCTCTTTCGCTACATGCATGCCATGTGCGAGGATGAGTCATCGCGATGTGATTGGTCGCCTACTTCTATAAATATGTTCCGGTGCTATAGTTATCTATCAATCCAAATCAGAGTTAGTCACTGAAAAGTTATAGAGAGTTACTAGAATTATTATGAGGTATTATACTTGGAGCTTCTGTTATTGTTCCAAATTTGTTGTTAGATGCTATTATTGAGGTAGGGAGTTATGCAGTTTTCAATATTATTACCTCTTACTGCTTTTGAGAATGCTCCGTGTTATATATATGTCGAACCATTTATTGTCATTATTATCTTTTAGCATGTTATTTGGTGCTACATGATTATTATGTAATATTTGCTATTACGTGTAATATAGTATAATTATAATTTTTGTCATTTCAGCTTGCTGTTGCATTGAACAACCTTTGGGGCTCGAGCCCACTCCCTGACAGTGTTGCAAGGTTTGGTGGACGAGTTAAACGGTATAATCGAAGTGATAGTTTTATTAGATTTGTACATGTATGTTATGTGGATCTTGTAACGATTAATTTTAAACTCCTTTTATAAAATAAATATTTTTGATCGTGAATCACGTGCCGAATTAACTTATTTTATTATCAAATTGATTCATATTTTTCACATGAGATTGTATTAATATTTTGCATCAGCGGTGTGGAAGCTGTTGTGATGAAATATTAAACTTCTTAGTTAGTTTTTAATTAGTTATTCAGTTTGATTTTGATTAAGCTATTATACATGTTGGTATTGGTATTTTTTTATCTTATATAACTGTTTCTGCTATGCTACTAATGTCTATCTTTTGCATAAATACAGTTAAAACAAAATAGTTGGTTTTTAACTTTCATCTAGGGGGAGACTGTACGTTTAAAGTTGTTTTCGAAGCTTTGTAACTGGTTTCAAAGCCTTGAAAACTTCACAGCATGAACTAAGGGGAAGTTCTTACTCATATTCATTCTCTAATCTCCTGCACTTGATCATGCTATATTATATGATGAAAGACATACTACTTATGTGTTATAATATGCTTTGATCTTAGCATTTGCCTAAGTTGGTTTGCAGGGATCGTTAGCTAACTCTGCGTTTGCAGGTTTAGCTGAAGTTTCCTTATTTGCAGGATTGCATCATTGGCAATAAAGGCCTGCAGATTGGTGCTACTCTTATGGAAGGTTGTCTGGACTTACCTTAAGCTTGCAGATTGAAGATGGATCAAAAGCAATTGAGAAAATCATACAGCTAGCTGTCGGGAGAAAGCTGTTGAGAGTCAAGTATCTGCAAGAGGATTTTTAGGGATTTTTTTTAAAGCTTCCTATAAAATATGCAATTCAGATTGACATAAGTGTACTTATTCAGATAGATTGACAAGTACAAAGCTTTACACATACATTAATACACTCTTACGGATTGACAAATATCATTGGAGAAGATCATTCATCCATTCAATCCATTCTAGATTCCTGAAGAACACTTCAAGCTTCATTAATGCACTGTCTTCACAGTGTTCTTCATCCAGAGCTTAATTTCTATATAATTCTGTTATATTACTTAATCATCTGTTAGAGTTAAGTTGTTCAAGAGAAAAAACTTGTATTCTTATTGTATCAGTTAGCTAGAGTTGTTACTAGATAGGTTAGGAAGAACCACAGGCTGAAAAAGAGTAAGGCAATTCTCTTGGCCTGAGATCTAGGGCTTAGCTTTTGATAAATAAGAAGTTGTTGAAATCCTTCAGGGATTAGATCCCTCAGGCGGAGAGTATGTCACTTGGGACCGAATCTGTAACAAATTACTTTGTTCATTGTCATGTTTTACTGTTCTTTACTTGTCTTCAAAACTGTTTCAAAACAGGTTTCTGTTCAAAACTTTGAAAAGCTTTTCAAAACTTTGAAAATACCCAGTTTCTTTTAAACAGTTTGTTTTGTTTCCAAAGCCTAGAAACTGATTTCAATGTTTTGAAATACTTCAAGTTCTTCTCATTTTTTTAAAACCACACTTTTAGCAAAAAATTCATTTTCTATTCAACCCCTCCCCCTTATCGAGTATTTGATCCAGTAACTGCATACTTGCATACAATCTTCAATTGGTATAAGAGCTTGTATCACCGTACAGATCTAACAATCTTGTGATCATGAGTAATGTAGGTGATGGTGGTTTCTCATAGGGAAGAGCTGCTAACAGACCTCTTCTGTTTTGTGGAGACAATTTTGTACACTGGAAAGCCTTGATGACAATGTTCACCATTGATCATGACAGGGAGTTGTGGTCCATTATCCAGAATGCACCTCACATATTATGCACAGAAAAGGATGGGATTAGAACTCTCAAACATGAAAACTGTCTCTATACTTTTAAATTAGAACAACTTTCAAACGATTATAGAACCATTAATATATTATAATGTTCTTTAAATGCATATGAATTCAATATGATATCTACCTGCAAGACTACTAAGGAGATCTGGTACAAACTGATAGTCAATTTTGAAGGAACCAGAAAAGTAAAGCAAACTAAGATCAACATATTCCTTAGACATAATGAACTGTTCAAGATGAATGGAGATTAATCCATCATGTACATGTTCAAGAGATTTACTGAAATTTTCCTTGGGGATATCATTCTTCAATGAAGAGAATGTCAAAAATATCATGATAAGTCATCCCAGAGACAAATGGGAACCAAAGACTACTGCCACTGAAGAAGCTCAAGATCCTTCCTCTCTCCAACTAGATGATTTACAGAGAAATATACTCACACATGAGATCTCCATGCGTGAAGCTGATGAAGAACTACCAGAGATTTTTCAAGAATCAGGAACTCAAGGGAAAAGAGAGTGAACAACCTCAAAGCCTTGAGAAAGAAGAAGATGATGAAGAAGATCATTTTTTCTCATTTCCAAAGCCTTGAAAAGGATTATAAAGATGAATAAGAACTTGAGAAACAAAGACTTCAGCAGAGACAAATTCAGATCTTCAAGTTGCAAGGACTACAAAGGTAAGTCCTCTTGCGATGTAATAAAAGCAAGAAATTTCAAAAGAAGGACAATCACAGAAGGAAGGAAGAAGGACACGATAGCTTCATGGAGTGACTCTGATTCTTCAAGTGAATCAGATTCTGAAGAAGATCAAACCAACCTATGTCACATGGCCAAACAAGATGAAAGATCAGAAAAGAACATTGAGGTAATGGTGATTAGTCTAATGTCTAAACCTGCAAATGTACTTAATGAATTTTTGAAAACAATGCTTTTGAATGAAGAAGACTACATAAATGAAATCAAGTCTTTAAAGGAGAAAGTTCATGAGCAAGGAAAAGATAAATTGCAATTAATTTGCCAGAACAAGAATCTTCAAAATTTCTCAGGCAAAGACTGACAGGGATTTCAAAGATTTTGAAACCAATTTCAAAGCCTTGAAAACTCAAGTCAAAGAAGTTGTAACAGAGAACTCTCTTTTGAGTGACAACCTTGTTGCTCTAAGGCATCAGCCTGATTAATTAGAGGAAGAGAAGATTCTTCTAGCTGAGAAAATTAAAGACTCTAAGAATGTTATGAAAAAACTTGCTGGCTCTGAACATAATCCAAACTTTTCAAGAAAGAACAATACCAGAAGAACAGAACCTCACATCATGAGGAATACTCTTCCATTCAATCTTAAGGGAAAGGTGAGATATATTTGGGTTCCTAAAGGGATCAGACCCCCTAGCATGGTTGATCATGAATATGAATTCAAATATCACACTTAGTCTAACAGTTGGGTAAGGCAGTGAGTGGTGTTTTCAGGTTGTCACCAAGAGCAAAGAACAGAAGTGGATTATGGAAAGTGGTTGCTCCAGGGATATGAGTGGCAAGAGTTCATTAATAACTGATTTGAAAGAACAATCAGGAGGGACAATCACACTTGGTGAGAAAGGAAAATGAAAAATCATAGGACTTGGCAATGTTGGTAAAGCTTTTGAAAATTCTATTTCAGATGCTTATCTTTTAGATGGTCTAAAGTTTAATCTTCTTAGTGTATCTCAACTTTGTGATAAAGGTTATAAGGTTATTTTGACAAGGAGAAATGCGACTTGCAAGATGAAAAATCAAGAAATTGCATTCTCAGTGCTCCAAGGTCAAACAATGTTTATTCTTTGAATACTAACAAAGTTGTAGGAGAAAGTCTGAAATGTCTCAAGGCTTTGAAAGAAGATTTAAATCTTTGACACAGAAAGATTGGACACATCAACTTGCATACACAGAACAAAGTAGTCTCTAAATACCTGGTCTGAGGACTGCCATCCATCAAGTTGAAGGATGAAGAGGTATGCAAGGGTTGTGCTCAAGAAAAATTGACAAGCAACTCATTCAAGCCTAAGAAACTTTTACGTACAACTAAACTTATTAAACTGCTTCATATGGATCTGTGTGGTCCTCTGAGAGTTCCAACTCCGAAGGGTAAGAAGTATATGCTGGTTATTGTAGATGATTTCTCTAGATTTACTTGGGTAAATTTTTTAAGAGAAAAGACAGAGGCACTGTCTGGATTTTCAAAACTGTGTAAAGAGATACATACTTTGAAAATCTGGCATATTGCTTCAATATGGAGTAATCATGGCAAATAATTTGATCAACTGGAGTTTTATTTATTCTATGCAATGTATGGTATTTCTCGCAAATTTTCTTCTCCTAGAACTCCTCAACAAAATGGTTTAGTTGAAAGGAAAAATAAGACTCTTGAGGACATGTCTAGGAAAATGCTTTTAGAAAACAAATTTCCTAAGTCTTTTTGGGCAGAGGCTGTTACTACTGAAAATTACATTTTAACAGGTGCCTGATTAGGCCTACTTTAAAGAAAACTCCTTATGAAATTTTCAATGGAAGAAAGTCAAATATTTCATATTTCAAACCTTTTGGATGTACTTGTTTTGTTCACAACAATGGTAAGGATAATCATGGCAAGTTTGATTCCAGGAGTGATGAAGGTATTTTCCTTGGTTATTCTTTGACTAGCAAAGCATGAATTGTTTTCAATAAGATAACCAAACTTGTTGAGGAAATGATACATGTTATATTTTATGAAAGCGATGATAATTCTTTAAGTGAAGGTTTTGCAGACTTAAATTTAAACAAGCATGAGTCAGAGGATGTAGCAGATCCAGAGAATGGTTCTTAGACTAACATGCAGGAAAACAGAAGAGATCTTCAAAGCCTTGAAAGTGGCTCTCAAAGCCTTGAATCATGACCTCAAGGAACACAACGTGGTCAAGTCACTACATTAAGCTCTCAAGGCCTTGAAAAGATTCCTGGAGAACCAAAACCCTGGACAAGGGAAATAAGTTCAATTATCTATCATCCCATCTAGAAGAAAAAATTATTTCCAATCTACACTGGTACACAAAACAAATATTTCAGTCAAAGAACATGTGTGCTTTTAATGATTTTGTGTCTCTTGTAGAACCTAAGAATGTGAAAGAATCACTACAAGAAGCAGATTGGATCATTTCAATGCAAAGTGAGCTGCATGAATTTCTTCGGAACAAAGTCTGGAATCTAGTTCCTCCTCTCAAAGATCAGTCTGTAATTAGAACAAGGTGGGTGTTCAGAAACAAGCTGGATGAAAAATGGTAAGGTTATCTGGAATAAGGCAAGACTTGTAGCTCAAGGCTAAAACCAGGAAGAAGGTATAGATTATGAGGAGAATTTTTCTCCTGAGGCCAGGTTGGAAGCAATAAGAATGTTATTTGCATTTGCATCACATAAGAACATTAAAAAAAATTCGAATGGATGTTAAATGTGCATTTCTAAATGGTTATCTGCAAGAATAAGTACATGATGCTCAACCTCCTGATTTTGAAAGTGATGACTTTCCAAATCATGTTTATAAGCTTGACAAAACTCTTTATGGCCTCAAACAAGCTCCAAGAGATTAGTATGAAACATTGTCATAAAATTTACTTGAAAAAGATTTCAAAAGAGGCTTAGTTAACAAAAATCTTTTCATAAAGACACATGAGAAAGACATTTTAGTAGTACAAGTATATGTTGACGGTATTCTATTTGGTGCTACTAATTATTCTTTTTTTGAGGATTTCTCCAGTCTTATGATCAAGGAATTTTAGATGAGCTTGATGGGAGAGCTAAATTTCTTTCTTGGACTTCATGTACATCAGATGAAGAAACGAATTTTCCTACACCAGAATAAATACACCAAGGATTTGCTGAACAAGTATAATATGTCTCAATCCAAGGTAGCCAAAACTCCCACGAGCTCTACACTAGCCTTAGACAAGGATCAAGATGGTAAAAGTGTGAACCAGAATAAGTTCAGAGGTATGATTGGTTCACTGCTCTATATTACTGCAAGTAGGCCAATTATGTTTAGTGTTTGTA
Organism: Linanthus parryae; assembly: GCA_023055425.1. Classification (NCBI taxonomy): domain Eukaryota; kingdom Viridiplantae; phylum Streptophyta; class Magnoliopsida; order Ericales; family Polemoniaceae; genus Linanthus; species Linanthus parryae. The sequence continues at coordinate 132,525,810 of JALGPY010000002.1, read as the reverse complement.
TGTGTGATAGATTCCAAGCTGATCCTAAAGAGTCTCACTTAGTTGTTGTCAAAAGAATTTTCAGATATCGCAATGGTACCAAAGACCTAGGGCTTCGGTATCCTAAACAGCCTTACTTATCTATGTGTGGCTATTCAGATGCTGGTTTTGCAGGATATAAAGTTGACAGAAAAAGCACTTCAGGTTGCTGCCAATTCCTTGGATCATCTCTGATATGCCAGCATTCTAAAAAGCAAAATTTAGTTGCATTATCAATAGCAGAAGCTGAATACATAACAGAAGGAGCTTGCTACTCACAAGTGCTGTGGATAGATCAACAAATGAGAGCCATGGGTTATGAATTCAGTGTTATCACCATGAAATGTGACAACAATAGTGCTATATCAATGAGAAAGAATCTGGTACAACATTCAAGGACTAAGCACATTGATGTCAGACATCACTTCATTAAAGATCATGTGGAGAAAGGTGATGTGTCTCTATCATTTGTGCCAGCTAACTTTCACTTTTCAGATATCTTCACTAAACCACTGTCGAGAATAGATTCACCGCCATGAGATTATTACTTGGCACGTTGAATAAGGAAGCACTGGTTTAGGGGAGCATCAGGTATGTTATTTGTGTTTCAATGTTTTGAAAAGATTTTTGTACATAATTGCCTGATGGATCACTTATGACGGGTGTTATCTTTGTAGATAATTGCCTGACATTATTTTTTTACCTTTTAAAATTGATCTTTTTCAAATATGTATAACACTATTTCCTTTCTATAGGAGTTTGAATTTCAAACAAACTTTCCTTCCTCAAATATTTGGAAATATTTTGTTTCCTTTTTTCATTCCAACTCTTCCGTAAATATCTTCTCTCTTTTCTCTCTCTCTCTCTCTTCTATCTTTTCTTCATTTCTCTTCTAAACCCGAAACCATATAGATTCCTAGAGATCTTCTCAAATAATCATGATGGCTGGAAGCTCAAAGAAGAATACAGTGAAGAAAAGAAAACTTGGAGAAGAAGAAGTTCAACCTATCAGTGACAGCTCCATTTCTAGAACTGTCATAGCACCAAAGCAGTCCACTCCTCCTCCGAAGAAGAAAAGCAAAAAGGACAAGGATGATCAAACTGCTACTTCCAGCAAGAAGAAGTCTGATTAAATAGCTACTTCTGGGAAACAAAAGGTGTTCAGATTGGTTGTCCAAGAAGGGTGAAGAAGGTAAAGAAAGCTAAAAAATCAGACAAAGGGAAGGAGATACAAAGATCAGAAAAAGTCAAAGGGAAGGTTATTCAGATTTACACTGAGAAGGAAAAATTTGAAAAGAGATCATCTTCTGGGAAGAAATCTCTTTTTGATCATTGGTCCGTCAATCATGCTTCTCATGGATTTTGGTTAGATTGATTTTTCTCTTCTCCAATTACTTACTGTAGTATGATCAATACTAGCATGATGGATAATATGGATTTGGATTGTATTAGGAGATTGAAACAAAGTTCAATTTGAAAAATCCTAAACCCCTCTAAGTGGCATACCCTAGGCTTACCAGACTCTTTTACCTGAATATGAAACAAGTGGATGTTCTGGGTTTAACTGTATCATCTAAGGTAGCTGGATTTGATATGGAGTTAGATCATGCTGAATCTGCTAGAATCTTGGCTTGTCCAAAGAGTTAAAATAAAGAAAACTACCCTAGCAAGAGTGATGGTATAAGGAGGGCTAAGGAAGATTTCTTTTTTTCCTAATGTGGCCACTCCCTCTAAGAAGATAACTCATTATATGTTAACTGTTGAAACCAAAATCATGTTTACTATCCTGATGAGGGGTGTGGTACCAAAAGAGAACTCTAAGAAATTGCTATCGGATAGTGTGTTGTATCTGATGTACTTGGTGATGCATGGATATTAGATTGACCTTCCAAGCATTGTAATGTAACATATGTTGTACTACTTTACCAAGAATAGGAAACATCCTCTACCTTACTCCAACCTCCTCCCACTTTTCTTTCACAATCTGGAAATACCTGTTGATAAGGAAGAAACAATCAATACTAGTTTTGGAGTGATGAATTATAAGTCTTTTCAAAGGATTGGAATTGTGGAAACCACCGAGAGAGAATTGAAATTCTACTCAAAATTATCTGCTGATGAGTTGAAGGCCAATAATTTTTCTAAGCCTAAGTCCTTAACCACTCCATTAGCCCTACCTTCAACCTCTCAGAACCAGTCTCAAGTTCTTCCGAAGCTGGAATTTATTGAAAATGAACTAGATGAGCTAAAGCAGGGACAGTATCAGCGGAGTACGGAGTTTAGGCAGATGAAGTACATGATCGAGAGTGTTTTCAAGAGCATCAAATTAGTACATGTGGACGAAGAGGATACACAAGCTCCAGAAGGTTCAAGGAAGTTAGGATCTACCAAGGACATGTTTGATCATCATAGTACTGGGAATAAGGTTGTTGGGAATAAGGATAATGGGGAAAAGGTTGCTGAGGATAAGGAACCTGGTGAGGAAGATAGTAATTACTCAGGGTTGCTACTTAGAGAAGCTCTACAGCAGAAGAAACAGACAGGAAGGGTTCCATCACTTGTCAACTCAGATGACTTGTTTGAGTACGATGTGGTGGCTGGTGAGCCTGGTGAAGAAGTTGTACAAGAAGAGGATGCACATGAAGAGATGAACAAGAGAATGAGGAAGAGAGGAAGAAGAGGAAAAAGAAAGTAATCAAGAAGATGCTGCAGGGCCTATGACAGATGAGTATCCAAAGCCTTGAATCCAACACTTCTTTCTTCTTTTCAAAGCCTTGAAAATCCTCTCTCTTCTTTCAAAACTTCTATTTCTTTTAAATTTTTAAGTTTTCCAAACAATTTGATCCGACATTTTCTCATTTCTTTGTGAAAGTTAAAAAGGGGGAGAAATTTAGAGATATTCTGTGGTTGTGGGGAGATATTGGTTTTGGATTTGTGGAAGTTGTTGTGATGAACTGTTAATCTGCTTAGTTAGTTTTGAATTGGTTATTTAATTTATTTTGATTCAGCTATTATAATTTTTGGTATTGCTATATATTTTTGATCTTATATAACTTTTTCTGCTATGCTAATAATGTCTATCTTTTGAAGAAACACAGTTCAAACAAAATCGTTGGTTTTGTCTTTCATCAAGGGGGATATTGTAGGTTCAAAGTTATTTAGAAAGCTTTGAAACTGGTTTAAAAGCCTTGAAAACTTCACAGCATGAACTAAGGGGGAGTTCTTGCTCCTATTCTGATAATAAATCCTTCTGAATTAAGGATGTGTATAAACTCAACGGGATTTATACTTCGAAGATGATGAAATACAGGTTAAGTTTGAGAGACATGTTCCAAGATTTGAAGTTTACAGTGTCTATATACTTGCTATTCTGGCTATCATATTTTTTTTGTAGGACTTACATGACCTCTTAAATATGTCCTAAATGAAAAAAAATTGCATATAATATTAATCAGCATGGTCCGTTTGATATTTATAAAGTCATCGATGTGGTTGATTGGATATTGGTCTTTGTAGTTTATCTCTTAATCTTGTAATAATACCAATGGTTCACCAGTGTTTGAAGGTGGGTGACCATATACCCCATTTTTCATGCACTCACAGATAAAAAACCTAATAAGGATACACTATTTTCACAATGACTTGACTCAGTGAACCCGCGGGTCAACACGCAGGTCTATGAGTTTGACAGGTTTGCACGAGTTTGTTGCGGGTTTGTCAGCTGCCGGGTTTTCGAGCGGGTCAACCTGATTAACAATGTAGGCTCGTAAACTAGTTTAACCCGCAGTTCAACCCGCGGTTTTGACGAACTTATTCTCTCAAGTGGCTGCTGCAAGGTTGTTGTAAATTGAGTTTGAATTTCAAGATCAAACAGGGAGATGATTGACAGAGAAAATACATAGGAGATCGAAAAACAACTCCTTAACCATTCAAACAGATTGAGAGCTCAACATTGGAGAAGATCATTCATCTCAATCATTCCAGATTATTTGAAGAGAACTTCAAGCTTTAAGCTTATTCAATTTTTCTGTATTCTTCATACTGTTGGGTTTTGACGTAGGTAACGCAGCGGAATAACAAAATTAATCCTACTCAAAGCCCACCAAGGATCACAGGAAGAGATATCATAACATGATTAGGGTCATAGATTTAGTGTACCTTTTGATTTGTGAGATCACACGAAGAATGATGTCCTCGTCTCTACGGTTGATCCACGTCTAGAGGTGAGATCTAGATTCTTCCTTCAAACAAGTGCTAGCTTGAACCCGGAGGAAGAGGGAAGAAGATAAAAGCAACAAAACCACAAAAGGGGCTCGGGCCACCTTTTGCCGTCGGGTAGAGGGGGCGTACGGGGCTAGGTTTCGGCCTAGCTCTTGTCTTGCTCTCTCTTTTGCTCTCTCCCACTCCTTATGTTATGTCTAATAACAAACTTGTGGGAAGGAAGCTAGAGCCTCTTATATATATACTCCAACAACTCCTTGTTGTTTCCATATTAGAGTTTTCTTGTTCTAGTAGGACTAGAACTATTCCCTTCCTTGCAAATTAGTCCTACTAAGTTTGCAAGGTGTTGCAAAATGATCCTTCTATTAATTAATCTATATTAATTAATCCCAAATCTAGCTCTACTCTATTTGACGTGTGACCCCATAGGTTTCTATATAGTTGGTAGTAACTATTACTAACATGGAGTGGTGTCTAGCAACACATCCATGCCAACCAACCCATAGAAATAGTCAGTGATCCCGACAAACCTTTGTGCCCAATATGTCATATTGCATTATCCCTTTGTCTCCATATCCGGATTGGACACGAGACATAAATATTCACACTCGTATATCCAATCCATAGTTCCTCGATCCTGGGAATATGCTTATGCTTGCAGATAACATTAATATCTCTATATTAATTTATCTGAGTCTTGCCAGACATTCAATAAGCCTCATCCCTCGAGTGGCCGTGGATATTTACCCCCATTATGTGGGAGGGACAAATCCTATCTACATCACTACGATCTCTAAGCTTGCTTCCTATCACGCCCGATGGCCACCTTTATGATTACCCAGTTACGGTGTAACGTTTGATAAAATCAAAGCGCAATATTTCACAACTAGAGTATCTAGTGACTTCAAGTCCAAGGATTGCAATAATATTAGCACTACGAAAAGCGATTGTGACTTCACATAATCTAATGTATCCTTTTCGTCGTGGGTCAATCCAGTATGCCATTACTCCCAATGCATACCCAAGTGTTAGACTTGATATCTCCATATCAATCTATCCACACACTAGTCTATATTTGATTGTCCTATTAATCAATATAATGGACTAGGGATATTTAAGATAAATAACACATTTTATCTAAGGACTTCATTATATTAAATATCGCCATAAATAATAAATGAATATTCTAGCCAAAACATTGTTCATACTAAATCTACGATTGCCTCTAGGGCATCTATTCCAATAGTCTCCCACTTGAACTAGAGCCAATCTGACGCATCTCGTATGCCTATAGATCTGGCGTTCCCTTCATGCTTTCGCTGCGCAAGAGGTTTCGTGAGCGGATCTGACACGTTGTCATCCGTCGGAATCTTGCACATCTTCACATCTCCTCAATCGATCATATCACGAATAAGATGGAATCTCCTAAGTACATGCTTTGACTTTTGGTGCGATCTTGGTTCCTTCGCCTGTGCGATTGCCCCAGAGTTGTCACAGTACAACTCTATGGGATCCACTATGCTAGGGACCACACCGAGCTCAGCGATAAACTTCTTTATCCATACTGCCTCTTTTGCCGCTTCCGCAGCAGCAATGTACTCAGCTTCTGTTGTAGAATCAGCAACTGTGCGTTGCTTGGAACTCTTCCAGCTTATAGCTCCTCCATTCAAGCAAAACACGTATCCAGACTGCGATCTGTAATCATCCTTGTCGGTTTGGAAGCTTGCGTCAGTGTAACCCTTTACACTTAGCTCCTCCATACCTCCAAATATCAAGAATACATCCTTAGTTCTTCTCAAGTAATTTAGGATGTTCTTGACAGCAATCCAGTGACTCTCACCCGGATTGGACTGATTTCTGCTCACCATACTCAACGCGTATGATACGTCTGGTCTAGTACATAGCATGGCGTACATGATGGATCCTATGGCCGAAGCATAGGGTATCCTGCTCATGCGGTCCTTCTCCATCTCATTGGAAGGACAGTCATTCTTGGAAAGAGTGACTCCATGTGACATGGGCAAGAATCTCTTCTTGGAATCTTGCATGTTTAACCTCTTCAACACCTTGTCAATATATGTACTCTGACTTAGGCCAAGCAACCTTTTAGATCTATCTCTATATATCTTTATACCCAGTATATAGGCTGCGTCTCCTAAGTCTTTCATCGCAAAGCACTTTCCTAGCCAATCTTTAACAGATTGCAGAGTAGGAATATCATTGCCAATGATTAGTATGTCATCTACATACAAGACCAGAAATACTATAGAGCTCCCACTAACCTTCTTGTAAACACAAGGCTCATCTTCGTTCTTGATGAAGCCAAACTCTTTGACCGCGTCATCAAAACGTCGATTCCAGCTCCTAGAAGCTTGCTTTAATCCATTAATGGACCTTTGCAGCTTACAGACTTTATTGGCATTCTCTGGATCCTCAAAACCCTCTGGTTGTGTCATGTACACATCCTCAAGGAGGTTCCCATAAAGGAACGTTGTTTTGACATCCATTTGCCAAATTTCATAGTCGTAGTATGCTGCAATAGCAAGTAAGATTCGAATGGATTTAGTCATGGCGACTGGTGAAAAGGTCTCATCATAGTCAATACCATGAATTTGTCTATAACCTTTGGCCACCAATCGGCCCTTATAGGCAACTACTTTGCCATCCATGTCGATCTTCTTCTTGAAGACCCACTTGCACCCTACGGGTCGAGCCCCTTCGGGTGGTTCCACCAAAGTCCATACTTTGTTGGTGTACATGGAATCCATTTCGGATCTCATGGCTTCTAGCCACTTCTTAGAGTCTGGGCCACTCATGGCTTCTCCATAGGTTGCAGGCTCATCTTCCATGAGTGGTACGTCATCGGGCTCAGTCACGAGAAGTCCATACCTCTCTGGCCCATGACGCACTCTTCCTGATCTACGAAGTTCCTGTGTTACCTGAACAGGTTCTTCCACAACTCCTTGTGGTTCCTGTTCATGTTCCATTATCGGTTCAGTGGTTTGTGGTTCATGAATTTCTTCAAGTTCTACAACCCTCCCACTTGCTTCTTTAGAGACTAATTCTCTTTCTAAAAACACGCCGGTCCGAGCAACGAACACTTTGTTCTCAGTAGGGTTATAGAAGTAATATCCTTTAGTCTCTTTAGGATATCCCACAAACTTACACTTATCCGTTTAGGCCCGAGCTTGTCTGTTTGTAAACGCTTTACGTAGACGTCGCAGCCCCAAATTTTCATAAACGACACTATGGGACGCTTCCCAGTCCATATCTCATATGGCGTCTTCATGACTGATTTGGATGGAACACGGTTAATGGTAAAAGCTGCCGTCATTAGAGCATGTCCCCAAAAGGATATCGGAAGATCTGTTTGAGACATCATAGATCGCACCATATCTAATAGAGTGCGATTCCTCCTCTCAGATACAACATTCCATTGTGGTGTTCCGGGTGGAGTGAGCTGGGATACTATCCCACACTCTCTAAGATACTCATCAAACTCTTGGCTTAAGTATTCTCCTCCACGATCCAATCGTAGAGCTTTAATATTCTTGCCAAGTTGCTTCTCTACTTCATTCTTGAATTCCTTGAACAATTCAAAGGATTATGATTTGGCCTTCATAAGGTATACAAATCCATATCTACTGAAATCATCAGTAAATGTGATGAAGTAGGTATAACCACCTCTGGCAGGCGTGGGGAATGGTCCGCATACATCAGTATGTATGAGTGCCAATAACTCACTAGTCCGCTCGCCTTTCTTATTGAAAGGGGACTTTGTCATTTTTCCTAATAAACAAGATTCACATGTCTCATATGATTCCAAATCAAATGAGTCTAGAAGTCCATCCTTATGGAGTCTAGATATGCGTTTCTCATTTATATGGCCTAAACGACAGTGCCATAGATATGTAGGATTTAAATCATTAGTTTTAATCCTTTTAGTATTTATGTTATAGATTGGATTATTTAGATCAAGGATATACAATCCATTAGACAAATGCGCACTACAATAGTGCATACTATCAAAATAAATGGAGCAACACTTGTCCTTTATTGAAATAGAAAAACCTATCTCGTCCAAACAAGAAACGGAAATAATGTTTCTGCTCATAGCAGGCACATAAAAGCAATTGTCTAATTCTAAAATAAGTCCAGAAGGCAAAGATAGCTCATAAACGCCTACAGCTAATGCAGCAACCTTTGCTCCATTCGCGACGCGCAAGTCTATCTCCCCTTTTCGCAAACTTCTACTTCTTTTCAAATCCTGCACATTACGACAAATGTGAGAACCACATCCGGTATCCAATACCCAGGATGATGAAATAGAGAGATTGACGTCTATAACATAAATACCTGGTGGTGGTGGAATCACTATTCCAAGCTTTTTATCCTGCAGATATTTAGGGAAGTTCCTCCTCCAGTGACCCGGCTGGCTGCAGTAGTGACATTCACCTTTAGCCACGCCTCCACTAGGCTTTAGGGTTTCCTTGGATTTCGCAACTTTCTTGCGTTTTCCTTCTGAAGTAGATGCAACTGACTTGCCCTTCTTCTTGTGTACCATCATTATGGCTTTTACCTTGCCTTTATTGATGCTTTGCTCAGCTGTCTTTAGCATGTTCAATAGGTCTGGTAAAGACTTGTTGATCTCATTCATATTATAGTTCATAATGAACTGATTATAACTGTCAAGCAACGATTGCAAGACGAGATCAGTCGCCAAGTCCTGCCCGAGTGGGAACCCCAGTCTCTCAAGGTTCTCTATGTACCCGATCATTCGGAGTATATGAGGGCCTACTGGATTCCCCTGTGCAAGACTGCTTTTGAACAATGCTTTAGACACTTCATAGCGCTCATGCCTTGCCTGTTCCTGAAACAATTGTTTCAAGTGTCTGATCATATCATAGGCTTCCATGTTCTCGTGTTGCTTCTGAATCTCACCAGTCATGGTGCAAAGCATGAGGCAAGTCACGTCATTTGAATCATCAATATGTTTCTGACGTGCCCTTACTTCCGCTAGTAGAGACTCATCTTGTGGTGGGTCTGGAATTTGGGTGTCCAAGACGTACAGCTTCTTTTCTTGCTTGAGGACAATCCTCAAGTTTCTGTACCAGTCAAGGAAATTTGTTCCAGACAATTTATCCTTCTCAAGGACAGATCGTAGGGGTGAACTCGATGCGTTGTTGTTTGCCATTTGGAATTCTACAAAACGAGAAATATGCAATTTAGTATTTTGAACAATTTGACTATATTTAACAATGGCTAGATCATTAAATATAGCTCCCACTATTTTCTTCAAATTAATAGCCCTCACTATTAAAGCGGAAAATATCTTTATACTTCCTAGTGGGTCCAAGATCCCTTTTCACTTCTTCTTGAGCTTGCTTTGGCAAGTCACCCAAGAATTGGTTATTTAGGTAGGAACCATTCCAATTGCATCCCATGCAACTCTTGGTCCAATTAGGTGAATAAATTCCTTTTATTCTTTATCCAACGGATAACTCCTAATTGTCATGCCTCTAAGCTCATCAATCTAATTGACTCTTGCCTAGTTGCGTCCAACCTATTGCTTTCAACATACACGCATTACTAGCTTGCGTCGTCCGCAACACATCATGAAAAATTAAAATCGCCTTGCTTTGGCAAGCCCGAATTTTAATAGGCCATGATCATGAAGGGTGTTTTGGCAAGAGAAGGCAAAACGCAATATTTATTTGAGGGATTTCTTTTAAGTTGTTTGGTTGATCTTATCAACATGGTCTACTTATTTGGATTGGGCCATCCACAATAAAAGACCAACCTTGTTTATTATTATCTTGTTATCGTTTTGCTAGTAGCGTCATACACACAAAATAAATAACAAGGCATTAATAATAAACATCCACAAAACAAAAAAAACGTGGCATGGATATGGCCCCTAGACTAATGATATTATCAAGCCAATGATAATATCTAATTGCCCTAAAGTGCCGAGCTCATCTCCATGTGCTCCACCATAGCTGCGCGCCTAGGGATGTCTTTTGGCTCCTTTGGTTCTCCGGTCTTTTTCTCCACGTTCCTGGCTATCATCTAAATATTTCTAATTCTAGCCTAACATCTAGAATAAATAAATAAAAAAAGCCTCACATGTCGAGGAGAAAAAGAACGACTCGCAGGCCGTAAAACTTAATTAATTATTACATTAATTTGATCAGCTCGCAGGCCGTAAACCAAACCACAAAACAATAAAGATCCACAATCCTAGGCCATATCCATCCACCATGAAATAAAGCACATAATACAGTTAAAAAACCAATTTTAACGCGCTTGTTCAATTTTAATAAAATTGGGTAACTAGGGTTTTACAACGGTCCAAAGGGCCCAAGCCAACAAGTGGCCCGAACCCTAGGACCGCCGCACGCCTAGAGGCCCGCGGCCTTGCTTGGCGCGCAAGGGAGGGGGCGGGCGGCTAGGGTTTCGGCCCTAGTCTCCTTCCCTCTTCCTTTTTGCCCAAGCAAGGTTGTTTCCTTATGGATTTTTGTCCATAACTTTGTTTCCATAATTGAAAACCCCTTTTCAATCATGTGCCCATGAACCCTAATTTTTTTTGAACCCAATTATTCACATCCTATGTGATTAAACTCACCAATTCTAACATCCAATGTTAAATTGGGTCTTGTTTAATTGAATCAAATTCAATCTTGCATCTACTATGCCACTTTTCAGTTTTCGCGTAATAAACAATAATACGGTGTATGAACTGAAATCGTAAACACATAAGATCATGTTATGTTCTACGACCTGTGGCTCTGATACCACTGTTGGGTTTTGACGTAGGTAACGCAGCGAAATAAAAAAATTAATCCTACTCAAAGCCCACCAAGGATCACAGGAAGAGATATCATAACATGATTAGGGTCATAGAAGATGTGTACCTTTTGATTTGTGAGATCACACGAAGAATGATGTCCTCGTCTCTACGGTTGATCCACGTCTAGAGGTGAGATCTAGATTCTTCCTTCAAACAAGTGCTAGCTTGAACCCGGAGGAAGAGGGAAGAAGATCAAAGCAACAAAACCACAAAAGGGGCTCGGGCCACCTTTTGCCGTCGGGTAGAGGGGGCGGACGGGGCTAGGTTTCGGCCTAGCTCTTGTCTTGCTCTCTCTTTTGCTCTCTCCCACTCCTTATGTTATGTATAATAACAAACTTGTGGGAAGGAAGCTAGAGCCTCTTATATATATACTCCAACAACTCCTTGTTGTTTCCATATTAGAGTTTTCTTGTTCTAGTAGGACTAGAACTATTCCCTTCCTTGCAAATTAGTCCTACTAAGTTTGCAAGGTGTTGCACAATTATCCTTATATTAATTAATCTATATTAATTAATCCCAAATCTAGCTCTACTCTATTTGAAGTGTGACCCCATAGGTTTCTATATATTTGGTAGTAACTATTACTAACATGGAGTGGTGTCTAGCAACACATCCATGCCAACCAACCCATAGAAATAGTCAGTGATCCCGACAAACCTTTGTGCCCAATATGTCATATTGCATTATCCATTTGTCTCCATATCCGGATTGGACACGAGACATAAATAGTCACACTCGTATATCCAATCCATAGTTCCTCGATCCTGGGAATATGCTTATGCTTGCAGATAACATTAATATCTCTATATTAATTTATCTGAGTCTGGCCAGACATTCAATAAGCCTCATCCCTCGAGTGGCCGTGGATATTTACCCCCATTATGTGGGAGGGACAAATCCTATCTACATCACTAAGATCTCTAAGCTTGCTTCCTATCACGCCCGATGGCCACCTTTATTATTACCCAGTTACGGTGTAACGTTTGGTAACATCAAAGCGCAATATTTCACAACTAGAGTATCTAGTGACTTCAAGTCCAAGGATTGCAATAATATTAGCACTACGAAAAGCGATTGTGACTTCACATAATCTAATGTATCCTTTTCGTCGTGGGTCAATCCAGTATGCCATTACTCCCAATGCATACCCATGTGTTAGACTTGATATCTCCATATCAATCTATCCACACACTAGTCTATATTTTATTGTCCTATTAATCAATATAATGGACTTGGGATATTTAAGAAAAATAACACATTTTATCTAATGACTTCATTATATTAAATATCGCCATAAATAATAAATAAATATTCTAGCCAAAACATTGTTCATACTAAATCTACGATTGCCACTAGGGAATCTATTCAAACACATACTTGTTCTTAAATTTGTATATTCATTAGAATTCCTAAACCTCATTATCTGGTAGAATTTAGTTGTTCAAGTGAAAAAAAGAGGTTATTATTATTTCATTAGATTGTATCTGAAACTAGATTGGTTTGGAACCACAAGCAGTATAGTGTAAGGAAGTTCACTTAGGCTTGAGATCTAGGGAAAAGTCTGTAATTAATAAGAAGGTGTTTAAATCCTAGAGGGATAGTATCCCTCAGGCGGAGAGTAGGCCCATTGGTGGCTGAAATTCATAAAAAATCACTGTGTTCTTTACTTTACATTGTCGCATTTCCTTCTGCGTACATAACTGTTCAACACAGAGCAGCTCTAAAGCTTTAGAGGATTTCCTAGTTCAAAGCTTTGAAGCTTTAAACAGTTTCAAACAGTTCAATCAAATTATATATTTTTCCAAAGCTTTGAATATATCTAATCTCTCTGTTAAGTTAAAATCCTATTTTTAGCAAAAGATTGCATACTCTATTCAACCCCCCTCCTAGAGTATCTTGATCCTGTTTTATACTTGCATTAAACACTTTACATTGGTATCAGATCTTGGGTCACTATAAATATCTAACCATATTATGATAATGTAATGTAGGTGATGGTGGATTCTCACAAGTAAGGGCAGCCAACAGACCTCCACTGTTCTGTGGTGACAACTTTGTTCATTGGAAAGCATTTATGAAAATGTACATCATAGATCAAGACATGGAGCTATGGTCAATCACTCAAAATGGTCCCTATATATTTCATCATCATGAACCTGTTCTTCTTCATGTTAAGCCATATCAACATCCTCAATGATTGAGCTTATGGTCTTGATCACACTGTTAAACAGTAAGGTTAACCCTTCTAATGCCTTCCTTCCATGTTTCAGTTTCTTCTTTACAAAAGACCTTTTCTTAGACAATGAATAAATTTTCTTCTGCTTCTTTCTTTCAGATTCCATGCTAGATTCTGACTCAGCTTCTTGTAGTTCTTACTTCTTTCTGTCCTTCCTTGAAATTGAATTGATTCCATATGAACTTGAAGTTGCATCTGAATCCGAGTCTTGAATGTAGGTCTTCTCTTTTCCTTTTACCTTGTATGTTATGTCAGCCTTCTTCTTTACCTTTTTAGGGATACCAATCTGAATCCCTTTCTGTTTTTCTTGAGCAGAATCCACTGTCTTCTTCTTTCTGGACAATGGTGTCTGATCTTTCTTTGCCTTCTTCTTTGGAGGAGGAGGTGCCATGTCTTCTGCTGTTGCAGTCTTTGAACTGGAATCCCCACTGATGATTTGAACCTCTTCCACAATGGCCTTTCTTTTCTTCTCTGTGCCAGCATTTGAACCACCAGCCGTCTTAATTCAGTCAAAGGCTCGTCAAGTGCTCATTAGGATTTGGGGAGAAGAAGAGAGAAGTTGGATATATATTAAGGAGAGAAAGAAATAAGAAGATAAATAAAAGAGAGTTTCAGTTTGAAAAGGAAACTAAATATTCTCCCTAATCTTTTGAAGATATGCTGAATAAAAAAGACTGAAATTTTGTGTGTGCCGTTGGAAATAAATGATATAATACTATATTGGCTGAAAAGGGGTATTTGAAAAAATGAGGGGAAACATTGAGAAATTATCTACAAAGATAACACACAACATTGAAGGATCCAAATTATTGACTAACTAGCATACAGTCTTATTTCCAAGGCTTTGGAATTGGTTTCAAGGCCTTGAAAATCTATATGATTAATAGCACACATACTCAAAGCTTTGAAAAGATTTTCAAGGCTTTGAAAATCAGTTCAAACCTTTGAAACACATAATACTTACCTAATTCTCCCCATAAACCAATGCTTCTTTATTTAGCATGCCCATTCTAATCTTAAGGCCAAGAATCTTTCATCTAGAAGTGGTTTAGTGAAGATATCTGCAAATTTCAAGTTAGTAGGAAAAAATTCAAGAACAATATCACCTTTGTCGGCATGATATCTGATGAAATGATGTCCAACATCAATCTATTTTGTTCTTGAATACTGAACTGGATTCTTTGTAAGTGATATTGCACTCGTGCTGTCACACTTGATAGGTATATCTTCGAAGTCAAATCCAAGGTCTCTCCTTTGTTGTGCTATCCAAAACACTTGTGAACAGCAAGCTCCAGCTGCTATGTATTCAACTTCTGCTGTTGATAGTGCCACTGAGTTTTGCTTCTTTGAATGCCAGATGATTAAAGATGATCCAAGAAATTGATAGCATTCTGTTGTACTCTTTCTATCAACTTTATATCCTGCAAAATCATCATCTGAATAGCCACACAAAGAGAAGTTAGATTGTTTAGGATACCAAAGCCCTAAGTCTTTGGTCCATTGAGATATCCAAATATTATCTTAACTGCAGTCAAGTGTGATTCTTTAGGATCGGCTTAAAATCTAGCACACATGCACACACTGAAAATGGTATCTGGTCAACTAGCTTTGAAGTAGAGTAATGATCCAATCACACCTCTATACTCTTTCACATTCACACTCTTACCAGATTCATCTTTATCTAGAGATAGTGTAGAACTCATGGGGATCTTAATCTCTTTAGACTGAGACATACTATACCTGCTTAGCAAGTCCATTTTGTACTTGCTTTCATGTAGGAATATGCCTTTCTTCATCTGATAAATTTGAAGTCCAGGAAAGAAGTTCAATTCTCCCATCAAGCTCATTTCAAATTCCCTACTCATAAGACTTGAGAATTCCTTGCAAAGAAGATCATTAATAGCTCCAGACAGAATATGTTCACCATAAATTTGAACTACAAGAATTTATTTCTCATGAGTCTTTATGACAAGATTCTTATCTACTATTCCTCTTTTGAAATCATTTTCATGTAGAAATTTTGACAATCTTTCACACCAAGCTCTTGGAGCTTGGTTCAAATCTTAAAGAGCCTTGCCAAATTTGTAAACATGATCTGGAAATTTGTCATTTTCAAAACCTGGAAGTTAAGCAACATAAAATTCTTCTTGCAAATAGCCATTTAAAAATGCACACTTCACATCTATTTGAAAAAGTTTCATGTTCTTGTAAGATGCAAATGCAAGTAGAATTCTAATTGCTTCTAATCTGGAAACCGGAGAAAATGTTTCTTCATAGTCAATATCTTATTCTTGATTGTAGCCTTGAAGTACCAATCTAGATTTGTTCCTGATTACCTTTCCATTCTCATGTAACTTGTTTCTGAATATCCATATGGTGCAAATGACAGACTGATTTCTTGGAGGAGGAACTAGATTCCAAACCTTATTCCTTTCAAACTCATTGAGTTCACTTTGCATAGATATAATCCAGTCTGCTTCTTGTAATGCTTCCTTAACATTTTTAGGTTCTACAAGAGATATAAAAGCATTAAAAGCACAAAGATTCTTCAACTGTGATCTGGTTTGTGTACCATTGGTTGGATCAGAAATAATAATATCTGCAGGATGAGATGAGAGATATTTAAATCTATTTCTTGGTGTCCAAGTTTTAGGTTATCCAATTTGTTTTTTCAAGTCTTTCAGAACTTGAAGTAGTAGCTTGTTCTGATGTCTTCTATGGAGATTCTGTTTAAAGGATTTGAACCTTAGTTTCAAGGCCTTGAAAATGCCTGCTTTGTTCCAGTGACATTTCCTTGGATCGTTTTGAGGATTCTTCTTCAATATCTGAATCATGCTTGTTCAGGTTGAGATCTGCAAAACCATCACTCAAAGAACCATCATAGCTTGCATCAAATATGACATGAATGATTTCTTCAACAAATTTGGTTCTCTTATTATAAACTCTATAGGCTTTGATTGTCTATGAATAACCAAGAAAAGTACATTCATCACTTCTTGCATCAAACTTACCAAGATTTTCCTTACCATTATTGTGGACAAAACAAGTACAGCCAAAAGCTTTGAAGTAAGAAATGTTTGGCTTTCTTCCTTTGAACAGCTCATAGGGGGTCATCTTCAGGATAGGTCTGATCAAGCACCCGTTAAGAATATAGTTTGCTGTATTCACAACTTCTGCCCAATAAAACTTTGGCAATTTTTTTTCCAGAAGCATTATTCTTGACATGTCTTCAAGAGTCCTGTTCTTTCTTTCAACAACTCCATTCTGCTGAGGAGTTCTAGGAGCAGAAAAGTTGTGAGAGATACCATGCATAGAACAGAATACATCAAACTCAAATTGATCAAACTCTCTACCGTGATCACTTCTGATTGAAGCAAGAGGTAGGTTTTTCAATGTTTGAAGTTATGTACAAAGCTTTGAAAATTCAGTGAGAGCTTCAGATTTTTCTCTAAGAAACATAGCCCAAGTATATCTAGAAAATTTATCTACAATAACAAGCATGTACTTCTTACCCTTTGGGGTTGGATTTCTCATAGGACCACAGAGATCCATATGCAATAATTCAATGGGTCTAGTAGTACTTACAAAGTTCTTTAGTTTGAATGAGCTTCTAGTTTGCCTGCCTTGTGCACATGCCTTGCAAACTTCTTCATCTTTGAACTTGATAGAGGGTAGACCTCTCACTAAGTTCTTGGAAACCATCTTGTTCAGGGTATGCAAGCTAATGTGTCCCAACTTTCTGTGCCAAAGATTTGAATCTTCTCTCACGGCCTTGGGACACTTCAAGTTTTCTCCTGAAATTTTGTTAGTTTTAAAAGTATAAACATTGTTTGATCTAGAGGAAGTGAGGATGAAATTGCCTGATTTCTCATCTTGCACCACACATTTCTCTTTGTCAAAGATAACCTTGTTGCCATTATCACAAAGCCGAGAAACACTAAGCAAATTGAATTTCAAACCATCAACTGGATATACATCAGAAATGGAATTTTTAGAGTCTGTACCAACTTTACCAATACCAAGAATGCTGCATGTGCCTTTATCACCAAGTGTGATTTATCCTTCGGATTGCTCTTTCAGTTCTGAGAATAGATATCTCTTTCTACTCATGTGTCTTAAGCAACCACTGTCCATAAAACATTTATGTTATTTGATCTTGGTGACAACCTGCAAACACCATTCACTGCCTTACCAAGCTGTTAGACCAAGTGTTGAATTTAGATTCATATTCAGGGTCAACAATGTTAGGTGGTCTAACCCCTTTAGGAATCGAAATCTGTCTAACTTGTCCTTTGAGTTGGAGTGGAAAAGTATTCCTCATTATGTGAGGGTCTCTTCTTCTAAAAGGACAAGTCATTTTAACATGACCAATCTTATTGCAGTAATGGCACTTAGGAGGTGTTCATCTTGCAACTTTTATAAATCTGGTATTGTTCTTTTTGGGAAAATTTGTATTGTATCCAATACCAGTATTGGATTGTATCCAATACTCATGTGTCTTTAAGCTACCTCCAAGAATCAAGTTCAAGTTGTGTTCTGAGCCTGCAAGTCTTGTTTTGACTGATTTAGATTCTTGAAGTTTCTCAGTTAGAATAGTCTTTTGTTTATCCAAATCATCAACTTGATATTTTAGATTAACAATGTTGTCACTTAATAGAGAGTTTTCAGTGACTATTTCCTTAACTTGTGTCTTCAAAGCATTGAAAATGGTTTTCAAGGCCTTGAAATCACTGTCTGTTTTCTTCTGAGAGATTTCAAGATTCTGATTCAGACAAACAAGATGCAAGTTTTCTTTTGCTTGCTCATGAACTTTTTCTTCCAAAACTCTAATTTCTTTCAGATAGTCCTCTTCATTTAAAATCATTTTTCTAAGATAATCAGAGAGGGATTCTGTTGGTTTTGAAATCAAGCAGTTTACCATTACTTCAATGTTCTTTTCAGAACTTTCGTCATGCTTGGCCATAAATCATAGGTTGGCATGTTCTTCTTCAGATTCAGAGTCACTTGAGGTTTCTGAATCACTGCAGGATGCTATCATAGCTATCTTTCTTCTATCATGGTCTTTCTTCTGAAAGTTCTTGATCTTTTTGTGTGGACAATCCCTGATCAAGTGTCCTGCATCACCACACTCAAAGAAATTCGTGAATTTATGATTATTACCATGTGAAGAAGATTTACCTTTGTAATCTTTGCTACTGGAGGATCTGTGTTTGTCTCTGCTGAAGTCCTTGTTACCAAAGTTCTTCTTCATTTTAAGAATTCTGGTCAAGACTTTGCAAATCAAAGAAAATGGATCTTCATCACCATCTTCAGTTTCAAGGCTTTGAAATGGTTCATTCTCCTTTGCCTTGAGATCTAGGTTCTTGACACCTTATGGTATTTTTCCATAAACTTCATTCATGGATATTTCATGTCTAAGGGGCTTTCCTTGTAGGTCATCAAGTTGAAGCAATGAGAGATCTTGAGCTTCCTCAATAGCAGTAGTCTTTGGTTCCCATTTTGCCGTTGGAAGACTTCTCCGAATCTTTCTACCCTTTTCTTCATTGGAGATTTTTTTTCCCCAATGAATCAAGATTGTTAACAATGTCAGTGAATCTTTTGAACATGTCTCTGATTGACTCATCTCCATTCATATTGAATAGCTCATATTTCCTGAGATATATGTTGATCTTGGTTTGCTTGAATTGGTTGGTTCATTCAAAGGTCACCACAAGCTTATCCCATATCTCCTTAGCAGTCTTGCAACCTGAGATGCTGTTAAACTCATCTGCACTCAATAAGAGATTCATAGATTTATAATTTTTGGAAAATTGTTCTAACTCAGAATAGGAGAGAGTGTCTTCAGATTTGGGAGTTCTAATACCATCTTTCTCTGTGTAGAAAGTTTGAGGAACATTCTGAATGATAGTCCAGAGTTCCATATCTTGATCAATGATGAACATTTTCATCAACGCTTTCAGTGGACAAAAGTGTCTCCACATAAGAGAGGAGGTTTGTTAGCATCTCTTCCCTGAGAGAAACCACCATCACCTACAATACTCATAATCACAAGATGATTAAATCTATGCAGTGATACAAGCTCTAATACCAATTAAAGGGGTGTACAATAGGTAGAAATGCAGGATCAATACTATAGAGGGGGTGGGGGGGGGGGTTGAATAGAGTATGCAAACTTTTTCTGAACTTGCAAGAATATTGGTTTTAAAATATTTGTAAGGTGATTCAAGGCTTTGAAATGAGTTTCAAGTCCTTGGAATGAAAACAGTTAGAGTATAAAAAGAATAAGTCTATTTCAAGGCCTTGAAATGAAACTGTTTTGAATACTGCAAAAGTTCTAAGTATGGAACGGAAAAGTAAATGCAAGAGACACAAGATATATAGAGTTCAGTCCACTTGGACCTACGTCTCTACCTCAGGGATCTTCTCCCTTCATGATTTTCAACACAATTCTTATTAATCCACAGCTAAGCCCTAGATCTCAAGCACAGAGAAGTGCCTTACTCTGTTACAGCTTGTGGTTCTCACTAACCTATCTAGTACCTGCTCTAGATATTTGATTAACTAAGAATTCTCTATTGTTCACTTTGAACAATCCTTGAGAATGAGAACTAGAAGTATTATAAAAAGATATACAAATGGATTTCAGAAGAGAAGAACACTAGAAATGATTCTGCAGTGAGTATGCAGTCTTCTTCTGATGATTGGATTGAGAGATATGAATCTTCTTCTTTGTTGTTTGTCAATCCTTGAATGTTTTTGACTGTCTCTGCTAATTTTCCCATTGCAATGCTTCAGCTTTCCCTCTTTTTATAGAGTAGTTTGAAATGAAGATCTTCAGGATCTTCTCTTTAACAAACTTCCTATTTTGTAGCTTTAGCTTTGACTTCTCTAACAGCTTCTCCAACGGATAGTTTGATCAATATATTCAAGGATACTTAATTGATATTGTATGAACAACTATTAGGCAACTTCCAAACAGAGCAGGATTGATCACAGAATCAATTCATCATATAATTTCCTTTGCTGCAAAAATCAGGTTAGGAAACAGGTCCTGAAAAATAGAAAACAAAAATCCATGCAAAACTGAGTCAAACAGGTGATGTTAGATACTGTAAACTGTGTCAAAATACTTTGTCTTTCATCATCAAGTATCAACTAATCAAGCACAGGGGTTTAGGAATTGAATTAAGATCAGAAACTCCCCCTAAGTTCATGCATATAAAGCACAGTCAGTTCAAGGCTTTGAAAGCTGTTTCAAGGCCTTGAAATAGACTATCTATTTCAAGTCTTGAAACTGATTTGAACTTACAAAGTTAAATAGAATATCCAACTGCAAAAGTGCCAAAGATATGTGGGAAAAACTAGTAGTGACACATGAAGGAACTAGCCAGGTCAACCAGACCAAAATCAACATTCTTCTAAGGCAGTATGAGTTATTGAAGATGAATTCTGATGAATCCATAAAGGACATGTTTAAAAGGTTCACAAACATTGTGAATAAACTAGAGTCCGTGGGGAAATCATTCTCAAATGAAGAAAAGGTCAGAAAGATTCTAAGAATCCTTCCAAAATCCAAGTGGGAACCGAAGACCACTGCAATTGAGGAAGCTAAGGATTTGAGCCCTCTAGAGCTAGATAATCTGCAAGGCAAGATGCTCACTCATGAGACCTATACTAAGGAAGCGGATGGTGATATGAGTGACAACATCAAGAAACAAGTAGTCAAGGCAAAATAAAATGAGAAATCTCAAAGCCTTAAACAGGAAGATGATGATGATGAGGAAGCATTAGCCTTGATCTCCAAAGCTTTGACAAGAATCCTGAAAATGAAGAAAACTTTGGAAACAAGGAACACAAGTTCAGATCCTCTAGAAGAAAGGATCACAAAGGTGGGTATTCTTCACATTCACATAAATATAAAGTAATGACTTTCTTTGAATGTGGAGATGCAGATCACCTGTAAGGGATTGTCCACAAAAGAAGAAGAACAGGAATTTTCCTAAGAAGCAAAATGACAACAGAAGGAAGAAAGCTATGGTTTCCTCGTGGAGTGATTCTGATTCATCAAGTGATTAAGATTCAGATGAAGAAAATCAAATCTTCTTCTAACGGTCGAGCATGAAGAACGAAACAGATCAGACAGACACATTGAGGAGATGGTAACAAATTTACTTGCTAGTCCTTCTGAAGTTTTAGCTGAAATCCTGAAAAGCATTTTTTTAAATGAGAAAAGTTATAGAAATGACATTATTTCTTTGAAGGTAAAATTTCATGAGCAGGGAAAGGGAAATATAGATTTGGTTTTTCTTAATAACACTCTTAAAGTATCTAAGTCAAGAATTGATTGTGATTTTAAAGCCTTGGACAGCATGTTCAAAGCTTTGAAGGCGCATATCAAGGAAGTTGTGAATCAAAATACTCTTTTAACTGATAAGTTTGTTGATCTGAAACATCATTTAGATGATTTAGAACAACAGAACACTTCTTTGACTGAGAAACTTCAAGAATCAAGGAAGGTTTTATCAATATTTGCAGGCTCAGAACATAACCTTAATCTCATGCTTGGAGGAAGTTTGACTTCTTTACACAAAAGTGTAATTGGTTACAATCCAAATTTTCCAAAGAAGAACCAAACCACCTTCGTAAAATCTGGAAACAGACACTCTCCAAACTGTTTTTACTACGGAATGCTTGGTCATGTTAAGCTAGCTTGCCCCTTTGGAAGGACAAAACCTCACATAATGAGGAACATCTATACTTATCAGCTTAAGGGACAAGTGATGCAGATTTTGGTTCCTCAAGGAATCCGACCATCTAACATGGTTGATTCTGAATATGATTCCAAATTCAACAGTTGGTCTAATAGCCTGTTGAGGCATTGATTGAATTTTGCAGGTTGTCCCCAAGGCTTAGGATCATAAGTGGATTTTATACAGTGGTTGCTCTACGCATATGAGTTGGAAGAAGTCTCTATTCACATAACTTAAAGAGCATTTTGGAGGAACAATCACACTTGGTGACAAGGCCAAATGCAACATTATCGGCATAGGTAGTATTGGTAATGAATCTGCAAGTTCTATTTATGATTTTTATTGGTAGACGGATTGAAATATAATATGCTTAGTATCTCTCAAATATGTGATAAGGGAAATAAAGTTATTTTGACAAGGAGAAATGTGTGGTGAAAGATGAGAAATTTGGCAATTGCATACTATTCGATAAATTCCTAAGTATAGGAATATCGTTCTAAGTAGTACCCGGATAAGTCCGGAGTCGAATGCATAAGGAGAGGAGGGTTAGACAATGACTTACTATACTAATAATAGAATGTGACTAGAAAACTAAGTGAATCAATTAAAAGAAATTTCTCAATGGCTTTACAGCTTGCCAAGCTATTAAATCCACCACAAGTGATGGAGCAAGTTGTGTTTGGAACCAAGAAATAAAAGAAATGACTACTAATGCTACAGTTCAAGAGAGTTTTGATGGGAAAATGAAGTTGGGTCAATTGATATTTGCTAGAGAATTTGCAAGTGAATTTCAACTCCCAAAATATGTATCAATTGGAGAAACATGGATTCAGAAGCAAAGATGAATTGTCTAGCTCATGAATTCAAGAATGAAACCTAAAAGCGAGTTACGTCAAACATCAAGGATATGTACTCCTCCAAGTGAATCCACATAAAAGATCAAGCCACAATTCGGATTTGTCTTTCAACACACGAATTTAATAAACTCGACATCCAAACTTGTGAAAACTTGAAGAATAATTGAAAAGTTCACAACAAGCCATCAAACTTCATCAATTAACCCAACAAATGAACTAGCTAAACATGAGAGATACAATAGAATTACAGAGAAATGATGTTTCAATAATTATAACTTGATATTCAATGACTTCATACATCAAATATTCCTCAACTACTTGACTCAATCTAGAATATGAACATCGAAATCACTATAAACACAAATTATGCTAAGAAAATGAAGCAATTACCAAACTATGCTTTTTTTTGTTGTTGCTACCGTCAAGAACACAGCAAGAATAGCTCCAAAAATAGAGCAAAAACAGGAAAAAAAAAACATAGTAAAACCAGACCCAAAATGAATCAAAACTAGGCTCCTCTCTTCCTCTTTCTCTGTTTTGGCTTCAAGAATAACCCAAAAATGGAGAGAACTCGGAGAGAGATAGAGAGGAGATGTGTAGAACCCGAACAATTTATTTTAGAACCCGAAGGTGTGAGAGCTCGCTCTAAAATTTCTTCATCCTTCATATATATTAACTTCTCCATTCGGTTTTGTGGACTCCAAGGAGTCATCTAAGCCTTTTAATTAATCCCCAAACAATCGTCAGCGTCTATATTAAGGAGCTTCATGAGCCGTAGGCGAACTGGGGTTTTCTTCTTCAATGCTATTTGGACCGAATTGAGATAAAAGGAGGTAGATTTTGGGCTAGGGAGAATTTTGGGACTGGCTTCGCTCGATTTGGTGAGGGTTTGATGGGATTTTGGGCTGGATGAACCTTTCGTTCGAAGCTTCCATGGCTGCTCATGTTCTCTGTTGCGTCGCAAAGAAGAAGAAAGCCCGTCTGTGCTGAGTTGTTCGGCCAATTTGCACTTTGGCCCCATCTAGTTTGCTGGGTGCTTTAAAATTTCCCCAGAACTTGAAATAATAAACTAGAGACCCATTTTCAGTTAGTTACCTTTCAAAATAGCGCTTAATAACTTCGCAAAACTTCAATTATGCCCCTATCCGTTAGATTCTTCATAAATTACCTATTTTCACCAACTTTTGACATGCGATTTGGTCCTTGGACTTGAATTATCTTCACTTTTGTCCTCCTTATTCACTTTTCTTCTTCAACTAAGCCCTACAAATTCCTTATTCACGTGTCTTGGCTCTTCTTGGTTCTTCCAATTCATTATTTAAGCATCCCCAAACTAGAGTCTTGTGTTCCAAAGCATGATTTTACCTATAAAACGTTTGAAAAAACAACCAAAACTACAAGAAAGAGCATAGTCTAGAAATTGAGATAATATTAAAAATTACACATACAAGCAAGTCATGAAGAGCTCGTTAACCTACTAAAACATGCAATTTTAGATCATTAACACATACTGCTTCTAGGTCATACAATGTTTACGCTATGAGTACTAACAATGTTGTAGGAGAAAGTCTGAAGTGTCTCAAGGCTTTGAAGGAGGACTCAAAGCTTTGGCATAGAAAACTTATGCATAAAAGCATGCACAAAATGAACAAGCTTATCTCAAAGGAATTAGTATGAGGATTACAAGCTATGAAGTTTAAAGATGATGAGATATGCAAGGCATGTACCCAAGGTAAACTGACAAGGAGTTCATTCAAGACAAAGAACTTTGTAAGTACTACTACACCCGTAGAGTAGATGCATATGGACTTATGTGGTCCTATGAGAGTCTAAACACCCAAAGGTAAAAGGTATGTTCTTGTTGTGGTAGATGATTACTCTAGATTTACTTGGGTTATGTTTATTAGGAAAAATGAAGCAGTACATGAATTTTTAAAGCTTTGCAAAGAGCTTCAAATATTGAAAAACTTGCATGTTGCATCTGTTAGGAGTGATCATGGTAGAGAATTTGATCAACTTGATTTTGATTTATTTACAACATGGCATCTCACACAACTTCTCTGCACCTAGAACTCCTCTATACAATGGAGTAGTTGAGAGGAAGAATAGGACACTTGAAGATATGTCTAGAACCATGCTCCTAGAAAATCATTTTCCTTAATATTTTAGGGCAGAAGCTGTTAACACTGCCAACTATGTGCTAAGTAGAATCTTGATTAGGCCTATTTTAAAGAAAACTCCATCTGAACTTTTCAAGGGCAGAAAGCCAAGTGTTTCTTATTTACATGTTATGTGCATAATAATGGCAAGGATAATCTTAATTAGTTTAATGATAAAAATAATGAAGGTGTATTTCTTGGTTATTCTCAATCTAGAAAAGCATATAAAGTTTTTAAACAAAAGAACCAAAGTTGTAGAGGAGAGCATTCATGTGATTTTTGATGAAAGGTATGATGGTTCCTTGAATGATAGTTTAGAAAATATTAATTTCAATAAGTATGAAACAAATGATGAAATTGAGAAAGAGAATAGTAGCAGAACCCTGAACACCAAGAACAGCCAAGAGAATCTCAAAGCTTTGAACATCCTCCCAAACCAAATCCTCAAAGTTTTGAGGCTAGACTTCACAGATCACAAAGTGCTTCAGCCATTGCATCAGTATGTCAAAGTCCTGAGAAGATTATTGGAGAACCAGAACCCTAGACATCAAGAAAGAAGTTCAAATATCTGTCAACTCATCCAGTAGACAATATCATCTCAGATCCAACCACGTGTACACACACCAGAGGACAATAAGAACTTATGTTCTTCAATGCATTTGTATCACTTGTGTAACCTAAGAATGCAAAGTAGGCATTACAAGAAGTAGATTGGATCATTTCAATGCAAAGTGAGTTGAATGAATTTGAGAGGAATAAGGTATGGAACTTGGTTCCTAGGCCAAAGAATCAGTCAGTTATTGGAACGGGGTGGGTGTTCAAAAACAAGCTTGATGAGAATGGTAAGATTGTCAGGAACAAAGCCAAACTTGTGGCACGGGGGTATAACCAAGAAGAAGATATTGATTATGAGGAGAAATTTATTCATGTTGCGAGGTTGGTAGCTATTAGAATACTTCTTTCATTTTCATCTCATAAACACATAAAGCTTTATCAAATGGATGTTAAATGTGCTTTCTTAAATGGTTATTTGAAAGAAGAATTATTTACTGCTCAACCTCCTGGTTTTGAAGATGATAATTTTCCTGATCATCTTTACAAACTTGACAAAGCTCTCTATGGCCTCAAGCAAGCTCCAAGGGCTTGGTATGACATATTTTATTAATATTTACATAAAAATAATTATAAGAGAGACCTAGTAGACAAACTCTTTTCATTAAGACTCATTAAAAAAAACATCCTATTAGTACATATTTATGTTGATGATATATTATTTGGTGCTTCTAATGATGCTATGTCAAAAGAGTTTTCAAGTCTAATGTGCAGGGATATGAAATGAGCTTGATGGGAGAATTAAATATCTTTCTTGGACTTCATGCAAATCTTTTGTGCATCAAGGAAAATATACCAAGGACTTGCTGAATAAGTATTACATGTCTCCGTCCAAGATAACATGTTTGGTGTGTGTATGTGTGCAAGATTTCAAGCAGATCCTTAGGAATGTCACTTAGTTGCTGTCAAAAGAATTTTTAGATATCTAAATGGAACCAAAGACTTGGGACTTTGGTATCCAAAAAGTTCTAATTTCTATTTGATTGGTTATTCAGATGCAAACTTTGCAGAATACAAAGTTGACAGGAAGAGCATTTTAGGGTGCTGCCAATTCTTTGGCTCATCATTGATTAGCTGGCATTCACAGAAACAAAACTCAGTAGCCATGTCAATTGCAGAAGCCAAATACATAGCAGCTGGAGATTGTTGCTCAGAGGTGCTATGTATTGCTCAACAAATTAGAGACCTTGGCCATGAATTCAGAGAAGTACCTATGACATGTGACAATACAAATGCCACTTCAATCACAAAGAATCCTGTGCCTTACTCCAGAACTAAACACATTGATGTAAGACACCATTTCATAAGAGATCATGTGGAGAAAGGTGACGTGTCTTTATCTTTTGTATCTATAGCTATGCAGATTGCTGATATTTTCACTAAACCATTGCCAGATGAAATGTTGCAGCTCTAAGGCTAGAACTGGGCAGGCTAAACAAGGATGCATTGGTTTAGGGGGAGTATTAGATTATATGTGTCATGTTTGTGAAATTCTCAAAGCCTTTAAACAATACTTTCCTAGCCTTGGAAGTATTTTTCCAAGCTTTGAATGTTTCTGTCTGTTATGCAATTCTCAAAAGCTCGGGACCTCTACTTCAAAGCTTTGGAGAATAATTCTACTTATTTTGTTCAAAAATTGGATCAGATAAAATTTGGCATTATCTTAATATGTTGAATGTTAAAAATAAAAAATACCCTAACATATCTTTCTGGTACGATTTTAGATAAAATTTCAAAACAGTCATTTTGTACTTGAAGTTTAAATTCTTTTCCTACTTATAAGTCACACTCGAGGCATTCTCTCTCTCTCTCTCTCTCTCTCTCTCTCTCTCTCTCTCTCTCTCTTTATCCAATCTCTCTATCTCTTCTGAAGCCCTAAACCCTAATGGAGCGCAAATCACAAAGGATTCAGCAGCAGGGTTCTTCAATGAGGAATAAGAGAAGGGAAAATAGAAAGGAAGATTTCACAATCTCTGACTCAGATTCAGAGAAAACTACAAGCATGCAAGAGTCTTCTCCTCTAGTAAAGAAGATAAAAAAGTAGAAGGATGTGCAGGAAACAGGGTTTGCTTCTGAGGAGGAACAGGGAGAAACCAAGGAGGAACAAGGAGAAAGCAAGAAGTAAAAGGAAAAAAGTAAGAAGGATCAGGGTGATCAAACACCTGAGAAGAATAAAGGGAGTGAAAAGAAGAAGAAGCTAGAAGAAGAAAAGAAGGCTGATCAGAATCCATATAGGTAGAAAAATGCCAAGCATAGTTCTGTGAAATCAAAGAGCAAAGCGGTTTCTAGCCATGGTAAGAATTTACTGCCTAATTCTTGGTTCCAAACTTATGAAGTTAAGGGTATCTGGATGGATGGATATGCCTCTTCTAAGGTAGCATATTGCAGTGCAATTTCTGAGGAATCGTTGGATAAATTGGATATAGACTGCATTTGAAAGATTAGGCGTTCATCTGTTTGGAAGATCCTAAATCCTGGTTCTGTGGCTTACCCTAGGTTAACAAGACTATTTTATCTGAATGTTGAGAAAGAGGCGGGTGATAGTTATGTTTTAACTTTTAAGGTTGCTGGTGTGGCCATGAGACTTGATCATAGGGTTTTTGCCAAAGTCTTGGGTATTCCAAATAAGTATAAGGTAGATAAACACCCTGACAGAAAGGAGTGTCTAGAAAAATTCAAAGATGAGTTCTTTCAAGAAGGTAATCCATCTGGATCAAAGCAATTAAGACATCCAGTGTTAAATTGTGAGGCTAAAATTTTATTTCCATTATCATGAGGTGTGTAGTCCCAAGAGAACATTCTAAGAAACTGGTTACTGATAGGGTTCTGATTTTGATGTATCTGATATGTCAAGGCTTTGACAGTGATCTGCCTAGTGTAGTGATGAAACATATCATTTACTGTAATACTAGGACCAGAAACCATTCCCTACCCTATGCAATAATTGTTGTCGTTATTCTTTGAGCATTTTAAAGTACCTGTGAAGGAGGAGGAAAAGATTACAAGTGGTTTTGGATTGGTTGATGAAAATTATCTTCCAAGTATTGGAGTAGTTCAAATTGAAAAGGGAAGGTGGAAGTTTTATACTGAGTTATCTCCTGATGTGCTTAAAGAGAAAATTGTATCAAACCCAAAGCTGCAACCAATCCCAAACTTCAATCAAAATAGAATTTTCTCAGATCATAGAAAGGATAGAAAATCTAGAAGATGGACTTGAGGACTTAAGGCATGGTCAGTTTGACTTGTGCAAGGAAGTTGGGAAGTTCAAATCATCAATAGAAACAAATCTAGATATGATCATCAAAGGATTTAATTTTGAAAAAGTTCCATCTTTTGAGAGTATGGAATAATATAGCATTGATTCAGATATGGTTCTTGGGTAAGCAGCAAAGATGAGAAAGAAGAAAAAAGTGCTAAAAGTTGTTACCTCAAAGGAGTTGTTTGAGTCAAGTGGTGAAGAAGTTGCAGATAATGAAGAAAATTCTGGTGATGAAGAAGCTTCAGATGATGAGGAAGCAGCTGGGGATGAACAAGAGGAAACTGAGACAGTCAAGAGTAAGGACAAGGTGAATAGCAAGGACAAGGTAGGAAAGAAGAAAGCTAAAAAGGATGCTGATGCAGAAGACTGAGTTTCAAAGCCTATAACCCTTTCTTCTTATTTCTGTCTTCTATCTCAAAGCCTTGGAGTCTTTTTAAGTTTTTGAGTTTTTCAAGAACTCTGAACAAGTTCCTACATTTCTCAATTTTTTTTTGATGGAAGTCAAAAAGGGGGAGAGAATATGTGGTTTATGTTATGTGGTTTATCTAGTTTATTTACGAGGCGATGTAATATTTTGGATGCTTTAGCTTTTATTTGAGTTTAGTTTTTTTTTTCATTTATCTATGTGTCATGTTCTATGTATTTTAATTGTTACATTTATATTGCATATATATGTCTATTTGCTGGATTTTATGTGCTATTGAGTTGCAGGACAGACAAGACAGGAAGAATGTTTGTTTTGTCTTTCAACAAGGGTGAGAATGATAATTCAATCCTTATGAATTAGGGATGCGTATAAACTCAGGGGGAGTTATACTTTGAAGATGATGAAAGATAGGTTAACTTTGAGTAGCATGTTCCAAAGCTCCAAAGCGTTGAAGTTTACAGTGTCTATATGCTTGCTATTCAGGCTAACATATTTCTAGGTTGCAGGACATATAATTGGTTTGAAACTTTGATTAGACTTTATATTATCTCTTACAAATATTACTAAACTTGTATATTGTGCATATATTGGTGGACAAGTGTACAGTTTGATTTGTCTTAAGAATCATTGAAGATGGCCGAAGCTTTGAAGGTGGCCAAAGTTCCAAATCTTTGGAGGTTGCCTTTGAATTCTTTATGTGGTATAATGGCTAACAAATCCTTGTTTCAGGATGACATATCAAACTATGTATTTTTTATTGACTTATTCTAAGTTTGATTCTTAATATTTATTATTATTTAGACATATATTTGTAATGATTACACTCAGAAAAAATAGCTTTGCTTATTGGTACAAATGATCTGTCAAACATAACATTATATTTGTGCTATATAATCTGGATTTCCTGTCTTAACTTGAGTTAAAGTTTTGCAGGGCTAGTCTTTGATCAAATCTGGATGATAAAAATATTTGTTAGGTTGTTGAGGATTTGTAAGAGTTAGTTCCTAAAACCTCTGAAGTTGTTGTTGCAAGGTTGTTATAAACTAAGTTTGAATTTCAAGCTGCAAAACGAAGGTGATAGACAGAGAAATACACAGAAAATCAAACAAAAACTATTCAACCATTCAAACATATTGCGAGCTCAACATTGAAGAAGATCATTCATCTCAATGATGTCAAATTTTCTGAAGTACACTTCAAGCTTCAAGCTTATTATGTTTTTTGTGTTCTTCATACATGTGCTTAAATCTATATATTCATTAGAATTCTTAAACCTCGTTAACTATTAGAAGTTATTGGATCAAGTTAACAGCAAGAGGTTCTTATTTTTTTCATTAGATTGTAGCTGAAACTAGATTGGTTTGGAACCACAAGCTGTATAGGTATAAGGGAGTTCACTTAAGCTTGAGATATAGGGCTAAGTCTGTGATTAATAAGAAGGTGTTTAAATCCTAGAGGGATAGTATCGCTCATGCGCAGAGTAGGCCCATTGGTGGCAGAATATCGTAAAAAATCACTGTGCCCTTACTTTACATTGCTGCATTTCCTTCTACATACAAAACTGTTCAACAAAGAGCAGCTCCAAAGCTTTGGAGGATTTCCTGCTTCAAAGTATTGAACTTTTAAACAGTTTCAATCAACTTCTATATTTGTCCATAGCTTTGAGAATCTATCAAATCTCTGTGTTAAGTTTCAAAATCATATTTTTTAGAAAAAGATTGCATACACTATTCACCCCCCCCCTTTTAGAATATGTTGATCATGTTTTATACCTGCATTACACAGTTTCATATTCATTCTCTAATCTCCTGCACTTGATCATGATATATTATATGATGAAAGACAAACTAATTATGTGTTATTACATGCTTTTATCTTATCATTTTCCCAGGTTTTTTGCATGGATTGTTAGCTAACTCTGTGTTGCAGGTTTAGCTGAAGTTTCCTTATTAGCAGGATTGTAGAATTGGCAATCAAGGCCTGCAGATTGGTGCTACTCTTATGGAAATTTTTCTGGACTTACCTTAGGCTTGGTGATTGAAATTCAGATCAAAATTAATTGAGAAAATCATGCAGCCATCCATTGGGAGAAAGTTGTTGAGAGTCAAGTATCTGCGAAAAGGATTTTAAGGGATTTCTGTTGAAGCTTCCTATATGGTCTGCAATTCAAATTGACATAAAGGGACTTATTCAGATAGATTAACAATAGAGAGCTTTACACAGAGATTCATACACTCTCACGGACTGACATGCATCATTTAAGAATATCATTCATCCATTCAATCTATTCTAGATTCCTGAAGAACACTTCATGCTTCATTACTTCACTGTCTTCACATTTTTCTTCATCCAGAGCTTAATTTGTATATAATTTTGTTCTATTACTTAATCATTTTCTAGAGTTAAGTTTTCAAGAGGAACAACGGGTATTCTTATTGTATCAGTTAGCTAGAGTCGTTACTAGATAGGTTAGGAAGAACCACATGCTAAAAAAGAGTGCAATTCTCTTGGTCTGAGATCTAGGGCTTAGCTTTTGATAAGTAAGAAGTTGTTGAAATCCTAGAGGGATTAGATCCCTCATGCAGAGAGTAGGTCACTTGGGACCAAACTTCGTCACAAACCACTGTGTTTATTGTCTTGCTTTACTGTTCTTTATTTGACTTCAAAACTGCTACAAAATAGGTTTATGTTCAAAACTTTGAAAAGTTTTTGAAAGCTTTGAAAATACTCAGTTTCTTTTAAACAGTCTGTTTTGGCTCAAAGCCTTGAAACTGAGTTCAAAGCTTTGAAATACTTCAAGTTCTTCTCATTTTATTTTAAAATCACACTTTTATCAAAAGTTGCCATACTCTATTCAACCCCCCCCCCTTCTAGAGTATTTGATCCAGTAACGGCATACTTGCATAAAATCTTGAAATCCGCATATGGTATTGGGCCGGTTGTTGAGTCGTGCCGACGAAGTGCTTGTTCTATTTTATCCTAAAATAACTCCATGGGTTTTGGGGTGTTACAATTTGGTATCACATCATGGTGATGATTTTTTATGGATGACATGCTAGAAGGGATTTTTACTACTTTGAATTTTAAATAAATTTTTGAATTGGAGATCGGAGAACACTGCTCTACTGACGTGAGAAATGGTTCGGACTCAGTAGCTAGTTTTTGTTGTAGAGTCATGGACTCTGTTTATTTCTGATTGTGATATCAGCTGATTAAATTTTTGGGTTTGCACAACAAAGACTGTATGTGACTCATCCCCACATTGGTACGAAATTGTCTGAAGTGATAACTGAGGTACGTGACCAATTTACAAATAAAAGGCTCATTTAAATTTGGGGAAAAATTTCTTTACGTGAGGTAGATTGTAATATCTCATTTTTTAAAAATATAAAATTTATTGTAATTTTAATTCATTTCATGTTTGTGTATTTAGTATCCTGATAGATGAACTAGTAATTGCAAAACTATTACAATTATGCTCGTCCAAAATTACATTAAATTAATTAGTACTAATCATTAATTAGTACATTATGACATGTATTATACAGTGTTGTAGCTTGTATACGTTGGGGTTTTAGGCAATCGAACGCTGCGGAAAAAAATTGATTTGCCAAAACCCACCAAAGACTCATGTGAATGAGCATAATCTGATGATTAGAGGTTACCTAAGTCAAACTATCTGGTGACAATCACAAACGCTGATCAAAAGAACGGCGGCTCTACGGTATCCGCAAGAACATATCAGAATTAGACTTCTTCTCCAATGGTGCAAGAAAATAGTAGGAAGAAGGAGGATATTTTCATACAAGATGATGAATCTGGACGCACGCGCTAACTGGATCACATCCAACCTATGTCTACAAAGAAAGGGCGACCATAGTCTGGCCGTGGGCTGTGGAAGGGGGCACACCTTCCATGGCCGAAACCTAGATAGAGAAAAACCCTTTTTTCTCTCTTCCTCTTTTCTCTCTAGTGTACTGTGTGTTGTAGGAAAAATCTAGACTGAATTTTCCTAGCCTATAAATCCTATTTATAGCTAGAGAAATTCACCTTTTTCCTTAAACCCTATAGTTTGGATTAGATTGCATTTTGGTCCAGAATTTCTCTTTTGTCCAACTAATGAGCATAGTTTACACTTTACAATATTCATTATTGCTCTTTAGTTCAACTAATGAGCATCTAATTCCAGTATGATCTATTCTTGCGTGTGACCCTGTAGGCTCCTAATTATGTTGGAAGTAATCTAATTAAAAACATTGAGCGTCATCTAGCAATATATCAATGCTAGCCAAGTAATAGGAATGTCAGTGATCTGACTAACCGTTGTGACCAATGTTACCGCGTTGTATAATCCCTTTAACTAATCTATCCGTATTGGACACAAGACATGGAGTTTCACACTTGTATATCCAATCTATAGTTTCTTGATCTTTGAGTAGACTTAGATAAACAAATAACATCAAAATCTCATATTGATTTATTCGAGCTGGTCATGCACTTCCTTAAGTCTCACTCATCGAGTGTCTGTGGATATTTACTCCCGATAATTCAGGGACTTCTCTTGAGTTTTGGGGGCCTAAGGCCAACAATCAATTTAAGGCCCTCAGAGGCTCTCTTCACATATTTTATAATGCATATTTTATTTTTATAAAATAATTTTTTCCTTACTTTTATAGATGCAAATGTACTAATTAAATTATCATACTCGACTCTTCTAACATTAGTTTTTCTATAGATAAAGTTACTAATGCAGTCAATCTTTCAAGCTCAATGCAACACTTTTTCTCATTGTTGAAAACTTCTATCATTATTGATTCTTTAATATATGTCGAAACTCCATCATTATCTTTTCTCTAGGATAATTTTCATCATTAATAACAATTCATTAGTATATAATTATATATACAGTAAAATATAATATAATTACTAAAATATCCCTATTTTCTAAAGAAATCGGGGCCCTCATTTTTTTTGGGCCCTAGGCGGTTGCCTCAATCGCCAAGTGGTAGAGATGGCCATAGCCGTTATGTGGGAGGGACAAGTCATATCTACATCACTACTATCTCTCAGCTTGCTTCATATCATGTCTGATCATCCCCTTTATTGTGAACCGGTTACGGTGCAACATTTGACAATATCAAAACATGATAATTCCTAACTAGAGTATCTAGTGACTTTAAGTCGAAGGATCACAACACCATTGTCACTATGATAAGAACTTGTGACATTCTCATAACTCACATGTAGCCTTCTATGG
Organism: Linanthus parryae; assembly: GCA_023055425.1. Lineage (NCBI taxonomy): Eukaryota > Viridiplantae > Streptophyta > Magnoliopsida > Ericales > Polemoniaceae > Linanthus > Linanthus parryae. The sequence goes on along the minus strand of JALGPY010000002.1, from coordinate 132,491,164 downwards.
TGGGTTATATAGTACGCCATTACTCCTAATGCGTAACCATGTGTAAGACTTAATATCCCCATATCAATCTACCCGCATACTAGTCTCGATGCAATACAATCGTCCTAATTAACTGTAGTACTCGACCAGGGATATTTAAAAATATAACATTTATATCCTAAGGACTTTCATGTTAACATATCTCCATATCAATAACATAATGAATAGTAAGTCCATATAAATGTCACTATAAACTGATTTCCTCTAGAGCATACACAACTAGTCCCCCACCTGTAATAGAGTCATTCTGGTGCATCTCGTATTCCTATTTATCTAGCGCGACCCTCATGCTTTCTACCAGCAAGGGGTTTGGTAAGAGAGTCATCTGCTGTTACTTTCCATACAAATTTCCTATATCGAAAAAAGAATGAGATGGAATCTTCTGAGTATGTGCATCTGAAGTAGCCATATACTCAGTCCTCTGTGGTAGAATCGACAATTGAATCTTGCCTGGAACCTTTCCAGCTCACAGCTCTTCCATTAAGGAAAAACATGAAAATTGACTTGATCTGGAATCTTGTTTATTGGGTTGGAAGCTCGCATTAGTGTAACCCTTTAAAGTGATATCTTCCTCTCCTCCATATATAGAGAACTCAACCTTAGTTCCTCTTAACTACATAGGGTTGTTCTTGACAATTATCCAATTACCCTCATCTGGATTTGACTGGTATCTTCATGTCATGCTCAAAAAGCATATGACATGTCTGGACTAGTACATATCATGGCGTATCTTGTGCATCTTACTCATAGTGTCCTTCCCAATCTTAGTGGAGAGACAATTAGCCTTCAAAAGACTAACTCCATGTGACATAGATAAGAACCCCTTCTTTCATTTTGAACCGTTTCAACACCTCGTCAACATATGTACTTTGAATTAAGCCGAATAACTTTCTTGATCTATCTCTATAGATATTTATAGGTTGCTTTGCCTAAGTCTTTCCTTGAAAGCAATTACCTAGCCAATCTTTAAAAGATTACAGAGTAAGGATATCATTCTCAATGAAGAGTATGTAATCCACATATAAGACCAGAAATCAATTTGTGTTCCTACTAACCTTCTTGTAAACACAAGGTTCATCTTCGTTCTTGATGAAACTAAAGTCTTTGATTGCATCATTGAATCGAAGATTCCAACTCCAAAAGCTTGCTTCAATCTTTAGATAGATCATTGCAAAGTACACACCTTTTCAGAATGCTCTAGATCGACAAAACCCTCTGGGTGTGTCATACACATTCTTAAGGAGGTTTCTATAAAGAAACTCTATTTTGATATCCATCCGCCAAATTGTGTAAGCTCCAATTGTAAGCAATATGCGAATGGATTTAACCATCGCAACTGGGGGAAAGTTTTTCCATAGTCTATACTATGAACTTGTTGAAAATTTTAGCCACCAATCGTCGCTAAAGGTAACTACATTACCATCCAAGTCCGTTCCCACTTGCACTTTACTGGTCTTACCCTCTCAGGTGGTTCCACCAAAGTCCATACTTTGTTGGTATACATGGATTCCATTTAGGATCTAATGGCTACAAGCCATTTCTGAGAGTCTAGCCCATTTGTGGCCTCCTCATAGGTTGCAGGCTCATCTTAATTCATGAGAAATGCATCTCCATCATGAGAAATCCATATTTATCCGGCCCTTGACGTATCCTACCTAACCTACGAGGTTCTTGTGTTACTTGTGCTGTTTGTCGGTCCACAACTCCTTGCGGATCCTTCACTTTTTCCATCAAAGGATCAATGTTGTGCTCTGATTCTTGAAATTCTGTAAGTTATACTATCCTCCCACTTTTTCCTTTAGAGATTTCTAGAAACACAATGGTTCGGGCAACAAACACTTTTTTTTCTCGTTTGGATTGTAGAAATAATACCCTTTTGTGTTTTATGGTATCCCACAAAGATACATTTATCCGAATTGGGTCCAATTTTATGTGAATATAAAAACTGTACATAAAATTTAAAATCCCAAATCTTCATGACTGAAATACTATGACGCTTCCTACTCCATATCTCAGATGGTGTTTTCGTAGATGATTTATATGTAACACGAGTAAGGGTGAACATTGCTTTATGTAGAGCATGGTCCCAAAAGGAAACTGGAAGTTCTACTTTACGCATCATTGACTAAACCATGTACAACAAGGTCTGATTTCTCCAGTCAAACAAACCAACTATAATGGTGTTCCAAGTGGAGTGAGTTGGGATAAGATCCCAAACTCCTTTAAATGCTCGTCAAATTCTTGGCTTAAGTATTCTCCTCCACGATATGATCATAGAGACATAATACTTTTTCCAAGCTAGTTTTCTACTTTATTCCTGAATTCTTTTCAAGGGATTCCGCTCTGCTCTTCACAAGATACACAAGTTCAAATCTACTAAAGTCATCGGTAAATGTCATGAAGTAATGAAAACCACCTCTAGAACTTGTGCTTAGTGGTCCTCACACATGAGTATGTATGAGTTCCAAAAGATCACATCTTTCCCAATAAATAAGTTTCACATGTATCATATGATTCAAAATCAAATTAGTCCATAAATCCATCCTTATGGAGTCTAGAAATGAGTTTTTCATTATGTGGCCTAAATGACAATACCAATGATAAGTGGGGTTCATATAAAAACCTCTTGGTATTACTGTTATAGATGGATTATCAAGATTAAGGATATACAATCCATTATAAAAAAGTGCATTACAATAATGAATATTGCCCAAATAAATGGAAAAACACTTGTCCTTTATTGTGATAGAGAAAACTTTCTTGTCCAAATAGGAACTGAGATTATGCACCTACTCACAGCAAGGACATAACGGTATTTTTTCATAGATAAATCCGGAAGGTATAGATACATGATAAGTTCCTACGCCTAATTTAGCAACTCTTGCTTCATTTCCCCACGTGTAGGTGTATCTCTCTGATAAATTATTAATAAGGGTTATCCTACGTACACTTTATATTGTAATTTGTGTGCGTTTTGGTGAAAATTGACGAGATTTGATCCAAAATCTAAAGAAAATGCACTTTTGGATGTTTTTGAGCTTTAATGCACAATCCGGACATTTCTTAATGGTTCTGAGTTTAATATTGATAATTTATCACATTTGATATCCGCGATAGTGTTCGTGTTGTTGTTTGACACGTATTATCTATGCGGAAATCAAGTGGAGAGAAGAAACGAGCTTCGGAATAGAAGAAAGAGGCGAATTTGGCGCGTTTTGGATGTTTTCGCCAGAAATGGGAAATAACTAAGAAAAACGAGAAAATCATCTGGAAACGGTAATTTCTCTACATAGATGAAGTCTACATCACAAAAGGAATCCAAAGGTGCAAAAATCACATTTATCGGAGTCCAGACGAAAAAGTTATGTCAAAAAGGATGCTCAAAGAGATAAAACGCAGCCAAAAGCATCCGAAAATACCAAACACGCCTTTGGAGGAGCTAAACTAATGAATGAAGGGTTCCTCGGAATGTGGGAATGTTTTATAGCATAAAAGGAGTCTCGTAGTCAAGGAGCTACTTAAGGAAGCAAAGGCGCGGGCAAGGAATCGGAAAAGAGTCGAAAAAGAATGTTTTAGGCGTGTCCAGGAGTCTCTGTGTACGAAGGCAAAAGTCTTCGTACGAACACTTAACACTTAGCCAAATTTTAAGTTTCTAGAAATGTCTTCCAAAAACAACTTGTGGTACTTATCCGGGAACGCCTTCGTACGAAGAGAAAAATCTTCGTACGAAAACTCTTCCTACGAAGACTCTTCCTACGAAGAGATCGCCACAAAGAGCAGATTCGTTGGGGGCTTTGTGCAATTAAATAAAACTTCGTCTAAACACTATGGAAACATATTTGAACGGTTTAGGGCATAGTTATACAGTATCTTTGGTGTAGGAGGTTCGGTTGGATTTTGCACGGTTCTTATTTGACTACTTGAGTGGGGGATGTGACCGCCTTCTAGTGTGGGGGTGTTTGCATTTTACTACGGACATAGAGATTGTGATTTTGACGACTCCACCTCCACACACGTTCTTTGATTGGCTTGCAGCTTTGTTTGGTGACACCGTGCATTTTATTGAGTTAGGGGGAGATGAATTTTATGTGTCATACTCATTCATCGGTTCCTCTATTTCCTCCACCTAACATGATTACTATTACTTGATTCTTGAAGGAGGACCACTCATAATTTTTTTGATTGTATTGATATTTGATTGAGAGAAAGAAAAAAAAAGAGAGAGAGAAAAAAAAAATAGAAAAAAAAAAGAGAGAATAAAAGGAGAGGAATAAAGAAATACATTTGTTCTTATTGTAAACCGAGTGGTGAAAGTTCTTGTTCCGGTTGAAGATTGATTGAGTTTGTGTACGCTTCGCTTTGATGGCCACGGGATTGACATGGTACCAAGGTTTCAAGGGATTGAGGGTCGGAGTCAGTGAGATTCTCGTTGTGGATTCCTATCATCAAGGTGAGGGTGTGTGAGATATTGGGTTTGGTGAGCATATGTGACGCTTTAGGATTTTTTCTTCACACAAGTTATATCCTTTTTGTCCCTAAGCCTCATCACATTTGACCATTAGTAAAATAGGAGCTGGGACTGTGAATGTGGCTTAGCCTTGGTTAGCCTCTTAATTTTATCAGCACACATGAAGAGGTAGGTTGTTCTTTATAGTAAAGTTAAGCTTTTCATACTAAATATTGGGAATTACTTGTTGTCGAGTTTAGTTGTAGCTCACACCTCTTGCCTAACTTTTTCATCACTCCATGAGCACCTAGTCTATGTGTATTGAAATTGCTTAATCTCACAAAAAGAAATATTTTAAATTTTTTTATGTGTTTAAGATCGAGTTTAGATTTGCATTTGCATCATCTTGCTGCATTCGTAGTGTCTTGATTCATGTTAGAGCCGTTTGAGTCGAGTTGGCTAGTAGACAGTTAGATGCAGTAGATGAGACTTTGCTCGGGACGCGCAAATGAAAACTGCGGGGGTATTTGATAACTTCTTAATAAGAGTTATCCTACGTACACTTTATATTGTTATGTATGTGCGTTTCGGTGCAAATTGACAAGATTTGATCCAAAATATAAAGAAAACGCACTTTTGGATGTGTTTGAGCTTTTGAGTACGATTTTGAAAATTTATCACATTAGATCTCTGCAGTAGGGTTCGTGTTGTTGTTTGAAAGGAATTACAGATGGGGAATCAAGTGGAGAGAAGAAACGAGCTTCATAATAGAAGAAAGATGCGAATTTGGCGCGTTTTCGATGTTTTCGCCAGAATTGGGTAATAATTGAGAAAAACGAGAAAATCATCAGAAAACGGGAATTTCTCTACATGGATGAAGTCTACACCGTAAAATGAATCCAAAGGTACAAAAATCACATTCATCAGAGTCCGAACGAAAAATTTATGTCAAAAAGGATGCTCAAAGAGATAAAACGCAGCGAAAAGTATCCAGAAATACCAAACACGCCTTTTGAGGAGCTAAATTGATGAATGAAGGGTTCCCCTGAATTTGAGAATGTTTTATAGCATGAAAGGAGTCTCGAGGTCGAGGAGATACTTAAGGAAGCAAAGGCTCGGGAAAGGAATCGGAAAAGAGTCGAAAAAGGATGTTTTAGGCGTGTCCAGGAGTCTCTTAGTACGAAGACAAAAGTCTTCGTACGAAGACTTAACACTTAGCCAAATTTTGAGTTGCTGAAAATTTCTTCCCAAAACAGCTTGCAATACTTATCTGGGAAGGCCTTCGTACGAAGAGAAAAATTCTTCTTACGAAGTCTCTTCCTACGAAGACTCTTCCTACAAAGAGAAAAAGTCTTCGAACGAAGACTCTTCCTACGAAGAGAAAAGTCTTCCTACGAAGAGATCGCCAGAAAGAGCAGATTCGGTCGAGGGCTTTGTGCAATTAATTAAAACTTCGTTTAAACATTATGGAAATATATCAGAACGGGTTAGGGCATAGTGTTTCAGTATCTTTGAGTTGGAGACAAATGCTTGGAGCTACGGGGAGTTTGAGAGACGCTTTGTTTGATCTTTTCTCTTCCTTCTCTCTAGTTTTTGATTTATGATCATTAAACTTTGTATCTTGATCATTTGTAATCGTAGCTAAACCCTTAATTCGGGATATCTCATAGGGAGCCAGGGTTTGAACACCACGTTTGGTGATTTATGGATCTTGTTTCATGCTTTTTAGCCTAATTGAATGTGTTATGCTTAGATATACTTGATTTATGTACTTAATTCTATCGTCTCTATTGTTTGATCTTGCAATAGGATGATTATAGGTAGAGTATGTTAGATAAATCAATATTCGCTACCCGAAAACTTGAATCAAGCACTAGCCGTATCTAGGGTTGAGAAATCTTGCTAGTTAGCTCGACCTAAGAGTAGACCATAAGAACATAATGCTTATTTAATCTTGAGTAGGTTAGAGAAATCAGGTACAAGAGTTCGAATTTAGGATTTGGTTGAGAAATCTTCAAAGTATAGGTGCTCGTTTGGCTAAGTAGAAGACATTGGTGTTGCTTGAACATAAATCTGAATTGCTGTGAAATCCCTAGTGAATCCGTAGAGATAATCCTGAACTTCTCCTCATATTAAATAACCCAGCTTTAATAATTAGCTTGTTATTTGTTTTCTTAGATTATTTCACCAAACTCAACGCGCATTGCCCAAATAAGGTTAAGAAGTCTTAAGTAGTTTACAAGAAGTCATTTGGGTTCGACAAACCCGGATTTACCGGAATTATTACTACACTGACAGTCGTACACTTGCGGTTAGATTGTGTCACTCTCCCTTATCCAATAGTCTACATCTCTTGAGATCCTACACATTTCTATAAATGTGGGATCCTCATCCAGTGTCCTAATACACATGAGATAGGCACATTGACTTCTATAATAAAAATAGCTAAAATGGAATTCATAATTCCTTTTTTTCTTCCAGATACTTTTGGCAGTTCTTCTTCCACCAAACCACGCTTTGGGCTTTGAGGAAACTTCGTTGGCTTTAGCAACAAACTTTCTTATACCCTTGGGCCTCGTTTGGGTAGAGGATACAGTATGTAGGGATAAGGCTTATGCTGGGATATGAGCAATGATATGAATACTGTAAGATAAGCCCTGATAAGATATGCTGGTTGTCTGTGTTTGGGTGCTGTCGAATATGATGCAAGATATGTGCAAAAATGACTGTCATAACCCCAGTGCTGTTAGTTTGTATAAAAGATTTTATATTTCAAATTGATGAGGAAAAATGCATACAAAATGTATCATTATTTATGTTTTTATATTTTCATACTCTTTGTTCTACACAATCGTGATGTTGTCAAAATGTATATTAATACGCAAAATAAACTTGTAGTAACATGCAAACATAACAAATATTCATGGATACAACATGGCCATAGCTTAATATGAGTATAAATTACTAGTACTTATTGGCATGGTGTTACAATACCTACAATAAACAAGTTAAATTAAACGAACGAAATTTGAGCAACCACGGTAAAATGTCTTCATATGTATCTCAACCATACATACTCAAATAAAGTTATGCAATCCCGAAATAGTAGTTATCAAATCAATGAGGACCTCCTCCAAAATTAAGGTACCAAAACGTTGAGCTAGTTCACATTGTTATGAAATCCAAAATTAAAGTTACCAACGTAAGGAATCATTGTTCGCATAGTTTGTGGGGGTATTTTTGTCAACCTACTAGCATCCTAATATGCTATATTTCCTTTTCCGAGCTTATACCTCCATGTTGGTGGTATAAAATTTTTTCATTGAAAGCTCCATCAACATAAGGCAGCATAAGTTATCCCCTCTCTTATCCGGCACCCAAACACTTGATAAAAAAAGAGACGGTATAATTTATGTTATGCTCTCTCCATATCCTCTACCCAAACGAGGCCTTGGGGTCCTGGAAATTCTTTTGACCTTAACCCTTGTTGTTGACCATCAACATGGCTTTGCATTTTCCCTTATAAGCACTTTTTTCAGCGGTTCTCAATCATATTGAGTAAATTGCTTCTGAACAAAGATTTTGACACTTCAAACCCCTATTTCATGTCTAGCTTGCTCTTGAAAATTTTTATTTTAAATGTATGATCATATCATACGCCTCCATGCTCTCATGTTGCTTCCAAAGCTCAGAGTTCATGGCAGTTGGTGGCAAGAAAATTGTTGCTCTAGGATATACAACATTTTCTTTTCGGTTGAGAACAATTCTCTAAATATATACAAGTCTAGAAAATTGGTTACAGACAACTTGTCATTCTCGAGGACTTATCGTAGCGATAAGTTGAGTTTTGTTTGTTTGATGCCATTGGTATTCAACACATAAAGATTTATGAAAGTATTGTGACGTTGTACTATATTTAACAAGGACTTATTATTAAACATAGATCCCAATATTGAATTAATGACTCTCACCATTAAACGGAAAAATATCATATTATCATATAGTGGGCCAAAGATCCATATTTCACCTCCTCTTGATCCAACTTTGGTTGGTCACCCAAACTTCAGTTATTTAGGTAGAAAATAATTTCCAATTACATTCAATGTAATTTTTGGAAAAATTGGGTGAAAAAATTCTTATTCATAATCTATCATATAGATTTGTTTCCAATTAACATGTCTTTAAGCTTTCAATCCTATTGAAGTAGCTTAGTTAAGTTAGACCTTTTGCTTAACATTTGCATATTACATGCTTATGTCATCGCGCCAAATTGTTGATAAATAAAGGTACCTTGCCTTGGCAAGCCCGCACTTAATGAATCAAGGTCTTGACAAGTGCCAAGCAAAAGAAGGCAATAACTTAATATTTTCGTTGACGGGTTTTTCTTGTTTTAGTTGATCTCGTCAACTGATCTAACCAAACGGGTTGGGCAATCCCGATTGAAAGATCCACCTTGTTATAGTTGATCTTGTCAGCTAATCTACTCAAACGAATTGGGCAATTCCGATTGAAAGATCCACCTTGTAAAATTTTCTTGTTTATCATTCAAACATGCATCACATATATCAACATAAACAACACATAAATAATATAATTGTGACATGTATGTGGCCTCCTAAGCATTAAGATATTCCCAAGACAATGAGAATATCTATATAACCACAAGAACGCGAAGCTCTTCTCCAAGTGCTTCCTTCTCTAGTCCAAGCTTCCAAGCATGTGCATCCCCTCCTTTATTTCTTCCATGGAATTAATGGCCTCTAACTACCAGTCTAAAATCTATACAATCTAGCTAACATTTATATGTAGAAACCTCACAAACGAGGGGATTTAGATGAGAGCAGAAAATATCTAGAATCAACAGAGAGACACGACACGCATGTCGTATTTTGATTACATCAAAAATTATCAAAAGAAACCACAAAAAACCAAACACACATCTAGGCCATATCCACGCACCATGTGATTAAACAAAAAATAAGACGAATAAATTTTTTTTTCAATTGCGCGTTGTTTAATTAATTGGGTAATTCATAATTACCAACTGTGAATATCAGGTCAATAAGTGGGTCAGCGCACCAAGGAGGGGCGGCATCACCATGCCCGAACCCTAGGATAGAGAAAAACAATTTTTTTTTCTCCTTTCCCTTGGCCTACCTCTCTATGAGAGGAAAATCCAATGTCTCTTCTCTTTTGCCCAAAACATAGCAGCCAGAGTACGTATATCATATATATGATTTTTCAGTGCACTACGTAAATCATATATACTATTTTATTGTAAAATGCGTATAACAACTATATGTTTACAGTACACTAAGTATAACGATTATACATTTTCAGTACTCTACGCATAACTATTATACGTTGTCAGTACTCAACGTATAATAATTATACATTTCATTACTCTAAGTACATCATATATACATTTTCATTACTCTACGTATATCATATATACCGGTTCTGTACATCATATATATAGTACACCTTATTATATCATAAATAATTTTTTATGATCGTATCACATACAATTCATAATCTCATCATGTTACATACTTCTTCCGTTTCTTCACTTTCTCTACGTTTTGAATTTTGTCACTATTCACGGGGTCACTTTTGACATGGTGATTTGGATAGCAAAACGATCTAATATTTTGACAATTTTTTCATGGTTTTGTAGAGTAAATGTTGTTCTATAACATGGTGAAAAAATTATCAAAAATTGTATCGTTTTGCGATCGCAATCACCCGGTCAAAGTGACCCAGATATGAGTCAAAAAGTCAAAGCGTAGAGAAAGAGAAGAAACGGAGGAGGTATGATTGAACGGTTTTTACAGTTTACATGTAAAATAGTTAAACACTAAAACACATAATCAGATTATGGTTTCACAAGTGGCTCTGATACAACTGCTGGGTTTTGACAGTCAAACGTACCCAGCGAAAAAACAAAACCCACCAAGGACCCGTGTGAATGAGCATAATCTGATGATTAGAGGTTACCTCAGTCAAATTATATGGTGACGATCACAAACGCTGATAAAAGAATGGCGTGTCTACGGTATCCACACAAACATATCAGAACTGGACTTCTCCAATGGTGCTGACAATCGTAAGAAGAAGGAGGATATTGTCATAAAAGATGATGAATCCCGACACGTGCGCTGGATGGATCACATCCAACCCGTGGCTACAAAGAGACGGACGGACATATTCAAGACGTGCGCTCTAGAGGGGCAGCACACCTACCTTGAAAGAACCCTAGATGGAGAAAAACCCTATTTAGATCTTCCTCTTTTCTCTCTAGTGTACTGTGTGTTGTAGGAAAAATCTAGACTGAATGTTTCTAGCCAATAGATCCTATCTATAGCTAGAGAAATTCATATTTTCCCCTTAATCCAACAGCTTGGATTAGTTTGCATTATTGTCCTTAATTGCTCTTTAGTCCAACTAATGAGTATAGTTTACACTTTAGTCCAACTGATGAGCATCTAATATCCAGTTTGATCTATTATTGTGTGTGATCATGTAAGCTCCTAATTTTGTGTAGGATTTTCATACGGATTGCACAGCAGAATAACAAAATGAACTTCGTTCAAATACCTCCATGAATCGCAGATCATGCATCATAACAATGGTAAGGGATAAAAGTATTGTGTACCTTGTTTGTCTGAATTCGTGACTTCACGTAGAATAGTGTTCATCTCCCTATTAATATCCACACCTAGGATTACTCCGGATCCTTCTCATGACTTTGTGCTAGCAACGGAAAAAATATGAAGATGAAGATCACGCAAAAACGAGAAACCCAAAGGAGTCGCGCCTCACAAGGCCGACGGCGTGGGAGGGGGCGAAGGGAGGGGTGTCTCTTGGCCTCCTTGTCTTGCTCTCTCCTTGATTTGTTCTCTCTCAATTGTGATTAAAGTTATGATACTTCTGAGAAAATAAGCTAGGAGTGCCCTTATATAGTTAATAACTCCTTATTAACTACATAATAGCCCAAATACTAATCCTGTGCATACACGGATTAGTCCACCTTGTAAATTAGTCCTACTAAGTTTGATTGTGGTTGCGTATTGATCGTTCTACTTAATATGTCATACTAATTAATCCCAATGTTCGGTTTAATGCATAGAGTGTGTGACTTCATAGGTTTCTACTTAGTTGGTAGTAACAATTACTAACATAGAGCGGTCTCTAGCAAGACATCTATGCCAACAATTACTTAGTTGGTAGTCGGTGATCCAACAAACTTTGTGACCAATGTTACCGCATTGTATTATCCCTTTGTCTCCATATCCGGATTGGCCACGAGACACACAAGTCAAGCTCGTATATCCAATCCATAGTTCCACGATCCTGGGAATAGCTTTATCCATGCAGATAACATCAATATCCTATATTGATTTATCTGAGTCTAGCCAGACATTCTATAAGCAGTGCCCCTCGAGTGGCCGTGGATATTTTCTCCCTTATGTGGGAGGGAAAAATCATCTCTACATCACTACCGTCTCTAAGCTTGCTTCTTATTTTTCCCGATAAACGCCTACTCTGTCTCGGTGTAGTGTTTGACGATAATAAAACACAATATTCCAAAACTAGAGTATCTAGTGACTTCAAGTTTAAGGACCACAATACCATTATCAAAACGAGAAGCACTTGTGACTTTAACATAATTAATGTAGCCTTCTCATGGTGGGTCAATCCAGTATGCCATTATCCCTAATGCATACCCATGTGCTAGACTTGCTATCCCCATATCAATGTACCCACATACTATTCTATAGTTGTTCGTCCTATTAATTAATGTAAATAACATGGGATATTTAAGAGAAACATCAATTGTAATCTTAAGGACTTCATTTGTGTTAACATATCTCCATATCGATAACATAATGAATAGTAAGTCCTCACAAATGTCACGTTAAATTGATTGCCTCGTGGGCACAATTCAAACAGTCTCCCACTTGCACAAGAGTCAATATAGTGCATCATATGCATATTGATATAGCGCGGCTCTCATGCTTTCGCTGAGCAAGGGGCTTTGTAAGAGAGCCTTCTACTAGTAATTTGCACATATTCACATCTCCCCTATCAAAAGTCGAATGAGATCGAATATTCTGAGTATGTGCATCTCATGCATCATCCACTCAGTCCTTCTGTGGTAGAATCGGCAACTGAATCTTGCCCGGAACCTTTCCAGGTCACAGTCCCTTCCCTTGAGGCAAAACACAAACTTAACCATGATCTAGAATCATCTTTTTCGGTTTGGAAGCTTGCATCATTGTAACCCATTACACTGAACTCTTCCTTTCCTCCATATATCAAGAACTCATCCTTAATTCTTCCCAAGTACTTAAGGATATTCTTGACATTTACCCAATGACTTTCATCTAGATATTACTTGTATCTCTATGGCATACCATATGACTTCGTATAGAACATGGCACACCCAATGAATCTTATTCATAGGGTCCTTCTCAATCTAATTGGAAAGACAATTAGCCTTCCGAAGACTAGTTCCATGTGACATAGGTAAGAATCTACATTCTTGCATGTTGAACCGCTTCAGCACTTTTGTTAATATATGTTCTTTAAATTAAGCCGAACAACGTTCTTGATTTATCTCCATAGGTCTTTACAGGTTGCTTCGCCGAAGTCCTTCATTAAAAATTGATTCCCTAGCCAATCTTCAACAGATTGCAGAGTAGAGACATCATTCTTAATGATCAGAATTGATAGATTAGAAGCTCTTTTGTATAAATATGTGGTTATATAAAAAGAGAAGGAGCTTTGGTTCCTTGGTTATGAAAGCCAGAAACACAATGAAAGCCAGAAACACAAGTGTTAAAGCTTCAAAGCTTTGAGACACTGTTGATTGCCTTATATGTTCTTAACTATTTTATATTTTGCAGGTTTATAAGTTGGTTTTGGAATGATTCTGTCATTCTCTATAATGTTATACAAATGGTATGGAATCATGTTTTGATTGGTACAACACATGGTAAAGGTTTGAGTTGGATTGGGAATCCAAGCTCTCTGTGGCGAACTAGCTGTCAAAGCTTCAAAGCTTTGAGATTTTCTGAATGTTGTTTGCTGCTAAGTCTATCTAACTTGATCTGTGTATGCAGGTCAATTCATTTGGATGTGCTAAAAATTATACTAATCTATTATTACTTGTTCTGTAATGATTATTTGGTCTATCAATTTAATCGGATGTATAAACTGTTTTTGTTATGAGATAAAACTTAGCCTAGTTTAATCATGAACTGTTAGCTTAATGCTGATCAGATCTTGATGCTAGTTTTTCGGGATATTGTTTCATCTTGTTAGTTGAGTATATGCAGGGTTGTTGGGAATTCCAACATCCATAAAAAATCAGATAGCTATCCAAGCATAGCTGTTGAAAGAAGCATATCAGGTAAGAGGATCTTTTGGCTTTGAGTTTCAAAAATCTCTCAATTTGTTGCAGGTTGTTGTTTAAGTGATCAGTACTTTGAATTTCAAAGAGAGACACAAGGAGAAAAGAATGATCAACGTGTTAATTGGAGAGTGCTACAAACATGAGATATCAGATAATTCAAGTCTCCAAATTCATCAGGGCATTAACACTGCAAAAGCAAGATCATTCATCAGAGATTGAAGAACACTCCAAGCTTTATCGCTTATTCCTATTATGTGTTCTTCACACTTTTACTAAAACTTGTATTATCATTTTGTGTTCTTAAACCTCACAAAATTATAAGTTTAGTTGTTCAAGTGAACAACAAAGAAGTTCTTATTGTTTCAACAGATTGTAGCTGGAACTAGATAGATTGGGAAACACAAGTTGTATAGGTGCAAGGTAGCTCACTTAGGCTTGAGATCTAGGGCTAAATCTGGGTGATTAATAATAATTTGTGTTAGAATCCTGGAGGGATAATATCCCTGAGGCAGAGACTAGGTCCAATTGTAACTGAACTCTGTAAAATTCTTGTGTTCTTGCTTCTTACTTCTTTTATCTTTTCATTACAGTCTAAACAGGAAGTTCCAAAGCTTCGGCTTTTTTTTAATCTAAAATCTTTGAAGCCTCTATGTTCTGCATTTATATCTCTAGTTTCTCAAACCTTTTTCAAAGCTTTGATATATCAACTGCATATTCTCTTCAAGTTCTAAAAATTGTTTTTTAGCAAAAGTTGGCATACTCTATTCAACCCCCCCCCCCTTCTAGAGTATTTAGATCCTGTTGAGATGCTTACATTACCAACTTTTAAGTATGCCTCCACATACAAGGCCAGAAATATAACTGTGCTCCCACTAACCTTCTTGTAAACACAAGTTTCATCTTTATTCTTGATGGAACCAAGCTATTTGATTGCATCAACGAATTGAAGATTCTCACTCCAAAAGCTTTTTTTAATCCATAAAACGGATTGTTGCAACTCACACATCTTTTGAGCACGCTCTAGATCGACAAAACCCTTTAGGTGTGTCATACACATCCTCAAGGAAGTTTATATATCCATCTGCCAAATTTGCGCAAGCTACAATTGCAAGCAAGATGCGAAAGGAATTAAGCATACCAACTGGGGGAAAGTTTAGTCATTGTCTATACTATGAACTCGCTGAAACATTTAGCAACCAATCGTCCCTTAAAAGTAATCATATTACCAACCATGTTAGTTTTCTTAAAACCCACTTGCACCTTATGGGTCTTACCCTTTTAGGTGGTTCCAACAAACTTCATACATTGTCGGTATACATGGATTGCATTTCGGATCTTATGGCTCCAAGCCATTTATGAGACTATGGCCCACTTGCGGCCACCTCATAGGCTGCAGGCTCATCTCCATAAACAATACATCACAGGGTTATGTTATAATAAATCCATATTTCTCTAGCCCTTTGACTTATCCTACATGACTTACGAGGTTATTGTGTTACTTGAGCAGATCCTGCTCATGTTCCATTAAAGGAACAATGTTCTGTTTTGGTTCTTGAACTCTTTCAAGTTCTACTGTCCTCCATCTGTTTCTTTTAGAGACAAAGGTTCGAGCAACAAACACTTTGTTCTCTATTGGGTAGTAGAAATAATATCCCTTTGTTTCCTCAGGATATCCCACAAAATACATTTATCCGAATTGGGTTCAAGATAATTTGACCGTAAATACTTTACATAAACTTCACAATCCCAAATCCATATAAAAGACATACTAGGACACCTCCTAGTACATATATCTCATATGGTGATGGAACAAGGTCAAGGGAGAAATTTGCTGTAATTAGAGCATGGTCCCAGAAAGTAAATTGGAGTTTTGTTTGACCCATCATAACCGAACCGTGTCCAACAGGGTTCGATCTCTTCTCTCAGACACGCCACTCCAAGGTGGCGTTCTAGGTGGAGCGAGTTGGGATCATATACCACACTTCTTTTGATGCTTGTCAAACCCTTGGCTTGTATATTCTCCTCCTACGATCTAATCGTAGACCCCTTATAATTTTGCCAAGATGGTTCTCTACTTCATTCTTCAATTCCTTGAACCTTTCAAAGGATTCAAATCTGATCTTCATAAGACCCAAATCCACATCTACTAAACTATTAAATGTGATGAAGTACCGAAAATCATCTCTCGCACTTGTGCTTAGTGGTCCACCTACATCAGTTTGTATGAGTCCAAAATATCATATATTTCCCAATAAACAAGCCTTACAGCTCTCATATGATTCATAATCAAATGAGTCCAGAAATCCATCCATATGGAATCTAGGAATGCGTTCTTATTCATGTGGCCTAAACTTCAGTGCCAAAGTCAAGTGAGGTTCATATCATTATATGAAAAATCTCTTGGTATTAATGTTATAGATGGAATTATCATGTTTAAGGATATACAATCCAATTAGACAAAATTGCATTACAGTAATGCATATCAGAATAATGGAACAATGCTTTCCCTTTATTGTGATAGGGAAACTTTTCTTGTCCAAACAAGAAACTAAGATAATGTTCCTACTCATAGCAGGGACATAATCATGTTTTTCTAATTCATGAATAATTTCAGAAGGTAAAGATAATTTCCTACGGCTAATTCAGCAACTCTTGCTTTATTTTCCCACGTGTAGGTGTAATATCCTTTATCCAATTGTCTACATCTCTTAAGATCTTCCACATTTCTATAAATATAGATCATCATCCAGTATCATATACCTATGATGATGAGATAGACACATTGACTTCTATAACAAAATATACCTCAAGTGGAATTCATAATTCCTTTCTTATTTCATTCTAGGTACTTTTGGGCAGTTTCTCTTCCATTAAACCACCTTGTGGGCTTTAAGGCAACTTCCTTCGGTTTAGCATCAACTTGTTTATACCCTTCGGGTTTCTAGGCAAATCATTTGCTTCTTCCCCTTTAACCATCAATATGGTTTTTTCTTTTCCCTTATTAATGCTTTGTTCTGCAGTTCTCAATCAAATTGAGTAAATGAATTTTGAACGAAAAAATAATTTATAATTGCATCCAATGCAATTCTTGGTCCTCTTGGACGAATAACTCCTTATTCTTTATCTATCTCATAGATAACTCCCAGTCTCTAAGCTTTCAAGTATATTGAAATAGCTCAATTGCGTTTGAAATCTTGCTTTAGCATTCACACATTACTAGCTTGTGCCGTCGTGTCACATCTTCATGAATTAAGTCACATTGCTTTGGCAAACGTGAACTTCATTACATCTTGATCATGACAAGTGCTAAGCAAGAGACGGTGAAACGAAAAATTAGAGCAACACTTCATACCTTTCATATTGAGCCTACTCTTGAAAAGAGCTTCTTTAAATGTATGATAATATCATACGCCTCCACGTTCTCATCTTGCTTTCCAAACCTCAGAGTTCTTGGTAGCTCACCTGATGCAAGTCACGTCCGAACTATTCTTTGATGTTCCTTCCATTAGGTTTTTAGTGTGTTTTGGTAGTTGGTGTAAGGCAATTTTATGCTCTAGGATATACAGCATTTTTTCTTTATTTGAGAACAATTCTCAATTGTATACCAGTTCCACGAAAATGATTCCAAACAGCTTGTCCTTCTAAAAGACATATTGTTGTAATAAAGTCGAGTTTATTTGTTTAATCCCATAGGTATTCAACACAAAAGAATTATGAAAAATATTGCGACGTTTGAACTATATTTAATAAGAAATTAAATTATTAAACATAGCTCCCACTATTTTTGTAGGATTAATACCCCTAACCTTTTAAGGCGGAAAATATCATATATTTTCTAGCGGGACAAGATCCATATTTCACCTCCTCTTGAGCTTACTTTGGCAAGTCACCCAAGAATTAGTTATTTAGGTATGAAGAATTTCCAATTGCATCCTCTGCAACTCTTGGTTCAATTGGGCGAATAACTCCTTATTTATCTATCCCATAGATAATCTCAATTGCCTTGCATCTAGGCTTTCAATCCTATTGAAATATCCCCGTTACATCCAACCTCTTACTTCAACATTTGCACATTACTTGCTTGTGCCATCGTGCCATCCTAAAAAGAATCAAATCGCCTTGCTTTGGAAAATCCGAATTAAATACATTATAATTTAGACAAGTGTTAACTAACGAGAAGGCAAAAACATAATATTTTAATTGAAGGATTTTTACCTTTCAATTTTAATTATTTAGTTGATCCATATCAACTGATCTACCTATTTGGGTTGGGAAATCCGAAAATAAAAGATCCAAATTTTTAATTATTATCTTGTCACAATTTTCATGCATCATCCATACACCGAAATAATTAAAACAACCACAAACAATAAATACGTGATGTGGATGTGGCCTCCTAGAACTAAGATATTCCCAAGCCAATGAGAATATCTATAAGCCCTAAAAATAGTAAGCTCATCTCCATGTGCCTCCATCTGTAGTTCATGCGCCTTTAGCTTGTCGAATGATGCCTCCTTGTGGTTTCTTCAATTCCTTAAGCTTCTTCTCCATTTCTTGACTATCATCTAACTATTTAATACTAGCTAGCATCTATACTAAATAGAGAGACCTCACAAGTTGTAAAGACGATACGAAGGCCGTAAAACTTAATTAATTACATTGACTTGGGTGTGGCCTTACATTAATTAATTGGCCACACCCAACATCCACATCTAAGGCCACATCCAATCACCATGCAAAAGCATATAATAAAGTTAAAATCCAAGTTTAACGCACTTGGTCAATTTTAATTGAGTTTTGGATTTTATAGGGTCAAAACGGTCCAAGGGGCCCACCAAATCTTTTGGCCGAACCCACAACGGGCCGGCACAAGGCCTTAGGCCGGTCAGCCCCAGCCTGTGCGGCCAAGCCGCTGGCTAGGCCGGCCAGGCCCCTTAATCATGGCTTGCTTGGCGCGCAAGGAGGGGCAGACATCCCTAGGGTCAAACCCTAGGGTTGTTTCCTTCCTTTGTTCCTTCTTTCCCAAGTTTTCCTATTTCCAAGTGGCAGCGTTGGGTCGAAGTTTTCACTGGAAATTATGGAGCCTTTTTGGCTGGTTCGTCGGACTTGGATGTATGAGGGTTGGGTTGGACCCCTAGGAGGATCGGAGAGTCACCAGGAGAGGCAAGGAGGGTCGAAGAGGCGGTGTCAGACCTCCTGCCGTGGCTAAGTGGTGGTGGCCGACGGCGGTATTATAGCAGCTTTTGGGCGCGATTGAGGAGCTATACGTGCTCCTAGGACCTCCAGGCGATGATTGTTATTGAATTTTGGGGGTGGGTGTCCTCGGTTTGGCCGGGCTCAAAGATTATCTTGCAATAATGGTGGTCGGGGGTGGTGAATCTTCTGCTGCTACTGGTGCTTTTCACCGGAAAAAATAGAAAGGAAAGGGAGATAAATACATGGAGAGATCGAGAGGGCGAAAGGAGAGAAGATAAGAGAAGAAGGGTGGTTTTGGTGGTGGCATTGAAGGGGGTTAACCTTCAGTGGTGTTGGAGGAGTTTGGAGAATTTTTATTTCTCTTCTTTTGTTTTATTTTCCAGTACACGGGAAGAGGAGGATGGTAGGAGTTAAATAATAGTGAAATTATAAGGTAGGTCCTCCTAGGTTAGGGTCAATTGTTCTTTGGTCTTAGTCAAATGGCCAATTGGTGAATAGTCTTGGTCAACTGGCCAATAAGAAGCTTAGGAATAATTATATGGTTCTTTGGGTACACTCTTAGGTAGGTAATAATTGTTAGGTGCTTTGGTAGTACTCTTGGAATGTGAAAATTATAGTATACATTTGTAATACCAAAAACAGGGTTTTAAATATTTATTTAATTATATTATTTAAGTTAGTTTTAGGTAAACTAATTATAACTAAGTTTTAAAAATTTATACACGAGCCTACCAATTAATCTCGAATTATATATTAACCAATTATTCTAGTGACTCGTGACAGAACATCATGTGCGAAATTATTATTTTACCCCTAGTATGCTAACGGGGTATTACATCCTTCCACCTTGGACTAAGCTTCGTCATGGATAGGCAACTAAAGTCTCAAGGGATTTACTAAACGAGATGCACAGAAATTATAGTCAGAATGCTTACCTTCCTTGTTATTTACAGCTCGTGCATCTGCTTCACTCATCACAAAGATTTGGCCATGTGGCCTCTGGTTGTTGCCCTGTGCTGCATTTCCTCCATTCCTATTACCATTGTTGTCAGCCCCATTGTTATTATTTTCATTTGCGTTCTTGTTTTTCCCTCCATTTCCATTTATAAGGTAGTTGGCTTGCTGTCTTGCTGTGCCATTCCCAAAGTTGTTGTTGTTGCGAAGCTGATTCCCTCCATGTGGATTTTGAGTCTGACGATGCCCTTCCTCGTAGAACCCTTGCTCATTTTCGGCCGCCATCCACCTTCTACAGTCAGCAACTATGTGGCCCTTGATGCCACAAAACCTACAAGTTAGGTGGGTGCCTTCACAAGTGTATCCCTGATGGTTGTGACCACACCATTTGCAGTTAAGGTTACGAGCATATCCAGTCATCCGCTGGTTCCTATTTTCACCATTTCCCCAATTTTGATTTCCTCCACCATTACGAGTCCTGAACCGCTTGTCAGATCCTTGATTGTTGTTTCCTCCTTGGCTAGAGTTTTCACTTTCTTGGGCTTCCACCTTTCTTTTTCCCAGTTGTAGTTGGTACCTGATCAATTCTCCAGTTATTTGCTACTACCCCATAGGCTTCTGACAAGGTATTATAGCTTCTGGTGAGCATGGATATCTTCATTTCATGCTTCAGCCCACCTATGAAGGAGTGACCATGCACCCTTCAGTAGGCACTGTGTCCTCCGCAAACAAGGCTAGCTCCACAATCATGTTCTTACAGGCTAGCTCCACAATCATGAAATGCACAATTGTCTCTTCATATATCACAATTATTACCTGTAAGATGTTCTCTAACACATAGAGGTCAAAAGCATGCATCATTTGACTGCTAATACACATAGTTGACCTTCATAATTCAACTCAATTTCTTGGCTCCTCTTAGTTATCAAGTTTTTAAAATCTTGTCTCCATCGTGAGAGTAATATTAGTCCAAAAGATAATCCCATATGGAAATACCCAATAAATTATCCCATAGTCAAATCAGTCAAATTAAATCAAAAAATATACCTAGAAAGGAAAAGAAAGGTCGAGGTGGTGGGACTTAATAAGGCTTAGACCCCATAACCCAATCGGATTTTCAAATTTTCTTACCCTAAATACATTTTAAATTACCCTACAGGTTTTGATCTCTTTTTGGATTGCCTGCTCTGATACCACTTGTAACACCCCCAAATAAATCCGGCTCGGGAGAAACCAAGAGGGTGCTACTAATAATGAAGCGCCGGAAATCGAGAACAAAACATCCCATATTTATAAATTACAACTTATAAATTGTCTTCAACATCATACACCATACACTACATACTACTTAGTCCGTTCACTCTATCTTCCACGTTTGAATTTTTCTTCCATAACTGGGACATTTTGACCCGGTGATTTGAAAGCAAGACGATGCAATTTTTTATATTTTTTTCAAGTGTTATAGAGTAAAGTTTCCTCAACAACGCCTTGCAAAGTTTACCGAATTCTTGCATCGTTTCACTAATCAAATCATCGAACTAAAGTGACCCAATGAATAGTGACAAAATGCAAACTTGGAAGTTAGAGAGAAAATAGAGGAAGTATTACACAAGAAAAAATTAAAATAAGTGTTCGACTAAACAAAACAAGCTAACATTACTAATATCATTTTGCGCTCCCTTCTACATCGAGTTCCCTTCAACTAGACCTGCGGTGGATTGAAACAAAGACCTCAATTTTCTAAAGTCAGCAACAAATGCTGAGTGAGATACACCTTAGCATGTAAAAACAAGAAAAGTTAAGAAAGGATGCAAGGTCATGTGTCAAATAAAATGAGAGTATGAGATTATAAGTAAAACATCAAATTTCAAGAACAAGCAAAAATTTTATGAAATATTGATTGTTTCCCATGTAACCAATCTGTTTACTAAGATGTTTCTCGAAATTCAAATACGCCGAGAGTATCCAATCAAAATCTCTCGCAAATGACATGTCCGTTCAAACAAGCTCACAGATATATGTTTCCAAGCATAGCTGTCAGATTAACATTCATTTCACAATACCCGGGTAGACCAGTGACCATATCAGAGATTTTAGACCTTAAGTATTGCAACACCCTCCTAAGAGCGTCAGTCAAAGAAGTGGTATCTAGAAGCAGTACTCCAGCCTACGACGAGAGGAGTCGGGGTACACGTGGTGCCATATATTTAGGGACTAAAGCCCAAAGAATCATCACCCGTAATGATTTGAAGGACAGGTGTCTAGGGGATTAAACCCAATATAACTGGTTCTGGTACATGCAATTCATTTCTCTATACTCCGGTGATCTAACCTGAATATCTCTTTAGAGACAAGGCACAAGAAGTTATCACCCGATATAAGTAACATAATTGGTATGTATTACGTTATCACACATCTATGATCAAGTGTGACAAGTATTCCAAGCTCAATTGATATTTTTAAGATTTGAAAAACAATTAAACCATGTTTATCATGTAGGGGATGAAATACGGCAACAATTTTTCAATTAAGCAAGTAGTGGACACGAAAGAAGCTATTACACAAGACTAAGCATGTAACTCACCTCAAATCGATAAAACAGTTAGTACGAAGGGGCGTCGACGAAGCATATGTCCACAAACCCTTCGCCTACACATTATCAATTATTTAGTCACACGAGTAGCACTAGTAAACAAATGAACTATCCCTATGTGATTGTTTGGCTAGGATGAAAGATCGAGCCTAACCTCGTGATCCCCAAAGTGATTAAGATAAGACAAAATATTTATTAAATTCAATAATTAAATACATAAAATGAAATCTTTGTTAACCTATTGTAGTACTAATTTCAAATTTATATATCTTTACCTTCATTAGAAACATATTTATTTTCATATATTTATTCAAAATAGATAATTAGTTAACCTCAAATAATAATATAAATAGGTTAACAAAAATATAGATATACAAATAATAGTGTTTAAGTAAAAGAAGGGGCTCCCTCCCCCCCCCCCCCCCAAAGTTTCTGGTATGTTAGAATATACCCTCAAGCTTATGTTTAAGACCAAAATTACCCCCTTCATCATCTTCCTCAAATCCCAACAACCAAATTCCTGAATTTGATTATTGTTTGTTACCCATACTATTTCAATTATATAGAACTCAAATTCAAGTCATGATAATATGATTTATGCCAAATATCATCAAACTCATATACCGGATCAATGAGAACACAAGTGGCGGCGTTGGGTCGAAGTTTTCACCGGAAATTATGGAGCCTTGGTGGCTGGTTCGTCAGACCTGGATATATGAGGGTTCGGTCGGACCCCTAGGAGGTTCGGAGAGTCAGGCGAGGAGGGGCGGAGAGGCGGCGTCAGACCACCCGTCGTGGCTCAGTGGTGGTGGCCGACGGCGGTGTTCTAGCAACTTTTGGGCGCGATTGAGGGGCTATACGTGCTCCTCGGACCTCCAGGAGATGATTGTTATTGAATTTTTGGGGTGGGTATCCTCGGTTTGGCCATGCTCGAAGGTTCGCCGACAAAAATGGTGGGCGGCGGTGGTGGTTTCTGAATCTGCCGCTGCTACTGGTGCTTTACGTTGGACAAAACAGAGAGGAGAGGGAGATAAAGACAGAGAGAGTTCGGGAGGGAGAAAGGAGAGAAGATAAGAGAAGAAGAGTGGTGTTGGTGGTTGCGTTGGAGGAGGTTAACTTTTGGTGGTGATGGAGGCGTTTAGAGAATTTTTGTTTCTCTTCTTTTGTTTTGTTTTCCAGTACACAGGAAGACGAGAAAGGTAGGAGTTAAATAATAGTGAAATTATAGGGTAGGTCCTCCTAGGTGAGGGTCAATTGGTCTTTGATCTTAGTCAAATGGCCGATTGGTGAATAGTCTTATTCAACTGGCCAATAAGAAGCTTAGGAAAAATTGTATGGTGCTTTGGGTACACTCTTAGGTAGGTAATAATTGTTAGGTGCTTTGGCAGTACTCTTGGCATGAGAATGTTATAATATACATTTGTAGTACCAAAAATAAGATTTTAAATATTTATTTAATTATCTTATTTAAGTTAGTTTTAGGTAAACTAATTATAAATAAATTTTAAAAATTTATACGCGAGCCTACCAATTAATCTCGAATTCAAAATTAAACCAATTATTTCTAGTGACTCGTGACCGAACATCGTGTGCCATGTTATTATTTTACCCCTAGTATGCAAACAGGGTATTACAGGTACCCTTCTCCAAAGGAAAGAATTTAAATCCTTCTTCTCTAATATTGAAATAGACAACCATGGGGTCACATGGCCAACCTATTGTCAAGTAAAGGCTTTCCTTCCATAAAACAAAGCTACCAACATCAGTAAGATAGGGTACTTCTTTAGACCACATAATTCTCTCAATGAAGGATCTCTAACTTAAATTAAGCATCAATAAAATGTCTGATCATAGTGCCCTGTACTTGTTGATTGAGGGGTCATACCATAAACAAACACGCTGACAAACAAAAGAACCTCAAAAATTCTTTGATTGTAAAGTGACACTCTTTCTGGTAGCCGGGTTACATATAACCACATGATCCAACTTCTTAGGTGAGGTTTTGCAGAACAAGACATTACAGGAAGAGATGATATGGAGTTTCGCTGAATCACTATCAAGGCGGATGATTTTGGTTATCTTGATCTTTTTGGTATCCAGAAACACCATATGGCTCGTAAATGCTTCCCCATGATATTCTTTAAGGATCATTTATGTGTTTGGGCTTTGGGAGGCCTTGTGAATTTTGACAAAATATGGACACTACCTGACTTAACACTTGAAATACTGTCTTGACATTAAGACTTCTAGTTGAACTAATCTTGACCTCTAGAGCTGTTTACAAGAAATTGTGGGCTATCACTCATGATCAATATTATTGAGATGTGCAGCTATTATTGATCATGAGTTATAGCCAATAATTTCTTGCAAACAACTCTACATGTCAAGATTGGTTCAACTGGAAGTCTTATGAAGATGTTAGAAGGAATTTCATGCTGAAAGACAGGTAGTCTCCTAATTTTATGAAAGATCATAGGTTTCCCCAAAACCCAAGCAGTCAAAATATCCTTAAATAACCTCATCGGGGAGCCACTTTGCGCCATATGGTATTGCAACATACCAAAGAGATCGGGAAATCTAAATTCATTCCCCTTGAGAGAGATTTTGCGGAACTTGGATCATGTCTTCTCGCAATGACTTTATTTGCATGAGTTCTCCGAAGAAGTTGGATCATATAAAATGGATCATCTTTTTATATGTAATTGTGTTACAAGAGTGTCACTTTATCATTAATGAAATCTTAATGTTCTTGTAGGTGTCACCATGTTGGTTTTTGGGTTTGACCCCTCAGACGACAAGTGCGAAGAGCTGTGATCATACAGTGTTATGGTTATTGATCTTTGTCCAGTGAACATTACTGAGATAATTTTAGTTAGAGATCCTTCATGGAGAAAAGTAGGGTATTAAGTGTTATGTCAATTCACGATCTCACACGCCTCACGAAAGATAACGAAAGATGCAATCACACAAGATTTACGTGGTTCGCTAGCCCAAATCGAGCTAACTACATCGACGGGGAAGAAAGACCTTTATTCAATGAGTAGGAACGACCAAAGATATTTACATACATTAATAGGATCCCAAAGGACTCTTTTATACTCCCAAAAACCAACCCGAGGCCATAAGGAATGGTTTCCATCCTTATTTTCCGTCTCGGGATGTTGTTCGCACGAACAGACGTTCTGTTCGCACAAACATGTATGCAGGAACACAAATTTGTTCACAAGAAAATGCTCGCACGAACAAACATATTTTTGCACGAACAGAATCTGATCCTTGGCTTTCTTTGACTCTTGTTGCTCCATTGTTCGACTTCACTCTTCAAAGAACTATTCTAACAAATCTCTACCATGACTTGAATTCTCTCATCTGCAAAAAAGTCTTTCTCCTCCTTACGAACAAAGCTTGTATTCTTCCCTCCCGATGTCTCCCATCACGGAGACTCACTGGACCTCGTCGGGTCTGACATGCCCCTAAGGGCTTACTGGCTCAGGATGTTGAGCAATTCCAGACAATACTGGAATTTTCTCCTTGGAACCGGCTTCGTGAACATATCCGCAGGGTTGTCAGTTGTCCCACCCTTCTTCACCTTGATCCTGTTCTCGTTTCTCAAAAAGTGATATCTGACGTCGATATGCTTGGTCCTTTCATGAGGAACCTGGTCCTTAATCAAGAAAATCGCACTCAAGCTGTTACAGTTGACTATCGCATGATCTTGATGTAGGCCTAGATCATTGACTATACATTTAAGCCACATTGCGTCATTTCCTTCTTCTGTTAGATCCATGTACTCCGCCTTTGTGGTTGATAAAGTCACCGTTGGTTGTAGGGTAGGCTTCCAACTCACAACATAACCTCCCAAAGTAAACACATAGCCACTCATAGTGCTCCTACTATCAATATCCCCTGCATAGTCCAAATTCAAGAATCCAGCTACCAGGATGCCTTCATTAGCCCCATAACATAGGCCAAGGTCTGACGTACCCTTAAGGTACCTGAATATGCGCTTCACCGCCTGCCAGTGATTCTTTGAGCCATAAAACGACTAACTACACAAACAGCGAGTTCCAGGTCTGGTCGAGTGCAGACCATAGTATACATAAGCCTTCCAACTGCGCTACAATATGGAACCTTGGACATGTACTCCTTCTCTTCCTCCGTCTGAACGGTTCACATTCCTAGCTTATTGTTAGTTGCCATAGGAGTATCAATATCTTTAGCTGATAACATCCCGAATCTTGCCAAGATCTTCTTGATGTATCATTGCTGTGACAAGAACAGCTTCTTCAACTTCCTGTCTCTATAGATCTCAACTCTCAATATCTTCCGAGCAGCTCCAAGATCCTTCATCTCAAATTCCGCGCTAAGGGACTTATTTAGTTCTCTGGTGTCCTTGATATTCTGAGTTGTAATCAGAATACCATCCACATACAGAACTAGGTACATACGTGATCCACCATGCAACTTCTTATGATAAACGCAGCAATCATATTCGCACTTTTGGTAACCAATCTTCAACATGAAGATGTCAAACCTCTTGTCTCGTTGCCTCAGCGGCTGCTTAAGTCCGTAGAGAGATATTTTCAGCTTGCAGACGCGTTCTTATTTTCCAAAAAATTTGAACCCTTCCGGTTGGCTCATGTATATCTCCTCTTCCAACTCTCCATGTAGGAAAGGTATCTTGACGTATAATTGCTCAAGCTCTAAGTCGTGGTGCGCCACTACAGCTTGTAGCACCCGGGTAGAAGTTTGTCTGACCACAGGTGAGAAGATATCGTTGTAGTCAACTCCCACTTTCTAACTAAAACCTCTTGCAACTAGTCTTGCCTTATACTTGATGCCCTCCCCAGCTGTAGTTCCTTCCTTTCTTCCGAAGACCCACTTGCAACTGACTATCTTTCTTCCCGATGGAAATTTAACAAGCTCCAAAGTCGAGTTCTTACTAAGAGACTCTATATCTTCTCCCGTCGGGACAATCCATTGTGCTGGCTCAAAACTAAATATAGCGGCCTTGTAGGTGGATGTCTCATCATTCACCTCCTCTTCTACTTGCAATGCATATCCCACCATACCATCATCTCTGTATCTCGTCGAAGGTCTTATGACTCTCCTGGTCTTCCTTCAGCAATACGTTGATGATCCTGTTCCTCTGGTGTAGACGCATCCTCACTATCAGACTCTTCTGCTTCTTCCTCTTTGGATTCCGGCGGCGGTGTAGGGATTTCAGAATCCTTAGAATCAATAGGATCCGAATTTCGCTCCACCTTCTTCTCTGCATATCCAAGTTCCACCTCCAAGGAATTCTTCAACATAGGTTTCTCCTCAAAGACTAAAATTCTGCTAAGTTTAATCTTGTTGTCTTCCCATATCTTGTACCCCTTCACACCTGTTTCGAAACCCATGAATACTCCCTTATTAGCTCTTTGTTCTAGTTTCCCATCATCAACGTGATAATAGGCAACATAACCAAAAACTCTCAAGTCTGAGTAATCCGCTACTCTACCGGACCAGACTTCCATAGGATCTTGCTTCCTATACATGTGTGCAGGCTCTGATTTATGAGATAGCATGCCATGAAAACTGCCTCTCCCTAAAAGCCTCTAGAAAGAACTTCACTTGAAAGCATGCACCTTGCTTTCGCTAAAAGTGTCTGATTCATTCTCTCGGCTACACCATTCTGCTTTGGTGTGTGCTGAACGGTGTGATAGCGAGTAATACCCTGACCCTTGTAGAATTCATCAAACTCTGGTGAGAAAAACTCCAAGCCGTTGTCCGTGCGCAACCTCCTCACCTTCTTTCCCACCTGATTATCTACTAGGAGCTTCCACTCCTTGAATCTTTCAAAGGCTTCACTCTTGTGCTTCATTACGAAAATCCGAGTCATCCTAGAGTAATCGTCTATGATGCTCGGATAATACATGTACCCACCAATCGCCTAGACTCGAGATGGACCCCAGCAATCTGAATGGATGTAATCAAGACGACCATTAGTTCGATTAACCGCCTTAGGAAACTTGCTTCGTTGTAGCTTCCCATACACACAATGCTTACAAAACCCTAGTCTCTTGGTGCATGCCCGGTGAGATACCCCTTCTTGTGAAGTTCCTGAATTCCACGTTCACTTATATGATCGCGCCTCATATGCCACAGCTTAGTTAGATCAACTTCCTTAATCTCCGTTGAGACAACTCCAGCAGAACCTGTATCATCAAACCTTGCAACATGTACAAAGTCCCGCTCTTGATTCCCTTGATTATCACCTTAGATCCCTTGCAGACATCTAAATCTCCACCTTCACCTTCGAAACTGTATACCTTTTTGTCGAGTAGACTCAAGGAGATCAGATACTTCTGAATAACCGGTATATACCTAACTTGCTCCAAACTACATAACTTCCCTTCATTCGTCTTTAATCTAACTGAGCCGCTCCCAATCACCATACAGACGGCTCCGTTTTCCATGTAGATAGAACCTCCATTCGTTTGTGTTGAATCAGGATCCCTTAATGTGCTTTGATTGGTAATTGTTTATGAGTGATGAAAGACAAAAGGCTAAGGTATTAGCAGCAAAGGCTTGTTAGTCATCTCAAGGCCTTGAGATTGACAGTAACTGTCAAAGCCTTGAGATTACTTATTCTGCTATGTGTTCTAACATCTTTGTGTTGCAGGATTGGATATTTTGATTATGCAAATCAGTGGCTTATGTTATATATTTGTGATTTGTACTATTTATACATCTAACACAATGGCAGATGATTAGAACAGGAAGAATCAAGGCTATCTGGGCTTAATTTTGAAATGTTGTGAGACTGGTTCAGAGCTCCAAGGCCTTGAGATATGCCTTGAGCTACTGACAGTTTTTTTACAGAACTTGATTGATTCTTTCTTGCAGGTTATGACTCTTAGTATTGTGATTATTCACTCACTTCTAAGTGTCTTAAACTTGGTTGTAGGGTTTTGATTCATGGATCGCGCAAACGGAAGCATAATCAAACAAACAACCATGCAAAACCCTCCAAGGATCACAAGTCTAGATGCATAACGATAGTGGAGGTAAGAAATCATAAACACACCTTTGGGTTCTCCTTGATGACTTCAAACGCGAATAGTGTCACGTTCTCTATAGTTGATCCACGCCTTGAGTTGATCCTAGATCTCCAATCTCCTTGGTGCTAGCCCGGAATGAGAGGAGGGTGAAGGAATCACGCAAAACGAGACAAAAGAAGGGGCTCGGCCCTTCCTTTTGGCCGACGGGGTGAGGGGCGGCGGCAAGGGGCGGCATCGCTCCTTGTTGCTTGCTCTCTCTCTCCTTTGTTCTCTCCCACTCTTGTTATGTTCTCTTTAGAGCATATGTTATGAGGAAGGAAGGAAGGAGGGTCCTTTATATAGTCCAACAACTCCTTGTTAACTACCTAAAGGACTTATTCTAGTCCAACTAGAATACAATTTAGTCCCTTCCTTGCAAATTAGTCCCTACTAAGTTTGCAAGGGTTTGCAAAGTGATCCTTCTAATTAATTAATCCAATTAATTAATTCCCAAATCTAGTACAACTCTATATAGCGTGTGACCCCATAGGTTCTATCTAGTTCGTAGCAACTCTTTGCTAATATGGAGCGGTTTCTAGCAAAACATCCATTCTAGCCAACTAATAGAATAGTCATCTAGACAACCTTGTACAAGTAATTGTCTCATCCTTTTGCCTCCATATCCGGATTGGACACGAGACATACAAGTCACACTCGTATATCCAATCCCTAGTTTCTCGATCCATGGAATAGCCTTATTCGTGCAAATAACATCAATATCCCATATTGATTTATTTGAGTCTGGCCAGACATTCTATAAGCACTATCCTTCGAGTGGCCTAGGATATTTGCTCCCGTTATGTGGGAGGGGCAAATCCTCTCTACGTCCACTACGATCTCTAAGCTTGCTTCTCATTGTATCCAGTACACGCCTTTATAACTACCCAGTCACGGTGTAGCGTTTAACGCTACCAAGATCACAATGATCCACAACTAGAATATCTAGTGACTTCAAGTCTAAGGATGACAATACCATTGTACCCGAGAAGCACTTGTGACTCAACATAACATGTATGTAGCCTTCTCAGTGATGGGTCAATCCAGTGCAACATTCCGTAATGCACACCTATGTGTTGGATCGTGATATCTCCATATCAATCCAACCCCATACTAGTCTATAGATGATTGTCCCATTAATCATTATACTTGACTATGGATATTTAAGATAAACAACACGATTGTAAATCTAAGGACTTCATTATATTAAATATCCAATAAATAATAAATGAATTTTCTAGCCAAATACAAATTCATACTAAACTAGATTGCCTCTAGGGCATCTATTCCAACAGTCTCCCACTTGCACTAGAGCCAATCTGGCGCATCTCGTATGCCCATACTCCTAGTGTGCCCTTCATGCTTCCACTGCGTGAGAGGCTTCGTAAGCGGGTCTGACAGATTATCATCTGTAGGAATCTTGCATATCCGAACGTCTCCTCTATCGATAATATCTCGAATCAGATGAAACTTCCTGAGCACGTGCTTGGACTTCTGGTGCGATCTTGGTTCCTTTGATTGCGCGATCGCCCCAGTGTTGTCACAGAACAACTCCACTGGATCCGCAATGCTAGGGACCACACCAAGTTAGAAACAAACTTTCTGATCCAAACAGCCTCCTTTGCTGCGTTATTTGCAGCAATGTACTCAGCCTCTGTTGTAGAATCAGCTACCGTCTCTTGCTTGGAACTCTTCCAGCTCACCGCTGCTCCATTCAGGCAAAACACATATCCCGATTGTGATCTAAAGACATCTCTATCGGTTTGGAAGCTTGCATCAGTGTAACCCCTTACACGCAACTCTTCCTCACTGCCAAACATCAAGAAAGCATCCTTAGTTCTTCTCAAGTACTTTAGGATGTTCTTGACAGCAATCCAATGACTCTCACCCGGATTGGATTGGTATCTGCTTGTCATACTCAAGGCATATGACACATCTGGTCTAGTACATAACATGGCGTACATGATAGATCCTATGGCCGAGGCATAGGGAATCCTACTCATGCGTTCCTTCTCAATCTCATTGGAAGGACAACCACTCTTCGAAAGAGTGATTCCATGTGACATGGGCAAGAATCCCTTCTTGGAATCTTGCATGTTGAACCGTTTCAACACCTTGTTAATATATGTACTTTGACTTAGGCCTAGCAACCTTTTAGATCTATCTCTATAGATATTTATACCGAGTATATAGGCTGCTTCCCCTAAGTCTTTCATTGAGAAACACTTTCTTAGCCAATCTTTCACAGATTGCAGCATGGGAATGTCGTTTCCAATGAGTAGTATGTCATCCACATACAAGACCAGAAAAGCTACAGAGCTCCCACTAACCTTCTTGTAGACACAAGACTCATCTTCGTTTCTGATGAAGCCAAACTCTTTGACCACTTCATCAAAACGTCGATTCCAACTCCTAGAAGCTTGCTTTAATCCATAAATGGATCGTTGCAGCTTACAGACTTTGTTGGCTTGCTTTGGATCCTCAAAACCCTCCGGCTGTATCATATACACGTCCTCGAGGAGATTCCCATAAAGGAATGCTGTTTTGACATCCATCTGCCAAATCTCATAGTCGTAGTATGCTGCAATTGCAAGTAGGATTCGGATGGATTTGGTCATTGCGACTGGTGAAAAGGTTTCATCATAGTCAATACAATGAATCTGTCTGAATCCTTTAGCCACCAATAGGCCCTTATAGGTAATCACATTACCATCCATGTCGATCTTCTTCTTGAAGACCCACTTGCACCCTATGGGCCGCGCCCCATCAGGTGGTTCCACCAAAGTCCATACTTTGTTGGTATACATGGATTCCATCTCGGATCTCATGGCCTCAAGCCACTTCTGCGAGTCTGGGCCACTCATGGCCTCCTCATAGGTAGTAGGCTCATCATCTATGAGCATCGTGTCACCGGAATCAGTTACGAGAAGTCCGTACCTCTCGGGTTCCTGGCGCACTCTACTAGATCTACGAAGCTCTTGTGTTACCTGAACAGGTGGCTCCACAACTGCTTGTGATTCCTGTTCATGTTCCATAATCGGTTCAGTGATTTGTGGTTCTTGAACTTCTTCAAGTTCTACATTCCTCCCACTTGCTTCTTTAGAGACAAACTCTCTTTCTAGAAACACGCCGGTCCGAGCAACAAACACTTTGTTCTCGGTTGGATTGTAGAAGTAGTATCCCTTAGTTTCCTTAGGGTACCCCACAAATTTACACTTATCCGATTTAGGCCCTAGCTTGTCTGATTGTAAACGCTTTACATAGACATCGCAGCCCCAAATCCTCATGAACGACAGTGTGGGACGCCTCCCACTCCACATCTCATATGGTGTCTTCATGACTGATTTAGATGGAACACGGTTAATGGTGAAAGCTGCACTTAATAGAGCGTAGCCCCAAAACGATAATGGAAGATCGGTTTGACACATCATAGATCGAACCATATCCAATAGGGTTCGATTCCTCCTCTCGGACACGCCATTCCATTGTGTTGTTCCGGGTGGAGTGAGTTGGGACACGATCCCACACTCTCTAAGATAGTCGTCAAACTCTTGGCTCATGTATTCTCCTCTACGATCCGATCGTAGAGCCTTGATACTTTTGCCAAGTTGCTTCTCTACTTCATTCTTGAATTCTTTGAACACTTCAAAGGATTCGGATTTTGCCCTCATAAGGTACACAAATCCATATCTATTGTAATCATCAGTAAATGTAATGAAGTAGACATAACCACCCCTGTCAGGCGTGGCAAATGGCCCACACACATCGGTATGTATGAGCGCCAATTGCTCACTAGTCCTCTCACCTTTCTTATTGAAAGGGGACTTTGTCATTTTTCCCAATAAACAAGCCTCACATGTCTCATATGATTCAAAATCAAATGAGTCTAGTAATCCATCCTTATGGAGTCTAGATACACGTTTATCATTTATGTGGCCTAAACGACAATGCCATAAATAAGCAGGATTTAAATCATTTATTTTAATCTGCTTGGTATTAATGTTGTAGACAGGATTGCTTAGATCAAGGACATAAAGTCCATTAAATAATTGCGCACTAAAATAGTGAATATTATTCAAATAAAAGGAACAACAATTGTTCTTTATTGAAATAATAAAACCTTCCTTGTCCAAACAAGAAATAGAAATAATGTTTCTGCTCATAGCAGGCACAAAATAGCAATTATTTAATTATAAAACTAATCTTGAAGGCAGAGATAGCTCGCACACGCCTATGGCCAACGCAGCAACCTTTGCTCCATTCCCAACGCGTAGATCTACCTCCCCTTTAGCCAATCTTTTACTTCTCTTTAGATCCTGCATATTTCGACAAATATGAGATCCACATCCAGTATCTAATACCCATGATGTAGAGACAGTTAAATTGACATCTACAACAAAAATAACTGGTGGTGGTGGAATCACTATTCCAAGCCTCTGGTCCTCCAGATATTTTGGGCAGTTCCTCCTCCAGTGTCCAGGTTGACTGCAGTAGTGACACTCACCCTTAGTCACGACCTTGGCAATGCCACCAACAGGCTTAAGGGCTTGTTCCTTGGACTTGGCAACTGACTTGCCTTTGCCCTTGGAGGAAGATGCAAACTTTTTGCCCTTTCCTTTATTCACCATCATAATGGCCTTGCCCTTACCCTTGTTGATGCTCCGTTCAGCCGTCCTCAACATGTTGAGCAAATCTGGCAGTGGTTTAACGATCTCGTTCATGTTATAGTTCATAATGAACTGTCCATAACTTTCAAGCAACGATTGCAACACGAGATTGGTTGCCAACTCTTCGCCGACTGGGAACCCAAGCCGGGCGAGATTCTCCAAGTACCCGATCATTCGGAGTACATGGGGTCCCACCGGGTTCCCTTCTGCCAGATGACATTTGAACAGTGCCTTTGAGACCTCATACCTCTCTACCCTCGCCTGCTCTTGGAAGAGCTGCTTTAGATGTTCGATCATATCGACAGCATTCATGTTCTCATGTTGCTTCTGAAGCTCAGAGGTCATGGTGCAAAGCATTAGGCAGGCCGCATCATTAGCGTCATCAACACGCTTTTGATACGCCTTTAAGGCAGCAGGTGTCTGATTCTCTGGACCTTCTGGAACATGCTCCTCTATTGCGTACAGTTTCTTCTCTTGTTTGAGAACAATTCTCAAGTTTCTGTACCAATCAAGAAAGTTGGTTCCAGAGAGCTTGTCCTTCTCAAGGACAGATCGTAGGGAATGTTGTGAACTCGATGAGTTGTTTGCCATTTGGAATTCTACAAAAGGAAAATACGCAAGTTTTAGTATTTGTGAATTTTTGACTATATTTAATAATGGCTAGTTTATTAAATATTGCTCCCACTATTTTTCTACGGATTAATAACCCTCAAGATATTAATGCGGAAAATATCCTTATATTTTCTAGTGGGCCAAGATCCATCTTTTCATCTCCTTATGAGCTTGCTTTGGCAAGTCACCCATAATTTGACTACTTCTAGGTAGGAACAATTTCCAATTGCATCATATGCAACTCTTGGTTCAATCGGGCAAATAACTCCTTATTTATCCATCCATACGGATAATCCCAATTGATTGTCTCTAGGTTTCTTAATCAAATTAATAGCCTAGTTGTGTTCAACCTCTTACTAAACAATTGCACATTGTTACGTGCCATCGCAATCCATCATTATGAACCAAGTCGCCATGCTTTGGCACGCACGAACTTGATAAATAATGATGATAATGAGTGTTTAAATAACGAGAAGGCAAGAACACAATATTTAAAATTTTGAGGGATTTTCAATTTTAATTATTTTGTTGATCAATATCAACTAATCTATCTATTTGAGTTTGGGCACAACTCCAAATAATAGATCCGGGTTGTCTAATTATCTTATTATCCAAATTGCATGCATCATCCATACACCAACCACACAAATAATAAGACAATAAATAAACAATCACAAAACAGAAAATTAAACGTGATGTGGATATGGCCTTTTCTAGACTAAGATAATTCCAAGCCAATGGAATTATCTATGAACCCTAAGCAAACACATCTCCATGCGTCTTGATCTTTTGGTCCATCCTTCATAGTCATGTGGAATGCTCCATGCTCCATGCTCCATCTTTTGTGGCTTATTTGGCTTTGGACTTCTTTTCTCCAATCTTGGCTAACAATCTACTTTATCTAGCACTAGCTAATATCTATACTAAATAAAATAAATCTCACAAGTTGAGAGAAAAAAATGGCACGCAGGCCATAAAACCCTAATTAATTATTACAATTAATTGATCAGCTCGCAGGCCGTAAAACCAAACCACAAAATTAAACATCCACATCAAACCACATCCTAAGGCCATATCCAATCACCATGCGATTTGCACATAAACAGTTAAAATCCAATTTTAACGCGCTTGGTCAATTTTAATTGATTTTAGGATTTCTAGGGTTAAAACGGTCCATGGGCCCAACAATCCAATTGCCCGGGCCCAATAAAGTGAACCATAAGGCCCTAGGGCCGGCCCGGCCGAAAACCCGCAAGCTAGGCCCGCGGGTTAGGGCCGCCCGGCCCCTTAGGGCGCCAATATTGGGCGGCAAGCAAGGGGGCGGTCCCTTAGGGGGCCGAACCTCCTTGTGGAGGTTGTTTCCAAAACAACCTCCTTGCTTGGAGCCCAAGTTTGGTTGTTTCCTTGTTTTGGGAGAACTCCTTCTTCCCCAAGGATGCCCAAACCCTAGATCTAAGATCCTAAAATTTCTCAAACTCACCAATTCATGCATCCAATGCAAAAAATTGGGTCTTGTTGTGATTAATTGTTGACAAATTGCATCCCATGCTTGATTTGTCTTGTTTTACGCGATAAACAACAATTTAAGGTGTAAAACAACAAGAATGTAACACATAAACTACGTTTATGCTCTATGACCTGTGGCCCTGATACCACTGTAGGGTTTTGATTTATGGATCGCGCAAACGGAAGCATAATCAAACAAATAACCATGCAAAACCCTCCAAGGATCACAAGTCTAGATGCATAACGATAGTGAAGGTAAGAAATCATAAACACACCTTTGGGTTCTCCTTGATGACTTCAAACGCGAATAGTGTCACGTTCTCTATAGTTGATCCACGCCTAGAGTTGATCCTAGATCTCCAATCTCCTTGGTGCTAGCCCGGGATGAGAGGAGGGTGAAGGAATCACGCAAAACGAGACAAAAGAAGGGGCTCGGCCCTTCCTTTTGGCCGACGGGGTGAGGGGCGGCGGCAAGGGGCGGCGACGCTCCTTGTTGCTTGCTCTCTCTCTCTCCTTTGTTCTCTCCCACTCTTGTTATGTTCTCTTTAGAGCATAAGTTATGAGGAAGGAAGGAAGGAAGGAAGGAGGGTCCTTTATATAGTCCAACAACTCCTTGTTAACTACCTAAAGGACTTATTCTAGTCCAACTAGAATACAATTTAGTCCCTTCCTTGCAAATTAGTCCCTACTAAGTTTGCAAGGGTTTGCAAAGTGATCCTTCTAATTAATTAATCCAATTAATTAATTCCCAAATCTAGTACAACTCTATATAGCGTGTGACCCCATAGGTTCTATCTAGTTGGTAGCAACTCTTTGCTAATATGGAGCGGTTTCTAGCAAAACATCCATTCTAGCCAACTAATAGAATAGTCATCTAGACAACCTTGTACAAGTAATTGTCTCATCCTTTTGCCTCCATATCCGGATTGGACACGAGACATACAAGTCACACTCGTATATCCAATCCCTAGTTTCTCGATCCATGGAATAGCCTTATTCGTGCAAATAACATCAATATCCCATATTGATTTATTTGAGTCTGGCCAGACATTCTATAAGCACTATCCTTCGAGTGGCCTAGGATATTTGCTCCCGTTATGTGGGAGGGGCAAATCCTCTCTACGTCCACTACGATCTCTAAGCTTGCTTCTCATTGTATCCAGTACACGCCTTTATAACTACCCAGTCACGGTGTAGCGTTTAACGCTACCAAGATCACAATGATCCACAACTAGAATATCTAGTGACTTCAAGTCTAAGGATGACAATACCATTGTACCCGAGAAGCACTTGTGACTCAACATAACATGTATGTAGCCTTCTCGGTGATGGGTCAATCCAGTGCAACATTCCGTAATGCACACCTATGTGTTGGATCGTGATATCTCCATATCAATCCAACCCCATACTAGTCTATAGATGATTGTCTCATTAATCATTATACTTGACTAGGGATATTTAAGATAAACAACACGATTGTAAATCTAAGGACTTCATTATATTAAATATCCAATAAATAATAAATGAATTTTCTAGCCAAATACTAATTCATACTAAACTAGATTGCCTCTAGGGCATCTATTCCAACATTGGTTTCATATCTTATTTGTTCTAGATGATATGCAGATTGACGTTCTAAATATATTAAACAGTTTTACCAGAAACTGTATAACCAAACAGTCTCAGTACTGTTAGTTGTTTGGATTGTGTTGTTGCAGTGTTTCTTTGCTGTTGCAGGTTTGTTAAACGTGCAGGAGAAATCTCAACAAACTCCAACGGATATCCACCTGAAAGCTGTTTGAATTTAAGTTGAAAAAAGAAGGAGGATTTTTAGGAACTGAGATCCTAAAATCTCTCAGTCAGTTGCAGCTGTGGATAAAAGAGACTGGTTTGAATTTTGAAGGTGTGAGAGGCTTGCAGAATACTCTGAGAGGTGTGACAAATTCGTGAGAGATCAATCATTCAAACACACAATCATTCAAGCTTCATTCCAGATTCCTGAAGATCAAATCAATCCAGTCATTCCTGAAGAACACTTCCAGACTTTCAACAGTTTATCTTTATATTGTGTTCTTCATTTGTACTTTATCTGTGTATCTCAATCTTATCTTAAACCTCACTTAACCTAGTGGTTGGTTGTTCAAGTGAACAACAAGAGGTTCTTGTTAGCTCAACAGTTAGTAGCTGGAACTAGATAGGTTTGGAACCAGAAGCTGTATAGGTGTAAGGGAAATCACTTAGGCTTGAAGATCTAGGGCTGTTTCTGTGTGAGTAATAAGAAGTGGTTGCCCAATCCTGGTGGGATTAGATCCCTTAAGCAGAGATTAGGTCCGTTGGGACTGAACTCTGTAAATTGATTTGTGTTCTTTACTTTTCTGTTTGATTTTTATCTGCTGCACACAACTCAAATCAAACTAGGTTTTAAAAGCTGTTTAGTATTGTTCACAGCTCAAGGCCTTGAAGCTTACAATTTTACCTTAGTGAGTTTCAGACAGTTTACAAAATCTCAAGGCCTTGAGATTTCAAGTTTCACACAAAGCTATCCTGTTAAACTTTAAGTTTTGCAAAAAGTTTCCATACTCTATTCACCCCCCCCCTCTAGAGTATTTAGGTCCTGTATTTAGTCTACATCACACTTTCAATTGGTATCAGAGCCTGTGTCACTATTTTTAGATCTAACAATCTGGTGACTATGAGTAATGTAGGAGATGGTGGATTCTCACAAGGAATGGCTGCTAACAGACCTCCATTGTTCTGTGGTGAAAATTTCATGCATTGGAAGGCTTTTATGAAGATGTTCATCATAGATCAAGACATGGAACTATGGTCAATAGTTCAGAATGGTCCTCATGAGTATTACACTACAATTGATGGAGTCAGAACTGTCAAGTCTGAGAAAAATCTCTCAGTCACTGAATTGGAAAAGGTATCCAAAAATTACAAAGCTATGAATTTGCTATACTGTGCTTTAAATGCAGATGATTTCAAGAGAGTAACAAACTGCAAAAGTGCCAAAGAAGTGTGGGATAAACAGGTGGTGACATATGAAGGAACTAGTCAAGTTAAGCAGACAAAAATTAACATACTTCTGAGGCAATATGAGTTGTTGAAGATGAATTCAGATGAAATCATCAAGGAAATGTTCAAAAGATTCACTGATGTGGTGAACAACCTGGAGTCCCTGGGAAAGAGGTTCTCAAATGAAGAGAAGGTCAGAAAGATTCTGAGAAGCTTGCCAAAAGCAAAGTGGGAGCCAAAGACAACAGCCATTGAGGAAGCTCACGACTTGAGTCTTCTTCAGCTAGATGATCTACAAGGAAAGTTGCTCACTCATGAAATGTCTATCAAGGATTTGGAAGGTGATCTGAGTGAAAATATCAGGAACCTAGCTCTTAAGGCAAGAGACAGTGAAAAATCTCAAAGCCTTGAGACTGAGGAGGAACCTGATGATGAAGAGGCTTTAGCATTGATCTCCAAGGCCTTGGCCAGAATTCTCAGTAAGAAAAGAAACTCTGGTAACAGGGATTACAGCAGAGAGAGATCAAGACCCTCAGGCAGCAAGGATTACAAAGGTAAATCTTTATCACAGTCACATAAAACTAAAGTAATGAATTGTTTGGAGTGTGGTGATGCAGATTATTTAGTAAGGGACTGTCCACAAAAGAAGAAGAACGTAAACTTTCAGAAAAAGGATGGTGACAACATAAGAAAGAAGGCCATGATGGCTTCCTGGAGTGATTCTGATTCATCAAGTGATTCAGACACGGGAGAAGAGCAAGCAAACTTATGCTTCATGGAAAAGCATAATGAGGAAAGTTCATCAGACAGACATATTGAAGACATGGTAAAAAATTTACTTGCTAGTCCATCTGATGTACTTCCTGAAATTCTAAAAAGTATGTTTTTGAATGAAGAGAGTTATAGAAATGAGATTTCTGCTTTAAAGATTAAAGTTCATGAGCAGGTAAAAGAAAACCTGGACCAAGTTTTTTAAACAAAACTGTTGAAGTTTCTAAGACAAAGGTTGAAAAATACTTCAAGGCCTTGGACAGCAGGTTCAAAGTCTTGAAGGCACAGATAAAAGAGGTTGTTGATCAAATCACTCTTTTAACTGAAAGATATGCTGATCTAAAAGCTCATTCTGAGAATTTAGAACAACAGATCTGTACTTTGACTGAGAAACTTAAAGAATCCAAGAAGGTCCTAGCTAAGTTTAAAGGCTCAGAACATATTCTAAATCTCATTCTTGGAGGAAGTCTGAAATCAATGCATAAAAATGGGATTGGCTATAATCCAAATTTTCCAAAGAAAGGCCAAAATACTTTTGTCAAATCTGGTAGCAGACATTCTCCAAAATGTCATTACTGTAAAAAATTGATCATGTCAGATTAACTTGTCCCTTAAGAAGATCAGAACCTCATATTATGAGGAATACTTATCCTTATCAGCTTAAGGGACAGGTTAGACAGATTTGGGTTCCAAAAGGAATTAGGCCACCTAATATTG
The DNA here is from genome assembly GCA_023055425.1 of Linanthus parryae. Classification (NCBI taxonomy): domain Eukaryota; kingdom Viridiplantae; phylum Streptophyta; class Magnoliopsida; order Ericales; family Polemoniaceae; genus Linanthus; species Linanthus parryae. Next base: position 132,450,144 of record JALGPY010000002.1, on the reverse strand, counting down.
CTGATTCTGAGTATGACTCAAAGTTCTGCACTTGGTCTAATAGCCTGTTGAGGCAATGATTTGTTTTTGCAGGATGTAACCAAGGCCTTGAAAGATCTGAAATGGATATTAGACAGTGGTTGTTCCAGACATATGAGTGGAAAGAGGTCTCTTTTTACTGAACTTACAGAAAAATATGGAAAAATAATTACACTTGGTGACAAAGCAAAGTGTAATATCATTGGTATAGGTAGTATTGGTAATGGTTCTACAAATTCTATATCTGATGTTTATCTGGTAGATGGAAGTATAATATGCTTAGTATCTCTCAGTTATGTGATAAAGGTTATAAAGCTGTATTTGACAAGGAGAAATGTGTGGTGCAAGATGAGAAATCTGGTGATTGCATACTCACTGCTCCTATGTCATATAATCTATATGCTATGAATACTAACAGTGTTGCAGGTGATAAGCTAAAATGCCTCAAGGCCTTGAAGGAAGATTCAAAGCTTTGGCACAGAAAGCTTGGGCATATTAGTATACATACTTTGAATAAGCTCATCTCAAAGGACTTGGTAAGAGGTTTACCATCACAGAAATTTTCAGATGATGAGGTTTGTAAGGCATGTGTACAAGGTAAACAGACCAGAAGCTCTTTCAAGCCAAAGAACTTTGTAAGTACTTCTAGACCCTTAGAATTGCTGCATATGGACTTGTGTGCTCCTATGAGAATTCAGACCCCAAAAGGTAAGAGGTATATGCTTGTTATAATTGATGATTATTCTAGATTTCCTTGGGTGATGTTTATCAGAGACAAAACTGAAGCTTTATCTGAGTTTTATAAATTGTGCAAAGAACTTCAAACTTTGAAAAACTTACCTGTTGCATCCATTAGAATTGATCATGGTAGAGAATTTGATCAACTTGACTTTGATTTGTTTTGTGCAAAGCATGGCATTTCACACAACTTTTCTGCACCTAGGACTCCAAAGCAAAATGGAGTAGTTGAAAGGAAAAATAGGACACTTGAGGATATGTCCAGAACCATGCTGCTTGAAAGTAATTTGCCAAATTTTTAATGGGCAGAAGCTGTTAATACTGCCAATTATGTGCTGAATAGATGCTTGATTAGACCTATTTTGAAAAAAACTCCCTATGAACTATTTAAAGGGAGAAAGCCTACCGTTTCTTATTTTAAGCCATTTGGTTGTATCTGTTTTGTGCATAATAATGGTAGAGACAATCTTGGTAAGTTTGATGCTAGAAGTGATGAAGGTGTATTTCTTGGATATTCTCAAACTAGCAAAGCTTATAGAGTTTATAATAGAAAAACCAAGATTGTGGAAGAGAGCATTCATGTAATTTTTGATGAAATTACTAAGGATTCGCTGAGTGAAAGTTTTGCAGAGCTAGATTTGAATAAGCATGAATCAGATGATGATGCTGCGAAAGAAGACAAAAGCAAAACTGCTGTACAGAATGAACCAGTAGAATCTCAAGGCCTTGAACCTCCTCCTGCTGAACCAAAATCTCAAAGCCTTGAGACAGAAGCTGAAACTTTCTATGATGCTCCCTCTACTGTGTCAAGGACTCAAAGCCTTGAAGGATAATACTCATGGGTACCAAGAAAGAAGTTTAAGTACCTTGCAGACCATCCAGCTGACAATATTATATCAGATCCATCAACTGGAACACAGACAAGAGGACAGTTAAAGAACTTATGTGCTTTCAGTGCATTTTTATCTTTAATTGAGCCTAAGAATACCAAGGAAGCTCTGGAAGATGCAGAATGGATTATTGCAATGCAGAGTGAGCTGAATGAGTTTGAAAGGAACAAAGTTCGGAATTTAGTTCCCAGACCTAAAGGGAAGTCAGTTATTGGAACCAGATGGGTATTCAGAAACAAGCTTGATGAGAATGGCAAAGTGGTAAGAAATAAAGCCAGACTGGTAGCTCAAGGATATAATCAAGAAGAAGGTATAGACTATGAGGAGACTTTTGCTCCTGTTTCCAGGCTAGAAGCTATTATAATACTTCTTGCTTTTTCATCTCACAATCACATAAGGCTTTATCAAATGGATGTCAAATGTGCTTTTCCAAATGGATATTTACAAGAAGATGTTTTTGTATCACAACCTCCTGGTTTTGAAGATGAAAATTTTCCTGATCATGTTTATAAATTGGACAAAGCTCTTTATGGTTTAAAACAAGCTCCAAGGGCTTGGTATGACAGACTTTCAAAATTTCTACTTGAAAACAATTTCAGAAGAGGCTTAGTTGACAAAACCCTTTTCATTAAACATCAACAAAGTGATTTGTTAGTAGTTCAGATTTATGTAGATGATATATTATTTGGTGCTAGTAATGATGCTCTTTCAAAAGAGTTTCTAGTCTAATGTGCAGGGAGTTTGAGATGAGCCTAATGGGTGAACTAAATTTCTTTCTTGGACTTCATATATTACAAATGAAGAAAGGAATTTTTGTGCATCAAGGAAAATATACCAAGGACTTATTGAATAAGTACAACATGTCACAGTCCAAGGTGCTTAAGACCCCCATGAGTTCATCACTCTCTTTAGACAAAGATTCAACTAGTAAGAGTGTGAATCAGAAGGAATACAGAGGTATGATTGGATCACTATTATATTTAACTGCTAGCAGACCTGATATTTTGTTCAGTGTCTGTATGTGTGCTAGATTTCAAGCAGATCCTAAGGAAAGTCATCAAACTGCAGTTAAAAGAATTTTTAGATATTTGAATGGAACCATAGACTTAGGGCTTTGGTATCCAAGAAGATCTAATTTTATGTTGAGTGGCTATTCAGATGCAGATTTTGCAGGTTATAAAGTAGACAGGAAAAGTACTTCTGGATGCTGTCAATTTCTTGGATCTTCATTGATTAGTTGGCATTCTAAAAATCAAAATTCTGTAGCATTATCAACTGCAGAAGCTGAATACATTGCAGCCGGTGCTTGCTGCTCACAAGTGCTATGGATTGCTCAGCAACTTAGAGATCTTGGCTACAACTTCAGAAATGTGTCAATTCATTGTGATAATACAAGTGCTATTTCAATCTCTAAGAATCCAGTTCAGCACTCAAGGACAAAGCACATAGATGTGAGACATCACTTCCTTAGAGATCATGCAGAACAAGGTGATGTTGTTTTAAATTTTATCTATAATTCAATGCAAATTGCTGATATTTTCACTAAACCATTGCCAGATGATAGGTTTTCATATCTAAGGCTTGAATTGGGGATGTTAAACAAGGATGCATTGGTTTAGGGTGAGTATTAGCACCTATATGTGTATATGTGTTGGAATCTCAAAGCCTTAAGATTATACTTTCTGAAGCCTTGAAAGTATAGCTCAAAGCTTTGAAGTTTCTCAAGTCTGCAGAAAATCTCAAGGCCTTGAGATTGTTCTTCAGGTCTTGATAATATTTGCAATAATTTTTTAAAAAAAATTGGATCATCAAATATTATATCTTATCGTTTTAGATAACTGTATAATATTTGAATTACTCAGAGAATTTTCTAAAAATATCCCAAAAATATTTTTCAAGATTCTATTTTTGCATGTAGATATTGCAGAGTCCTTTTATGACTCATCCTCTCAACCTACTTAAGCTGAAAGTCAGGGCTTTTTCTTCACATTCTCTTCCAATTTTCTGCGACTACTCTCTCTCTCTCTCTCAAATCCTCTCAATCACATTCTCTTCTCAAAACCCTAAACCCTAAAATGGAGCGCAAATCAGCCAAAATTCAGCAACAAGGGAAGCCCTCTGGAAGATCCAAGAAGAGAGGAAACAAGAAGGAGAAGATAGTGAATTCTGATTCAGATTCAGAAAACACTCAGAGTCTGCATGAGGATACTCCTCCTGAAAAGAAGTCAAGGACAAAGAAGGGAGATGAAGGTTCAAGTGTTGATCCACAACAGGAGACTCAGGGTGATCAACCTAGGTCAGAGAAGAAGAAAGGGGGAGAAAAGAAAAAGGCTACTGAAGAGGGAAAAGGGAAGTCAACTCAGGAGAGCCAGAAGAAATCAACTAAAGGAGTACAAGAGAAGGCCAAACCCTCTGAGAAGAAGACTATGGTTAAGACAGTTGTTGCTGCAACTAAGAAAGGATATCAAGGTAAGAATTTACTTCCAACTGAGTGGTTTATTAGTTATGAAGTTAGAACAGTATGGATGCAAGGGTATGCATCATCTAAAGTGGCTTTCTGTAGTATGATTTCTGATGAGTTGTTGGATATACTGGACATAGAATGAATGAGAAAACTGAGGGAAACTGCTGTTTGGAAAGTTTTAAATCCAAGTTCAAAGGCTTATCCTAGATTAACTAGGTTATTTTATCTGAACTTGGTGTCTGAAGGTGATGAGAAAATGGTTTTAACATCTAGAGTGACTGGTGTGGATTTGAGGTTAGATCATAGGACTTTTGCCAAAGTCTTGGGCATTCCTAGGAAATACAATGTTGGAGACTATCCTGATAGGAAGGAATGTTTAGATAAGGAAAAGGAGATGTTCTTTGTTGATGGTGTTCCCTCTGGTCCAAAACAGTAGACACACTCTGTGCTCAACTGTGAAGCCAAGATTTTATTTACTATTTTGATGAGGAGTGTAGTTCCCAGAGAGAACTCAAGAGAGCTGGTAACTGATAAATTTCTGATTTTGATGTATCTGATATCTCAAGGGTTTGAGATAGACCTGCCTACAGTTGTGATGGAGCATATGATTTATTGTGCAACCAGGACTAGAAACCATCCTCTTCCATATGCCAACCTGTTACCTCTTTTCTTTGAGTACTTTGAAGTGCCTGTGAAAGGAGCAGAAAAGATTACTGGAGGTTTTGGGTTGATAGATGAGACTGCACTTCAGAGGATTGGGGTAGTTCAGACTGGGAAAGGGCATTGGAAATTGTATTCTGATTTATCAAAGGAGGAACTTGCTGAGAAAGAGTTTGTGAAACCTAAAGGGACTGCATCTGGGAAAGGACAAGCCAATGAGGATTACTCTCTGCTAGTTTTAGAAATTAGAAGATCAGCAAGTTGAGATTGAGGATTGATAACTCCGTTTTCGGAGTTATTTTATGCCTTTTATTTCTACGTTTTGCGTGCTTGTAATGGAGAATACGTCGTCTTTTAAGTAAATTGAGCGTAAATGTGAAAATATGAGTTCATGTGCAAAACTTGTTAAATCCGGGCGTTTCTTTAGATTTTCGAGCTTTTTATTGTGATATGATCGCGGGTTGTGTTTTCGTGTTGTGATTCGCAGGAAAACAGGGCTTGGATGATCGTGCGGGATTTGGAAGCGAACTTCGGAAACGAGGAACTCAAAGACAAGTCAAGAGGAGGGTCAAAAGTCAAAGGAAGTCAATGGAAAGTCAAAGGAAAGAAAGAATGGAAGAAGAAAGTCAAAGAAGAGAAGAGAAAAGTCAAAGGAGGCAAAAAGGGGGCTGGAACACAGTGTCTTCGTGCGAAGACATTAGTCTTCGTGCGAAGACTTTACACTTAGCCAAAAATGAGCTCTGCAGCATTCTCTTCTTAAACAGCTCTCAGTATCTAAATGAGAAGATCTTCGCACGAAGAGGCAGAAGTCTTCGTACGAAGACTCTTCGTGCGAAGACAACTGTCTTCGTGCGAAGAGGTCGGGGGTCAGCAGCAGATTTTTGGGGCTTTTCCGTATTATTTCCAAACTTTGTAATATTATTATGGGGACGTATTTAAGACTTTTAGGTCGTCTTTTTCAGTAGTTTTTGAGGATTAGAGACATCTTTGGAGATCAAGAAGCCTTGGAGAGAGCTTAGGAGCTTTTGGATCATTCGTTTGAATTCTAAACTCTCGTTTTTCTTGATTTTTATGTTTAAACTCATTATAATCGTTGTTTTGATTATGAATATGAGTAGCTAAACACCTTTTGCTGGGAATTCTCGTTTGGTGTAGCTAGGGTTTGATCTAAAGTCGATGTTTTGATGATTGTGATGCATGCTTTAGCTTAATCTCTCGTGTTTATTCATTATTATGGATTATTTGCGTTCTTAATCTTATTATCTTTGCGAGTAGCTAACGTAGAGATAGAATCAATTAGTTTCACGCGGTAACTCCGTGATAACTAGTCGGTAAATCAAATAAACCACCTAGTCGTATCAATGTTTGGTAACTCGGCATAGTTAACTAGGATCGTTAAAGTAGAATTACAATCTTAATGCATACTTAAACCTAAATTAGGCTTGGTAACTCGGTTTAGTTTAGTTTAAGTATAGTGGATTTGCTTGGTAACTCGGTAAGTTCAACATTGCTTGATTAATAGTGAATAACACGTGGTTGTTTTACAAATCAAAACATAAATTTAGATCAACCTAGTGAACCTAGAGAATTCCCGGTGCTTTTCCTTTATTGATAAAAACCTCCAATTATTCATTCTTTATTAATCGTGAATTATTTCACTTGGTTAATTGAGAATTTTGCATTTAATTTCTTAGAATTAGATAAAAACACAACTTGCGACTTGCCCACATAAGGTTTAGAATAATAATTAGTTTAAACAAAGTCCCTTGGGTTCGACAACCCGGATTTCCGGTTTATTACTACACACGACGGCTGTGCACTTGCAGTTGGAACGTGTCAAGTTTTTGGCGCCGTTGCCGGGGACTTCGGCTAAATTAGTTATAATTCCTAGCCTTAGGGATTTTAATTTATTGTTTATATCCGTTACTCACCTACGTTTTGCGTGTTTCGTGATTTCAGGTTGATTTACTCGGTGCATGACCCGTTCTCGAGACGAGCCTTTGTATCCAACGTTTGAAGACCCGGAATCCTTATTAAAAGCACAGCGTAGAGACAAGAGGAATTCAAGCTCAGTAGGTATGGATGAAGAAACGAGAGCTGAGTTTGAGAGGATCCGCAAAGGTTTGCAGGATGCGGAGGCAGCTAGAGTTGCAGCTGTAGAGGAGGCTGCACAAAGAGCCGCAGAAGCTGAGGAAGTGAGAGCTTAAATGGCTGAGATGCAGGCGAGGATGGATCGCATGGCTCCCCCAAATCCACAACCACGTCATGGTGTGGGGGCACAAGTAGCGAACATCGGTGGGAACAACAATGGTAATAATGGGGAAAACAACAGGCAGAACAATGCTGAGAATGAAGAGCGCCCGATGGTTGATTATTTCAGGACAACTCCAGCATGTTATCAGCCTACCATTGTCAGGCCACAGATCAATGCCCAACACTTCGAGTTGCGCCAACATATGATCAACATGGTTCGTGATGAGTGCGCATTCAACGGAGCCCCAGGAGATGACCCCAATCACCATCTGCTGGTATTTGAGCAAATCACATCAACCCTGCACGATCAGCGAGTTCCAGATGAAACAGTTAAGCTTTTACTATTTCTATTCTCCTTATCTGGAAAAGCCAAGAAGTGGCTTATGGAGCTGCCAGCTGGAAGCATAGTGACATGGGCAGATTGTTGTCATGAGTTTCTGAGGAAGTATTTGCCACCATCCAGAGTCGCGCAGCAGATGGCAGAGATTGCAAAGTTCACTCAGGATGAAGACAGCTCTTTGGGAGATGCATGGAGGAAGTTCAGCCAAATTCTCCGTAGATGTCCGAATCATGGAGAGCCATGGCACAAGCTCTTCCATTATTTCTACACTGTACTAGACAAGGAGACAGCTGACCAGTTGGATATGCTAGCTGGAGGTAATTTTATGGGACTTGGAGCACAGCGAGCTCAAGATTTGCTGAACAACGCGTCAAAGAGAGAGACTACACGATCTGAAACGCGTAGGTACTCCAAACCGGGGGATACATCTTTAGTCAACAAGATTGAATCGATGGAACAAAAGTTGGAATCCATGACTTCAGCATTTCACGGTATGCACCCTCCAACTCAGAAGCCCATGGGTGAATTACTAGCAGATGAAAGCCAGGGATATGATAACAGTGTTGAAGATGTGAATTTTATGCGACAGCAGCAATGGCCTAACACCTATCATCCCAACAATCGTAATCACCCCAACTTCAGCTATGCCAATCCAAACAGTGGATTATATGCACCCGGTCAGAGACCCAATGTTCCATATCAGGCGAGGCAAGCTCCACAGCAGCAGGCTCAGCAACCAGAAGAACAAGAGACGAACGCTTTATTGAGAAAGTTGATAGCTAATCACGACAGGATGGAGAGCGCGATTGTCTCAATACAAGCAACTTTAAAGAGCCACGAGACGCAGATTGGTCAGATTGCCAGTCAGAATGCTAAATTGCCGCCAGGAATGCTTCCTTCCAATACTATTACTCCTACTGAGCAGCTCAAGGCTATTACTACTCGCAGTGGTGTGACTACTCAAGATCCTCCATATCCTAGCCATGCGAGAGCCGAAGCTACAAAAGCCACTGAGAAAGCATTGGATGAAGAGATTCCCGCGCCTACCGTGAGTCCCCAATCAAAGGACACGGGTGAGAAGAAAGAAGAGTCCAAGAGCACTCCTGATCCGGCTGCTTATAAGCCACGAATTCCATATCCGGCGGCGATAAAGAGGAATGATGAAGAACACTTTGGGAGATTTATGGATATATTCAAGCAATTGCAAATCAACATTCCCCTTGTAGAAGCACTTGCTCAGATGCCCAGGTACAAGAAGTTCTTGAAGGAAATTCTATGGGGAAAGAAGAGCATAGAACCCTATGCCACGGTAAAGCTAACAGAGACGTGTAGCACAGTCATACAAAGGGACATTCCCAAGATGAGAGATCCAGGCAGTGTCATTCTAGGCTGCACTCTTGGGGGTGGATATCATACACATGGCCTCTGTGATTTAGGCGCGAGCATTAATCTCATGCCATTGTCTCTGTTTCAGAGATTGGGCATTGGTGCACCGACTCCTGTGAAGATGGGTCTGCAATTGGCAGACAATTCTATAGTTACAGCAAATGGGGTGATTGAGAACTTGCTCGTCAAAGTGGGTGCATTTGTATTTCCAGCTGACTTTGTGATAGTGGATATCAAGGAGGATCGCGATGTTCCACTCATCTTTGGAAGACCGTTGTTGAAAACAATGCGCGCAAATGTGGATCTAGAGGCAGAGGAGTTGACTATCAAGGCTCTAGACTCATCAATCGTATTCAAGGCGTTTGTTCGTAGCAAGGGGAAGAATAAATTGGCCATGATCAAGTTTAGAGAAGAACGTGTGGATCCGTCTCCTGGTTTGCCCGCCGTTTTGCATCCCGATCCACCCGAATCAGAGAAGAAGCCAAATGTGGTGAGAGCACATGATGTAGTGCAGAAAATCAAGAGAATGAAATTGAAGGAGGAAGCACGTCATGCTAGACCTCCTTAACATATCTCTGAGGTAACTGGGTCGGGCCGTCGACCTTAAATTACAAAGCGCTTGTTGGGAGGCAACCCAACCTATTTATTGCTTTAGGATAGATTTTAATACTGTTTTGTAATTTTTATTCGGTTTGATGTTATTGAGAGGTGCGAGAGAGTGGATTTAATATTTCCAATGAGTATGTGCAGGAATACGAGGTGAAAGGCCTATTTCGGATCCCCCTTCTTGATGCGCGCGTGCGAAACAGAGTAAAAAGTCCAGATTTGCAGCTAAATACGCGTATCGGGATCCGAAGTGAAGGAATTGAAGGTAGAAGCCATCCCTGCATCTATTCAACACACGCACCTGGGGAAGATCATGTTCCCGGACTCCCCGTCTTGATTTGCGCAAGAATTTGATTAGTGAACGGAGAAAGCTAGCACACCGGCACGGATTACGAGGTGAAATTTTGAAGGACAGACTGAAATGAGAATTGAACAATGCCAACGTGTGGGGGTGGTCGAGAGCTTTCTGTAGACGGGTGGATCACGCAAATCGGAGTCCGGATGAGAAAGTTACGCCAAAAAGGATGTTTTCGCAAGTAAAACGAGGCCAAAAGCATCCGGAAATGCAAAACGTGCCTTGGAACGCGTGAAATTGACAAATAAAATATTCCCCGGATTTTGGGAGTGTTTTAAGGTGAAAAGGGAGTCTCGAGGTCGAGGAGATCCTTCGGAAAGCAAAGGCACGATCGAAGACGCGAAAAATCGACAAAAAGGATGTTTTTGGCACAATTCAGCATTGTCTTCGTACTAAGACAATTGTCTTCGTACGAAGACTTTGTACTTAGAAAAAAATTTGAAGCTCTGAATTGTCTTCTCAAAACAGCTTGCAGTATCTGTTTGAGAAGACCTTCGTGCGAAGACAAAAAGTCTTCGTACAAAGACTCTTCGCACGAAGACTTTTGTCTTCGCACGAAGACAGCGCGCAGAATGACAGAATTGGCCACGCACGGACAGAAGCTGGAGGCTAGTTACTGAGGGCAAAGTTGACTTTTTGCCCACGTTTGAAGCTTCATCAGCTGGTCTTCGTTCTCTTCTCTTCATTCTTCATCTTCACATCAGTTCTTCTCTCCACAGCCGCGCACGAGCTCAAATCAACCCACCATTGTTTCTTCACCAAATTCAGCAACCCACCTAGGGTTTTGCTCGCGATTCCAAGGAGAACAAGATTCCATAGGTGGTTTTGAGAGAGAGTGCAAGACAAGAGAGAAATCAGAGGAGAAGAAAGCTAGGGTTTGGAAGGAGAAGTGAGAAATTGGACGAGTTGGGGCTTGATTCACCTTTCGGACGAGAAGGAAACATTGACGAGGACTAAGCAAGGAGTACGGAGCAGCAAGAAATTCGAGATTTCGACAACTTTTTCCGGCACCATCAAAATCAGTCCGGGTTGGTCAAATTGGGAAATTTTTGCGTCCGTAAGACTTGCTCCGGACGCGTAGGTACTATCTAAACCTCGTAATTTCATATTCGAGTCTTAGGCACATTGAGTAAAAGCCCGGTTATTTTGTTGCGCTTAGAAGCGTATTTGGGGGCGATTGCGTAAAGTCCTAGGAACTATTTGTTTACCTGCCTACGTGTTTCGTTTAGTGTTCACTTCTTGTTCACGTGCACAATTGTTGAGTTGCTTGTTTTACTTGAAATTGAATTATACATGGCGGGTGGTAAGAAACGAAAGACGGGAGAGGGTCCTTCGCAAGAAGCATCGGGATCGGGCGATCCTCAATTAGAGATTCCGCCTACTCCCCAATATGCCATCTTGACGGCCCCTTTCCCGGCTAAACCGGGTATTGTCGGCCGACGAAAGGCCAAGGCCAATTTGAAAGAGAGAAGTATTGGGCCGGGTTATTATGATAGCTACCGTTTTGTCACTCATGAGGCCCATCTTGACTCTCGAAGAGATACGTATTTGACTAAGAACGGGCAGCCCGAGAAAGCTTTTCCTTTGCACGAGGACATGCCTCAAGCAATTAAGGAAATTTATGGGCGCGAGAAGCTTGACAATTGGTTTAAGCTAGTAGGGCAGTCGAGTTCACACATTACGAGAGAGTTTTTGTTTAATTTGCGTTATGCAAAGGATGGAGAGAGTCAAGATCCTCGTCTCGTTTACTGTCGGAACGAGTGGATAGTCTTCACGCCAGAGACTATCGCTCTCGCCATGGGTTTCCCCGCTTTGAAAGACGGTTGTGGGTTAGAGACGGTTCTTCGTAGTGAGAACCTTTGGTCTCGTTTGAATGCTTTTTGCTTTGCGAGGGGGGTTGATCCATGGGACAGGAAGGGAGAGGTGCTTCATTGGAAGGCCGAGAAGAAGTTTTATAGGCCGGAGGCTAGGTGGTGCTGTGAAGTGTTAGAAAACTGGGTTTTGGGAATCACACGAAACCCTAGTTATACTTTCCGCCTCTCTGTCTGGGCCCTTTGTCTTTACACCGGGGTTAGAATTAATATCCCCAAACTGATTTGGGAGAATTGTCTTGAGAGGGTGTCGAGGACGAACAAATTGGGCCCCGGTCATACCTGCTTGATCACTCACCTAGCCAAAACTGCTGAGGTAGTCATAGGGAGAGATATGGACTTGAAACCGTTTACTGCTAGGAAGTGGCATAGGTTTGATGAGACAGCGAGGAAGAAGGGCAAGGGTAGGAGGATGAACACCTCTAGGTTTGACAACCAGGTTGCCTACGACCACTTGAGAGAGGAGATGGCCCGGGATAGACTCGAGAGGAGACGCCAGTTTGCCCACACTCGGGACAATCAGGCGAAGCTGGGAGGTTTGATCCAGATGGTTGGCCAGTGGGTGATACAGTCTAGTGGTCAGGCACCGGGGGAGTTTGTTCCACCGGTCCCGACGGCGGATCCGTGGTTCCAGGAGGATGACTTTGAATATGAGGTTCCGCCGAGTGAGGATGAGGAAGAAGAAGATGATGAGGAACAAGAGGAAGATGAGGAGGAAGATGACGAGTAGTGGAGTGTGCCCTCATGCTAGAATTGTTGAGTCCTCATGTTATCGTTGAGGACAACGATGCATTCTAGTGTGGGGGTGGTTGAATCCTTTTTACTAGTCAGTGTCGTGTCTTTGCATCGCCAGTGTCTGCATGTAGTTAGAGGATTTTGGTTATGTCCTTATTTTTTTCTTTTTTTTATTATTCATCTTTTTGCACGTTTTGGTATTTTTGAGTCAACCTGCCATTGTTGAGTCGTTAATCGAGTTGGCCTTGCATATAGTGTAGGTATATAAAAAAAAAAAAAAAAAATCTAAAAATGTGAAAAATCCAAAAAAATTAAAAAATTTGAGAAAGGGCAATTGAAAAAAGCTGAAAATTCGGTAAAATCGAGAAGTGTGAGACTTTTAGGCATAGGGCGTAATTTGCGATCGAGAGTGACAATGTGAGAGTCCCTTAGTAAGTATAGAGAAACTCTCTTTACGGGAATGCGTGCCTATTTTACACACGAATTTAATTCTTTCGAACTTAAAGTGTGTGCCTAATTTTCTTACAAGAGTTGAGCTAGGTGTGAGCTAAACAAGCCGAACGTTCTTGTGTACGTCTTAGGTAGTCGCCAGCCCGCCTCGTAGTGGCACACAGAACAGCTGTGCGAGGTGTGTATTAGAGCACTCACTGCTTCTAGAACTTACCTTGTAGGACCACTAGCAAACCCGTATTTGAACCATGGATTCTTTGACAACCTTTGGACTTAGGGTGACGATTCTTGGCCTTCAGCATTGATTGGTTAGAATCACCACTTTAGTGCGTCACGAGGGTGTTGTAGTTGAGAGGGTTCGATGAGGGAGTACTTCATGCTATATTTGTGTGAGTTTTACATATCGCATGCACTTCATTTGTGATCTTCGAGGGGAATGCGAGGGTGAGTGAGAGTAGGCTTGCGCACTTCGGTGTGGCGGTGTTCCATGGCATTACAACATGGACACAAGTGAGGAGAGCCGTGAGTGTGTACCATCTAATACACACAAAACTTGGGTTGGGGGAATTTAATAGGTGGATCGTGCTAGGTACCGGATCTTACTCATCATGGTGTAGGAGGTTTGGTTGGATTAGGCACGAGACGGACATTTGATCGACTATTTGAGAGGGGACAGGATTACATTCGAGTGTGGGGGTGTCGACATTTGACTTCGGACATCGAGATTGCGTTTGCGACGACTCCATCCCCACACATGCTCTTTAATGTTAGCGGCTTTGTTGATTTACACCGAGGATTTCATTGAGATAGGGAGAGACATTGATTTGTGATTTATACGTGATTTGGATATTGTCTCTCCTTACAATTACATGATTAGCTTGATTCATTGGAAGACCACTCGTGAAAGATAGTGAAGGAATTATGCAGGACTTTGAGAGATTTAAGAAAAAAAAAAAAAAAAAAAAAAAAGAAAAAAAAAAGAAAAAAAAAAAAAAAAAAAAAGAAAAGAGAGAAAAAAAAGGAGAGATGAATAAAGGTAGAATGAGAAGCTTTGTGGAAGAATGAGTGGAGAAGCGACTAGTTCAAGAACGGGAAATTTTGGCTTATGCATCATTCATGACGATGGCCGCGGAGATCGTAATTGTACCGGGGTTTGAGGGGATCGAGGGCCGGAGATGGTGAGTTTCGGGCTTGGTTTCCATCATTGTTGTGAGGGTGTGTGAGCTATGGTATTTGTGAGAATGTGACGCTTTAGGACTTGTATTTGATTCTTATCCTATTTGTCCCTAAAGCCTCATCATTTTAAACCCGTTAGCGGATTAGGAGCTCGGACCTTGAACGTGGCTTAGCCTAGCGTAGCCTTTTATTTTGTGGCACACATGAAAAGGTATTGCATTCTTGTACTTAGTAAAGTTAGGTTCTCTATACTAGCTAGGGGGAATTCATGTTGACGAATTTGATTTCGAATCATTCCTTGTGTCTAGATTTCTCATCGCTTCGTGTGAATCGGTTTAAGCTAATGGAGATTGCCCAATCTCACAAAAGAAAAGAAAAAATTTGTATTTCAATACTTGCATTGTGAATATTGCATTTGCATATAGGTGCATGGTGTATAATCGAGTCGTGTCGACTAGTAGAAAGGATGGTTGGTGAACGGTTCTACTCGGATTAGTATGCAAGTGTTCTTGGTTTTGTATGCAATGTGAGGTGATAGTATGCAATTGGCGTAGGGAAGTATGCAATGAGTAATTGGTAGTATGCAAAGTTGGATGAATTGCGGAAAAGCGAAAGGAGTTTTGACTTGAGAGAGATGGAATTGACTTGGGAGATTTGCTCGGGACGAGCAAAAGGTAGTGTGGGGGTAGTTGATAACTCCGTTTTCGGAGTTATTTTATGCCTTTTATTTCTACGTTTTGCGTGCTTGTAATGGAGAATACGTCGTCTTTTGAGTAAATTGAGCGTAAATGTGAAAATATGAGTTCATGTGCAAAACTTGTTAAATCCGGGCGTTTCTTTAGATTTTCGAGCTTTTTATTGTGATATGATCGCGGGTTGTGTTTTCGTGTTGTGATTCGCAGGAAAACAGGGCTTGGATGATCGTGCGGGATTTGGAAGCGAACTTCGGAAACGAGGAACTCAAAGACAAGTCAAGAGGAGGGTCAAAAGTCAAAGGAAGTCAATGGAAAGTCAAAGGAAAGAAAGAATGGAAGAAGAAAGTCAAAGAAGAGAAGAGAAAAGTCAAAGGAGGCAAAAAGGGGGCTGGAACACAGTGTCTTCGTGCGAAGACATTAGTCTTCGTGCGAAGACTTTACACTTAGCCAAAAATGAGCTCTGCAGCATTCTCTTCTTAAAACAGCTCTCAGTATCTAAATGAGAAGATCTTCGCACGAAGAGGCAGAAGTCTTCGTACGAAGACTCTTCGTGCGAAGACAACTGTCTTCGTGCGAAGAGGTCGGGGGTCAGCAGCAGATTTTTGGGGCTTTTCCGTATTATTTCCAAACTTTGTAATATTATTATGGGGACGTATTTAAGACTTTTAGGTCGTCTTTTTCAGTAGTTTTTGAGGATTAGAGACATCTTTGGAGATCAAGAAGCCTTGGAGAGAGCTTAGGAGCTTTTGGATCATTCGTTTGAATTCTAAACTCTCGTTTTTCTTGATTTTTATGTTTAAACTCATTATAATCGTTGTTTTGATTATGAATATGAGTAGCTAAACACCTTTTGCTGGGAATTCTCGTTTGGTGTAGCTAGGGTTTGATCTAAAGTCGATGTTTTGATGATTGTGATGCATGCTTTAGCTTAATCTCTCGTGTTTATTCATTATTATGGATTATTTGCGTTCTTAATCTTATTATCTTTGCGAGTAGCTAACGTAGAGATAGAATCAATTAGTTTCACGCGGTAACTCCGTGATAACTAGTCGGTAAATCAAATAAACCACCTAGTCGTATCAATGTTTGGTAACTCGGCATAGTTAACTAGGATCGTTAAAGTAGAATTACAATCTTAATGCATACTTAAACCTAAATTAGGCTTGGTAACTCGGTTTAGTTTAGTTTAAGTATAGTGGATTTGCTTGGTAACTCGGTAAGTTCAACATTGCTTGATTAATAGTGAATAACACGTGGTTGTTTTACAAATCAAAACATAAATTTAGATCAACCTAGTGAACCTAGAGAATTCCCGGTGCTTTTCCTTTATTGATAAAAACCTCCAATTATTCATTCTTTATTAATCGTGAATTATTTCACTTGGTTAATTGAGAATTTTGCATTTAATTTCTTAGAATTAGATAAAAACACAACTTGCGACTTGCCCACATAAGGTTTAGAATAATAATTAGTTTAAACAAAGTCCCTTGGGTTCGACAACCCGGATTTCCGGTTTATTACTACACACGACGGCTGTGCACTTGCAGTTGGAACGTGTCAAGGATCTCAGGCAAAGGTTGTTTGACATGTCAATTGAATTTCATCAGTTCAAGGGTTTGATGAATACTATGAATGGGAAGTTAGATGTCATCAAGGGCTTGAATCTAGAGAAGATACCTTCTGCTACTAGTTATGACACAAGTGTGGATTCGGATGAGAAGCTAGGAGAATTTCTAAAGAAGGAGAAGAAGCCAATTCCAGTGGTGCTAGCTTCAAAAGACTTGTTTGAGCAAACTGATGAGGAAGATGCTGATGAAGACACAGGTGTTGATGCAGCTACAGAGTTAAATTCAGCATAGGCTAAGAAGAAAGTGGATGACATAATTCAAGAAGTGGTCGCTGAAGTTGAAGCTGAACAAGAAGGTAATCAGTTTGCAGAAGAAGCTGCAAGTGAGGAAGAAATTGGGGATGACTCAGAGAAAGGCAGACCTATCCTATCATGGCTTTTGCTATGCTAGCTATAACTACTTGGCGGGAGCTTCTTTCGGATTCCGGACGATGTCCTTTCCTCTTAGATAAGTTGGTATCGGTATGGGATCCGATCTCTCTTCGTCTCTTGCTTCTATTCTACGTTTCGTTGCTAAGACCCTCTGCTGTAACGAGAGTTAAGATGAAGATAGCACGGGATACCTTCGACCTGCCTATCGAGTAAGGAAGCATAGTTGCTCATTCCATTCATTCGGAAGAAATGACTTCTTATAAGATGCAAGAAGTGAAGATCAGAGACTACCAAAGCCTTGACCATCTTTCTCATTCTCTTCTATCTTTTCTGTCTCAAGGCCTTGACTTTTTAGCTAGTTTTTTTTAAGTTTATTTTCAAACTCTAAGTAATGATCCTACATTTCTTCAACCTTATTTGATGAAAGTCAAAACGGGGGAGAATGTATGTGTTTTGTTTGCAGTATTCAGTGAATAATAAAATTTGGCCTTTAGTTATTTTGGTTAATTTTTGTTTCTTCTGTGATAATTCTGTGGTATTTGGTTATCTTTTTGGGTTCTGTATATATTTTATCTGCAGATTGTGGTTAGTTAATTTTTGCTTATGAGTGGCAGGAAGATCTATACAAGACTGTAGGTTTTGTCTTTCATCAAGGGGGAGATTGTTGAGTCAAGATCCCTGAATGTTCTTTGATTGGTAATTGTTTATGAGTGATGAAAGACAAAAGGCTAAGGTATTAGCAGCAAAGGCTTGTTAGTCATCTCAAGGCCTTGAGATTGACAGTAACTGTCAAAGCCTTGAGATTACTTATTCTGCTATGTGTTCTAACATCTTTGTGTTGCAGGATTGGATATTTTGATTATGAAAATCAGTGGCTTATGTTATATATTTGTGATTTGTACTATTTATACATCTAACATAATGGCAGATGATCAGAATAGGAAGAATCAAGGTTATCTGGGCTTCATTTTGAAATGTTGTGAGACTGGTTCAGAGCTCCAAGGCCTTGAGATATGCCTTTAGCTACTGACAGTTTTTTTACAGAACTTGATTGATTCTTTCTTGCAAGTTATGACTCTTAGTATTGTGATTATTCACTCACTTCTAAGTGTCTTAAACTTGGTTTCATATCTTATTTTTTCTAGATGATATGCAGATTGATGTTCTAAATATATTAAACAGTTCTACCAGAAACTGTATAACCAAACAGTCTAGTTGTTTGGATTGTGTTGTTGGAGTGTTTCTTTGCTGTTGCAGGTTTGTTAAACGTGCAGGTGAAATCTCAACAAACTCCAACGGATATCCACCTGAAAGCAGTTTGAATTTAAGTTGAAAACAGAAGGAGGATTTTTAGGAACTGAGATCCTAAAATCTCTCAGTCAGTTGCAGCTGTGGATAAAAGAGACTGGTTTGAATTTTGAAGGTGTGAGAGGCTTGCAGAATACTCTGAGAGGTGTGACAAATTCGTGGGAGATCAATCATTCAAACACACAATCATTCAAGCTTCATTCCAGACTTCTGAAGATCAAATCAATCCAGTCATTCCTGAAGAACACTTCCAGACTTTCAACAGTTTATCTTTATATTGTGTTCTTCATTTGTACTTCATGTGTGTATCTCAATCTTATCTTAAACCTCACTTAACCTAGTGGTTGGTTGTTCAAGTGAACAACAAGAGGTTCTTGTTAGCTCAACAGTTAGTAGCTGGAACTAGATAGGTTTGGAACCACAAGCTGTATAGGTGTAAGGGAAATCACTTAGGCTTGAAGATCTAGGGCTGTTTCTGTTTGAGTAATAAGAAGTGTTTGCCCAATCCTGGTGGGATTAGATCCCTCAGGCAGAGATTAGGTCCATTGGGACTGAACTCTGTAAATTGCTTTGTCTTCTTTACTTTTCTGTTTGATTTTTATCTGTTGCACACAACTCAAATCAAACTAGGGTTTAAAAGCTGTTTAGTATTTTTCACAGCTCAAGGCCTTGAAGCTTACAATTTTGCCTTAGTGAGTTTCAGACAGTTTACAAAATCTCAAGGCCTTGAGATTTCAAGTTTCACACAAAGCTATCCTGTTAAACTTTAAGTTTTGCAAAAAGTTTCCATACTCTATTCAACCCCCCCCCCCCTTCTAGAGTATTTAGGTCCTGTATTTAGTCTACATTACACACTTCCAGTTTGGTTGTACGTCAAGAATAGCTCCATTTTAGAGAAAATATGATAGGAATATCAGGAATCAAGGACCCCACGCATCCTGACAGTGCGTGAAAACATCCGCCATTAGAACGTAATCATCCTCAGACGAGTTACATTTTTCTGCTATGGATGCTGATCCATTCTGCCCCTGTTGACCTCGTTTTGGGAAATCTCTCTTCTAGTGCCCATTTTCCTTGCACCAAGCACATACATCCTTGGAAACTTAGAATTCGAGAAGTGCTTCCTCTTGTTCTTCTAACCCTTCTTACTTCCCCCCGTCGCCATTAACCCAGAAGAATGGTCCTCTAAACCTATACATGCACCCTTATGGCGCAATTCCCTCGCATAGAGCGCCGATATGACCTCCTATAGAGATAAGTCAGCCTTGTTCACAATGAATGACTGAACAAAGTTCTCGTATGATGGAGATAACGACATCAAAAACAAGAGTGTGGCATCCGCATCATCCACCTTCATGCCAATATTACACAAATCTAAAAGAATTGTATTCAATTGATCAAGATGGTCCTTGAGAGTCGTACCTTCGAGCATCCACAGGGTGAAGATCCTTTGTTTTAGCATCAACTTGCTAGTGAGACTCTTCTTCATGTAACTCTCGAACTTGAGCCAAAGCTTTGCTGCTTCCTTCTGATCTGCGATCTCTATGATAACTTCATCC
The DNA here is from genome assembly GCA_023055425.1 of Linanthus parryae. NCBI lineage: Eukaryota > Viridiplantae > Streptophyta > Magnoliopsida > Ericales > Polemoniaceae > Linanthus > Linanthus parryae. The sequence continues at coordinate 132,430,641 of JALGPY010000002.1, read as the reverse complement.
GATAAGCACGGCATCATCTTTGTGTGTACCTTATCGTCTAATACCTTGAACTTAGATGTAAAAGCATCCATTCCTTCCTTTTCCGCGGTCAAAGGGCCCACAAACCTTGCGCTTTAAGAAAGGTCTACATCTTTATCTGCCACAGACTGAAGTTGTTCCGTCCGGTGAACCTGTGAATCTTCAACATCGATCCGGACATCGTTCTTGGTGGAGTAATCTCAACCTAAGCTCTGATACCAGTTTTTTATGTCAATTCACGATCCCTCACGCCTCACGAACAATAACGAAAGTTGCAATCACATAATATTTACGTGGTTTGCTAGCCCAAATCGAGCTAACTACGTCAACGGGGAAGAAAGACCTTTATTCAATCAGTAGGAACTTCCAAATATGTTTACATACATTCATAGGACCCCAAAGGACTCTTTTATACTCGCTAAAATTGACCCGAGGCCATAATGAATGGTTTCCATCCTTATCTTCCGCCTTGGGATGTTGTTCGCACGGACAGACGTTCTGTTCGCACGAATAGAAATATGTTCTCACGAACATGTTCGCACGAACAAAAATATGTTTGCACGAACAGAGTCTGATCCCTGGCTTTCTTTGACTCTTGTTTCTCCATTGTTCGACTTCCCTCTTCTAGACACTATTCTAACATGAAGGATGGATCCTCTCTTACTTACGTTGGTAGCATTTTTCTCTGGAGGGGAGCCCGTTACTTTACAACACTTAAACCATATGGCCCTGTCGTTTTTAATTTTAACCTTAGAGAAGAATGATTCCATACCCTTCCTTTTTAGAAGGGTACCTTGTCTTGATGTGGTGATCCGTACAGGCATTGCGAGACACTACGTACATCATTGTTGAACCTCAAAACATGACTCGTGAATTACAGAATTAGTGTTTCCACATAGAAATATGGAGCGTGGTCATGGAAATTAAAAATGGTATGGTTTCTAAAGATCAATGAATTAATTACAATTGTCTAAGAAAACATTTTCATCTTTCCAACTAATCACGCGAGACTCCCTTTTTTTCCTTAACATAGTATTTCATCTTTAAGTGTATCGCTCTCTGAACTAGTCATGTTTGAGGTCACCACTTAATACATATAACTACCGGTATCATCAATCCGCATCGCCCAAGTAAGTTCTTCTATTTCGTTTGTTGATTATGTTGGTTCCTTAAGGTAAAGGCTGCATATTATTGTTGATGCCATTGGAGAGAGAATAGCTGACCAAAGGAAGAGCAAGTGACGAAGATTGGTCGAGTGGTATTGATTTAACTGCATTTGTCAAATGAGACATTTGTTTCAATTATAATTCAAGCTGAGTAATAGAGAGTCTCTCTCTCTAGAGAGAGTAAACCCTAAAAAAACCCTAAAGCCGCCGTAAATCATCCCAGCCGCTGACAATGGCGGATTCGATCTCGGAGAAGTTTGAGCTCTTGCTCACATTGAAGGAGGAGAATGACGTGGTGGAGTTCGAAGATGATTTCTGCGACAAAGCGGAGGAAGAATGCAAGATCTGTATGCTAGGAAGCTTCTTGGGAGGTAAAGTTAACTCTTTCGCCATGCAGATGTTCTTCAAACGGATCTGGAACAAAGGAGACACAGTTAACATCGTTGAAGTCATGGAGGGGCTATTTTTGTTCAACTTCGCGGATGAAAAAACAAAACAGAGAATCACAAGTGGAGGACCTTGGGCTTTTGACGGAGTGGTGTTGGTTTGGAAGGACTGGAAGATTGGTGATGCTATAGAGAAGAAAAGTTTGGACACCATTGATGTTTGGGTGCAAGTCTCGAACCTCCTAGTTCATCTGGTTAAACCAGACACCGGAAAAAGGGCCTGCCATGTTCTGGGCGAGATTATCGACTCTGATCCACTTGTTTTCTTCGGGGATGGTGTTCCTTATGTTCGAACTAGGGTAAGGATTCCGGTGAATGAACCACTTCATCGTGGTGTTTATACAATGGTGAAGAGTGAAAAGATATGGTTCGACTTCAAATACGAACGGCTCCCGGACGTTTGTTGTTGGTGTGGTCGTTTCGATCATCACAGTGGAGAATGCGATGAAAGGGACGACATGATAAACTTGGGTGAACAACCGGGTACAACAGATGGCTTCTCCACCAGCCGTCGGTGAAGAAAAAGCCGCGACCCAGTTCGCCCAAGAAACCCAGAAACAGAGTCCCACTATCGAATGCAACAGAAGAGGCGAGTGAGCACACGGAGAACGGTGGACGAGATGGAAGTGGGTTAATCCAGGGGTCTCCAAAGTCCCATGGACAGCCGGCAAATCAAGCGGAGCAGACCTCTATGGAGTCGGTGGACGAGATGGAAGTGGCAGTGGAGAAAACAGATAGTCCTAGGGATGCAGAGGATGATGTAACCTCCATCATCGAAGAACCAGGACCTCAAACTTCAAAGGACAAGAGAAAATTTGAAGCTATCATCACTCCACCACCAAAACCTCCCCAATCAGAGAGTACGCATGAGAAGAAAATTAGAGGGGCTGCTGTGAAGTCCTTAGCAGCAGTGTTCGGTGGCAACAAAGTAGTTTCTATTGAGGAGGGGGATGCCTCTACTATCCCCAACGCGACATCGGCAGTGGCTGCTACGCAGCACTGCCGGGCACAATGAGTCTTTTATGTTGGAACGTGCGGGGACTGGGAAACCCCAACACGTTCCGATCTCTCCTTGACGTTGTTAAACGTCAAGCCCCTCAGCTTGTCTTTCTCACGGAGACAAAGCTGAAGTCCAGTGACATGGAGTACGTGAGGAAGAGGTTGGGTTTTGCTCGTGGCGCTTATGTTGATGCAGATGGACGGAAGGGAGGGTTGGCAATCATGTGGAAAGACATGGTGGATATAACTCTACATAGCTCTAATATTCATCACATGGACGTTACAGTTGTGGACAGGGATACTACATTATCTTGGAAGTTTACGGGTTTCTACGGAGACCCAGTCAGAGAGGAAAGGATTCATTCTTGGGAACTTCTCCGCAGATTAGCACCTAAAGCCAAGGAACTTCGGCTTGTTGCGGGTGACTTTAATGCAATTACATCTCAAGATGAAAAGGAGGGAGGACAACCCTTCAGTTATACTCAGGTAAAAGATTTCAATGATGTTCTACATGATTTGGAGTTGTTTGATCTTGGTTATGCAGGCAACCCCTTCACTTGGTCTAACAATCGGTCGGATGATGTAAACATCAGAGAGAGGATAGACCGTGTGGTTGGCAACATAAAATGGCTTGATACTTTCAGGGGTGCAAAAGTGACCCACTTGGTGGGACCGAATTCAGATCATTCACCGATATACATTGAATGGTTCTTGAAGAAGAGGTCGACGGGTAGGAGACGATTTTGTTATGAGAACATGTGGCGAAGACATGAGGATTATAACCAAACTGTGATGAACCAATGGGCCAAATCCGAAGGTCTGCCAACCAAGGAAAAGCTCGGTCAGTTGGTTGCTCACCTCTCGGTGTGGGCTAAAAATCAGTTTGGGAGCTTGGTGCGTCAAAAAGAAAAGTTACTGAGGAAGCTTGATTGCCTCGGGAATCAGAACCAGTCGGCCGAATGTATTGAGCAGGTTCGGTTGGTTACTAGCGAACTTAATGATATTATGTCTAGAGAGGAAGTTATGTGGCGTCAACCGTCTAGAGTGGATTTGTTGAAACATGGGGATCGCAATACTAAATTCTTCCATCTCAAAGCCACAGTCAGAAGAGCCAGAAATACTATCAGTGGAATTAAAAACGGTGATGGGGTGTGGGTTACTGAAGATGAATATATTACCCGCAGTCTTGAGGATTACTTTTCCTCGATCTTCAAGTCCTCCAAGCCCACAATGGAGGAAATTAGTCCCCTCCTTCACTACTCGGCAGAGATGCTTTCAGTCGAGGAGAAAAGTAACATTGACCGTGACTATTCAGGCGAGGAGGTCCGTAGTGCTCTGTTCCAAATGGGCCCAGACAAAGCTCCGGGAGTTGATGGATTCACTGCAGGATTCTATCAAAAAAACCGGGAAACGGTAGGAGGTGATGTTACCCAGGTATGTCTTGGTATCCTAAATGAGGGACACAGTATAGAAGATTTCAATTCCACAATTATTGCTCTTATCCCTAAATCCAAACAGGCGCGGAAGGCTAGTGATTACCGTCCAATTAGTCTCTGTAATGTGATTTATAAGATTGTCTCAAAATCTATTGCAAACCGTCTCAAAACAGTGTTGAAGAATCTTATTGCAGAGAACCAGAGTGCCTTTGTTCCGGGAAGGCTCATCTCGGACAACATTCTTACAGCTTTTGAGGTGATACACTCTTTGAAAACGAGAAAGAAAGGGTAGGAGGGCTGCTTAGCCCTCAAAATAGACATGAGTAAAGCTTATGACAGGGTCGAGTGGAATTTTCTTAGGGAGGCTATGTGTCATATGGGGTTCGGATCGCGGTTCATAATTTCCGTGATGAATTGCGTTTCTACCGTGAAGTACACTTTTGTCCGTAATGGCGTTGTAGTAGGGAAGGTGATCCCAGAGAGAGGTTTGAGACAGGTTTGTCCTCTTTCACCCTATCTTTTTCTTCTCTATAGCGAGTTGCTGTCTAGAGCCGTTACAGCCGCGGTCAATGAAGGGGAGTTGGGCGGTGTAACGGCTTCTAGGGGAGGACCAGTGGTCTCCCATCTTTTTTTCGCTGATGATAGTCCCTTTTTTAAACAGGACAACAGGGAAAGCATTAATACTCTCATGGAGATCATTGATCGATATGGCAAGGCATCAGGGCAGCAATTAAATCTCGCCAAGTCTGCTCTAGTTTTTTCGTCAATACCCCATCTACGGTAAAACAGGACATCATGCAACTTTGTGGGGTCAACGAGGTGGATCAGTACGATAAATATCTGGGGCTGCCTACCACGATGGGAAAGAAGAAGGCGATTACGTTCTCACATCTGATTGACAGACTTTTATCAAAACTGAAAGGATGGAAGGAGCGGTCTCTCTCCACGGGCGGTAAGGAAGTCCTTATACGGGCTATTGCACAAGATCTCCCTACACATGCCATGTCATGCTTCAAATTTCCAGATAGTGTTTGCGACCGGATGGAGCAACTTATCAGACAGTTCTGGTGGAGCAAAATTGAGGATAAAAGGGGCATTAACTGGATTAGTTGGGATCGGATTCAACAACCAAAAGAGAAGGGCGGGCTAGCTTTCAAGGATCTAAAGTCTTTCAATGATGCTATGTTGGCCAAACAAAGTTGGAGAATTCTTAGGTATCCGAACTCGCTACTTAGTAGGGTACTAAAAGCAAAATATTTCTGAGACAAGGAGTTTATCGGCGCGGAGCTGGGGCACGGCCCCTCTTATGCATGGAGGAGTATTCTGGTGGGAAAGAAATTACTTGAATCGGGGATGCGATGGAGAGTGGGGAATGGTAGCAAAATCCGCGTGTCGGAGAAGTGGATCCCAAGGGAACCGTCGTTAAAGCTCTACGTTCAACCGGCCAACCATGAACTTAAAGTCAAAGATTTCATCAAAGATGACAAAATGTGGGATGTGCAAGCCCTGGAAGAGCATTTGGCCCCTATTGATGTGGAGGAGGTAAGGCGTATTCCTTTGCCAGTCAATGAGATTGGAGATAGCCTCATTTGGCACTATTCTGAGTCCGGACACTATACGGTAAAGACGGGCTATTCCCAAGCCCGGCGTCTCAAGATCATAGGCATGGGGGAGGGAACTTCTAAACCGTCCTCTAAAGCCATGAGTAAGATTTGGAGAATCAAAGTACCAACAAAGCTCCAACACCATCTATGGCGCAACATCTACAATGGGATTCCTACTGTTGATAATTTGCGTCGAAGATCGATTGAAGTCCCAAACTGTTGCTCAGCTTGTGGTCAGCGAGGCGAATCAACGACCCATGTTCTTAGTACGTGCTCAGTAGCAAAGAAGGTTTGGAAATCGATTGAGTTTGGTGTTTTTCTCACAAAGCAGCCCGTCAACTTCTCGGCCTGGGCAAGTTCTTCGTTGGAGAGTTTGGGTCCGAGTGAACTGATCCCCTTCGCGGTTACAGTATGGTCTTTATGGCTGGTGTGCACAAGAGATTCCGGCAGGGAGACCTCCGTGTGCACCGTACGTAGTGGATCAGGGATCGCACAGGAAGAATAGGGGTGTGTGTAGGGAGAGAGCAAGTCAGTAGCAATGTCTGAGAGAGAGACAGAGGTTTGGCAGAGCTTCCGCGTATGGCAGTGTGTCCCCCTTTGTATGGAAAGGTTAACGATGTATATATACTGGAGAACATGACCGTTGTAGTGTGGTTAATGCGCCCATTAATGGCGGCTTAATTAGCTTAACCATAACGGCACGTTCGTCCGAGTATATAGGAACCGTTAGAGCACGTGGTGCGCGAGTACCGGAACCGTTACGAGGTTGACCGGGTTTGACCGGGTTTATGGAGCTCGTGCCATAAATCTCTCAAAACAGTTACTAAAGGTCGCGCGCGGGCTTGGCTCGCACGCGACAGGGCTTACTCTAGCCTCCAAACCACAAGTCCCTACAAGTCCCGTGCAGTGGTATGCGAGGGCTCTGTCTCGCAGCCCCACATGGATCAGCTCGGCTGGTGATCCTGTGTGTGTGGAGCACAATATGGTGTGCTGGATGGTTGCCACGTGGCCTAGATCTGCCATGTCATAAAGCAGTATCTACATTAGCCCCCTTTCTGCTTGTGAAGGCTCATAGCTGTATAGGCTTCCATGCGCGGAAACCAACATGCGCGTCGTCGCCACGCACCAATTCAAATACGGGTAGGTTCAGCCCCCGTGCGTGTCATTATGACCTAAAAACCCTAGAGTCGTGCCGTCTGACCTTTAGGGTTTTAGGCGTGACGTCAGCCCGTCCTGTGATTGCGCGACACGACGGTGACGGTTGCGATTCGACTACTGAAGGGACGCAACCCTTCATTCTTCTGGATAAATACCTTGTATCCCATCATTGCGAAGCATTACTTCTTTCTCTTAAAGTGAATGGTACCCGGAGATCTTCGAGAGCAGATCCAGATAATCAATCACCAGTTCAGAACTGCAAATCGTATTCTCCAATTGTGCATATCCAAGCAAGCTTCAAGGAAACAAGGTTGGCCTCGTTTACTTTTGATTTAAACTACCAGTGTTTGCCTTGAATCGCATTGAATCTGTAAATCCATGAGATTTGTGAAGAGGCTTTTGATCTCTGAACCCGCTTCGTTTTAATCTTTCAACAATATCTACTCCCCAATTTCTGAAATTGGCACCGGAACTGTTTGCTTTGGTTTGCATAGATCTCGAATTCCAAAATTCAAACTGAAGTGTGGTGTGGTATTTCTCCCCCCCTTTTTCTTGCTCTTTCGCAGGAATGGCCAAGACAAGAGTAACCAGACCCGTCAAGGAAGACGAAGAGATGCCGGAGCTTCCGCAGGCTCTGTGGCGTAAAGCCCCCTTTCTGGGTGGGAAGGATTTTTATCATGCGAGGGTGAAGGCGAAGAGGATGCCTGATCCTGTTCCCGCTGAGCAATTGCTGACGTTGACTCGCCCAGTTAACTCGGCCCTGCTCGAGTGGGTTGGTTCCGAGGATGTAGTCCGATTGGGGATCGAGAACGGGCACTTCCCGTATACTGCGATTTCTACTCAAGCGTTCGTCCAGAAATTGGACTACATGGATGAGTGGATTGACCACGTATTGGATCATCATGCCGAGACTCTTGATAAAGCCGGCATTTTCTTTGCTATCCGTGCTATGAAGGGTGCTGCCGTGAAGTTGGATCAGTCCATGCTTCTAGACCTTCTGTCCCGTTATTCGCCCGCGACTCACACGTTTCATTTTGCTGAGTTCGAGGCTGCCCCCACGCTCGAGGACGTTCAAATGCTGTATGAGCTTTCCCCCATGGGCGAGGTGGACCCCTTGAGCCACTTGAGGACATCTGCTGAAATGGCCTTGTACGCGCAGATGGAGGAGTGCCTAGCAGAGGTAAAGAAAATCTCTACTCGGTGGACCACTACGAAGCCTCTTCCGAACTGGCAGCTAGTGGATACGTCTGCGAAGAATACCTGGAACAAGTGGTTGCAGTACTTCTTCCGAGACTATGCGAACAGCAGCATCACTAAGAAGCTTTTGAGCGAGAACCCGGAGGCCGAGAATTATGTAGAGGGCAAGGGTTATCATTTAACCCTTTGTGCCTTCCTCTGTGCTTGGCTGTCGAGGTATCTGATTGATGGTCATCCCCATGACGGGGTCTTCTATCATGTGCTGCCACTTGCTGTGAGGCTCGCTCTTGGTCAGAGAGTCGCACTCGGACCCTTGGTCCTGGGGACGCTATATTACAGGCTTGATCAGCTGGTTCTGGCGATGAGGGAATCGCGTGGCCGTCTCGATGTCCTGACCTTTGTTAATATCAGCTTTTTGACAATGTGGGTTTTCGAGCGCTGGCCGTCTTATGCTCCAACTCCCCTCCCACTTGAGAAGTGGTGTCCTCCAGGCGAGACGGAAGCGCGCAACAGCGGAAGGGCTGCGAGATGGTTTGGAGCAAGCAACACCAAGTGCACTTGGAGTTTGATATGCGACAAACGAAAGGAGTTTACTGCCAGGCCCTATGCCACACGTGTTGAGAATGTGCGGTGGTTTCCAAAGCTATACCCCTCCAGAGGTATGGTCTTGTCAGAAGACCTTCTCTTTGAAAAGGGGCCGCATTTCCACGAACGCTATCGTGACTTCTTCTGTTGGTGTCTGCGAGGTTCTCTTCCTGCCCTTGCAGAGCATATTCGTGAGCTCGCGCCACGGTATGAAAGACTTACAGTGGATGTTGACCCTACTCGGGTCTCTCCTCAGTTTGGTTTTGATGCGGTGGCCCCATCGATCTGGCCCCAGTCTATTATCAGAGGGTGCTACAAGCGCTTGCTGACAAAGGAGTGCAAGACAGTCCTCATGAGCAATCTTCCCTTTGAGCAGGCTGCGGGAACTCGCAAGGGTGGTTGTTCCCAGAACTGGATCGCATACTGGGTTGCCCAGCAAACGAGGATTGAGACGGAGGCGGCGGCGCAGCCAGGAAAGGCCCCCTTGATCAAGAGAAACTCTTTTCCCTTTCGCCCCAATTGCAGTTTGAGCGAGTCTGAGTATGGTTGCTACTCGCTGTGGGACCGTGAGAATCATTTGTGCCCCGATTTCATTTTGAAGGAGCAAGTCGATGCCATCAAGAAGGGTGACGCGCAGGTCATCAAATATAGCAAGGCGTTTGCTGAGGTAAGCAATTTCCTTGTGTGCTTTGAGCCTTTTGATTTCCTCGCGCTGATGCTTTTCGTTCTGTATTGTTTAGTGTCATGTGCGGAGGTTCGCAGCTGGTGATCGCTCCAAATCGCTGGTGGACACCATTGTTGCCACCAGAAGGAGGGGGGAGTCGTACCGGCTAGCATGGAGGATGGATGCCGAGGTCGAAACAAAAGTTCGCGGGGTCATGAACACTTTTGCTGACTCGCTGATAGACAACCCTCCGGCTCCGTCTCCTCCTAGAGATGACCCGTCCCCTCCAGCGACTGCGGCGCCGAGAGTGAAGAGACCTAGGCAAAAGGGGATTACGATTTCTTCCCCTAGGAGTGCTCCAGCTTCTCCCCCAGTGAGGTCCCTTTCCATCAAGGACAAAGGCAAGGGTCGTATGCCCAGCAAAGTGCGAAAAGATCTCGCAGTTGAGACTTTCGTTCCATTCAACCAAGAGGAGGAAGAGAGACAGGAGCCCCAGGCAAGTGAAGAAGAAGAGGCAACAGTTGTGATGTGCGAGGAGGAATCAGGAGGTACTTCCGTCGCATCTCCTTGCCCTTTATCTAGACTTCTTTGTAGTTCTTTTCTTTGAACCAAATATGTATTTGCAGATGATGATGATGAAGCCGTCGGTGGCCTTGTGGCCAAGAGGCAAAAGAAAGATGCCCATTCTGGCATTTCAGATGATCCTATAAGCGAGGATGTTCTTTCTGAATCCCGGAAGACAGCCGCGGAGGCTGCTGAAAGAAGAAGGCAGCGAGAGGAAGAGGAGCTCGAGCTTGTGAAACAGCGGAGCCTCGAGGAGCTGCATGTTGACGACTTAGTGCGTCCAGTTGGCGAGGAAGACGAGCTTCCCGAAGAAGTGGCTCCTCATGTGGAGGAGGAAGATGAGGTTCCTGGAGAGGACGTAGCAGAGCTAGAGCAAGTCCAAGCGGACTTCGCAGAGATCGCAGGTGGCGATAAAGGTGAGATCTTCAATCTCGCAGTTGAGATGCAGAAGGTGGAGCAGCAAAAGCAAAAGGTTGATGAAGCTGTAAAGCTGTATCATGAAATGAATGCTAAGTGCGAGCAACTGAAGCAAGAAGTGAAACAAGTGGAGAAGCTGAGCGAGCAGTTCGAGCCCCAAGACTCCTTAATCAAGAATTTGTTTTGACTTTTCGAATTTTGAAAAGAAAACAGGAAAATGGCTGAGACATTGATGTAATGTTTTGAAACATTAATGTGATATTGCTAGGGTTTCTCCCCTTTTTTTTTTAACAACAAACACTGAGTTTGCCCGTTTTGCCCTTTTCGGGATTTGATTGGACATTTCTGTGCATATCCAATTATGACATCAGCAATTGATTTTCTGCTTGATTTTCGCGCTAATTTCTCGGCAGATAAGCACGCTTCCGTTGGGAAGTCCATCCGAATCATGACTATCCGTCATTTATTAGGATACGCAACTGAATCGTCGTAGCCTTTAGTAGGGTAATTGATTGTTACCGCTTTTCAAGGCGTAAGTGATTGAACTTACCCTCTTTTTTGAATTTTGCTGACTCATCTTAGGCAACCGAAGAGTCTCCACAGGGCCTATATAAACCCTGTCTTTGCCATTTGGGTTCTTCATCCCAAACATGTGCTTTGCCGTGAGTCCTTATGACTGCCGGCTTCAACGCTTGTTTTTCGTTGATTCATGGCAACTTCAAGTTTTGAATCCTGAGTTTGCGCTTTGTGCCATAGAAATAGTTTCCAAGATCCACTTTATGAGGCTTATTGCTGTTTGTAACCGTCATAAAGAGGATGCAGATAATACCTCATGTGTGTTCGAAGAAATTTCTTCGTGTATTATGTGTGCAGGTCATGTTTCCGGCCGCCTCGTGGCGAGGTGCAGCGCCGAAGTGACCGTGCTACCGTCTCGTAATGAACGGCGTGATTCTCCTCCAGCATCCCTGGAGGAGGGTTTCTTGCCTCTTCGTTCTTGAACTCAGGAGGCTCGCCAACGCCCTTGTCTATCAGGACAAGGAACCCAGTACCAGAGGAATGACGGCTTCCCCTGTTTTGCACGACTGCATGTGCCGGAACAGGTGGTTCCTCTGGTACATATCTTGATCAGACAGGGGTCTCGTCAGATTCTAAGATCTTTGGACGTGGATTCACCCAGATCTTGCTGCTAGGGATGTAGCGAATGGCGAATTAATCTCTTCGCAGATGCATCCTACTTGCTACAGATCTTTGGCCGCAGATCTGCGTACTGTGCTGCGGGTATCAGGACCGGTGGATTCTCTCTTTTCTTAGTCGAGAGTTCCTTTGGCGCATCTCTGGCTTATCAGCCATTTTTCGAATGTATTGTGAGCCATGTTGGCTGCGTAGTTAGATTCGAGCTTTTCGCTTGTAAGCTGCTATCTAGATAGATAAATTGTAAGTCATTTGACTCATAATGATATATAGCTTTTGTACTATTTGCTCTCTTTGCAACAAAATACAATTTCGCATGCGTTTCGGCTTGTTTTGCCTTGCATAATGCCATGTAATGATTTAACATATGCGACATCAAGGCGCAGATGTTTTGCTAGATCATTCGAGATCATAATTTCGCAGCTGTGCCATCTTGACGAATGGGCTTGCAGGTGGTCGTTGTAAATCGTATGAGATCACGTTCACAACTTTGCTATCATAACAGATAGTTTTTTCTAACAGATCAATTGAGATCATTGAGCGGTGCGAATTGCTATCATAGAAGATAGGCTTTATTAGAGGATTGCTTGAGATAGTTTCTCGCATGAATTGCTATCGCAGCAGATAGACCTTTAGAAGGTCTAGCAAGATGGTTCTGCAGTTATGTTGCCATCGTAACATACGGACTTGGGTGATCAACTAAAATCACTTTGCGCATAAATTGCTATCGTAACAGATAGGCTTGAGAAGATCATATAAGATCGAATTCGTGTGAACCGCTATCGTGAGAGATAGGTTTTTGATGATCGATTGAGATTGGCTTAAAAAAGATCATACAAGACCGCACTTGAGTAAACCGCTATCGTGAGAGATAGGATTTTGATAATCGATTGAGATCGTTTTTGTATTTTTGCTGCTATCGTAGGAGATAGGCTTTGGATGATCGCTTAAGATCGCATTTGCATCGGCTGCCATCATAAGGGATGGGCTTTAGATGATCAATTAAGATCGCGTTCATGTTGACTGCTATCGTGAGAGATAGGTTTTGGATGATCATTTAAGATCGCATTTGCATGGGTTGCCATCGTAAGGGATGGGCTTTGGATGATCATTTAAGATCGCGTTTATGTTGATTGCTATCGTGAGAGATAGGCTTTGGATGATCATTTAGGATCGCATTTGCATTGGTTGCCATCGTAAGAGATGGGCTTTGGATGCTCATTTAAGATCGCATTTGTGTTGACTGCTATCGTGAGAGATAGGCTTTGGATGATCATTTAAGATCGCATTTGCATTGGTTGCCATCGTAAGAGATGGGCTTTGGATGATCATTTAAGATCGCGTTTGCTATCGTAAGAGATAGGCTTTGGATGATCATTTAAGATCGCATTTGCATTGGTTGCCATCGTAAGAGATGGGCTTTGGTTGATCATTTAAGATCGCGTTCGCTATCGTAAGAGATAGGCTTTGGTGATCAATTAAGATCGCGTTTGCGTTTGGCTGCTATCGTAAAAGATAGGCTTTAGATGATCGATTGAGATCGCGTTTGCTATCATATGAGATAGGCTTTGACGATCAATTAAGATCGCGTTTGCGTTTGGCTGCTACCGTAAAAGATAGGCTTTAGATGATCGATTGAGATCGCGTTTGCTATCATATGAGATAGGCTTTGATGATCAATTAAGATCGTGTCTGTATTTGCTGCTATTGCAGCAAATAAATCATTGCTAACAGTAATAACAAATTAAATAGAGCGATATAAACAGCTAGCAATATGAACTTCTCATTTGGGAGAATTCTTTTATTATGACATTCTCATATGTTAGAGATAGGATTACAATCCTCTCATATGGGAGAGGAGATTGCGTTAATCATAGCCACATGAGACATTAAGCAACGTTATCATAAAACGTATGAAATAAGAGAAGTCAAGGATAGTACTTCTTGATCCAGCGCATGTTGACTGAGCTTGGAGTTGAGGTTGTACCGTGCAACCTTCGTATGCTGCAGTAGCCGCTATCGAAGACTTCTGTGACTTCGAAGGGTCCTTCCCAATTAGCTGCGAACTTTGGGTGAGTTGCTTCTCGCATGCAGTGATCAGATGCGCGCAAGACCAGGTCGCCAACTGCGAAATCCCGTCGCTGGACCGTCTTGTTATAGGCGCGAGCGATTCTCTCTTGGTACCGCTTGTTAGTCTTTTTGGCTTGTTCTCGCTTTTCTTCCAGCAAGACTAAATCATGATCGCGTTGATTTTCATAGAGTGCATGGAAGGCCAGCCTTGCCGAATTGACTCTGACCTCCGCAGGTACCACAGCTTCGGTCCCATAACATAGTAGAAATGGCGAGGCCCCTGTAGGTGTCCTTGGAGAAGTTCTGTAGGCCCACAGAGCTATGTTAAGGGAGTCGGCCCACTTCTTGTGGTCATCTGCGACCATCTTGCTCAGAATTCGCAACAGCGTTTTGTTAGTCGCTTCGGCTTGTCCGTTTCCCTTTGGATAATAGGGGGTAGAGCATATCTGCCTGATATTGTACTCCGCGAGTTTCGTAGCTACCTGACGATTAACAAAAGGAGTACCGTTATCTGAAAGGATAGTGTTTGGGATTCCAAACCTGCATACGATGTTTTCCTGGATGAAGTTAACCACAGCCAGCGCGTTTGCCGTCTTTAGTGGTATTGCTTCCACCCATTTGGTGAACAGCTCGGTTGCAGTGAGAATGAAGTGGTTCCCATGTGACGTTGGTCGGATGGGGCCAATGAAGTCCAGAGCCCATGTATGAAATGGCCATGGCGTCCCTAATGCATGTAGATCCACGGCGGGAGCGTGCACTAGGTTCCCTTTGAATTGGCATTCTTGGCAGCGTCGCACCTTGGTGCGGCAATCGACTTCCATCGTGGGCCAGAAGTATCCGATTGAGAGGAGTTGTCTGCATAATTTCGCACCTCCCTGGTGTTCCACCTGATGAGAAAGGTCCATGACTTCTTGTGCTTCCCTGCCGTCTAGGCATCGCAGCAAGTTACCTTCGTGACCTTTTCGCCAAAGCAGGTTTTCCTGGACCAGGTATCGAGAGGCTTTCCTCTTCAATTTGTCGGCTTCTTTTCTCGATTCGGGTACGGTGCCCTGGGTGAGGAATTCAAACAATGGCTTCCTCCAGTCTGTGTCGTCATCGGTTAGAGCGACAAGTAGAGAATCTTTGATTAGTGCGCAACTTTCGCACTTCCCTTGTATCAGGGCTGCAGCTGTTGACATGCCTGGCCAATGAATGCCATATCTCTGAGCTTTCCTGTAGATTGACACCTCGCTTTCTCCGCAAGCGTGTTGGTGAATCTTTTCTAACAGCTGTTGTCCCTCTTGCTCGGAGACACATCGCATGAGTATTCCTCCAGGACCCTTGTAGTAAAGGGTGTTGTCGTGGATGCAGTATCCTTTCGTGAGTACCCAGCTTTCGCTACTGGTGCCTTTCGCAATAGCTTGCAAGATTGCTTTTCGCCAGTCTGCGTCATCCATGTGTTCATCGTCGCACGCATCTTCTGCTAATGCCGACGATGTTCGCACTTCGATGGAAATCCTTGCGGGGCATTTGTCTATGCTGACCTTAGATCCCAGAGTTGCTAAGGCGTCTGCATGCCTGTTGTCCGCTCGGGGTTTGTGCTCGTATTTCACGTCGCAGAATTGCTGCATCAGCTTTTGCACTAGGGTACGGTATGGCAGGAGGTTGATCTCCTTTAAACCATATTCGCCCGAGGCCTGCTTAACAATCAGCTTGGAATCTCCCATGACTGTTAAGTTGCTCACTTCCAAAGCTTTCGCCGCACGGAGTCCTGCGACCAGAGCCTCGTATTCCGCCTCGTTGTTCGTGACTGCGAAGTTGAGTTTTGCGGACATCTGTATGACTTCCCCGTCCGGCTTTGTCAAGACTATCCCAATGCCTCCACCTTTTCTGGTTGACGAACCGTCGAAGTGGAGGGTCCAATAGGGCACGTCAATCGCGTAGATTTCAGGGCCTTCAAGCTCTTCCTCGATCACAGGTTCGTGACTGTTGTCGGGGAACTGTGCCAACAGATCTGCTACCGCCTGCGACTTGATCGCTCTTGGTTTCACGCATGTGATATCGTATTGAGAGATGGTCATATACCATTTCGCCAATCTCCCGCCCGGAGTAGTGTGAGTTAGCAGGTATCTTATGGGGTCGCTTTTGGTGACCACCACTACTTTGTGCGATGCAAAATAGTGTCTCAACTTCTCTATTACGAAGAATAAAGCAAGGCAATGACGTTCGATGTCTGTGTACCTTGATTCAGCAGGCTGCACAATGCGAGAGATGTAATAGATGGGCCTCTCTTGGCCTTCATACACCTGAGCCAAGAGTGCTCCTATAGATTTCCTTGTCGATGTAAGGTATAGCAGAAGCGGTGATCCCAGTTGAGGCGCGATCATTATCTTTGAGGATGTGAGTAGCTCCTTTAGCTTTTCGAATGCGGCTTCGTGATCAGGAGCCCAGTTGTACGCGGCGTCCTTCTTGAGAAGAGTGCTGAAGCAGCATGTGATTTCGGCGATTGCTGGGATGAATCTCCGCAGATATGACAATTTTCCCAAGAATGTTTTCAAGGTACTTTGGTCGTGAGGTGGCGTCATGCTGGTGATGGCTGACACTTTCGCAGGGTCAGGCTCGATCCCTTGGCGATGAACTACACATCCCAAAAACTTCCCCGAAGTCACGCCGAATGCGCATTTCATGGGGTTCATTTTCAGTTGAAAGCTCCTGCATCTGTTGAATACCTTTCGCAGGTCTGCAAGGTGATCTGCTTCATACTTGGATTTGACTACCAAGTCATCTACATAGAATTCCACTTCTTTGTGCATCATGTCGTGGAATAGAGCCATCATGGCCCGCTGATAGGTTGCGCCTGCATTCTTAAGACCGAATGGCATTACCGTATAGTTGAATACCCCCACGGGAGTGATGAATGCAGTTTTCCTTGCATCTTCGGGATCCATCTTGATTTGATTGTACCCGCTGAAGCCGTCCATGAAACTGAACATGCGATGGCCTGCCGTTGAATCAATGAGCAAGTCGATATTAGGCAGTGGGAAATCGTCCTTAGGACAGAAGCGATTGAGATCTCGGAAGTCCACGCAGATGCGGAGCTGTCCGTTCTTCTTCACCACTGGCACGATGTTGGCCAACCATGTGGGATGGTGATTTGGCTCTATGAACTTGGCATCTAGGAGTTTGACAATCTCCTGTTTGATCTTCACGTTGAGCTCTGGCCTGAAGCTTCTGGTGCTTTGCTTGACCGGTTTAGACCCTGGGATGATGTCTAAACGGTGCATAGTGATGCTCGTGTCCAGACCCGGCATCTCGTCGTATTCCCATGCGAACACGTCCTTGTATTCAGTTAGGAGCTGCAGCAGTCCTTGTTCCTCTTCGCTTGTGAGGTCCGCACTCAGGAAGACTGGCCTTTTCTTTTCCTCGTTTGGGCTGAGGAACACTTCCTTAAGCTCTTGCTTTTGTGGTCTTGGCCTGTCTTCCATGCATTCGGGCGCTTCTTTGAGTTTCTCCTCTGGAGTACCCTGTGTTGGCTCTTCTGTCAGCGCAACTTGCTCGATTTGATTGATTTGCCCAGGGACATCCCCATGCCCGTGTGAGGACGTCCCCGCGCACCTTCATATGCGATAGCATTTCTTCCCGTTGGCGTAGAAGCTCTCTATCTCCTTGCCCTCAGGGTCATGCTTTGCGATTCTCTTCAGAGTGTATACACTCTTGCGGTGATATGCGATGCGCGGCGCCTCTTCGTGAGTAGGCGGCGTTTCCTTGGTATCTCCCCTTGTCACCATCACGCCTGCAGGTGACTGGTCCTTGATGTCCTCCCAGAGAGGTAAAGGAGTGGGGTTGAATGGTCCGGGTGTTTGCTCGTCCGCCATCTCGGTGAACCACACCGCCTCGCTGAGATGTGCTTCGTCCAAGTTGAACGGGTTAGTTGAGGCCGGTATCTCGACAATCCTGTCATTCCAGATAGCTTTCATCACCTGGTGAGCCGTCGAAGGAATCGCGTCAAAGCGATGAATCCAGGCCCGACCTATGATCATGTGGTATGTGGTGTTCGCGTCTATGACATAGAACTTCGCCGAGCACTTGATTTTGCCGATCTGAACGCCCAGGCGGATCCACCCGATCGTCATTCTGGAATCGCTTCCGAATCCCACCAGCGGGGATGGACGCTTGACTACCTTGTGCTCGGGGATCCCTGCTAGCTTCAGTGTGTGGAGTGGAACAACATTGACCGCTGCTCCTCCATCGACGAATGCTCGCTTGAATTCGACGCCGTTGATGATGGCGGTCACGTACAGGGGCCTCTGGTGGCTCGCATCTGTCTTCTTGTCGCTGGCAGAAAAGGTCATAATCTTCTCTGTGGAACGGGACGCCCTGACAACTTTCCCGTTGGAGACCACGAGGTCCTCCTCGTAGTCCTCTGCTACCCTTAAGATTGCTTTTGTCATGTCCGCTCGACATTTTTCGGAGAAGTTCATCTCGTTGAAGAATTTGTCGAAGCCGTGCGACCCTTTCATGCGGTCGGCACGCTCATCTTCCGTGTCCATGCTATAGTCTTCATCTTCATGGACTTCAGCAACGATGGGCAGACCATCCTCTGCGACTTCTTCCAAGTCCACTATCGAGATCATGGCGACCTCTTTGCCTTTTGAGCCTGAATCCGTATGGGCAGGCAGCGGGTTGTTGCGCACATCCTTCCGATGGTCGCTGACGATGAGTTCGCCGCTCTTCATCTTCTGATCGAGCGTGAATCTAAGCTTCTTGCACTCGGCTGTGGGGTGCATGACCTTGCCGTGGTATTCGCACCACTTAGGGTCCCTCGTCATCTCCTTGGAGGGTGCTTTCTCGAGCGGTGGTAGGACGCCGTCCTTACGCCACTGTCTGCAGAGATCGCTTGCTTCCTCCACCGAGCATGGTAGAGGCGGTGCATCGAAGTCTGCAGCCTTTGCTTGCTTCTGGGGCGAAACTGTATTGACCTCAGCTTCGCGTCCCCGCTTGTAGCCAAATCTGCCGATCTTGTAGGTGGTGCCGCTCGCAGGTCGTTCTGGAGCGCTCTTCTTTCTCTGTCTCTCGACAATGGGCTCGATGTTCATCGTGCATTCTATTAGCTTTGAAAACGTAGGCGTTTGCAAATTGATCAGCATGCTTTTGTATTCGTCTCGCATGCACTGCAGGCATATCTCTACGAGCCGGCTTTCGAGCATTGGATCTTTGCACTCCAAGGATTTCGCTCTGAATTTCTTGATGAAAGTGATTCCATCTTCCTCGCGTTTCTGATACATCCGTGAGAGATGGATCATCGTCACCTTTTCTTCCATCTGGAAGAACTTGGTATAGAACTTCTGGACCATGTCGTCCCAAGTTTTCACAGATCCGGCCTCCAACGTTCGGTACCATTTGTATGCTACATTCCCAAGAGTTTTTGGGAATTCCCGCATCAACAGTTTGGGATCGGCTCCGTATGGACCCATGACATCGATGAAACGCATGACATGCTCATGAGCGTTTCCATTGACGTCCTCGAACTTGTCCCATTTGGGAGCCTTGTACCCCGCCGGGTTAGGCATGAGATAGATCTCTCGTGGGATGGGTGGATCGTTGTCTAGCTTCGGGATGATGGTATCCGCGAACGACTGATGAGCCAAGATGGAGTCCACGCGCTTTTGCAAAGACGTCATGCATTCTGGAATGCTTCCCTCGGTAGTTGACGGAGGGGTTGCCGTAGGCGGTGGCGACACATATGCTGCCGGAGGATTGGGGGTGTATTGGCTACCCGCGTTTCCCCAGATTGTCGCTGGTGGAGGCAGAGTGTACTGCAGAGCTGGGTTGGACGCCAAAGCCGGGGGCTGAGAGGCGTGAGCAGCAGGGGGCAGCATTTGTGCCGTCGACCCTTGGACCGAAGGCAGCTGCGCGGCCGACGGTGGAGTTTGCAGATGAGGGTTGGGAGGCGTGGCCGACACTCCCAATCCTGGAGCGGAAGGGGTTCCTCCTCCCTGGGGGATAGCGGTGGCAGGTGGAGGATTTGGCGCAAGAGTGCCCAGAACGGCCAAGATCCGTTCTAACTGCGCGGACTGAGACTTGAGAGCTTTTTCCTGACTTTGGACAGTGGCGTCCAAAGACTCTAAAGTTGGCGCCTCGCCGGGAGTCGTCGGAGTACGGCGAGCCTCGTCTCCCGAGGGAGTTTCAGTGGAAGGAGATCGGTTGCTGACATCGTCCTCCTGAGACATGGTTGCTTTTGCTGGTAAGTTTCACGTCGGGTTCACCAAAATGTGCACAAGAGATTCCGGCAGGGAGACCTCCGTGTGCACCGTACGTAGTGGATCAGGGATCGCACAGGAAGAATAGGGGTGTGTGTAGGGAGAGAGCAAGTCAGTAGCAATGTCTGAGAGAGAGACAGAGGTTTGGCAGAGCTTCCGCGTATGGCAGTGTGTCCCCCTTTGTATGGAAAGGTTAACGATGTATATATACTGGAGAACATGACCGTTGTAGTGTGGTTAATGCGCCCATTAATGGCGGCTTAATTAGCTTAACCATAACGGCACGTTCGTCCGAGTATATAGGAACCGTTAGAGCACGTGGTGCGCGAGTACCGGAACCGTTACGAGGTTGACCGGGTTTGACCGGATTGACCGGGTTTATGGAGCTCGTGCCATAAATCTCTCAAAACAGTTACTAAAGGTCGCGCGCGGGCTTGGCTCGCACGCGACAGGGCTTACTCTAGCCTCCAAACCATAAGTCCCTACAAGTCCCGTGCAGTGGTATGCGAGGGCTCTGTCTCGCAGCCCCCACATGGATCAGCTCGGCTGGTGATCCTGTGTGTGTGGAGCACAATATGGTGTGCTGGATGGTTGCCACGTGGCCTAGATCTGCCATGTCATAAAGCAGTATCTACAGCTGGCAAGGAATATTTCTTTGTTTCACCGTAAAACTCAGAGTCCAGAACAGATTGTTAGGAACATCAATTCTCTAATATCGGAGGTGAAGTCCTTGGAGATTCCGGCGAGATATACTGCCAACCCCCAATTAACCGCTCAAAAGCTTTGGCAAAAACCTCCAAGTGACTGCTTGAAGGTTAACTTTGATGGAGCTTGGTGTGAAGAAACTCGACGTGCAGGTATTGTGGTGATTTTCAGAGACTCAAATGGGTTGATCATTCAGGGAGTTGGAGTACCTATACGGTGTGGACTTTCAGCAAAGCACATCGAAGTTCTTACCGCCCAAGAAGCAGTCAAGATGGGGTTGATGTTAAAGTGCAGTTCACTGATCATGGAAGGGGACGCAAAAGTCATTATCGACCAAATTGCACGAGCACGGTCTGCTTACAATGAGGAAGACATTTCAGAGGTTGGTTGTGTCATCAATCATGTCGCAGAGTCAAGCAAGGCCATCCCCGAGTATCTAATCATGTACAGTCACCGCTCTACAAACGTTGCAGCTCACTTGTAAGCTACCCACGCCAAGGAAGATAACGTAGAAACCAGAGTCTCAATTTCAAATGTACCTGCTTGGCTTAAGGACTGTATTATAAAGGAAGCTTCTCTTGTAATGGCCGATAGTTGATCTAATATAATCAGCATTTCCTCAAAAAAAAAAAAAAAAAAAAAAAAAAAAAAAAAAAAAAAGCTCTAGACTTAGCCCTCCGTCCACTGCAAGTTTTAAGATACTTGAATCGAGGATTATTTTGAGCAATCCTACTAAATTTCCCTCAATCTACAATCTATGACTGTATCACGAACTACAATGTGTCTCAAATATTTCTGCGAGTTCCTGAACACATGAACACATAATTTAATCTTATTTTAGTTCCTAAAAAATCTCATAGAAACACATTTCCTAAAGTAATCTAGTTACAGTTGTTGAAGCGGAAAGAATCGGGTTAGGGCGGGAGCCGATTTATTCAGTTTGAACCGCCGTCCCCAAGCATAAGACCTCGGAGTGTTGTTTGGACCCGCTTGTACCACCTCATTCATTGTCATGTCAAGTGTGTCGAGGTAGTCATTTCGACCTCAATTTCATCGAACTCTTCTCTCTCTATATGTCTCTATCTCTCTCTCCCTCTTCAAAAACATATGAACTTTTCTTCTCCGAAACTAGACATGGTGAGGATTAGAAATGAACCTCTATTCAAAACCCAACCCACATCTGCGCCGGTGATCAAAACCCCCTACAGGGCACCTTCGGGAACCACTAACAAGTACACTGTCAAGTTCGTAGCCACCGAAGCCGGCAATTGCGTCTTCCATGACAAAAATGAAGATCTTATTTTTGTCATTCTCAGCCGGATCAACAGAGAAGATGACGGAAAATCAGTATCTCTCGTATGAAAACAATGGATGCGCATCAAAGGTTTGAACCAAAAATCTCTCCATGTAACTGCATGTTATCATTTACATAAATTCATTATCCGAATTCCCAACATCATATTAATTCCATTGTTATGTGAGGATAACTGACGCGTCTATATTATGCGTGGTTGCACAAGTATACAGTCAAGTAATATAATAGTTTAATTGGGACTTCGAGTTACTTACCAGGCCCGAAGATTTTTCGTGCTCGATGCGCCTCTTATACCTTAGATCCGACAGATGCTCGCCAGAAATATATCGCGCCAGATGAAAACTCAATGTGTGTCCTGGTAAACACTCCAAAACTAGGTGCACGTAAGAATTTAAATGCATGCAAAATGCGCGCCAAAACTAGGATTGTATGCGCGTGCCAGATTCTCCTTCTTGTTGCTCCAACTCCAACCTGTTCCTGCAAAACATGTGATAGAACCAAACTCAATTCACACGCCAAATACTCCATGCCGGGAGCCGGATTGTGCCAGACCGCCAATTGTGAGAGTGGAATCCGTGTGAGCTTCCATATTCACACCATGTTTGTTGTATTGTTTTTCCGTATCGCATGCACGCATAATCAGATAGCTTCCTCCATGGGGCTTTAACATCTGGGTGTACCTTAGCCACTATTTCATAAGCCAAAGAACGGAAACAACTTCTCCTCAAGAACAGATCGATCTTGATCCACAGACCCGGCATTATTCTTGGCAGAATCTCGAAACCCAACTCCTGATAGCCTACTTCACCTAAATTGCGAAACCATAGCTTTAAGTTCCACCAAAATATAAAACCCCAGATCATAGCTCCACCTAGACCTTGAAACCCTGGCTCTGAGACCAGTTTTTTATAGTCTGGGAGTATTCGATCAAGAACGATGAGACAAAGCCAAGAACGAGAAAATATTTAATGTGGTTCGCTAGTTGAGAAACTAGCTACATCCACGCCCAAATCCCGATATTTTATTGAGAGAGAACCTGATTACAATGCACGCTGTCCACAAAAGACACACGCACCAGGAACACTCAATTACCTCCCACACACAATTAGAGTAGCCACTCAAAAATCTCAACCTGTGTGTATTGTGTTACTATAGAAAACATGTTCCTTTAAATAGGCTACATTGCCATGACTAATGTGCCTTCCTTCCAAAGAAACAAACAACCCACTTGGACAATTCACCCACCCAAATTTTCCACCTTTGAATTCCACTCACAACCCAACGGCTTCGATTATAACCTTGAAGGTTCTAAACATCATATATTCGCCAAACGTCACGGATGTTACTCTTGTATAACTTGCTAAGAAGTGCGCCAGTCTGGTGCCACTCGATGTGTCTCGGTACTTATCTACCACTATTGAAGGTCTTCTTGATTTCTTGGGCCAACGCTCCTTGAAATATCTCAACATGGTGCTTTTTTTAGTTACATCAAAACAGATTCAATAATTGGTTATTAGATGTAAAAAGTTGAGGGAAATAGGAGTAGATTCTAAAGTTCGTGAGTGGTTGGTGTCTCAGATACTCGGGACTTATTTGCAACAGTGTCAGCTTAAATGCCATCTATTAACATAAGAGTGCCGACGATTTGGGGCCCCAGTAAGATGTATAATGCTACGAGAAAGAGATCATAGCAATGTTTTCCTCCAGATAGTGATTATTGGGACGTGGCAGTTGCGCTCAGGACTAAAAGACTTCTTACTATGTAGTTGTATGTTTCATTTAAATGTTATAGCTTCTTTATTTTGGATTGCTAATATGTAGTATCTGTTTTGTTGTTTTTTATTATGTTTAATTTAAGATTTTCAATAAAGTTATTCAAAGGATTTTATACTTTCTATTCTCAAAATTGGATTTTTTTTAACTTAAAAATTATGTTACTTTAGGGAAAAAAATATTTTTTGACGTATCTTGATCATCGGATTCGTCAAAACTAAGATGGAACAAGATTGTGCTCCGTCGGTGCTGGACTTGTATCCACTCTCAAGCGCAGAAATTTCTCTCGTTCCGTTCATCCCAGCATAGATCATGCAGAGTCCTCTTTTTCCTCAAGACCCATTTTCTCTTTTTTGCAGAGAAGTTATCAGAGTGAAACGGGGAGGAGAGGAAAGCTTAGGTGTTGCATTGGCTGTTAAATTAGTATTCACGTGTCAAAATATCGTGAGAGCTTAAGTTTTGACGGAATAGACCTTTAGCAGGAGTGTAGGTTCCTGGAATAGCATTTTAGGAATTCAAAGATGATCAGTGAAATTGCAACGAAAGTAGAATGATCGCAAGTTTAGATTTCCTTAATTCAATAGTAAAGAATTGTGTCATATGACGATCAATGATAATCAACTAAATTAAACACGGCCTGAAATCATGAAAGATCCTAAAATAATTGCCAGAATATATATTCACAACAATTAAGAATATATATGATAACTTAATTAGCATATCTAGCTGAGAAATACCTTATGGTGTACAAGGAGGTAGCAGCCATCGGAGTGGTGATAAGAGATGACGGTGGAAGATTCATGGCCGCAAAAAACGAACACATGGAAAGGGGATATCAAGTCTCAATATATTTGCAGAGAAAACCATAAAGGAGAAAAATGATGAGAAATAGAAATTGTACAATCTATTGCGTAACTCTAATTTGGGTATGAAGAGACAATATATACAAATAAATATTATTGTTGGATGTGTACGGAGAGCCATCCGACTGTAAAAAACAAACGGTCATATAATTATCTGAAACCCTAAAACGGATGGTTTTGGCAATGGGCTTCACAATAAAAACTTTGCGCTTGAATGCCTCCTAATTCCTTGGTCTTCATGAGTTGTGAATGGGCTTGAGTAGAAGCCTAGAAAGTGTGAAAGTGTGCAATGTAGACTAAATACAGGACATAAATACTCTAGAGGGGGGGTTGAATAGAGTATGGAAACTTTTTGCAAACCTTAAAGTTTGACAGAAAGACTTTGTGTGAAACTCAAATATCAAGGCCTTGAGATTTTGTAAACTGTCTGAAACTCACTAAGGAAAAATTGTAAGCTTCAAGGCCTTGAGCTGTGAAAAATACTAAACAGCTTTTATACCCTAGTTTGATTTGAGTTGTGTGCAACAGATAAAAATCAAACAGAAAAGTAAAGAAGACAAAGCAATTTACAGAGTTCAGTCCCAATGGACCTAATCTCTGCCTGAGGGATCTAATCCCACCAGGATTGGGCAAACACTTCTTATTACTCACACAGAAACAGCCCTAGATCTTCAAGCCTAAGTGATTTCCCTTACACCTATACAGCTTTTGGTTCCAAACCTATCTAGTTCCAGCTACTAACTGTTGAGCTAACAAGAACCTCTTGTTGTTCACTTGAACAACCAACCACTAGGTTAAGTGAGGTTTAAGATAAGATTGAGATACACACATGAAGTACAAATGAAGAACACAATATAAAGATAAACTGTTGAAAGTCTGGAAGTGTTCTTCAGGAATGACTGGATTGATTTGATCTTCAGAAGTCTGGAATGAAGCTTGAATGATTGTGTGTTTGAATGGATGATCTCCCACGATTTTGTCACACCTCTCAGAGTATTCTGCAAGCCTCTCTCACCTTCAAAATTCAAACCAGTCTCTTTTATCCACAGCTGCAACTGATTGAGAGATTTTAGGATCTCAGTTCCTACAAATCCTCCTTCTTTTTTCAACTGAAATTCAAACAGCTTCAAGTGGATATTCGTTGGAGTTAGTTGAGATTGCTCCTGCACGTTTAACAACCCTGCAACAGCATTGAAACACAACAACAACAAAATCCAGAAAGCTAACAGTACTATGACTGTTTGGTTATACAGTTTCTAATAACACTGTTTAACAAACTTAGAACAATAACCTGTATATCTTCTAAAACATATGAATCATGAAAAACAAGTTTAAGACACTTAGAAGTGAGTAAATAATCACAATACTAAGAATCATAACCTGCAAGAAAGAATCAACTAAGTTCTGTAAAAACTGTCAGCAGCTCAAGGCACATCTCAAGGCCTTGGAGCTCTGAACTTGCTTCAAAGATTTTTAAAGTTAAACCCAGATAACTTTGATTCTTCCTGTTCTGATCATCTGCAATTGGGTTAGATATATAAATAGTATAAATCAAAAGTATATGCATTAAACCACTGATTTGCATAATCAGATATCCAATCTGCAACACAGAAATGTTAGAACATACAGCAGAATAAAATAACTCAAGGCTTTGAAGTTCAGTCAATCTCAAGGCCTTGAGATAACTGAAATGCTTTGCTGCTTATGTCTTAGCCTTTTGTCTTTCATCACTCAAAAACAATTACCAACCAAAGCACATTCAGGGATCTTGACTCAACAATCTCCCCATTGATGAAAGACAAAACCTACAGTCTTGTATAGATCTTCATGCCACTCATATTCAAAAATTAAATAACCACAATTTGCAGATACAATATATACTGAATCCAAACAGATAACCAGTGAGAATAAATATTACAAATTACCACAGAAGTAACCGTTCACAAAAACAACTAGACATTCTTATTATTACTAGTCCAAATACTGCAATCAAAACACAAGAACCACACATTAATTCTCCCCCTTTTTGAATTTCATCAAATAAGGTTGAAGAAATGTAGGATCATTACTCAGAGTCTGAAAATAAACTTAAAACAAAAAATTAGCTAAAAAGTCAAGGCCTTGAGACAGAAAAGATAGAAGAGAATGAGATAGAGGGTCAAGGCTTTGGAAGTCTCTGATCTTCACTTCTTCTTTGATGTCTGGCCTTTCTCTGAGCCTTCTGCAATTTCTTCTTCACTTGCAGCATCTTCTGTAGACTGATTACCTTCTTGTTCAGCTTCCACTTCAGCAACCACTTCTTGGATTATCTCATCCACTTTCTTCTTAGCCTGTACTGAATCTACCTCTGTAGCTGCATCAACACCTGTGTCTTCACCAGCATCTTCTTCATCAGTTTGTTCAAACAAATCTTTTGAAGCTAGCACTACTGGTATTGGCTTCTTCTTCTTCTTCAGAAAATCACCAAGCTTCTCTTCTGAATCCACACTGGTGTCATGACTAGTAGCAGAAGGTATCTTCTCCATATTCAAGCCTTTGATGAGAACATCCAGCTTCCCATTCATAACATTCATCAAACCCTTGAACTGGTTAAATTCAGTTGACAAGTCAAATAACCTTTGTCTAAGATCTTCAATCTCAACCTGCTGATCTTCTAACTTCTCAACCAGCAGTGAGTAATCCTCATTGGCTTGTCCTTTCCCAGATGCAGTCCCCTTAGGCTTCACAAACTCCTTCTCAGCAAGTTCTTCCTTTGACAAATCAGAATAAAAATTCCAATGCCCTTTCCAGTCTGAACTACCCCAGTCCTATGAAGTGCAGTCTCATCTATCAACCCAAAACCTCCAGTAATCTTTTCTTCTCCTTTCAGAGGCACATCAAAATATTCAAAGAAAAGAGGTAACAGGTTGGCATATGGAAGAGGATGGTTTCTAGTCCTTGTTGCACAATAAATCATATGCTCCATTACAACTGTTGGCAAATCTATCTCAAACCCTTGAGATATCAGATACATTAAAATCAGAACCTTATCAGTTACCAACTCCCTTGAGTTCTCCCTAGGAACTACACTCCTCATCAGGATTGTAAATAAGATTTTGGCTTCACAATTGAGCACAGAGTGTGTCAACTGCTTTGGACCAGAGGGAACACCTTCAATAAAGAACATCACCTTTGCCTTATTCAGACACTCCTTCCTATCAGGATAATCTCCAACATTGTATTTTCTAGGAATGCCCAAGACCTTGGCAAAAGTTTTTATGATCTAACCTCAAATCAACACCAGCCACTTTTGAAGTTAATACCATTCTCTCATTACCTTCAGACACCAATTCAGATAAAATAACCTAGTTAACCTAGGATAAGCCTTTGAACTAGGATTTAGAACCTTCCAAACAGTAGTTTCTCTCAACTTTCTCATGCATTCTATGTCCAGTTTATCCAATAACTCATCAGAAATCATGCTACAGAAAGCTACCTTAGATGAAGAATATCATTGCATCCAAACAGTTCTAACTTCGGAACTAACAAACCACTCAGTAGGAAGTATATTCTTACCTTGATATCCTTTCTTAGTTGCAGCAGCAACTTGCTTAATCCTAGTCTTCTTCTCAGAGGGTTTGGTCTTTTCTTGCCCTCCTTCAGTTGATTTCTTCTGGCTTTCCTGAGTTGATTTTCCTTTATCTTCTTCAGCAGTCTTTTTCTTTTCTCCCCCTTTCTTCTTATCTGACCTAGGTTGATCACCACCCTGAGTCTCTTGTTGTGGATCAACACTTGAGCCTTCATCTCCCTTCTCTGTCCTTGACTTCTTTTCAGGAAGGGTATCCTCATGCAAGATTTGAGTATTTTCTGAATCTGAATCAGAAATCACTATCTTCTCCTTCTTGTTTGCTCTCTTCTTGGATCTGCCAGAGGGCTTTCCCTGTTGCTGAATTCTAGCTGATTTGCGCTCCATTTTAGGGTTTAGGGTTTTGAGAAGAGAATGTGATTGAGAGGATTTGAGAGAGAGAGAGAGAGTAGAGTTGCAGAAAATTGGAAGAGAATGAGAAGAAAAAGCCCTTAATTTCAGCTTAAGTAGGTTGAAAAGGATGAGTCATAAGAGGACTCTGCAATATCAAGATGCAAAAATAGAATCTTGAAATTTTTTTTTTTGGAATATTTTAGAAAATCTCTGAGTAATTCAAATATTATACAGTTATCTAAAAAGATAAGATATAATATTTGATGATCCATTTTTAAAAAAAAAATTACAGATATTATCAAGACCTGGAGAACAATGATTTTCTGCAGTTTGAGAAACTTCAAAGCTTTGAGCTATACTTTCAAAGCTTCAGAACGTATAATCTCAAGGCTTTGAGATTCCAGCACATATACACATATAAGTACTAATACTCCCCCTAAACCAATGCATACTTGTTTAACATCCCCAATTCAAGGCTTAGAGATGAAAACCTATCATCTGCAAAGGTTTAGTGAAAAAATCAGCAATCTGCATTGAAGTAGAGATAAAATTTAAAACAACATCACCTTGTTCTGCATGATTTCTAAGGAAATGATGTCTCACATCTATGTGCTTTGTCCTTGAGTGTTTTACTGGATTTTTAGAGATTGAAATAGCACTTGTATTGTCACAATGAATTGGCACATTTCTGAAGTTGTAGCCAAGATCTCTAAGTTGCTGAGCAATCCATAAAACTTGTGAACGGCAAGCACCAGCTGCAATATATTCAGCTTCTGCAGTTGATAATGCTACAGAATTTTGCGTTTTGGAATGCCAACTGATCAATGAAGATCCAAGAAATTGACAGTATCCAGAAGTACTTTTCCTGTCTACT
This sequence comes from Linanthus parryae, assembly GCA_023055425.1. Classification (NCBI taxonomy): domain Eukaryota; kingdom Viridiplantae; phylum Streptophyta; class Magnoliopsida; order Ericales; family Polemoniaceae; genus Linanthus; species Linanthus parryae. The sequence goes on along the minus strand of JALGPY010000002.1, from coordinate 132,401,399 downwards.
TTATATCCTGCAAAATCTGCATCTGAATAGCCACTCATCATAAAATTAGATCTTCTTGGATACCAAAGCCCTAAGTCTCTTGTTTCATTCAAATATCTAAAAATTCTTTTAACTGCAGTTAGATGACTTTCCTTAGGATCTGCTTGAAATCTAGCACACATAAAGACACTGAACATAATATCAGGTCTGCTAGCAGTTAAATATAATAGTGATCCAATCATACCTCTGTATTCCTTCTGATTCACACTCTTACCAGTTGAATCTTTGTCTAAAGAGAGTGATGAACTCATAGGGGTCTTAAGCACCTTGGACTGTGACATATTGTACTTATTCAATAAGTCCTTGGTATATTTTCCTTGATGCACAAAAATTCATTTCTTCATTTGTAATATATGAAGTCCAAGAAAGAAATTCAGTTCACCCATTAGGCTCATCTCAAACTCCCTGCACATCAGACTAGAAAACTCTTTTGAAAGAGCATCATTAGTAGCACCAAATAATATATCATCTACATAAATCTGAACTACTAACAGATCACTTTGTTGGTTTTTAATGAAAAGAGTTTTGTCAACTAAGCCTCTTCTGAAATTGTTTTCAAGTAGAAATTTTGAAAGTCTGTCATACCAAGCTCTTGGAGCTTGTTTTAAACCATAAAGAGCTTTATCCAGTTTATAAACATGATCAGGAAAATTTTCATCTTCAAAACCAGGAGGTTGTGCTACAAAACATCTTCTTGTAAATATCCATTGAGAAAAGCACATTTAACATCCATTTGATAAAGCTTTATGTGATTGTGAGATGCAAATGCAAGAAGTATTCTAATAGCTTCTAACCTAACAACATGAGCAAAAGTCTCCTCATAATCTATACCTTCTTCATGATTATATCCTTGAGCTATCAGTCTGGCTTTATGTCTTACTACTTTGCCATTCTCATCAAGTTTGTTTCTGAAATACCCATCTGGTTTCAATAACTGATTTCTCTTTAGGTATAGGGACCAGATTCCAAACCTCATTCCTTTCAAACTCATTCAGCTCACTCTGCATTGCAATAATCCATTCTGCATCTTCCGGAGCTTCCTTGGTATTCTTAGACTCAATCAAAGATACAAATGCACTAAAAGCACACAGGTTCTTTAACTGTCCTCTTGTCTATGTTCCAGTTGATGGATCTGATATAATGTTGTCAGCTGGATGGTCTGCAAGGTACTTAAACTTCTTTCTTGGTACCCAGGAGTATTATCCTTCAAGGCTTTGAGTCCTTGAAACAGTAGAAGGAGCATCATAGAAAGTCTCAGCTTCTGTCTCAAGGGTTTGAGATTTTGGTTCAGCAGGAGGTTCAAGGCCTTGAGATTCTGCTGGTTGATTCTGTACATTAGCTTTGCTTTTCTCTTCTTTCACAGCATCATCATCTGATTTATGCTTGTTCAAATCTAGATCTGCAAAACTTTCACTCAGAGAATCCTTAGTACTTTCATCAAAAATTTCATGAATGCTCTCTTCCACAATCTTGGTTTTTCTACTATAAACTCTATAAGCTTTGCTAGTTTGAGAATATCCAAGAAATACACCTTCATCACTTCTAGCATCAAACTTACCAAGATTGTCTCTACCATTATTATGCACAAAACAGATACAACCAAAGGGCTTAAAATAAGAAACAGTAGGCTTTCTCCCTTTAAACAGTTCATAGGGAGTCTTTTTCAAAATAGGTCTGATCAAGCATCTATTCAGCACATAATTGGGAGTGTTAACAGCTTCTTCCCATAAAAACTTTGGCAAATTACTTTCAAGAAGCATGGTTCTGGACATATCCTCAAGTTTCCTATTTTTCCTTTCAACTACTCTATTTTGCTGTGGAGTTCTAGGTGCAGAAAAGTTATGTGAAATGCCATGCTTTGCACAAAACAAATCAAAGTCAAGTTGATCAAACTCTCTACCATGATCACTTCTAATAAATTCAACAGGTAAATTTTTTAAGGTTTGAAGCTCTTTGCACAATCTAGAAAATTCAGATAAAGCTTCAGTTTTGTCTCTAATAAACATCACCCAAGTAAATCTAGAATAATCATCAATTATAACAAGCATATACCTCTTACCTTTTGGGGTCTGAACTCTCATAGGACCACACAAGTCCATATGCAGCAATTCTAAAGGTCTAGAAGTACTTACAAAGTTCTTTGGCTTGAAAGAGCTTCTGGTCTGTTTACCTTGTACACATGCCTTACAAACCTCATCATATGAGATTTTCTGTGATGGTAAACATCTTACCAAGTCATTTGAGATGAGTTTATTCAATGTATGTATACTAATATTCCCAAGCTTTCTGTGCCAAAGCTTTGAATCTTCCTTCAAGGCCTTGAGGCATTTTAGCTTGTCACCTGCAACACTGTTAGTATTCATAGCATATAGATTATATGATCTAGGAGCAGTGAGTATGCAATCACCAGATTTCTCATCTTGCACCACACATTTCTCCTTGTCAAATACAGCTTTATAACCTTTATCACATAACTGAGAGATACTAAGCAACTTATACTACAGTCCATCTACCAGATAAACATCAGATATAGAATTTGTAGAACCATTACCAATACTACCTATACCAATGATATTGCATTTTGCTTTGTCACCAAGTGTGATTGTTCCTCCAGATTTTTCTGTAAGTTCAGTAAAGAGAGACCTCTTTCCACTCATATGTCTGGAACATCCACTGTCTAATATCCATTTCTGATCTTTCAAGGCCTTGGTGACATCCTTCAAAAAACAAATCATTGCCTCAACAGGCTGTTAGACCAAGTGCACAAGTTTGAGTCATACTTAGAATCAGCCATATTTGATGGCCTAATTCCTTTTGGAACCAAAATCTGCCTAACATATCCCTTAAGCTGATAAGGATAAGTATTCCTCATAATGTGAGGTTCTGATCTTCTGAAAGGACAAATTAATCTGACATGACCAATTTTTCCACAGTAATGACATTTTGGAGAATGTCTGCTACCAGATTTAACAAAAGTAGTTTGGCCTTTCTTTGGAAAATTTGGATTATAGCCAATCCCACTTTTATGCATTGATTTCAGACTTCCTCCAAGAATGAGATTCAGATTATGTTCTGAGCCTGTAAACCTAGATAGGACCTTCTTGGACTCTTGAAGTTTCTCAGTCAAAGTACAGATCTGTTGTTCTAAATTCTCAGAATGAGTCTTTAGATCAGCATATCTTTCAGTTAAAAGAGTGTTTTGATCAACAACCTCTTTTATCTGTGCCTTCAAGACTTTGAACCTGCTGTCCAAGGCCTTGAAGTCTTTTTCCATATTTGTCTTAGAAACTTCAACAGTTTTGTTTGAAAACACTAGGTCAAGGTTTTCTTTTACCTGCTCATGAATCTTAATCTTTAAAGCAGAAATCTCATTTCTATAACTTTCCTCATTTAAAAACATACTTTTGAGAATTTCAGGAAGTACATCAGGACTAGCAAGTAAAGTTTTTACCATGTCTTCAATGTGTCTGTCTGATGAACTTTCCTCATTATGCTTTGCCATGAAGCATAAGTTTGCTTGCTCTTATTCTGTGTCTGAGTCACTTGATGAATCAGAATCACTCCAAGAAGCCATCATGGCTTTCTTCCTTCTGTTGTCACCTTCCTTCTTCTGAAAGTTCTTGTTCTTCTTATTTTGTGGACAGTCCCTTACTAAATGATCTGCATCACCACACTCAAAACAATTCATTACTTTAGTTTTATGTGACTGTGATGAAGATTTACCTTTGTAATCCTTGCTGCCTGACGATCTCTCTCTGTTGTAATCCTTGTTACTAGTGTTTCTTTTCTTTTTGAGAATCCTGGACAAGGCCTTGGAGAGCAATGCTAAATCCTCTTCATCATCAGGTTCCTCCTCAGTCTCAAGGCTTTGAGCCTTTTCACTGTCTTTTGCCTTAAGTGCTAGGTTCCTGATATTTTCACTCAAATCACCTTCCACATCCTTCATGGACATCTCATGAGTGAGCAGCTTTCCTTGTAGATCATCTAGCTGAAGAAGACTCAAGTCCTGAGCTTCCTCAATGGCTGTTGTCTTTGCCTCCCACTTGGCTTTTGGAAAACTTCTCAGAATCTTTCTGACCTTCTCTTCATTTGAGAACTTCTTTCCCAATGACTCCGGGTTATTCACCACATCAGTGAATCTTTTGAACATTTCCTTGATGGTCTCATCTGAATTCATCTTGAACAACTCATATTGCCTCAGAAGTATGTTGATTTTTGTTTTCTTAACCTGGCTGGTTCCTTCATATGTCACCACCCGTTTATCCCACACTTCTTTGGCACTCTTGCAGTTTGACACTCTGTTGAATTCTTCTGCATTTAAAGCACTGTATAGCAAATTCATAGCCTTGTAATTTTTTGATAAATTTTCCAGTTCAGTGACTGCAAGATTTTCCTCAGACTTGATAGTTATGACTCCATCAATTGTAGTGTAGTATTCATGAGGACCATTCTGAACTATTGACCATAGTTCCATGTCTTGATCTATGATGAACATCTTCACCAATGCCTTCCAGTGCATGAAATTGTCACCACAGAACAATGGAGGTCTGTTGGCTGCCCTTCCTTGTGAGAATCCACCATCTCCTACATTACACATAGTCACCAGATTGTTAGATCTAAAAACAGTGACACAGGCTATGATACCATTTGAAAGTGTAATGTAGACTAAATACAGGACCTAAATACTCTAGGGGGGGTTGAATAGAGTATGGAAACTTTTTGCAAAACTTAAAGTTTGGCAGAAAGACTTTGTGTGAAACTCAAATCTCAAGGCCTTGAGATTTTAGTAAACTGTCTGAAACTTACAAAGGAAAAATAGTAAGCTTCAAGGCCTTGAGCTGTAAACAATTCTAAACAGCTTTTGAACCCTAGTTTGATTTGAGTTGTGTGCAGCAGATAATAATCAAACTGTAAAGTAAAGAACACAAGGCAATTTACAGAGTTCATTCCCAATGGACCTAATCTCTGCCTGAGGGATCTAATCCCACCAGGATTGGGCAAACACTTCTTATTACTCACACAGAAACAGCCCTAGATCTTCAAGCCTAAGTAATTTCCCTTACACCTATACAGCTTGTGGTTCCAAACCTATCTAGTTCCAGCTACTAGCTGTTGAGCTAACATGAACCTCTTGTTGTTCACTTGAAAAACCAACCACTAGGTTAAGTGAGGTTTAAGATAATCTAGAGATACACAGATAGAAGTACAAGTGAAGAACACAGTATGAAGATAAGCTGTTGAAGCCTGGAAGTGTTCTTCTGGAAAACATGATTGATTTGGTCTTCAGGAATCTGGAATGAAGCTTGAATGATTGTGTGTTTGAATGGATGATCTCTCACAATTTTATCACACCTCTCAGAGTATTCTGCAAGCCTCTCTTACCTTCAAAATTCAAACCAGTCTCTTTTATCCACAGCTGCAACTGATTGAGAGATTTTAGGATCTCAGTTCCTACAAATCCTCCTTCTGTTTTCAACTGAAATTCAAACAGCTTCAAGTGGATATCCGTTGGAGTTTGTTGAGATTGCTCCTGCACGTTTAACAACCCTGCAACAGCATTGAAACACAGCAACAACAAAATCCAGAAAGCTAACAGTACTATGACTGTTTGGTTATACAGTTTCTGATAACACTGTTTAACAAACTTAGAACAATAACATGTATATCTTCTAAAACATATGAATCATGAAAAACAAGTTTAAGACACTTAGAAGTGAGTAAATAATCACAATACTAAGAATCATAACCTACAAGAAAGAATCAACTAAGTTTTGTAAAAACTGTCAGCAGCTCAAGGCACATCTCAAGGCCTTAGAGCTCTGAACCTGCTTCACAGATTTTTAAAGTTAAACCCAGATAACTTTGATTCTTCATGTTCTCATCATCTGCAATTGTGTTAGATATATAAATAGTATAAATCAAAAGTATATGCAGTAAACTACTGATTTGCATAATCAGATATCCAATCTGCAACACGGAAATGTTAGAACATATAGCAGAATAAAATAACTCAAGGCTTTGAAGTTAAGTCAATCTCAAGGCCTTGAGATAACTGAAATGCTTTGCTGCTTATATCTCAGCCTTTTATCTTTCATCACTCAAAAATAATTACCAACCAAATCACATTCAGCGATCTTGACTCAACAAAGTGTTCCCAAAAACTCCTTCAGCTTGCCTAAATATTCCATCAACTACTACCATCCTTTAAACCGATGGTGGTGCACAAACTATTAGTTTAGATATGAAGCGATCGAATTGAGAAGACGATAGAGATTTGTAAAAACGTTAGCAACTTGATTTGTTCCTGAAATAAAAAATATAGATATTTCTTTGCGAAGGGCTTTATCACTAATGTAGTGATAGTGAAGCTCGATGTGTTTGTGTCGAGCCTGAAAGAGGGGATTTTTCAGTTGGAGAGATAGTCGGATAATTAGCAGACCACACAGTTGGGGGTTGGGGAATAATGAATCCAAGATCATGAAATAAATAGTGAAACCCCTATATCAGCATCACCAGTAGGTAAGGCCCGTATCTATCTCGGTAGAAGATCGGGAAATGGTAGGTTGTTTCTAGGATGTCCAGTGAACTTGTTTTGGGCCATGGAAAACACTAATTCCATTAGTGTGAAAGTTTGTAATGCAAGTGTAAAACAGTATCTATATACTCTAGAAGCGGGTGTTGAATAAACTATGCAAACGCTTCTGTTATAACTTGGGGTATTCGAGCAAGAACGATGAAACGATGTCAAGAACGAGACAATATATAACGTGGTTCGCTAGTTGTGAAACTAGATACATACACGGCCAAAACCTGATATTTTATTGAGAGATAACCCGATTACAATGCACGTTGTCCACACAACACACACGTACCTGGAGCACTCAATTTCATCTAACACACAATTGGAGTAATCGGTCACAAATCTCAACCCATGTGTATTGTGTTACTAAATAAACATGTGCCTTTATATATGCTACATGGCGGTGACTAATTGCCCTTGCTTCCAAAGAAACAAACAGTCCACTTGGGCAATTCACTGACCCAAATTTGCCGCCTTTGACTTCAAGTTAGAACATAACAAATCTCCACCTTAACTTGAATCAGCTCAGCAATCCAAAACCACGACTTGATGGTTCACTCCTCAGTCTAGAAACGGATGTGTCTCCCTGAATTAGAAACAAACATGGTTCCTCAAACAGATGTTCCGCAGCTGTATGCGAAACTTGAACCGCCAAATTGTTGCTCCAACTACCACGCGTTCATGCAACAATTGAGCCAGATATGGTTGCACTTTAGGAAACAAAACAAGATGCTCTGCCCAGAACCAGTCTCGAATACATTCATTGACAAACAGGGCCGAATGTATTCCCGATGCGCCAAATTGCGCCACACAGATTCACCACGAAAAGTCCAGATATGATTACTTACCAAAGACGATGTACCAAATCACAAGGGCCCAAAAATATTTGTCGTGCCCGATGCGCCTCTTATACCTTAGATCTTCCACATGCTCTCCAGAAATATATTGCTCCAGATGCAAGCTCAATGCGTGTCCTGGTACACACTCCAAAACTAGCTGCACACCATAATCAAACACATGCAAAATGCGAGCCAGAACTAGGATAATATGCGCGTGCCAGATTCTCCTTGTTGTTTCTCTAACTCCAACAAGTTCCTACAACACATGTGAAAGAACCAGATTCAATTCACACGCCAAATACTCCACGCCGGGAGCCGGATTGCGCCAGACCGCCAATTGTGAGAATGTGGGATGCGTGTGAACTCCCATATTCGCGCCATGTGTGCTGTATTGTTTTTCCAGATCCCTTGGACGCATAATCAGATAGCGTCCTCCATGGAGCTTCAGCATCTGGGTGTACCCGAGCCCCTGTTTCAGAGGCCAAAGAACGCAAACAACTTCTGTAATACCCGAGATTTTCCTAATTATATTTTAGTAATTTGTGAATTTTAATTAGTTATTTTTATGATGTTTTTTTTTTAAGTTTTATAAATATTAACATATAAATATTTATTTATATAATATATATATATATATATACTTTTTAGTATAAAAATTAAAATGTTTATTTTATATAAACAATAATTTTATTATTTGTCGTGTGTAGCTCGTTATCACGTTTATAAATTTTCGTCGCGTTTAAAACGTTCGCCGCGAGTTAATTTCCGTCGTGCACCACTTTTCACGTGTCGAACCACCGCGTGACTTAGCGAATCCGCCACACCGAATCACTTTCTCTCACCCATCACTTCAACTTTTCTTTTTCTTTTTTTTCTTTCTTTTTTTTCTCTCCCTCTGCTTCGTCCGTGCCCTGCAGTGGCCGCCTGAGACCCGTACCTCCCCTGCAACGGCCACCCACGCCCGTACCTCCCTCTGCTGCTGCAACAGCCACCCACGCCCGCCTCCTTCACCAGCTAGCTACAAGCTAGCTTCTCCTCTCAAATCAAATCACAAGCCCTTCATCACCCCCTCTCTTCTATTTCTCCTCTTCTCTTCTTCTATCTTCTTCACCTCCATTCCACCCTCTGTTCTTGCCGAGACCAAAACCAGCCAAAACAGAGTACTCTTCACCACCTTAACCCAGCCACCACACCCATCGTCAACCTCCAATCTCCTCCAATCACCACCACCACTCACCACCAGCATCACCCTCATCACTCCCTCTCACTCACGGCCTAACCCCCTCGCTGCCCCGTCGAAACAGCGGCAGAAACAACAACCGCAGCAGCAGCGGCAACGGAGGCAGTGAGCCCCGACGCCGCCGCCGTCCTCCTCTGTTTCCGACCACCACCGCGGCTCCGCCTCTCCCTCTGCCTGCTACTGCCTCCCAATCGAACCCAGGTGCTGGAACGACCGGAGGCCAAGCTCCGATCGAACCCAGGAGCACGAGTTCGCCGGAAATCTTCGACCCACTCTCCTCCTCCGTTTTCCGGTAAAATAGAACCCTCTCTCGTCGATTTATAAGCTCTAATTTCCTGCACAATCATGTATGTTTGCTTGCTTGTATGTGGGTGTGTGTGGGTGTTGAATCGGGAGGAAAACCCATTGGAGAAGAGGGTGAAATTGAATAAAAATTGTGTTGCAGGGGGGTTTTGTTGTTCAATTGGAAAGTTGGAGGCTATACTTTATCACATGTTTAAAAGTTGTTAGTGTTAGTGGGGGGTGCTTGCTGTCATTTCCAAAAACATGATATATATGTATTTATACTTGTATTTACTTTGTATTTAGTTAGTATAAATATTTATTTAATTTCTGTTAATTTATATACTGAATATAATTACAAAATAAATTAGTTTTGTAACACAAAATAAAAATATAAATTTATGATAATTGTAAATTAGATATGTTTCTATATTTATATTTAGTTGTTGAAAAATAAGTTATTAAAAATATACTTTGTGTATGTTTAAGTATTTATTCGATAAAGATTATATTTTTGAAAAGATGAAATAATTCTAAATTTCGTTTTCATTATATTACTAGTAATATTTCAATAAAGTGTACAACTTGATATTATTTTATCAACAAGTAAATTCGTTTAATTAGAATATTAAATAGTTTTCACTCCTTAAAATTATTGGTTAATTTTCTATAATAAATTTGGAGTTTATAAATACGTTAGGGGTATCCGATTAGGCTTTCGCATTCATATCATATAGGACATATGCATTGTCTATTTGCGATACGAACTTGTTTGTGATTAGGATTTTATGATTATGATTGTAGAGCCTGTCTTCGACGAGCTAGTTGATCCCGACGTTGTGTACGAGTAGCGTCTTAGTTAGCACTTTTGGCTCTCACGGTGAGTATTCATGCTTAGCGTTGCGTACTTATCTTCTTTCGTGTCAAATGTGATTTTATTTCACGTCTCAAAATATACTTGTGATATATGCCTAGTTTTGTGTGCCAATTCCTTTCATGTGATACTCGTTTATCTGAAAATAATTGTCGTGCTTTATTCTGAAATTTCTAACTTGCCGTACTCACTTTTAAATCGTCACTGTATCACTTGTTTTCAAATCGGAAAACTAATTGTTCAAATATCACTAAGTCAGAATTCATTAATAACGTAAAGTGAAAGAATCGCAAGTACTGGAACCAGTTGGGTCTACGACAGTGCTATACGCCTACGTCGTGTTACTTTACGTTACGTTTCTATCGGGTGATGATTCCCTGGGCCAGGTCCCTAAAGAGATACCGGGATAATCCCCTGGGCTCCAATCCCTAAACTTATTTCGGGTGATGATTCCCTCGGTTTTAGCCCCTAAAGACATGGGACTTCGTGCGCCCCGATTCCTTTCGCCGTAGGCTGGAATCCAGCATTCTAGTACTACCCTTCTGACTTACAATCTTAAGGGGGTTTCGACACTTAAGGTCTAGTAGTTGGCTTGTATGATGACTAGCGGGATCGGAAACCCCGATCCACAACGCTTGGCAGAGAGGTCGGATTATCAGAACCCCCTATAAGCCAGTATCATCTGCTATTATTCACCCTGGTCTCTCCTGGTTACTGCGAGTTAATAATGCGACACCTTTGTCTCTAAATCTGGAAGCTGTTATTTATAATTCGTGTTCTGCTTAGACATGCAACTTGAAAGAATATCATTGGAATTGAATTTCTTAACGTTTGATAGTCTTTCGAAACATTGCAAACTCTGATCTTTATACTTATACTCTGTTACCGTTTAAACTACTTCAAAATGTAAACCCCGTAACCTTTCTTAGCCGTTCTGTTTTACATGCTAAGGTGTATATTCACTCAGTTTTTACTGATACTCGAAAAACTGCGGTCTTGTGTCTTTTAATTCCCCCACAGGTATATGACTGGTTTGCATGGGGTAACGCGCTGGACTCACGATTCGTTCTCACCTGCAAACAGTATCAATTATTAATTAACCGTAGAGCAAACTTTTGGTGTAATATCTCTTTTGCTAGGCTTGTTGTCCTGTTTGGACTCAGCCACAAACAATGTTATCGTGTAAACTTTTAATCAGTAGTTTGGATGTTTCCTTTCACTTTCTTGTTACTAATACTCCTTATACGAAAGGGTAATTCCCTGTATTGAGGACACTACTCCGATCTCCGGTCCCTCTGGAAATCGGGGGTGTTACAGTTGGTATCAGAGCAGTGACATCCAATTAGGACTGTAGGGAGAAAACGTTTAAAAACTAAGACTTTTGAAATTTACTACAACCAAGTTTGAACTTGATTTGGGCAACATAAAAGCTAAGTAAAATAAAGACAGGCCGTTGTGTATGGGTGTTCTCTTTTACTTATTCTAACATGCTAAATTGTTATATGCTTTATGCTTCTGTCGTGTTTATATGCGCTTTAGTTTATTTACACACTCCTAGGGTGACTTACCTTAAGAGAACCTTTAGGAAGATGGAATATTAGACTAATAGATTGTTTTTCCTTACCTTGTAGATGGCCGTAAGAATCCGAACCCCGAATCGCGCAGAGTTTAGAGACAACTACCCTGCTGGTACCCAGCGAAGGCCTGGGGAGACTATCACCCAATTCTGCAACAGGGTAGAAGGGCGATGTGAGCTTTGGGCCCTTAGGTACCACCGTACCGATAACTTCTACCATAACCTGGTGAAGGTGCACTGCATCCTAGCTTCTCTGCCCAGTGTTGAGTCTTACTTGGCCCTTAAGCACGAGTACCGTGGCATAGTGAACCACTCCTTGAGGCCCCAGCCTGCCGGCTACCGTCATGACGGTGGATGGACTGTAACCCCTCAGTCCCTTTGTGCCCGTTTGGTTCAGGCCGAGATGCATTGGGCCGACCCAAACAACCCTAGGTCGAAGATTGAGGTCACCGACTACGAGACTTTCGACGACTAGCTAATAGGGAGCCCCACCCTCCCACTCCTTTCTAAAGGAATCTTTTGTCATTCTAGGCACTCCTGCCATTAGGACTTTTCCTTTTATGCTTGTAAGCTATGTAGGTTGTGTACTTTATTTTGGGGGACGATAGTATTCCCAGTTTCTGAACTTATTAGTATCTGTATTGTTCTAAGGGTTGTATACCCGCTCTTTTGGTAATGTATGACAAGCAGTCACGCTTTAGCTCTTATGCTCCTTTACTTGGGAGAAGTTATTTCATCGAATTGCGCGTATCTCGATTAAATAACTTAAGTGTTTGGCTGTTATTGCATACTTGTTTGTATGATGTTATTGTATGTGATTAGGACTTTTTTTTGTATGCGTTGGTTAAATTATATCATCATGCATATCCCGCACCAAAATAATCGATAGGCAATAGTGTGGGGCGCATGAATGATAGGCAACACCGCTACGCCACTAGAAGCAACGCGTCAGCCCAAATGGAGGGAGTTGAAGAATTGCACCCACAGGTGACTCAACTGATCGCTCAGATGGGTCAGTTTGTTCAGGCTGTGAACAACAACCAGGGCGCTCCAAACAAAAATGTTGCCAACGAACGGGAACAAGACTGGTCTAAGAAGATAGGTCAGAGGAACCCGAGCAACTTTTATGGGAAAGAGGATCCAGTACTGCTCGAAAAATGGATTAGGGACTTCGATAAAATCTTCCATGCTATGGAATGTCCCGAAGCCCGCAAGGTCAACGAGGCTGCTTTCTATTTCAAAGACAAAACCGATAACTGGTGCACAGCTAATCGAGCAAGGCTCTTAGCTCAAGAAGGCTTTAACTGGGAAGCAATGAAGGCTGCTATGAGGACAAACTTCTATCCAGATCACGTGAAGGAACGGAAGTATAATGAGTTCATCGCGTTGAAGCAGGGCAACGACTCTGTAACGGACTATTATGACAAGTTCATGGAGTTAGCTCGGTTCGCTGAAGACACAGTGCCAACAGAAGGGCGCATGGTTACCCGCTTTATAGCAGGACCGAAGCTTGAAGTACAGAGGACTATGCTCACTAGAGGCTATGACACCTTGTCAGAAGCCTATGGAGTAGCAGCGAACATATGGAGAATCGATGAGACGCTAGTTCAACAATCAGGGAAGAGGAAGCTGGAAGGCCAAGGAATTGGCGGCTATGGCCATGGAGGAAGCAATAACCAGAGTTCGGACAAGCGTTTCAGAACTGGTAATGGTGGAGGCAATTTCCACCAGAACCGTGGAAATGATGGCAACCGGAACCAGTACAGCAGCAACAGGTGTGGTCGCAACCATCTTGGATTCACTTGTGATGGTGCAGCTTTAGCTTGCAGATTCTGTGGCATCAGAGGCCACATATCCATCGACTGTAAGAAGAGGATGGCAGCTGAGAAACGTCAAGGTTTCAAAGGGCAGAATAATCGAGGAAACGGACAGAATTTCCAAGGCAACGGACAGAACTACCAGGGGAACCGGCAGAATCAAAATGGGAATGGATTCCGGCAGAACAATCCGAATGGGGGAAATCAGGTCCGCAACAACAACTTCAGGAATGGTGCCACTGGTCAGCAGGGAAACTACAATAATGGGAATGGCAACGGGAACGGTTGGCAGAACAGGAATGGGACTGCTAATGGTAAAAACGGTAACTACAGAGCTGGCAACAATGGGAATGGAAATGGAGGCAATGCAGCTCAGGGAAACAACCAGAGGCCGGGTGGCCAGATATTTGTGATGAACCGGACAGAAGCGGAACAGCGAACAACGTGGTGACTTGTAATTTTCTTGTCCACAATCATCCTGCTTTCATATTATTTGATTCTGGAACATCTCTGTCATTCATATCATCTGCATTTGCTAAGAAGATAGGACTAGTACCTTCGGCTAGAACCCCAATAGCAGTTGCGACACCTAACGGTCAAGTAGTGAGTTGCGACACTATTTGTGAAGAAGTAGAGGTCAACATCTTAGGTTGCACCTTACCATCGAATCTCATTGAGTTTAACCTTGGAGAGATTGACGTTATCTTGGGAATGGATTGGTTGACGGAATACAAGGCCAATATCATCTGTGCTGATCAGAAGGTGAGGCTAAGAGGACCCAACGAGGAGCGTATTTCCTATAGCAGTGTTCCTAGGGAACCTTCAGTCAAGATTGTCTCAGCCTTAACCATCATTAACCAGGTTAAGAAAGGCCATGAGGCTTACTTGTGTCACATTCAAGACCTTAACGCGTCAGAGAACGTGTTGGCAGATATACCCGTAGCACGGGAATTCCCGGACGTGTTCCCGGATGAAATCCCTGGTATGCCACCGACAAGGGAAGTGGAATTTACAATCGAAGTTGTGCCAGGAACGGCACCAGTTTCGAAGGCACCATACCGCATGGCGCCCGCAGAGTTGAAAGATTTGAAGGATAAGTTGAAGGAGCTACTAGAGAAGGGATACATTAGACTAAGTGTATCGCCTTGGGGAGCACCAGTCCTTTTCGTGAAGAAGAAGGATGGAAGCATCAGGCTATGTATTGACTACCGGGATCTCAACAGCGTCACGATCAAGAAAAAGTATCCATTGCCGAGGATAGACGACCTGTTTGATCAATTGCAAGGAGCAAGTGTCTTTTCGAAGATTGATTTGAGAACAGGCTACCACCAACTGAGAGTGGCAGAGAAGGACATACCGAAGACTGCCTTCAGGACAAGGTATGGATATTACGAGTTCACAGTGATGTCTTTCGGTTTAACCAATGCACCAGCAGTATTTATGGATGTGATGAACCGAACGTTGAGACCGTTCATAGACCGTTTTGTGGTAGTGTTCATCGACGACATACTGGTGTATTCGAAGAGCAAGGAAGAGCATGAGGATCACCTTAGGCAAGTTTTGGGAACCCTCAGGGAGGATAAGTTCTATGCAAAGTTGTCTAAGTGCGAGTTTTGGCTGGACAGAGTTCCATTCTTGGGACATATCATCTCTAGTGAAGGAGTGTCAGTTGATCCAGCTAAGACGACAGCAGTGAAGGATTGGCCTAGACCGAAGAATGCGTCAGAAATCAGAAGTTTTCTGGGACTGGCAGGCTATTATCGGAGATTCGTGAAGGACTTTTCAAAGATTAAAGGCCCTTGACGAATTTGAATAAGAAGACCGTGAAGTATGTTTGGAATGAAAGCTGCGAGGAGGCGTTCCAAATCTTAAAGGAGAAGCTGACTACAGCACCCGTGTTAACCCTACCTAATGAGTCAGGGGAGTTTGAGGTGTATAGCGACGCATCGAAGAAGGGCTTGGGATGCGTGCTTATGCAAGACAGGAAGGTTATTGGCTACGCATCCAGGCAGTTGAAACCGCATGAAGAGAACTATGCGACCAATGACTTGGAGCTTGCAGCAGTTGTGTTCGCGCTCAAGATTTGGAGGCATCATCTTTATGGAGCGACTTGTCGGATGTTCACCGACCACAATAGCTTGAAGTACATCTTCACCCAGAAGGAGCTGAACCACAGGCAAAGGAGATGGTTAGAGTTGATCAAGGACTACAACTTAGAGATTCAGTACCATGAAGGGAAGGCAAACGTAGTTGCAGACGCCTTGAGCAGGAAATCAAGTCATACACTGAATTCCATGTGGGTTTTACCACACCGATTGTGCAAAGAGTTGGAGAAGATGCAGATCGAGGTAATGGAGCAAGGAGCTGTGAGAAACATGTTGGGAAGTATGACGATTGTGCCTGACATCTTGTAAGAGATAAAGAAAGGCCAGCCAGGAGACGTGAAGCTGGAAAGGATTAGGAAGAAAATCGAGGACGGTTCAACAAAGGAATTTCAGATTCACGGAGACGGGAGTATTCGATATAAGGGAAGGTTGTGTGTACCCCAGAAGTGTGCAGACATCAAGGAAAAGTTGATGCAGGAGGCGCATTGCACACCTTACTCAGTGCATCCCGGAGGGGACAAGTTATACAAGGATTTGAAGATGCAATTTTGGTGGCCCAAGATGAAGAATGAAGTAGCAGAGTTCGTGGCTCGATGTCTCACGTGCCAGAAAGTAAAGTTTGAGCACAAGAGAATTGGCGGACTAGTGCAACCACTGGAAGTTCCTAAGTGGAAATGGGATGCGATCTCAATGGATTTTGTCACGGCCCTACCAGTATCAAGGAATGGGCTATTCGATCTGGGTAATAGTCGACAGATTGACCAAGACGGCAAGATTCATTCCGATGAAGGACACGTGGAACATGGAACAGAGAGCAGACGCATACGTAAAGAACATAGTGCGGTATCATGGAGTACAAGAATCGATAGTTTCGGACAGAGATCCAAACTTTCTCTCTCATTTGTGGCAAGCACTTCAGGAAGCGTTGGGGACAAAGTTATGTTTCAGTACAGCCTTTCACCCAACCACAGATGGCCAAACAGAGAGGACAATCCAGACTTTGGAGGATATGTTGCGGGCTTGTGTCATGGATTTTAAGGGTTCATGGGTTGATAGACTACCGCTGGTAGAGTTTTCCTACAACAACAGTTACCATGCAAGCATTGGGATAGCACCTCATGAAGCATTGTACGGGAGGAAGTGTAGGACTCCACTTTGCTGGAGCGACATTAGCGAGACAGTTTTACTTGGACCACAGATCATTGAGGATATGACTGACCAGGTTCGACTTATTCAGCAGAAGATGAAAGCAGCACAAGATAGGCAGAAATCATATGCAGATCAGAAAAGAAGGCCACTCGAGTTCCAAGTGGGCGATAAAGTATTTCTGAAAGTTTCACCGACCAAGGGAGTAAAGAGGTTCAACCAGAAAGGGAAGTTAAGCCCCAAGTTCATTGGACCATATGATATCGTGGAAAGGATTTGAGAGTTGGCATATAGACTGGATTTACCATCGAATCTCGGACGTGTTCACAACGTATTCCATGTATCGCAGCTGAAGAGATACATCGCCGACAAATCCCACGTCCTAGATCCTGAACCCATAGAATTGGATCCTGCGCTAACTTACGAGGAACATCCAGTCAAGATCTTAGACCGCAAGACGAGGGAAACACGGAACAAGAGCACCAACTTGGTCAAAGTTCTATGGACGAATCATCTGACCCAGGAAGCTACATGGGAAACCGAGGACGAGATGAGGAATAAGTACCCGCACCTCTTCGTCGATGAGGTATTAAACGAGTTCCGGGGACGTCACTCCTCTAAGGGGGAGAGGATGTAAAACCCCATTAATTCCTGCTATTACTTACCCTAGCATCTCATCTCATGTAATCATGCAATCCTCATACCGTCACATTGAATTAGTCACTTGCATCTCATGTGTTTCTTGTCTACGTGTTACTGCATTAGTATATTGGCATTTAGAGACCCGTATATTCTATTACCGCGCTCAAGCTTCGAGGACGAAGCTTAGTCCAAGGAGGGTAGGATGTAATACCCGAGATTTTCCTAATTATATTTTAGTAATTTGTGAATTTTAATTAGTTATTTTTATGATGTTTTTTTTTTAAGTTTTATAAATATTAACTTATAAATATTTATTTATATAATATATATATACACACTTTTTAGTATAAAAATTAAAATGTTTATTTTATATAAACAATAATTTTATTATTTGTCGTGTGTAGCTCGTTATCACGTTTATAAATTTTCGTCGCGTTTAAAACGTTCGCCGCGAGTTAATTTCCGTCGTGCACCACTTTTCACGTGTCGAACCACCGCGTGACTTAGCGAATCCGCCACACCGAATCACTTTCTCTCACCCATCACTTCACCTTTTCTTTTTCTTTTTTTTTCTTTCTTTTTTTTATCTCCCTCTGCTTCGTCCGTGACCTGCAGTGGCCGCCTGAGACCCGTACCTCCCCTGCAACGGCCACCCACGCCCGTACCTCCCTCTGCTGTTGCAACAGCCACCCACGCCCGCCTCCTTCACCAGCTAGCTTCTCCTCTCAAATCAAATCACAAGCCCTTCATCACCCCCTCTCTTCTATTTCTCCTCTTCTCTTCTTCTATCTTCTTCACCTCCATTCCACCCTCTGTTCTTGCCGAGACCAAACCCAGCCAAAACAGAGTACTCTTCACCACCTTAATCCAGCCACCACACCCATCGTCAACCTCCAATCTCCTCCAATCACCACCACCACTGAAAACCAACATCACCACCACTCCCATCTCGCTGCTCTGTTTTTGCCGCAGCAAAACAGAGCATCACAGCCCTCATCACCACCTCCAATCACTGTCACCACTCACCACCAGCATCACCCTCATCCCTCCCTCTCACTCACGGCCTAACCCCCTCGCTGCCCCGTCGAAACAGCGGCAGAAACAACAACCGCAGCAGCAGCGGCAACGGAGGCAGTGAGCCCCGACGCTGTCGTCGTCCTCCTCTGTTTCCGACCACCACCTCGGCTCCGCCTCTCCCTCTGCCTGCTACTGCCTCCCAATCGAACCTAGGTGCTGGAACGACCGGAGGCCAAGCTCCGATCGAACCTAGGAGCACGAGTTCGCCGGAAATCTTCGATCCACTCTTCTCCTCCGTTTTCCGGTAAAATTGAACCCTCTCTCGTCGATTTATAAGCTCTAATTTCCTGCACAATCATGTATGTTTGCTTGCTTGTATGTGGGTGTGTGTGGGTGTTGAATCGGGAGGAAAACCCATTGGAGAAGAGGGTGAAATTGAATAAAAATTGTGTTGCAGGGGGGTTTTGTTGTTCAATTGGAAAGTTGGAGGCTATACTTTATCACATGTTTAAAAGTTGTTAGTGTTAGTGGGGGGTGCTTGCTGTCATTTCCAAAAACATGATATATATGTATTTATACTTGTATTTACTTTGTATTTAGTTAGTATAAATATTTATTTTATTTCTGTTAATTTATATACTGAATATAATTACAAAATAAATTAGTTTTGTAACACAAAATAAAAATATAAATTTATGATAATTGTAAATTAGATATGTTTCTATATTTATATTTAGTTGTTGAAAAATAAGTTATTAAAAATATACTTTGTGTATGTTTAAGTATTTATTCGATAAAGATTATATTTTTGAAAAGATGAAATAATTCTAAATTTCGTTTTCATTATATTACTAGTAATATTTCAATAAAGTGTACAACTTGATATTATTTTATCAACAAGTAAATTCGTTTAATTAGAATATTAAATAGTTTTCACTCCTTAAAATTATTGGTTAATTTTCTATAATAAATTTGGAGTTTATAAATACGTTAGGGGTATCCGATTAGGCTTTCGCATTCATATCATATAGGACATATGCATTGTCTATTTGCGATACGAACTTGTTTGTGATTAGGATTTTATGTGTATGATTGTAGAGCCTGTCTTCGACGAGCTAGTTGATCCCGACGTTGTGTACGAGTAGCGTCTTAGTTAGCACTTTTGGCTCTCACGGTGAGTATTCATGCTTAGCGTTGCGTACTTATCTTCTTTCGTGTCAAATGTGATTTTATTTCACGTCTCAAAATATACTTGTGATATATGCCTAGTTTTGTGTGCCAATTCCTTTCATGTGATACTCGTTTATCTGAAAATAATTGTCGTGCTTTATTCCGAAATTTCTAACTTGCCGTACTCACTTTTAAATCGTCACTGTATCACTTGTTTTCAAATCGGAAAACTAATTGTTCAAATATCACTAAGTCAGAATTCATTAATAACGTAAAGTGAAAGAATCGCAAGTACTGGAACCAGTTGGGTCTACGACAGTGCTATACGCCTACGTCGTGTTACTTTACGTTACGTTACTATCGGGTGATGATTCCCTGAGCCAGGTCCCTAAAGAGATATCGGGATAATCCCCTGGGCTCCGGTCCCTAAACTTATTTCGGGTGATGATTCCCTGGGTTTTAGCCCCTAAAGACATGGGACTCCGTGCGCCCCGATTCCTTTCGCCGTAGGCTGGAATCCAGCATTCTAGTACTACCCTTCTGACTTACAATCTTAAGGGGGTGTCGACACTTAAGGTCTAGTAGTTGGCTTGTATGATGACTAGCGGGATCGGAAACTAGTATCATCTGTTATTATTCCACAACGCTTGGCAGAGAGGTCGGGTTATCAGAACCCCCTATAAGCCAGTATCATCTGTTATTATTCACCCTGGTCTCTCCTGGTTACTGTGAGTTAATAATGCGACACTTTTGTCTCTAAATCTGGAAGCTATTATTTATAAGTCGTGTTCTGCTTAGACATACAACTTGAAAGAATATCCTTGGAATTGAATTTCTGAACGTTTGATAGTCTTTCGAAACATTGCAAACTCTGATCTTTATACTTACACTCTGTTACCGTTTAAACTACTTCAAAATGTAAACCCCGTAACCTTTCTTAGCCGTTCTGTTTTACATGCTAAGGTGTATATTCACTCAGTTTTTACTGATACTCGAAAAACTGCGGTCTTGTGTCTTTTAATTCCCCCGCAGGTATATGACTGGTTTGCATGGGGTAACGCGCTGGACTCACGATTCGTTCTCACCTGCAAACAGTATCAATTAGTAATTAACCGGAGAGCAAACTTTTGGTGTAATATCTCTTTTGCTAGGCTTGTTGTCCTGTTTGGACTCAGCCACAAACAATGTTATCGTGTAAACTTTTAATCAGTAGTTTGGATGTTTCCTTTCACTTTCTTGTTACTAATACTCCTTATACGAAAGGGTAATTCCCTGTATGGAGGACACTACCCCGATCTCCGGTCCCTCTGGAAATCGGGGGTGTTACAACTTCTCCTCACGAACAGATCGATCTTGATCCCCAGACCCGGCATTGTTCATGGGAGGAATCTCGAAACCCAACTCCAGATAGCCTACTCCACCTAAATTGCGAAACCATAGCTTTATGTTCCACCAAAATGTAAAACCCTGGATCATGGCTCCACCTAGACCTTGGAACCCTGGCTCTGATACCAGTTTATTATAGTATGTGGGTATTCGAGCAAGAACGATGAGACGAAGCCAAGAACGAGACAATATTTAATGTGGTTCGCTAGTTTTGAAACTAGCTACATCCGCGCCCAAACCCTGATATTTTATTGAGAGGTAACACGACTAGAATGTACCTTGTCCACAAAAGACACACACACCAGGAGCACTCAATTACCTCCAACACACAATTGGAGTAGCAACTCACAAATCTCAACATGTGTGTGTTGTGTTACTAAACAAAACATGTGCCTTTAAATAGGCTACATAGCGATGACTAATGTGCCTTGCTTCCAAAGAAACAAACAACCCACTTGGACAATTCACCCACCCAAATTTTCCACCTTTGGCTTCCGGTCACAACCCAAAATCTTCGATTATAACTTTAAAGGTTTTAAACATCATATATTCGCCAAACGTCACGGATGTTACTCTTATATAACTTGCTAAGAAGTGTGCCAGACTGGTTTCGCTCGATGTGTCTCGGTACTTATCTATCACTAAAACATTTCCCATATTCGCGCCATGTGTGCTGTATTGTTTCCTCCAGATAATGATAAATGGGATGTGGCAGTTGCGCTCAGGACTAAAAGACATCTTACTATGTAGTTGTATGTTTCATTTATCTGTTGTAGCTTCTTGATTTTGGCTTGCTAAGATATAGTATTTAGTTTGTTGTTTTTTATTATGCTTAATTTAAGATTTTCAATAAATTTATTCAAAGGAGTTTATACTTTCTATTCTCAAAATTGGATTTTTTAAACTTAACAATTCTTTAACTTTAGGGGAAAACATATTTTTTGACAAATCTCTATCATCTGATTCGTCAAAATCTAAGATGGAACAAGATTGTACTTCGTCAGTGCTGGACTTGTAACCATTCTCAAGCGCAGAAATTTCTCTCGTTCCGTTCTTCCCTGCATAGATCATGCAGAGTCCTCTTTTTCCTCAAGACCCATTTTTCTCTTTGTTGCAGAGAAGTTATTAGAGTGAAACAGGGAGGAGAGGAAAGCTTAGGAGTGGAATTGGCGGTTAAATTAGTATTCACATGTCAAAATATCGTGAGAGCTTAAGTTTGGACGGAATAGACCTTTAGCAGGAGGTTAGGTGCCTGGAATAGCATTTTAGGGATTCAAAGATGATCAGTGAAATTTCAACGAAAGTAGAATGATCGCAAGTCTAGATTTCTCTAATTCAACTGTAAAGAATTGTGGTATATGACGATCAATGATAATGAACTAAATTAAACACTACCTGAAATCATTGAAAGATCCTAAAATAATTGCAAGAATAAATATTCACATCAATTAATAATATATATGATAACTTAATTAGCATATCTAGCTGAGAAATACCTTATGGTGTACAAGGAGGTTGTGCATGACCCAGATCCTCAACGGTGAAGGCCAGATACGGCGGCAAAATGGTGCAAGCCACCGCATTGATGGACAAAAATTAGCATCGATGCCGCAGGGGACCACCAGAGAAAGCTGCAGCCATGGGAGTGGTGATAAGAGATGACGATGGAAGATTCTTGGCCGCAAAAACGAACATATGGAAAGGATATATCAAATCTCAATATATTTGCAAAGAAAACCAGAACGGAGAAAAATGATGATAGATAGAAACTGTAAAATCTATTGCGTAACTCTAATTTTAGTATGAAGAGATAATATATATAACCAAATAGTATTGTTGGATGTGTACGGAGATCCATCCCACTGTAGAAAACAAACGGTCAGATAAACCATCTGAAACCCTAAAACGGATGGTTTTGGCAATGGGCTTCACAACAACAACTTTGCGCTTGAATGCCTCCTAACTCCGTGGTCTTCATGAGTTGTGAATGGGCTTGAGTAGAATCCTAGAAAATGCGCCCATAAACTCCTTCAGCTTGCCCAAATATTCCATCAACTACTTCCATCCTTTCAATCGATGGTGGTGCACAAACTATGAGTTTATATTTGAAGCGGTCGAATTGATAAGACGAGAGAGATTTTGTAAACATGTTAGCAACTTGATCAGTTCCTGAAATAAAAGATATAACTAATGTTGTGATAGTGAAGGTCGATGTGTTGTGTCGAGCATGAAAGAGGGGATTTTCAGTTGGAGAGACAGTCGAGTAATTATCAGACCACACAGTTGGGGGTTGGGGAATAATGAATCCAAGATCATGAAATAAATAAAGAAACCATGTTATATCAGCAGCACTAGTAGCTAAGGCGCCATATTCTATCTCGATAGAAGATCGGGCAATGGTAGGTTTTTTCTAGGATGTCCTGTGAAATTGTTTTGGGCCATGGAAAACAATAAGTCCAGTAGTGTGAAAGTGTGTAATGCAGGAATAAAACAGTATCAATATACTCTAGAAGGGGTATTGAATAGAGTATGCAAATGTTTTCTAGAAATGAACTTTTGAAACTTTAAAAGCAGAGATCTGATAAATTCTCAAAGCTTTCTATTAGATTAAATAAGTTTGAAACTGGTTGAAACTATTTAGAGCTTCAAGGCTTTGAAGCAGGAAATCCTCCAAAGATTTCGAGCTACTCTGTGTTGACCAGTTTTGAGAGCAAACCGAATTGCAGCAAAGTAAAGTAATGAACACAGTGATTTTTCACGAATTTTAGCCACCAATGGGCCTTCTCTCCGCCTGAGGGATACTATCCCTCTAGGATTTAAACACCTTCCTATTAATCATAGATTTCTCCCTAGACCTCAAGCCTAAGTGAACTCCCTTACACCTATACAGCATGTGGTTCCAAACCTATCTAGTTCCAGCTACAATCTAATGAAACAACAAGAACCTCTTGTTGTTCACTTAAGCAATAACTTCTAACAGTTGGTGAGGTACATAAATTCTAATGAATTACACATATAAATCACAAGAATGAAGAAAACAGAGAATAGATTAGGCAGTGAAGCTTGGAAGTGTTCTTCAGAAATCTGGAATGATTGAGATGATTGATCTTCTTCAATGTTGAGCTCTCAATCTGTTTGAATATTTGAAAAGTTGATGATTGATTTCCCACGTATGATCTCTCTTTCACTGTTGATCACTTATACATCCATCTTGAAATTCAATCTCTGTATATACAAGCTAGCAGCAACAACCTGAGAGATTTTAGGAACAAACTTCCTGCAAAATCTCAACCACCTAACAGCTTCTTTCAAAAGCTATATTCAAAAGGATGTTTTGATTTGGTCATGCAGGTTTGACCAAAGTATAGCCCTGCAAAACTTGAATACAAGTTAAGACCCAATCCATATTAAATAGCATATTATAATGTCCTATTTTTCAGGCCATTTTAAACCAGTATGCATAGCTATTTTCTTAGTTTTGCATGGAAAGTTCATTTCCTATTTTGCAGGATTTGTTTCCTAACCTGGATTTTGCAGGAAAGGAAATACTGAGAGATTACGATTATGTGATCAATAAAATACTTATGACAGCTTCTCAATACGTTTGAAGACAAGATCTCCTCATTATCTTTGAAGCTTCTTATCAACTATCCGTTGGGAAGACTGTTAGAGAAGTCAAAGATTGTTACCTAATATACAGGGAAGTTTGTTGCTGAAAATCGGGAATATTTGCTGATCATTTAGCAGTATAAATGGAGCTCAATTTGAAGCATTTCATACAACACTCAACGGGCAAAAAAAGAGACACATTCAAAGATTACTAAGCATCAAAGAAGCATATCATTCTCTCAATCCAATCCTCAGAAGATCACTGCATTCTCACTGCAGCTTCACTTCCATTGTTCTTCTGTTTTGTACTTATTTTGTAGATCATTCGTATACTACTTCTAGCTCCCATTCTCAAGGATTGTTAAAAGTGAACAATAGAGAATTTTTAGTTAATTAGTCAGCTAGAGAAGGTACTAGATAGGTTAGTGAGAACCACAAGCTCTAACAGAGTAAGGAATATCTCTGTGCTTGAGATCTAGGGATTAGCTTTTGATTAATAAGAATTGTTTTGAAAATCCTGCAGGGAGAAGATCCTTGAGGTAGAGAGGTAGGTCCAAGTGGACTGAACTCTATATATCATGTGTCTCTTGCATTTATCTTTTCATTTTGTTACTTTGATTTACACAGCACTCAAACTGGTCTGTTTTCAATGGTTTGAAACTCTTTTCAAGGCCTTGAAAAAGACTTGTCTGTTTTACTGAAATTGTATTTCATTTCAAAGGCTTGAAATCTTTTTCAAGGCCTTGAACTTTCTTATCCCCACACAGAAACTCTCATCTTTTCAAGTTTTTCAAAAAGTTGGCATACTCTATTCAACCCCCCCCCCCTTCTAGAGTATATGTACTGCATTTCTACCTACTTACTCCCCTTTCAATAATATTATGCAATTATCTATTAAGATAATGAAAAATATTATATGATTCAATTATTGAAAAAAAGTAAGAAGAATTATTCTCCAAAGCTTTGAAGTAGAGGTCCAAAGATTTGGGGAATTACATAACAGACATAAACTTTCAAGGCTTTGAAGAATACTTTCAAGGCTAGGAAAGTATTTTTTCAAGGCCTGGAGAATTTCACACATATAACGCATATAATATATAACTCCCCCCTAAACCAATGCATCCTTGTTTACCATGCTCAATTCAAGCCCTAGAGTTGCAAACCTCTCATCTGGCAATGGTTTAGTGAAAATATCAGCAATCTGCATAGCAGTAGATACAAAAGATAGAGAGACATCACATTTTTCAACATGATCACTTATGATATGGTGTCTTACATCAATGTGCTTAGTTATGGAGTGTTGCACATGATTCTTTGTGATTGAAATGGAACTTGTGTTGTCACATTTTATAGGCACTTCTCTGAATTCATAGCCAAGCTCTCTCATTTGTTAAGAAATCCACAGCACTTGTGAGAAACAAGAACCAGCTGCTATGTATTCAGCTTCTTCAGTTGACAAGGATACTGAGTTTTGCTTCTATGAATGCCAGCTAATAAGTGATGATCAAAGGAATTGGCAACATCCTGTGATCTTTTTGTCAAGTTTGTATCCTGAAAAGTCTGCATCAAAATAACCACTCAAAGAGAAATTAGACATTCTTGGATACCTAAGCCTCAAGTCTCTGGTACCATTCAGATATCTAAATATCCTTTTGACAGAAACTAAGTGACATTCCTTAAGATCAGCTTGAAACCTTGCACACATACAGACACTAAACATGATATATGGTCTACTAGTAGTCAAATACGACAGTGAACCAATCATACTTCTGTATTCCTTTTGATTCACACTCTTACCATTTATATCCTTATTTAAGGATAATGAAGAACTCATGGGACTCTTAGCTACCTTGTACTGAGACATGTTATACTTATTCAGCAAGTCCTTGGTATATTTGCCTTGATGCACAAAAATTTCTTTCTTCATTTGATGTACATGAATTCCAAGAAAGAAGTTTAATTCTCCCATCAAGTTCATCTCAAATTCCCTGCACATTAGACTTGAAAACTCTTTTGATAAAGCATCATGAGAAGCACCAAACAATATATCATCAAGATAAATATGTACTACTAAAATCTCTTTTTCATGACTCTTAGTGAAAAGAGTTTTGTCTAATAGGCCTCTCTTAAAATTATTTTCAAGCAAATACTTTGGAAGTCTGTCATACCAAGCCCTTGGAGCTTGTTTGAGGCTATAGAGAGCTTTGCCCAATTTGTAAACATGATTAGGGAAATTATCATCTTCAAAACCATGAGGCTGAGCCACATATACTTCTTCTTGTAAATATTCATTTAAGAAAGCACTTTTGACATCCATTTGATAAAGCTTTATGTGTTTGTGAGATGAAAATGCAAAAAGTATTCTGATAGCTTCTAACAAGGCAACATGAGAAAAATTATCCTCATAATCAATACCTTCTTCTTGATTATACCCATGTGCCACAAGTATGGTTTTGATTCTGACAATCATACCATTCTCATCAAGCTTGTTTCTGAACACCCACCTGGTTTCAATAACTGACTGAGTCTTTGGCCTAGAAACCAAGTTCCATACCTTATTCCTCTCAAATTCATTCAGTTCATTATGAATTGCAATGATCCAATATAATTATTTTAATGCCTCCTTTGCATACTTAGGTTCTACAAGTGATACAAAGGCATTGAAGGCACACAAGTTCTTCAACTTTCATATGGTTTGTGTACCAGTGGTTGGATCTGGGATGATATTGTCTACTGGATGTGCAGACAGATATTTGAATTTCTTTCTTGGTGTCCAGGGTTTCGGTTCTCCAGTAATCTTTTTCAAGCCTTTGAGAACTTGATGCAGTGTCTGGAACATTTTGTGATCTGTGAAGTCCACTCTCAAAGGTTTGAGGATTTTGTTTAGAAGGTTGTTCAAAACTTTGAGATTCTCTTGGATGTTACTGCAGATTAGTTTTGCTGCTTTTCTCTTTCTCAATGTCATCATCTTCTTCATACTTATTTAGATTGAGATCTTAGGTAAATGCCTTGCATATGTCATCATCTTAAAACTTCATTGCTGGTAATCCTCCTACAAAATCCTTTGAGATAAAATTGTTCATTGTGTGCATGCTCATATGCCTAATTTTTCTATGCCAAATCTTGAGTCCTTCAAAGCTTTGAGACACTTCAGACTTTCTTCTGCAACTTTGTTACTACTCATAGCATAAACATTATATTACCTTGGAACAGTGACTATGCAATTACCAGATTGCTCATCTTGTAACACACATTTCTCCTTGTCAAAATAACTTTATTTCACTTATCCCATAATTGAGAGATACTAAGCAGATTATATTTCAATTTATCTACGAAATAAACATCAGAAATTGAATTTTCGAATTCATTACCAATACAACATATGCCAATAATGTTGCATTTGGCCTTGTCAACAAGTGTGATTGTTCCTCCAGTAAGCTCTTTAATTTCTGTGAATAGAGACTTCTTTCCACTCATATTCCTAGAGCAACCACTGTCTAAATCCACTTCTGATCCTTACCCTTGGTGAAAGCTTGCAAAATTCAATGAATGCCTCAAAAGGCTATTAGACCAAGTGTAGAATTTGGACTCATATTCAAAACCAACCATATTAGGTGGTCTGATTCCTTTAGGAACCCAAATCTGTTTCACTTGTCCCTTAAGCTGATATGGATAGGTACTCCTCATTATGTGAGTTTCTGTCCTTCTAAAGGGGAAAGTTAGTTTTACTTGACCAAACTTTCCACAGTAATGACATTCTGGAGAATGTCTGTTTCACGATATCACAAAGGTGGTTTGGTTCTTCTTTGGAAAATTTTGATTGTAACCAATTCCACTTTTGACGACAGAATTCAGACTTCCTCCAAGCGTGAGATTAATGTTATGTTCTGAACCTGCAAATCTTAATATAACTTTTCTTAATTCTTGAAGTTTCTTAGTCAAGTAAGTGTTATGTTGTTCCAAAACATCTGAATGATGTTTTAGATCAACAAACTTGTCAGTTAAAAGAATATTTTGATTCACAACTTCCCTGACGTGTGTCTTCAAAGCTTTGAACCTGCGGTCCAAGGCTTTGAATTCACTGTCAATTTTTGACTTAGATACTTCAAGATTATTGAGAAAAACCAAATCTAAATTTTCCTTGGCCGGCTCATGAACTTTTACCTTCAAAGATAAAATCTCATTTATGTAGCTTTCCTCACTTAAAAACATGTTTTAGAAGATTTCAGGTAAAACATCAGTAGGACTAGCAAGTAAAAAATTAACCATCTCCTCAATGTGTCTGTCTGAGCTATTTCCTTCTTCATGCTCAGCCATTAGAAAAAGATTGCCTTGTTCTTCATCTGAATCACTTGATGAATCAGAATCACTCAATGGGGCAACCACAGCTTTCTTGCTTCTTTTGTCAGTTTCCTTTTTAGGGAAATGCATGTTCTTATTCTTTTGTGGACAATCCCTTACCAGGTGATCAGCATCTCCACATTTAAAGCAATTCATTACTTTAGATTTATGTGAATGTGAAGAAGACTTACCTCTGTGATCCTTGCTACTTAAGGATCTTGACTTATCTTTGTTGTAGTCCTTGTTTCCAGAGTTTTTCTTTATTTTCAGAATTTTGGTCAAGGCTTTGGAGATCAAGGCTAAAGCTTCCTCATCATCATCATCTTCCTATTCAAGGTTTTGGGATTTCTCACTGTCTTTTGTCTTGAGTTCCAGTTTCTTGATGTTGTCACTCATACCACCATTCACTTACTTCATAGAGATCTCATGAGTGAGCATCTTTCCTTGCAGATCATCTAGTTCCAGAAGGCTCAAAATCTTGAGCTTCCTCAATTGCGTTGGTTTTTGGTTCCCACTTGGCTTTTGCAAGGCTTTTAGAATCTTTCTGACATTTTCTTCATTTGAGAATACTTTCCCCAAGGACTCTAGGTTATTCACAATGTTTGTGAACTTTTTGAACATGTCCTTGATGGATTCATCAGAATTCAACATGAATAGCTCATACTGCCTTAGAAGAATGTTGATTTTGGTCTCCTTGACATGGCTGGTTCCTTCATAAGTCACAACTAGTTTGTCACAAATCTCCTTGGCACTTTTGCATTTGGATATTCTGTTGAACTCATCTGCACTAAGAGCACAATATAATAAGTTCATAGCTTTATAGTTCTTTGATACCTTCTCCAATGCATTAATTGAAAGATCATCTTCAGTCTTGACAGATCTTATTCCATCTGTAGTAGAATAGAATATAAATGGACCATTCTGAGTGATTGACTATAGTTCCATGTCCTGATCTATGATGAACATCCTCATCAATGCTTTCCAATGAACAAAGTTGTCACAGCAGAAGAGTGGAGGTTTGTTGGATTCCCTTCCCTATGACAATTCTCCATCACCTACATTACTCATTGTCACCACATGATTAGATCTTATATAGTGACCCCAAGCTCTTATACCAATTAAAAGTGTGTAATGCATGTATAAAACATGATCAATATACTTTAGAAGGGGGCGTGGGGTTGAATAGAGTATTCAAACTTTTGCTAAAAATGAAATTTTGAAACTTTAACACATAGAACTGATAGATTCTCTAAAATGTAGATAAGTTTAAAGAAGTTTGAAACTGGCTAGAGCCTCAAGGCTTTGAAGCAGAAAATCCTCCAAAGCTTTGGAGCTACTCTGTTTTGAGCAGTTTTGAGTGCAAACTGAATTGTAGCAAAGTAAAGCAAACTGCAAGTGTTTTTTACGAAGTTCGGCCACCAATGGGCCTACAATGCTATCCCTCTAGGATTTAAAAACCATATTAATCACAGATTTTGCCATCGATCTCAAGCCTATGTGAACTCCCTTACACATATACAGCTTGTGGTTCCAAACCTATCTAGTTTTAGATACAATCTAATGAAACAATAAGAACCTCTCGTTGTTCACTTGAAAAAAGAACATCTAATAGTTGGTGAGGTATATAAATTCTAATGAATTACACATATAAACCACAAGAATAAAGAACACATAGAATAGATTAAGCAATGAAGCTTGGAAGTGTTCTTCAGAAATATGGAATGATTGAGATGATTGATCTTCTTCAATGTTGAGCTCTCAATCTGTTTGAATGTTTGAAGAGTTTATGATTGATTTCCAACGTATGATTTCTCTTCTCTTTCACTGTTTATTACTTCTACATCCAGCTTGAAATTCAAACTCTGTATATACAAGCTGGCAGCAACAACCTGAGAGATTTTAGGAACAAACTTTCCTACAAAATCTCAACCACCTAACAGCTTCTTTGAATAGCTATATTCAAACGGCTGCTTTTATTTGGTCATGCAGGTTTGACCAAATTCTAGCCATGCAAAACTTGAAATCAAGTTAAGACACGATCCAGATTAAATAGCAGATTATAATGTCCTGTTTGGCAGGTCATTTTAAACCAGTATGCATAGCTATTTTCTGAGTGTAAACATTAAATAAATATACCAAAAGAATAATCAAAATTAAGAATATAACTTAGAATTATTGAATAATCAACCACAAATCTTGATATCTCATCATGCAACAAGAATCTGTTAGCCAATATATCACAGACTGAAGTCAAAGGCAACCTCCAAAGCTTTGGAGCTTTGGCCAACATTCTTAAGACATACCAATCTGCATACTTTTCTGTCAATGTAAGCACAATATAAGTTAAAGAATATTTTTAAGAGGCAATATAAATTCTAAAACAAGCTTTCAATCCCAGCCTATATACGTCATGTAGCATAGAAACTGTAAGCAAGTATGCACTATAAGCTTCAAAGCTTTGGAGCTTTTATCATGCCTCTCAAACATAACCTTTGTTTCATCATCATCAAAGTATAACTCCCCTTGAATTTCTAAATATCCTTAATTCAAAGGGATTGAATTATCATAGTGCTTCTTCGATCATTCGGGTCACCTCCCCAATCCGCATGAGTGAACAGTTGCAATGGCAGATGCCCTTTTTGATAGAATAAGCCATGAGATTTAGTGCCATGTAAGTAACGTAAAATACGTGTAGCACCACCCAAATGTTAAGTAGTGGGTGAATGCATGAATCGACAGAGATAATTTACTGAAAAGGCCAAGTCGGGTCTGCTAAAGGTCAAATATTGAAGAGCACCCAAAGGTTGACGATAAGTGGAGGGATCCGGTAGAGGTTCCCTTGAGACCGCCCTACAACGTATATCATCCCCACGTGAAAGTGCTACCGGTATGCTACGAAGTAGGATTTAACCCACACTCGAGCCATCCCCTGTAGACGTCACACCGGCTAGAACACTTGTGAATTCTTCACGAGCCGTAGTTGCCCAGGAACAAGAGATTCGTAGTATACGATATAGAATACTTACAATGTATTTTATATATGTGTTTATACACTCTATTATATTTCTATGTGACCTCTCATCACTTGCATTCTCTCCCATACAAAATGATGTTCACATGTATATATATAGCAGTCCAAATACAAAAATTAATGAACTTCCTTACTCTATCTCTCTCCCATCTATATCTATATCTATATTATCTATAAAAGCAGGAAAGTGGCCTCCGGTGATGACATTTGTACTACCCAAAGCGACATTTGGAATGCCATGTCGTATGCCAAGTTAGCCGTTTGATGACAGTAATGACACACATATTCATCAATTAATTATTCATACCAATTCAATTACCTACACTTATTACAGCTTATGAAAATTTTTATGAGCTTAAGTGGAAAAGTCAAACGGTAATTACATAATAATAGATATGAAACGTTTTTAATAGGAAACATACATATATATAGAAAATATATAGAAAATATATAGAATATACATATATATATATATATATCAAAGATATGAAGAAATAATAAAAGATATACTTCTCAAAGAAAATATATAGAAAAGAAATGATATTGATATGTGCTTAACCTCGGGTCAGGTAAATTAACTTTTTTTAGAGATTGAATTAAAAACAATTGGGGAGAATAAATACATTAATATATCCCCAAAACAGAGATATTTTATAAAATGGAGTAACCTTTCCACTTTGGACAAAAAATAGTAACCCTTCCACATAACATGGTCCTTTCGTCTGCCCCCTCTCCAATCCAAACGGCCGGTGCAACGTCTCCAATCTTAATGGCCGCCAAAACAAAACGTAGGAGCCCCTTATCAGTCAGTGCTCTCTTTCTTGTAGAGGTAACTGCTGACCCATCTCCGCCGGCTCTGCTGCAGGTCGCAACCAATTCAATTACCTACACTTATTACAGCTTATGAAAAGTTTTATGATCTTAAGTGAAAAAAGTCAAACGGTAATTACATAATAATAGATATGAAACGTTTTTAATAGGAAACATACATATATATATATATATAGAAAATATATAGAAAATATATAGAATATACATATATATATATCAAATATATGAAGAAATAATAAAAGATATACTTCTCAAAGAAAATATATAGAAAAGAAATGATATTGATATGTGCTTAACCTCGGATCAGGTAAATTAACTTTTTTTAGAGATTGAATTAAAAAATATTGGGGAGAATAAATACATTAATATATCCCAAAAACAGAGATAGTTTACAAAATGGAGTAACCCTTCCACGTTGGACAAAAAAAAAGTAACCCTTCCACATAACCTGGTCCTCTCGTCTGCCTCCTCTCTAATCCAAACGGCCGGTGCAACGTCTCCAATTTTAATGGCCGCCAAAACAAAACCGAGGAGCCCCTTATGAGTCAGTGCTCTCTTTCTTGCAGAGGTAACTGCTGACCCATCTCCACCGGCTCTGCCGCAGATCGCAACCTGCGTGTTCTCTCATTCTATTTTACTCCTAACTTTTGGTAAGTTCTTTCTCCTTTGCAGTTTTATGAAATCCGAGTTTCTCAACCTCAAACAACATTTAATTTGTATTCTAGGTATCAGACTTTGGGTTTCATGGAATTGGTTTTTGATTGATTTTTTTGACTGAGTTTTCCCTTCTTTTCTTTGATGATTATGGATTCAACTTTTGGTTCTTTCAGGCTTTTCTTCTCTATGTGTTCGAATTGAGTTGTCAATCAAGCCACCTCCTCCCCCATTGCGTTTCGCCCTCTTTTGGTAACCAAGTGAACCCTCTACTTCATTTCTCATCAATATTCTACATTAAAATGCGCTATTTCATACATTACACTTGAATTATAAAAGCAATATATGCAACAAATACATGACCAGTCAAGTTATTGGTTTTAAGACAAAACAAATGTGAACACTAACTCTCTTTCCATGTTTTTGGTACTTAGTCTTGAACAAAATATTTTCTTCATTCAACTTTGTTGTTTGAGAAAAATACATATGAGAAATTTCAGCATAAAAAATATGTTTAGGCAATTGTTTGAGCTTAATAAGGGAAGAGAAGTCAATACAAATATCTCATGGTTCTACTCTTGCCAATAGAAAACTTTTAATTTTCCAGGCTGTTTCTCTCCCATAAGACCATCCACAGCAGAGGCTGGTAGAAGGTCGCCTGCGTGATTAGCGGCTCCAATGGCGTGGGCTCGGGGGCGAGCTCTTCCCTAATCAAAGGTCGGCGGGCTTGGATGAGAGCTCGGAGGAGGTCAGGGGCGAGGTCGGGGGCGAGGTTGAGCTCGGTGGGACAGGGGAGAGTTGTATTTGTTTTAATTTTTTTTTTTGTTTTCTAGTAGTGGTGGGTGGGGTAATTTTTTTAGGTAAACTACATTTAGACCCCCCATTGTAAATAAATGTATTGTATATTTATTACAAATATGATTCTATGCAGAGAAGTTTGTATTCAAATGTTGTGTTTGAATAATTTATGTTTAGGGAAATGCACTTATTGAAATTAATTAAAAAGATAAATAATAAAAACACAAAATTAGTCAATAATAATGCAATGAATAAAAATATATGATTGTGGTTGTCTTATTGACTAAAGTTGGGGTGCTTAGTGTATTTAACTATATGGTAGTGTAGTTACGATCAAATATAATAGAATGGGAGGAATAGTGTTTTGACTGTTGTAGTTATTAAGGTAGAATTGTAAATATTAAAAATATTAATAGTAGGGTAAGGTGGGGACAGGTGGGGGAGAGGGAGCTCACGATTGGGGATGGTCTAAGGTGTTTGTATTGAGTTTTCAATCAAACCTCTACTTCCGGACTCCTGTGGTAAGCCACTAAACTTCTACTTTGGACCTAATTGCTTTCATGGCAGTTTGAATGTATAACATCTTTGAATGTATAACATCCTTATTAATTCGAAGATGTAATACCCCGCTTTTATACGGGTAAATAAATAGCAGTTCGTGAAGTGGGGAGGTATTTGTAGTTTAAGAAAAGATATACTAGTTAATGTAGCAGGGAGGTAGTTGTAGTTTGAAGAGAGTTGAATACTTAAAGAGTAAATACATATAAGTGAATTAATTAATAAAACCAAAATAAAAAGGAATAAATAAATAAAATAATAAAATAATTAAAGAAACCTTCTCCACCAGTTTACACAAACATCTGCTGAAGGATTTCACCAACAACAAGAAGACTTGTCTTCTTCTTCCACTCCTCCTTCAAAACCCAGCAGCCCCTCCCTCTCTTCTCACCCGTCACCACCAACACCACCACCACCTCCATCACCGGCAATACCATCACCACCACCACCACATCCTCCTCCATCTCTCTGCCTCCCTCTGTCTCTCTCAGTCTCTCTCCCTCTCCCCTGTTCTGGCCGACGGAAACAGAGGAAGCAGCAGCAGCGGCAAAGCTGCTGCCTCCCCGTCGGTGACGCCACCACCACCAGCCACATCAATCTCTCCCTCCCTCTCTGATTGGAACCCAAAATCCCCTCTGCTATTTGATTCGAACAGAGGAGAAGTAACAGAAGGCGGCAAGGTCGCCATGGGAGACGCCATCGCCGCCGTAGAAGACGATGGAAACGGCAGAACACCGCCACAACCATCTGCACCTCTTCTTTCCCTCTGTTTCGAATGTCTCTCTGTTTCGAGCCAAGGGGAAGCCAACACTGCAGTGAACCACTGCAGAAACAAGCCAAAGCCACCACAACTCCGGCGACCTCCATTAACGCCGGCGAGAAGCTCGACCCGAGCTATCCGACGATACCCACTCCCTCGAATCGATCCTAATCAACTCCCAGAGGTCCGATGAAGCTTTAATCGCTGCCAATCGAAGCCAAGAACGCCTCAGTCGCCAGAATCGTTCATCACTGCCGACCCACTTCGACGGCAACCTCAATCGGACCCAATTCTCAACCGTTTTTCGCGATTTTTGGTGTGGGTAACTTCTAAATCCTCCTGTGATTCGTTTTTGATAATCAAACTGCAATTTTAATGGCTAAATTCGAACTTGGATCGACTGGGTGTTATGTGTTCTTGAAATAGGGGTTAAAGTGTAGTTTCAGATACTTTAAGGGTATAATCTGTCACATACAAATCTGTTATTTGCTAGTAGGGGGTCATTGCGTGTCTTTTATCAGAACTTGGGGGTTTCAGTTATTGTTTATATAAACTGCATATAAATTGTAAAATCAAACATGCTATTTTTAGACTAAAATTATTTCCTACCATTTCTAAATAATATTTTAATTATTTAAAATAAAAAAAATGGCTATTTAAAACTATGTGGGAGTTATTTAATATACAATATTGTTGATTCTCTTGGAAAACAAGCAAACTAAAAATATAAGTTATTAAATAAATATTTTCTAAAGTGCTTATAAACTAGTGTTTTGAGTAAAATATGTTATTTTCTTAATATTGCTAACAAAAAATAAGTTAGGAAGTTAAATAGGAAAATAACTTTTAAGAAAACTCCTTTATTAATAAATAGATAAAACTTGATTGTTATTTGTAGATATTAGAAATTATTTCTCCAAAATGAAGCTATTATTATGTATGACTAAACACTTATTTTCTTAGAATAAATATTTTTGGTGAATCTAATTCTTTTATAGAATGTATATTTTCCAATAAATAATTAGCTATAATTAATTGGAATTAAATCTTTGTAGTCACTTACAAATAAATATGTTGTACAATAAATTAATATTTTCTAATTATGAGAGGGTATAAATTTAATATGTGATTTCCTACTTAATAATTTTAAAGAGCTAGTGTTTATACAAGTAGTGATTTTCTATGAGAAAAATAAATAAATAATAAATAAATAAATAAATATGTATATAGTTGTTGCTTACGTCGCCGGTTTATTATATAAATAGTGTATACTATTAAATTTATGGGGTTATGGAAAAAATGAGACTTGGTAGGAATTTAGCATTTCACAAATCATACCTGGACTTGTGATTGATTTAGAAATTATAACTGTAGGTGACGAGTTTATAGACGAAGGTTACGTCTACCTGTGAGAGCCGACGTCATATTTGCCGTGTTATCAAGGTGAGTAAACATGCCAAGTTTAGCGCGCCCAGCTTCTTTCGTGTCGAAATATGATTTTATAATTTGTCTCAAAATGTGTTTTATGACGTACATGCTTTACTTGAAATTTGGACTGTGTTGAGATATTTTCTTTGAAATTGACACGTGAAAATAATAACGCGTAATAACGTAAAGTGGAAAGAGTTGTGCGGGAAAAACTTATTATTGTCGTGTTGGCTTTAGCCACTCGGCCTGTGATTATTATTGTCGTGTTGGCTTCGTCCACTCGGCCTGTGATTATTATTGTCGTGTTGGCTTTGTCCACTCGGCCTGTGTACTTTAACCCGGTCGCAACCTGCCGGGTCGCTCCATGTACACACCTCTCTGGCCGCAAGAAGTCTTAGGGGGTGCCGGCACTTAAGGTCTTGGATGCTTGTGATGGATTATTCTTCACCGTATCAACTAATGGATTTTATGGTTTGGATATTGGATATTAATGGATATAGAAATATTGAGATTAAATGGTTTGGATATTGGATATTAATGGATATGGAAATATTGAGATTAAATGGTTTGGATATTGGATATGTATTTAATTATGATTATTGGAGATTTTCTGAAGACTTACGAGAACTCGGAAATGTCTTACTATTACACTGTCTTTTACTTCCGCTGTATTTTCATTTGAATTTAAATGCTTGTGAAATATTTACTCTTCGTCCATTTATTATTTTTACTTGAGTTAAAATGTCTCGTTCCCGATTTACGTGCTTGGGTGTTACTCACTCAGTATTTCATTGCTGACTTTAGAAACTGCGGTTCCTGTTTTAATTCCCACCGCAGGTCTAGATGGAGAAGGCTTGGATTAGGACGGGGAAAACACGAACTCATCTAGTTGTATCAGCACGCCTAGTAATCGAACTCTTAGACTTTAACTTTGTGTAATAATGTTTTAAGACGATGTGCGAAATTTTTATCATATGTAATATATATGTATGGCAGTGTTTGTTCTTGATTTCCACCGTTTCATATTATAGTAGCACCCACCCGGGCTCTCCTGTCCGGAACGGAAAGTCTGGGAACCAAGGGGTGTTACAGAAGATGAGAAGCAACAATTTTTGTCTCTAATTCCCTTCATACTACACATGACTCCAATTTTGTGATAACCAACATGAATGATCATAATGGTTAACCAAGCTAAGTTATGACATGTTCCCTTGAATTACTTTGTATTACTCTCCTTGAAAAAAGTCCAATTAAGATATAGAAAAAAAAATGTAAGTATTAAACGAAGGTAAAACCAATTGTTTCTGGTTAACGGATGTACCTCCTCCTTTGATCGACGATCTACATCTAATTCCACTGTATGTGAAGTACCCTCCTCAACAAAAGTAATCGAACCAAGTCCAAGTAAGATATCGCAAAAAAGAAATTGCAACCTTCTGCCTTGATATTGTTTGTGGTAGGATTAAACATGGTTACTTTATCTGCACAAAGTCATAGAAATTTCTCTACTCAAAAGAGAAGTGTTTCATATTAACTCATGTCGGCATTTATCAAAGATGAGAAATACGTTTAAGAGTTTACCATAGTTGGTAGTTGTTTTTATCCTTTCTCTTATGTGATTTTAGTCTTTTGTTGATATTTGTAGACATCTTTTTTGTAGGCATGGGAAAAGATATTGATCCTAAGTCAGCCCGAAATAATTAGAAGCATAAAATACTTCAAAAGCGAAACAGCAAGACCCTTGCAGATTTGAAAGGAATGGGAAAACCAATTGTTTCTCCCTCAACTAGATGTAATGCCTCTTTTGATCACCGATCTAAATCTAAATTCACTGAAC
This sequence comes from Linanthus parryae, assembly GCA_023055425.1. NCBI lineage: Eukaryota > Viridiplantae > Streptophyta > Magnoliopsida > Ericales > Polemoniaceae > Linanthus > Linanthus parryae. The sequence continues at coordinate 132,362,839 of JALGPY010000002.1, read as the reverse complement.
TTGAAGTACCCTCCTCAACAGAGGGAATTGAACAAAGTCCAAGAAAGATGTAGAAAAAAAAATATTGTAATTTTCTACCTTGATATTATTTTTGTTGTATTAAACATGGTTACATAGTCTGCACATATAGTAAGAGTGATGTTTCTTCTCAAAGAAAAAAGGGTTTGAGATTTAATCGTGTCATGCATTTATCGAATCTGAGCAATATCGTTAAGAGTTTACCGTATTTGGCTGATAATTGTAGGTATCTTGGTGGGAGGCAATATCGTTAAGCTTTTCTCTAACGTTAATTTAATTTTTTGTTGATAATTGTAGGCATCTTGGTGGGAGGCATGGAAACAGATATTGATCCAAAAGTAGCCCGAATCAATAGGAAGTGTATTCTACTTGAAAAGCGAAACAATGTTAGTCTAACCGAAGATCTAGACGATTTCATAAATAACTGTGACCCGGAAAAATCCAGTTTAAGAACAAGAACAACTAATGGCCAGCCAATGACTAATTATACCCTGTTGCTTACACACTCTGCATCTCAATATTTTTTTTTGCAAAAGACAGGTTTGGATTTACTGATCGGTTCACATCAATCTTGGATTCACTTAGGTTAAAAACCAACCAGAAAAAGAAAAATCCACCGCGGAGAAACAACAAACTGTATAGGACCAGCTTTCGCAGAAAGCCACGAAACGAAAACGGTTATTAAGGTTGAAGGCCAAGGAAGCATTGAATGACACTGACCACACCAAAGATAATGTCACTACAGCTTCTTGCTGTGCTCAGCTAAAAAAGCGCAGAAGTTATCAATTTGGGAGACGACTGATATTTCATGTCTTAGCACTATCGCAACTCAATTTGTTGCCCAGAAGCTTGGCACACCCATTTCAGCCCTAAATCTAACAAATGTTTTTGTGTGAAACCATGTATGTGTTAGGACTTTGTTCCGTGTTCTTTCCAAATCAACTGTATTCTTCACGTACTCCTCCTGTACTGCCATCTTCTTAAGTATAAAGTCTTTCGGTTCATTCCTATTACATTTCATAATGACCAGACATCTCATCCATGGTAGATTAACTCTTGACATGCATTTACCAAAGCTGAGAAATTTTATCAAGCACTGTTCTTTATTTAAAAAAAAAAGATAGTGGTCCTCAAGCAGATTTTCAAAGCACAACCCGCGCGTAGGCGCGGGATATCGTCTAGTTCTGTTTTTAAACCAACTGGCAAAGCCGGCCTTAATGGTAAGCCACTTATGTAGTTGCTTAGGGCCCCAAAATTTTAGGGGGCACCATTTTTTCAAAATACATCGGTATCTTAGTTATTAGTACACTTAAGATTATAAATGTGTTAATGCTCATATAAATAGAAAAATAGGCTGCATCATCTTCCCTTTTCCGTTCGAAATTTTCTAAACTTTAGCCATTGGTGATCATTATCCTTATCTCACCGTTCTGTCTCTCCAAAATTTTCTCCTCAAAGCTCTCAAAATCGGTTTAATAAAGTATTCTATAGTAATTACAATTCTCCATAACTGGCAAAGTTGCAATGATACTAGTGTTAAGTGTCATCTCTGGAGGTAAAAATAACTCTATATTCACATCAAAGTTCTTCGAAACAAATTCTCTAAAAAAGGTTCTTCGTTTCTAAAAAAACGTTATTCAAATCAAATTGAAGAATTACCAACTGAATTCTACATGATTTAAATTTTTCGACCTCAAATAAAAATTAATGTGTTTCGTTTGTCCTCCAAAATGTACTATGTACTCCCATAAGATAACTATTCAAAACTCTCAAAATTTAAATGTCTGCAATACTTCAAATAATTGTCCGAATAAAAAAAAGTTGGCTTGACCAATTTCCTGATGTATGTAAAAGGTGGTTATTTTCATGTACAATGGGAAAGCTTTGAAAATGTCCAATTTATGTTCGGACTTCACTAGATGTAGGCTAGATTGGTAATTATGTACTGTTCTTGGTAAATGTTTTTTTTTTTTTTTTTTTACCTCTGTCACATAATTTTTGGTTTTGGATTTCAGTTCTGCAAATATGCTATAATATCCACTTTTTTATGATGTTCCATCATTCATTCTGTATATTTTGATGTGTTCCATTGTAAATAAAAATATCAGCATAAAACATGTTGATCATGTTGATAGAGCTGTTACATAATTTTCCCCTAAAGAAATTCTGTTACATAATTCTTAATTGTGGAAATTTATATTCATACTTAAAGGGCCTCAAGTTTTTTGTTAGCTTAGGGCATCCGAAAACTTAGGGCCGGCCCTGCCAACCGGCATCAGTTAACCATCGCCTACAGACTGATTTTCTTGATAAATAAAAAGCGCTCAATGGATTTTATATATCTTTTCCAACAAATTGTTATCGCGTTCAAGTGCCATGGCTTTATCCCTGGTGAGACCATGTGCAAATACTTGACTGCAATAAAGCTAGAAATGTAAAATTACGCACAATACCCTCCATTGTTATGACATTGTGTTGTTTACCCCCTTATCCCCAATTCGTTGCCAAATGCACACAATTGAAACTTCAAATTAAGAACATGAGCTTGTTCAAATTCACCTTTTCATCCTCAATTCATTGAGTATGGCTTGGCAAGGAGATATTCTCCAATGAACATAAACAACTAAAGTCCACGGAGAGCCAGCGAACAATTTCAAAAGTCCATCACGAGACAATTGCAAAGAGGCAGTGATCATGAAGATGAAGTAGCTAGCACTTTGATTAAAACTATTCCATGTACATGAGAGTGGAAATTGGCCTACTTGCCAATTGGTACAAAATTTGGTTTTGAGACCTCTCTCAAAATGATCCCCAACACTATTTACATTCTCAAAGAGAGAAAAAGATGGAAAAAGAAGGGGGTGAAGAAGGGGATCATGATCATTCATGCCAGCAAAGTAACATGACAACACATCTCTTGATGATGTAGAGCTTAGCCCTTTGCTCTTTGAGGACACCTCCAAGTCCTCTGCTTGAGATTCTCCTCTTTGATCCACCCATGCTACTAGAACTGCCTATCTTCATCATTCTCTACTTCCAAGTATCTTTGTGCAAGAGAGAAAGAAGAGAGAGAAAATAGTAAAGAGAGATGCTTGTGTTGAATTCTCTTTGAAGCTTGATGGCCAACTACTTTGTGGTGATTTTTCTTATATAGATAGAGGGGTTGTGGGTTGTGGTCCTCTTTCGTTTTTCTTTGGTCTAACAAAGAGCCAACTATAGGGGCATCAATGTGCGTGCAATGCTCCCTAGCTCACCTCATGGGTCCTACCAACCATCTCTCTCTCACCCCCCATATGCTTAGTTGTGTAGACATCACTCCCCCTCTCCGGCCTCTATTTCCCACTCTCTCCTCCATATGATAAGGTGTGTAGGCAACACCCACCAGCACAGTGGGTCGGCCATTACCTCAATATAAGGTAACATATGTCTCTAGTTTTATTTAGTGCCTCCTTCAACTTGTTGATGGTCATGACCAAGAGTGTCTGAGATAACTTATTGGATCTTTTGTATTTTTTTTTTTCTTTGTCACTCTCGTTGAATTCTAGTGTATGTTTGTGTCACTTTGAACTTTGGAGTCTTGTGTTGGATCCACATAAACAAGCAATAGAAGAGGTTGTCCATTAATCAGTTGAATCCTACTTAAGAATGAGTAGATTAAGCAATAATGAGCTCATCTTATCATCTCTTTTAATTTATACCCAAACATAATATATCCATTCATGTTTGGACGTGGACGGATTATGATATGTGTAGTGACAGTGCAAAAAATAATTGAGGTTTGTGGTCAAACCTTATGAAATGTATAAAAGAAATATTAATCACGCAACTTTAAATTATTTTTTCATGCAACGACATGAAAATTAAACCAATTCTAAATTCCAACTTCTTCTATAAGCTTCCTCACATGAAAGGCATAATTGTTACTTTTCTAACATAACCTCTGCAATTTAACTATTTCTGGAGCAATTAGGGTATAGTCTGTGAAATACAGACACATGTTCCAAGATTTATAAGTTTTGTTTCCACGTCACAAAATGGCAACTTTCCCCAACTAAATAATGTTTTACTCACTAACTCGTCATGAGTAAGTGGTCACATGTTTAAACTTTTGCTTTTGCTGTTTAAGCATTCACAGTCACAGATAATGCAATCTTTCGAAGATTAGGTGATTCTAAAGTCAAACTTATTGATTTAAGCCAAACACAAACTGTATTGATAAATTTGGAACATCAACAATACTGCTCGACCAAATGTAACAAAAATTGCAATATTGCGAGCTCCCATTGCGAAACTGACACCCATTTGAAGAATAAATATCTTGTTGAAACTCGTAAAAAATTCGATTGGCTTGGTCATTGTGTGTTAAGGGTTTTCCGAACACGATAGCTATTCGAGACTGTTAGTGTGTCTTGAATTGTAGGTCGGCAAAGAAAAGTCGATGGCAACAAAAGTAGGCATGTGATTTAGGAAACAAATTGGGCCGGCAAACTTTGACAGTTTCTGGGCTGTTTTTTTATCGGTTCGATAGTCGTTTTGGGATGCCTTGGGCACTAATGCGGTCCTATATGTCTATATAAAGAACCTAGGTTGTGTCTAAACATTCTGGTTGTATTCGTATTGGTTTCTCTCAATAAAATCGGGGTTTTAGGGTCGTGGAGGTAGCTATTTCATCACTAGTGAACCACTTTACATCAGTGTGATCTTGTTCGTTTGTTCTGTCATCGTTCTTTTACTCGTTCGACATCCTTACAAACTGGTATCAGAGTCTGGTTCGGTGTTCCAAGATCAAAGTGGAGCTAAGGGCCTCGATTTCACAATTTCGTGAAATTAAAAGCTAGGGTTTCGCGATCAAGGTGGAGCACGCATTCGAGGGGATGATCAAGCTCGACAGGTTTACAGGAAGAGACAACCGCAGGTGGCGAATCAGGATATGTGCTTTGTGGAAGTCGGAAGATTCGTGGTTGCCATGGGCCTCTGAAGATGGGGTGCGGATACCACCATCGTTGAGTTCGAGGCTTAGCAAGAGGGAATGCGGCAGAAGGTTCCATATGGGAGTTCAGACAGTAGGGTTATGGCGCGGTGACGGCGGCCAAGGGAAGCTACGGTGACGTCTGTTCCAATGGTAGAGAAAACAGACATCGATAGATGAAGGAAGAACTCGGAATCTACATATTCGGCTGCAGGTGGAGGGTACTTCGAAGGATGGTCTAGTTCTCGAGGCTCCGTTGGGGGGCATAGAATCGGTTCTCTTGACGAGGAGGAGGATTTGGCCTATGGAAGTCTCTGACGAGGGACACGGCACGTATGAGGCGCGCAAGGGGCGTTATTGTAGGAATTCAGTGGGAATTGGAGCAATTTTGCAAAACGTTGCAGGAATTCAGTGGGGACACTCGTGGCAGGAACTTGGCGAAGTTGGAGCAACTTGTAACGTGAGGTTTTCACATGTAGCTGTGAAACGTTTGGGGTTGATTATTCGAGAGAAGCATCAGTTTCGGTTCGGGTTGCTGAGATGATTTAAGACAAGGTGGCGATTTTTTAGTGTGTCTTGAAATGTAGGTCAGCAAAGAAAAGTCAATGGCAATAAACGTAGGCATGTGATTTAGGAAACAGATTGGGCCAGCAAACTTTGGCAGTTTCTGGGTTGTTTCGTTATCGGTTCTATAGTAGTTTTGGGACTGCTTGGTAACTACGTCGGTCTTGGCAACTACGTCGGTCCTATATGTATATATAAGGGACCTAGGTTGTGTCTAAACATAGTGATTGTATTCTCTCATTAAAATTGGGGTTTGGGGGCCATGGAGGTAGCTAGTTCATCACAAGTGTACCACTTTACATCGGTGTGATCTTTGTTCTTTTGCACGTTCCAAATCATAACAGAGACGCTATCAGTCTCCACACGAACACGAAAATTAAAAAACACGACACAATTTTATTCGTCTTTTTGATTGATTGATCTCTAATAATGCGATTACAACTTGCTTAAATAGAGAAAACAATAACCCTAGACAGTTCGACCTAATGGGTCGGGAAAGAACCGACGAGAAAACCCAATCACTAATTAAATAAACCAACTAATAATACAAACTGATAAATAAGTAATCAAATAATATTTATTAATTAGGATAATACGTTGACCCATATCAACTCTCCGCGATTGAAAATCACCTTGTCCTCAAGATGAATTCACGAAAAAGCTTGAAGACGCCCATAATTTGTCGTGACCGGATCAAATTGATGACAAACGAGCTTGAGAATACTAGTTTGTAGTCCAAATCTGAATGAAGAGAGGCCGGAAACGGACTCAGGAGGTCAAAAAACCCTAGGTAAGACCCCATGGCTCAAACAAATACAGTGACTCACTTGGGGCTAAGGTGAAGCCGACCGAAAGCCGAGCTCAAGCTGAGCCGAGGTCCAAATGTCGGCTTGATCGAGTCGGGACTGAGCCAGGCTCCGATTGGTAGCTATATTGAGCATAATCACAAGTTGTGTTGGACGAGACAACGACGGTAGAGGGGATAACAGGGGTTGTTCTTCGGTCGTGAGGGGTGGATGAGGCTATTGGTTGTGAATATTCAGTTTCTTCCTTTTAAATTGGTACCTTAACAATTATAAAAGGAACCCAAATTTTTTACTAAATTTCGCCAACTCTGACCCCCTCCTTCTCTTTTTAGTATTTGAAGAACGAGATCATTTTCGAGACTCTACAATATATTGACAGCTTTACATGGCATAAGCGGACCATACTATCCGATTAAGTGGAGAATGAACCATCTATAATTGGAGCGTCCTTCCAAACCCATTTTCATTGTTGAGGGCATACAAGTCTATAGAAAATTATTTTTATGTAAAATATTGATTTACACGCATTTTATTTCTCACTCATTTGCTCAATTTAGTACTAAATGTGGAGAAGGAAACGCATGTTTCAGTACGACAAGACGTGGGAACAACATGGTAGTTTCAGAGATCTGATAGCAGAAAGATGGAATGAGGCCGTACCAACATCACTAAGAAGCTCAGATTGCTTCGGCAGAGATGCAGGAATTGGAGCAGAGTGTGCTTCGGCCAGGTTACAAAGCGATGCAATTTGATCAGGGACATAGGGAAGATGCTGGATGGTATGAATCAGTCTGCAGAGGTAATTGGGGAAAATAGAGCTCTAGCAAAGGAGTTCAACGAGTTACAGAAGCGTGAGAAAAATCATGTGGAATCAGAGATCCAGAGTTGATTCGCTCAGGTATGGAGACAAAAACACTAGATTTTCCATTTGAAAGCGACAATCCGGCGTGCGAGAAATAATTTTCAGGGGTTCGAGGACAACAATGGCAACTGGATTACAGATGAAGGAAGAGTCGGTACCATGCTAGAGCAGTATTTCTCGGAGATATACAAGTCCACGAAACCAGACATGGACGACATAGGGCCGATGCTGGTCCCATCAGCAGAAAATCTTGGTGCAGATGATAGTACAAAGCTAGAAGGAGACTATACGTCAATTGAAGTTAAAGATGCTCTGTTTCAGATGGCTCCGGATAAGGCTCCATGGGAAGATGGCTTCAACACGGGTTTTTGTCAAAAGCACTGGGGGGTAGTAGGGAATGATATTACAACGGCAGTGCTTCAGGTTCTCAATCTGGGCCAATCAATGAAAGCGTATAATCATACCTGATCGCACTAATACCCAAATTCAAACAGCCGCGGAAACGAAGTGAGTATAGACCTATCAGCTTATGCAATGTTATTTACAAAATCGTTGAAAATGTGTTGCAAACCGGCTGAAAACCGTCCTCCCTGGGTTGATCTCGGATCACCAGAGTGCGTTTGTGCCAGGTCGCCTTATCTCCGACAATATCATCACAGCTTATGAGGTAATTCACTCGCTCAAAACAAGAAAGAAAGGCAGAAAGGGATTTCTCACTCTTAAAAAGGACATGCTCAAATCATATGATATAATAGAATGGAAGTTTCTTGAAGAAGTTATATTTAATATGGGCTTTGGTGCTCGTTTTAGACAGATTGATCTAAACTGTGTAACCTCGGTTTCGTACTCGGTTTTGAGGAACGACTCTCCCATGGGCTGTATAGATCCTGAGCGTGGTCTCAAGCAGGGATGCCCGCTATCCCCTTATTTGTTCCTGCTTTGCAGTGAGATGCTTTCTCAGGCTGTCTCATCAGCTGTTGAGGAGGGTCAGCTTGTGAGTGTGACAGCTTCCCGGGGAGGACCAGTGGTCTCCCACCTATTTTTTGCTGATGATTCTTTGTTTTTTACACAGGCTGACACGAGGAATTTCAAATCTCTACAAGATATTCTTATTGCATACGAGAAGGCTTCGGGACAACAAATCAACTTAGAGTAATCACCTATTGTGTTCTCTACAAATGTCTCTGAACCATGCAGGGATGCAATCTTACAGCTTGCAGGTATTCAGGAGATGGAACAAATTGACCAGTACTTGGGCCTCCCAACTACTATGGGTAAGAACAGGAAGGTTACTTGGAACAAACTAACGGAGAGGCTAGACAACAAGCTTAAAGGCTGGAAGGAGAGGAACTTATCTACACCATGAAAGGAGGTCATGATTAAAACAGTAGCTCAGGCTCTGCCCACGTACGCTATGCCCTGTTTCAAGCTCCCTGATGGAGATTGTGACAAAATGGTAATGATCATCCGAAGATTCTGTGGAGCAAATCAAATAGTGAGCGTGGGATTCCCTGGGTCGCGTGGGATCGGATCCAACGGGCGAAAGATCAAGGAGGATTACAGTTCAGAGATCTCAAGAGCTTCAATCTTGCGCTTCTAGCCAAAAAAGCATGGAGATTGATTCACCAAGGTAACTCTTTAAGCAGTCGTGTTATAGAAGCTAAATATTTCCCGAATTCGGATTTATAAGGGAAGAACTGGGGTATGCACCCTCGGTAGTTTGGAGATCTACTATTGCGGGTAGAAATGTCCTCAAAAGAGGGTTACGGTGGAAGATAGGCAATGGAAAAAGCATTAACTTGTCAGACGCGTGGGTTCCTTCTAACCCGGCGGCAAAGCTGATAACTAGACTACCAGCAAATACTGAGCATAAAGTCAATCTGCTGATGCACAATGGAGAAAATAGATGGGATGTTCAGGCAATAAACAACACTCTTTGGAGTGAAGATGCAGCTGCTGTCCTCAACATCAAGCTCCCTACGGTTAGAATCCCGGACAAGCAAATATGGATGTCTGAAGATTCATGATTTTATTCAGTCCGTTCCGGGTATAAAGTAGTTGTTGCATTGACTGGGTTAACTTCAAGTTCTATGGGAGCATCATCTACATCCTCAGGTTTTTCCAGGCTCTTTGGGAGGGAAAAGTTTCAAAGAAAATTAATCATTTTATTTGGTGAATCTTGCATAAATTGATCCCAACAAGAAAGAATCTGGTGCGTAGAGGAATTAGGATTGATCCCAAGTGCCACTACTGCAGATTAGAGATTGAGAATTCTGACCATGCCCTCCTACGCTGCCGACGAGCTAAAGAGGTATGGGAAGCTCTGTTAGGTGCTGACTTTAACAGGTTGGGTTTGAACATTGTGGATTGGATTCAATATCATATAGCCACGAAGAGGAAGGGAGAGCTACAAATTATCTTCACTTCTTTGTATACGATATGGCTGGAGAGGAACAACTGCATGTTCAACAACAAGTGGACTCTAGCCACTGAGATGGCTTACATGGTAATTGACTGAGTCGAAGAATTCAATGAAGTACAAGAACACAAAGAAGACGCTACGGTGAATAGCACTCAGAAGAGATGGGAGAAACCGGCCAATTCTTGGGTTAAACTGAAATTTGACGGCTCCTGAAACCTTTTGACAGGTGATTCAAGCGCAGGTGTGGTTGCGAGAGACCATTGTGGCAGCGTTATAGCAGCTGAAGCCATTGCTACCGGAGCAGCTTCGTCGACGAAGGTCTCAGAGGCTAGAGCCCTTAACGCTGCAATTGATTTAGCCCTAAGAATGGGATTCACCCACTGCTACTTCGAGGGGAATTCGAAGTCTCTTGTTCAAGAATTCAACAACAGAATCCATGGCGGTATCCCAACGGACTTGACAGAGGTGGAAGACGAATTAAACATGGCGATTCTCGAATTCAGGAAGATAGGACAAGGCTCGGTTAATTTTGCTAGAAGGGAGAAGAACAAAGTAGCTCACTATCTAGCCAAGCATAGGGGAGGAACTGATAGTAATCTGGAATGGATAGATAACTTTCCCAGTTGGTTAGTTGAGTTAGCTAAAGCAGACACTGATGTAGTTCCTCCTTTCCACCCTAAGGGTTTTTATAAAATGTCTCTCTTCTAAAAAAAATTACTAAATGTTGAAAACAAATTATTCATCGACTGTAATAGTACAATATTTTTTCTCTTACTCTTTTTCTTCAGTTTGACTTATATTTCTCAATAGTCTCATTTATTGTTGGTATCATTTTACATCTGACACCATTTTTTTTAAGAAAATTCAAATCTATTTATAATGAATATTCTAAAAATAAAATGCCACGTGCAACGTAAATGTTCGTAACTAGTTTAGTAATGTGAGACTCACGTTTTAAACAATTCATAAAGAAAATATTGAAATTGAAACTAAAGGAAATGCTCATTCGATTCCGTTTCTAAGAACGATATCAAGAATCTCACTAAATTTGGCATATTGTTCATGTTCAATTGAGATATTTTCATTTCGAATTCAAATAAAGATGCATGTATTCGACACTTTACCACCACGTCCACACATACATTATGAATCACAAATACTCGTTTGATACGCATTTCCTACACCCCATGTGTTCAAAATCCATTTGGAATAAACTTTTGGCAAGAATCCCACTGGGGTCAATATATGCTCTCTTTCTCCCAGGGATCCTCAAGTCGGTTGGTCACAAACCAAAGAATATTTTGCACAGTTGAAAAATAAGATTCCACATATGAGCAACAACAAAGATAAAAGAATTCCAAAGAGACATATGCATGCCGTTGGAACTCCCCAAATCTTGACCTTGCGTTTTAGGAGTTCGAAAAGCTAGCTAAAGTTGGAAAAACGTGAAAAAACAAAATAAGAGTTGTGAGTCGAGACCTCACGTGGATCTCTGTTTCTCGTGCCATATTCTTTTCTTTTCAAGAAATTGAAGAACCCGATAGATAAATTTTCAAGGTTGTGAGTAGTAATTTCAATCCTATGAGTTGTAATTTCATACTTTTACAAGCAATCGACGAAGACCCAAATTTTTAAATATTTGATTATTCTTCTTTCTTACTTTTAATTGGCAGAGCATATTTTTGTCTTTTACCTGACACTGCAATCGTAAGTGATGTGCACGGTTTGTCTCGAACTCAGCAAAATCGTATCGAGTCTTCGGGGACTTACCAGTTCAGCCGGGCACGAGAAACCCCTCTTATATGACTGGATTGTTATTTGCTGAAATTTTTCTCTGTAAGGTTCCCTGTCAATGATTTGCAAGTTCTTTCTCGGATCGTTTTTCGAGTTAATTTTTTTTTTACGTATTTTGTGAGATGTAGTTGTATTTGAAAACGATGTGCCAAAATGATACGGGTCGCCGTATCTTTGTTATCATTATTTAGTATTATTTATTTACGTACATGTTAGTTCGTCAACTTATTTATTAGTTTAATTATGTTATTATTTAGTAAGTTAGTAGACAGGACCGAGCCCGTTAGGTCAAATCGTCTAGTTAAGGTTAGTTATTTTTCTATTTAAACGTTGTAGTTTCATTATTTGAGGAATCAATCAAAAGAAAAGTTAAAAGTGTTTAGTGTTTAGTGTGTGCTTTGTGTTTGAGGAGACTTGATAGTGTCTACAATTACTATCACATTAGGTAAACCCTAACAATTGGTGCTTTCATTGAGTTAATGGCGGACATGGGTGATTTTCCTTGCGTCGTTCTTGACATCGATGAAATCCCAGCATTTGCAAGTCTCAAAGCAAGTCGGAGACGAATATATCTAAGTAGGAGACGATACCGGTTGATTTCCACTAAGGAATTTTGTCGCCTCCAGGACATCGCCCGAACCCATGAACAACCTCAGCGGCCACCATTGCAAGAACGACAGCAGCAACTGCCGGCTGAAACCCATCCGCTACCATCACAAGAACCACAACAATTCACCAGCAGCTAGAACAGATCCCGGATCTATTGCCGACACAGCACCACCAGCATCCACCCCTGCAATCGATCTACCCGCAGAACCAGTCGGAGCACATGCACCAGCCATTGCCGGTGGTCGAAATCTCAGTCGGACCTTCCCTTCGAAGCCTGCTCGCCGATGCAACTTCCGACGACTCTTCGTCATTCCAGAAATCGCCTAAGCCCTGAACCAGCGCCGCCATCACTGACGACCTCACCCAGTCGACGTCCAGATCGAACCGGCCACTGCCGGCCTCAACCGGCCCCATTCCGACCACCCCCAACCACCTCAATGAAAGCACAAATTGTTACGGTTTACCTAACGTGATAGTAATTCTAGACATTATCATGTCTCCACACACTAAACACTTTTAACTTTTCTTCTTGATTGATTCTTCAAATAATGAAACTACAACGTTTAAATAGAAAATAACTAACCATAACTAGACGATTTGACCTAACAGCCTCAGCCCGATATACTAACTAATTAAATAATAACATAATTAAATTAATAAAATAAATAAACTAACTAACTAACAAGTACGTAAATAAATAATACTAAATCATGATAACGAAGATATGGTCGATCAGTATCACAAAACAAATGTTATCTTTGTTGTGGAAAAAATGAAATATGCAGAAAGAAAGAATCAACACACAAAGATTTACGTGGTTCGGCAAAACAGCCTACCCCACGGAGTTGCAGAAATTTCACTAAAACAGACAAAACGTCTCAAAGAGAATTACAAGCGAAATCAGAACGCTCAACATAACATACTACGAACCCTAAGAACTCTATAAATAGGCAACCTATCAAACCGCGCCGGATCCAAGCCCAAACGGGTCAAAACGGGTCAATTAATAAAACGGGTCGTAGCCCAATCATGTCTCCCTTTTCGGGTCGTAGCAAAACATGAACCGGGTCGATTCATAAAATGGGTTGCCAATGAACCAGGGCTCCAACCCAACAATTCTCCCACTTGGAGACTGGTTCAACATCATGTACCAGAACCACATCCCCTAACATAATCAAGCTCCATCCCTGCAACTCAACTCATCTTCTTCAAGAAAGAAGACCCACTGAAGTTGCGCACAGCTTCAGTTTCTCGACAGTAACAACCTTTGTGAACATGTATGTTGGGTTCTCTCTTCCACAAATCTTCTCAAGCTGTACCTAACCATCATCAAGTAACTCACGGATGAAATGATACTTTGTCTCAATATGCTTGGTCTTAGAATGGAACGCTGGATTTTTAGCTAGAAAAATAGGACTCTGACTGTCACTGTGAAGCGTGCCATTCTCCTGTATCTTCCCCAACTCTCCTAAGAACCTCTGCAAGCATACCATCTCCTTTGAAGCTTCCGTGATAGCAATATACTCAGCTTCCGTTGTTGAAAGAGCAACAACCTTCTGCAAGTTAGAACCCCATGACACGGTTGTACCTTCCAAAGTGAACACATACCCAGTAGTACTCTTCCTTTTATCAAGATCACCAGCAAGTTCAGCATCAACAAAACCCTTAAGTTTCAAAGCATCTCCACCGAAACATAAGCACGTGTCTGAAGAACCTCTCAAGTATCTTAAGATCCATTTAACGGCCTCTCAATGTTGCTTTCCTGGATTACTCATGTACCTGCTCACATCTCCCACTGCATGGGAAATATCTGGCCTAGTACAAACCATAGCATACATCAACGAACCAATAGCTGAGTCATATGGATTCTTACCCATGTGTTCCCGTTCTTCAACTGTCTTTGGTGAATCATCTTTACTCAATCTAAAATGAGCCCCCAACGGAGTGTTCACAGGCTTAGCCTGATCCATGCTGAATCTGCTTAGTACCTTCTTCACATACTCTGCCTGGGACGAATACAGAGTACCTCTGGCTCAATCTCTGACTATCCTCATGCCAAAAAGCTGACTTGCAGGTCCCAAGTCCTTCATGGCAAACTGTGTAGACAATTTCTTCTTCAAGTTGTTAATCTCATCCAAACTAGATCCTGCAATCAGCATATCATCAACTTATAACAACAAGATTGTTGGAATTGTGCCCTAGAGGCAATCAATTAATTGTGACATTTATGGATTTACGATTCATTATGTTATCGATATAGAGATATGTTAACATGAATGAAGTCCTTAGAATATAATTGTTATATTCTTAAATATCCCTAGTCAATTATAATGATTAATAGGACAATCATCTATAGACTAGTATGGGGTTGGATTGATATGGAGATATCATGATCCAACACATGGGTATGCATTAGGAGTAATGGCATACTGGATTGGCCCATCTCCGAGAAGGCTACATACATGTTATGTTAAGTCACAAGCGCTTCTCGCGGTGCAACGGTATTGTCATCCTTAGACTTGAAGTCACTAGATATTCTAGTTGTGGATTATTGTGATCTTGGTAGCGTTAAACGCTACACCGTAACTGGGTAGTTATAAAGGCGTGTACTGGATACAATAAGAAGCAAGCTTAGAGATCGTAGTGGACGTAGATAGAATTTGTCCCTCCCACATAACGGGAGTAAATAGCCTAGGCCACTCGAGGGATAGTGCTTATAAAATGTCTGGCCAGACTCAAATAAATCAATATGGGATATTGATGTTATTTGCACGAATAAGGCTATTCCCAGGATCGAGAAACTATGGATTGGATATACGAGTGTGACTTGTATGTCTCGTGTCCAATCCGGATATTGGGACAAAGGGATGAGACAATTACTTGCACAAGGTTTGTCATGATGACTATTCTATTTGTTGGCTAGAATGGATGTCTTGCTAGAGGCCGCTCCATATTAGTAAATTGTTACTACCAACTAAATAGAACCTATGGGGTCACACGCCATATAGGGGTGAACTAGACATGGGAAATAATTAATTAATATGATTAATTAATTAGAAGGATCAAATCGCAACAACTTGCTAATTTAGTAGGACTAATATGCAAGATGGACTAATCCATGTATAGACATGATTAGGATATGCCAAGGTGGCCTAATTCATGTAGGGACATGATTAGGATTAATTTGCAAATAGAACTAATCCATGTATTGACATGATAAGGACTATTTTGCAAAAGGGACTAATCCGAACTTGAGTAGGATTATGAGGGGTTCTTTATGTAGTAGGACAAGGAGTTGTAGGACTATATAAAGAACACTCCTAGCTTACTTTTCTCTCTACACACCACACATCTATATGATAGAGAAGGAGAGAACAAAGCAAGGAGAGAGAGCAAGTCCCAAGCAAGGGCCGAACCCCCCCTTGGGACCGCCGCCCCCCTACCCGTCGGCCCAAAGGGTGCCGCCCCACCTTTGGTGCTCCATTGTTGGCGATTTCTTCTTCCTCCTCCATTCTTCCTAGCTAGCACATGGATTTGGAGGATCTAGATCTCACCTCTAGGCGTGGATCAACCATAGAGACGTGACACTATTCGCGTTTGAAGTCATCAAAGGAGAACCCTAAGGTGTGTTTATGATTTCTAACTCTTACCATCGTTATGTCTCTTGACTTGTGATCCTTGGAGGGTTTTGCATGGTTTTATGATTGTTTATGCTTCCGTTGCGCAATCCATGAATCAAAACCCTACAGTGGTATCAGAGCCACAGGTCGTAGAGCATAAACGTGGTTTATGTGTTACGTTTTAGTTGTTTTACACCTTAAATTGATTGTTTATCGCGTAAAACAAGACAAATCAAGCATGGGATGCAATTTGTCAATAATTAATCATAACAAGACCCAATTTTTGCATTGGATGCATGAATTGGTGAGTTTGAGAAATTTTAGGATCTTAGATCTAGGGTTTGGGCATCCTTGGGGAAGAAGGAGTTCTTTCCATACAAGGAAACAACCAAACTTGGGCACCAAGCAAGGGAGTTGTTTTGGAAACAACTCCCAAAGGAGGTTCGGCCCCCCCTAGGGGACCGCCCCTCCTTGCTTGCCGCCCAAGCAAGGCCGCCCAAGGGGCCGGGGCAGCCCTAGCCCGCGGCCTAGTCGCGTGGGCTAAGGGCCGGCCGGCCCTAGGGCCTTGCGGTTCACCTTTTTGGGCCCGGACAATTGGATTGTTGGGCCCATGGACCGTTTTAACCCTAGAATATCCTAAAATCAATTAAAATTGACCAAGCGCGTTAAAATTGGATTTTAACTGTTTATGTGCAATTCGCATGGTGATTGGATATGGCCTTAGGATGTGGTTTGTTGTGGATGTTTAATTTTTGTGGTTTGGTTTACGGCCTGCGAGCTGATCAATTAATTGTAATAATTAATTAGGGTTTTATGGCCTGCGTGCCATTTTTTTCTCAACTTGTGAGATTTATTTTATTTAGTATAGAAGTTAGCTAGTGCTAGATAAAGTAGATTGTTAGCCAAGATTGGAGAAAAGAAGCCCAAATCCAAAGAAGCCACAAAAGATGGAGCATGGAGCATGGAGCATTCCACAAGACTATGAAGGATGGACCAAAAGATCAAGACGCGTGGAGATGTGTTTGTTTTAGGGTTCATAGATAATTCCATTGGCTTGGAATTATCTTAGTCTAGAAAAGGCCATATCCACATCACGTTTAATTTCTGTTTTGTGGTTGTTTATTTTATTGTCTTATTATTGTGTGGTTGGTGTATGGATGATGCATGCAATTAGGATAATAAGATAATTAGACAACCCGGATCTATTATTTGGAGTTGTGCCCAAACTCAAATAGATAGATTAGTTGATGTTGATCAACAAAACAATTAAAATTGAATTCAAAATCCCTCAAAATTCAAATATTGTGTTCTTGCCTTCTCGTTATTTAAACACTCGTGATCATCATTATTTATCAAGTTCGTGCGTGCCAAAGCATGGCGACTTGGTTCATAATGATGGAATGCGATGGCACGTAACAATGTGCAATTGTTTAAATAAGAGGTTGAACACAACTGGGCTATTAATATGATTAAGAAACCTAGAGGCAATCAATTGGATTATCCATATGGATGGATAAATAAGTAGTTATTTGCCCAATTGAACCAAGAGTTGCATAAGGGATGCAATTGGAATTGTTCCTACCTAAAGTAGTCGAATTATGGGTGACTTGCCAAAGCAAGCTCATAAGGAGATGAAACATGGATCTTGGCCCACTAGAAAATATAGTGATATTTTCCGCATTAATATCTTGAGGGTTATTAATCCGTAGAAAAATAGTGGGAGCTATATTTAACAAATTAAATCCTTGTTGAATATAGTTAAAACGTCACAAACTTTGCATAATCCTTTAGGTGTTAAATACCCATGGCATTAAACAAATAAAAACACGACTTTATCTTTTTCTAAACTGGTATAAAATTGAGAATTGTTCTCAAATAAAAGAGAAATTGTTGTACTTCGTAGAACATGAAGTTCTCTTCCACCGACTACCAAAAACACACTAAAACCTATGAAAGGAACACCAAAGAATGGTTCTTTGGTTATGACTTGTCTCATGCTAGCTGCCATGAACTCTGAGCTTTGGAAGCAAGAAGAGAGACATGGAGAAGTATGATATGATTATACATTGAAAGAAGCTCTTTCAAAAGAGCGAGCTAGACATGAAAGGTTTGAAGTGTTGCTCTACTTTGGGTTATGCAAATATACTAATTCAATATGATTGAAACATTAGTGAATATGCATTATCTATGAGATAGATAAAGAATAAAAGGTTATTCACCCAAGTGGACCAAGAATTGCATTGATGCAATTATAGTTTTGTTTTAAAGTTGATTTACTCAATATAATTGAAAAATCACTAAACAAAACATTAATAATGGGCATGGGCAAAGCTGTTAATGGTTAACAGCATGGGTAAGGGCAAATTGTTTGCTCCGACCCCATGGGTATAAAGCAAGCCTGTTGCTAAAACCAAGTTGCCTTGGAGTCCCATAGGTGGTGTAGAGGAAGAGAGGCTACCCAAAGTACCTGGAAGTAAGTAATAAAGGAATTATGAATTCCAATATGGGTATTTTATTATAGAAATCAACGTGCCTATCTTATCATCATAAGTATATGATACTAGATGAGGATCTCACATTTATAGAAATGTGGAGGATCTCAAGAGACGAAGGCAATTGGATAAGGAAGAAATAATCCCACACGTGGGGCTATAAAGCAAAGGGTTGCTAAATAAGCCGTAGGGAATTATTTCTACCTTTAAAGAAATTGTTCATGAATTATACAAAAGCAATAATGTCCCTACTATGAGTAGGACCATTATCATAGTTTCTTGTTTTGACAAGAAAGCTCCTTATCGTAATAAAAGACAAATGTTGTTCCATTTATTATGATATGCATTATTGTAATGCAATTTTGTCTAAGTGGATTCTATATCCATGATCATGATAATTTCATCTATAACATTAATACCTAGAGGTTTGCATATAATGATATGAACTTCACTTGTCTTTAGCATTATCGTTTAGGCCTCATAAATAAGAGATACATATCTAGAACTCCATGAGGATGGATTTCTGGAACTCATTTGATTATTGAATCATATGAGACATGTAAGACTTATTAGGCAAAGATATGATCTTTTGGGAATCATACATATTGATGTATGAAGGTCACTAAGCACAAATGCTAAAGATGGTTTTCAGTATTTCATCATATTTACTGATAGGATCAGAGAAATATGGATTTGTGTATCTTATGAAGAAACAAATCAGAATCCTTTGAATTGTTCATAGAATTCAGGAATGAAGTAGAGAACCAGCTTGGCAAAAGTATTTAGGCTCTACGATTGGATCATAGAGGAAAGTACTTGAGCCAAGAGTTTGACAAGAATCCATGGGAGTGTTGGATATGATCCAAAACTCGCTCCACCTAGCACGCCACATGGGTTTGGCGTGTCTAAAAGGAGATATCGAAGCTTGTAGGACACGGTTCGGTCCATGATGAGTCAAACAGAACTTCCAGTTTACTTTTGGGGCTATGTTCTAATTACAGCAAATTTCGCCCTTAACCTTGTTCCATCAAAAACGAAATATGAATAAAGCCATATGAGATATGGACTAGGAAGTGTCCTAGTATGTCATTCATAAAGATTTGGGGTTATAAAGTTTATGTAAAAGAGTTTACAAATAAACTTGGACCCAAGTCGGATAAATGTTTTGTGGGATATCCTGAAAAGGATATTATTTCTACAACCCAATCGAGAACGAACTGTTTGTTGCTCGAACTACAGTGTTTCTAGGTAGAGATTGTCTCTAAGAGAAACAGTGGGAGGGCAGTAGAACTTGAATAAGTTCAAGAATCACAACAGAACATTGATCCTTTTTGATGGAACATGAGCAGGATCACAAGGTGTTGTGGAGCAACCTACTCAGAAAAACACAAGAACCTCGTAGGTCAGGTAGGATATATCGAGGGACTAGAGAAATAGGGATTTCTCATTACCCATGATATATTGCTCATTAAGATGAGCCTAAAACCTATGAGATGGCCACGTATGGCCATACTCTCAGAAATGGCTGGGAGCCATGAGATACAATATGGAATCCATGTATACCAACAAAGTATAGACTTTGATGGAACCACCTGAAGGGTAGGACCCATAAGGTGCAAGTGGGTTATGAGGAAACCAACATGGATGGTAATATGATTACCTATAAGGGAAAATTGGCAGGAAAGGGATTTCATGTGAGTTCATAGTATAGACTATGACGAAATCTTTCCCAGTTGTGATGCTTAAATCCATTTATATCTTGCTTGTAGCAATCTACTTATAGATTGGATGAAGCTTCTAGGAGTTGGAATCTTCGAATTGATGATGTAATCAAAGGAGTTTGATTCCATCAAAATTGAAGATGAGACTTGTGTTTACAAGAAGGTTAGTGGGAGCACAGTTATTTTTCTGGTCTTGTATGTGGAGACATACTTAATCATTAGGAATGTAGTCCCTACTTGGCAGTCTTACGTAGATTGACTAGGGAGTTGACCTTCTAATGGTAGACTTAAGCGAAGCAACTTGTGAAGATCTATTAAGGTAGATCAAGATGGTTGTATAGCTTAGGTCATAGTACATAAATTGACAAAGGTGTTGAAATGGTTCGATGTGAAAAGAATATTGATTCTTACCCATGTCACATGGAATTAGTCTTTGGAAGGCTAATTGTCTTTCCAATTAGATTGGGAATGGACCGTATGAATTAGATTCACGAGATACGCCATGGAATGTACTAGACCAGATGGGTCATAAGGGATGACACATAGATACCAGTCAAATCCGGGTGAGAGTCACTGGATAAATTATCAAGATTATCCTTTAGTACTTGAGAAGCACTAAGGATGAAATTTGATAAATGGAGGATAGGAAGAGTTTACTATAAGGGGTTACAGTGATGCGAACTTCAAATCTGACAAAGAAGATACAGATTATAAGTCGAGTTTTATGTTCTGTCTTAGTGGGAGCGACTGTGAGCTGGAAAGGTTCCAGGCAAGATTCAGTCACTGATTCTAACATAGAGGACTGAGTAAATTACTGCAAGAGATGCACTTACTCAGAATATTCAATCTCAATCAAATTGTTGATAGAGGAGATGTGAATATTTGCAAAGCACCAGCGGATGTCTCGCCTATGCGCAGGCGTAAGCGTGGAGGGCCGCGATAGATCAATAGGCATATGATGCAGGAGATTGACTCTAGTGCAAGTGGGAGACTGTTGAAATTGTGCCCTAGAGGCAATCAATTAATTGTGACATTTATGGATTTGCGATTCATTATGTTATCGATATAGAGATATGTTAACATGAATGAAGTCCTTAGAATATAATTGTTATATTCTTAAATATCCCTAGTCAATTATAATGATTAATAGGACAATCATCTATAGACTAGTATGGGGTTGGATTGATATGGAGATATCATGATCCAACACATGGGTATGCATTAGGAGTAATGGCATACTGGATTGGCCCATCTCCGAGAAGGCTACATACATGTTATGTTAAGTCACAAGCGCTTCTCGCGGTGCAACGGTATTGTCATCCTTAGACTTGAAGTCACTAGATATTCTAGTTGTGGATTATTGTGATCTTGGTAGCGTTAAACGCTACACCGTAACTGGGTAGTTATAAAGGCGTGTACTGGATA
Source organism: Linanthus parryae (assembly GCA_023055425.1). Classification (NCBI taxonomy): domain Eukaryota; kingdom Viridiplantae; phylum Streptophyta; class Magnoliopsida; order Ericales; family Polemoniaceae; genus Linanthus; species Linanthus parryae. The sequence goes on along the minus strand of JALGPY010000002.1, from coordinate 132,341,537 downwards.
CAATAAGAAGCAAGCTTAGAGATCGTAGTGGACGTAGATAGAATTTGTCCCTCCCACATAACGGGAGTAAATATCCTAGGCCACTCGAGGGATAGTGCTTATAAAATGTCTGGCCAGACTCAAATAAATCAATATGGGATATTGATGTTATTTGCACGAATAAGGCTATTCCCAGGATCGAGAAACTATGGATTGGATATACGAGTGTGACTTGTATGTCTCGTGTCCAATCCGGATATTGGGACAAAGGGATGAGACAATTACTTGCACAAGGTTTGTCATGATGACTATTCTATTTGTTGGCTAGAATGGATGTCTTGCTAGAGGCCGCTCCATATTAGTAAATTGTTACTACCAACTAAATAGAACCTATGGGGTCACACGCCATATAGGGGTGAACTAGACATGGGAAATAATTAATTAATATGATTAATTAATTAGAAGGATCAAATCGCAACAACTTGCTAATTTAGTAGGACTAATATGCAAGATGGACTAATCCATGTATAGACATGATTAGGATATGCCAAGGTGGCCTAATTCATGTAGGGACATGATTAGGATTAATTTGCAAATAGAACTAATCCATGTATTGACATGATAAGGACTATTTTGCAAAAGGGACTAATCCGAACTTGAGTAGGATTATGAGGGGTTCTTTATGTAGTAGGACAAGGAGTTGTAGGACTATATAAAGAACACTCCTAGCTTATTTTTCTCTCTACACACCACACATCTATATGATAGAGAAGGAGAGAACAAAGCAAGGAGAGAGAGCAAGTCCCAAGCAAGGGCCGAACCCCCCCTTGGGACCGCCGCCCCCCTACCCGTCGGCCCAAAGGGTGCCGCCCCACCTTTGGTGCTCCATTGTTGGCGATTTCTTCTTCCTCCTCCATTCTTCCTAGCTAGCACATGGATTTGGAGGATCTAGATCTCACCTCTAGGCGTGGATCAACCATAGAGACGTGACACTATTCGCGTTTGAAGTCATCAAAGGAGAACCCTAAGGTGTGTTTATGATTTCTAACTCTTACCATCGTTATGTCTCTTGACTTGTGATCCTTGGAGGTTTTTGCATGGTTTTATGATTGTTTATGCTTCCGTTGCGCAATCCATGAATCAAAACCCTACAAAGATAATGTAGGAGCCATCAAACTGTCTAACATAGCAACAATGGTCTGCATGACATCTCGTGTACTTTAAGCTGCACATAAAACTATCAAATTTCTTGTTCCACTGCCGAGGAGCTTGTTTCAGACCATACAAGCTCTTCTTCAACCTGCACACAAGATTCTCCTTTCCCTGTACCTCGAAACCCTCTGGCTGATGCATATATAATTCTTCCTCCAAGTCACCATGAAGGAATGCAGTCTTTACATCTAACTGCTCAAGATGTAAGTCTTCTTGAGCAACCATACTCAGCACCAACCTGATAGTTTTAAGCTTCACCACAGGTGAAAATATCTCAGAATAATCAATTCCCTGCTTCTGCTGGTACCCCTTCACAACAAGCCTTGCCTTATACCGTTTACTTCCATCAGATTCATTCTTCACACGATATACCCACCTGTTATGAAGTGCCCTCTTCCCTGCTGGAAGTTCAGTTAACTCCCATGTCTGATTCCCAAGCAAAGAATCCATCTCATCATTCATTGCTGACTCCCACTTGCTAGAGTTACCATCCTGCAAAGTCTCTGCATAAGTCTCAGGCTCACCAGCGTCAGTCAACAATATATAATTAAGACTAGGGGAGTAACGCTCTGGGACCTTTCTGTTCCTAGTCCCCACTCGAGTTCTAACATAGGTCTTCAGAGGAGTGTTCTTGTCCTTTGAAACTGGCTGTGACTCAGTAGTGTCAGGCACACTAGACTGATCCTGCGGAACATCATCACTGGGAGTGACATCCTCAAGAATATCAGGACAAACATACGAAGGAGTAGCTGGGACTTTATCCTCTGTATCAATAGCAACACTCGCCCTATCCTTATACATCATCTTCTCATTGAAGATCACATCTCTGCTTCTTATAATTTTCCTGTTCTCAGCATCCCAGAATCTATAACCAAACTGTGCATCTCCATAGCCAATAAAGAAACAAATCTTGGATTTCGAATCTAGCTTACTACGTCTGGCAGCATCAATATGAACATAAGAAACACAACCGAAAACTTTCAAATGATTAAAACTAACCTCTTTTCCACTCCATACTTCTTCAGGTAATCTGAATTCCAACGGAACTGAAGGTCCACGGTTTATGCAATAAACCGCTGTGCTAACTGCATCTGCCCAGAAAGTCTTCGGTAATCCAGAACAAAGCCTCATGCTTCTAGCTCTCTCATTGATGGTCCTATTCATGCGCTCAGCCACACCATTCTGTTGTGGTGTCCCGGGAAGAGTATGTTTTAGTCTAACTCCATGCGCAGCACAATAATCCTTAAGTCCACCATCAATGTATTCTCCACCATTATCAGATCTCAAACACTTCAATTTCAAACCCGTTTCAGTCACAACCATGGCTTTCCACTTCTTAAAAGTTTCAAACACATCATATTTATTTTTCATAAAATAAACCCATACTTTCCTACTCAAATGATCAATGAAATTGACATAGTATTGAGATCCTCCTAGCAATGCTACTGGTGAAGGACCCCACACATCTGTGTGCACGAGATCCAGCTTGCTTGATCTCAAGGCACGACCGCCTTTCAAGAAACTGACTCTCTTTTGCTTTCCCATAATACAGCTCTCACAAATACCCATATCAACAGACTTAAGCTTTGAGAGCTTACCTTGGGACTGCAATATCTTCATACCACTATGACTCATATGACCAAGTCTGCGATGCCACAAATCAGCGTCTTGCTCAGCTTCAGCAACAGCTACTGTATCACTCGGTCCCGAAGTCATGTACAAAGTTCCTATTTTCTTACCACGAGCAAGTATCATGGAACCTTTCAAAACCTTCCATGCACCACTTGAGAAGACTACAGAGTTACCATCATCATCAAGGTGTCCCACCGATATCAAATTCTTCTTCAGTTCAGGAACATGTATCACCTTCCGCAAAGTCCATACAGAACCACTTGCAAGCTTGACATCAATATCACCCTGACCAACAATATTCAGCGGCTCTCCAACTGCCAAGTACACCTTTCCGAAATCCCCAACAGTATAGTTCTGCATAATTTCACAGTGCGAGGTAGTATGGAAACAAGCACCCGAATCTAATATCCAATCATCAACGGGACTATACACAGCAAGAAGTAAAGCATCTTGAATTTCATCACTGACAGCATTGACCGAATTCCCAGACTTTCCTCTGTTTTTCTTCGGTGACTTCCAATCACTCTTAAAGTGATCAGATTTACCACAGTTCCAGCAATTACCCGAAGGTTCACCAGAATCTCTACGACGCACTTCCTCAGCCAAAATTAAATCACGTATGTTATCATACTTCAACTTTTCTTTTCCAGCAGAATTACTAACATCAGTTCTCATAGATTCCCAACTATTAGGTAATGATGCTAACAGTATCAAAGCCCTAACCTCATCATCAAAATCGATATCAACAGCAGACAACTGATTCGTAATTGTATTGAAATCAGTAAGATGTTGAGCAACCAACATACCTTCTGTCATCTTCAGATTGAACAGACGCTTCATCAAGTACACCTTGTTATTAGCTAACGGAGTCTCGTACATTCCTGACAATTCCTTTATCAGCGAAGTTGTAATAGTCTCCTTAATAACGTTGTGCACAACCGACCTTGACAGCATCAACCGAACGATGCCCAGAACATGTCGATCCATAACCTTCCAGTCTTCCTCCTTCATGGCTTCAGGCTTTACCCGTCGAGTGGAGCATGCAGTTTCTTCCCATACAGATAGTCCTCTATCTGCATCTTCCAATACGCATAATCTGTGTCGTCGAACTTTTCAATTCCAGACCCCTTCATCTCATCTGCCCTCGTTTTTCCCAAACCCTAGCGAACCAGGCTCTGATACCAGTTGTTGTGGAAAAAACAAAATATGCAGAAAGAAAGAATCAAAACACATAGATTTACGTGGTTCGGCAAAACAGCCTACTCCACGGAGTTGCAGAGATTTCACTAAAACAGACGAAACGTCTCAGAGAGAATTACAAGCGAAATCAGAACGCTCAACATAACATGCTACGAACCCTAAGAACTCTATAAATAGACAACCTATCAAACCGGGCCGGATCCAAGCCCAAACGGGTCAAAATATTTTTTTCGGGGGCGCTACCCCCGAACTTCCGGGAGACATGTTCGTGATCGCTACGGCTTGGGCCTTCGCTCCACAAATTATGTCTCCTTTTCAGGTCGTAGCAAAACATGAACCGGGTCGATTCATAAAACGGGTCGCCCATGAACTAGTGCTCCAACCCAACAATCTTGTTTAATCATCGCTTTGGGGGTTTCAGTTTCCACAACTCATATTCAATCTGCTGGTTTCACTATAACTATATAGTTGGTGTGAATGGAACTGAGAGAATACCAGCAAATGAATATGAGTTGAAGAAACTGAAACCCCCGAAGCGATGATCTAACTTGCACTTTAACTTGCACGCTTGGTCTTGTGTTCTTCCCACTTCACTAGTTTGAACACATCAACCAATGAGTAAATTTAGTCCTCGATTTTCGAGCTATTTGAAGCTGCCAGTTTGGCTTATGCACTCTGTTGGCTCTTCGTTGTTTCATTTAGTGAAAACATAAAAGTGCAGTACAAGGTACGGTACATCAGAACACAAACTTCTATGTCTATTCCAACTACTAGTAATTGATTTTCCACTTGGCCGTGTGAGGGGATATCTACTGACTTCCTCCACATTGGCCCTCCCCTGTTTGAAACGTTTGTTTTGAAAGCCATGATTATGACCTATCAACAGTTTTACCAATCAAGAGGCTGCGCAATACCTACTGCGAACTATATTGAGCCTGTTTGGATCCAACTCAAAATCTCAATAAGCTGATGAAAATAATATGTGAATAATAAACTTGCTGAAATGTATTCTGAAAATTGTTCGACATGAGGTTAAAATTTTGATTAAAATCTAAGAGCCCGTTTGGGTAATGTTGTTGCTTTCTAGAACGCTATTTTTCGAATATGAGAGCAATATTATTATGTTTCGTAATTTTATTTGTTTCTGCTGTCTGGAAAGCAGTTGCTTCCCTACAGTAGCTTTTGAAAAGTAGGGGAGAAGTTGTATTTTCATGACGTGTTTTTTGATAAACGTTTTAGTTGACATTCTTATTCGTTAATAAAAATCAATAATTATCTATTTTAATAAAATTATCAATTATACTATGTCTGATATTGTCATTTCCATAGTAGCAACAACTCTAAAACACTATTATCAAACACAAACTGTCAAAAGTACTTCCTACACATCGGCATACGAAATTTACCAAAAACTTTTCGCATATATTTTTACAACAACTTTCTCACAGTACATTCTACACAGCGGTTTTTTAAAACGCCACAATATTACCAAACTAGCCTTAAGTACATTTGGCAACTGGCACCACTTGTAGTTTTTTCCTACCAAATTTACAATTTTTCTTATTTGAACTTATCATACGTCTAATATATTATATTTTTCACACTAAGAATTCACGCATAAAAGAGATGGTAGAATATGATATTTCAGAAGCCATACCAAAAAATCTCTAAAATCAGAGATTATATAATATGCATATTATTAACCAACTTAAATTAATATCTGACTCAAAAAAATTAGAAACAAACAAAATTAAATTATATGCCAGATTTTACTCTCAAAGTGAGATTAAAATATGAGCAAAACATGCACATTGGTTTGAGCACTTAGTGTTCGTGCAAACTATGCTCTGTACATGTTTAAATGTTTCTTTAATTGTTTGTCTTCGTTTCTGCATCAATAATCATACAATCGGCTGATCATTAACATTGCGAACAAAATGTGGATAAATTCAAATACGGAAGGGAATTTCCACGAAAATCATCATACACATAATTGCACATTATCGAGGGCATGTACATAATAGAAGTACATGTGTAACGTACACCGAAGAGTTTGGACAACCACCTAGCTAGCTAGATCCAAGGAGACAAATAACATACTATAAAAGAGAGCTTTTTAATAAAAGACCATAATTTTGAGATAAATAAACGAAAGTTGTTTCCAGGCTAGCATTAGTTTAAGTGCCCCATGCTGTTTTTGTTCAATCAAGGCCCCAATGTGGCACGTGAAGGTCTTGTGATTCCCACGGCCCCTGCCCCTTAAATTCTCGACATGCTTTTATTTAAAGGTTATTAGCCATGTACTCATATTGTATATTGACAGAAATACGATACATTCGAACAAGTTCCATATATTTTCATGCTAGCTGGTTGTGTTCTTAACCTATATGTGATGCGAACAAGCAGTTTGTCCAAGTGATTAAGGATGCGTAACCATAAGATCACCACAAGAACTCAAACCTCTAGTCCCCCTCCTTTATTTTCTAAAATTGGTTAGTAATAGATTCTTACCATGTAATTAAAAGAAAAATCTACATGTGATGAAAGTTGTTCACATTAGTACAAGTCTTAGTTTTATTTTCTTCAATCGTTATACCTTTCTTCAATTTCAAAACAGATCACAGAGTTGAATGGTTTCTTCATGAAAGTGAAGAACTTCATTATATACTAGTTGAATTGTTGAGTCATTTGCATTATAAGGAGACTGTTAATGTTTTGCCTTAGTCATGGCCTATTAGCTCAGTTGGATCTTGGATCTGAATTGAAGGAGATGGTCTGTCAACTATCAAGAATTAGGGCCATGTCCTACATTTTGGAGGCACATTGTAGAAGTCCTTAGTGTTATCTCAGTTCTCTTGAGAAAACCGAAACCCCCAAAAGCAATGAACAACTAGCACGCTTGGTCTCGTCTTCTTCCCAATGAGCAAATAATCCAACGAGTAAATTAAGCCATTGATTTCCCAACAATTTGAAGCGGTCAGTTTTGGCTTATGCGCTCTGTTGCCACCTCGTTGTTTTGTTTAGTGAAAACATAGGAGTGCAGTACAAGGTACGGTACATAAAGAATACGAACTTAGCATATATTCTAATTAACAAACTAACTGATTTCCACTTAGACGCAATTTAAATGATTGATAAGTACTCATTCTATTCTAAAATGAGTGTCTTGTTATTTTGATAAAATTGCATCTGTGGTCACGTCCACGTTTCCACAGCCCGACGTGAGTAGTTACAAACAGTGCGCTGAAAATGGACAATATTGACAGTCTAGGTTCAAAAATTGATTCATGTTAAACCGTTCATCAAAAAATTATGGAATTTTGTAGGAAGAATGCATAAGGGTGTATTATTAAAACAATTTTAAAATGGAGAAAAGGTGCAGGAATTATAAACAAATTAAAATGTGCTTCTAGTCATTAAGAAATTCAGAACAGCAACTCCAACTTTATAATTCGATAACTCCTGACATGTAAGTGAGAATGCTATGAAATTTTGACATAACGTTGATATATAAGTATATAATACCCAACGAAATAGTTTTAAAAAAAGAATAAGTGGTGTTTAACTTATAGGCGTAGACGTGGGGCTGGTCGGTAAAACATTGAGGACTGCAACTCAAACTTAAAAATTCAATAACTCTTAATTGTAAGTAAAAAAAATGTGAAATTTGGACACAATGTTGATAAATAAGTGTACAAATCCCTAAAGAACCAATTTTTCAAAACTACTACTCAAACTTGAGTTAAGCTTAAAAACACTCAGGTATGTATGTTGAAAATTCAGCACAGGGCGTCAAAACACTAGAAACAGTGCGGTTTAGCATTACGGAGTATCTAAGTAAATAGACCCATATCATTTATAGTAATCCTATACAATGCACTACATGATCTGAGTTATTTTCTTCCTGAATTGACAAACAATAGAAACAGTGCGGGATCCTAGATTTAACGCATTCTGGCTAATCCATTTCCAAAACACAAACAATATTTTGCCGACTTGGATTTTTGGAGAAGGTGCTGATGTTAGATCGATGGTGAGAGAGGTGGATCGCGCAGGTTAGGGTTCCCGCATATGCTTTATGTGGACAAACTCCGATGCTGGTTAAGTTCAGCGATTTTCGATTTCTATTAGCTTGGTTCTCTCAAGGATCTTGGAGATTCATCTTACTTTCTAGGCGTTCAGGTTCTTTCACATCCTCATGGTATGTTTCTCTCCCATCATAAATACAATACTGATTTGTTACATCGGACAAAGATGAATGTTGCCAACCATGTTCTCACGCCACTTGATCATGCTGCTCCTTTGGCACTTCAGTCTGGCTATGCGCTTCCTGATGCGTGCGAATATCGCATGGTTGTTGGCAGTTTATGGTATCTCTCTTTTACTCTCCCTGATATTGTTTTTGTCGGCAATCGTTTGTCGCAGTTCATGCATCGGCCTAGAACCACACATTGGACTGTTGTGAAGCGTCTTCTTTGGTACTTGAAAGGCACCACTGATTTGGGACTTTTAATTCAATGTGGTCCTTGCTCTTCTTTATGCCTTCTCGGATGCTAACTTGGTAGGCAGTAAAGATGATCTCTCCTCCACCTCTAGCAACAATTTTTTCCTTTGCGGTTCTCATGTATCCTGGAGCTCCAAGAAAAAGCGGATATTCACTCGATCCTCTACTGAAACTGGGTGTCGTGTTGTTGCTACCATAGTTTTCAAAACCAGGCCAGTCATCGAATCGCCGAGACCCCGATTTACGGTTCAACCGGTCCAACTGATGGTTCAACCGATTTTACCGCATGTTTATATAATAATATAAATTATTATTTTAAATTACATAATAAATTTATTTATACAACAACTAATGTTTTATTGTGAAAATATTCAAAAATATATCCCCTTCCCTCAATTAATCTTGAAGTTGTTGAGATAAATTAGGAAGTCAAACCACTCCAAACATTTTTTTTTGCAACTACCCCATCCATCTCTCTGTTAGCTCATGCATTAATGATATTTCTTTCTCTCTCTGCAAGTTTTTTTTTTTTTTTTTACTTCTTCATCCCCGTTTGTCCTCCCCCCACTGCTATCCGTTCCTCCCCGTTTCTCTGTCCCCCTCTGCTCGCTCCCTCTTTCCTTTCGCTCTATCTCTTCTTCTCCTCCTCCTCCCTCTCTATCTCTCTCTCCTTCTGGGAGCCTTGGATTCAAAAGAGGAAAAAAAACAAATATGAAGGTTTCAAATTCGACGAACTTCCGCCGGAATGGCCGCTGGAGAACACAGAGATGTGAAACTCATAAACTGGTAAAACCAGAAAAAACCGGCCGGTTGACTTGTTTGGTTCAAAATCGGCGGTTTTGAGCGGTTTTGACCCGTTTTATTTCCACGGGTGGTTGGATAGCTCGACTGAATCGGCTATGTCCAATTTGGCCGGTTCAACCGGTCGGACCGCCGGTCCATCCGGTTTTGAAAACTATGGTTGCTACTGCTTTCACTGAGATTCGATGGGTTTGTTCTCTCCTGTCTGAGCTTTGGATATATGTTTCCTCCACACCAACTATACATGGTTATAATCTTGGCACTACTTCTTTAATCCCCAATCATGTATTTCACTCTCTGAAACATCTTGCTCTTGATTTTCATTTTGTTCGTGAACAAGTTCAGACTGGGGCTCGACATGTGTAGCATGTTTCTTCGGCAGATCAATTAGCATACTGTCTCACGGAGGCGCTTACTCGTACTACGCTTGGATGTTGACGTCGGGTTAAACAACCAAGCAAGGGACCACAGCGGAATCAGAAATGAAAAAGGGCAAAGAAAGAAGGGCACGAAGCTCTCTAGAATTCAGAAATAATCAATATCAAATTCTGACCGAAATTTACCCACAAGCCAGGTATAAATAGCTCAAAATTATAATTTTGCCAAAAATAGCAAAATCTCAAAACAATCCTAAATTAAATCCTAAAAAAAATAAAGACTCATCAAAAAGATTCACCCAAAGCAGGAATAATTTGATCTCCTAATTAGCGAAATAAATATTACTAAAATAGAAAAACGTTGATTTCGACCCTTAAACAGCCGATTTTTGCCAAATCAAGGCGGTGTCGTGTCGTGTCACGGGTTATTTTTAGAAAGTCGTTTCCACTCAAAATTATGTATGACTTTGCCCAAATCCAACATCCTTCAATTCTGCCTCTAATTATGGGTTTTGACCGAAACTGCTTTTTTGAAGCTGTAAGATATTCCTTCAAAATTCTTCCTGCATCATATGTCTTCGTACCAAGATTGGACTTACCTCTTGAGACTCCATCTTGCGGGGGCATATAGGAACTATATGGACCAAATAGCAATTAATTTAGACTTAGCTTCTAGTAGCTTCTCTATTAGTCCATATAAACAAATGTAGTCTCTCATTATTTATTAAGCAATGAAATTCTTCTCCTCGTTGTCTTTGATCTAACACATAGTTGTTCAGATTTTATGATTTTTTGGTTCTGTGAAAACAAAACTAGATACACAGATGGAGAACAATGAGGTGCTCAACATAGAAAATATTAGTAATAATGATAAATATATACATAGAACTTAATTTCCTCTGTCTTCTTAAAGGAATTTCCTCTAAATAGAGGCAGACATGAAACACAAGGTTCGTGGATTCAGGTCTGCTTGCCCTACCAGGAAGGAGGATTGGGTCTTCATGCACTAGAACTTGGATAATGAAGCTATTGGCAAACACATGTGGGCTATAGCCAACAACACAAAACAGTCCTACTGGGTACACTCTCATCTTCTTAGAGGAAGGTCTTTCTCGTTAGTGGAATGCCCTAGCAATGCTTCTAGGATTTGGAGAAAAATCATTGGCCTAAAAGAAACAATCATGATCCACTTCAAATAAAGGATAGGCAATGGACACAAGACTTATGTGGTTTGATAACTGGCTTCATGGGGTCCTATACTCCCCACATCAACGACAGAATTGTGTATGATATGTATGATTCAGCATTGCCTAGAGATGCCAAGGTTAGCGGGATAATTTGAAATGATAAATGGAATGGCCTAGATCTCATGGTCATTATGTGAGGGAGGTGGCTATGTTGACTGATGATTTGCCAAAACGAAACGATGACCCTAATTTTGTTTGTTGGGATGATGATCCTTCATGTTTGTACTCTATCTCCTCAACTTTGGACTTTAATCAGAATATGGAGCCCCACCCTTGGCTTAGACTAAGCTTTGTTGGCACAAGTGCCACATCCCCAGATATTCGCTTATAATATGGGTAGCAATTCATGAAATATTAAACACAAAAGATAGAATTGCTGAGTGAAACCTGGCTGCCTCCAGAAACTGCTCTCTGTACAATGCCAATGTTGAGACACTCCCATCTCTACAATCAATGCAGCTTCCCTAAATAGGTTTAGTCCTACTTTGATATTGTAAGAATCCATGGGTTTCACCTCAAAACTAATTGGCGGTGAGGGGAGTAGCCGAGGACACTTATTAATTATTCTTCTTCATTCTAAATGCCCGATGTGGGACATCTCAATACGCTCCCTCGCGTGTGACATTCTTTGGCCTACATGTGGATCTTTTTGTCTGCAGGTGGAGGTGAACACGTGGGTTGTTACACCATTCACTTGTGTGTGAACCTTGCTCTGATACCATGTAAGAAATTCATGGAGTTCCACATCAAAACCAATTGGCAATGAGGGGAGTAGCCAAGGACACTTAATAATTATGTTTCTTCTTCTTGAATTTCTGACGTGGGACTTCTCAACACGCCCCCTCACGTGTGGCATTCTTTGGCCTACACGTGGACCTTTTCGTCTACGGGTGACGGTGAGCATGTGGGTTGTTAGACCATTCACGTGTGTGAGCCGAGGCTCTGATACCATGTAAGAAATCCATGGGGTTCCACCTCAAAACCAATTGGCGGTGAGGGGAGTAGCCGATGGCACTTATTAATTATTCTTCTTTCTGAATGCCCGATGTGGGACATCTCAACACGCCCCCTCACGTGTGGCATCATTTGGCCTACACGTGGATCTTTTTTTCTGCGGGTGGAGGTGAGAACGTTGGTTGTTACACCATTCACTTGTGTGTGAACCTGACTCTGATACCATGTAAGAATCCATTGGTTCCATCTCAAAACCAATTGGCGGTGAGGAGAGTAGTCGAGGACACTCATTAATTGTTCTTATTCTTTCTGAATGCCCGATGTGGGACATCTCAACAGATATCTCCACTGATCTACAACCAACCCGACTGAATTGGATTTAGCACCTCACTGGAAACTGGTCAGCATATACTGGCAGAATGCCATGTTCAAAGGTCTAGTATATTTTGATGGATAGAAACCACATAACCTTCCAACACAATAATCATCCAGTAGCCAAAATAGTTAGAAAGGTCAATATGACTATCACAACTAGATTCAGTAACAGAACTTACTGATGCACCAATAAAGTCGATTTGGCTAGAAAATGGGGAATTATCTAATAGGTTCCTGTATAGCCACAATAGTTAGAAAGGTCAATGGTTGCATTTCTCTTTAAAACAAATAGTACTTTATTTAACTATGTTACTTATCCAGAACAACATAGGCTGGCCAGATGGGTTTGGCTCTTGAAACAAGAAACAATGGCGGAGCTGCCAAGAGCTTGTTTGGTATCCGTTTAAAAACAAGAAAAAAAGTGGGAAAAAAAATGTACCGAAAAAACACGTTTAAAAACAGAATCAAAAAACAGTTTGGTATCCGTTTAAAAACAGTGTTTAAAATAAAAATTACGTTTGGCAACATTACTAAATTTCAATGTTAATTTGCTTGAAAATTATTTTTACGCACAATACCGACATATATTTGATATATGTTGCATCTAATCATAGTTGAAATGTCTTTAAACTGTTGGAATAGATGCCCTAGAGGCAATCTAGTTTAGTATGAATTTATTTTGGCTAGAACATTCATTGTATTATTTATTTGATATTTAATATAATGAAGTCCTTAGATTTACAATTGTGTTGTTTATCTTAAATATCGCTAGTCCATTATAATGATTAATAGGACAATCATCTATAGACTAGTATGGGGTTGGATTGATATGGAGATATCATGATCCAACACATGGGTGTGCATTAAGGGTAATGGCGCACCGGATTGACCCATCTCCGAGAAGGCTACATACATGTTATGTTAAATCACAAGTGCTTCTCGTGGTGCAATGGTATTGTCATCCTTAGACTTGAAGTCACTAGATATTATAGATGTGGATTATTGTGATTTTGGTAGCGTTAAACGCTACACCGTAACTAGGTAGTTATAAAGGCGTGTACCGGATACAATAAGAAGCAAGCTTAGAGATCGTAGTGGACGTAGATAGAATTCGTCCCTCCCACATAACGGGAGAAAATATCCTAGGCAACTCGAAGGATAGTGCTTATAGAATGTCTGGCCAGACTCAAATAAATCAATATGGGATATTGATGTTATTTGCACGAATAAGGCTATTCCCATGGATCGAGAAACTATGGATTGGATATACGAGTGTGACTTGTATGTCTCGTGTCCAATCCGGATATATATACAAAGGGATGAGACAATTACTTGTACAAGGTTTGTCGGATGACTATTCTATAAGTTGGCTAGAATGGATGTTTTGCTAGAAACCGCTCCATATTAGCAAATTGTTGCTACCAACTAGATAGAACCTATGGGGTCACACGCTATATAGAGTTGAACTAGATTTGGGAATTAATTAATGGGATTAATTAATTAGAATGATCACTTTGCAACACATTGCAAACTTAGTAGGACTAATTTGCAAGGAAGGGACTTAACCGAATTCTAGTAGGACAAGAATGGGTCCTTTAGGTAGTTGGCAAGGATTTGTTGGACTATATAAAGGATGCTCCTTCCTTTCTTCCCACACTTATGAGCCTTTAGTTCATAACTTGAGTGGGAGAGAACAAAAAGGAGAGAGCAAGCAAGCAAGAGGGACCCATCGCCCCCTTGCCGCCGCCCCATCCTGTCGGCCCAAACTAGGAGGCCGAACCTCCTTGTTTCCTCGCGTTGTGTGATTTCTTCTTCCTCTTCCTCCATTCTGGGCTAGCACAAAGGAGTAGGAAGATCTGGAATTCAACTCTAGGCGTTACAGAGAATGTGACACAATTCACGTTACAAGTCATCACAGGAGAAACCCTAAGGTGTGTAACTTGATTTCTTCCCATACCATCGTTATGTCTCTTGACTTGTGATCCTTGAAGGGTATTGCATGGATTACATATTTGTTTTTCCGATGCGCATCCATGATCAAAACCCTACAGTGGTATCAGAGCCACAGGTCGTAGAGCATAAACGTGGTTTATGTGTTACGTTTTGATAGTTTTACAATTTAAATTTATTGTTTATCGCGTAAAACAAGAAAAATCAAGAATATGATGCAATTTTTCAATAATCAATCATAACAAGATCTAGTTTTTGTATTGGATGCATGAATTAGTGAGTTTGAGAAATTTTAGGATCTTAGATCTAGGGTTTGGGCATCCTATGGAAAGAAGGAGTTCTTTCCATAAAAGGAAACAACCAAACTTGGGCACCAAGCAAGGGAGTTTTTTTGGAAACAACTCCCAAAGGAGGTTCGGCCCCCCTAGGGGACCGCCCCTCCTTGCTTGCCGCCCAAGCAAGGGACGGCCTAGGGGCCGGGCGGCCCTAGCCCGCGGCATAGCCGCGTGGGCTAGGGGCCGCCGGCTCAAGGCCCTTGCGGCTCTCCTTTTGGGTCCGGGCAATTTTATTGTTGGGCCCAATTGACTGTTTTAACCCTACAAAATCCTAAAATCAATTAAAATTGACCAAGCGCGTTAAAATTGGATTTTAACTGTTTATGTGCAAATCGCATGGTGATTGGATATGGCCTTAGGATGTGGTTTGATGTGAATGTTTAATTTTTTTGGTTGGTTTACGGCCTGAGAGCATAATTGTAATAATTAATTAGGGTTTTATGGCCTACGAGCCATTTTCTTTTCTCAGCTTGTGAGATTTATTTTATTTAGTATAGTTGTTAGCTAGTGCTAGATAGAGTAGATTGTTAGCCAAGATTGAAAAAAAGAAGCCTAAAGCCAAAGGGAGCCACAAAAGATGGAGCATGGAGCATTCCACATGACTATGAAGGATGGACCAAAAGATGAAGACGCACGGAGATGTGTTTGCTTTTAGGGTTCATAGATAATTCCATTGGCTTGGAATTATCTTGGTCTAGAAAAGGCTATATTCACATCACGTTTTATTTTGTTCTGTGGTTGTTTATTTTATTGTCTTATTATTTTGTGGTTGGTGTATGGATGATGCATGCAATTAGGATAATAAGATAATTAGACAACCCGGATCTATTATTTGGAGTTGTGTCCAAACTCAAATAGATAGAATAGTTGATATTGATCAACAAAACAATTAAAATTGAATTGAAAAATCCCTCAAAATTCAAATATTGTGTTCTTGCCTTCTCGTTATTTAAACACTCATTATCATCATAATTTATCAAGTTTGTGCGTGCCAAAGCATGACGACTTGGTTCATAATGATGGAATGCGATGGCACAAGAAAGTAATGTGCAATTGTTTAAATAAGAGGTTGAACACAACTAGGCTATTAATATGATTAAAACCTAGAGGCAATCAATTGGGATTATCCATGTGGATGATTAAATAAGGAGTTATTTGACCAATTGAACCAAGAGTTGCTAGAATAGTTGAATTATGGGTGACTTTCCAAAGCAAGCTCATAAGGAGATGAAACATGGATCTTGGCCCACTAGAAAATATAAGGATATTTTCCGCATTAATATCTTGAGGGTTATTAATCCGTAGAAAAATAGTGGGAGCTATATTTGATAAACTAGCCATTATTGAATATAGTCAAAAATTCATAAATACTAAAACTTGCGTATTTTCCATTTTGTAGAATTCCAAATGCCAAACAACTCATCAAGTTCACAACATTCCCTACGATCTGTCCTTGAGAATGATAAGCTCTCTGGAACCAAATTCCTTGATTGGTACAGAAACTTGAGAATCGTTCTCAAGCAAGAGAAGAAACTGTACGCAATAGAGGATCATGTTGCAGAAGGTCTAGAGAAGCAAACACCAGCAGCCCTAAAGGCGTATCAAAAGCGTGTTGATGATGCTAATGATGCGGCCTGCCTCATGCTATGCACCATGACTTTGAGCTTCAGAAGCAACACGAAAACATGAGTGTCGTCGAAATGATCGAGTATCTAAAGCAGCTCTTCCAAGAGCAGGCAAGGGTTGAGAGGTATGAGGTCTCTAAGGCATTGTTCAAGTGTCATCTGGCAGAAGGGAACCTGGTGGGACCCCATGTACTCCGTATGATCGGGTACATGGAGAATCTCGCCCAACTAGGGTTCCCGGTCGGCCAAGAGTTGGCAACCAATCTCGTGTTGCAATCGTTTCCTGAGAGTTATGGACAGTTCATCATGAACTATAACATGAACGAGATCGTGAAACCACTGCCAGATTTACTCAATATGTTGAGGATAGCTGAACAAAGCATCAACAAGGGTAAGGGCAAGGCCATTATGATGGTGCAGAAAGGAAAGGGCAAAAGGTTTGCTTCATCCTCGAAAGGCAAAGGCAAGTCAGTTTCCAAGTCCAAAGAACCTGCCCTTAAGCCTGTTGGTGGTATTGCCAAGGGTGTGACTAAAGGTGAGTGTCACTACTGCAGTCAGCCTGGACACTGGAGGAGGAACTGCCCAAAATATCTGGAGGACAAGAGGCTTGGAATAGTGATTCCACCACCACCAGGTATTTTTGTTGTAGATGTCAATCTAACTGTCTCTACATCATGGGTATTAAATACTGGATGTGGATCTCACATTTGTCGAAATGTGCAAGATCTTAAGAGAAGTATAAGATTGGATAAAGGGGAGATAGATATGCGCGTTGGGAATGGAGCAAAAGTTGCTGCATTGGCCGTAGGCATGTGCGAGCTATCTCTGCCTTCAGGATTAGTTTTAGAATTAAATAATTGTTGTTTTGTGCCTGCTATGAGCAGAAACATTATTTCTACTTCTTGTTTGGACAAGGAAGGTTTTATTATTTCAATAAAGAACAATTGTTGTTCCTTTTATTTGAATAATATTCACTATTTTAGTGCACAATTATTTAATGGACTGTATGTCCTTGATTTAAGCAATCATGTCTACAACATTAATACCAAGAGGATTAAGATACACGATTTAAATCATGCTTACTTATGGCACTGTCGTTTAGGCCATATAAACGAGAAACGTGTATCTAGACTCCATAAATATGGACTTCTAGACTCATTTGATTTTGAATCATATGAGACATGTGAGGCTTGTTTATTGGGAAAAATGACAAATTCCCCTTTCAATAAGAAAGGTGAGAGGACTAGTGAGCAATTGGCGCTCATACATACTGATGTGTGTGGGTTATTTGCCACGCCTGCCAGGGGTGGTTATGTCTACTTCATTACATCTACTGATGATTACAGTAGATATGGATTTGTCTACCTTATGAAGGCCAAATCCGAATCCTTTGAAATGTTTAAAGAATTCAAAAGTCAAGTAGAGAAGCAACTTGGCAAAAGTATCAAGGCTCTACGATCAGATCGTGGAGGAGAATACTTGAGCCAAGAGTTTGAAAACTATCTTAGAGAGTGTGGGATCGTGTCCCAACTCACTCCACCCGGAACGCCACAATGGAATGGCGTGTCTGAGGGGAGGAATCGAACCCTATTAGATATGGTTCAATCTATGTTGTGTCAAACTGATCTTCCATTATCGTTTTGGGGCCATGCGCTATTAAGTGCAGCTTTCACCATTAACCGTGTTCCATCTAAATCAGTTATGAAGACACCACATGAGATGTGGAGTGGGAGGCGTCCCACACTGTCGTTCATGAGGGTTTGGGGCTGCGATGTCTATGTAAAACGTTTACAATCAGACAAGCTATGGCCTAAATCGGATAAGTGTAAATTTGTGGGGTACCCTAAGGAAACTAAGGGTTACTACTTCTACAAGCCAACTGAGAACAAAGTGTTTGTTGCTCGGACCGGCGTGTTTCTAGAAAGAGAGTATGTCTCTAAAGAAGCAAGTGGGAGGACTGTAGAACTTGAAGAGATTCAAGAACCACAGATCACTGAACCGATTATGGAACATGAACAGGAACCACAAGTAGTTGTGGAACAGCTTTTTCAAGTAACACAAGAGCTTTGTAGATCTAGTAGAGTGCGCCAGGAACCCGAGAGGTATGGCCTTCTCGTGACTGATTCCGGTGACACAATGCTCATAGATGATGAGCCTACTACCTATGAAGAGGCCATAAAAGGGCCAGACTCTCAGAAGTGGCTAGAAGCCATGAGGTCGAGATGGAATCCATGTATACCAACAAAGTATGGACTTTAGTAGAACCACCCGAAGGGGCGCAGCCCATAGGGTGCAAGTGGGTCTTCAAGAAGAAGATCGACATGGATGGTAATGTGATTACCTATAAGGGCCGATTGGTGGCTAAAGGATTTTGACAGATTCATGGTATTGACTATGATGAAACCTTTTCACCAGTCGCTATGACCAAATCAATCCGAATCCTACTTGCGATTGCAGCATACTACGACTATGAGATTTGGCAGATGGATGTCAAAACAGCATTCCTTTATGGGAATCTCCTCGAGGACGTGTATATGATACAACCGGAGGGTTTTGAGGATCCAAAGCAAGCTAACAAAGTCTGTAAACTGCAACGATACATTTATGGATTAAAGCAAGCTTATAGGAGTTGGAATCGACGTTTTGATGAAGTATTCAAAGAGGTTGGCTTCATCAGAAACGAAGATAATTCTTGTGTCTACAAGAAGGTTAGTGGGAGCTCTGTAGCTTTTCTGGTCTTGTATGTGGATGACATACTACTCATTGGAAACGACGTTCCCATGCTTCAATCTGTTAAAGATTGGCTAGGGAAGTGTTTCTAAATGAAAGGCTTAGGGGAAGCAGCCTATATACTCGGTATAAAGATCTATAGAGATACATCTAAGAGACTGCTAGGCCTAAGTCAGAGTACATATATTGACAAAGTGTTGAAGCGGTTCAACATGCAAGATTCCAAGAAGGGATTCTTGCCCATGTCACATGGAATCACTCTTTCGAAGAGTGGTTGTCATTCCAATGAGATTGAGAAGGAACGCATGAGTAGAATTCCCTATGCCTCGGCCATAGAATCTATCATGTACGCCATGTTATGTACTAAACCAGATGTGTCATATGCCTTGAGTATGACAAGCAGATACCAATCCAATCCAGGTGAGAGTCAATGGATTGCATTCAAGAACATCCTAAAGTACTTGAGAAGAACTAAGGATGCTTTCTTGATATTTGGCGGTGAGGAAGAGTTGCGTGTAAGGGGTTACACTGACGCAAGCTTCCAAACCGACAGAGATGACTTTAGATCACAGTCGGGATATGTATTTTTCCCGAATGGAGCAGCGGTGAGCTGGAAGAGATCCAAGCAAGAGACGGTGGCTGATTCTACAACAGAGGTTGAGTACATTGCTGCAAATGGTGCAGCAAAGGAAGCTGTTTGGATCAGAAATTTTGTTTCTGAACTTGGTGTGGTTCCTAGCATTGCGGATCCAGTTGAGTTGTATTGTGACAACACTGGGGCGATCGCGCAATAAAAGGAACACAGGTCGCACCAGAAATCCAAGCACGTGCTCAGGAAGTTCCATCTGATTCGAGATATTATCGATAAAGGAGACGTTCGGATATGCAAGATTCCTACAGATGAGAATCTGTCAGATCCACTTACAAAGCCGCTTGTGCAGTGGAATCATGAAGGGCACACTAGGAGCATGGGCATACGAGATGCGTCAGATTGGCTCTAGTGCAAGTGGGAGACTGTTGGAATAGATGTCCTAGAGACAATCTAGTTTAATATGAATTTATTTTGGCTAGAAAATTCATTGTATTATTTATTGGATATTTAATATAATGAAGTCTTTAGATTTACAATTGTGTTGTTTATCATAAATATCCCTAGTCCAGTATAATGATTAATAGGACAATCATCTATAGACTAGTATGGGGTTGGATTGATATCGAGATATCATGATCCAACACATGGGTGTGCATTAAGGGTAATGGCGCAGCGGATTGACCCATCTCTGAGAAGGCTACATACAAGTTATGTTAAGTCACAAGTGCTTCTCGTGGTACAATGGTATTGTCATCCTTAGACTTGAAGTCGCTAGATATTCTAGTTGTGAATTATTGTGATTTTGGTAGCGTTAAACACTACACCGCAACTGGGTAGTTATAAAAGTGTGTACCAGATAAAATAAAAAGCAATCTTAGAGATCGTAGTGGACGTAGATAGAATTTTTCCCTCCCACATAACGGGAGAAAATATCCTAGGCCACTCGAGGGATAGTGCTTATAGAATGTCTGGCCAGACTCAAATAAATCAATATGGGATATTGATGTTATTTGCACGAATAAGGCTATTCCCATGGATCGAGTAACAATGGATTGGAGATACGAGTGTGACTTGTATGTATCGTGTCCAATCCGGATATAGAGACAAAGGTATGAGACAATTACTTGTACAAGGTTTGTCGGATGACTATTCTATTAGTTGGCTAGAATGGATATTTTGCTAGAAAATGCTCCATATTAGCAAATTTTTGCTACCAACTAGATAGAACCTATGGGGTCACACGCTATATAGAGTTGAACTAGATTTGGGAATTAATTAATGGGATTAATTAATTAGAAGGATCACTTTGCAACACCTTGCAAACTTAGTAGGACTAATTTGCAAGGAAGGGACTAAACCGAATTCTAGTAGGACTAGAATGGGTCCTTTAGGTAGTTGGCAAGGATTTGTTGGACTATATAAAGGATGCTCCTTCCTTTCTTCCCATACTTATGAGCCTTTAGTTCATAACCTGAGTGGGAGAGAACAAAAAGGAGAGAGCAAGCAAGCAAGAGGGACCCCGTCGCCCCCCTTGCCGCCGCCCCATCCCGTCGGCCCAAACAAGGAGGTCGAACCTCCTTGTTTCCTCGCGTTGTGTGATTTCTTCTTCCTCTTCCTCCATTCCGAGCTAGCACAAAGGATTAGGAAGATCTAGAATTCAACTCTAGGCTTGGATCAACTATAGAGATCGTGACACAATTCACGTTACAAGTCATCACAGGAGAAACCCTAAGGTGTGTAACTTGATTTCTTCCCTTACCATCGTTATGTCTCTTGACTTGTGATCCTTGGAGGGTATTGCATGGATTATATACTTGTTTTTCCGCTGCACATCCATGACCAAAACCCTATATAAACACCAATAGTATGAAAAAGAACACCACATTTGCTGTTTTTTTAAACAGATATTTTTCAGCATGTTTTTATTTTTACACAGGCAGAAAAACATGCATACCAAACGAGTTTAAAAAAACAACTCTGTTTTTAATCAAAGTTGATTAAAAACAGGGATGCCAAACATGCATTAAGGATCAAAGGGTGGCAACGCACTTTTTAAAATGCACTTCCACACCTCTTATTATGACTTTTGACCAAAAGTCCCATCCTGGGGGAGATTCCAACCATCTCTCCTTTTTATGAACACAACATATGGGTTTTTTTTTTCAACAGAACTTGTAGAATTCATTAATAATGAAAAACCCCAAGGGGAAATACAACCAGAACACTCTGGACTAAGAAGACTCAAGAGCTAGCTTGGCTATACAATGTGCATCAAGATTGAGACTTCTGCTAATAAAAGAAAAACAACAAGATGAAAAACCAGCAGATGGGTTCAAGCAATCCTCAATAATACGGGCAATGCAGGAATTGGGACAACTAGAGAATGCTGAATAGAATTAACCACTGCTTTGCAATCTGAAAAAATTGTCACCTTAGAGTATCCTTTTGCTTTAGCCATAATGAGAGCATATCTAATAGTTTCTGCGTCCAGAACCATAGGTTTTGTCTTCCATTCAAATGTCTTCATGAATTCTCCCAGAAACTTCCCATTTTCATCCTTGAAAACAATAGCAAAGCCACCTATATTTCTCTTTTTATCTGTAGCCGCATCCGTAAAAATATTGACCCCTTCATAAAGATTAAAAGTGCTGGCACTAACAGAGGAGTCATCCTCACTATTGAAATTGTAGCAGTTAGTGATGCCAGATCTTCTTGTAGTGAAAAGTCCTGAAGAAGAGTGATGCCAGATCTTCTTGTCTGGACAAGAAGAAGATCCAACTGACAATGACAAAATCAAAGAGGCCTCCTCATCATTGAAAAGACCTTTAACAAGGTCAATGTTCCAACACCTTTCCTCAAAATTAATGAGTTCAGAAACAAAAGAGATGGAGCATTGAGGATTTCCGGGAGATTCAACAAAAATATTACCTGATCTTGGCAGCCAAGGATCCCCCAAATTCTAGTTTTTGCACCATTACCCACTGACCATCTCCAACCTTGTTCAATTATTTTTCTGCCTTCAACAATCCCTCTCCATGACCAAGAACAGCCCTTGGGAACATTTGCATTCCAAAAATCACAGTTTGGAAAGAATTTACCTTTAAAAACTTTCTTGAAGATGGATGAGCCATCATTATAGAGCCTCCAGGCTTGTTTGGCAAGCAAAGAAAGATTAAAACAATGCAAGTACTTGAAGCCTAAACCACCAATAGCTTTATGTTCACTGAGCTTACCCCAATTCCTCCAGTGAATTTTGCAATCATTCTGATCCTTACTGCCCCACCAGAAGTTGGCCATTAAAGAGTTAAGCTCATTACAAAGTTTCTTGGGAAGGAGAAAAACAGACATGGCAAAAGTGGGTAATGCAGTTAGGACTGATTTCAATAAAATTTCTCTACCTCCAGAGCTAAGAAAAGCTTCCTTCCAGCCACTGAGTCTGCTTGAAATCTTGTCTTTTAAGAACTTGAGAGTGTGATATTTAGATCTACCCAAGAAAGAGGGCAGCTCCAGATAAGTGCTCTCTTTGAAATCCTTAGAAATTCTTAAAAAATGCTGAATAAAGCCTTTGAGAAGTGGACTTGTGATGGGACTGAAAAAACACTGAGATTTGTCCCTGTTTACTGCTTGACCAGAAGCCAACTCATATAAATTAAGCACAGTATTGATTGCACTGCAATCAGTGAGAGTGGCTCTGCATAATACAACAGAATCATCAGCAAATAGTAAATGGCACACTGAGGGGCAAGTTCTTGCAATTTTAATTCCAGAAAACCATTTCCTTTCTTCAAAAAATTTCAAAGTGGCTGAGAGACCTTCAGCACATAACACAAAGAGGAGAGGAGATAAGGGGTCACCTTGTCTAATACCTCTAGAAGGATGTATTAAATCACTAGATCTGCCATTGATTAGAACTTTGAAGCTCACAGACCTTACACAAGTCATAATCCAGTTGATCCATATGTGGTGAAACCCCAATTTCTTTAGGACAGCCTCCAAGTAGCTCCATCTTACTCTATCGAAAGCTTTGAGCATATCTAATTTTAGAGCCATCCATCCATGCTTTCCTTTTCTATTATTCTTGATCCAACGAATAATCTCTTGTGCCACAAGGATGTTGTCACTTCTGAGCCTGTTTTGCACAAAACCACTTTGGTTTTCAGAGATTAATTTATCCAACAATGGAGCCAATCTATTTTCCAGGGTCTTAGAGAGAATCTTGTAAAATACAGAGCAAAGACTAATAAGTCTGAAGTCTTTGACTGTACTAGGATTGCTGACTTTGGGTAGAAGAGTAATATGAGTGATATTGAAGCATTTAAGGAGCTTTCCATGCTTGTGGAAGTCTTGAATAGCTTCACAAACTTCTCTCCCAACAATATCCCAATGAGCTTGAAAACTTTTTGCCGTAAAGCCATCAAAGCCCGGGGCTTTATCAGGAGCCATTTCAAAACATACTCTTTTGATTTCTTCAACAGAAAAAGGAGAGATGAGAGCTTGGTTCATATCTTGAGTGACTCTCCTCTTAATGTTATTAGTAATGATACCCACATCTCCACTAGAATCATCAGAAAATAAGTCTGAAAAGTATTGATGGAACTCTCTGATAATTCCATCTTCATGCTCAATCCACTTTCCATCTTGAGAAAATACACCATTTATTGTGTTTTTTCTCCTTCTGCTGCTTACTGAAGCATGGAAATACGCTGTATTTTTGTCACCAGCCACTAACCAGCTCTGTCTAGACTTTTCTCTCCATAATCTCTCCTCTTCTGCCCAAAGAGAGCTTAACTGTAATTCAGAATCATGAAGCTCCTCCATATCAACTTGAAAACCTTGGCTTCTGAGCTTAGTAACTTTGAGCTCCAACTCCCTGAGAAGGCCACTATCAAGACCTTTGCTCCAGGTCCTGATTCTATGTCTGCAGTTTTTGAGCTTTGACTTCAATTTAAACATTGGAGTGCCTTCAATATTCAAAGCCCAGCTGTCTGCAACCACCTCTAGAAGACCACCAATACTAATCCACACTGAATCAAAGCAGAAAGGTTTGTGTCTGAAAGGAGCTGAACATGGATGAGTATCAAGAACAAGGGCCAAATGATCTGAGCCTGTGCAAATTAAGTGAGATACTTTAGCCTTGGGAAAGCAATTAACCCAAGAGATAGTGGCAAGAGCTCTATCAATTCTCTCTTCAATGCCCAATCCATCACCTCTTCTGTTCCACCATGTGAAGGGATATCCAACAAATCCCAAATCAACCAACTCAGAATTATTAACAAAATTGCTCAAGAGGATGCAAGAATGGGAAGATCTGGGCAGACCACCTCTTTTTTCACTAGGATCAATAAGATCTGGGTTTGGCTGAAGCAATATTTTCGGAGTTTTATACTTCGGACTTTACAAAAATTAGGCAAATAGTAGCACTGCACAGTGGGGCACTGGGAGTGAGATTCGTGAGACCAGCACTAGGGAAATGTCATGAGAGTAGAGACTAATTCGTATATCCAATTACATTATACCTATCTTATACATTTTTCAACCAATCTATCAAGTCAGTATGTAATGATGGCTGCACAAGAATTTACATGAACTTTGAAACAAAAATGTGTATTTACAAACTTCATTCTTCTCTGGGGATCCATCTGCTCCACCAAAAGCTCTTCCTCTGCTGATTCAGCTGGTCCATACTCTCGTTCACCGTTCTTACTGTTCTTATAACCTTTCTCTGCAACCGAAGTGCTGAGGCGAGCGCGTTCCTTGGTGCATTTCCCTTCTTCTGAGGTTGTATCTCCTGCATGTACATAGGCAATGATTAAACGTAAGAGAATGACCATTATGATGGCGAAAATTGAACTTTTGACAGAAAACTCTCATGCAGTATAGTCTCGCTGATAATTAGCTACCACTAGTATTGATTTTGTTAGAAAACTCCCTTACGGTTTCACTTTTACCGACATCGCTGACAATTTTACTAAAACTGCTGGTAGCTAAGTTCGTTAAAAGTGAAACAGCATGGGGTTTCTGTTTGAAAAATGGTGTACGATGTCAGTAAAAGTGAAATTGTATGGGGGGGGGGGGGGGGGTGGTTCTATCAAAAGTTCGCGAAAATTTGATAAAATCTGTCAGTTATGATACAGACCCTGAGTTCTTGAAGCTGAGCTTCGGTGAATCCACCATCTTCCTTGGTTCCTGACTTTGCCATTAAGCGAATAATCCACTTGGCACCTTCCTCATAATCCTGTTGGGTGGCTCGGAAGAGCTGCAGCCGTAGATTCTGCATGAAAGACAAAGCGAGAAGGCCCTCTTTGTCAAAGTAAGGGTGAGCTAATGCAGCCTTCGCGCTGGTTCTTTGGCGCGCTTTGTACCGAACCATGGATGTGAGGAGCTCCCACCCAATCCCTCCGTCTAAATCGAGCAATTCAAAGCCTTTCCGTAGATCAGGGCTCGCACGAGGTTCGACGGTCTTTCTCCATTCAGCTAAATCATATCCACATCTCTTTAGCTGACGATTGAACTGTATGAGGCTACTATCAGAGCGCAAAGATGGGAATGCCTGTAAACTCAAATAGTTAGCACGTGAAATAATACTAGTAAGAAAACCAACATTCTTGCTACTACGAGAGAGAGTGAATTAGATTTCAAAGACCTTCTCATTTAACGATTGTTTGGCTTAAACAAATAATCGCAGATGCAAGCTAGACCATATACCAGTAACACTGAGATTTTAACTGCATGTTACATTCCCAAGGGGTTATCAACTCAGACCTTACCTTCTGAAATTTTTCGGTAACTAATTATATAAAAGCTATGATTCTAAACTGTGCTTTCCCTGAGGAATGAGATCTTGAACATTCACAAAGTTATTTTTCCCAAACAAACTGACCGTGGAGACTGGCTTTTTGATTTCCTGCTACTTATCTAGGTTGACCCATTTGCTAACTGTTAAAGGTTTGCAACTTTACACTTCCAAATATTTTTAACCAAGAACTTTTGTCAGTGCGTCACATTTATACAACTACATTAGCATGCTAGATTAGCAACTGGAACGATAATAACATGATTCCAGAGTTTCTTTTTGTCTGAACCTGAATGCAATTGAGGGTGGAAATATTTCAACCAAGAAACTTGTAGTTTTAGAAAACTAACATGGGTAAAAGACACTTTCACCCCCTCAAGTTTGATGTAAAGACACTTCCACCCCTTCCAGTTTGAGAAATGGCACTTTCACTCCTTTAGTGTGCCAAATTTCAGGACACTTGCACTACCTAACTGTGACTCCGTTCACCTGGGTGGGGTCCATCACAATTAGTAGCTTTTGGGTTATATTTGCTCTCTTAGAGTATGGAAGTTTCGTGAAGTTTGGCGCACGTAAGGGGTGAAAGTGTCTTTCCTAAACTGGAAGGGGTGAAAGTAGCTTTATGTAAGACCTAAGGGGGCGAAAGTGTTTTTTACCCAACATATATTGAATTGAAACGTTTAGGTTCCAAATATCAATTTTGAAACACTTGCTAATTTAGTTTAACTTGGCCCAGGTGCACTGCTGAAGGCAAGTGTCGTCTACATCTTGCCAATTGAAAGCATGGGCGGACTTTTCAAAATTTTCTTCAGTGCCCCTCATGTTACAGTTGTATAATACTAATACTTTTATAATAAATACTACGTTTAACAGTTAGCACTGACAAAATAACATTCAGTTCTCAAATCTAAACGGAGGTGTTATTTTCAGTTCTCAAATACTACACAAGTTTCTTGTCAGTGCTAAAGGGAGGTGTTATTTTCAGTTCTCAAATCTAAGTGACAAACTAAAAGCTACAGAAAACTTAGATGACGACCGTAAGGTGCACAAGAACCCTTCAAGACCAAGAAAATTTTATTTCATTGATGATGCCTCTCACGGATGTCTTCATGAGGTTTTCTAAACCTAACCACAAACAGGTAATATTTGTACAAAGGTTTTTTTCTACAGATGATAACAGATAAGCAGTCAAGCCAGAGACATACCATTTGTAGAAAAATGAGACCGATACTGTAGATGTCAAATCTATCTGGTAGATTCATCTGTTCAAGAATAGTAACCACAAGTATGAGGAAACATTGAGAAACCAATTGCAGATTACATTAGAACCGATCCAGTAGAAAATAACCTGCCACAAAACTGGTGAAAGAGCTGTTGCCACTGGAGCTGAGGGTGCAGATGGAGTTTGTGTACTCATGATGTATTGCTCGGGTGCAGCATATCTAGGAAAAGTAACAATGAGACATGTAATAAGAGAGTGCCAAAATTAAAACAGCAAGGTATAAGGTTTGCATGAAAAGATGGCGCTTATTAGATTTTAACAAGGTCTATAAATAAAGGAAATACAATTGCAGATAATCCTGAATATATTTACTAATATACGATAAAATCATGGTTCTCCAATCGATTTACCTTTATACATTCTCCAATTTTATAATTTCTATTGCACCACAACCATAATAATAATAAGTAATACCTCAATTCCAACCATGATGACAATCATGTATATTTCCAACAAATGGCCTAAATGTTTCTTGTGATCGTAGTCTTTCTGCAGAATATTTTTATTTTATGATTTAGTTACAGGCTTATAACATTCGTTGTACCACTATAGTCCCTAGATTAGCGGTCACTCAGAATATCTGGTCTTGAGTTGAAACAATAATTTTCAGCCATCAAAAGGTCAAACTTGAACAACAGTTATGATAGATCAACAGATATCAATAAGCTATGCTTCTCCGCACACAGTTTGTAGGAGTTGAAACCTTGTTTCTTAAAATTGGCCATATAATGACAATAAGCATTGGCCAGTAGTAGTCAATTACTCTTACTTGTTTCACAGAAAATTTTGGGTTCGTGAAATTACGGAACCACTCCAGATTAATAACTAGTTACACCAGTAAAAAAATTCACCATTTTTACTTGTATAATTTTCAGAGCATGTAAAAGTGCAAATAGTTGAAGTTTGGACTATGTGATTCACACGACTAAGCAGGGCCGTCTCTGGTTTTTATGAGGCCCTAGGCGACTTTATTTGACTGCATTTTCACACGATTTTTTTTTTTTTTTACATAGTAACATTCAAACAAATAATTGTATTAATCTTTTACCTTTGCCTCCTTGATGAGGAAGTTGCTAATCAAATAATGATATGTCACTTGCTTTTAAGAAATTAGTGATGTGTAGTATTTTGTTCTTACATATTATTGACTATTTTAAAAGATTAATTTCATGTAGGAACTCTGTCTTAAGGTAGCTGTTGATTCACATTTGAAAGACGGAAAATATCATGAAGAGTACACTGTTTTTGGACAACAGAGCCTCCAACTTAATTTTAAATAAAATTATGAATGAAGACACGAACAGAGATAATTGTTTCAGTTCTCTATCGCACAATTTAGTTTAGTTAGGAAAGACAAATGAAATTATAGTCAGGCAAATTTGTCAAATTTAAATTACTAAAATGCCCTGTTGTGTATAAGAAATGCGGGGCCCTCTTCCCTCATGGGGCCCTAGGTAGCTTTGTATATGGCCTAGGCTTAGAGACGGGCCTGCGACTGAGAGATATCATGCGTACAACAAAAACCTATACAGTGCATTATGTGGACCGCGTTCAACCACCAAACCAAAAAAAATTGACTCTTCAGACCTAGGGTCAAATACACCCATGGAAACTAAATGTTGTCCCTCATTTCAGTTTGGTATCCATGCCTGTAAATGTTGCATTTGTTGTCCCTGCATTTTCTAATTCATTTCAAATAAGCACCCCAAATTTGCTTCCATGTGCAGCGGGCAGAAAGTGTAGAGCGTGTCACATTCACCTCCAATTTTCTTAACAAAATCTGACGGTGGTACTATAATGAAATCCATATGAACAGGTACATTTAAGTAGGAACAGTTGGAGTATGATCAGTTAACCAAAGTAAACATAAAATACAGATAAGTTGGCATAGATCAATAAACATATATCATACTTATCACAACTCAAACAAAACAGCTTCAACCACAAAACACCAATGGCTAAGCAAAGGTGCGGGAGTGGCAGTTCTTGGAAAATTGGCTGGTGCGGGGGGAGGGGGTGTTTTGGGCCGTATAATTGGAGCATTACCACCATCGGATTAAGAAGAGCATCTGGATTCGAAATTCTGAGAGACCTTCTTCACCCACCCATCCTCCCTCTCTCTCTCATCTCATTTGGTCCCTCTGTGTGCTTACAGCAACACCCAACACCAGAACTACCATGACCTCTGCAATTGCATCCCCTACAAATCTGTAGAATCTCTACAAGTGAGATATTTCTCTCACCCACTTCCGCCAGCAGCGATTCTACAGATTTGTATGGGATGCAATCGCAGATGTCATGGTACAGAACTAAGTCGATTTCAGGTACCTTTCGATTTCAATTTTTCAAAATTGCTTGTTGGGGTTTGTCTTGTTTTCAAAACTGCTCCTTTTTTAAATGTTTGCAGGGGTCGGATTTGCTTTCAAGCATCATCATATGTTCTGAAATTATTTATTCTGGATCCTTAGTTTGATCTTCTCATTTTGAGTCAGTCAACTAGAGTATGTATTTGCTCTATTTCTCTCAAAGAGAGCATCAGTAACGAATTGAACCACTTTCCAACCATGTTCAATACTGAACCCATATAAGTATGAAGTTAACCATTCAACTCTTGTCGTTGTAGTTTGATAAAAAGTTCTTATGAAGGTTAACTTGGCGTTAACTTTCTGAATTTCCCAAGTTTTGCTTTGTAAGACTTCTTACTGATCATCCTGGACTTCATTTGTGCTAGAAGAGTAGAGTATTTGGAGTTCTTATAGTTCTACGGTTATCTTTGCTATTCCTATTCGTTGAATACCATTCCATGTTCTCTTAGTTACATTATATGTTGTGTGTCATGTGTGGGCGGATTGTCCCATATCGGGATGGTGGACAGAATGTAAGGTTAATATAGTGTGAATTGGGGACTAACTCTTAAGGTTGAACTTTTGGGTGAGTGGATGCCCGAAATCATACTATGGTTTCTCCTCCCTCGCGGTGCTTAATCTCCCTACAGTGGTATCAGAGTCAGGTTCGTGCGCTTTGTCGTGGTGAATCGGATGGTGTGGTGTGGTGTTCTTATGGATGAGTCTTCCATGAATGGTAGACAAGGTGTTCCGGACAGTCAAATTTCTATGTTGCTCCAACAGGTGGTCTGGCATATGATCGTGGCCCGGTGCACTCTCACAAAGGTGATTCCAAGAAATCCGGCGAATACTTCTGGGCGAGGAGGAGCATGATGAATGGCTTAAACATGAAGGGGGAGATTGTCGGGTATTATGTGTGATCGGATTGTCCCACATCGGGATGGTAGACAGAATGTCTGAGGTAATATAGCATGATTCGAGCCCTAACTCATAAGGTTGACGGTAATATAGCATGATTCGAGCCCTAACTCATAAGGTTGACCTTTCTGGGCAAGTGAATGTCCCCGATCATACTATGGTGCTCATCTCTCGTGGTGCTTAATCTCTCTACATTATATGTTTGGCATAGGGAGTTTGTGTTACATTAAACGACACGCTAGTGTGTTGATTTCATTGAATTTTACTCGTGTCAAAGTGATACAAAATTAAGAACATTAACTGTACATGTAATGGTGTTTAAACTTTGTGGACTTAATCTACAACAAAGGGAATCAGTTTTGAAGTACAGAAAAAATCTATTCAAGTGCAGGTCACTTTATCTTCTACTCTCTCCACCCATTTATTTTGTCATACTTTCCTAAAAGAGAAGTTTGTCCTTGTAACAACCCGAGCGGATTACTGTCCGAGCAACTTTTGTACCAGTACCACCGGATAAAAAAGCTTAAGCCTTGAAGGTACTAGTAATAATCCACAAGGTTTACTATATCCCGCACATCTAATTCACAATATCTCGATGTCGGACAGGATAGTACAGTCCTACTTTTAAATAGTTGCCAACTTCTTTAGTTTACTTCTCTACGCACCCTTTTCTATTCCCTACTTTTTCACTTTTGAAGAAAAAGTAGCATATATGACGAGGATAATCTATTAAATTTATCAATCAAAGCATCTATATTATAAAATAGCATTGTTTAACTAACTTATGATTATTCAGCCGTTAGATTAAATCAACCTCATCCCTACCATTAGATCTCACCTACTTATTACATTTCTAACTACCCACTCTCCTTGGACATCCCTAACTACCCACTCTCTTAGGACATCCTTAACTAATAGGAGAGATATTTTTCTCACCAAAACAACATCCCTAACTAATGGGAGAGAGGTTGTGAGTTGTTCTTTTTTTTTTTTTTTTTTTTTTTTTTTAACTTTCCTTTCCACCACATTTGTAAATATAACTTTTGGATAACACCTCTAAATTCATTTAAAAAAAAACACCACTAAATTCAAAAACTATCTAATTTAGGGATAATGCCCTCGGGCACGGGCAATACTCTAGTCTCCTTAAACTCTACGAAAAGTCCACCCAAATATTATTTTGACGTAGGGAGTATTGTATTTTCTTAGTTCCTTATATTGGACGTTTAAGTTACAGAGAGTTAACATCAGTCTGTTTCCTCTGGGTGGCCTGTAATCGTGCAGTAACTTTCCGATTAGCAGCCTGAACAACTATGGAACCAACTAAGCATTGTAGGTAGTGGATGTTGGACGGTGATGGTGGTGTTCTTGCTGTTGGGGATTCCAGTTGAAGAGAATTGTGATGCCGGCGAGGAGGTATGAACGTGAGTTCTGGTAAAAGCATCAAATTTTTGTAAACCTCAAAGTTGATGTCGGTTCTTGTATCTCTTCGTATAATCAACGGCTTATTGATGTAAACATCCGATGTTGTCGCCGTTGTTTGTTTTCAGCCTATCTCTTGTTGGATTGCTCACTGTTTGACATTGCACGAATTTGGCACTGCCCTACGTTTTAGAAATTTTGCTGCAAGTCCTTCAGAGGCGTGGGATAGGTTATAGAACACCTGCATAACTGGGAGGTCCAAGACTTATTATCATTTTTCGATATGCTTTATCGTGTTGGAACCCCACCTACAGGACCTGATACTTTGGAGTGGCAGTCCCGTGCTCCGCTGAGTTAGACCGATCATCTGTTGGATTTTATGGATTCCTTAGCATAGGTTGTTGTAGTAGCCGTGCTTCTTTCGCTGTGTAGGTTGTGTGTGCATGAATCATGATCTCTCAGTTTTCTGTAATCCTTCTTTTTCGAGTTTAATATAATTTTATTACCTATCCAAAACATGTATTTTATGCCAGCTTGAGGCAACCATGTTCGTAAGCAAAAAAAAAAAAAAAAAAATCCTGGTTCACAGTAAAACCAAGAATGTGAAGTGCAGTCCACAACCACTGACAACCAATCATATTGAGTCATAGATTAAAGAATTAATATATGGTTTATGTTAGCAACTTCTATCATAATATTGGGTACCTTGGGTCTAACAGAAACTCTTTAGGAATATAGTTGATGCCTACTCGTAGATCTGCTGCAGCACCGAGGTCAATTACCTTGAATGTCCGTGATCCTGCTTCAATTCTTATAATGAGTAATATGCATACTCAAAGCAAAAGAAATCAGATAATCAGCGTACTGTACTAACCCTCCGAGAAAATAATATTCTGTGGCTTTATATCGCGGTGGACAATCCCTATTGAGTGAAGACTATCCAATGCAAAAAGGAGTTGGCTCATAATTGTCTGAATGATTTTATTTTCTCTTTCAATCCCCTTTGGCAAGTCCTGAACCTCTCCAAGGATCATCGCTTCCACCTGAGATATAATGTGCAATGAGACTTTTTCATAAAACAAAACTAGTGTAAAGTTGAAGTTATCTTGGATCATCTCTAAACTATAGAATTTACAATCTTCTGGGAGCAGAAAAAAAAAATTAACAACATTCAATGATCAAAATTTCCAAGAGCCAAGTGAACAGGGGAAGTGGAAAAGCAATCACCAACTAAAAGTATAAATCATATCGCAGAAGGTTCTGTCCATAAACAACTGAACAAAAGAATCCGTAGGTATGTGTTCTGTGAGAATCCATGGGGTTCCACCTCAAAACCAATTGGCTATGAGGGGACTAGCCCAAGTAACTTATTAGGCACAAGCGAAACAGACCGAGTCTCAATGTGGGACAAATAACAAATAACGATTCTCAACACGCCCCCTCCGTGCAGCGTGCGAAACAAACAGGCAGGATCCGATTCGGTTTAGAAGCAGGCTAGGCTCTTATACCATGTAAGAATCCATGGGTTCCACCTCAAAACAAATTGGCAATGAGGGGAGTAGTGCAGGACACTTATTAATTATTTTTGTTCTTCTTGAAGGTCCGATGTGGGACTTCTCAACACGCCCCCTCACGTGTAGCATTCTTTGGCCTACACGTGG
Organism: Linanthus parryae; assembly: GCA_023055425.1. Classification (NCBI taxonomy): domain Eukaryota; kingdom Viridiplantae; phylum Streptophyta; class Magnoliopsida; order Ericales; family Polemoniaceae; genus Linanthus; species Linanthus parryae. The sequence continues at coordinate 132,307,603 of JALGPY010000002.1, read as the reverse complement.
ATCTTTTGTCTGTGGGTGGCGGTAAGCACATGGGTTGTTAGACCATTCACGTGTGTGAGCCGTGGCTCTGATACCATGTAAGAATCCATGGGGTTCCAACTCAAAACCAATTGGCTATGAGGGGAGTAGCCCAAGTAACTTATTAGGCACAAGCGAAACAGACCGAGTCTCAATGTGGGACAAATAACAAATAACGATTCTCAACATGTTCTACACTTATACTCATAAATGCATGTATGAAGTAACATAATGTGATCTTTTCAAGATTTTTGTCAACTTTTCACCTTTTTTTGGTTAAAAACTGTTTCACCTTTATCCAAGATAATTCTTTCCTTGTCCCTCCTTACGCCTCACAATCTCACATAAACCAAAAATATGGAAAAGATACATCATGGGCTGAAAGGGCAGTTCTACAGAAAGCAGTCACTTATTTTTTTTTAATTTCAAGGTTTTCAAGGGTAAGCTATGAAAACATTTTTGGCCTGGTAGGTCAAGAATGCAATAAGTCGAACAGCTCCTGTTTGTCAAATGCCAGTTAAGCCAGATATTTCTGCAAAACTAAGCACACATAGTACACATGACCAAGCAAGTACAAGTTGTTATCCAACATGACCATGTAAAAAGGTTGCAAGTACACCTGACCTAAAAGGCACGGTTACATATTTATCTGAGGAAATGCTTCTCCATGACGAGTTGAGGACCATTATGAACTAAAACCTAGAGAGAGAAATGTGCACTTCTGATGTCTATAAATTCATATTCACCGTGCAGTAGATAAATTAAGTTGAAACATACAGTATTAGCCACCAGATTATCCTAATTTTTCAGAATATGAATAAGAGAAATCACTAACATTGTAGGGGAAATCTTTACTGAGCATCAGATCTGCAAGAGTGGATTCCCCTTCAAACCGCCATATGAGCCAATATTCAGCTCCTTTCTTTGGAGAAGCCTGAGAAGAAGTGTAACAAAAAAGATTATAAGAAATTTCCAGATCAATGAGTAGATTGTAATCACATGTGAATAAATCATTGGAGTAAGAGACAGTTTCATAGCAGCACCTCAAGAAAGCCGTACAGAAAATCAGCACAGCTATTCGGACAAGCCCTTCTCACGCGCTCGTTCATCCAGATCTCAACAGCACCATACTCCGTAGCCTTTTTCAAAACTAAATCACCTTCATTCTAGCAACCACAGAAAATATCGTCAAGAGTCATTAGCAGGATTGGCAATCTTTTTCATTTCACAAGACTCATAAATCTGCAAAATCATAGAGCATTCCTATGTGAATTGTTTGGATTCATGGAATTAGCATATTTAAGCCTAACAATACATCTCAGTTAGATATTCGTTGTTCACTCGTATAAATTTTGTATCCTCGAACATTACAACATTCTTGGAGAATGAGACTTCTCTAAATATTTACTCCTATGTTTATCTATTGGGTTTCAATGACTGCGGTATTTTAGCACAACCACCTTCACCCATGTTTCATAAGAGTACCCAAATTATTTCTTGTATAGGCTTAATGTAAGGTAAATTAGTAAAAATGCAAAAATATGTAAGGTTTGAATATATTTGTATAACACAATTTTGTAGAACTAGCTCCCCCCTGTATTTTAGCTAAAGACACATTGCCCCTCGTAAGTCGTAACTGATGGACTCTAACCCTAGCAGAACCAGCTGTCGCCACCAACCCGCTCCTTTCCGATTTTAGCCAGCGCCACATCCACCTCCGGCTCTACTTCCATCACCTTCGGCGCCATATCCATCGTCAACAAAACCCAACCTTCCCATCCTCATTGTCGAACAAACCGCCACTGCAACCACTATCCAGATCTGACGTAGGTGACGGCAACGGTCACCAGCTTCCAGTTCTGACGTCGGGAGGACAACGGTGCCACCACTTCAAAAAGCAATGTCCTGGCTGAGCTCTCCAGCGCCGCAAGGTCGATGGTCATGATCTCCGGCTCGATACAACTGATTGGGGATGTTCTGGGTTTGGGTCAGCGTCGGTTGGAGTTTCTGGAGGAGGACCATAGGGATCGGGTCAGGTGAAGGTCTATGGGGTGCTGGGTTTTGTGAATCTGCAGGTAATTTTCGAGTTTGGGTTGCCGGACATTGGTGAAGGTCGATGAAGGTTGGGTTTGATTCAGAGGAGGAAGAAAGAGGTCGATTCAAAGGTTAAGTTTTCAAGCTCAGATTCTTCGTCTTCTCTTCCTTCATCTTCTTCTTCCATGGATCTGTTGAAGCTTACAAGCTCTGAGTCGTATTTTATTTAGAGATTGAAGTGGTTACAAGCCCAATTCTTTGTGGGTTTTCTGGGTTGAGATTGAGAGAGAGAACAGGGATAAGAAGAAGATGGAGATGGTTTCCTGGGTTGTGGGTTTTGTGTGGTTCCTTTGATCTTAAAAGATCTGGAATTGGGTATGGAGTATGGACTGAATTGATCTCTATCTTTTTGTTCATCTGCTATTTTGATCAATCCATGGGTAAAGTACCACATTTCTTGACAGATCTTGATTTGGGTATGGAAAAAACATATTTTGTTTCATGAAATTAACAAGCTTCGAGGGGTGAAATAGTATTTCAAAAATTGCTAAAATGGTTTTACTGACAGAGACAGATGGAAGGGGGGTGAAGTGTCCTAGCGTTTGGCCATACCCGAGGGGGCAGAGTAGACGCTTCCCCCCCCCCCCCCCCCCCCACACACACACACACACTCACACTTTACAATACAATCTACTGATCGAGATTTCGTACTTCTATCCTTGATCTATGTTCCAATAATACATCGATGAAGAACTGAATAGAGAAGAATGTGGTGCTTGAGCCGGCTAACGATGCTAGACTTCCTTAAGGAAATGTGAATATAGATGCTAGGATGAAGTCCAATTAACCAATTAGAAGTATGTTCCATGAACTCGACACTAATGCCAAGAGCGTATGTGCATAATACGTTGGGTAGTTAAGTAAAACTTGTTGCTCGTATAACTCCAACCATTCCAGAAAATCACATTTTCATTTATTGTAGATGCTCAGGAACTCCAAACTCGAAAATTCAAATTTCTCCTCTATCAACTTTAAAATTTAATTTAGCCGCTCAGACCTCAAATAAGAAATAGAATTAAGACCACTGCAGTGGTTGAATAATCCAAGTACCGTGAATCAGAATAATTGTCTATTGAATGTAGAACCACATCACGAATTAAAATAATCACCGATAATAATAAAACTAGTAAACATTGTGTGTATGAAAGATGTCGAGTACCAACTATAACAAACCCTTTTTTTTCAAGAAGGAGAAGCAATTAATGATATTTGAAGAAAATTCGACCATACTACCACGTGCTCATTGTATAACTCACTCCATTCTTGTCTCTACATAGCTTTAGGAATCCTTTCTGGATGAAATTAATATCCGTTGTTAATAATAAGTATGTTGTCAACTTGGAGAGCAGTGAGGCTTAGGCATAAAAAAAGGTGAATTAGGTGTTCTTAAATGTCTGTGTGGCCATTAGATGGGAATCAATCTCCCCCCATTTGATGCATAAAATTGTTGGGAGAATATTCAATTGGAACCCAAAATCATAAAGAATGCTTACAGTTTACCTAAACACTTGTCAGTGTTGATGCGAGTTACTTCCTTTAATTCTCTCTAAACCTATCTTTCTTTCCACACCAGTACTGATCATTCATTTTATTTCCAACTCTATATCTCTAAGCAATCTCTCACATTATGTTATTAAGTAAATCTAACATTTGTTCGAGACTACTTTGTTTCAAAGACAAAAAATTGTCCTTTAGGCATGGCTTACTGGATAGTTACCAAACAAGTAGATAGTAAATATATAGAATCGCAACCAAAGCTCTTTAATCCTCTAGACTTAACCAATACAGTAGCTAATTGAAAGAGTAGCTAAAATCCACATAACAGGGTAAGTGTGTGCACATTAAGAATCATATTAATTAAAATCAGTGGCTGATAATGGCTGAATGCATTCAATCCTCTAAATTACGAATGCAACCCATAAGAGGTGAATAATCTCTAAGCTACGCAGTATGTGAATGGATCTGACACCACAATGATTGTGTGCCCTCAAGATTCTATGAAAGTTCAAACTTAATAACCGCCCCAAAAGTATAACAAGACCAAATTAAGAGAAGTGCAGAATCAAAGTCTTCACATTTTTATCGAACACAGAGGGCACACCTTTCTAGATTTGTTCGCCAGCGAAACTCTATACACCACGCCAAAAGCTCCCTCGCCCAACTTCTTCCCCAACACTAAATCATCCTGTTATAAACACCAAACCCAATATCAGAAAGAAACAATCAACCACTACCAATCATCACAACTCACAAGGCTATGAAATAATTGAAAAATCCTGACCTTTCTGAAGGTGGGTCTGAAAAATCTTTCAACAATGGCTAGAACAAACATGTCCCAGAAACCCGGAGCCACACCAGGGGTAGCCCAGAGGTAGGAAGCTGCACCGAGTGCGAGGATCACTCCAGGTATGGTGAGGGTAATATCGTTTGATCTGGGCAGTGTGCTTCTGTATATCATATCACCACACTCCATCACAGTGCACGGAAGCCCCACTCCAACACCCACAAACAGGTCGTGAACAAAGCCAAGTACTTCACCACCCGAAGCATAAATTGCCAGAGATTTTGACCTGGAAATGGCGAATTTCCCAGTACAAGAGAGCGGTTCTGAGGTGGGTCTGAGCTTGAGTTTCTTTCCCAAGAACGGCGATGGTGGTTTTGGGTTGAGAGACTGGAGCTTCACTCCTCCGGCTACAATAGTTGCCATGTCTGTACAAATTCGTGGCTTACTGCTCTTGAATGCACATTTCTCTAATTGTGTAGGAGCATATCATACACAATGATTGATTGTAGACCAGGAGTCTTCTAGCTTCTCTGTGGTCATATTTGTTCATTTGGGGACAATATTTTGAGACTTGTGGATGTGAATTGCTCGAGTGGTTAGGGGAACGTAGGCCACAGACAAGTATCATTCGCCAAATCGATTTTCTCGTCGACGTTTTTCAATCGTGGCCATTATTTAGTTCGACCCGGTGATTTGCAATAAAAAAATAATACCATTTCTTTAAAATGTTTACCTTATGTTATAAACTGAATAGTAGAGAAGAGAGAACACTGTTGGAGGAATATCTAAAGCTATTTTATTCTCTACCAAAGCACTCTTTATATAGAGTGTGGGAGTCAATCATAATCCTCTAAGAGTCAATCATAATCTACTAGGAGTCAATCATAATCTACTAGGGAATATGCATTATAATATTCCATAACACTCCCCCTTGAATATTCACTAACACTAACATGATGCCTCGTTAAAACCTTGTCGTGCAAAACCCGTTGGGACAAAAACTCTGACGAAGGAAAAAGAGTACATCTTATGAGCGGGAGCTTGGTTCAATCTTGAACTCATCCATGGCTGCATGTCTCGTTAAAACCTTGCTTGGAAAAATCCTGTGGGATAAAAACCTCAGCTAAGGAAAAAGAGTACATCGCCTTGTAATTTAGTCTCCCCCTCTTTGCATCATCTTGATGTCACAATTCATACCTGAAAAGTGAACTTATGAAATATATATGATGCGTAACATAATATGATGCTACATGATCATTCAAAATAGTAATATGCATATGCACCTAAACTACTCGCGAGTGTGTATCTTCGATTTGCTTTAGCAAAGAAATATATCTCATGGGTAATATCGTCCATGGATTTCACATATAGTGATTCGTACGATCATTTTGTGTAACTAGTTACTTTGATATTCGTAGTCTTAAGACTAAACGAAGCACCAATCACTCTAAAGAAAGAGAGAATTTGTGGGTTATTATTATAGCCATGAGAAAATATGGCATCACTTGTAATATAGCCAATTTCACTTTCAATAGTCTCACGCATTCAACCATTAGGGTGCGGACATTTGAATATGTTGTTCTATACGAACATGGATGCTAGGGGAATCTAAAGTACTTCAAAGTACTTCCCGAATATGCTCGATGCATTAACTGCAGAGCTCGTGTATATATACACACACGGGTGCTGACTTTGATTTTGGCCAATAAATAGTCAAACACAATTCCACTTGCAGTGGTTCAAGGAAATCATATGATTTCAAGCGCTTTTCAAAGTAAATATCATCAAAGATCATATACATAGACTCAAATGTAGGTAGCTCTTCATCTACAGTGAGTTGTTGCCTCTTCAAGGGCATTGATTTGATCATTTATTTATGATTCTCCTGTGTTCTCAATTTCTATGGAATTGGAACTAACAAGACCATGATCCTTATAGAGGATATATATGATTGCATAGGCAACCTTTACATGCTTCATATGTATCAAAGCTCATAATTTGTAAGATATCAATTGGATTGAAATTCTTACACATATTCAAGAATGAGAGGGGACAATTGATATAAAAGTTCATGTCATGCAATAAGGTATTTCCTCCCCCTCATGACATGAGTCATATGATCAATGTCATAGTTATATGCTTTTGGCATATTTTTACATATACTCGAGCCAAAAGAAATGTAGGCGAGAATGTATCATCTTTATGAGATAAAAATTCTCATACTTGAAATTCGTAATCCTCATTGAACTCTAAATACTACCCACTTTGGAATAGGAGTTTCACCTATGAGAATACATTAATCACGTACTCCTTCAAAATAAAGGGGTTAAAATGAGTTGGGTAATGTTCTCTAGAAGGAACACAGAGCATGTAAAAATAATACTCATATTAAAATTTTTCCATCCGAATGAATTATTTTTGCACAATTCTTGAGAAGTGCATACTCAAAAAATCATGAAGATTATTTGCAAACTAATATAGATTGTTCAATCAATCAATCACATTTAGTGATGTCGACGGTGACATACTCAATGTTGAAATTTCTTCAAGAGTTCATGTCAAAAACCGTCGATCTCTTCTAGAGACGAAATGTCATCTAGGTACTCGACATACATATTTTTCAAAATGTGACATTGATCACATCAAACCACTTTGGGTGGTGAATCAAATATTTGGATGGTTTTTTAAAATTTGATATGGATTCACAACGCACCAACTATGCGTTGGTTGGGCGATGCAATGCATCAAGCCACTTTTATGACAAAATTCTCAACGTTGGATAGGCAACTTAATAAATCAAGCCTTTTCTTTTTATGAAGAAATTGTCAACGGAGAATGTCATTTATTTGAATTATACAAAACTACTTGGCATGTTCATAATTTAAGTATAAAACTTTTACAGTTTTAGTACCTTAAATCTCAACATTCAAGGGAACTTTGTGTGTTAAAACAAACACAAATGTGCTTAAAAGCTACAATTAGGAGCCTTAAAAGGTCTCATGGACATCCTTGAATATACTTTTTTTTTTTCAATTTTTCTCAGAACTTCTAGTTCGAAAAATTGTAGGTTACCTCTTGTAGGGTACCTTTTGATAGACTCAAATATTTCATAACATGAGCCAATAAGCACGCTAGGGACTTGTGCATTTTCTGCTATTGTCTTTTCTCTTGTGCGAGCCATAAAATAAATACGGGTTTCATAACAATCAAGAAAAAAAAATCAAGTTGTAGAGACAATGTAAATATAGGAAGCTAACCTTGATACCAATCAACCACATAGGCTGTTGGATTTCTCTAGAATTAATATACAAGAGAAATAAATATTTCTTCAATAAAATATGCAACTTCATAGTATTATATAAAAAAATCATATTTGATAGATTTATGACAAAATAAAAACATATTTAATTCAAGGATCTTTCTTGAATAATTTCTTTTAAGAATTATTAATTGAGGAAATTAATAATCTTTAATATGAATAGCATTGCAAAAAAAAAATGGTGCGGCAAGTTTCTTGTTAGACTTGAAATCGCCAAGGAGGTGGGAGGATCATGGATCACTCAAACCACAAACTTGCGCATATATATATATATATATATATATATATATATATATATATATATATATATATGTATATATATTAGGAGGATCATGAATCACTAAACTAAAAAAAAGATTGCATAGATGTTGGGAGGATTTTGAATCACTTCAACCAAACAAATTGCATAGATATTGGGAGGATCTTGAATCACTCAACCAAAATATTGAATAGATATTTGCAAAAGCGTATCGGCGTATAACAAATACGCGATCATAACCACTTAAAGGGTGGCTTATTTGTAACCTTTATTTTTCTCCCCCTAATTTTATGTAGTCTTTTACTACAAAGGGTACTATAGGGGATTAATCTAGGACCCTCATGGTACGAAGACCATTCAACAATCACAACTAAGTACGTGACTGTGGGATTGTTTCAACCATATAATTTATAGGATTTGCTTCAGGGGATGGCTCGCTATTTGCGTTAACGAATTGAGTCGAGCATAAAATCAATCATCCACTCCTGAGATCCACTGCCTTTTATAAACTCGAACTAATATGAGTGTGGAATTATATATATTCTTTTTTTTTCTTCCATAACTGCAGGTTATGGGTAAGATGACATGAGCAATAAAATTTGCTATGATGTTCATCTCCGTCAATGATAGGCTCCTCATTGTAATTTTTTTTTTTTTTTTCGTAAAGAGGAGTAAAATAGCAATAGAAAATAAGAGGAGTTAGGGAGAAAGATATAGATAAAAAATACTATAACTCGCGGTTATAGATAGTCGTTATTTGCTCTAACTTCATGTATAAGAACATGGTTTAACTAAGCATACAAATAGCTTAGGAGCATTTCATTTTATTATATATATATATATTTTGAGGTTTCATGAAGGACATCAAGAAACTCGTCCCACCTTAGCGGTAGTGTCACGAGTTAGAAACTCTAGTGACTTATTTCTTTTAGTTTTAGATAAATAAATGATAAAACCAATCGCGCATTAAGTAACATGGAAGGCCAGGTATGTCACATGGCAAATTATAGGGCCAATAGTTGCACCCCCTCGATCGTAATTGCAACAATTACGTGTCCTCAAGGTCACGAGTCGAACACACTCTAGTGACTTATTTTATTTTATCTTTTGCGCGTCCTTGAAGTCACGAGTTAAGAACTCTAGTGACATATGATAAAAACATTAATATGATCTCTTTCTCACGCGTAATTGCGTCAATTGCGCGTCCTCAATGTCACGAGTTTAAAACACTCTAGTGACTTATTTTTTCGCGTCTTGAGGTCACGAGTATAGTACTCTAGTGACTTTATATTTTTCCTTCAGAAAGAGTACCAAATGCGTGCTTTTGCAATACGTAGCACATGCGAATTTTAGGTTTGAGTCTCTGAATAATCGTTTTTTTTTTTTTTTTTTTTTTTTTAGAGATCAAATTTGTTAGACTGTTAGACTAATTGGTCATGCACAACGACTTAGAGAAGTGCAGTATGGTTTCCAAAGTTTTGGGTTTGAACCGAACCAACTGCTAAGTGGCAATTTTGTTTTTCTTCTCAGTACAACGATAAAAATTCTGATAATAGAACTGAAGAACTAATATTATCACAAATAAACTTATTACATTAGGTGGACGGGCACAGCGACATAGAGGCGTGCGACCAAACCAACGTTTGTATTCCAACTCAGCCAGCTTGTAAGCGGTAATGTATTTTTTCAGTACAGAAATTAAATGTACAATAACAGATTCAAATAAGTAATAAGTGAACAATTAATGTTTCAAAAACAGTGAACAATTAATATGTTGCACACACACGTAGGGTATGTTGCGGTCCAATCTATAACAGCAGCAGTGTAATTTTTTCGCTTTCTTTTTCGCACAGTAATTAAACAAAACCACCGAAGACAAAAATCACATAACTGATCTCCAGATCAGATGGCTCACACAGAGATGCACCGCCCCTATCAATGGGTTGTAGGTACCAACTGTTGCAACTTGCTGCAATTATTTTTCGTTTTCTTTTTTTTCTTTTCTTTATAGTGGTCATACTATAAACTAATAAAAGAAATAGCATAGAAACAAGTACGACTTGGTTATGACAGTTAGCATAAAAAATAGCACAATAACTTAGAAGTGCACGGATACATAAGTGCATATGACCAGAGGGTTTTGTGTTCATGTTCTACTAGCTCAAAATAGAGTTTTTTTTTTTTTTTTTTTTTTTTTTTTTTTCAGATCAGATTTGGCGCCTTTTTTTTCGGATGAGATTTGCAATTTTTTTTCGCCAAAAAATCATAAAAACGCACAAAGCAGAGCATATAATTACTCTAGATCATATGTTCATCTTTAAATCTAAATAGATCGAGGTCCTCAAAACGCACAAGGCGGATGACGCAATTGCTCTTGATTATAGAGTCCTCTCTTGATCTAAAAGTAGATCGAGGTATCGGGTTGAGCTTTTTTTTTTTTTTCATAAATCCATAACATAGACCATTTTTTTTTCTTTCGATGTAAATAAGATATTGTAATGAAAAAGTATTGATAGGATGAACCGTTGATTTGAATCAACTTTGATTCAAGCAAGAGTTGAGACAATCAAGGTCGAAATTTAGTTTTCGTTTGATTATCTTTTTTCTTTTCAATACTCAATAATCGAATAAGTAAAAAAATGTACCTTTTAATCTTCTCTTCCGATAGAGCGAAAGTGCTGATAACGTGTTATAAACTGAATAGTAGAGAAGAGAGAACACTGTTGGAGGAATATCTAAAGCTATTTTATTCTCTACCAAAGCACTCTTTATATAGAGTGTGGGAGTCAATCATAATCCTCTAAGAGTCAATCATAATCTACTAGGAGTCAATCATAATCTACTAGGGAATATGCATTATAATATTCCATAACACCTTAAACTTTTTTATAGTGTTGTAGAGTAATTTTACTATACAATCCCATGAAAAATGATAAAAATCACATACACCCACTCAGTTTTGGTCGATCTTCACTTACACCCCTCCTAGTTTGGAAAACATCACTTACATTCTTTATCAATATCAAGCATGTTGTCACTTACACCCCCTCTATGCCTTCACTATGCTAGTTCTTATGGTAACTTCTCAAAATCAGTTTTTCAAACAAAATTATATTTGCAGAGGCTGCAAAGGTCAGTCCAGCCCAATGTATATTCTTAACACATGCAAAATATTTGTAATCTATCATATACTTCATATGAATTTCTGAATATGGCGCAGCTACTATAAGAAAAAGTTAGGATTAACTCGAGATAGAGTTTACAAAATTAAGGGTGAATTTGACCTTTTTAGCATTTGCAAGGGTAAATTTGGTCTTAAATAACTGAATTTGGAAAGTTACGCTACCAACTAACGGAGTATATACACGTAGGGGTGCAAGTGACAATAATGTTTGGTGTTCATAAGGGGTGTAAATGAAATTTTCCAAACTAGAAGGGGTGTTAGTGAAGATCAACCAAAACTGAGGGGGTGTAAGTGAAAATCACCCATGAAAAAATTGTCAAATTATTTCTTCGTTTTGTTAGTCAAACTACTGAGTCAAAGCGACCTGTGAATAATGGAAAAAGTGAACTACGAAATTTCAAGCAAAAGAGGGGTGGTAGTTGTTAAACGAGCGAGTTGTGCAGGTTCAAAGTGTTTATAAACGGGTTCAATTATTAAAGAGTTCAACCCGCGCAACCCGTTTAATACGCATTCTTCAAATGGGTCGGTCATAACGGGTCAGTATAAAATTGAACCCGCCAATTAGCCTGTCTGCGAAGTACCATCAACATAATATTCAACAGTCAATATCACTGTACCACTACCGAGTGCACCACATCGCTACCACAATACCACAACCACTAATACTACCACAACTCTAACCAACAAGCAAAAAACTTGACACGATTTCTTACGTGTTACTGCAAGTGCACGGTTCAAGGAATGTAGGGTAATATTTAGACCCCAAATTATCGTCCCACGAGGACAGTCTTAAAAGATCAATTCAGAGTGAAGTAACTGAAAGAAAGTTTGTTGATTTAAGAAGTTGTCACCCTCAAACTTAACAAGTGGTTGAAAGTCAAATAGTTAAAAGACAATATTTTTGATTTTATAATTAAGCGCAGTTGAGTTTTCTATGGAGAAGAACTAGGCCATCTATAGATCGCCTAGGGTAGTGGACATTTCCGGATATTGCTTTGAAACACGTGATACTGACTATGCTCTTGATCACCTTTAAATACCTACAGTCTCCTGACAGTCTCATGTAAGCCTATGCTAGAATCAGATAGTCGCTATCCGTCGTTCCATAAACTACCTCACCCAACAAGCATTAAACCCAATCATACGCAATGATCTAAACCCCCAACAACTCAAGTTCCGGTTCATCATGATACATGGTCTACTAGCAATCCTAAGTTCACAATCTAACAATCGTCATATGTTCCCATCAATCGTTCATCATTCACAACTCTAGTGCGTGACGCCAATGTTGAATTGAATTACGCACAAGATTACTAGAAGTAGCACATTCAATATTAAGCTGGAATCAAAATCATGAAGTTAACACCCTCTTATGGTTATTCATTTCATATCTTGCGTGTGTCAATAGCGTGAGTTCCACAATACACCAATAGAGAATAAATCAAATTCATAATTGTCATCCATAAAGCACGAATCAACCAAAAGAATACGAAAATGGTGTCTAACAAAAACCTATAATCTCGATAGAGCCTAGGTAAGAAACTAGCTACGTACCCATAGTAGATTAAAAATCACAAGTTTCTCCATAGATAAATGAAGATAAGAGATAGAGTAATCAAATGTGGAAATCTCCGGTTGGCAATAATCCTAAGTGATTTCCACGGCTCCAAGCTCCCTTGGGTCTTCGTCCTATGCCTCTCAATGTGTGAATCCTCATTTTTTTAGTCCCCTAGGTCGTTCTTGAGTTAATTCCCGTCAAATCTCTTCAATATTTGCATTCTAGCCCCAAAATTTTGCCGAAGCTTCAGTACCATTCGTGCCATTCGTACGAATGCTTTCATGCAAATGAGACTTCCTTTCGTAAGAGTGGAATTTGGACCTTGACTTCTCTGAGCCGTAACTTCGTCGTCTGATCTCCAATTTTAGCTCCTTGACCTGTCGTTGGGAAGCTCTTTGGGTCTATTTTGTGGTGAAAATGAGGGATAAACAAACCCTAAAACAAACAAACCTATACTACATAACCCATGTATATCATGAGCAAGTGCCTACAAACACCCATTTGGGGTTCAAAAAGGATTTCTCCACTACTGCTAGACACTACACACGATTTAGCTAAGCTAACTGCTACAAAATTTGCTTCTCTAGGAATCATCACAATTGAACTTGAAGTAAAGAGGAAATACTCATAATCTTTTAAGCCATACTCTAAAATGGTTGAGATACAATAGAAGAAGACACAAGTTCAGTGGCAGCATTAGATTTAGACTCCACAACCACCCCAAAAAGGCCAAAATCATAAATAGCAACTGATAACTCCATTTTCGGAGTTATTTTATTACTTATTTTGCTACGTTTTGTATGCTCATAATGGAGAATATAGCATCTTTTTGAGTAAATCGGGCTTTAATTGTTGATAATGAGTTCATGCGTTAAATGTGAAGTCCGGACTTTTTCTACATCATTTTATGCGCTATTTATCATATTTTGTCACATTTGATCTTCGTGGGGTGTTCGTGTTGTGTTTTTCAGGAACGGAGCACGCGAGGAGCAAGTGGATAGAGAAAACAAATTTCGGAAACTAAGGCGAGCTCGAGATTTGAGAAGGAAAGCAAGAGACGATGATTCGAGTGCTAGAGAGGCACGTGAGAAGATGTTACGAGCATTGAATCATGTGGAGAGCTCAAAATGGAGGATCAAGTGTGGATCGATGCTCGGGAGGTGATTCAAAGGATGAGCTTCAAGTGACAAAAAAAGAAGAATTTGGCCAAGTAGACACTAGGTCGCACGACCTATTTCAGAGGTCGCACGACCTAGTGATCAGAAGGCAGTGAGCAGAGAATTCACAACTAGGTCGCACGACCTGTTTCAAAGGTCGCACGACCTAGTGGAGTGCTGTAGATACTGCTTTATGACATGGCTAATCTTAGCCACGTGGCGACCATCCAGCACACCATATTGTGCTCCACACACACAGGATCACCAGCCGAGCTGATCCATGTGGGGGCTGCGAGACAGAGCCCTCGCATACCACTGCACGGGACTTGTAGGGATTTGTGGTTTGGAGGCTAGGGTAAGCCCTGTCGCGTGCGAGCCAAGCCCGCGCGCGACCTTTAGTAACTGTTTTGAGAGATCTATGGCACGAGCTCCCTAGACCCGGTCAATCCGGTCAAACCCGGTCAACCTCGTAACGGTTCCGGTACTCGCGCACCACGTGCTCTAACGGTTCCTATATACTCGGACGAACGTGCCGTTACGGTTAAGCTAATTAAGCCGCCATTAATGGGCGCATTAACTACACTACAACGGCCACGTTCTCCAGTATATATATCGTTACTCTTTCCATACAAAGAGAACAACACTGCCATACGCGGAAGCTCTGCCAAACCTCTGTCTCTCTCTCAGACATTGCTACTGACTTACTCTCTCCCTACACACACCCCTATTCTTCCTGTGCGATCCCTGATCCACTACGTACGGTGTACACGGAGGTCTCCCTGCCGGAATCTCTTGTTCACCATTTTGGTGAACCCGACGTGAACTTACCAGCAAAAGCAACCATGTCTCAGGAGGACGATGTCAGCAACCGATCGCCTTCCGCCGAAACTCCCTCAGGAGAAGAAGTCCGCCGTACTCCGACGACACCCGGCGAGGCACCGACTTTAGAGTCTTTGGACACCACTGTCCAAAGTCAGGCAAAAACTCTCAAGTCTCAATCTGCGCAATTGGAGCGGATCTTGGCCATTCTGGGCACCCTTGCGCCAAATCCTCCACCAGGTACCGCCACCCCTCAGGGAGGAGGAACCCCTACTGCTCCAGGATTGGGAGTATCGGCCACGCCTCCCAACCCTCATCTGCAGACTCCACCGTCGGCCGCGCAGCTGCCTTCGATCCAAGGATCAACAGCGCAAATGCTACCCCCTGCCGCTCACGCCTCTCAGCCCACGGCTTTGGCGTCTAACCCAACTTTGCAGTACACTCTGCCTCCACCGGCGACCATATGGGGAAACGCGGGCAGTCAATACACTCCCAATCCTCCGGCGGCATATGTGTCGCCACCGCCTACGGCAACCCCTCCGCCAGCTACAGAGGGGAGCATTCCAGAATGCATGACGTCTTTGCAGAAGCGCGTGGACTCCATCTTGGCTCATCAGTCGCTCGCGGATACCATCATCCCGAAGCTAGACAACGACCCGCCCATTCCACGGGAGATCTATCTCATGCCTAACCCGGTGGGGTACAAGGCTCCCAAATGGGACAAGTTCGAAGACGTCAATGGAAACGCCCATGAGCATGTCATGCGTTTCATCGATGTCATGGGTCCATACGGAGCTGATCCCAAACTGCTGATGCGAGAGTTCCCAAAGACTCTTGGGAATGTAGCATACAAATGGTACCGGACGTTGGAGCCCGGATCTGTGAAGACTTGGGACGACATGGTCCAGAAGTTCTACACCAAGTTCTTCCAGATGGAAGAGAAGGTGACGATGATCCACCTCTCGCGGATGTATCAGAAACGCGAGGAAGATGGAATCACTTTCATCAAGAAATTCAGAGCGAAATCTCTGGAGTGCAAGGATCCCATGCTCGAAAGCCGACTCGTAGAGATATGCCTGCAGTGCATGCGAGATGAGTACAAGAGCATGCTAATCAATTTGCAAACACCCACGTTCTCAAAGCTCATCGAGTGCACGATGAACATCGAGCCCATCGTCGAGAGACAGAGAAAGAAGAGCGCTCCAGAACGACCTGCGAGCGGCACCACCTACAAGATCGGCAGATTCGGCTACAAGCGAGGACGCGAAGCTGAGGTCAACGCGGTTTCGCCTCAGAAGCAAGCGAAAGTCGCAAACTTCGATGCACCGCCTCTGCCATGCTCGGTGGAGGAAGCAAGCGATCTCTGTAGACAGTGGCGTAAAGACGGCATCCTGCCACCGCTAGAGCAAAAACCCTCCAAGGAGATGACGAGGGACCCCAAGTGGTGCGAATACCACGGCAAGGTCATGCACCCCACAGCCGAGTGCAAGAAGCTCAGATTCGCGTTCGACCAGAAAATGAAGAACGGCGAACTCATCGTCAGCGACCACCGGAAGGATGTGCGCAACAACCCACTGCCTGCCCATACGGACTCGGGCTCAAAAGGCAAGGAGGTCGCCATGATCTCAATAGTGGACTTGGAAGAAGTCGCAGAGGATGGTCTACCCATCATTGCTGAAATCCATGAAGAGGAAGACTACAGCATGGACACGGAGGATGAGCGTGCCGACCGCATGAAAGGGTCGCACGGCTTCAACAAATTCTTCGACGAGATGAACTTCTCCGAAAAATGCCGATCGGATATGACAAAGGCAATCTTAAGGATAGCGGAGGACTACGAAGAGGAACTCGTAGTCTCCAACGGGAAGGTCATCAGGGCGTCCCGTTCCACAGAAAAGATTATGACCTTTTCTGCCAGCGACAAGAAGACAGATGCGAGCCATCAGAGGCCCCTGTACGTGACCGCCATCATCAACGGCGTCGAATTCAAGCGAGCATTCGTCGATGGAGGAGCAGCGGTCAATGTTGTTCCACTCCACACACTGAAGCTAGCAGGGATCCCCGAGCACAAAGTGGTCAAACGTCCATCCCCGCTGGTGGGATTCGGAAGCGACTCTAGAATGACGATCGGATGGATCCGCCTCGGCGTTCAGATTGGTAAGATCAAGTGTTCGGCGAAGTTCTATGTCATAGATGCGAACACCACATATCACATGATCATCGGTCGAGCCTGGATTCATCGCTTCGACGCAATCCCTTCGACGGCTCACCAGGTGATGAAAGCCATCTGGAACGACAGGATTGTCGAGATACCGGCCTCAACTAACCCGTTCAACTTGGACGAAGCACATCTCAGCGAGGCGGTGTGGTTCACCGAGATGGCGGACGAGCAAACACCCGGACCATTCAACCCTACTCCTTTACCTCTCTGGGAGGACATCAAGGACCAGTCACCTGCAGGCGTGATGGTGACAAGGGGAGACACCGAAGAAAAGCCGCCTACCCACGAAGAGGCGCCGCGCATCGCATATCATCGCAAGAGTGTCTACACTCTGAAGAGGATCGCAAAGCACGACCCCGAGGGCAAGGAGATAGAAAGCTTCTACGCCAACGGAAAGAAATGCTATCGCATATGAAGGTGCGCGGGGACGTCCTCACACGGGCATGAGGATGTCCCTGGGCAAATCAATCAAATCGAGCAAGTTGCGCTGACAGAAGAGCCAACACAGGTCGTTTCGGACGAGAAACTCAAAGAAGCACCCGAATGCATGGAAGACAGGCCGCGACCACAAAAGCAAGAGCTAAAGGAGGTGTTCCTCAGCCCGAACGAGGAAAAGAAAAGGCCAGTCTTCCTGAGTGCGGACCTCACAAGCGAAGAGGAACAAGGGCTGCTACAGCTTCTAACTGAATACAAGGACGTATTCGCATGGGAATACGATGAAATGCCAGGTCTGGACACGAGCATCACCATGCACCGTTTAGACATTATCCCAGGGTCTAAACCGGTCAAGCAAAGCACCAGAAGTTTCAGGCCAGAGCTCAACGTCAAGATCAAGCAGGAGATTGTCAAACTCCTAGACGCCAAGTTCATAGAGCCAAATCACCATCCCACATGGTTGGCCAACATCGTGCCGGTAGTGAAGAAGAACGGACAGCTCCGCATCTGCGTGGACTTCCGCGATCTCAATCGCTTCTGCCCTAAGGACGATTTCCCACTGCCTAACATCGACTTACTTATCGATTCGACGGCAGGCCATCGCATGTTCAGTTTCATGGACGGTTTCAGCGGATACAATCAAATCAAAATGGATCCCGAAGATGCGAGGAAAACTGCATTCATCACTCCCGTGGGGGTATTTAACTACACGGTAATGCCGTTCGGTCTTAAGAACGCAGGTGCAACCTATCAGCGGGCTATGATGGCCCTATTCCACGACATGATGCACAAAGAGGTGGAATTCTATGTGGATGACTTGGTAGTCAAATCCAAGCACGAAGCAGATCACCTTGCAGACCTGCGAAAGGTGTTCAACAGATGCAGAAGCTTTCAACTAAAAATGAACCCCATGAAATGCGCATTCGGCGTAACTTCGGGAAAGTTTTTGGGATGCGTGGTTCATCGCCAAGGGATCGAGCCTGACCCTGCGAAAGTGTCAGCCATCATAAGCATGACGCCACCTCACAACCAAAGCGCCTTGAAAACATTCTTGGGAAAATTGTCATATCTGCGGAGATTCATCCCAGCAATCGCCGAAATCACATGCTGTTTCAGCACTCTTCTCAAGAAGGACGCCGCGTACAACTGGGCTCCTGACCATGAAGCCGCATTCGAAAAGCTAAAGGAGATACTTACATCCCCAAAGATCATGATCGCGCCTCAACTGGGATCACCGCTGCTGCTATATCTTACATCAACAAGGAGATCTATAGGAGCACTTTTGGCTCAGGTGTATGAGGGCCAAGAGAGGCCTATCTATTACATCTCTCGCATCGTACAGCCTGCTGAGTCAAGGTACACAGACATCGAACGTCACTGCCTTGCCTTATTCTTTGTGATAGAGAAGTTGAGACACTATTTTGCATCGCACAAAGTAGTGGTGGTCACCAAAAGCGACCCCATAAGATACTTGCTAACTCACACTACTCCGGGCGGGAGATTGGCGAAATGGTACATGACCATCTCTCAATACGATATCACGTGCGTGAAGCCAAGGGCGATCAAGTCGCAGGCGGTAGCAGATCTGCTGGCACAGTTTCCCGACAACAGCCACGAACCTGTGATCGAAGAAGAGCTCGAAGGCCCTGAAATCTACGCGATCGACGTGCCCTATTGGACCCTCCACTTCGACGGTTCGTCAACCAGAAAAGGTGGAGGCATTGGGATAGTCTTGACAAAGCCCGACGGGGAAGTCATACAGATGTCCGCGAAACTCAACTTCGCAGTCACGAACAACGAGGCGGAATACGAAGCTCTTATCGCGGGGCTCCGTGCAGCGAAAGCTCTGGAAGTGAGCAACTTAACAGTCATGGGAGACTCCAAGCTGATTGTTAAGCAAGCCTCGGGCGAGTATGGTCTGAAGGAAATCAACCTCCTGTCATACCGCACTCTAGTGCAAAAGCTGATGCAGCAATTCTGCGACGTGAAATACGAGCACAAGCCCCGAGCGGACAACAGACATGCAGACGCCTTAGCAACTCTGGGATCTAAGGTCAGCATAGACAAATGCCCCGCGAGGATTTCCATCGAAGTGCGAACACCGTCGGCATTAACAGAAGATGCGTGTGACGACGAACACGTAGATGACGCAGATTGGCGAAAAACAATCCTGCAAGCTATTGCGAAAGGCACCAGCAGCGAGAGCTGGGCACTCACGAAAGGATACTGCATCCACGACAATACCCTTTACTACAAGGGTCCTGGAGGGATACTCATGCGATGTGTCTCCGAGCAAGAGGGACAACAGCTGTTAGAAAGGATTCACCAACACGCTTGCGGAGAAAGCGAGGTGTCAATCTACAGGAAAGCTCAGAGATGTGGCATTCATTGGCCAGGCATGTCAACAGCTGCAGCCCTGATACAAGGGAAGTGCGAGAGTTGCGCACTAATCAAAGATTCTCTACTTGTCGCTCTAATCGATGACGACACAGACTGGAGGAAGCCATTGTTCGAATTCCTCACCCAGGGTACCGTACCCGAATCGAGAAAAGAGGCCGACAAATTGAGAAGGAAAGCTTCTCGATACGTGGTTCAGGAAAACCTGCTTTGGCGAAAAGGCCACGAGGGCAACTTGCTGCGATGCCTAGACGATAGGGAAGCACAAGAAGTCATGGACCTCTCTCATCAGGTGGAACACCAGGGAGGTGCGAAATTGTGCAGACAGCTCCTCTCAATCGGACACTTCTGGCCCACGATGGAAGCCGATTGCCGCACCAAGGTGCGACGCTGCCAAGAATGTCAATTCAAAGGGAACCTAGTGCACGCTCCCGCCGTGGATCTACATGCATTAGGGACGCCATGGCCATTTCACACATGGGCTTTGGATTTCATTGGCCCCATCCGACCAACGTCACATGGGAACCATTTCATTCTCACCGCAACTGAGCTGTTCACCAAATGGGTGGAAGCAATACCACTAAAGACGGCAAACGCGCTGGCTGTGGTCAACTTCATCCAGGAAAACATCGTATGCAGGTTCGGAATCCCGAATACTATTCTTTCAGATAACGGTACTCCTTTTGTTAATCGTCAGGTAGCCACGAAACTTGCGGAGTACAATATCAGGCAAATATGCTCTACTCCCTATTATCCAAAGGGAAACGGACAAGCCGAGGCGACTAACAAAACGCTGCTGAGAATTCTGAGCAAGATGGTCGCAGATGACCACAAGAAGTGGGCCGACTCTCTTAACATAGCTCTGTGGGCCTACAGGACCTCTCCAAGAACACCCACAGGGGCTTCGCCATTTCTATTATGTTATGGGGCCGAAGCTGTAGTACCTGCGGAGGTCAGAGTCAATTCGGCACGACTGGCCTTCCATGCGCTCTATGAAAATCAACGCGATCACGATTTAGTCTTGCTAGAAGAAAAGCGAGAACAAGCCAAAAAGACTAACAAGCGGTACCAAGAAAGAATCGCTCGCGCCTACAACAAGACAGTTCAGCGGCGAGATTTCGCAGTTGGCGACCTGGTCTTGCGCGCGTCCGACCACTGCATGCGAGAAGCGACTCATCCGAAGTTCGCAGCCAACTGGGAAGGACCCTTCGAAGTCACAGAAGTCTTCGATAGTGGCTACTGCAGCATACGAAGGTTGCACGGCTCAGCCTCAACTCCGAGCTCAGTCAACATGCGCTGGATCAAGAAGTACTATCCTTGACTCCTCTTATTTCATACGTTTTATGATAACGTTGCTTAATATCTCATGTGGCTACGATTAATGCAATCTCCTCTCCCATATGAGAGGATTGTAATTCTACCTCTCCCATATGAGAGCGATGTAATAAAAGAATTCTCCCAAATGAGAAGTTCATATTTCTAGCCGCTTATATTGCTCTATTTTATTTAAATATCTCCGTTAACAATGATTCATTCGCTGCAAATAGCAATTCATGCAAATGTGGTCTTAATTGATCATCAAAGCCTATCCCCGCGATAGCAGCAAACGCAAGCACGATCTTAATTGATCATCAAAAGCCTATCTCTATGATAGCAGCAAACACAAACACGATCTTAACTGATCATCAAAAGCCTATCTCTACGATAGCAGCAAACACAAACACGATCTTAACTGATCATCAAAAGCCTATCTCTACGATAGCAGCAAACACAAATGCGATCTTTATTGATCATCAAAGCCTATCTCACACGATAGCAAACGCGATCTTAACTGATCATCAAAGCCTATCTCATACGATAGCAAACGCGATCTTAACTGATCATCAAAGCCTATCTCATACGATAGCAAACGCGATCTCAAGCGATCATCAAAGCCTATCTCATACGATAGCAAACGCGATCTCAAGTGATCATCAAAGCCTATCTCATACGATAGCAAACGCGATCTCAAGCGATCATCAAAGCCTATCTCGTACGATAGCAAACGCGATCTCAACCGATCATCAAAGCCTATCTCATACGATAGCAAACACGATCTCAATCGATCATCTAAAGCCTATCTCTTACGATAGCAGCTACACGCGAGTGCGATCTTAAGTGATCATCTAAAGCCCATCTCCTACGATGGCAGCCAATGCAAATGCGATCTTAAGTGATCATCTAAAGCCCATCTCCTACGATGGCAGCCAATGCAAATGCGATCTTCAGTGATCATCTAAAGCCTACCTCTCATGGTAGCAATCAAATGCAAATGCGATCTTAAGTGATCATCTAAAGCCTATCTCCCACGGTAGCAACCAAATGCAAATGCGATCTTCAGAGATCATTAAAGCCTATCTCTCATGGTAGCAATCAAACGCAAATGCGATCTTAAGTGATCATTAAAGCCTATCTCTTGCGATAGCAACCAAACGAAAATGCGATCTTAAATGATCATCCAAAGCCTATCCTTTGCGATAGCAGCGAAATACAAAATGATCTCAATCGATCATCTAAAGCCTATCTATAGAAGATAGCAGGTTCTACAGATGCGATCTTATAATGGTCTTCTTAAGCCTATCTATTACGATAGCAATTTCTACGCAAAGTAATTTTGGTTAATTACCCAAGCCCGCCTGTTATGATGGCAACGCACGTGCAGAATCATTTTATTAGATCTTCCAAAGATCTATCTGCTGTGATAGCAGTTTATGCGAGAAACGATCTCAAACAAAGCCTATCTTCTATGATAGCAATTTGCATGGCTCAACGATCTTGATTAATCTCTGGAAAATTATCCGGAACGATGGCAACGTTGTGAACGTGATCTCATACGATTTACAACGACCAACTACAAGCCCATCCGTCAAGATGGCACAGCTGCGAAATTACGATCTTAAATGATCTAGCGAAACGTCTGCGAATTGACATCGCATATGAGAAATCATTACATGGAATTATGCAAGGCAAAACAAGCCGAAACGCATGCGAAATTGTATTTTGTTGCAAAGAACAGATAATACAAAAGCTATTTATCATTACGAGTCAAATGACTTACAATTTATCTATCTAGATAGCAGCTTACAAGCGAAAAGCTCGCATCTAACTACATAGCCCAAATGGCTTACAATACATTCGAAAAATGGCTAGTCAGCCATGGATGCACCAAGGAAACTCTCGACTAGGAAAAGAGAGAATCCACCGGTCTTGATACCGGCAGCACAGCGTGCGAATCTGCGGCCAAAGATCTATAGCAAAAGGGATGCTGCCGCGAAGAGATCAACTCGCCATTCGCTACATCCCTAGCAGCAAGGTCAGGGATACAATATGCCCAGGACCCCAAAGAATGACTAAAGCCTCTGCCTGATCAAGGTAGGCGCCGGAGGAGCTTCCTGTTCCGACAGATGCTACTCCGCAAAACAGGCGAAGCAGTCATTCCTCTGGTGATGGATTCCTTGTCATGTTGGACAAGGGCATTGACGAGCACCCCGACCTCACAAATTTGAGGGCGAGGGATTCTTCTCTGGAGATGCTGAAGAAGAATCCCGCCGTTCATTACGAGACGGTAGTACGGTCACTACGGCGCTGCACCTCGCCACGAGGCGGCCGGAAACATGACCTGCACACATAATACACGAAGAAATTTCTTCGAACACACATGAGGTATTATCTGCGTCCTCTTTATGATGGTTATAAACGGCAATGAGCCTCATAAAGTGGATCTTGGAAACTATTTCTATGGCACAAAGCGCAAACTCAGGATTCAAAGCCTGAAGTTGTCATGAATCAACGAAAAACAAGCGTTGAAGCCAGCAGTCGTAAGGACTCATGGCAAAGCACATGTTTGGGATGAAGAACCCAAATGGCAAAGACGGGGTTTATATAGGCCCTGTGGAGACTCTTCGGTTGCTTAAGATGAGTCAGCAAAATTCAAAAAGAGGGTAAGTTCAATCACTTACGCCTTGAAAAGCGGTAACAATCAATTACCCTACTAAAGGCTACGACGATTCAGTTGCGTACCCTAATAAATGACGGATAGTCATGATTCGGATGGACTTCCCAACGGAAGCGTGCTTATCTGCCGAGAAATTAGCGCGAAAATCAAGCAAAGAATCAATTGCTGATGTCATAATTGGATATGCACAGAAAATGTCCAATCAAATCCCGAAAAGGGCAAAACGGGCAAACTCATTGTTTGTTGTCAAAAAAGAGGGGGGAGAAACCCTAGCAACATTACATTAATGTTTCAAAGCTACATTAATGTCTCAGCCATTTTCCTTTCTTTTCAAAAAAAATACGAAAAGTCAAAACAAATTTTTGACTAAGGAGTCCTGGGGCTCGAACTGCTCGATCAGCCTCTCCACTTGATGCACTTCTTGCTTTAGCTGCTCGCACTTGGCATTCATTTCGTCATACAGCTTCAAAGCTTCATCAACCTTTTGCTTCTGCTGCTCCACCTTCTGCATCTCCGCTGCGAGATTCTGGTGCCCGAGATTCAAGGTTACAGCTGCGTGAATCAGTGTAACTCTGTCCTTGAGGAATTTCAAACCAAGTCTGCCTTGGACTTTGAGCACGAGATTTTGGCACATGCCACACAGCAATTCAGCACTCTGGGCCGAGATGGTCGCAGGTGTAGCCGCACACAGCTGTTCCAGTATCCAAATGGCTTCAGTAAGGAATAGCCTCCTGTCAAAAGGAACGATCTCCAGACACCTCACGAACGAGCGGGGGTATCTGAGGCGCATTCGAACCACCCAGTCTACATCGGTTTGCTTCAAACCTGAGACATCAAAAACGAGTTGTAATGTCAGAACTCGCAAGCAAATAATATGACGTGCGAATGGTAAATCTCTACTTACCAGTGCCTTCCAGAATTTGGTGAATAGAGGGAATGCGAGCCACCGGGTTGTTCAAAGACTGCCCTCGCTCCATGGCTCTCCTATCAGCTGCGAGCTCCAGCCTCTCATAGTCAGGAGGAAGAGTGTAGGCCGCACCAGCTGCGACTACGTTCCCAACCTGCGAGCCCCAAATGCTCCACGCAGGAATAGATGCTTCCGGCTCAGTCATTGCCGGAGGCACAGGAACAGCTGAAGTCGTTGGGCGAAAGACATTCTCAGGTGCGAAAATATTAGCATCACTTGTCCCTTCTTCCCCACCACCGGTACGGACACCTTCGTCCATCGGCACAGCATCAGCTTCGACATCATCGGAGAGTTCAATGACATCCTCGAGATGCTCACTCGCGTGTCCAGTAGCTGCGACGGGCTTCTCAGTATGAGAGCTCGAGATTGGAACATGGGATGCAGAAGGCTGACTTCTCTGCTCCAGCTCAGGTTCCTCAGCATGACCTGCGATACCAAATGCGACAATATGAGGTAACTTGTGTTATAAGTTATTTCACTATCTTTGCTAAAGCTAAGAATAAGCACCTCCACGCGAAGGTGGGATTAAGGTATCCTCATCGTACACTAGGGACGTGGAACCGTGCCCTATCAGTGTATCTTCACTAAGCAAATCTTTAAGAGAGGCGTGACCTGGGATGCGAATAAACCAGTCATGATCTTGCCTCAAGTGGCTACAGCCTAGCATGTGTATGTCACTCAAAACAATTACCTGAGGGTTCTCCGCATTTGCTTACCAACCAACGGCGAATGTCAGGCTTTGACACACCGTGCTTTAACGCACCCACAATTACATCTCTATAAGTAACTGCGAGATTGAAGATCTCACATTTATCGCCACCTGCGATCTCTGCGAAGTCCGCTTGGACTTGCTCTAGCTCTGCTGTGTCCTCTCCAGGAACCTCATCTTCCTCCTCCACATGAGGAGCCACTTCTTCGGGAAGCTCGTCTTCCTCGCCAGTTGGACGCGCTAAGTCGTCAACATGCCGCTCCTCGAGGCTCCGCTGTTTCACAAGCTCGAGCTCCTCTTCCTCTCGCTGCCTTCTTCTCGCAGCAGCCTCCGCGGCTGTCTTCCGGGATTCAGCAAGAACATCCTCGCTTATGGGATCATCTGAAATGCCAGATTGGGCATCTCTCTTTTGCCTCTTGGTCACAAGGCCACCAACGGCTTCATCATCATCATCTGCGAATACATTTTTGGTTCAAAGAAAAGAACTGTATGGAAGTTGTGATAAAAGACAAAGCAATGCGACGGAGGTACCTCCTGACTCTTCCTTGCGCATTACAACTGTTCCTTCTTCTTCTCCATTACTTGCCTGGGGCTCCTGCCTCTCTTCCTCTTCCTCTTGGTTGAATGGAACGAAGGTCTCGACTGCGAGATCTTTTCGCACTTTGCTGGGCATACGACCCTTGCCCTTGTCCTTGACAGAATGGGACCTCACTGGGGGCGAAACTGGAGCACTCCTAGGGGAAGAAATCGTAATCCCCTTTTGCCTAGGCCTCTTCGCTCTCGGCGCCGCAGTCGCTGGAGGGGATGGGTCATCTCTAGGAGGAGACGGAGCCGGAGGGTTGTCTATCAGCGAGTCAGCAAAAGTGTTCATGACCCCGCGAACTTTTGTTTCGACCTCGGCATCCATCCTCCATGCTAGCCGATACGACTCCCCCCTTCTTCTGGTCGCAACAATGGTATCCACCAGCGATTTGGAACGGTCACCAGCTGCGAACCTCCGCACATGACACTAGACAATACAGAACAAAAAGCATCAGTGCAAGCAAATCAAAGAGCTCAAAGCACACAAGGAAACTGCTTACCTCAGCAAACGCCTTGCTATATTTGATGACCTGCGTGTCACCCTTCTTGATTGCATCGACCTGCTCCTTCAGAATGAAATCGGGGCACAAATGATTCTCGCGGTCCAACAACGAGTAGCAACCGTACTCAGACTCGCTCAAACTGCAATTGGGACGAAACGGAAAAGAGTTTCTCTTGATCAAGGGGGCCCTTCCTGGCTGTGCCGCCGCCTCGGTCTCCCTCCTCGTTTGCTGGGCAAGCCAGTATGCGATCCAGTTCTGGGAATAACTACCATTGCGAGTTCCCGCAGGCTGCTCAAA
This sequence comes from Linanthus parryae, assembly GCA_023055425.1. Taxonomy (NCBI): domain Eukaryota; kingdom Viridiplantae; phylum Streptophyta; class Magnoliopsida; order Ericales; family Polemoniaceae; genus Linanthus; species Linanthus parryae. Next base: position 132,280,806 of record JALGPY010000002.1, on the reverse strand, counting down.
GGGAAGATTGCTCATAAGGACCGTCTTGCATTCCTTTGTCAGCAAGCGCTTGTAGCACCCTCTAACGATAGACTGGGGCCAGATTGATGGGGCCACCGCATCAAAACCAAACTGAGGAGAGACCCGAGTGGGGTCAACATCCACTGTAAGCCTTTCATATCGTGGCGCGAGCTCACGAATATGCTCTGCAAGTGCAGGAAGAGAACCTCGCAGACACCAGCAAAAGAACTCACGATAGCGCTCGTGGAAATGCGACCCCTTCTCAAAGAGAAGGTCTTCTGACAAGACCATACCTTCAGAGGGGTATAGCTTCGGAAACCACCGCACATTCTCAACACGTGTGGCGTAAGGCCTGGCAGTGAACTCCCTTCGCTTGTCGCATATCAAGCTCCAAGTACACTTGGTGTTGCTTGCACCAAACCATCTCGCAGCCCTTCCGCTGTTGAGCGCTTTTGTCTCGCCTGGGGGACACCACTTCTCGAGCGGGAGGGGAGTTGGAGCATAAGACGGCCAACGCTCGAACACCCACATTGTCAAAAAACTGATATTGACAAAGGTCAGAACATCGAGGCGGCCGCGCGATTCCCTCATCGCCAGAACCAGCTGATCCAGCCTGTGATATAGCGTGCCCAAGACCAAGGGTCCAAGTGCGACTCTCTGGCCAAGAGCGAGCCTCACCGCAAGTGGCAGCACATGGTAGAAGACCCCGTCATGGGGGTGACCATCAATCAGAAATCTCGACAGCCAAGCACAAAGAAAAGCACAAAGGGTCAGGTGATAACCCTTGCCCTCTATGTAATTCTCGGCCTCCGGGTTCGCGCTTAAAAGCTTCTTAGTAATGCTGCTGCTCGCATAGTCTCGGAAGAAATACTGCAACCACTTGTTCCAGGTATTCTTCGCAGACGTATCAACTAGCTGCCAGTTCGGAAGAGGTTTTGTACTGGTCCACCGAGTGGAGATTTTCTTCACCTCTGCTAAGCACTCCTCCATCTGCGCGTACAAGGCTAATTCCGCAGATGTCCTTAAGTGACTCAAGGGGTCCACCTCGCCCATGGGGGAAAGCTCATACAGCATCTGAACGTCCTCGAGCGTGGGGGCAGCCTCGAACTCAGCAAAGTGAAACGTGTGAGTCGCAGGCGAATAGCGGGACAGAAGGTCTAGAAGCATGGACTGATCCAACTTCACGGCAGCACCCTTCATAGCACGAACAGCGAAGAAAATGCCGGCTTCATCAAGAGTTTCGGCGTAATTACCCAACACGTGGTCAGTCCACTCATCCATATAGTCCAACTTCTGGACAAACGCCTGAGTAGAAATCGCAGTGTATGGGAAGTGCCCGTTCTCGATTCCCAATCGAACCACATCCTCGGAGCCAACTAACTCGAGCAAGGCTGAGTTAACTGGGCGAGTCAGTGTTAACAACTGCTCAACGGGAACAGGATCAGGCATCCTCTTCGCCTTCACCCTCGCGTGGTAAAAATCTTTCCCACCCAGAAAGGGGGCTTTTCGCCACAGAGACTGCGGAAGCTCCGGCATCTCTTCATCTTCCTTGACGGGTCTGGTTACCCTTGTTTTGGCCATTCCTGCGAAAGGGCAAAAAAAAAGGGGGGGAGAAATACCACACCAGTCAGTTTGAATTTTGAATTCGAGACTTATGCAAAGGAATGCAAACAGTTCCGGTGCCGATTTCAGAAATTGGGTAATTGCAAGATCCAATATCGTCGAAAGAGTAAAGCGAAGCGGGATTAAAGATCAAAACCTCTTCACAGATTCCATGGGTTTACAGATTCAACGCAGTTCAAGGCAAACGCCGGTACTTTAAAATCAAAAAGTAAACGAGGCCAACCTTGTTTCCTTAAAGCCTGCTTGGATATGCACAGTTGAAGAATACGATTTGCAGTTCTGAACTGATGGTTAATGATCTGGATCTGCTCTCGAAGATCTCCGGGTACCATTCACTTTAAGAGAAAGAAGTGATGCTCTGCAATAATGGGATACAAGGTATTTATCCAAAAGAATGAGGGGTTGCGTCCCTTCAGTAGTCGAATCGCAACCGTCACCGTCGTATCGCGCAATCACAGGACGGGCTGACGTCACGCCTAAAACCCTAAAGGTCAGATGGCACGACTCTAGGGGTTTTAGGTCATAATTACACGCACGGGGGCTGAATCTACCCGTATTTGAATTGGTACGTGACGACGACGCGCATGTTGGTTTCCGCGCATGGAAGCCTATACAGCTACAAGCCTTCACGCGCAGAAAGGGGGCTAATGTAGATACTGCTTTATGACATGGCTAATCTTAGCCACGTGGCGACCATCCAGCACACCATATTGTGCTCCACACACACAGGATCACCAGCCGAGCTGATCCATGTGGGGGCTGCGAGACAGAGCCCTCGCATACCACTGCACGGGACTTGTAGGGATTTGTGGTTTGGAGGCTAGGGTAAGCCCTGTCGCGTGCGAGCCAAGCCCGCGCGCGACCTTTAGTAACTGTTTTGAGAGATCTATGGCACGAGCTCCCTAGACCCGGTCAATCCGGTCAAACCCGGTCAACCTCGTAACGGTTCCGGTACTCGCGCACCACGTGCTCTAACGGTTCCTATATACTCGGACGAACGTGCCGTTACGGTTAAGCTAATTAAGCCGCCATTAATGGGCGCATTAACTACACTACAACGGCCACGTTCTCCAGTATATATATCGTTACTCTTTCCATACAAAGAGAACAACACTGCCATACGCGGAAGCTCTGCCAAACCTCTGTCTCTCTCTCAGACATTGCTACTGACTTACTCTCTCCCTACACACACCCCTATTCTTCCTGTGCGATCCCTGATCCACTACGTACGGTGTACACGGAGGTCTCCTTGCCGGAATCTCTTGTGCACAAGTGCTGAAAAAATTCTAATTGTTGGAACTAAGTCGCACGACCTAGTTAAGTAGGTCGCACGACCTAGTGCGTGCATAATATTTTTGGAAACTTTTTGGGAACTTTATGTAATTACTTCTAATTAATCCCAAACACTTGGGGAACATACTTAGACATTCTTAGGGCTTATTTTGGCCAGTTAGACATCACGTAAGGTGCTCTTGGAGCTAAGTATTGTGCTTGGAGATTCTTCGTTTGATTTCTAAACTCCTTCTCTTCTTTAGATTTTGGATTATGATCATAGAACTTTGTATTTTGATAATGTGCTTGAGTAGCTAAACCCTTTTTGATGGGAATTCTTGTAACACCCCTGAAATGGCCAAGCCGGAAGCCCATGGATGTCACTCCGTACCCGAGATTAAACCCGAATACAAGGAGATTTTATAACAGAATATCCAACCCAAAATCCATAAAATAATTAATTAAAACTTTAAAACTTGTCTCACTACAAATATAGGTATGTTCCAAAACTAGAAAAAAGAAAACTAATTAAAACTATTTCATGACTAAACGTGAATCTCCTAACTATTGCAATGTGTCTCGATTTCCCCCAAAAGCCATGCTTCCACCTAAACCTGTGGTGCAGAAACAAAAAGAAACACCACAGTTTCCAAAGTCAGTGGAAAATACTCAGTAAACAACACCCAAGCATGTAAACAGATTATGAAGCAGTTTAAAAATGACACATAATTCTATTAGTAGTTTCTCCCAACCAAACAACCCTTAGTGGAGAATAAATTATAAACTAGCTATCTTTATTTAAAATAAATAACAAATTTATTTGAGGAAAATAACTTATTCTAATTTGTTACAAACTTATAAAAATAAATAAGAAAAATATACTTTTATCATCCTTAATCTATACTTTTATTTTTGAGTAAAGATGAGTTAAAAAATAATAATTTTAGACTTGTATGAAAAGAAATGCCTCTTGTGAGATTCGAACCTAGAAAGAACCTACCCCCATACAAGTGTTACCATCCAACCACTAGGCCAAGCACTCACTTGTTTCCTCCTTCCCAACTAATAACTTTAATAACAATAATAATGATAATAAGTGAATAAAATAAAAAGGAAAGAGAGAACAAGCGTTTTTTTTTTATTGTTTACCCGATGGAGAAAGAGGAGGACGGGCGGCGGTGGCGCCGGAGAGAGGGAGGACGACGATGTGGCGGCCGGCGAAGACGCCGGCGGCGTCGGTAGCGAGGCGGGACGGCGAGCAGGGGCTCGGTCAGAGCCGGCTAGGCTCTGCTTGGTCGGACCCGACTGAGTTTCCGGCGACCCGAACGAGAACGAGAGGGAGTGAGAGATAGCTCGACGGTGAGAGAGATTGAGAGCTGTGATGGTGTGAGAACAATTGATTTCGAGGTGGGTATTTATAGGCTTTAAATTGAAGAATCCGGCGAAGGTATGAAGACCCACTTCGAAAACTTCGATTTCGAATCGGGACCAAAAATTGGCGAAATTGGTTTACTTGGTGCTGAATATTCGATCTATGGCGAATTAGGATATGATTGGGATTGTTTTCAGTGACTTTGGTGGTGTTTGGAGGCGGCGAGGAGGCTGGTGGTGTTGGGGCGACGATGTAGGCGGAGATGTCTCCTGGTCATTGCAAGAGATGAGGAAGAAGATGACAATTTATAGTAAAAGACACTTTCACCCCCACTGGTTTAGGCATAAACAACTACCACCCCCTTAGTTTAAATAAAAGACACTATAAAAGTTATAAGAAAAATACATAAAAGCACCGAGGTAGTTTATAACATTAAAATTAACTTTCTAAATAATAACAACTAATACTTAAATTTATACTAATGTTATTTTAATACCTAATACTATTTAAAATTATCCGTCTTTACATATTAACACTTAATATTGTCTAAAAATATCCATTTTTAAATAACGGGGTATTTCAACCTTCCCCCCTTAAAGAAAACTTCGTAACGGCTCCCAACTATGAGTCTCCATTCCAGTGTATAACTACCAAATCCAACCTAATGTCACACACGATGAGTAACATACTATAATGATGTACTAGAATGACGTACTTAAAATCTGAAGGGTTACATCCTTCCCCCCTTAGAGAAGTGACGTCCTTGGAACTCAAAATATCTCGTCAAAAAGGTGAGGACACTTTCATCCTCATACCATCCATCGCTTCGACTTGGTAACGATACTTCAATGAAAAGGGAAACTCCAATATTCTTTGATAAACTATTCCAACTAGAATTCCAAAAATTCCACTTTCCTAAAAAATTGAAGATAGGTTCTAAAATCATTTATAATATTCGAAGAAACTAAAAGAAACAAGTCTCAAAAATGCTTTCTAGGCGAGGGTGGGCGGGAAACTACTATCGTCCATGCTAATTCTTTAATCTATCACTTCTCCTGCGTGCTGCTCATCACCGTAATCCGCACAAACTTCCCATTCTGTGATGTGGTTGCTGTTGTACTAGTTCCATTGTTGTTGTTGGCATTAGCTGGAGCGTTGTTGGTTCCCCCACTTCCTTGATTCACCTGCTGGTTACCATTGGACCGTGAACGGCACTCAAAAGCACGATGTACATTCTTTCCACAATTGTTGCAAGTGACTAAGTTTCCTGCGCAATCCACTCCGGGATGGTCCTGATGGCATCGCTTGCAATAGTAACGGCGAGGAGGTTCACCTCCATTGTTCTGCTTGTTGCCACGGTATTGACCCTGGTTACTCCCTCCATTGTTCGACTTGAACTTCTTGTCCTGTCCACCATTGTTGTTTCTACCTTGGTTGTTACCATTGCTCCTAGAATTATCACCCTTGCGCTTTCCACGATTCTCATCTTGTGCATCTTGAATGCGCCAAACAGCTGCAGCTCTATCATACGCCTCTTGAAGAGTGTCATATGTTCTGCACAATAAGTCTTTTTTGCAGATAGAGTTGCAGAACTGACATGAACTTCCTAACCTTTGTTGCCTCATTAGGCATTAGGTGACCTAAGAATTGGGCTAACTCCATAAACTTCTTGAAGTATTCCGTCACAGAATCACTTCCCTGCTTCAAGTTCACAAACTCTATGTACTTCTGATCCTGGATATGAGATGGATAGAAGCGAGTGCGAAGAGCAGTCTGAAGAGCTTCCCAATTAAAGTTGGGTTGAGCCAAGAAAGCTTGACGTGAGTTCCTCCACCAGATGTTTGCATCATTCTTGAGGTAGAACGCTGCGCAAACTACCTTGCGGTTGTCAGGGCACTCAACCAAATCAAGGATTTTGTCCATTTCATCGATCCAATCTTCAAGTTCCCCTGGATCCTCATTGCCTGTGAAACTTCCAGGCTTCATGTTAGACACCTTCTTTGCCCACTTGGCTGCATTATGATCTCCATTGTTCATTCTGAGCCATATGAGTAAATTGGGCAAAGAATTGCTCCATGTTGTTGTTGTTGTTTTGGTTTTGAGCGGCCATTTGCTCTTGACGTACTCTCCTGGTATAGTATTGATGTGGTCTATTAGCCATAATCCTACACTCTAACCTATTGTATCATTCATACAATACCCTAAAGTATAAGTCAAAAAAAAAAATGCAATACATGGCATATACTGAGCAGCTAATCAAGTAATATAACACATTGATCATCAACCAATTAGTTTCACATGCATTTGCACACAAGCCTAATTTCTAAAGACATAACAGCCCTATCCAATACTACCCATATTCCCAACGGCTTGTCAAATTTTAAATTCTTTCCCTATGTCCATTTTGAATTTCCCTACAGGTTTTAGATTTCCCTTTTGGTTAACCTGGCTCTGATACCAACTGTAACACCCCCGAAATGGCCAAGCCGGAAGCCCGGGGATGTCCCTCCGTACCCGAGATTAAACCCGAATACAAGGAGATTTTATAACAGAATATCCAACCCAAATCCATAAAATTATTAATTAAAACTTTAAAACTTGTCTCGCTACAAATATGGGTATGTTCCAAAACTAGAAAAAAGAAAACTAATTAAAAATATTTCATGACTAAACGTGAATCTCCTAACTATTGCGATGTGTCTCGATTTCCCCCAAAAGCCATGCTTCCACCTAAACATGTGGTGCAGAAACAAAAAGAAACACCACAGTTCCCAAAGTCAGCGGAAAATACTGAGTAAGAAACACCCAAGCATGTAAACAGATTATGAAGCAGTTTAAAAATGACACATGAGTTTGAAGAGTAAAGAATTCGAGTAAGAGTATAAGTATAAAATAAGAGTTTTTTCTTTTTGCATTTCACATAGGGAAACATTCCCAAACTCTTCCTCATTTGTCCAATCGGGACTTCCAATTCTCATTCAAAAAGGTCCATCCTTTTAGAAAACATATAATACTATGTTGACACGGGGAGAAACCAAATCACACAACGAGGTGCGAAACCAATTGCACACTCACAAGGCCATAAGTGTCGACACCCCCCTAAGACTTCGTGCGGTCAGAGGAGTAAGTATGAGGAGCAACCCGGGGCTTGTGGCGGCCTAGTAACCAAATAAAAGTGGGCTGAGTGAACGTAGTCAACAACAACCGATCCCATAATAATAAAGTGTTCTCCGGTACAACTTTTTCACTTTACGTTATTACGTCTTATTAATCATGTGATACTTGTGATAGAATCACCTTTATAAAATCAGTAAACTTTCTCAAATAAACAGTTCAAGTAGATATTCAAATTTCCAGACAATAAATCACAAAAGCAGTTTGACACAAAAGAAGATATGGGCGCTAGGCCTGGCATGTTTACTTACCTCAACAAATAGCAATCACAGCAAATTATTCGTAGTACTCGACGTATCCTTCGTCGGAGAACTTGTTGCCTACAAATTTATAATTCCCTAATTAATACAATGCTAGCGCAAACACAAACAAATTCCTACTTGTACACGCAAGTGTAACCCCCTACTATTTCTCCAAAATCTAACGATAATATTTCTACTAATAAAACATGATTTATACGGAATATCGTTAATTATCGTAAATCATCGCTATAGTTATATAAATATAACTTATAAGATTAACTAAACTATTGCTTTTATTATTTAGGGTAGAGAAGCATACTGTTTTTCTCAAAAACAACTATAATTCTATTAGTAGTTTCTCCCAACCAAACAAGCCTTAGTGGAGAATATAAATTATAAACTAACTATCTTTATTTAAAAGAAATAACAAATTTATTTGAGGAAAATAACTTATTCTAATTTGTTACAAACTTTTAAAAATAAATAAGAAAAATATACTTTTATCATCCTTAATCTATACTTTTATTTTTGAGTAAAGATGAGTTAAAAAATAATAATTTAAGACTTGTATGAAAAGAAATGCCTCTTGTGAGATTGGAACCTAGAACCTACCCCAACACAAGTGTTACCATCCAACCACTGGGCCAAGCCCTCACATGTTTCCTCCTTCCCAACTAATAACTTTAATAACAATAATAATGATAATAATTGAATAAAATAAAAAGGAAAGAGAGAACATACGTTTTTTTTTGTTTACCCGATGGAGAAAGAGGAAGGGCGGCGGTGGCGCCGGAGAGAGGGAGGACAGCGATGTGGCGGCCGGCGAAGACGCCGGCGGCGTCGGTAGCGAGGCGGGACGACGAGCTGGGGCTCGGTCGGAGCCGGTTGGGCTCTGCTTGGTCGGACCCGGCTGCGTTTCCGGCGACCCAAACGGGAATGAGAGGGAGTGAGAGAGAGAGATCGACGGTGAGAGAGATTGAGAGCTGTGATGGTGTGAGAACAATTGATTTCGAGGTGGGTATTTATAGGCTTTAAATTGAAGAATCCGGCGAAGGTAAGAAGACCCACTTCAAAAACTTTGATTTCGAATCGGGACCAAAAATTGGCGAAATTGGTTTACTTGGTGCTGAATATTTGATCTATGTCGAATTAGGATAGGATTGGGATTGTTTTTAGTGACTTTGGTGGTGTTTTGAGGCGGCTAGGAGGTTGGTGGTGTTGGGGCGGCGATGTAGGCGGAGATGTCTCCTGGTCATTGCAGGAGATGAGGAAGAAGATGACAATTTATAGTAAAAGACACTTTCACCCCCACTGGTTTAGGCATAAACAACTACCACCCCCTTAGTTTAAATAAAAGACACTATAAAAGTCATAAGAAAATACATAAAAGCACCGAGGTAGTTTATAACATTAAAATTAACTTTCTAAATAATAACAAATAATACCCAAACTTATACTAATGTTATTTTAACACTTAATACTATTTAAAATTATCCGTTTTAACATATTAACACTTAATATTATCTAAAAATACCCATTTCTAAGTAACGGGGTATTTCATCCTTCCCCCTTAAAGAAAACTTCGTCCTCGAAGTTGAAACCATATTCTAAACGACCCCAACTATGAGTCTCCATTTCAGGGTATAACTACCAAATGCAACCTAACGTCACACACGATGAGTAACATACTATAACGATGTACTAGAATGACGTACTTAAAATCTGAAGGGGTACATCCTTCCCCCCCTTAGAGAAGTGACGTCCTTGGAACTCAAAATATCGCGTAAAAAAGGTGAAGACACTTTCATCCTCATACCATCCATCGCTTCGACTTGGTAATGATACTTCAATGAAAACGGAAACACCAATATTCTTTGATAAACTATTCCAACTAGAATTCCAAAAATTCCAATTCCCTAAAAAATGAAGATAGGTTCTAAAATCATTTCTAATATTCGAAGAAACTAAAAGACACAAGTCTCAAAAACGCTTTCTAGGCGAGGGTGGGCGGGAAACTACTATCGTCCATGCTAATTCTTTAATCTATCACTTCTCTTGCGTCCTTCTCATCACCGTAATCCACGCAACATTCCCATTCTGTGATGTGGTTGCTGTTGTACCAGTTCCACTGTTGTTGGTTGCATTAGCTGGAGCGTTGTTGGTTCCCCCACTTCCTTGATTCACCTGCTGGTTACCACTGGACCGTGAACGGAACTCAAAAGCACGATGTCCCTTCTTGCCACAATTGTTGCAAGTGACTAAGTTTCCTGCGCAATCCACTCCGGGAAGGTCCTAATGGCACCGCTTATAGTAACGGCGAGGAGGTTCACCTCCATTGTTCTGCTTGTTGCCACGGTATTGACCCTGGTTACTCCCTCCATTGTTCGACTTGAACTTCTTGTCCTGTCCACCATTGTTGTTTCTACCTTGGTTGTTACCATTGCTCCTAGCATTATCACCCTTGCGCTTTCCACGATTCTCATCTTGCGCCTCTTGGATGCGCCGAACAGCTGCAGCTCTATCATACGCCTCTTGAAGAGTGTCATATGTTCTGCACAATAAGTCTTTCTCCAGATAGAGTTGCAGAACTGACATGAACTTCCTAACCTTTGTTGCCTCATTAGGCATTAGGTGACCTGAGAATTGGGCTAACTCCATAAACTTCTTGAAGTATTCCGTCACAGAATCACTTCCCTGCTTGAAGTTCACAAACTCTATGTACTTCTGATCCTGGATATGAGATGGATAGAAGCGAGTGCGGAGAGCAGTCTGAAGAGCTTCCCAAGTAAATTTGGGTTGAGCCAAGAAAGCTTGACGCGAGTTCCTCCACCAGATGTTTGCATCATTCTTGAGGTAGAACGCTGCGCAAACTACCTTGCGGTTGTCAGGGCACTCAACCAACTCAAGGATTTTTTCCATCTCATCGATCCAATCTTCAAGTTCCCCTGGATCCTCATTGCCTGTGAAACTTCCAGGCTTCATGTTAGACACCTTCTTTGCCCAGTTGGCTGCATTATGATCTCCATTGTTCATTCTGAGCCATCTGAGTAAATTGGGCAAAGAATTGCTCCATGTTGTTGTTGTTTTGGTTTTGAGCGGCCATTTGCTCTTGACGTACTCTCATGGTATAGTATTGATGTGGTCTATTAGCCATAAACCTACACTATAACCTATTGTATCATTCATACGATACCCTAAAGTATAAGTCCAAAAAAAATGCAATACATGGCATATACTGAGCAGCTAATCAAGTAATATAACACATTGATCATCAAACAATTAGTTTCACATGCATTTGCACACAAGCCTAATTTCTGAAGACATAACAGCCCTATCCAATACTACCCAAATTCCCAACGGCTTGTCAAATTTTAAATTCTTTCCCTATGTCCATTTTGAATTTCCCTACAGGTTTTAGATTTCCCTTTTGGTAATCCTGGCTCTGATACCAACTGTAACACCCCCGAAATGGCCAAGCCGGAAGCCCGGGGATGTCACTCCGTACCCGAGATTAAACCCGAATACAAGGAGATTTTATAACAGAATATCCAACCCAAAATCCATAAAATAATTATTTAAAGCTTTAAAACTTGTCTCGCTACAAATATGGGCATGTTCCAAAACTAGAAAAAGAAAACTTATTAAAAATATTTCATGACTAAACGTGAATCTCCTAACTATTGCGATGTGTCTCGATTTCCCCCAAAAGACATGCTTCCACCTAAACATGTGGTGCAGAAACAAAAAGAAACACCACAGTTTCCAAAGTCAGCGGAAAATACTAAGTAAGCAACACCCAAGCATGTAAACAGATTATGAAGCAGTTTAAAAATGACAAATGAGTTTGAAGAGTAAAGAATTCGAGTAAGAGTATAAGTATAAAATAAGAGTTTTTCCTTTTTGCATTTCACGTAGGGAAACATTCTCAAACTCTTCCTCATTTGTCCAATCGGGACTTCCAATTCTCAATCATAAATGTCCATTCTTTTAGAAAACATATATTACCATTTTGACACAGGGAGAAACCAAATCACACAACGAGGTGCGAAACCAATAACACACTCACAAGACCATAAGTGTCAACACCCCCCTAAAACTTCGTGCGATCAGAGGAGTAAGTACGAGGAGCAACCCGGGGCATGTGGCGGCCGATTAACCAAATAAAAGTGGGCTGAGTGAACGTTGTCAACAACAACCGATCCTATAATAATAAAGTTTTCCCCGGTACAACTCTTTCACTTTACGTTATTACGTCTTATTAATCATGTGATACTTGTGATAGAATCACCTTTATAAAATCAGTAAACTTTCTCAAATAAACAGTTCAAGTAGATATTCACATTTTCAGACAATAAATCACAAAAGCAGTTTGACACGAAAGAAGATATGGGCGCTAGTCTTGGCATGTTTACTTACCTCAACAAATAGGAATCACAGCAAATTAGTCGTAGTACTCGACGTATCCTTCGTCAGAGAAATCGTTGCCAACAAATTTATAATTCCTTATTTAATTCAATGCTAGCGCAAACACAAACAAATTCCTACTTGTACACGCAAGTGTAACCCCCTACTATTTCCCCAAAATCTAACGATAACATTTCTATTAATAAAACATGATTTATACGGACTATCGTTTATTATCGTAAAGCATCGCTATAGTTATATAAATATAACTTATAAGATTAACTAAACTATTGCTTTTATTATTTAGGGTAGAGAAGCATACTATTTTTCTCAAAAACAACTATAATTCTATTATTAGTTTCTCCCAACCAAACAAGCCTTAGTGGAGACTATAAATTATAAACTAACTATCTTTATTTAAAAGAAATAACAAATTTATTTGAGGAAAATAACTTATTCTAATTTGTTACAAACTTATAAAAAAAATATATACTTTTATCATCCTTAATCTATACTTTTATTCTTGAGTAAAGATGAGTTAAAAAATAATAATTTTAGACTTGTATGAAAAGAAATGCCCCTTGTGAGATTGGAACCTAGAACCTACCCCAACACAAGTGTTACCATCCAACCACTGGGCCAAGCCCTCACTTGTTTCCTCCTTCCCAACTAATAACTTTAATAACAATAATAATGATAATAAGTGAATAAAAAAAAGTAAAGAGAGAACAGACTTTTTTTTTTCTTGTTTACCCGATGGAAAAAGAGGACGGGCGGCGGTGGCGCCGGAGAGAGGGAGGACAACGATGTGGCGGCCGGCGAAGACGCCGGCGGCGTCGGTAGCGAGGCGGGACGGCGAGCTGGGGCTCGGTCGGAGCCGGCTGGGCTCTGCTTGGTCGGAGCCGGCTGCGTTTCCGGCGACCCGAACGGGAATGAGAGGGAGTGAGAGAGAGAGTTCGACGGTGAGAGAGATTGAGAGCTGTGATGGTGTGAGAACAATTGATTTCGAGGTGGGTATTTATAGTATTTAAATTGAAGAATCCGGCGAAGATAAGAAGACCCACTTCGAAAACTTCGATTTCGAATCGGGACCAATTATTGGCGAAATTGGTTTACTTGGTGCTGAATATTTGATCTATGTCTAATTAGCATAGGATTGGGATTGTTTTTAGTGACTTTGGTGGTGTTTTGAGGCGGCTAGGAGGTTGGTGGTGTTGGGACGGCGATGTAGGCGGAGATGTCTCCTGGTCATTGCAGGAGATGAGGAAGAAGATGACAATTTATAGTAAAAAGACACTTTCACCCCCACTGGTTTAGGCATAAACAACTACCACCTCCTTAATTTAAATAAAGGACACTATAAAAGTCATAAAAAAATACATAAAAACACCTAGGTAGTTTATAACATTAAAATTAACTTTCTAAATAATAACAACTAATACCCAAACTTATACTTATGTTATTTTAACACCTAATACTATTTAAAATTATTCGTTTTTAACATATTAACACTTAATATTATTTAAAAATACCCGTTTCTAAATAACGGGGTATTTCATCCTTCCCCCCTTAAAGAAAACTTCGTCCTCGAAGTTAAAACCATAGTCTAAGCGACCCCCAACTATGAGTCTCCATTCCAGGGTATAACTACCAAATGTAGCCTAACGTCACACACGATGAGTAACATACTATAACGATGTACTAGAGTGACGTACTTAAAATCTGAAGGGTTACAATTCTTGTTTGGTAGCAAGGGTTTTGGTATGAACTTGATGTCTTGAGATCATGATTCATGTTTTTTACTTAATTAAACGTGTTCTTTCATTATTATGGATTGTTTATGCATTTAGTTCCATTATTCTTGCGCGTAGCTAAAGTAGGAGTGATTTTAATTGACACTCACGTGGTAACTCCGTGAGAGTTAGTTGCTAAAGTGAGCAATCCACCTAGTCGAATCATTACTTGGTAACTCGTTACTGTTAACTAGGATCGTTAGAGTAGAATCGTGAACTTTAATGCATGCCTAAAAGTGAAATAGACTTAGTAACTCGGTATATTTTGGTTTTATGCGTAGATAATTCATGTGGTAAATCGGTGAATTTACATTGCTCGATTAATAATAAAATACACGTTGTTTCCTAAATCAAAGCATAAGTTTATATCATCCCAGTGAACCTAGAGTGAATTCCCGGTATTTGTCTCATATTAGTAATCTTTGCAACCATTCTTGTTAATCGTGCCAACATCTATTTGGTTAACTCGTCGTTGTCTTTTAATTTTCATAGAAATAGCAAACACAAACAACCGCATTGTGCCCACATAGGGTTTAGAGTTAATAACTAATTTAGAACGAAGTCTCTTGGGTTCGACAACCCGGATTACCGGTTTATTACTGCACCGACAATTGTACACTTGCAGTTGGAGAATGTCAAGTTTTTGACGCGTTGCCGGGGACATTGGCTAAATTAGTTATAATTCCTAGCCTTAGGGATTTTGTTTTTATATATGTTACTCACCTGCTTTCTTTGTGCTATCTGTGATTTCAGGTTGATTGTCATGGTGCATGACCCGTTCTCGTGACGAAACTTTGTACCCAGTACTTGAGGACCCGGAATCCTTATTTCGCATAGGACGTAGAGACTCGAGGAGAGCAAACTCAGTTCAAATGGACGAGAAAACTAGAGCTGAGTTTGAGAGGATCCGCAAAGTTATGCAAGATGCGGAGGCAGCTAGACTTGCAGCTGTGGAAGATGCAGCTAATAGGACAAGAGAGACTGAGCATCTTAGAGCTCAGATGGTCGAGATGCAAGCTGCAATGGCTCGCTTGAATCCCCAAAATCCACCACCACCTGGTGAAGGGGTAGTTGTGGGGAATAATGGAGGAGCGAATGGTGGGAACAATGGGGAAAACAGAAATAATGGGCAAAACCCAGCAGCCCGAGGAGAGAATGTTGAGAACGAAGAACGTCCTATGGTGGATTACTTCAGAACTACTCCAGCCTGCTATCAAACCACCATTGTTAGACCACACATCAATGCCCAACATTTTGAGCTGCGCCAACACATGATCAACATGGTTCGTGATGAGTGATTCACTAGAGCTCCAGGAGATGATTTTAACCACCATATTCTTATTTTTGAGCATATTACTTCTACTTTGCACGACCAAAGGGTTCCAGATAATACAGTTAAGCTATTACTATTTCCTTTCTCTTTATCTGGAAAAGCCAAGCAATGGCTTATGGAGCTTCCAGCTGGGAGTATTGTGACATGGGCAGATTGCTGCCATGAATTTCTGATGAGGTATTTGCCATCGTCCAAGGTTGCTCAGCAAATGGCCGAGATTACTAAGTTCACCTAAGAAGAGGACAACTCATTGGGAGACACATGGAGAAAGTTCAGCCAAATTCTTCATAGATGCTCGAATCATGGGGAGACATGGCACAAGCTCCTCCATTATTTTTACAATGTATTAGACAAGGAGACGGCTGACCAGTTGGATATGCTAGCTGGGGGTAACTTTATGGGGCTTGGATCACAGCGAGCTCAGGATCTGCTGAACAACTTGGCCAAGAGAGAGACTACGAGGTTTGAGACTTGTAGGTATTCGAGACCTGTGGATGCGGCTTTGGTAAACAAAATCGAGTATATGGAGCACAAGTTTGAATCTATGACCTCAACATTTAACGACATGCAACCTCCATCACAGGTAAAATCCATGGGTGAGTTACTAGCAGATGAGAGTCAGGGGTACGATGGTAGTGTTGAGGATGTGAATTTTATGAGACAACAGCAGTGGCCTAATACAAATCATCCCAATAACCGCAATCACCTCAACTTCAGCTATGCTAATCCAAATAATGGATTATATGCACCCGGCCAGAAGCCTAATGTCCCATACCCAATGCAGAGACAAGCTGCACATCAACATGCTCAGCAACCAAAAGAACAAGAGACAAACGCCTTATTGAGAAAACTGCTGACTAATCAAGATAGAATCGAGAGCAAAATTGTCTCTATGGAAGCCACAATGAAGATTCATGAGACGCAAATTGGGCAGATTGCCAATCAAAATATTAGACTCCCACCTGGTATGCTTCCTTGTAACATCATTACTCCACCTGAGCAGTTAACGAATATTACGACTCGCAGTGGGACAACCACTAAGGATCCTCCATATCCTACCCACGCGCGAGCTGAGGCGACCAAGGCCACTAAAAAAGTGTTGGACGAAGAAATTAACGTGCCTACCGTGGTTCCCCAATCAAAGGACGCAAGTAGGAAGTTGGAGGAAAAGCCTAAGACAAAGGAGGAGTATAGCATGCGTGTGCCATACCCGTAGAGATTGAAGAGCCAAGAGGATGCTAATCACTTCAAGAAGTTTGTGGATATCTTCAGAAAGTTGCACATCAACATTCCCTTTGCGGAAGCCATCTCACAAATGCCCCAGTATGAGAATTTTCTTAAGGACCTCCTCCCGAATAGGAGACGCATGGATGATTTTGAGACAGTGACTCTAAATGAGGAGTGTAGTGCCATGGTGCAAAGAGTGTTGCCTAAGAATATGAAAGATCCGGGCAGTTTCATTATTCCTGTGACATTGGGAGATGCATTTCATGGTAGGGCATTGTGTGATCTTGGCGCAAAGATCAACTTGATGCCTACATCCGTTTTTCAACAGCTTGGTGTGGGGGAACCAAAACTGACAAGAATGTGCTTGCAGATGGCAGACCGCACTATAAAACGTCCAAGGGGTGTCTTGGAAGATGTACTAGTGAGATTTGAAGGACTCATCTTCCCAAATGATTTTGTGATCCTAGACATGGAGGCCGACGATGATGCCCCCCTTATCCTGGGCCTTCCATTCCTAGACACTGGGAAGAAAATTATTGATGCTGCTAACGGAGAGTTGACGATGAGGATCAATGATGAGAAGGTTGTCTTCAATGTTTTTGAAGCTATGAAATTTAGCAGTGTTTTGGTGTGGAGGCATACACATTGGATGAGGAGGAAGACATTTTATTGGAGCGACTATATGATGAACTTTCTCTAGTTGACTCTAGAGAAAAATAACATGCTATGGAGACTCATTGGCGCCAGCCCTTAACCCTCTTTAATGACTGAAGCAGGAAAACTCTCATTCATCCTTGTATTGCTCCTATTTTAAATTTAAAACCTTTACCTACACATTTGAAATATTTATATCTTGGATCTAATGATACTTTGCCTGTGATTGTGTCTTCTTGTTTGGACAGGTAACATAACGAGCAATTGTTGAAAGTTTTTCAGGAAAGAAAAGCAGCTATGGGATGGACCATAGCAGATATCAAGGGGATCAGCCCCACAGTTTGCCAGCACAAGATCCGGCTCATGGAGGACAAGAAGTCGATAGTTCAATTTCAGCATCGCCTCAACCCTCATATGCAGGAGGTGGTGAAGAAAGAGGTTCTTAAATGGTTGGAGGCGGGCATCATCTACCTGATTTTCGACAGCACACGGACTAGCCCGGTGCAGTTTGTCCCTAAAAAGGGAGGTATTACTGTGGTGGAAGGGGAGAAGGGTGATCAAATTTCCACTTGTACTGTTACTGGGTGGAGAGTTTGTACGGATTACCGCCAACTCAATGATGCCACATTGAAGGATCATTTCCCCATCCCATTTGTTGATCAGATGCTTGATAGGCTGGCTCACCACTTGCACTACTACTTTTTGGATGGATACTCCGGGTACAACCAAATTGCTATTGAGCCAGCGGATCAGGAGAAGACGACATTC
Source organism: Linanthus parryae (assembly GCA_023055425.1). Lineage (NCBI taxonomy): Eukaryota > Viridiplantae > Streptophyta > Magnoliopsida > Ericales > Polemoniaceae > Linanthus > Linanthus parryae. The sequence goes on along the minus strand of JALGPY010000002.1, from coordinate 132,262,944 downwards.
ACATGTCCATATGGGACCTTTGCATTTAGACGCGTGCCTTTCGGGTTATGCAATGCTACAACGGTGCATGATGTCGATCTTCTCTGATATGATGGAGCAAAAGTTTGAAGTGCTCATGGATGAATTTTCGCTCTATGGTAATGGATTTAAAGAATGCCTACCAGCAACTGGCCCGTGTACTGGATAGATGCATTGACACCAACCTAGTGCTCAACTGGGAGAAGTGTCACTTCATGGTTACTGAGGGTATTGTTTTGGGGCACAAGATTTCGAGAAAAGGCTTATAGGTGGATCGAGACAAGATTCAAGTGATTGAGAAGCTTCCGTACCCCACTACTCTGTCAAAGGGGTAAGAAGTTTCTTGGGACATGCAGGGTTCTACCGACGTTTCATTAAAGAGTTCCATTTTTTTTGAAGAACATTCATTAAAGAGTTCTCGAAGATCATGAAGCCTTTGTCTGAGTTGCTTGAGAAAGATGCAGTCTTTGAGTTTAATGCAGAGTGCAAGCCAGCTTTTGATTTGCTCAAGGAAAAACTGGTTAGCGCATCCATCATCACCACGCCGAACTGGACCCTACAATTTAAGCTCATGTGTGATGCCAGTGACTATGCGGTGGGAGCAGTTCTAGGACAGCAGAAGGACAAGGTGGCTCATGTCATTTACTATGCTAGTCGGACTTTGAACAATGCTTAGGTAAACTATGCTACTACTGCGAAGAAAATGCTAGCTATTATCTTTGCATTAGACAAGTTTCGGCCATATATTGTGGGTTCACAGGTGACAATCTTTACTGATCATGCGGCCCTCAAATATTTACTCACCAAGAAAGATGCCAAGCCGAGACTGATCCGGTGGGTATTGTTGATGCAAGAATTTGACATAGAGATAAAGGACAAGAAAGGGGTGGAAAATGTAGTGCCTGGCCTTTTATCACGTTTGGAGAATGAGAAGCATGAGGAGGTGCCAATCAGAGAAGAATTTCCAGATGAACAACTTATGGTAGTGGTCGCAGCAGTGCCTTGGTTTGCGGATTTGGAAAATTTCAAGGCGCTCAACATAGTCCCCAAAGACATGTCCTCCCACCAGAGAAAGGAGTTCTTTGCAGATGCACGATAGTACTTCTGGGATGATCCTTATCTGTTCAATCTGGGAGAAGATAACATATTGCGGAGGTGTGTAGCGCCACCAGACACGTTAAAGATTCTCAGACACTTCCATGAGTTGAATTGTGGCGGTCATTTTGGCAAATCTTAAACAGTAGCCAAGGTTCTTCAGAGTTCTTTCTTTTGGCCTACATTGCATAAAGAGGCTCATCTCTTCGTGCAGCAGTGTGACTGGTTCCAGAGAACCGGTAATATTTCCAACCGGAATGAGATGCTGATAGCGCCTTTTAGGAGCTATAATTATTTATCATTTACCACATGTTAATAGGTATTTGAGAGTGATTTGAGCCTAATGTTAGAGAATAAAGGTCGTTTTATCACTTGTTGCTCACCATGTGCTATATTGTTAGTCTGAGCGTTTTCTATGCATATCTCATTGTTATTTGTCAAATATAATCGCTTGGTATGTTTGTTCATGTTTTCTTGGCAAGAACGGATGCTAATCGGTTGATAGGAGGCATGGAACGAACTTTGGAAACAACGGAGCTCAAGTGGAGTCAAGAGAAGCCAAATTGGAGGAGCTTGGATGACCAGTTTGCACTATTTTGATACTAGCTAGAGTTCTGAAAATAATTTGGAGTTAAGACCAGTGCCAAATGAAATTAGACTCAGAGAGCTTTCCAACGATAGGTGACGGAGCTAAATCCGAATTCGGACGAAGAAGTTATGGCCCGGCGAAGTCAGGAGCAGATGTCAGGGGGCTATTGTGCAATTACTGAAGACTTCTGCGGGATATGATTGAAGAACGACCTGGGGGGGGGGGGGGTTGGAATATACATCATTCACGCCCATTGAGAGCCACAATGAAGGGGGAGAGCAAGGAGACTTCATTGGAGCAACCTCAAGCAAGGATAAGAACCCGTATTGCGCCAATTTTCACAATTTCTAGCGTTTGATCTATTCTCTCTAGTTTCTTGTAGGAAATATTTGAACACCATGTTATCATTTGCTATGAGTAGCTAAACTCATAGCTAGACATCTCATATGAGATCCTAGGGTTCATATAAATGAAATTTTTCCGGATTGAATCTAATTTCATGCTTTGATGATTTCTACTATTGAATAAGTTGTAGTTTCTTGATTCCATTAGTAATTCTAGTCTATTGACACTAGTAGGAGATGAACTAATAGTCATGATCTAGGGTTTTATTCATTAGATGATTCATGCTTAATTGTTATTGCGTTCTAAACTAATTGTTCATGTACTATTTAGTTAGTGAGTGCACAAAAGTTACTTAGTCTAGCTAGATGATATGAACATCAATCCCAACCATTGAGACCGACATGACAATTGTTAGGATTGGCCATTGTGGGTAGGATCAGTAGGATTATTCAGCTGTTCTGTGATACGGTGGACCGATAGGACCCGTTAGTATATCAGTAGAGAACCTGCTAGACCTGACCGGTAGACATACGTGGACTGAAAGGACCCTAGGTGCACGGTGACGTAAAAAGATTATCCAGAAATCGTTTACATCCCTAGGTGATCTACGAGATTGCCTAGTTTCTCCATTAATCAATTAAGACTTCTTCTTAGTTCACTTTTCTACTATTTCAGTCATTACGTACATCCACTTGCTTGGGGATGGCAACCTCAAAACACTCAACACTTTTTACCGATTACTTAGTAAACTCAATTAATTCGTTAGTTAAAGCTTGTTACGAGCTTGTCCTCGTGGGATTCGACAACCCGAGTATTAAAAATACTCACACTTTATTACTCGACCGTGCACTTGCGTACACACGTAAGAACACGTGTCATGTTTTTGGTGCCGTTTCCGGGGAAGACATTGGTTACTCTTCTAGTTTAGCGATTAGTTTAATTTACCTTTTTCTTTTTGTTTATTATTTCTGTGATTTGTGATTTGTTTTCTGAATTGTGTTTTAGGTTCTCAGTGTATGCACCGGATCTCCAGAGACCTTGTGCCCTCACTTGAAGACCCAGAGCAGTTATTTCGAACTCCGAGAAGAGGTCCAAGACAGATCGCAATGGGTGAGAAATTGACTAACGCTCAACTGAACAAGAAGTTGACTGAACTTCAAGAGAAGCTTGATGAGCAGAAGAACCAGATGCCCTACAATAATTCAGGCCAAGCTTTGGTGGAGAAGTTTCAACTCAGAGAGGACAAAAGCCAGCGATTATAGTGCCAACCATTCAGGCTGAGCACCTTGATTTGAAGTCTGCCACCGTCATGACATTGTAGAATCATTTCCAGTACTATGGAAACAGGGATGAAGTCCCAAATGACTTCATTGGGAAGTTTGATGCCTACATCAACATAGTGAAGTACAAGAACGTCACTGATGAGACCCTGAAGCTGATTCTTTTTCCTTATTGTCTGAAGGGTGCGGGAGAGAAGTGGCTAAAGTCCAGGGAGCCAGAATTGATCACCACATGGGAGCAGTGTGTTGATGAATTTATGAGCAAGTTCTACCCCGCTCAACGTGTCATAGGTTTACAGGCAGAGATCCTTGGTTTTCAGCAGTGTGCTGATGAGACGGTTGTTGATGCATGGGACCGGTTTATGAGGAGGATACGCAAGTGTCCTAATCATAACTTCGGCAACTACAAGATTCTTCAGGTCTTCTATCATGGCCTGGATAGTCCCAACCACGATTTGCTGATCAGGGGAGCAAGAGGTAACTTTCTTTACAGGGTTGACAAGGATGGAGCATATGCTTTGATGAAGCAAATAGAGAAACAGGATGCTAAATGCTATGAATCTAGGAGGTTATCCAAGCTGACTGAGCCGAAGAACGATGAGTGGAAATATGGGATTATAAAGATGGTTTCTAACATGGCAAAGCATGTGTATCAGGATAAGAAGACAGTGTCTGCAGTTGAGGAGCAGGAGTTTGATGCAGCTTTGACTCAAGCTGCTACTGAGGATATCAGCTATGTGGGGGCACAGGGACAGCGCAACTGGAATCAGGGGAACTACAGACCAGGGACTAGAGATCATCCAGGATTCAGATATGGAGATCAGTCCGGAGCTTCATATGTACCCTGTTTTCAGCACAGACCACCTGCCCCAGCTGCTCAGGCACCACCACCATTAGTTGCAGGCCAGAATACTGAGATTGTAGATCTCAAGAATATAATGTATCAGATGGGCAAGAATGTGAATACCTTCATTTCTCAGGTGGAGACATTGGCAGCTGATTTGCACATCACGAAGACCTCGCTTCGTAACTTGGAGGTGCGGGTAGGAAAGATTGCCACTCAGCTCTCAGCTAGAGCACCAGGGTCTTTGCCATCCGATACTGAGAATGTCCGCCAGGTGAACGCCATCACTACCCGCAGTGGGATTGTTCTTGATGATCCCCCATATCCGAGCCATGCCAGAGCTGAAGCCTCGAAGGCTAGGGAGCATGAGGTCTTTGACAAGACCCCTGTCATGATCCCCCAATCAAAGGGCGTGACTCCACATATTGATGATGAGGTAACACCACCACCACCTTCTATGTCTAAGAATCTTATGTATCCTCTTAAAGCAAGAAAGAAGAAAGATGATTCTGATCAAGAGGTTCTTGTCCATTTTCTCAAAATTTCATATTAATGTTCCATTGATTGAGGCAGTCAAGTTGATGCGTAAATATGCCAAGTATATGAAGGATGCAATTTCAGGAAAGAGGGCGGTGCCATACTTTGAGACAGTTAATTTGACTGAGCAGGTGAGCTCATGTGTGATGCATGGTTTGCCTCAGAAATAGAAGGATACAGGAAGCTTTGTGATAGAAGCTAACTTGGGAGGAGCTTACACGGGACAGGCCCTATGTGATTCGGGGGCTAGTGTCAACTTAATGCCACTTTCAGTCTTTCAAAACCTGGGAGTAGAATCTCGTTCCACATGGATTATCCTTCATTTTGCTGACAAGTCTTGCAAGAGAGCATACGGTGTGGTGGAGGAAGTGCTGGTTAAAGTAGGGAATTCTATTATCCCTGCAGATTTTTTGATTCTTGAGATGCCTGTGGGAGATGTTCCGATCATTCCGGGTAGGCCCTTCTTGGCTACCGGTCGGACTCTCATTGATGTTGAGAACGGAGAATTGATCATGAGGATCAACGATGCGTGGAGACCGTCCAGGTTTCTAAGGCGATTCAACAATAGTCTCATGAGAAGACACAAATGCCAGTGGCCGTGCAGTCAGTGCACAAGAGTTCTGAGGTGGTTCGTGTTGAGCCACCGGATTCAAAAGCGAAAGTTCATAGAGTTGTGTTGAGGATCCAGCAGAGGAAGCTGGATGAGATGGAACGAGGTGCCAAGCCACCTGTTTAGGGGCATTGAGGTAACTGGGTCGGGACGTCGACCTTGAATTACAAGCGCTGATTGGGAGCCAACCCAATTTAGGTAGTCGTATTTGTTTTACGTACTCTGTTTTTGATATTTGTACTTGATTGATATATGTGAGAGAGAGAGGTTTAATATTTTGCATTAGTTTGCAGGACATAGGTACCGAAGACCCTTCGGATTCCCCCTCTTGATGCATGTGCACGACTTTGCACGCAAAACGATACACAGCGAGCAGTTTGACGATTGGATTTGAAGGAGAGGCTACTCGAGGTCGAGGAGTAGCTATTTATTAAATGACTATATTTGCAGCTCGTTGTGGCCCAAGTTTTCACGCATCGGAATCCAAAGAGGAATGAAAGAAATCACAAGCTTAAAGGGACTTGATTCTCGTGCTAGAGATCAATTTTGAAGATGAGATGAAAAATTCCTCGGACTTTGGGAATTTTTAAGTCAACATTGGATGCTACATTCAATGACGAGTTTGTGTGCGTGAGAATCGAAGGAACCGGACATCGGACGAAGAAACTAGAGCAAAAACACAATTCGGTGAGTCCCAGGGCATTTCGGGTCGATATCAATTCATTTCAGGCCGAAATGCCCCTGGATTTCGGGCAGAAATGAAAATAGGCTACTGTTTTGAGATTTTGAAAACATTTCGGCCCGAAATCAAAAGCATTTCAGGCCGAAATGCTCTGACAGCCTCACTTATTGAGGGTATTTTTGGTATTTTTGGGGCATTTTTTTTATGCAAAAACCGGGTTTAACCCACCTACACCCCAATTTCGGTTCAAATACACCCACCTTCATCTTCTTCTTCCTCTCAAACTCTCAAGAACACCAACACACACAAAATAAAAAAACATCTTCAAATTCAAAACTTTTTGTGGGGTTTTGCTCTTTGCAATCTCATCATCAACATTAAGTATTGGAGTTTTGAGAGATAGTGCACGGTTTGAGTGTGGGGGAAAACAAAGAGGAAGAGCTCCAAGAACAAAAAAATTCCGATTCGCTTACTTGGATTATGATTTGGCCTTAGGTCAAGAAGATACTTGTGACGTGGCATCGAGGAGCTTAAGGAGGTACTCTTGCCTTCATTTGCTCGTGTTTCCGAAAAATTTGGTACAATTTTCTCTCTCTCGGCTTTAATTCTTGCTTAGGCACTCCTAGGGCTTAATTTTCTCGCAAATTTATATGTGTTCATTGCTTGTACCCTGGGTTACTTGGTGTAGTTCACGACTAAAACTCACGAGCACTCGTTTTTCTTTTTCATATCACTATGTCTACATCTAGGAATGTTAATAAGAGGAGACAGGGACTTGTTCTTGATGACCAACCGATCTTCAACCCTGAGGAAGATGTAGTTATGAGTGAGGAAGAGGAATAAGTGAACGAGGGAGACGGGCCAGGAAACCGCTGTCAGGTTCCGCCGTCTCCAATTCGTTATGAGTTGAATCAGGTTATGCCACCACTCCCTACGATAGGAACTAGAGGCGCATCACCTAAGGATGTAGACCTTAAGGCTATCTGCAGTACCAAATTCTGCAGCTTCAGGTTTGTTAGTGAAAACACCCACAAGGAGTATTGCACAGACAAGTTTCTGAAGAGGGAAGGGACTTCTGAAAAACCCTTCCCGCCACACCCTAAGATGCCCCAACAACTTAAGGACCTCTTTAAGAATGAGAAGTTAGGAAAATTGTTCAAAATCTGTCAGAAGTCTAGCTCCAATATTGCAAGAGAGTTTTTAGTAAATGCACGTTTCTATAGCGAGGTAGAGGGTGAGGATAGGAGGCACATATTTTGCCGGCGTTCTTATATAGTTCTCACGCCCGAGACTATAGCGGCTGCCTTGAACTTCAAGCCCCTAAAAGAATGGACTTGTGCCTACCATGATACCATGCGGAGAGCTGATGCGGTTGAGGTCGTGAGCGCCTTTTGCTTTGAGGGGGTGCCTGGAGCGGGATGGAATGAGAGACCCACCCTACTTGAGTAGAACGTTTCTAGGAGGGTCATGAATCCACACACGAGGTGGTTGTGCGAACTTCTTGAGAAATGGGTTGTGGGCGTCACTGCTCAACCCACTTACTCCTTCCAGCTTTGCACCATGGCCTACTGTTTGTGGACCGGGAAGAGGATTAACATCCCGTACTTTGTTGATTGCTCTATTATGGAGAAGACCCGTCCTAATAACCGTAGATCTGCCGGCCACACTTTCCTTCTCCTAAAGCTAGCAAAAGCTGCTTGCTCAGATTTCAAGGCCTAGTTTATGACCTATCTAAAAGAACAATGGAGAGCGTATGTGGAAGAAGATACCCAACCCCTTGAGAGCCCCAGAGCCTGTTGATCCCACATACCCTAGTGAGGCGAGTACCTCTAGTTCTAGCTCTACGATTGAGAGTCAGCTGACCCATATCACCCACTTGCTAGAGCAGGAGAGACTGCAAGCTGATGCTGACAGAGCTAGGTCTAGGAGGTAGTTTAAGCACATCTGTAGTAGTCAGCGCCAGCAGGGCTACGGCATGGAGTCACTTAGCTATGTTTGTGCCCAGCAGGGTGCATGGATTAAGGACTTGGCTGTGGCGGCCAATGTCCAGTTGCAGCACCCGCCTACCTACGATGGATTGTACCATTACCAGTCTGATGTGTACCCAGAGTCGAGTCCAGACCCCCAGTCGCCGAGGAGGAGGGGGCCCGCTTTGACTATACCCACCGACCCTGTAGTTGAGCAGCCGAGTCCTCTTGATTTTATTCTATCTTTCGTTGAGGACAACAAAGCGCTTAAGTGTTGGGGAGTTTTTAGCTATCCGCTAGTTAGCCATTGCATAGCCTCGTTACATGTAGTTTAGTGAGTCGAGTTTGCATGTAGGTATCAGTCGGTTAGTTTTGCATGTGCATGTTTATTTTATGCATTGTATATATTGTTGCACTTTTATTTATTGAGTCCACCTACCCTATGTTGTTGGTTTGTCGAGTTGGCCAGTTACATATAGTGTCCAAAATACAAAAAAAAAAAAAAAAAAAAAAAAACTAAAACAAGAAAAATCCGAAAAAATGTTTTTTTTAGAAAGGGAAATTGAAGAGAGTGAGCGTGGAGAGGGCTCAATGATATAATTCCCTAGGTAGTATGAAAATCTGAGGTGAGGTAGACGTGAGAATCTGGAGTAGAAAGGCTATAGGGCTAATGCACTCGAGAATTGTGAGTAGCTGTCTCTCAGACTAGTTATCCTACTAGCGCTACACCACCGTCACTTAGGTAATCGTCAACCCTCCTCGTAGTGGCAACAGGACAGCTGTGCGAGTGATTTTTATGGGGACCTCACGTTCCGTCTCCATTTCCTAGGTCCACTAGTTACCCCAATTTGATCCATTTACCCCTTTTATTCACAGCCTCAAGCCTAGGAAGCCGTTCCTTGTGACTTTCATCACTAGTTAGAATGGTCCCTTCCTATGCGTCATGATAGAGGGAGTTGAGTTAGGGAGGTTCGTTGAGGGTGAGCTGATATTATACATCTTGAGTGGATTTCTTACATATTATCTTTTGAGGGGATGTGAGGGTGAGTTAGAGACGGCAGCACACTTCGGTGTGGCGGTGAGTCGTATTCATACATCACGATCACAGGTGGAGTGCCGTAGTGCGTGATACTTTTTCCGCACGATATGGGTGGGGTTGGTTGATCTTATAGGAGGACGTGCTTTTGCTTCATTTATATTTTCTACATCTTAGTTGATGAGGAGGATTGGTTGGAATTAGCACGTGCTACATTGACTACCAGGTTCGTGATATGCTTTAGCTCGAGTGTGGGGGTGTCGACATATATTGACTACATCATTTGATTTGACACATTCCGTACCCACATTATCTATCTTGATATTTGATCTCCTTGGATATTACTATCGTATTGGTGGCTCCATGTGCTTATTGTTGAAATAGAAAAAGAGAAAAGAAAAAAAAGGAAAACTGAAAGTGAAATGGAATAGGGAGGCGGAAATTAAACTTCATGAAGACCGAGGAGATTAGCTATGGATCTTGATCACTTCTTCGCATTTGTGGCCGCGAGAACGACGTTACACCAAGATTGAGGGAATGAGGGCCGGAGTAGTTAGTTCGGTGGGGTTCCTTGGATTTTGGTGAGGGAGTGTGAGAATGGGTTTTTGTGAGATGTATCATGACGTCTAGGACTATGCTTCTAAATATCATATCCTACCCGTCCTAAGACGTCAACAATTGAAATCCATGGATAAAATAGCTCGGATGGTAAGTGCTAGGGATACGTTTGATGAGTGTGCGGAAGCAACTTATTTTGTGTTCGTGCCCGTTCTGTCTGACGAAACTGGCCGCAAGTTCTGTCGATCACCGAAGTTATAGAATCTTCTAGGGGATGTGAGAGCCTTATGACATGCCGTTTTGTTCTTCGAGGTTGCCCAATCTTTAACTAAAAAGACAAAAAATATATGTTCTTTAATTCCTTGCATTATGCATACTTGAGTTGCATTGTACATATCATGTAATTTTCATAGTCGTGTCTTTGTTTATTGAGTCGTGAGTCGTGTTGGCTAGCGGAAAGTGAAGTATGCAAAGTGGTGGGGTATGCATTGGTTTGGTTGTGGTATGTATGCAATGTCTCAAGTGTGGGGGTCTTGTGCTTCATTGTTGCTCGAGACGAGCAAGAGAGTAAGTGTGGGGGAGTTTGATAGCGCCTTTTAGGATCTATAATTCTTTATAATTTAGGTATTTGAGAGTGATTTGAGCCTAATGTTAGAGGATAAAGGTCGTTTTATCACTTGTTGCTCACCATGTGCGATATTGTTAGTCCGGGCGTTTTCTATGCATATTTCATTGTTATTTGTCAAATATAATCGCTTGGTATGTTTGTTCATGTTGTCTTGGCAGGAACGGATGCTAATCGGTTGATAGGAGGCATGGAACGAACTTCGGAAACAACGGGAGCTCAAGTGGAGTCAAGAGAAGTCGAATTGGAGGAGCATGGATGACCAGTTTGCACTATTTTGATCCTAGATGCAGTTCTAAAAATAATTTGGAGGTGATACTAGTTCCAAATGAAAGTATACTCAGAGAGATTTCCAACGATAGGTCACGGAGCTAAATCCGAGTTCCGACGAAGAAGTTATGGTCCGGCGAAGTCAGGAGCAGATTTTAGGGGGCTATTGTGCAATTACTGAAGACTTCTGCGTGTTATGATTAAAGAACGACCTAGGGGGCGTAATATGCATCATTCACACCTATTTAGAGCCACGATCAAGGAGGAGAGCAATGAGACTTCATTGGGAGCAACCTCAAGCAAGGAGAAGAGCCCGGATCGCGCCAATCTTCACGATTTCTAGCGTTTGATCTATTTTCTCTCTAGTATCTTGTATGAAATATTTGAACAACATGTTATATTTTGCTATGAGTATATAAACTCATAGCTAGGCATCTCATATTATATCCTAGGGTTCATGTAAATGAATATTTTCCGGATTGAATCTAATTTCATGCTTTGATGATTTCTACTATTGAATAAGTTGTAGTTTCTTGATTCCATTAGTAATCCTAGTCTATTGACACAAGCAGGAGATGAACTAATAGTCATTAGATAGGGTTTTATTCATTATATGATTCATGCTTAATTGTTATTGCGTTCTAAACTAATTGTTCATGTACTATGTAGTTAGTGAGTGAACGAAAGTGACTTAGTCTAGCTAGATGATATGAACATCAATCCCAACCATTGAGACCGACAAGACAATTGTTAGGATTGGCCATTGTGGGTAGGATCAGTAGGATTATTCAGCTGTTCTGTGATACGGTGGACCGATAGGACCCGTTAGTATATCATTAGAGAACTTGCTAGACCGGACCGGTAGACATAGGTGGACGGGAAGGACCCTAGGTGCACCTTGACGTAAAAAGACCTGAGACCGAGAGGAGATGGTCAATGCTAGTACCCGGCTTAGTTAGCCGAATTAACGTGTTATTCAGATTATCCGGAAATTGTTTACAGCCCTAGGTGATCTACGATATTGCCTAGTTTCTCCATTAATCGATTAAGACTTCTTCTTAGTTCACTTTTCTACTATTTCAGTCATTACGTACAGCCACTTGTTTGGGGGTGGAAACCTCAAAACTCTCAATACTTTTTACCGGTTACTTAGTAAACTCAATTAATTCGTTAGTTAAAGCTTGTTACGAGCTTGTCTTTGTGGGATTCTACAACCCGAGTATTAAAAATACTCATACTTTATTACTCGACTGTGCACTTGCGTACACATGTAAGAATACGTGTCAGATGCCTCAAATTTTTGCGTTGGAAGTAGAGCCGTTTGATGTTTGGGTTATTGACTTCATGGGGCCATTCCCTTCCTCACTTGGTAATCTATATATCGTTTTGGCTGTTGACTACGTGACCAAGTGGGTGGAGGCTTTGGCGTGTCCAAAGAGTGATGGCGCTACCGTAGAGAGATTTGTTCCCATGAATATATTTACGCAGATTGGGAAGCCCTGAGCCATTGTCACTGATGAAGGATCGCACTTCGTGAGCAGGGTCTTCGCCAATGTTTTGAGAAAATATGGGGTGAAGACTCACAAGATATCAGTGGCCTACAATCCGTAGTCAAATGGGCAAGCTGAAGTGTCTAACGAGAGATCAAGGGAATTCTATAGAGACAGCCAATCTTTGCCAATCCGGGATGCAAAGATTGGTCCCTACATTTGGATGACAGTCTATGGGCATACCGGACAACATACAAGACTCCCTTGGGCATGTCTCCCTACCATTTAGTATTTGGGAAGTCATGTCATCTCCCAGTGGAACTTGAGCACAAGGCCTTTTGGGCGCTGAAGAAGATCAACTTGAATGCTACGCTCTCAGGTGAGGAACGGAAACAGGCATTACTTGAACTTGAGGAATTTTGATTGATGGCGTATGAGAGTGCAAGAATCTATGAAGAGAGGACAAAGCAATGGCACGAAAAACACATCATACCGAGATACAAGGTAGGACAGAGGGTGTTGATCTTCAACGGTAGGCTAAAACTGTTTTTAGGCAAGTTGAAGTCTAGGTGGAGTGGCCCATACACGATTACTACAGTCTACCCGTGGGGTTCTCTTGAGGTGGAAAATGCAAACGGGGGCCGACTCAATGTAAATGGCCAAAGAGCAAAGCCGTATGTGGACGGGAATTTTGTTGGAGTCATTGAATGGGCCCAGGCGACCCCCGCTATTTGATTCTCTATGAGGTTACTGGGTCGGGCCGTCAACCTTAAATTACCAAGCTCTTGTTGGGAGGCAACCCAACCTATTTATTGCTTTAGTGTAAATTTTAATATTGTCTTGTATATTTTATTCTTTTTGATTTTTTTGAGAGGTGTGATAGAGAGGGACTAATATTTCTAATGAGTGTGTGCAAGAATTCTAGGCGAAAGGCCTATTTCAGATCCCCCGTCTTGATGCGCGCATGAAGAATAGCATGAAAACTGAGAAAAAGCAGTCCAAAACCCGTATCGGGATCCGGAATGAAGAATTTGGTGGAGGATGCCATTCCAACACTCACTCAACACACGCACCCGGGGAGGAGTGCATATCCGGACTCCCCGTCTTGATGGAAGCGAAGAATGCAGTGCAAAACCAAATAAGCTGACACAATGACACGGATTACGAGGCAAATTGTTGCAAACAAGACCATGAGCTGAATTGAAGAGTGCCATTGTGTCGGGGTGATCAAAAGCTTTACGGTGATAGGTGGATTGCATACATCGGAGTCTGGACGCGAAAGTTGTGCCCATTTGGATGTTGATGTGGAGAAAAAGCGGCAAAAGCATCCGGAAATGGCAAAAGTACCGAGATCGTGTGTCGCCCGGTCTATTTGTGTGACGGCATGTCGGGACCCACGTTTGGGGATGAAAAAATCATGTTTGGACTTGTTGTGAGCTGTTACGAGCTCAATAGTCAGAAAACGACACGTTGGGAGAAGAGCAGAATATTTGCAGTTTCATAATAGGTCGCACAACCTACTTTACTAGGTCGCACGACCTGTTCAGAATTGCCCAGAGGTCGCACGACCTACTCCAACAGGTCACACGGCCTAGTACCTTCAGCAAGGCTCACAAATTGTGGAGAAGGGGTGCTGTGTGTAATTTTATTAAACTTAGCAGGGGGTTTAAAATGTCATTTAACAAAACTTTGATTAAAAATCCCCCACCCCTCATGGTAAACTCAACAGACACTCATAACTTCTCCACCTCCAACCCGTCGCTCCTCTTCTCTCTTACCTTCCACTCGACCACCACCACCACCATCTCCGTGCCCACCCACAACCACCATCACCGCCGTCGCCCTCCTCTCTTTTCTCAGAGCACAGAACCACAACACTTTCCACCCGTCGACCTTCTTCTCCCTCTTCCTTCTCCATCGTTGCTGCTCCTCCACGCCGCCACCACCACTGCAAATCACCGGAGAAGTAGGCGCATGTAGTGAGAGAGCAAGGAGATGGTGTAGTACTATTCTTAAGGGCTCTTGGTGGCGTAAATCAGTGAAGAAGAAAGCTAGGGTTCCGAATCAAAGAGCTGAAATTCAAGCAATTCAAAGCAAATTTTTGATTTCGTCAGCAGGGTTTTGACGGGGACACAGCGAGGAGCCCATGGGTATCTTCAATTGCAAAATTGTTTTTGGAAAAATTCGATGGTCAAAATTTGACCCTTTGTTGTCGAATTTTTCGCGAAACGGCATCCGTAAGAACGGAACTTCGGGTGCCGAGGTACAATTCTTTCTCTCGCAATTTCAATTTCATCGAGTCTAGGAAAATTGAGTAAAAACCTATATTTTTATTGTTGTCGCTTAGTTGCGGCGTTTGGGGGCGATTGACTAGTGTCCTAGGACTTATAGGTTAATTGCGTACTTGATTTTTTTCAATATACGCATCCTGACACTGTGCACGTAGTGTAATTTTGACTATCAAAGTATTTTCTACCTTGTTGTGCCTATGTCGAGTCAGAAAGAAAAGGGTAAAGTCGTAGCTAAAGAAAAGAGTGTAGCTATGAGAAAAAATGTGTCGGGGCGGGGGGGGGGGGGGAGCGGAAGAATAAGAAGCGGAAAGTGGTAAATGATAGTGGGGATGAGTATGACCCCGAGGTGGACATGAGAGAGGCGAGAGGAGAAGACTCTGACCTAGGGGAGTATGCCAAATTTAGGGTTAGGTGGAGCATGGTTTCACCAGGCTCACCTGACCCTGCTGAGTTAGAGAGAGGGGAACCTGGAGTGATTCCGGAAGCGCGTGAAGAGAGGTCATCGAGACTGATTAATGAATTTGACCATGAAACCGGAGCGTACTGATAACTCTGCATTAGGAGTTATATTCTTTAGGATTCACTACCGTTTTGCGAGCGTTTCGATGCAGTTGTGTGAGAAATTGACCAAATCCTAGTCGTTTTGAGCATACATGAGTTTTTGAGCTTTATTTCGTAATCCGGGCGTTTTTCGTATAATTTATACATTATTTTTCGCATGTGATCTTCCGGTATTTGCTCGTGTTGTGTATTCAGGAACCGGAAGCTTGGAGCGACTATTTTGGAGCGGGAACGAACTTCGGAACAAGAGGATGACTCAAGGATGTGCTCGAGAATGAAGACGAGAGAGGAAGAATCAAGAAAAGAAGCTGAAAATTGAGGAACCCAGAAGTGTTCGTGCGAACACCATCTTTGTTCGCACAAACAAAAACACTTAGACGGATTTTTAATGGCCAAAATTGATGAAAAACTAAATGTTAAAAAGTAGGAACACCAAATCTGTTCGCACAAATAGAAGACAAAGCACTGTTCGTACGAACAGTCGAGTGTTCGTGCAAACAAGAAGGCCAGACGCAAATTTTGAGGCTTTTTCGCTATTTTTTGAAAGTTTGGAGAAGCAAGACCTATTCTAACATAGGAGGACGGGCTATTGGCATCTATCACGCAACTTTGGAGTCTTGGAGAGCTAGAGAAGGTGGGAGACGAAGCTTGAAGCGAAGAAGATCATCAATCTTGAAATTTAGCGTTTGATCACTTTTTCTTCATCCATTCTCCATGACTCTTGTTATTTTGACGTTGTTGAACACTATTATGTCTAGCTAAACTCTCTTAAGTTAGGTGATTGATGGAGAACTAGGGTTTGTGAATGATTTTCCGGATTGAAGACTTGTTGCATGTTTTGAACTTAAATCTATGATTGTTCTAGTTATCTTACATATTCTTGTACTTCATTCTTTGTGTTCTTGGCTTGATCACCCGTAGGATGCTAGTCGTTGAGATTGTTGCACGAAAGTGAGCTTTTTGATACGTGTTAAAGAATATCGTAGGTAATCTTGTAGTTTCTTGAGACCGAGAGGAGATAGAAACTTGATTACCGTGTGAGGATAGTTTCGATTGGTATTGTTAGGACTTAGTGAAAGCGGTGGACCGACGGGACCTGGTGAACGAGCCTAGCAAACTGACTAGAGTGTAACGGTAGACGACGGTGGACCGAAAGGACCCGAAGACTAGCGTTTACACAAATTCATGTGAGATCGAGAGAATATCATGATGAGTGTTACCCGGTATAGCTAAAACGTAAATAGAGTGTTTCAAGCATAATCCGGAAATTGTTAGCAACCTTAGGGACCTTAAATTACCAAGTTCTCCTTATTAATCGTATTCCATCACAAGTTATTCTCGTTAAAAGTGAAAATCATAAAAAACAATTAGCTTAGTTGTCGTTTATTTTAAGTCGCTTGTTTGTGGGCGACGAATTCTCAAACTCCAACACTTTTTACCGGCTACTAAGATATCTTTTAATTAATCTTTAATTAGCTAATAATCATAAAATTCCCTTGGGTTCGATACTCGGAGTCTTAAAATACTCCTAATACTACTTGATCGTATACTTGCGCCTAAGCGCGTTAAGAAATCGCGTCACATACTGCGACTTTAGGTTTATCTCTGCTGATGCGCTTGCTTATTATAATCAGCGCGAGAGTGTGTTCAATGGGGTTAATGTAGAGAAACATTTCTCGTTTCACGATGGCATGCCCAAAGAGATTCAGGATTTCATGGAGACGGAGAATTTCGAGGGGTGGTTTGAGATAATCCACGGAAAGGCGAGCTCAGAGCTAGCGTGGGAGATTTATGGGAATGCCAAGTTCTATGGGACGGTTGAGGCCGCAGAGGTGAACGATCCTAGGGTTCTCTATGCCCGTAAAAAAAGGTTTTGTATTCTATCCTGTCACCATAGCCGAGGCCATACAATGGCCACCACTAGAGGGTCCTTGTCACTTTGAGGCCACCATGCAATTGAATGTAGAGGAGTTAGTGACACTAGTGTCTACCTTTGCTTCTGGTGATGTGATGGGAGCGCTGTGGGACACTCATGCGAGCCAGGACGTAAGAAAGTGGGCGGTTGCATCCAACCGCTTACTTCTTCGGGCTCTTTCTTTAGTGGAAGCAGTAGAGGCCTGGGTTGAGGGTGTGTAAGCACAGAATAAGATCCGGTTTGAGTGGTGTGTCATGGCTATGTGCTGGTTTCAGGGTCAGCGGTTTAATGTACCGAAGTGCATTTATAGGAGTTTTAGAGCGAGGCTTTGGGACTCCAACCGTCGGGCTGCAGGGTTGGTTATTTGTTGCAGCACATGGCTATGCCGATGTCAGGTTATTGATTTTTGATGGAGACAGTGAACCTGAGTCCTCGAGAGTCTGGACAGTTGTACCTGAACCTAAGAAAGATAAGATCGTCTTTGAGAGCAGACATGCCCCACCTACAAAGCGAGCTAAGAAGGGCGATAAGGGTAAGGCCCTGACTGTTAGTGGAGAGTCGAGTCCGTCTTTTTCGGCTAGTGCTAGCCTCGATGCCACTCTTAGGGCCATGCATAAGCTTTTGATTACTCAGGATAAAAAGGCTGAGGCTCGATGGCAGCCATCGCAGAAGCGTGCCAATGATGCTGAGGCTCGATGGCAGGCGTTTGAGAAGCGCGCGGATGAGGCTGAGAGGAAAGCCAAGTCGAGATCCATGCATGTGCGACACAATCAATGCCAAGTCGGTGAGAAGCTAGATAGGCAGGATAGGTGGTTACATGCACTTGGAAAGGAAGCCGGTGTGACATTGAATCCCAGTCCTGAGGATGTGAGATACCAGTCGAGCACCAATTCAGACGATTCGGAGGAGGCCGAGTAGATATGGCGACCCTCGCATTGGAATGCCGAGACCCCTTACTTTATCTCTATGTTCTTTGGGGACAACAAACTATTCTATTGTGGGGGTGAGTTTTACCTTTTACTAGCCAGTTTATCGAGTCTTGCATCGCCTGTTACATATAGATAGTTTTTGGTTATGTCTTTATTTCCCTTTTTATTTTCCATAATTATGTTTGCACGTGTACATTATTGAGTCACCCTACCCATATCGAGTCTTTAATCGAGTCGACCATTGCATGTAGTGTGTTATTTAAATAAAATAAAATAAAATAAAATAAAATAAAATTAAAATAAAAAATAAAATAAAACAATTGAAAAAGCCATAAAAATTGAAAAATTTGAGAAAGGGCAATCAGAGGAGGCTTAAAATTAGGTAAAATTGAGGAGTGTAAGGACTTTAGGCATAGTGCGTGACTTGCGACCGAGGGAGACAATGTGAGTTCCCCTTAGTACGTATAGAGAGACTTTCTTTACGGGAGTGCCTGCCTATTTTTACACACATAATTGATTTCGAATCTAAAGTGTGTGACGCATTTTCTTACAAGATTTGAGCTAGGTGCGAGCTAAACGAGCGGAACGTTCATGTGTACGTCTTAGGTAGTCGCCAGCACGCCTCGTAGTGGCACACAGAACAGCTGTGCGAGGATGCGTATTAGGGCACTCGCTGCTTTTAGAGCTCACCTTATAGGGCCACTAGAAAACCCCCTTTGAACCTTGGATTATTTGTAAGCTTTTGACCTAGGGTGACGATTGCTGGCTTTCATCATAGATGGTTAAGAATCACCGCTTTAGTGCGTCACGAGAGAGTTGTAGTGGAGGGGTTTCGATGAGGGAGAGCTGATTTTCATATCTTTGTGGGTCCTACATGATCGCATGCACTTCATTTGATATTTTCGAGCGAGGGTGAGTGAGTAGGCGTGCACTTCGGTGTGGTAGTGTTCCATGTCATTACATCATGGAAAAAGTTGAGGAGAGCCGTGAGTGCGTGACGTCTAATTCGCACGAAAATGGGGTTGGTTGATCTTAATTGGTGAATCGTTCTAGGTACCGGATTTCATTCATCTTGTTGTAGGAGGTTCGGTTGGATTAGGCACGAGACTCATTGCTTTATCGACTACTTGAGAGGGGACATGGATAGATACTAGTGTGGGGGTGTCGACTATTGACTACAGACATAGAGATTGCACTTTTGATGACTCCACAACCATACATGGGCTCTGTGTTGACTCAAAGACTTTTAAGTGTTTTTTGAGAGGTAACTGGTTTGAGGGATGAAAGACAAAGACAAAGTATTTCTGAGGCTCCAAGGCTTTGAGATACTGAGCAGTGCTTCAAAGCCTTGAAAGTAGCTTTATTATGCTGAATGTTCTAACAATTTTGTGTTGCAGATTGGCTATCTGATAATTAAGATCAGAGATTTACTGCAAATACCTATGTTTTATATTCTCTATATATCTAACACAATTGCAGATATCCTGATCAGAGAGAATTATTGAGTCAAAGACCCTTGAATGTGTTTTGGTTGGTAACTGTTTTGAGTGATGAAAGACAAAGACTAAGACATAAGCAGCAAAGCATCTCAGTTATCCCAAGGCCTTGAGATATTGACTGAACTTCAAATCCTTGAGAGTTAACTTATTCTGCTATATGTTCTAACAGTTCTGTGTTGTAGATTGGATATCTGATTATACAGATCAGTGGTTTACTGCATATACTTGTAGATTACACTATTTATATGTCTAACACAATTGCAGATGATCAGAACAGGAAGAATCAAAGTTATCTGGGTTTAACTTTGAAATTCTGTGAAGCAGGTTCAGAGCTCCAAGGCCTTGAGATGTGCCTTGAGCTGCTGACAGTTTTTACAGAACTTAGTTGATTCTTTCTTGCATGTTGTGATCTTAGTATTGTGATTATTTACTCACTTCTAAGTGTCTTAAACTTGTTTTTTCATGATTCATATGTTTTAGAAGATATACAGGTTATTGTTCTAGTCTGTTAAATAGTTTTGTCAGAAACTGGATAACCAAACAGTCATAGCACTGTTATCTTTCTGGATTTTGTTGTTGCTTTGTTTCAATGCTGTTGCTGGGTTGTTAAATGTGCAGGAGCAATCTCAAAAAACTCCAATGGATATCCACTTGAAGATGTTTGAATTTCAGTTGAAAACAGAAATAGGATTTGTAGGAACTGAGATCCTAAAATCTCTCAATCAGTTGCAGCTGTGGATAAAAGAGACTAGTTTGAATTTTTAAGGAGAGAGAGGCTTGCTGAATACTCAGAGAGGTGTGACAAAATCGTGGGAGATCATTCATTCAAACACACAATCATTCAAGCTTCATTTAAGATTCCAGAAGATCAAATCAATCCAGTTTTCCAGAAGAACACATCTAGGCTTCAATAGCTTATCTTCATGCTGTGTTCTTCTCTTGTACTTCTATCTGTGTATCTTTAGATTATCTTAAACCTCACTTGACCTAGTGGTTAGTTGTTCAAGTGAACAACAAGAGGTTCTTGTTAGCTCAAAAGTTAGTAGCTGGAACTAGATAGGTTTGGAACCACAAGCTGTATAGGTGTAAGGGAAATCACTTAGGCTTGAAGATCTAGGGCTGTTTCTGTGTGAGTAATAAGAAGTGTTTGCCCAATCCTCGTGGGATTAGATCCCTCAGGCAGAGATTAGGTCCATTGGGACTGAACTCTGTAAATTGCTTTGTGTTCTTTACTTTACAGTTTGATTATTATCTGCTGCACACAACTCAAATCAAACTAGGGTTCAAAAGCTGTTTAGAATTGTTCACAGCTCAAGGCCTTGAAGCTTACTATTTTGCCTTTGTAAGTTTCAGACATTTTACTAAAATCTCAAGGCCTTGAGATTTGAGTTTCACACAAAGCCTTTCTGTTAAACTTTGAGTTTTGCAAAAAGTTTCCATACTCTATTCAACCCCCCCCCCATTCTAGAGTATTTAGGTCCTGTATTTAGTTTACATTACACACTTTCAATTGGTATCAGAGCTTGTGTCACTGTTTTAGATCTAACAATCTGGTGAATATGAGTAATGTAGGAGATGGTGGATTCTCACAAGGAAGGGCAGCCAACAGACCTCCATTGTTCTGTGGTGATAACTTCATGCACTGGAAGGCATTGATGAATATGTTCATCATAGATCAAGACATGGAACTATGGTTAATAGTTCAAAATGGTCCTCATGAGTACTATACTACAATTGATGGAGTAAGATGTATCAAGTCCGAGGAAAATCTTTCAGTCACTGAACTGGAAAAGGTATCAAAAAATTACAAGGCTATGAATCTGTTATATTGTGCTCTAAATGCAGATGAGTTCAACAGAGTGTCAAACTGAAAGAGTGTCAAAGAAGTATGGGATAAACTGGGGGTGACATATGAAGGAACCAGCCAGTTTAAGCAGACAAAAATCAACATACTTCTGAGGCAATATGAGTTGTTCAAGATGAATTCAGATGAGACCATCAAGGAGATGTTCAAAAGATTCACTGATGTGGTGAACAATCTGGAGTCATTGGGAAAGAAGTTCTCAAATGAAGAGAAGGTCAGAAAGATTCTGAGAAGCTTTCCAAAATCCAACTGGGAGCCAAAGACAACAACCATTGAGGAAGATCAGGATGTGTCAAACCGATCTTCCATTGTCATTTTGGGGCTACGCTCTATTAAGTGCAGCTTTCACCATTAACCGTGTTCCATCTAAATCAGTCATGAAGACACCATATGAGATGTGGAGTGGGAGGCGTCCCACACTGTCGTTCATGAGGATTTGGGGCTGCGATGTCTATGTAAAACGTTTACAATCAGACAAGCTGGGGCCTAAATCGGATAAGTGTA
The DNA here is from genome assembly GCA_023055425.1 of Linanthus parryae. Lineage (NCBI taxonomy): Eukaryota > Viridiplantae > Streptophyta > Magnoliopsida > Ericales > Polemoniaceae > Linanthus > Linanthus parryae. The sequence goes on along the minus strand of JALGPY010000002.1, from coordinate 132,241,435 downwards.
AGTTTGTGGGGTACCCTAAGGAAACTAAGGGATACTACTTCTACAATCCAACCGAGAACAAAGTGTTTAGTGCTCGGACCGGCGTGTTTCTAGAAAGAGAGTTTGTCTCTAAAGAAGAAAGTGGGAGGAATGTAGAACTTGAAGAAGTTCAAGAACCGCAAATTACTGAACCGATTATGGAACATGAACAGGAACCACAAGCAGTTGTGGAGCAACCTGTTCAGGTAACACAAGAGCTTCGTAGATCTAGTAGAGTGCGCCACGAACCCGAGAGGTATGGACTTCTCGTAACCGATTCCGGTGACATGATTCTCATAGATGATGAGCCTACTACCTATGAGGAGGCCATGAATGGACCAGACTCTCAGAAGTGGCTGGAAGCCATGAGATCCGAGATGGAATCCATGTATACCAACAAAGTATGGACTTTGGTGGAACCACCTGATGGGGCGCGGCCCATAGGGTGCAAGTGGGTCTTCAAGAAGAAGATCGACATGGATGGTAATGTGATTACCTATAAGGGCCGATTGGTGGCTAAAGGATTCAGACAGATTCATGGTATTGACTATGATGAAACCTTTTCACCAGTCGCTATGACCAAATCCATCCGAATCCTACTTGCGATTGCAGCATACCACGACTATGAGATTTGGCAGATGGATGTCAAAACAGCATTCATTTATGGGAATCTCCTCGAGGACGTGTATATGATACAGCCGGAGGGTTTTGAGGATCCAAAGCAAGCCAACAAAGTCTGTAAGCTGCAACGATCCATTTATGGATTGAAGCAAGCTTCTAGGAGTTGGGATCGACGTTTTGATGAAGTGGTCAAAGAGTTTGGCTTCATCAGAAACGAAGATGAGTATTGTGTCTACAAGAAGGTTAGTGGGAGCTCTGTAGCTTTTCTGGTCTTGTATGTGGATGACATACTACTCATTGGAAACGACATTCCCGTGCTGCAATCTGTGAAAGATTGGCTAGGAAAGTGTTTCTCAATGAAGGACTTAGGGGAAGCAGCCTATTTACTCGGTATAAAGATCTATAGAGATAGATCTAAGAGGTTGCTAGGCCTAAGTCAAAGTACATATATTGACAAGGTGTTGAAACGGTTCAACATGCAAGATTCCAAGAAGGGATTCTTGCCCATGTCACATGGAATCACTCTTTCGAAGAGTGGTTGTCCTTCCAATGAGATTGAGAAGGAACGCATGAGTAGGATTCCCTATGCCTCGGACATAGGATCTATCATGTACGCCATGTTATGTACTAGACCAGATGTGTCATATGCCTTGAGTATGACAAGCAGATACCAATCCAATCCGGGTGAGAGTCACTGGATTGCTGTCAAGAACATCCTAAAGTACTTGAGAAGAACTAAGGATGCTTTCTTGATATTTGGCGGCGAGGAAGAGTTGCGTGTAAGGGGTTACACTGATTCAAGCTTCCAAACTGACAGAGATGACTTTAGATCACAATCGGGATATGTGTTTTGCCTGAATGGAGCAGCGGTGAGCTGGAAGAGTTCCAAGCAAGAGACGGTAGCTGATTCTACAACAGAGGCTGAGTACATTGCTGCAAATGGCGCAGCAAAGGAGGCTGTTTGGATCAGAAAGTTTTTTTCTGAACTTGGTGTGGTCCCTAGCATTGCGGATCTAGTGGAGTTGTTCTGTGACAACACTGGGGCGATCGCGCAATCAAAGGAACCAAGATCGCACCAGAATTCCGAGCACGTGCTCAGGAAGTTTCATCTGATTCGAGATATTATCGATAGAGGAGACGTTCGGATATGCAAGATTCCTACAGATGACAATCTGTCAGACCCGCTTACGAAGCCTCTCACGCAGTGGAAGCATGAAGGGCACACTAGGAGTATGGGCATACGAGATGCGCCAGATTGGCTCTAGTGCAAGTGGGAGACTGTTGGAATAGATGCCCTAGAGGCAATCTAGTTTAGTACGAATTTGTATATGGCTAGAAATTCATTTATTATTTATTGGATATTTAATATAATGAAGTCCTTAGATTTACAATTGTGTTGTTTATCTTAAATATCCCTAGTCAAGTATAATGATTAAATAGGACAATCATCTATAGACTAGTATGGGGTTGGATTGATATGGAGATATCACGATCCAACACAAAGGTGTGCATTACGGAATGTTGCACTGGATTGACCCATCTCCGAGAAGGCTACATACACGTTATGTTGAGTCACAAGCGCTTCTCGCGGTGCAATGGTATTGTCATCCTTAGACTTGAAGTCACTAGATATTCTAGTTGTGGATTATTGTGATCTTGGTAGCGTTAAACGCTACACCGTAACTGGGTAGTTATAAAGGCGTGTACTTGATACAATAAGAAGCAAGCTTAGAGATCGTAGTGGACGTAGAGAGGATTTGTCCCTCCCACATAACGGGAGTAAATATCCTAGGCCACTCGAGGGATAGTGCTTATAGAATGTCTGGCCAGACTCAAATAAATCAATATGGGATATTGATGTTATTTGCACGAATAAGGCTATTCCCATGGATCGAGAAACTATGGATTGGATATACGAGTGTGACTTGTATGTCTCGTGTCCAATCCGGATATAGGACAAAGGGATGAGGCAATTACTTGTACAAGGTTGTCAAGATGACTATTCTATTAGTTGGCTAGAATGGATGTTTTGCTAGAGACCGCTCCATATTAGCAAATAGTTGCTACCAACTAGATAGAACCTATGGGGTCACACGCTATATAGAGTTGAACTAGATTTGGGAATTAATTAATTGGATTAATTAATTAGAAGGATCACTTTGCAAACCCTTGCAAACTTAGTAGGGACTAATTTGCAAGGAAGGGACTAAATTGAATTATAGTTGGACTAGAATAAGTCCTTTAGGTAGTTAACAAGGAGTTGTTGGACTATATAAAGGACCCTCCTTCCTTCCTTCCCATAACTTATGCTCATTAGTGAACATAACAAGAGTGTGAGAGAACAAAAGGAGAGAGAGCAAGCAACAAGGAGGCCGAACCGACCCCCTTGCCGCCGCCCCGTCCCCGTCGGCCAAAGGAGGCCGAGACCCTCCTTTGGGTCTCGTTTTGCGTGATTTCTTCTTCCTCTTCCTATTCCGGGCTAGCACCAAGGAGTTTGGGAGATCTAGGATCAACTCTAGGCGTGGATCAACTATAGAGAACGTGACATTATTCGCGTTTGAAGTCATCAAGGAGAACCCAAAGGTGTGTTTATGATTTCTAACCCTTACCATCGTTATGTCTCTTGACTTGTGATCCTTGGAGGGTTTTGCATGGTTTTATTTGATTATGCTTCCGTTGTGCGATCCATGAATCAAAACCCTACAGAACTTTCAGAAGAAAGACAGTGACAACAGAAGGAAGAAAGCCATGATGGATTCTTGGAGTGATTCTGATTCATCAAGTGACTCAGACACAGAAGAAGAGCAAGCAAACATATGCTTCATGGCAAAGCATTATGAGGAAAATTCATCAGACAGACATATTGAAGACATGGTAAAAAATTTACTTGTTAGTCCTTCTGATGTACTTCCTGAAATTCTCAAAAGTATGTTTTTAAATGAGGAAAGTTATAGAAATGAGATTTCTGCTTTAAAGATTAGGATTCATGAGCAGGTAAAAGAAAAACTGGACCTAGTTTTTTCAAACAAATCTGTTGAAGTTTCTAAGACAAAGTTGGAAAAGGACTTCAAGGCCTTGGACAGCAGGTTCAATATCTTGAAGGCACATATAAAAGAGGTTGTTGATCAAAACACTCTTTTAACTAAAAGATATGCTGATCCAAAGACTCATTCTGAGAATTTAGAACAACAGATCTGCTCTTTGACTGAGAAACTTCAAGAGTCCAAGAAGGTCCTAGCTAGGTTTACAGGCTCAGAACATAATCAAAATCTCATTCTTGGAGGAAGTCTGAAATCAATGCATAAAAGTGGGATTGGCTATAATCCAAATTTTTTAAAGAAAGGCCAAACTACTTTTGTCAAATCTGGTAGCAGACTTTCTCCAAAATGTCATTACTGTGGAAAAATTGGTCATGTCAGATTAACTTGTCCCTTCAGAAGATCAGAACCTCATATTATGAGGAATACTTATCCTTATCAGCTTAAGGGATATGTTAGGCAGATTTGGGTTCCAAAAGGAATTAGGCCACCAAATATGGCTGATTCTGAGTATGACTCAAAATCTGCACTTGGTCTAACAGCCTGTTGAGACAATGATTTGTTTTTGCAGGATGTCACCAAGGCCTTGAAAGATCAGAAATGGATTTTAGACAGTGGATGTTCCAGACATATGAGTGGAAAGAAGTCTCTCTTCACTGAACTTACAAAAAGATCTGGAGGAACAATCACACTTGGTGACAAAGCAAAATGCAATATCATTGGTATAGGTAGTATTGGTAATGGTTCTACAAATTCTATATCTAATGTTTATCTGGTATATGGACTTAAGTATAATTTGCTTAGTATCTTTAAGTTATGTGATAAAGGTTATAAAGCTATATTTGACAAGGAGAAATGTGTGGTGCAAGATGAGAAATTTGGAGATTGCATACTCACTGCTTCTAGATCATATAATCTATATGCTATGAATACTACAGTGTTACAGGTGACAAGCTAAAATGCCTCAAGGCCTTGAAGGAAGATTCAAAGCTTTGGCACATAAAGCTTGGGCATATTAGTATACCTAATTTGAATAAAATCATCTCAAAAGACTTGGTAAGAGGTTTACCATCACAAAAAATTTCAGATGATGAGGTTTGCAAGGCATGTGTACAAGGTAAACAAACCAGAAGCTCATTCAAGCCAAAGAACTTTTGTAAGTACTTCTATACCCTTAGAATTGCTTCATATGGACTTATGTGGTCCTATGAGAGTTCAGAATCCAAAAGGTAAGAGGTATATGCTTGTTATAATTGATGATTATTCTAGATTTACTTTGAAGATGTTTGTTAGAGACAAAACTGAAGCTTTATCTGAATTTTCTAGACTATGCAAAGAGCTTCAAACTTTGAAAAATTTACCTGTTGCATCCATTAGAAGTGATCATGGTAGGGAGTTTGATCAACTTGACTTTGATTTGTTTTGTGCAAAGCATGGCATTTCACACAACTTTTATGCACCTAGAACTCCACAGCAAAACAGAGTAGTTGAAAGGAAAAATAGGAAACTTGAGGATATGTCCAGAACCATGCTTGTTGAGAGTAATTTGCCAAAGTTTTTATGGGCAGAAGCTGTTAACACTGCCAATTATGTGCTGAATAGATGCTTGATTAGACCTATTTTGAAAAAGACCCCCTATGAACTGTTTAAAGGTAGAAAGCCTACTGTTTCTTATTTCAAACCCTTTGGTTGTATCTGTTTTGTGCATAATAATGGTAGAGACAATCTTGGTAAGTTTGATGCTAGAAGTGATGAAGGTGTATTTCTTGGATATTCTCAAACTAGCAAAGCTTATAGATTTTATAATAGAAAAACCCAGATTGTGGAATAGAGCATTCATGTAATTTTTGATGAAAGTACTAAGGATTCTCTGAGTGAAAGTTTTGCAGATCTAGATTTGAACAAGCATGAATCAGATGATGATGTTGTGAAAGAAGACAAAGGCAAAACTAATGTGCAGAATCAATCAGCATAATCTCAAGGCCTTGAACCTCCTGCTGAACCAAAATCTCAAAGCCTTGAGACAGAAGCTGAAACTTTCTATGATGCTCCCTCTACTATTTCAAGGACTCAAAGCCTTGAAGGAGAATACTCCTGGGTACCAAGAAAGAAGTTTAAGTACCTTGCAGACCATCCAGCTGATAACATTATATCAGATCCATCAACTGGAACTCCGACAAGAGGACAGTTAAAGAACTTGTGTGCTTTTAGTGCATTTGCATCTTTGATTGAGCCTAAGAATACCAAGGAAGCTCTAGAAGATGCAGAATGGATCATTGCAATGCAGAGTGAGCTGAATGAGTTTGAAAGGAACAAGGTTTGGAATCTGGTCCCCAGACCTAAAGAGAAATCAATTATTGGAACCAGATGGGTATTCAGAAACAAGCTTGATGAGAATGACAAAGTGCTAAGAAATAAATCCAGACTGGTAGCTCAAGGGTATAATCAGGAAGAAGGTATAGATTATGAGGAGACTTTTGCTCCTGTTGCCAGGTTAGAAGCCATTAGAATACTTCTTGCATTTGCATCTCACAATCACATAAACCTTTATCAAATGAATGTTAAATGTGCTTTTCTGAATGGATATTTACAAGCAGATGTTTTTGTAGCACAACCTCCTGGTTTTGAAGATGAAAATTTTCCTGATCATGTTTATAAACTGGATAAAGCTCTCTATGGTTTAAAACAAGCTCCAAGGTCTTGGTATGACAGACTTTCAAAATTTCTACTTGAAAATAATTTCAAAAGAGGCTTAGTTGACAAAACACTTTTCATTAAACACCATCAATGTGATATGTTAGTAGTTCAGATTTATGTAGATGATATATTATTTGGTGCTACTAATGATGCTCTTTCAAAAGAGTTTTCTAGTCTGATGTGCAGGGAGTTTGAGATGAGGCTAATGAGTGAACTGAATTTCTTTCTTGGACTTCATATAATACAAATGAAGAAAGGAATCTTTGTGCATCAAAGAAAATATACCAAGGACTTATTGAATAAGTACAATATGTCACAGTCCAAGGTGCTTAAGACCCCTATGAGTTCATCACTCTCTTTAGACAAAGATTCAAATGGTAAGAGTGTGAATCAAAAGGAATACAGAGGTATGATTGGATCACTTTTGTATTTAACTGCTAGCAGACCTGATATTATGTTCATTGTCTGTATGTGTGCTAGATTTCAAGCAGATCCTAAGGAAAGTCATTTAATTGCAGTCAAAAGAATTTTTAGATATTTGAATGGAACCAGAGACTTAGGAATTTGGTATCCAAGAATATCTAATTTTATGTTGAGTGGCTATTCAGATGCAGATTTTGCAGGATATAAAGTAGACCGGAACAATACTTCTGGATGCTGTCAATTTCTTGGATCTTCATTGATCAGTTGGCATTCCAAAAAGCAAAATTCTGTAGCATTATCAACTGCAGAAGCTGAATATATTGCAGCTGGTGCTTGCTGTTCACAAGTGTTATGGATTGCTCAGCAACTTAGAGATCTTGGCTATAACTTCAGAAATGTGCCTATTCATTGTGACAACACAAGTGCTATTTCAATCTCTAAGAATCCAGTTCAGCACTCAAGGACAAAGCACATAGATGTGAGACATCATATTCTTAGAGATCATGCAGAACAAGGTGGTGTTGTGTTAAATTTTATCTGTACTTCAATGCAGATTGCTGATATTTTCACTAAAACTTTGCCAGATGATAGGTTTTCATCTCTAAGGCTTGAATTGGGGATGCTAAACAAGGATGCATTGGTTTAGGGGGAGTATTAGTACTTATATGTGTTTATGTGCTGGAATCTCCAAGCCTTGAGATTATACTTTCTGAAGTCTTGAAAGTATAACTCAAAGCTTTGAAGTTTCTCAAACTGCAGAAAATCTCAAGGCCTTGAGATTGTTCTCCAGGTCTTGATAATATATGTATTTTTTTTTTAAAAAAAATGGATCATCGAATATTATATCTTATCTTTTTAGATAACTGTATAATATTTGAATTACTCAGAGAATTTTCTAAAATATCCCAAAAAGATTTTTCAAGATCCTTTTTGCATGTTGATATAGCAGAGTCCTTTTATGACTCATCCTTTTCAACCTACTCAAGCTGAAAGTCAGGGCTTTTTCTTCCCATTCTCTTTCAATTTTCTGCGACTCTACTCTCTCTCTCTCTCTCTTAATTCCTCTCAATCACATTATCTTCTCAAAACCCTAAACCCCAAAATGGAGCGCAAATCAGCCAGAATTCAGCAACAGGGAAAGCCCTCTGGCAGATCCAAGAAGAGAGCAAATAAGAAGGAAAAGATAGTGATTTCTGATTCAGATTCAGAAAACACTCAAAGTTTGCATGAGGATACCCCTCCTGCAAAGAAATCCAGAACAGAGAAGGGAGATAAAGGCTCAAGTGTTGATCCACAACAAGAGACACAGGGTGGTGATCAACCTAGGCCAGAGAAGAATAAAGGGGGAGAAAAGAAAAAGACTGGTGAAGAGTTTAAAGGGGAAATCAACTCAGGAAAGCCAGAAGAAACCAAATGAAGGAGGACAAGAAAAGACCAAACCCTCTGAGAAGAAAGCTAGGGTTAAGCAAGTTGCTGCTGCAACTAAGAAAGGATATCAAGGTAAGAATGTACTTCCTACAGAATGGTTTGTTAGTTCTGAGGTTAGAACTGTTTGGATGCAAGGGTATGCTTCATCTAAGGTAGCTTTCCGTAGCATGATTTTTGATGAATTATTGGATAAATTGGACATAGACTGCATGAGAAAGTTAAGAGAAACTGCTGTTTGGAAGGTGTTAAATCCTAGTTCAAAGGCCTATCCTAGGTTAACTAGGTTATTTTATCTGAACTTTGTTTCTGAAGGTGATGATAAAATGGTGTTAACTTCAAAAGTAGCTGGTGTGGATTTGAGGTTAGATCATAGGACTTTTGCCAAAGTCTTGGGCATTTCTAGGAAATACAATGTTGGAGATTATCTTGATAGGAAGGAGTGTCTGGATAAGGCAAAGGAGATGTTTTTATTGAAGGTGTTCCCTCTGGTCCAAAGCAGTTGACACACTCTGTGCTCAACTGTGAAGCCAAAATCTTGTTTACAATTCTGATGAGGAGTGTAGTTCCTAGGGAGAACTCAAGGGAGTTAGTAACTGATAAGGTTCTAATTTTGATGTATCTGATATATCAAGGGTTTGAGATAGATTTGCCAACAGTTGTTATGGAGCATATGATTTATTGTGCAACCAGGACTAGAAACCATCCTCTTCCATATGCCAGCCTGTTACCTCTTTTATTTGACTATTTTGATGTACCTGTGAAAGGAGAATAAAAGATTACTGGAGGTTTTGGGTTGATAGATGAGACTGCACTTCAGAGGATTGGAGTAGTTCAGACTGGGAAAGGGCATTGGAAGTTTTATTCTGATTTGTCAAAGGAAGAACTTGCTGAGAAGGAGTTTGTGAAGCCTAATGGGACTATATCTGGGAAAGGACAAGCCAATGAGGATTACTCTCTGTTGGTTGAGAAGTTAGAAGATCAGCAGGTTGAGATTGAAGATCTCAGACAAAGGTTATTTGACCTGTCAACTGAATTCAACCAGTTCAAGGGCTTGATGAATGTTATGAATGGGAAGCTGGATGTTTTCATCAAGGGCTTGAATCTGGAGAAGATACCTTCTGCTACTAGTCATGACACCATTGTGGATTCAGAAGAAAAGTTGGGAGATTTTCTGAAGAAGAAGAAGAAGCGAATTCCAATGGTGCTTACTTCAAAAGATTTGTATGACCAAACTGATGAAGAAGATGCTGGTGAAGACACATGTGTTGATGCAGCTACAGAGGTGGATTCAGTATAGGCTAAGAAGAAAGTGGATGAGATAATCCAAGAAGTGGTTGCTGAAGTGGAAACTGAACAAGAAGGCAATCAGTCTGCTGAAGATGCTGCAAGTGAAGAAGAAATTGGAGAAGTCTCAGAGAAAGGCCAGACATCAAAGAAGAAGTGAAGATCAGAGATTGCCAAAGCCTTGAACCTCTATCTCTTTCTCTTCTATCTTTTCTGTTCTCAAGGCCTTGACTTTTTTAGCAAATTTTTTGTTTTCAGTTTAATTTTAAACTCTGAGTAATGATCCAACATTTCTTCAACCTTATTTGATGAAAGTCAAAAAGGGGGAGAGTTCTTTTGGTTTTGTGTGTTTATATTTCTGTGGTAATTTGTAATTTTATCCTTACTGGTTTTCTGTTTGGCATTATTGTATATTGTATCTGCAAATTGTGGTTATCTAATTTTGAATATGAGTGGCAGGAAAATCTATACAAGACTGTAGGTTTTGTCTTTCATCAAGGGGGAGATTAATGAGTCAAAGACCCTTGAATGTGTTTTGGTTGGTAATTGTTTTGAGTGATGAAAGACAAAGACTAAGACATAAGCAACAAAGTATCTCAGTTATCCCAAAGCCTTGAGATATTAACTGAAATTCAAAGCCTTGAGAGTTATCTTATTCTGCTATATGTTCTAACAGTTCTGTGTTGCAGATTGGATATCTGATTATACAGATCAGTGGTTTACTGCATATACTTGTAGATTACACTATTTATATGTCTAACACAATTGCAAATGATCAGAACATGAAGAATCAAAGTTATCTGGGTTTAACTTTGAAATTCTGTGAAGCAGGTTCAGAGCTCCAAGACCTTGAGATGTGCCTTGAGCTGCTAACAGTTTTTACATAACTTAGTTGATTCTTTCTTGCAGGTTGTGATTCTTAGTATTGTGATTATTTACTCACTTCTAAGTTTCTTAATATTTTTTTTCATGATTCATATGTTTTAGAAGATATACAGGTTATTGTTCTAGTCTGTTAAACAGTTTTGTCAGAAAGTGGATAACCAAATAGTCATAGCACTGTTATCTTTCTGGATTTTGTTGTTACTGTGTTTCAATGCTTTTGCAGGGTTGTTAAATGTGCAGGAGCAATCTCAAAAATCTCCAACGGATATCCACTTGAAGCTGTTTGAATTTCAGTTGAAAACAGAAAAGAGGATTTGTAGGAACTGAGATCCTAAAATCTCTCAATCAGTTGCAGCTGTGGATAAAAGAGACTGGTTTGAATTTTGAAGGAGAGAGAGGCTTGCTGAATACTCAGAGAGGTGTGACAAAATCGGGGGGAGATCATTCATTCAAACACACAATCATTCAAGCTTCATTCAAGATTCCAGAAGATCAAATCAATCCAGTTTTCTAGAAGAACACATCCAGGCTTCAACAGCTTATCTTCATACTGTGTTCTTCACTTGTACTTCTATCTGTGTATCTTTAGATTATCTTAAACCTCACTTGACCTAGTGGTTGGTTGTTCAAGTGAACAACAAGAGGTTCTTGTTAGCTAACAGTTAGTAGCTGGAACTAGATAGGTTTGGAACCAAAAGCTGTATAGGTGTAAGGGAAATCACTTAGGCTTGAAGATCTAGGGATGTTTCTGTGTGAGTAATAAGAAGTGTTTGCCCAATCCTGTTGGGATTAGATCCCTCAGGCAGAGATTAGGTCCATTGGAACTGAACTCTGTAAATTGCTTTGTGTTCTTTACTTTACAGTTTGATTATTATCTGCTGCACACAACTCAAATCAAACTAGGGTTCAAAAGCTGTTTAGAATTGTTCACAGCTCAAGGCCTTAAAGCTTACTATTTTGCCTTTTTAAGTTTCAGACAGTTTACTAAAATCTCGAGGCCTTGAGATTTGAGTTTTGCACAAAGTCTTTCTGTTAAAATTTGAGTTTTTCAAAAAGTTTCCATACTCTATTCAACCCCCCCCCCCCCTTCTAGAGTATTTAGGTCCTGTATTTAGTCTACATTGCACACTTTCAAGAATCATATATTTCTTGTTTCAACATTGAAAGACTGTGAAGCATGTTCAGAGCTTCAAGGCCTTGAGATGTGCCTTCAGCTGCTGACAGCTTTATAGAATTAATTTGATTCTTTCTTGCAGGGTTTGATCTTTATTATTGTGATTGTTAATGACTTCTAAGAGTCTTAAACTAGTTTATCATGAGTTATATGTTTCAGAAGTTAATCAGATTATTGTTTTATTCACTCATCCAGTTTTTATTCAGAAACTGGAAATCCAAACAGACTTAGTGCTGTTATATTTCTGGATTTTGTTGTTGCTATGTTTTAATGTTGTTGCAGGTTTGTTAAACGTGCAAAATAATCTCAACAAACTCCAACGGATATCTACTCAGAGCTGTTTGAATTGTAGTTGGAAAGATGAGTATTTGCAGGAACTGAGATCCTAAAATCTCTCATTCTGTTGCAGTGACTAGATAAAAGACTGGTTTGAATTTTGAAAGCTATAGAGGCTTGCAGAAAACTGAGAGAGGTGTGGAATATTTGTGGGAGATCAAACATTCAAACACATAGACATCCAGGCTTCAATTCAATCTTTCAGAAGATCAATCATTCCAGTTTCCTGAAGAACACATCCAGGCCATCACACGCATATTCTTCTACAATGTTCTTCTTCTGTTTTGTAATCTTCTTATATTTTGTATATCTAAAACCTCACTAAACCTAGTGGTTGGTTGTTCAAGTGAACAACAAGAGGTTCTTGTTAGCTCAACAGTTAGTAGCTGATACTAGATAGGTTTGGAACCACAAGCTGTATAGGTGTAAGGGAAATCACGTAGGCTTGAAGATCTAGGGCTGTTTCTATGTGAGTAATAAGAAGTGTTTGCCCAATCCTGGTGGGATTAGATTCGTCAGGAAGAGATTAGGTCCACTGGGACTGAACTCTGTAAATTACCTTGTGTTCTTTACTTTACAGTTTTGTTATTTTCTGTTGCACACAAATCAAATCAAACTAGGGTTTATAAACTGTTCAGAACTGGTTGAAGTTCAAGGCCTTGAATCTTTCTATTTGCCTGTGAAAGTTTCTGACTGTTTTCTAAAACCACAAGGCCTTGAGATTTGAGTTTCTCACATAGTTAATTAGTTAAAATTTGTGTTTAGCAAAAAGTTTCCATACTCTATTCAACCCCCCTTCTAGAGTATTTAGGTCCTGTATTTAGTCTACATTACACACTTTCAATTGGTATCAGAGCTTGGGTCACTAATATAGATCTAACAACCTTGTGACTATGAGTAATGTAGGAGATGGTGGATTCTCACAAGGAAGCGCAGCCAACAGACCTACATTGTTATGTGGTGATAACTTCATGCACAGGAAGGCATTGATGAAGATGTTCATCATAGATCAAGACATAGAACTGTGGTCAATAGTTCAGAATGGTCCTCATGAGTATTACACTACCATAGATGGAGTTAGATGCATCAAGTTTGAGGAAAATGTGTCAGTTACTAAATTGGAAAAGGTATAAAAAAATTGCAAGGCTATGAATTTGTTATACTGTGCTCTTAATGCAGATGAGTTCAACAGAGTGTCAACTTGAAAAAGTGGCAAAGAAGTATGGGACAAACTGGTTGTGACATATGAAGGGACAAGCCAGGTTAAAACAGACCAAAATCAACATACTTCCGAGGCAATATGAGCTGTTCAATATGAACTCAAGCGAGACCATCAAGGAGATGTTCAAAAGATTCACTGATGTGGTGAATAACTTGGAGTCTTTGAGAAAGAAGTTTTCAAATGAAGAAAAAGTCAGGAAAATTCTGAGAAGCTTGCCAAAAGCCAAGTGGGAGCCAAAGACAACAGCTATTGAGGAAGCTCGGGATTTAAGTCTTCTTCAGCTAGATGATCTATAAGGAAAGCTGCTCACTCATGAAATGTCTATGAAGGATGTAGAAGGTTATCTGAGTGAAAACATCAAGAACTTGGCACTCAAGGCTAAAGACAATGAAAAATCTCAAAGCCTTGAGACTGAAGATGAGCATGATGATGAAGAGGCTTTAGCATTGATCTCCATGGCCTTGGCCTATTCTCAAGAAGAAAAGGAACTCTGGTAACACGGACTACAAAGAGAGATCAAGACCTTCAAGCAGCAAGGACTACAAAGGTAATTCTTCATCACAGTTACGTAAAACTAAAGTAATGAAGTGTTTTGAGTGTGGTGATGCAGATCATTTAGTAATGGATTGTCCACAAAAGAAGAAGAACAGGAACTTTCAAAAGAAAGACATTGACAAAAGAAGGAAGAAAGACATTATGGCTTCTTGGAGTGATTCTGATTCTTCAAGTGACTTAGACACAGAAGAAGATCAAGCAAATTTGTGCTTCATGGCCAAACATGATGAAGAAAATTCATCAGACAGACATATTGAGGAAATGGTAAAAAATCTTCTTACTAGTCCTTCTGATGTACTTCCTGAAATTCTCAAGAGTATGTTTTTAAATGAGGAAAGTTATAGAAATAATATTTCTTCTTTAAAGATTAAGATTCATCAGCAGGTAAAAGAAAATCTGGAACTAGTTTTTACCAACAAAACTGTTGAAGTTTCTAAGACAAAAATTGAAAAGGACTTCAAGGCCTTGGACAGCAGGTTCAAAGCCTTGAAGGCTCAGATAAAAGAGATTGTTGATCAAAAAACTCTTTTAACTGAAAGATATGCTGATCTAAAGACTCATTATGAGGATTTAGAACAACAAATCTATTCTTTGACTGAGAAACTTCAAGAGTCTAAAAAGGTCCTAGCCAGTTTTACAGGCTCAGAACATAATCTAAATCTCATTCTTGGAGGAAGTCTGAAATCAATGCATAAAAGTGGGATTGGCTATAATCCAAATTTTCCAAAGAAAAGCCAAACTACTTTTGTCAAATCTGGTAGCAGACATTCTCCAAAGTGTCATTACTGTGGAAAAATTGGTCATATCAGATTAACCTGTCCCTTCAGAAGATCAGAACCTCACATTATGAGGAATGCTTACCCTTATCAGGACATGTTAGGTAGATTTGGGTTCCAAAAGGAATTAGACCACTGAGTATGACTCAAAGTTCTGCACTTGGTCTAAAAGCCTGTTGAGGCAATGATTTACTTTTGCAGGATGTCACCAAGGCCTTGAAAGATCAGAAATGGATATTAGATAGTGGCTGTTCCAGACATATGAGTGGAAGGAAATCTCTCTTTACTGAGCTTACAGAAAAATCTGGAGGAACAATCACACTTGGTGACAAAGAAAAATGCAATATTATTGGTATAGGTAGTATTGGTAATGGTTCTACCAACTCTATCTATGATGTTTATCTTGTGGATGGACTTAAATATAATATGCTTAGTATCTCTTAGTTATGTGATAAAGGTTATAAAGCTATATTTGACAAGAAGAAATGTGTGGTGCAAGATGAGAAATTTGGAGATTTCATACTCACTGCTCCTAGATCATATAATCTATATGCTATGAGTACTAACAGTGTTGCAGGTGACAAGTTAAAATGCCTCAAGGCCTTGAAGGAAGATTCAAAGCTTTGGCATAGAAAGCTTGGGCATATTAGCATACACACCTTGAATAAAATCATCTCAAAGGATTTGGTAAGAGGATTACCATCACAAAAAATTTCAGATGATGAGGTTTGCAAGGCATGTGTACAAGGTAAACAAACCAGAAGCTCATTCAAGCCAAAGAACTTTGTAAGTACTTCTTGACCCTTCGAACTGTTGCATATGGACTTGTGTGGTCCTATGAGAGTTCAGACCCCAAAAGGTAAAAGGTATATGCTTGTTATAGTAGATGATTATTCTAGATTTACTTGGTTGATGTTTATTAGAGACAAAACTGAAGCCTTATCTGAGTTTTCTAGATTGTGCAAAGAGCTTCAAACTTTGAAAAATTTACCTTTTGCATCCATTAGAAGTTACCATGGTAGGGAATTTGATCAACTTGACTTTGATTTATTTTGTGCAAAGCATGACATATCACACAACTTTTCTTCACCTAGAACTCCACAGCAAAATGGAGTAGTTGAAAGGAAACATAGGACACTTGAGGATATGTCTAGAACCATGCTACTTGAAAGTAATTTGCCAAAGTTCTTGTGGACAGAAGCTGTTAATACTGCCAATTATATGCTAAATAGATGCTTGATTAGACCTATCTTGAAAAAGACTCCTTATGAACTGTTTAAAGGTAGGAAGCCTAGTGTTTCTTATTTCAAACCTATTGGTTGTATCTGTTTTGTGCATAATAATGGTAGAGACAATCTTGGTAAATTTGATTCTAGGAGTGATGAAGGTGCATTTCTTGGATATTCTCAAACTAGCAAAGCTTATAGAATTTACAATAGAAAAACCAAGATTGTGGAAGAGAGTATTCATGTGTTTTTTTGATGAAAGTACCAAGGATTCTCTGAGTGAAAGTTTTTCAGATCTAAACTTGAACAAGCATGAGTCTGATGATGATTTTGTGAAAGAGGACAAAGGCAAAACTAATGTACATAATCAATCAGCAGGATCTCAAGGCTTTGAACCCCCTGCAGAGCCAAAATCTCAAAGACTTGAGACAGAAACTGAAACTTTCTATGATGCTAACTCTACTGTTTCAAGAACTCAAAGCCTTGAAGGAACATATTCCTGGATACCAAGGAAGAATTTTAGTATCTTGAAGGTCATACAGCTGACAATATCATATCTGATCCATCAACTGGAACTCAGAAAAGAGGACAGTTGAAGAACTTGTGTGCTTTTAGTGCATTTGTATCACTGATTGAGCCTAAAAATACCAAGGAAGCACTAGAAGATGCAGACCGAATCATTGAAATGCAAAGTGAGCTGAAAGAATTTGAAAGAAACAAGGTATGGAATTTGGTTCCCAGACCAAAAGAGAAATCAGTTATAGGAACCAGATGGGTGTTCAGAAATAAGCTTGATGAGAATGGCAAAGTGGTAAGGAACAAAGACAGACTTATGGCACAGGGATACAATCAAGAAGAAGGTATAGACTATGAGGAGACTTTTGCTTCTGTTGCTAGGTTAGAAGCTATTATAATACTTCTTGAATTTGCATCTCACAATCATATAAAGCTTTATCAAATGGATGTCAAATGTGCTTTTCTGAATGGTTATTTACAAGAAGATGTTTTTGTAGCACAACCTCCTGGTTTTGAAGATGAAAAATTTCCTGATCATGTTTACAAACTAGACAAAGCACTTTATGGGTTAAAACAAGCTCCAAGGGCTTGGTATGATAGACTCTCAAAAATTTTACTTGAAAAATATTTCAAGAGAGGTCTAGTTGATAAAACACTTTTTATTAAACATCATGAAAGTGATTTGTTAGTAGTTTAGATCTATGTGGATGATATTTTGTTTGGTGCTACTAATGATGCTCTTTCAAAAGAGTTCTCTAGTCTGATGTGCAGGGAGTTTGAGATGAGCTTAATGGGAGAACTGCATTTCTTTCTTGGACTTCATATTTTACAAATGAAGAAAGGAATATTTGTACATCAAGGAAAGTATACCAAGGAATTATTGAACAAGTACAATATGTCACAGTCCAAGGTGCTTAAAAATCCTATGAGTTTATCACTCTCATTAGACAAGGATTCAAATGGTAAGAGTGTGAACCAAAAGGAATATAGAGGTATGATTGGATCTCTTTTGTATTTAACTGCTAGTAGACCTGATATTATGTCCAGTGTTTGTATGTGTGCTAGATTTCAAGCAGATCCTAAGGAAATTCATTTAACTTTTGTCAAAATAAATTTTTAGATATTTGAATGGAACCAGAGACTTGGGGCTTTGGTATCCAAGGAGATCTAATTTTATGTTGAGTGGCTATTCAGATGCAGATTTTGCAGGATATAAAGTAGATAGGAAGAGTACTTCTGGATGTTGCCAGTTTCTTGGATCTTCACCGATCAGTTGGCATTCTAAGAAGCAAAATTCTGTAGCATTATCAACTGCAGAAGCTGAATACATTGCAGCTGGAGCTTGCTGTTCACAAGTGTTATGGATTGCATAGCAACTTAGAGATCTTGGATATAATTTCAATCTGTAGGAATCAAGTCCATCACTCAAGAACCAAGCACATAGATGTGAGATATCACTTCCTTAGAGATCATGCAGAACAAGGTGATGTTGTTTTATCTTTTATTTCTAATTCAATGCAGATTGCTGATATTTTCACTAAACCTTTGCCAGATGATAGGTTTTCATCCCTAAGGCTTGAATTGGGTATGTTAAACAAGGGTGCATTGGTTTAGGGGGAGTATTGGTACTTACCTGTGTTTATGTGTTGAAATCTCAAAGCCTTGAGATTATACTTTCCAAATCCTTGAAAGTATAGCTCAAAGCTTTGAAACTTCTAAAACTGCAGAAAATCTCAAGGCCTTGAGATTGTTCTCCAGGTCTTGTAACATCTGTATTTTTTTTAAAAAAAAAAATGGATCATCAAATATTATATCTTATCTCTTTAGATAACTGTATAATATTTGAATTACTCAGAGAATTTTCTAAAATATCCAAAAATATTTTTAAAGATTCTTTTTGCATGTTGTTTTCAGTATAGTCCTTTTATGACTCATCTTTTCAACCTACTTAAGCTAAAAGTCAGGGCTTATTCTTCTTAATTCTCTCTCAATTATCTACGTCTCTCTACTCTCTCTCTCTATTTCTCTCAAATCTCATTCTCTTCTCAAAACCCTAAACTCACAATGGAGCGCAAATCAGCCAGGATTCAACAACAGGGAAAGCCTTCTGGCAGATCCAAGAAGAGGGAAAACAAGAAGGAGAAAATTGTGATCTCTGATTCGGATTCAGAGAACACTTAAAGTTTGCATGAGGTCACTCCTCCTGCAGAGAAGATCAGAACAGAAAAGGGAGATGAAGGTTCAAGTATTGATCCACAGAAGGAGACAGAGACTCCAGGTGGTGATCAAACTAGGTCAGACAATAAGAAAGGGGAGAGAAGAAAAAGGCTGGTGAAGAAGAAAAGGGGAAATCTGCTCACGAAAGCAAGAAGAAGTCAACTGAAGGAGAACAAGAGAAGAGCAAACCCACTGAGAAGAAAAAAGGGTTAAGCAAGTTGCTGCTGCAACCAAAAAGGGTTATCAAGGTAAAAATGCACTTCTTCAGATTGGTTTGTTAGTTCTGAAGTTAGGAATGTGTGGATTCAAGGATATGCTTCTTCTAAGGTTGCTTTTTGTAGTATGGTTTCTGAAGAATTATTGGATATTGATTGTATGAGGAAGTTAAGGAATTCTGCAGTTTGGAAGGTGTTAAATCCTAGTTCAAAATATTATCCTAGGTTAACTAGGTTATTTTATCTGAATCTGGTTCAAGAAGGAGGTGATAAATTGGTGTTAACTTCTAAGGTGGCTGGGATAAACTTGAGGCTGACTTTTGCCAAAGTCTTGGGCATTCCTAGGAAGTATAATGTTGGTGATTATCATGATAGAAAGGAGTGTCTAGAAAAGGTAAAAGAAATATTTTTCATTGATGGTGTTCCCTCTGGTCCAAAACACTTGACACACTCTGTGCTCAACTGTGAAGCTAAGATTTTGTTTACAATTCTGATGAGGAGTGTTGTTCCTAGGTAAAACTCAAGGGAGTTGGTTACTGATAAAGTCTCATTCTGATGTACCTGATTTGTAAAGGTTTTGAGATAGACTTGCCAACAGTGGTTATGGAGCATATGATCTACTGTGCTACTAGAACTAGAAACCATCCTCTTCCCTATGCCAACCTATTACCTCTTTTCTTTGAACATTTTGAGGTACCTGTGAAAGGAGAGGAAAAGATTACTGGAGGTTTTGGGTTGATTGATGAAACTGCCTTACAGAAGATTGGAGTAGTTCAGACTGGGAAAGGTCATTGGAAGTTCTATTCAGAGTTGTCAAAGGCTGAGCTTGAGGAGAAGGAGTTTGTTAAACCAAAGGGAGCTACATCAGCAAAAGGACAAGAAAATGTGGATTACTCTTTGTTGGTTGAGAAATTTGAAGATCAGCAGGTTGAGATTGAAGATCTCAGACAAAGGTTATTTGATCTGTCTTTTAAGTTTAACCAGTTCATGGGTTTGATGAATGTGATGAGTGAAAAACTGGATGTTGTCATCAAAGGTTTGAACTTGGAGAAGATCCCTTCTGCTACTAGTCATGACACCAATTTTGACTCAGATGAAAGGCTATGTGATTTCTTGAAGAAGAAAAATAAGCCAATTCCAGTGGTGCTCACTTCAAAGGATCTATATGAGCAAACTGATGAAGAAGAAGCTGGTGAAGACACAGGTGTTAATGCAGCTACAGAGGGTGATTCAGTGCAGGTAAAGAACAAGAAGGTGGATGAGAGCATTGAGGAAGATGTTGCAGAGGTGGAAGCTGAACAAGATGAAAATCAGTCTGCTGATGATGCTGAAAGTGATTAAGAAGTTGGAGAAGGCTCAGAGAAAGGCCAGACATCAAAGAAGAAATGAAGATCTGAAAAGACCAAAGCCTTGATCCTTTCCTTCTATCTCTTTCTTTCTTCTTTTCTGTTCTCAAGGCCTTGACTTTCTAGGAATAAATCTTTTGTTTAAGATTTTTTTAAGACTCTGAGTAATGATCCAACATTTCTTCACCTTTATTTGATGAAAGTCAAAAAGGGGGAGAACTTATGTGGATTTTGTGTGGTTACTTTCAGTGCTTGAATAATAATAATTTAGATGTTTTTGTTAATCAGTTGTGATCTGGTATTATCTGTGTTATCTGAGAATTACTGATTATTTGTGTTAAGTTGGTTTGACTGGTATTACTGTTTATTGTTTCTGCAATATGTTGATATATAATTCTTACAAGGAGTTGCAGGGATATTTACACAAGATTATGGGTTTTGTCTTTCATCAAGGGGGAGATTGTTGACTCAAAGACTTTTAAGTGTGTTTTGAGAAGTAACTGGTTTGAGTGATGAAATACAAAGACAAAGTATTTCTAAGGCTCCAAGGCCTTGAGATACAGAGCAGTGCTTCAAAGCCTTGAAAGTAGCTTTATTATGCTGAATGTTCTAACAATCTTGTGTTGCAGATTGGCTATATGATAATTAAGATCAGAGATTTGCTGCAAATACCTATGTTTTATATTCTCTATATATCTAACACAATTGTAGATATCCTGATCAGAGAGAATCATAGATTTCTGGTTTCAACATTGAAAGTCTGTGAAGCATGTTCAGAGCTTCAAGGCCTTGAGATGTGCCTTGAGCTGCTGATAGCTTTACGGAATTAATTTGATTCTTGCTTGCAGGGTTTGATCTTTATTATTGTGATAGTTTAATGACTTCTAAGAGTCTTAAACTAGTTTATCATGAGTTATATGTTTCAGAAGTTAATCAGATTATTGTTTTATTCACTCATCCAGTTTTTATTCAGAAACTGGAAATCCAAACAGACTTAGTGCTTTTATGTTTTTGGATTTTGTCGTTGCTATGTTTTAATGTTGTTGCAGGTTTGTAAAACGTGCAAATACAATCTCAACAAACTCCAACGGATATCTACTCAGAGTTGTTTGAATTGTATTTGGAAAGATGAGGATTTCCAGGAACTGAGATCCTAAAATCTCTCATTCAGTTGCACTGAGTAGATAAAAGACTGGTTTGAATTTTTAAAGCTAGAGAGGCTTGCAGAAAACTGAGAGAGGTGTGGAATATTCGTGGGAGATCAAACATTCAAACACACAGACATTCAGGCTTCGATTCCATCTTTCAGAAGATCAATCATTCAAGTTTCCTGAGAACACATCCAGGCCTTCACAAGCTTATTCTTCTACTGTGTTCTTCTTCTGTTTCGTAATCTGCTTATCTTTTGTATATATAAAACCACACTAAACCTAGTGGTTGGTTGTTCAAGTGAACAACAAGAGGTTCTTTTTAGCTCAACAGTTAGTAGCTGATACTAGATAGGTTTGGAACCACAAGCTGTATAGGTGTAAGGGAAATCACTTAGGCTTGAATATCTAGGACTGTTTCTGTGTGAGTAATAAGAAGTGTTTGCCCAATCCTGGTGGGATTAGATCCCTCAGGCAGAGATTAGGTCCATTGGGACTGAACTCTGTAAATTACCTTGTGTTCTTTACTTTACAGTTTTGTTATTTTCTGTTGCTCACAACTCAAATCAAACTAGGGTTTATAAACTGTTCAGAACTGGTTGAAGTTCAAGGCCTTGAAGCTTTCTATTTGCCTGTGAAAGTTTCTGACTGTTTTCTAAAATCTCAAAGCCTTGAGATTTGAGTTTCTCACATATTTAATTAGTTAATATTTGTGTTTAGCAAAAAGTTTCCATACTCTATTCAACCCCCCCTTCTAGAGTATTTAGGTCTTGTATTTAGTCTACATTACACACTTTCACTTTGATTGGTTGCGGCTTGTTTGGTGGCACCGTGTACTTAATTGAGATTAGGGGGAGATGGATCTTGCTTGTTATACATATTCATCGTTTTGGTTATTTCCTCCCCCTCTTCGTATTTGCTTAGCTACTCTTGGAGGACCACTCGTACATTGGAGGAATTTGATGATTTTTGAGAGATAATTGAAAGAAAAAAGGAAGAAAAAATCTCTCTCTCTTTATATATATATATATATATATATATATATATATATATATATATATATATATATATATATATATATATATATATAAAGAAAATAGAAAAAACGAGAGATGAAATAAAGGAATAAATTGGAGCTTAACGGAAATCGAGTGGTGAAAGCACTAGTTCATTGACGGCGGTATTCATTTCGTGCACGATTCATGACGGAGGCCACGGAGGTCATAATTGTAACGGGGTTTGTGGGAATCGAGGGCCGAAGACAGTGAGTTTCGGGTTGCGGTTTCTATCATCGTGGTGAGGGTGTATGAGATGTGGGTTACAATGTGAGAATGTGACGCTTTAGGACTTGTTTCGGCATGATTATTCTTATGTCCCTTAGCCTCAACATTCTAAACCGTTAGTGGAATAGGAGCTCGGACCTTGAACGTGGCTTAGCCTAGCATAGCCTCTTATTTTTGTCGGCACACGCGAAGAGGTAGGTTATTCTTGTACTTAGTAAGGTTAGGCTCTCTATACAATCTAGGGAAATTCTCGTTGTCAAGTTTAGTTTCAATTCACGCCTTGTGCCTAGATTTCTCATCACTCCATGATAACCGGTTTGAGATAATTGGGATTGCCTGATCTCGCAAAAGAAAAAGAAGAAAAAATGTTATTTTACTACTTGCATTGTATATATTGCATTTACATGTAGTTGCATTGTTTATAATCGAGTCGTGTCGGCTAGTAAAAGGGGGTTGGTGGTTTGATCCTCTCCTTGGATTAGTATGCAATGTTAATTGGGAATGTATGCAAAGTGAAATAAGGATGGTATGCAAGAGTTTGGATGAGAGTCGAGGAAGTTTGAGTTGAGAGGGTAAGTTTTGGCTTGGGATTTGCTCGGGACGAGCAAAATATAGTGTGGGGGTAGTGGATAACTCCGTTTTCGGAGTTATTTTATTACTTATTTTGCTACGTTTTGTATGCCCACAATGGAGAGTAAAGCGTCTTTTTGAGTAAATCATGCTTTAATTGGTGATAATGAGTTCATGCGTTAAATGTGAATTCCGTGCATTTTCTACACCATTTTATGCGCTATTTATCATATTTTGTCACATTTGACCTTCGCGGGGTGTTTGTGTTGTGTTTTTCAGGAACGGAGCACGCGAGGAGCAAGTGGATAGAGAAAACGAACTTCGGAAACTAAGGCAAGCTCGAGATTTGAGAAGGAAAGCAAGATACGATGATTCTAGTGCTAGAGAGGCACGTGAGAAGATGTTACGAGAATTGAAGCATGTGGAGAGCTCAAAATGGAGGATCAAGTGATGAATCGATGCTCGGATGTGATTCGAAGGACGAGCTACAAGTGAAAAAATAGCAGAATTTGGCCAAGTAGAATCTAGGTCGCACGACTTGTTTCAGAGGTCGCACGACCTAGTGATCAGAAGGCTGTTAGCACATAATTCACAACTAGGTCGCACGACCTGTTTCAGAGGTCGCACGAACTAGTGCGTGCAAAATATTTTTGGAAAATTTTTGGGAACTTTATGTAATTACTTCTAATTAATCCCAAACACTTGGGGAACATAAATAGACATTGTTAGGGCTTATTTTGGTCAGTTAGACATTACGTAAGGTGTTCTTGGAGCTGAGGATTGTTCTTGGAGATTCGAGATTCTTCGTTTGATTTCTAAACTCCTTCTCTTCTTTAGATTTTGGATTATGATCATAGAACATTGTATTTTGATCATGTGTTTGAGTAGCTAAACCCTTTTTTGCTCTCGTTTGGTAGCTAGGTTTTTGGTATGAACTTGATGTTTTGAGATCGTGATTCATGTTTTAGACTTAATTAAACGTGTTCTTTCATTATTGCGGATTTTTTATGCGTTTAGTTCCATTATTCTTGCACGTAGCTAACGTATGAGTGATTTTAATTGACAGTCACGTGGTATCTCCGTGAGAGTTATTCGGTAAAGTGAGCAATCCACCTAGTCGAATCATTACTTGGTAACTCGGTATTGTTAACTAGGATCATTAGAGTAGAATCGTGAACTTTAATGCATGCCTAAAAGTTAAATAGACTTGGTAACTCGGTATATTTTAGTTTTAGGAATAGATAAATCATGTGGTAACTTGGTGAATTTTGTTGCCCGATTAATAATAAATGACACGTTGTTGTTTCATAAATCAAAGAATAAGTTTATATCATCCCTAGTGAACCTAGAGAGAATTCCCGATATTTGTATCATATTAGTAATCTTTGCAACCATTCTTGTTAATCATGCCAACATCTTTACGGTAACTCGTCGCTGTCTTCTAATTTTCGTAGAAATTGCAAACACAAACAAACGCGCTGTGCCCACATAGGGTTTAGAGTTAATAACTAATTTGGAACGAAGTCTCTTGGGTTTGACAACCCGGATTATCGGTTCATTACTGCACAGACAACTGTACACTTGCAGTTGGAGCATGTCAGCAACCATTCCTTCGGGAATAGACCATGGTTCCGCATTCAAAACACTAGTTTGAACCACATTTTTATGAAAACCGCAGAGCCAGTTTTGATCATGATTTTTTCACACAATACCCACACAGGTGAAAGCTCCACCCTCAGTTGTCGCACAGTCCACATTCTCTTTGACTTTTCCAGCACTAGGAATGCTCAGCCACACAACTTTGGGTCTCATAAAAAAATTCTCTTTGATCAGAGCTACACCTGCTTCAATTATCTGCACTTGAGCAAGTAAATAATGTTGGGGTTACTTGGCAACACCACATTCTGTCCACAAGTCACTTGATTATGCCAATACCAGATTTGAGAAGTTTTATTGAGAAAGAACAACTGCTAATTCCAAGAGGAAACCACTCCCAAATTATTTTGTTAGTTCCAGTCAATCCATGTCACTAAAGGCAGAGTCCAAAACATATACCAGTGAGAGAGATGAGCTACACACTTGTTAATATTAACCACCCATTTGCAGTTTATATTGCATGGATAGAGGTTTCATCATAACAACTGTAAAATGGGCAAGAAGGGTCATCAAGATGCTTTCAAGTGTTGAGTGGTGAGCTTGTCTTGTCTGAGTAACCAGACAAAAGTCTTCCACCTCTGATAGCCCTTGCATTTCCAGATTACTTTCCAACTTTCATGAACATTTTCCAACACTTGCTTGCTTCTAACTTCCTCATAAAAAGTAGCCACGGAAAAAAACCAGTAGAAGAAGCTAACAAAGTAGGAACATCAGTTTCCTAAGCATTCTCGTTAAACTTAAAATGTTGCATTAACTCCAAATTTTTTGAAGCAAGCTTATCAGCCAATCTAGTCAGATCCCCAACCATCATTTTCAAAAGACTGGTACTCTTGCACACAAGCAAGAGAGGGTAGTTTGACAATTCTTAAACATTTCTCCCAGCACCTCTAAACACTGAGTAAATTTTTTTTGAATATGCCTCCAAGTTCTTGAACAGTGACCTCTCTTCTAAGAATGAGTTGGCTTGATAACAAGGCTACCATATTTATTCAACATGTCCTTAACCCAGAATAGTTAGCCTCATTAACAAGCTTCCATCCAACATTTGCAAGCATAGCCAATTTGAAACTAGTTAGATGTTTAAAACCCATCTCACCCTTGTCTTTAGGGTTGGTAGTCTTATCCCAGCCAACTAAATCGAATATCGGGTGATCCTCAGAACCTCCCCATAGAAATGTTTATAGATTTCATTCATAGCTTCAATCACAGAAGCAGGAAGCAGCACAGTCTGCACGGAATAAGGGGAAGAGACTAAATCACAGTTTGAATGAGAGTGACCTTACTAGCCAGAGATAATTGAGGAGCCTTCCATCCGGCTAGATTCCTCTTAACTTCATCAATAATAAACTAGTATTTAGCAGCACTGAACTTTTCATGAACAATAGGAATTCCCAGATGTATTCCCATGTCAAATGTAAGTTTAATACCCAACAACTCACTCAAACTTCTAGCCAAAACCTTAGAAATAGCTGGAGTCTTATTGTAGGATTACCAAACAGATCTTAAATTTATCTAATTTATGGTTATACTCTAAATATGCTTTTCTGTTAGATAGATTTTTTCCTAACTTTGTATTGCAGGAAAAAGCCATAGTTCAAAGCTTTGAAAAGCATTGAAAATGCTCAGAGTCCTTAGCCTATGTTCCTGAATGTAAGAATGTCAAACAGGTCACTAAAGCCTAGCTAAATTTATGGGATTTGAGCAAGATTTGTCTCAAGCTGGCAGGTGCAGGTTGTGGTCAATTTCAATGCAGAAAATCAAGCTTCTATCTGTTGGAATAGAACTGTTGAAAGGCCGATCTTCAGTTGAGGATTTTTAGGGAATCTTGTCGCAACCACCTTAGTGACTGTAGCAAGTCTTTAAATCCAAAGAGAACTGAAGATGAGTCAGACAGACAAAGAAAGACTCACAGAGGGACTCAGGGAAACACATTCGGATTGACAAAGCACAAGGAAGGAGATTAATCCAGATTACTAAATCCACTCCAAATTCAGAAGAACACTTCTTAGCTTTCATATCTCCACTGTCTTCACAGTGTTCTTCTTCTTGTGCTTAAAATCTTTTATTCATTAGAAATCTTTCAAAACCTTTTATATTCTGTTCTAGTTGAATTTTTCAGGTGGAACAACTCAGAGTCTTATAGTATCTAATAGTTGAAGCTGTACTAGATAGGTTAGCAGAGAACCACGTGCTGGTATAAGAGTAAGGCAATTCTCTTAGTCCTGATATATAGGGCTTAACTAGAGATAAATATGAAGTTGTTGAAATCCAATAGGGATTAGATCCTGCAGCCGGAGAGTAGGCCTTTTGGAGGCCGAACTTCGAAACAAATACCTGTGTCCAGTTCATTTCACTTCTGTACTTTACTTTCTTACATAACAGTTTCAACACATGATAAATTCAAGGATTTGAAAAGCCTTTCAAAGCCTTGAAATCCTTCCGAGGCTTTTAAAAATGTCTGTTTCAGTTTAAATCTTTGAAACTGGTTTCAAAGCTTTGAAAATCTCACAAACCTTCCAGTTTATTTTTGAAACCCCTATTTTAGAAAAATTTTCCATACTCTATTCAACCCCCTCTAGAGTATATTTGATTCGGTTTTGTTACCTACTTACACACTTCAATTGGTATCGGAGTTTGTATCACTATATGGA
Source organism: Linanthus parryae (assembly GCA_023055425.1). Classification (NCBI taxonomy): domain Eukaryota; kingdom Viridiplantae; phylum Streptophyta; class Magnoliopsida; order Ericales; family Polemoniaceae; genus Linanthus; species Linanthus parryae. Next base: position 132,214,150 of record JALGPY010000002.1, on the reverse strand, counting down.
TCTAACAATCTGGTGATCATGAGTATTGTAGGTGAAGTTGGTTTCTCACTCGGAAGAGCAGCAAATAGACCTCCTCTATTTTGTGGGATAAATTTATGCACTAGAGATCTCTGACGAAGATGTTCATCATAGATCAATACATGGAGCTGTGGTATATCATTCAGAATGGACCTCATACTTTCTACACAGAAAGATAGGGGATTAAAATTCCTAAAACTAAAGAGACTCTTTCGGCTACCGAAGTAGAAAAGGTTTCTACGAATTATAGAGGAATAAATTTACTATAATGTGCTTTGAATGCAGATGAGTTGAACATGATATCTACTTGCAAGAGTGCAAAAGAAATATGGGATAAATTAGTGGTGATATTTGAAGGAACCAGCCAATTCAAGATGAAAAAGATAAACATTTTTCTGAGGCAATATTAGCTATTCAAGATGAATGCAGATGAGTCAATCAAGGATATGTTCAAGAGGTTCACAGACATAATCAATAGCCTAGAGTCTTTGGGAAAGTCATTATCAATTGAATAAAACTTTTGGAAGATACTGAGAAGTCTTCCTAAATCCAAATTTAAGCCAAAAACAACATCAATTGAAGAGGCTCAAGATTTGTGTACTCTTAAACTTGATGATTTGAAAGGAAATCTCCTCAATCATGAAATTTCCATGAATGAAGTAGATGGAGAACTTTTTGTAAATGTTCAGAATCTGGAACTCAAAGCTAAAGAGAGTGAGCATATTCAAAGCCTTGAAAATGAGGAAGATGATAAAGATTCTTGCATTGATTTCCAAAGCCTTGACCAGAATCCTAAAGATGAAGAAAAATTTTAAAAACAAGAACTATGGCAGAGAAAGATCCAGATCATCAAGGAGCAAGGACTACAAAGGTAAGTCCTCCTCCTATTCAAATAACCCTAAAGGAATAAACTGTTTTGAATGTGGTGATGCAAATCATTTATTTATGGATTTTCCTCATAAGAAGAACAAGATTATTCAAAAAAGGACAGGGACAAAAGAAAGAAAGCCATGGTTGCATCCTGGAGTGATTGTGATTCCACAAGTGACTCAGATTCAGAAGAGGATCAAGCTAACTTGTGTCTTATGGCTGAGCATGATGAAACGGAAAGCTTAGACAAATACATTGAGGTAATGGTAAAAAATTAATCTTACTGATGCATTGTCTGAGATTTTGAAAATCATGCTTATGAATGAAGGAGTTACATAAATGGAATAAATTCTTTGAAGGTAAAGGTTCATGATCAAGCAAAACCAAATTTGGATCTAGTTTGTCAAAACAAAAAGCTTGAAGTTTCTCAGGAAAAATCTTACAGAGATTTCAAAGCCTTGTAAATCAATTTCAAGGCCTTGAAAACTCAGGTTAAAGAAGTTGTAGCAGAAAACTCTTTTAAAATGACAACTTTGTTGCTCTTAAACATCAACATGATGCATTACAGGAACAAACTATTTTACTGACTGAGAAACTTTAAGAATCAAAGAAGGTTATGAAAAAATTTGCTAGCTCAGAACAAACCCTATACTTAATTCTTGGAGTACACTAAGTTCACAAACATGGTATTGGTTACAATCCAAATTTTCTTAGAAAGAACAATACCGGTTTTATGAAAAAGCTAGTAGTAAACATTCTCCTAAATGCTTTTATTGTGGTAAAATTAGCCGTGTTAAAGTGACATGTTCCTTTAGAAGAACAGAATCTCACATTATGAGGAATACATTTCCATTTCATCTTAAGGGACAGGTAAAATAAATTTGGGTTCCAATAGGGATCATACGTCCTATTATGGTTGATCCTGAGTATGATTCCAAATATAACACCTAGCCTAAAAGCTGGGTAAGGTATTTGTTGGAATAGATTGCCTAAAGGCAATCATGCTTAGTATGAACATTATTTTTGCTATAATAATCATTTTATTATTTATGGAGATATTTATTATAATGAAGTCCTTAGATTAAAAATGTGTTGTTTATCTTAAATATCCCTATTCCATTATATTGATTAACGTGGACGATCAACTATAGACTAGTATGTGGGTATATTGATATGGAGATATCAAGTCTAGCACATGGGTATGCATTAGGGGTAATGGCATACTGGATTGACCCACAACGAGAAGGCTACATACAAGTTATGTAAAGTCATAAGTGCTTCTCGTAGTGACAATGGTATTGTGGTCCTTAGGCTTGAAATCACTAGCTACCATTTTTGTGAAATATCATGCTCTGATATTATCAAACGTTGCACCTTGACTGGGTAACTATAAAGGTAGTTATCGGGAATGATAGGAAGCAAGCTTAGAGAAGATAGTGATGTAGAGAGGATTTATCCCTCCCACATAACGAGAGAAAATATCCGACCACTCGAGGGGTAGTGCTTATAGAATGTCTGGCCAGACTCAGATAAATTAATATAGGATATTGATGTTATCTACATGGATAAGACTATTCCCAGGATCGAAAACTATGGATTGGATATACGAGTGTGACTCGTATGGCTCGTGTTCAATCCGGATATGGAGACAAAGGGATGATACAATACGGTTACATTGGTCACAAGGTTTATCAGATTAATGACAATTTTTAATAGTTGGATTGCATTGATGTCTTGCTAGAGGCCGATCTATGTTAGTAATTGTTACTACCAACTAAGTAGAAACCTATGGGGTCAGACTCCCTGTGGATTTAACCGAAATTGTGAATTAGTTAGTATGATTAATTAAATATAATGATCAATACGCAACTACATGAAACTTAGTAGGACTAATTTGCAAGGTGGACTAATCCATGTAAGGACATGATTAGTAGAGGGGCTAATATGTAGTTAACAAGGAGTTGTTAGACTATATAAAGAACACTCATAGCTTATTTTCTCATAAGTTGTGTCATAATTGTTATCAAACAAGAGAGAGAGAGAACAATGCAAGAATAGAGCCAACAAGGAGGGCTGAAACGACCCCCTCCCCCCCCCCCCCCTCCTCACCATCGGCCAAAGAGGCGTGGCCTTCTTTGGTCTTGTTTTGTGTGATCTTCTTCTTCCTACTCCTTCCCTAACTAGCTCAAAGGTTTGGAGGATCCGGGATCAATCCTAGGAGTGGACTTTTCATAGAGACGTGGACACTATTTCACGTGAAGTCATCCAGGAGAAAAACTAAGTTACTTGATGTTCTCATCCTTTAGCATCGTTACGAATTCAAGTCTTGTGATCCTTGGAGGGTATTGAATGGAATTTAATTTTTTTTTATTCCTCTGCGTAATTTGTATTGAAACCCTACATTATTGATTGGTATATGCAGGTTGTCACCAAGAACAAAGATCAAAAGTAGATTTTGGACAGTGGTTATTCCAGACACATGAGTGGTAAGAGTTCTTCTTTTCTGAACTGAGGAACAAACTGGAGGAACAATAACACTTGGTGACAAATGGAAATGCAATATTATTGGGATTGTTGAATTTGGTAATGAACCTGCATATCCTATTTCTGATGTTTATTTAGTTGATGGTTTGAAGTTTAATTTCTTTGTGTTTCTCAACTTTGTGACAAAGGCAACAAGGTAATATTTGACAAGGAGAAATGTGTGGTGCGAGATGACAAATATGGTGATTGCATCCTCACAGCTCCTAGCCCAAACAATGTCTGTTCTTTTAATACTAACAATGTTGCTAATAAAGGTTTTAAATGCCTTAAACTTTGAAAGAGGATTCAAAGTTTTGGCACTGGAAGCTTGGGCATATCAGCATGCACACTCTGAACAAACAGGTATCTAAAGACTTAGTCAGAGGATTGCCATCCATAAAATTCTAGGATGAAGAGGTATGCAAAGCTTGTGCTCAAGGTAAGCAGACAAGGAGCACTTTTAAGCCAAAGAACTTTGTAAGTATTTCTAGACCTATTAAAATTCTTCATATGGATGTGTGTGGTCCTATGAGTCAAAAATCCAAAGCAATACATGCTAGTTGTCGTTGATGACTTTTCCAGATTTATTTGGGTTATGTGTTTAAGAGGAAATTCTGAAGCTCTGTCTGAATTATCTAAACTTTATAAGGAGTTAAAAAATTCAAACAACCTATCTATTTCTTCTATTAGGACTGATCATGGTAGAGAGTTTGATCAACTAGATTTTTATTTGTTCTATGCAAAGCATGGAATTTCTCACATTTTTTCATCCCTTAGAACTCATCAAAAGAATGGGCTAGTAGAAAGGAAAAACAGAACCCTTGAGGACATGATGCTTTTGGAAAATCATTTTTCGAAGTCTTTTTAGGAAGAAGCTGTTAATACTGCGAACTATATATTAAACAGGTGCTTGATCAAACTTATTTTGAAGAAAACCCCCCAATAAACTGTTTAAAGGGAGAAAGCCAAATATTTATTTATAAACCTTTTTTACTTCACTTTCTTTGTTCATAACAATGGAAAAGACAATATCGGCAAATTTGATGCTAGAAGTGATGAAGACATTTTTCTGGGTTACTCTTTGACAAGCAAAGCCTATAGAGTTTTTAATAAAGGAACTAAAGTTGTTGAGGAAAGTATTCATGTTATTTTTGATGAATGCAATAATGGTTCCTTTAGTGAAGGTTTTGCAGATTTGAATTTGAACAAGTATGAGTCAGATGATGAAGCTGATACCGAGAATGGTACTACGACTAAATTGAAGGAACATAGAAAGGATTTTCAAAGCCTTCAAAATGGTTCTCAAAGCCTTGAAATAGGATCTCAAAGAACACAGAGTGGATCAGCCATTGCATCAACTTTTCAAGGCCCTGCAAAACTTCCTGGAGAACCAGAACCATGGACTCAAAGGAAAAAGTCCAGATATTCATCATCCCATCCAGTTAAGAACATTATTTTCGATCCATCTACTGGTACACATACTAGATCTCAATTAAAGAATTTGTGTTCTTTTAATGCATTTGTTTCTCTTGTAGAACCTAAAAATGTGAAAGAGGCATTACAAGAAGCATATTGGATCATTTCTATGAAAAGTGAGTTAAATGAGTTTGATAGATACAAAGTGTGGAATTTGGTTCCTTCTCCCAAGAACCATTCAGTGATTGGAACCAGAAGGGTATTCAGAAACAAATTTGATGAAAATGACAAGGTAATCAGAAACAAAGCTAGACTTGTGGCTCAGGGATACAATCAAGAAGATGGTATTGACTATGAGGAGACATTTTCTCCTGTATCCAGGTTAGAAGCTATTAGAATGTTACTCGCATTTTCTTCATACAACAACATTAATTTTTTTCAAATGGATGTGAAATGTTATTTTCTAAATAGATACTTGCAAGAAGAAGTTTATGTTGCACAACCTCCTGGTTCTGAAAGTGATGATTTCTATAATCATGTTTACAAACTTGATAAAGCTCTTTATTGACTTAAACAAGCTCCAAGGGCTTGGTATGAAAGACTGTCTAAATATCTCCTTGAAAATGGTTTCAAAAGAGGTTTGGTTGACAAAAAACACTTTTTATCAAAACACATGCGGTGATATCTTAGTAGTACAAGTTTATGTTGATGATATATTATTTGGTGATACTAATGATACTCTATCCAAGGAGCTTTGTTGGGTTTTGTGCAATCATACGCAGCGGAAATAAAAAAATTAATTTCCCCAAAACCCACCAAGGACCCATGTGAATGTGCATAATCTGATGATTAGAGGTTTACCTCAGTCAAACTGAATGGTGACGATCACAAGCGTAGATTGAAGAAATCGGACCTCTATGGTATCCACACGAAGAGATCAAAGCTGGAATTCTTATCCAATGGTGCAAGCAATCGTAGGAAGAAGGATCTTGTCACAAAATATGGATGAACTTGGACACGCACGGAGTTTTGATACATTCCAACCCGTCGGGTAGAGAGGGAGGGGGCAGTTCCTTGGCTGGCCGAACCATAGGAGAGATTTTCTTTCTTTTCATCTTTTCTCTCTAGCTCTTGGAGTAGGAATGAATTAAGACTGAATTTTCATAGCCTATAAATCATATTTATAGCTATCATCTTTGCCCTTAAATCCAACAGTTTGGATTAGTTTGCATTCTAGTCCACAATTTCTCTTTAGTCCAACTAATGAGCATAGTTTACACTTTAGTCCAATATTCAATATTGCTATTTAGTCCAACTAAATAGAACTAATTCCAGTTAGATCTACTCTTGTGTGTGACCCTATAGGTTCCTAATTACGTTGGCAGTAATATAATTATAAACATTGAGCGGCATCTAGCAATACATTAATGCTACCCAAGTAATAGGAATGTCAGTGATCCGACTAACCTCTGTGACCAATGTTACAGTGCTGTATAATCCCTTTGTCACTTCTATCCGGATTGGACACAAGACTTGGAGTGTCAAACTTCTATATCCAATCTAAAGTTTCTCGATCTGTGAGTAGACTTATAAAAAAAATAACATCAATATCTCATATTGATTTATTCGAGCATGGCCATGCATTTCCCTAAGTCTCACTCATCGAGTGGCCGTGGATATATACTCCCCGTTATGTAGGAGGGAAAAATCCTATCTACATCACTCACACCTCTCAGCATGTTTCATAGCATATCCAGTTATCGCTTTTACGATCACCCTATCACGGTGTGACGTTTGACGACATCAAAACATGATAATTCATATCTAGAGAATGTAGTGCCTTCAAGTATAAGGATCACAACACCATTGTCACTATGAGAATCACTTGTGACATTCACATAACTCCCATGTAGCCTTATCATGGCGGGTCTCTAGTACGCTATTACTCCTAACACGTACCCATGTGTTCGACTTGATATCTGCATATAAATCTACCCACATACTGGTCTCAATGCATTATAGTTTTCCTAACTAACTGTAATACTTTGACTAGGGATATTTGAGAATACAACATTTATATTCTAAGGACTTCATTATATTAACATATCTCCATAGCCTTCATAGATGTTCACGATCAATAGAATGCCTCTAGGGAATAACTCTAACAGTCTCTAGGGCTGTAAATGAGCCGAGCCGAACCGAATATCTCTTGTTTGGGTTTGGCTCGTTTAACTTGGAGGCTAAACAAGTCGAACACGAAATCGAGTCGAACAAAAAAATCTTGTTTGAGTTCGGATCGTTTAGGGCTCGAGTTGTTCGTTGTTCGGCTCGTGGCTCGTTTAACTAGCTGGTTTACGGCTCAAACTCGGTTTGACGAACATTTATATCTCTTGAATAAATATGATAATAAGTAATTCTTGAATTTATATATCACTGTTATTACCTCAAATGAAATGTGTAAAGAAAACAATAACATCAAATGTATTGATATAGATATATGCATTATTTGTGTTAATAATTGACTCAAAGTATCTAGTTTGATTTTTATATAGTAAAATAATAAAATGTAAAGTAAATATTTATGGTATGATAAATTATAGGATTTCTTTCATCAATCCTAATTAAAAGGTGAAACTGCTATAAAAGAAGATTTTACACTAATGATGCATAATTTTGGGAACTTTGTCATAAAGAAGATAAAAAATAATTTAATCTTTCTTCTAACTACATATACATATATTAATATCATTTGTTCGCGAACACTAACGAACGAGCCTCTTGTTCGGCTTGTGTTCGGCTCGTTTAGCAAACGAACACATTTTTATGTTTGAGTTTGTTTGATTAATAATTCGACTCAAACACGAACGAGCTTTTACCGAATCGAACGCAAGTTGTTTGCGAACGACTTGGTTCGTTTACAGCCCTAACAGTGTCCCACTTGCACTAGAGTTAATCTGGTGCATCTCGTATGCCTATTGATCTAGTGTGTCTCTCATGATTTCGCTGAGCAAGGGATCTGGTAAGTGGATTTGAAATATTACCATCTTTCAGTCTCTTGCATATCTTCACATCTCCTCTTTAGATTATCTCTCGAATAAGATGGTATCTTCTGAGTATGTGTTTGGATCATTGGTGAGATATGGGCTCCTTAGCTTGTGCAATCGCAACATTGTTGTCACAGTACATTGCTATAGGATCCACAATGCTAGGAACAACACCTAGTTCAATAATGAACTTTCTAATCCTAACAGCTTCCTTTGATACATCTGATGCAGCAATATACTGAGCCTCTGTGTTAGAATCGGCAACTCTCTTTCTTTGAAATTTTCCAGCTTACAGCTCCTCCATTCAGGCAAAAGACAAAACTTGACTGCAATCTGAAGGCATCTTTTTCGGTTTGGAAGCTCGCATCAGTGTAACCCTTTATAGTGAGGTCTTCTTCTCAAGTACTTGAGGATATTCTTGAAAGCTATCCAGTGACTATCACCAGGATTTGACTGGTATCTACTTATCATACTTAAAGCATATGACACATGTGAACTAGTACATAACATGGCGTACATGATAGATCCAATTGCTGAAGCCTATGGAATCTTATTCATGCGGTCCTTTCCAATCTAATTGGAAGGACAATCAATCTTTGAAATTCTAATTCCATGTGACATGGGTAATAATCCTCTCTTGGATTCTTGCATGCTGAACCGTTTCAACACCTTTTCAATGTTTGTACTTTGACTTAAGCCGAGAAACTTCTTTGATCTATCTTTATAGATCTTTATACCAAGTATATAGGTTGCTTCGCCTATATATTTCAGTGAAAAACAATTCCATAGCCAATCATTAACAGATTGCAGAGTAGGGACATCATTCCCAATGAGCAGTATGTCATCCACATACAAGACCAGAAATACAACTGTGCTCCCACTAACCTTCTTGTAAACACAAGGTTCATCTTCGTTCTTGATGAAACCAAACTCCTTGACTGCACCATCAAATCAAAGATTCCAACTCCTAGAAGATTTTTTTAATCCATATAGGGATCGCTGCAACTTGCACACTTTATGGGCATGCTCTAGATCGACAAAACCCTCCGGCTGTGTCATGTACACATCCTTAAGGAGGTTTCCATCAAGAAACGTTTTTTTGACATCTATCTGCCATATTTCATAATCATGGTAAGCAACAATTACAAGCAAGATGCGAATGGATTTAAGCATAGCAACTGAGGAAACAGTTTCATCATAGTCTATACAATGAACTTGTTTGAAACCTTTAGCCACCAATCGTCCCTTAAAAGTAATCACATTACCATCCATGTCAGTTTTCTTCTCGAAAATCCATCTCCCAAAAAGAAACTGGAAGTTCTGCTTGAATCATCATGGACCGAACCATGTCTAACAAGGTCCGACTTCTCCTCTCAGATACACCATTCCAATTTGGTGTTCCAGGTGGAGTGAGTTGGGATAAAATCCCACAATCCTTTAGATATTCGTCAAATTATTGACTTAAGTACTCTCCTCCACGATCAGATCATAGAGCCTTAATACTTTTGCCAAGCTGGTTCTCTACTTCATTCTTGAATTCCTTAAAATTTTCAAAGGATTCTGATTTGTTCTTCATAAGATATACAAATCCATATCTAATGAGGTCATCAGTGAATGTGATGAAGTATTTAAAACCACCTCTAGCACTTGTTCTTAGTGATCCACAGACATCAGTATGTATGATTCCCAAAAGACCACTAGACCTTTCACCTTTTCTGGTGAATGGGGACTTAGCCATCTTCGCCAATAAACAAGCTTCACATGTCTCATATGATTCATAATCAAATGAGTCTAGAAATCCATCCTTATGGTGTCTAGAAATGTGTTTCTAATTTATGTGTCATAAACGACAATGCCGAAGGTAATTAGGGTTCATATCATTAGATTTAAAGCTCTTAGTATTAACTTTATAGATGGAATTATCAAGATCAAGAATATACAACAAATAGACAAAAGTGCATGAAATTAATGCATATCACCAAAATAAATTGAACAACACTTGTTTTTTTGTTGTAATGAAAAAACCTTTCTTGTCAAAACAAGAAACTGAAATAATGTAACTACCCATAGCAGGGACGTAAAAACTATTGTCTAATTCAAGCATAGTTCCAGAAGGGAAAGATAAATGATAAGTTCCTACAGCTAACGCAGCAACCCTTGCTCCATTTCCAACGCGTAGGTCTATCTCGCCTTTGGCCAGTGATCTACTTATCTTGAAATCTTGCACATTTATAAAAATTTGAAATCCACGTCCAGTATCTAATACCCATGATGAATAAACAGTTATATTGACTTCTATAATAAAAATATCTGAAGTGGATTTCACGATTCCCTTCTTCTTTTCGTCCTGGTACTTTGGGCAGTTCCTCTTCCAGTGGCCAGCCAAATCGCGATGATGACATGAGCCATCCTTAGTTATTCCACCTTTGGGCTTCCAAGGCAACCTCCTTGGTTTTAGCAACATCCTTGCCTTTACCTTTGAAGTTCCAAGCAAACTTTTTGCCCTTTCCTTTGTTTTTAACCATCAATATGGTTTTTCCTTTGCCCTTATTGATGCTTTGTTCAGCGGTTCTCAACATATTGAGCAAAGCAGAGGCTTATTAATTTCATTCATGTTATAGTTCATTATGAACTGACTATATCTATCCGACAACGATTGCATTATGAGATCAGTGGCCAACTCTTGACCAAATGGAAATCCCAGTCTTTCGAGATTCTCCAAGTACCCAATCATTCTGAGCACATGAGGTCCCACTGGATTTCCTTCTGCCAAATTGCTTTTGAACAAGGCTTTTCACACCTCAAACCTTTCATACCTACCTTGCCCTTGGAAGAGCTGTTTCAAATGTATTATCATATCATACGCCTCCAAGTTCTCATGTTGCTTATGAAGCTCAGAGTTCATGGTTGCTAGCATGAGGCAAGTCACATCCAAAGAGTCATCTACAATCTTTTGGTTTGCCTTCCTTTGATCTTGAGTGGCATTATCAGGTGGTGGAGGAGGAATTTCCTGCTCTAGGATGTACAACTTTTTCTCTTGTTTGAGAACAGTTCTCAAATTTCTGCACCAATCTAGAAAGTTATTTCCATAAAACTTCTCCTTGTCAAGGACATATCGCATCGATAAAGTTGAGTTTTATGAGTTTGATGCCATTAGAGTCTAACACAGAAAGAAATACGCAAATGTGAGTATAGTGATATTATACTATAATTAATAACAGCTATTTTATCAAATATAACTCCCACTATTTTTATCGAATTAATGACCCTCACCATTAAAACAACAAAATATCATATATCTTTCTAGCGGGACAAGATCCATATTTCACATCCTTTTGATCCTGCTTTAGCTGGTCACCCAAAATTCAGTTATTTAAGGAAACAATTTCCAATTACATCCAATGTAACTCTTGGAACAAATGGGTGAATAACTCCTTTCATAATCTATCATATAGATTAGTTCTCAATCATCTTGTCTCTAAACTTTCAATCATATTGAAGTAGCTTAGTTAAGTAAGACCTTTAGCATAACATTTGCATATTACTAACTTATGCGATCGCGCCTTACCACGATAAATCGAGGCACCTTGCTTTAGCAAGCACACACTCAATTGATCTAGGTCTTGACGAGTGCCAAGAAAAGATAGCTATAACTTAATATTTTAAGTTTGAGGGATTTTCTTCTTTTAGTTGATCTCATCAAATGATCTACTCAAAAGGATTGGGAAATCTTGATTAAAAGATCCATATTTTATTATTATCTTGTTTAACATACAATCATGCATCACATACATTTATATATAAACAAGACATAAATAAAATCAAATAAAATAATCGTGACTTGGATGTGTCCCCTAAAATAAGATATTCACAAGCCAATGAGAAAACTATAAAAATGCCAAGCTCTTCTTCAAGTGCTTCCATCTTCTAGTCCATCCTCCAAGCATGTGCACTCCATCCTTTTTGTTTTTTTTATTGGAATTAATTGCCTCCAAGCTATCTATCTAAAAACTCAACTATCTAGCTAAAAACTACTATGTAGAAACCTCACAAACGAGGGGATTCAGATGAGAAGAGAAAACATCTAGAATAATAGAGAGGCACGACACGGCAGACCGTATTTTGATAACATAAAAAGTTATCAAAACCAAACCACAACAAAACAATCACGCATCTAATCCACATCCACGCACCATGCGATTAAACAACAAATAAGACAAATAACATTTTGTTTTTTCCGCGAGTTGTTTTATTAATTGGGTAATTCATAATTACCAACCGTGACTACCTGGTCATTGAGAGAGGGGGGCGGCACACCTAAGGGGGCTGCAACATCAAGGCCGATACCCTAGGTTGGAAAAACAACTTTTTCCTTTCATTATCTATGGTGGCCGAACCCATATGGGGGAAATCCAATTTTCTCATTTCTCTTCTTTTCCCAAACCCTAGCAATCACTGTACAACATAATTGTATCACATACAATTTTTATGATCGTATCATATACAAATCATAATCTCATCATATCACATATGATTCAACAGTTTTACAGTTTTTGCGTAAATCAGTAAAAACATTAAAAAAGTAAAAACAGTAAAAACACATAATCAGATTATGATTTCATTAGTGGCTCTGATACCACTGTTGGGTTTCGTGCAATCATACGCAGTGGAAATACAAAAAATAATTTGCCAAAACCCACCAATGACCCATGTGAATGAGCATAATCTGATGATTAGAGGTTTACCTTAGTCAAACTGACTGGTGACGATCAAAAGCGTAGATTGAGGAAACTGCGCCTCTACGGTATCCACACGAATAGATCAAATATGAACTTCTTCTCCAATGGTGCTAGAAATCGTAGGAAGAAGGATCTTGTCACACAAGATTGATGAACTTGGACACGCACGGAGGTTGGATACATTCTAACCTGTCGGGTAGAAAGGGAGGGGGCGGCTCCTTGGTTGGTCGAACCCTAGGAGAGATTTTCTCTCTTTTCCTCTTTTCTCTCTAGATCTCTAGTAAGTATGTTTGAGAAGGAATGAATTAAGACCGAATTTTCATAGCCTATAAATCATATCCATAGCTATCATCTTTGCCCTTAAATCCAACAGTTTGGATTAGTTTGCATTCTAGCCCATAATTTCTCTTTAGTCCAACTAATGAGCTTAGTTTACACTTTAGTCCAATATTCATTATTGCTATTTAGTCCAACTAACTAGCCACTAATTCTAGTTAGATCTATTCTTGTGTGTGACCCTATAGGTTCCTAATTACGTTGGCAGTAATATATTTACAAACATTGAGAGGCATCTAGCAATACATCAATGCTACCCACATAATAGGAATGTCAGTGATCTGACTAACCTCAGTGACCAATGTTACCGTGCTTTATAATCCATTTGTCACTCCTATCCGGATTGAACACAAGACATTGAGTGTCACACTTGTATATCCAATCTAATGTTTCTCGATCTGTGAGTAGACTTAGACAAACAAATAACATCAATATCTCATATTGATTTATTCGATTATAGCCACGCATTTCCCTACGTCTCACTCATCGAGTGGCCGTGGATATTTACTCCAGTTATGTAGGAGGGAAAAATCCTATCTACATCAATCATACCTCTCAGCATGTTTCATATCATATCCAATCATCGCTTTTATAATCACCCTGTTACGGTGTAGAATTTGACGACATCAAAACATGATAATTCACATCTAGAGAATGTAGTGACTTCAAGTCTAAGGATCACAAGACCATTGTCACAATGAGATGCACTTGTGACAATCAAATAACTCCCATGTAGCCTTATCATGGCGGGTCTCCAGTACGCCATTACTCCTAACGCGTACCCATGTGTTAGATTTAATATCTCCATATTAATCTACCCACATACTAGTCTCAATGCAGTATAGTTGTCCTAATGAACTGTAACACTTTGACTAGGGATATTTAAGAATACATCATTTATATTCTAAGGACTATAGGTTTTGATAACGGATACGCAGCGGAATAAACAATAATTCTTCAGTTCATGATCCTCCTAGGATCACAAGTCTACAATTCATAACGATAGTAAGGGTTTAGTATCAAAATACCTTTTGGTTCTCCTTTGATGAATTCACACGTGAAATAGTATTCACGTCTCTATGGCTAGTCCACTCTTAGGATTGAATTTGGATTCTGTAAGACTTTTTGCTATCTAGGATTGAAGGAAGAAGAGGAAGAAGATCACGATCACGTAAAACGGAGCAAGGAGGGGCGGTTCTTCTTGGTGGCCGACGGGATGAGGGGGAGGCAAAGGGGGGCTCCGCCTCCATTTGTTGCTCTATATTTCCTTTCTTTTTATCTCTACTCAAATAATTTTATGAACATTAGTATTGAGCAAAAAGCTAGGAGTGTCCTTTATATAGTCCAACAACTCCTTGTTGACTGCACAGAAGCCCATATCCTAATCATGTCCATACACGGATTAGTCAATCTTGCAAGTTAGTCCTACTAAGTTTTTAAGTAGTTGCGCATCGATCCTTACATTTAATTAATCATATTAATTAATCCCCAAGTCCGGTCTAATCCATAGGGAGTGTGACCCCATATGTTTCTACTTAGTTGGTAGTAATAATTACTAGCCAGACATCCACGCTACCCAATAATAGAAATAGTCATCCGAAAAACCTTGTGCAAGCATTGTATCATCCTTTTGTCTCTATATCCAAATTTGACACGAGACATACAAGTCACACTCTTATATCCAATCCTTAGTTTCTCGATCCTGGGAATAGTCTTATCCATGCATATAACATCAATATCCTATATTGATTTATCTGAGTTTGGTCAGACATTCTATAAGCACCATCCGTCGAGTGGTCGTGGATATTTGCCCCGGTTATGTGGGAGGGACAAATTCTATCTACGCCACTACCATATCTAAGCTTGCTTCCTTATTGTATTCGACTAACACCTTTATTACTACCCAGTTACGGTGTAGGGTTTGACGATGTCAAAACACAATATCCCACAACTAGAGGATCTAGTGACTTCAAGTCTAAGGATGACAATACCATTGTCACTAAGAGAAGCACTTGTGACATTACATAACCTGTATGTAGCCTTCTCTTTATGGGTCAATCCCTTATGCTATGACTCCCGATGCTTACCCATGTGCTGGATTGTGATATCTTGATACCAATCCAACCCCATATTAGTTTATAGTTGATCGTCCTGTTAATCAATATAATTGACTAGGGATATTTAAGATAAACAACATATTTTCAATCTAAGGACTTCATTATATTAAATTTCCATAAATAATACAATGAATGTTTCTAGTCCAAACACTATTCATACTAAAAAGATTGCCTCTAGGGAACCTATTCCTACAAGGACTTCATTATATTAACATATTTCCATATCGATAATACAATGAATATATAGCCTTGATAAATGTTCATAATAAATAGATTGCCTCTAGCGCATAACTCTAATAGTTTTCAAGTCTTTTGTGCAGGGAGTTTGAAATGAGCTTAATGGGAGAGTTGAATTTCTTTCTTGAACTTCATGTTCATCAAATGAAAAAAGGAATCTCCCTACATAAGAATAAGTATACCAAAGATCTACCAAACAAATACATTATTTTTCAATCCAAGTTGCTAAACTCCTATGAGTTACTCTATCTTTAGACAAAGACCACAATGGTAAGAGTCTGAACCAAAAATATTTTAGAGGTATGATTGGTTCACTACTTTATCTAACTACTAGTAGGCCAGAAATCGTGTTTAGTGTATGTATGTGTTCTAGATTTCAAGCTGATCCAAAGGAGACTTACTGAGTGGCTGTCAAAAGGATTTTAAGATATCTCAATGGTACTAAAGAAATAGGTATTTGGTATCCTAAGAGGTCTAATTTCTTTCTATGTGGCTATTTAAAAGCTTATTTTGCAGGATACAAAGTGGATCGAAAAAGCACTTTAGGATGTTGTCAATTCTTAGGCTCATCCTTTATAAGCTGGCATTCAAAGAAGCAAAACTCAGTAGTACTATCAACAGCAGAAGCTGAATATATTGCAGCAGGAGCATGTTGCTCACAAGTACTATGGATAGCTCAAAAAATGAGGGATCTTGTATTTGATTTCAGAGATATTCCAATCAAGTGTGACAACACTAGTGCAATCTCCATTACTAAAAATCCAGTACATCATTCAAGGACCAAACACATTTATGTTAGACACCATTTTATTAGAGATCATGTTGAGAAAGGTGAGGTGTCTTTATCCTTTGTGCCTACTAACTTACAAATTGTTGCTATTTTCCCTAAACCATTGTCTGGAGATAGATTTGCAACTTTAAGATTGGAACTTGGTATGTTGAACAAGGATGTTTTTGATGTAGGGGGAGTATTAGGTATATTGGTTGTTTGCATGGCCTTGAACAGTTTTTCAAAGCCTTGAAAATCAGTCTGAAGTATAACAGTTTTTTCAAAGCCTTGAAAATATTTTCAAAAGCTTTGAATATAAGTCTGCTGACGCCGGGTAAAACACCAAGCGAGGGTTAACAACGGAATCAACAATGAAAAGGCAAAGAAACTAGGGCACCAAGCTCTCTAGAATTCAGAAATAAAATATAATCAAAGTCTACCGAAATTTACCCACAAGCCGGGTATAAATAGCTGAAAAGTCTAATAATTCGAAATATGGTAAAAATCCTGAATTATTTCTAAATGATAACCTAATAAAATATTCAGCTATACGATTTACCCAAAATGAGTTTAAATAAAAATCCTAATTAAATAAATAAATATACTGAAAAATAGAAAAGTGGCGATTTCGACCCCTAAACAGTCGATTTTGGCCAAATTGAGGCGGTCCCCGTGATAAGTCACGGGTTGTTTTTAGAATATTGTTTCTAGTCAAAATTATTTATTGTTCGACCCAAATATCGCATCCTTCAATTCTACCTCTGATTCTGCATTTTGACCGAAACTGCTTTTCTGGACGCGACTGATTAATTGTCCAATTTTCTCCTGCATCAGTCACCCCCTCTTCAAAAGAACTCGTCCTCGAGTTCAATCTAGACACATGAATGAAAGTGTCCACCAAGAATGGATCACAATAGAACGATGGTGGCTTTATCGAAAATATCAAAAACTTATCTAATTCAACTGCAACCTCTTCCACTCCATCTTAATCTTCTTCATCATATCCAATAGTATTACTCGAAGGAAAACCTAATGGACAGGAATCAGAAATTACCTCAACTTGAACAGAGACATCGGAATTGACCTCGCATTCCTCCAATTCATGGTTGTGAAGTGCGAAACTGGTCGCGTCTGATAGCTCTGCCTCGTCTGTGTCATGTGCGAAACTGGTCGCGTCTAATAGCTCTGCCTCGTCTTCGTCTCCATAATCATCGTAAACGGGAGTTTTTGTCCAATCCACCTCACGTTCACATGAATTTGAAATTCGCTCATAAAAAACTGCATCACGAAAAATATGCTCGATTCGTAACATACCCGAAGAATCTAGAAAATAAGTCTTCAAACTCGCTCCTCCATAACGCTCGCTCCAACCACCGGAATCGCCGTTGTAATAGACCTCGAACGCGGGCTGCGGGTCGTGATCAAAGGCCTTGCAATCCTTGAACTCACGTGCCGCTAACTGTCGAGTTAAATCTGCAACTTTCCGTTGCAAATACCGCACCGCAAGGCTATGAGTTAGGCAAGCACACTGTGTTTGCAAATCTTGTATCATCATAACGTCTTGGATGTTACGTCTCCGTTGGGTAGCTTCCTAAGTCGGAACCTGCCCGCAGCCGTCAGGACGTCCACGCACCATCGTTGGTGATGATCTTCCTCCCAAGTCGAACTTTCTCTGATACCAAACTGACGCCGGGTAAAACACCAAGCGAGGGTTCACAGCGGAATCAACAATGAAAAGGCAAAGAAACTAGGGCACGAAGCTCTCTAGAATTCAGAAAATAAAATATAATCAAAGTCTACCGACATTTACCCACAAGCCGGGTATAAATAGCTGAAAAGTCTAATAATTCAAAATATGGTAAAAATCCTAAATTTATTGCTAAATAATAATTCTAACCTAATAAAATATTCAGCTATAAGATTTACACAAAACGAGTTTAAATGAAAATCATAATTAAAGAAATAAATATACTGAAAAATAGAAAAGCGGCGATTTCGACCCCTAAACAGTCAATTTTGGCCAAATCGATGCGGTGCCCGTGATAAATCACGGGTTGTTTTTAGAATATCTTTTCCAAACGAAATTATGTATGGTTCGACCCAAATCTCGCATCCTTCAATTCTGCCTCTGATTCTGCGTTTTGACCGAAACTGCTTTTCTGGACGCGACTGATTAATTGTCCAATTTTCTCCTGCATCAATTACCCCCTCTTCAAAAGAACACGTCCTCGATTTCAATCTAGACACATGAATGAAAGTGTCCACCAACAATGGATCACAATAGAACGATGGTGGCTTTATCGAAAAAATCAAAAACTTATCTAATTCAACTGCAACCTCTTCCACTCCATCTTCATCTTCTTCATCATATCCAATAGTAATACTCGAAGGAAAACCTAATGGAGAGGAATCTGAAATTACCTCAACATGAACAGAGACATCGGAATTGACCTCGCATTCCTCCAGTTCATGGTAGCAAAGTGCGAAACTGGTCGCGTCTGATAGCTCTGCCTCGTCTGTGTCATGTGCGAAACTGGTCGCGTCCGATAGCTCTGCCTCGTCTTCGTCTCCATAATCATCGTAAACGGGAGGTTTTGTCCAATCCACCTCACGTTCACATGAATTTTAAATTCGCTCATAAAAAACGGCATCACTGAAAATATGCTCGATTCGTAACATACCCGAAGAATCTATAACATAAGTCTTCAAACTCGCTCCTCCATAACGCTCGCTCCAACCACCGGAATCACAGTTGTAGTGGATATCGAACGCGGGGTGCGGGTCGTGATCAAATGCCTTGCAATACTTGAACTCCCGTGCCGCTAAGTGTCGAGTTAAATCTGCAAATTTCGTTGCAAATACCGCACCGCAAGGCTATGAGTTAGGCATGCAATCTGTGTTTGCAAATCTTGTATCATCATAACGTCTTGGACGTTACGTCTCTGTTGGGGGGCTTTCTCAGTCGGAACCTGCCCGCAGCCGCGAGGACATCCACGCACCATCGTTGGTGATGATCTTCCTCCTAAGTCGAACTTGCTCTGATACAAAACTGACACCAGGTAAAACACCAAGCGAGGGTTCACAGCGGAATCAACAATGAAAAGTCAACGAATCTAGGGCACGAAGCTCTCTAGAATTTAGATATACTATATAATCAAAGTCTACCGAAATTTACCCACAAGCCGGGTATAAATAGCTGAAAAGTCTAATAATTCGGAATATGGTAAAAATCCTAAATTTATTGCTAAATAATAAATATAACCTAACAAATATTCAACTATAAGATTTCCCCAAAATGATTTTAAATGAAAATCCTAAGTAAAGAAATAAATATACTGAAAAAAAGAAAAGCGGTGATTTAGACCCCTAAACAGTCGATTTTGGCCAAATCAAGGCGGTGTCCGTAATAAGTCACGAGTTGTTTTTAGAATATCGTTTCCAGTCAAAATTATGTATGGTTCGACCCAAATTTTGCATCCTTCAATTATGCCTCTGATTCTGCGTTTTGACCGAAACTGCTTTTCTGGACGCGACTGATTAATTGTCAAATTTTCTCCTGCATCACTTACCCCCTCTTCACAAGAACACGTCCTCGAGTTCAATCTTGACACATGAATGAAAGTGTCCACCAAGAATGGATCACAATAGAACGATGGTGGCTTTATCGGAAAAATAAAAAACATATCTAATTCATCTGCAACCTCTTCCACTCCATCTTCATCTTCTTCATCATATCCAATAGTAATACTCGAAGGAAAACCTAATGGAGAGGAATATGAAATTACCTCAACAGGAACAGAGACATCGGAATTGACCTCGCATTCCTCCAATTCATGGTTGCGAAGTGCGAAACTGGTCGCGTCTGATAGCTCTGCCTCGTTTGTGTCATGTGCGAAACTTGTCGCGTCTGATAGCTCTGCCTCTTCTTCGTCTCCATAATCATCGTAAACGGGAGGTTTTTTCCAATCCACCTCACGTTCACATGAATTTGAAATTCGCTCATTAAAAACTGCATCACGGAAATAATGCTCGATTCGTAACATACCCGAAGAATCTAGAACATAAGTCTTCAAACTCCTCCTCCATAACGCTCGCTCCAACCACCGGAATCGCCGTTGCAGTGGATCTCGAATGCGGGCTGCGGGTCGTGATCAAAGGCCTTGCAATCCTTGAACTCTCGTGCCGCTAAGTGTTGAGTTAAATCTGCAAATTTCCGTTGCAAATACCGCACCGCAAGGCTATGAGTTAGGCATGCAATCTGCGTTTGCAAATCTTTTATCATCATAACGTCTTGGACGTTACGTCTCCGTTGGGGGGCTTCCTCAGTCGGAACCTGACCGCAGCCCCCAAGACGTCCACGCACCATCGTTGGTGATGATCTTCCTCCCAAGTCGAACTTCCTCTGATACCAAACTAACGCCGGGTAAAACACCAAGCGAGGGTTCACAGCGGAATCAACAATGAAAATGCAAAGAAACTAGGGCACGAAGCTCTCTAGAATTCAGAAATAAAATATAATCAAAGTCTACCGAAATTTACCCACAAGCCGGGTATAAATAGCTGAAAAGTCTAATAATTCGAAATATGGTAAAAATCCTAAATTTATTGCTAAATAATAAATCAAACCTAATAAAATATTCAGCTATAATATTTACCCAAAACGAGTTTAAATGAAAATCCTAATAAAATAAATACACTGAAAAATAGAAAAGCGGCGATTTAGACCCCTAAACAGTCGATCTTGGCCAAATCAAGGCGGTGCCCGTGACAAGTCACGGGTTGTTTTTAGAATATCGTTTCCAGTCAAAATCATGTTTGGTTCGACCCAAATCTCGCATCCTTCAATTATGCCTCTGATTCTGCATTTTGACCGAAACTGCTTTTCTGGACGCGACTGATTAATTGTCCAATTTTCTCCTGCATCAGTTACCCCCTCTTCAAAAGAACACGTCCTCGAGTTCAATCTAGACACATAAATGTAAGTGTCCACCAAGAATGGATCACAATAGAACGATGGTGGGTTTATCGGAAAAATCAAAAACTTATCAAATTCAACTGCAACCTCTTCCACTCCATCTTCATCTTCTTCATCATATCCAATAGTAATACTCGAAGGAAAACCTAATGGAGAGGAATCTGAAATTACCACAACTTGAACAGAGACATCGGAGTTGACCTCGCATTCCTCCAATTCATTGTAGCGAAGTGCGAAATTGGTCGCGTCTGATAGCTCTGCCTCGTCTGTGTCATGTGCGAAACTGGTCGCGTCCGATAGCTCTTCCTCGTCTTGGTTTCCATAATCATCATAAATGGGAGGTTTTTTCCAATCCACCTCACGTTCACATGAATTTGAAATTCGCTCATTAAAAACTGCATCACGGAAATAATGCTCGATTCGTAACATACCCGAAGAATCTAGAACATAAGTCTTCAAACTCCTCCTCCATAACGCTCGCTCCAACCACCGGAATCGCCGTTGCAGTGGATCTCGAATGCGGGCTGCGGGTCGTGATCAAAGGCCTTGCAATCCTTGAACTCTCGTGCCGCTAAGTGTTGAGTTAAATCTGCAACTTTCCGTTGCAAATACCGCACCGCAAGGCTATGAGTTAGGCATGCAATCTGCGTTTGCAAATCTTGTATCATCATAACGGCTTGGACGTTACGTCTCCGTTGGAGGGCTTCCTAAGTCAGAACCTGCCCGCTGCCTCCAGGACGTCCACGCACCATCGTTGGTGATGATCTTCCTCCCAAGTCAAACTTGCTCTAAACCAAACTGACGCCGGGTAAAACAGCAAGCGAGGGTTCACAGCGGAATCAACAATGAGAAGTCAAAGAATCTAGGGCACAAAGCTCTCTAGAATTCAGAAACAAAATCTAATCAAATTCTACCGAAATTTACCCACAAGCCGGGTATAAATAGCTGAAAAGTCAAATAATTCAAAATATGGTAAAAGTATTAAATTTATTGCTAAATAATAAATCTAACCTTATAAAATATTCAGCTATAAGATTAACCCAAAACATGTTTAAATGAAAATCCTAATTAAAGAAATAAATATATTGTAAAATAGAAAAGTGGCGATTTCGACCCCTAAATAGTCGATTTTGGCCAAAGTGAGGCGGTGCCTGTGATTTATCACGGGTTGTTTTTAGAATATCGTTTCCAGTCAAAACTATTTATGGTTCGACCCAAATCTTGCATCCTTCAATTCTGCCTCTGGTTCTGCGTTTTGACCGAAACTGCTTTTGACGCGACTGATTAATTGTCCAATTTTCTCCTTCATCAGTCACCCCCTCTTCAAAAGAACTCGTCCTCGAGTTCAATCTAGACACATGAATGAAAGTGTCCACCAAGAATGGATCACAATAGAACGATGGTGGCTTTATCGGAAAAATAAAAAACATATCTAATTCAACTGCAAACTCTTCCACTCCATCTTCATCTTCTGCATCATATCCAAGAGTAATACTCGAAGGAAAACCTAATGGAGAGGAATCGGAAATTACCTCAACTTGAACAGAGACATCGGTATCGACCTCGCATTCCTCCAATTTATGGTAGTGAAGTGCGAAACTGGTCGCGTGTGATAGCTCTGCCTCGTCTGTGTCATGTGCGAAACTGGTCGCGTCCTATAGCACTGCCTCGTCTTCGGCTCCATAATCATCGTAAACGGGAGGTTTTGTACAATCAACCTCACATTCACATGAAGTTGAAATTCGCTCATTAAAAACTACATCACGTAAATATGCTCGATTCGTAACATACCCAAAGAATCTAGAACATAAGTCTTCAAACTCGCTCCTCCATAACGCTCGCTCCAACCACCAGAATTGCCTTTGTAGTGGATATCGAACGCGGGATGCGGTTCGTGATCAAAGCCCTTGCAATCCTTGAACTCCCGTGCCGCTAAGTGTCGAGTTAATTCTGCAAATTTTCGTTGCAAATAACGCACCGCAAGGCTATGAGTTAGGCATGCAATCTGCGTTTGAAAATCTTGTATCATCATAAGGTCTTGGACGTTACGTCTCCGTTGGGGGGGGGGGGGGCTTCCTCAGTCGGAACCTGCCCGCACCCGCCAGGACGTCCACGCGCCATCGTTGGTGATGATCTTCCTCCCATGTCGAACTTGCTCTTATACCAAATTGACGCCGGGTAAAACACCAAGCGAGGGTTCACAGTGGAATCGAAAATGTCAAGGCAAAGAACTTAGGGCACTAGAATTCAGAAATAAAATCTAATCAAATTCTACCGAAATTTACCCACAAGCCGGGTATAAATAGCTGAAAAGTCAAATAATTCAAAATATGGTAAAAGTATTAAATTTATTGCTAAATAATAAATCTAACCTAATAAAATATTCAGCTATAAGATTAACCCAAAACATGTTTAAATGAAAATCCTAATTAAAGAAATAAATATACTGTAAAATAGAAAAGTGGCGATTTCAACCCCTAAATAGTCGATTTTGGCCAAAGTGAGGCGCTGCCCGTGATTTATCACGGGTTGTTTTTAGAATATCGTTTCCAGTCAAAACTATTTATGGTTCGACCCAAATCTTGCATCCTTCAATTCTGCCTCTGATTCTGCGTTTTGACCAAAACTGCTTTTTCTGGACGCGACTGATTAATTGTCCAATTTTCTCCTTCATCAGTCACCCCCTCTTCAAAAGAACTCGTCCTCGAGTTCAATCTAGACACATGAATGAAAGTGTCCACCAAGAATGGATCACAACAGAACGATGGTGGCTTTATCGGAAAAATCAAAAACTTATCTAATTCAACTGAAACCTCTTCCACTCAATCTTCATATTCTTCATCATATCCAACAGTAATACTTGAAGGAAAACATAATGGAGAGGAATCGGAAATTACCTCAACTTGAACAGAGACATCGGTATCGACCTCGCATTCCTCCAATTCATGGTAGTGAAGTGCGAAACTGGTCGCGTTTGATAGCTCTGCCTCGTCTGTGTCATGTGCGAAACTGGTCGCGTCCTATAGCACTGCCTCGTCTTCGTCTCCATAATCATCGTAAACGGGAGGTTTTGTACAATCCACCTCACATTCACATGAATTTGAAATTCGCTCATTAAAAACTGCATCACGGAAAATATGCTCGATTCGTAACATACCCGAAGAATCTAGAACATAAATCTTCAAACTCGCTCCTCCATAACGCTCGCTCCAACCACCGGAATTGCCGTTGTAGTGGATCTCAAACGCGGGCTGCGGGTCGTGATCAAAGGCCTTGCAATCCTTGAACTCCCGTGCCGCTAAGTGTCGAGTTAAATCTGTAAATTTCCGTTGCAAATACCGCACCGCAAGGCTATGAGTTAGGCATGCAATCTGCGTTTGCAAATCATGTATCATCATAACTTCTTGGACGTTACGTCTCCGTTGGGGGGCTTCCTCTGTCGGAACCTGCCCGCAGCCGCCAGGACGTCCACGCACCATCGTTGGTGATGATCTTCCTCCCAAGTCGAACTTGCTCTGATACCAAACTGACGCCGGGTAAAACACCAAGCGAGGTTTCACAGCGGAATCAACAATAAAAAGGTAAACAAACTAGAGCACGAAGCTCTCTAGAATTCAGAAATAAAATATAATCAACGTCTACCGAAATTTACCGACAAGCCGGTTATAAATAGCTGAAAAGTCTAATAATTCGAAATATGGTAAAAATCCTAAATTTATTGCGAAATAATAAATCTAACCAAATAAAATATTCAGCTATAAGATTTACCCAAAACGAGTTTAAATGAAAATCCTTATTTAAAGAAATGAATATACTGAAAAATAGAAAAGCGGCGATTTAGACCCTTAACAGTCGATTTTGGCCAAATCGAGGCGGCGCCCGTGATAATTCACGGGTTGTTTTTAGAATATCGTTTTCATTCAAAATTATTTATGGTTTGACCCAAATCTCGCATCCTTCAATTGTACCTCTGATTCTGCGTTTTGACCAAAACTGCTTTTCTGGACGCGACTGATTAATTTTCCAATTTTCTCCTGCATCAGTTACCCCCTCTTCAAAAGAACACGTCCTCGAGTTCAATCTAGACACATGAATGAAGGTGTCCACCAAGAATGGATCACAATAGAACGATGGTGGCTTTATCGGAAAAATAAAAAACTTATCTAATTCAACTGCAAACTCTTCCACTCCATCTTCATCTTCTGCATCATATCCAAGAGTAATACTCGAAGGAAAACCTAATGGAGAGGAGTCTGAATTTACCTCAACTTGAACCGAGACATCGGAATTGACCTCGCATTCATCCAATTCATGGTAACGAAGTGCGAAACTGGTCGCGTCTGATAGCTCTACCTCGTTTGTGTCATGTGCGAAACTGGTCGCGTCCGATAGCTCTGCCTTGTCTTCGTCTCCATAATCATAGTAAACGGTAGGTTTTGTCCAATCCACCTCACGTTCACATGAATTTGAAATTCGCTTATAAAAAGCTGCATCACGAAAAATCTGCTCGATTCGTAACATACCTGAAGAATCTAGAACATAAATCTTCAAACTCGCTCCTCCATAACGCTCGCTCCAACCACCGGAATCGCCGTTGTAGTGGATCTCGAACGCGGGCTGCGGGTCGTGATCAAAGGCCTTGCAATCGTTGAACTCTTGTGCCGCTAAGTGTCGAGTTAAATCTGCAACATTGCGTTGCAGATACCGCACCGCAAGGCTATGAGTTAGGCATGCAATCTGCGTTTGCAAATCTTGTATCATCATAACGTCTTGGGCGTTAAGTCGCCATTGGGGGGCTTCCTCAGTCGGAACCTGCCCGCACCTGCCAGGACGTCCACGCACCATCGTTGGTGATGATCTTCCTCCCAAGTTGAACTGGCTCTGATACCAAACTCACGTCGGGTAAAACACCAAGCGAGGGTTCACAGCGGAATCAACAATGAAAAGTCAAAGAATCTAGGGCACGAAGCTCTCTAGAATTCAGAAATAAAATATAATCAAAGTCTACCGAAATTTACCCAGAAGCCGGGTATAAATAGATGAAAAGTCAAATAATTCAAAATATGGTAAAAATCCTAAATTTATTGCTAAATAATAAATCCAACCTAATAAAATATTTAGCTATAAGATTTACCCAAAACGAGTTTAAATTAAAATCCTAATTAAAGAAATAAATATACTGAAAAATATAAAATTTGCGATTTCGACCCCTAAACAATCAATTTTGGACAAATTGAGGCGGTGCCCGTGATTTATCACGAGTTTTTTTTTAGAATATCATTTCCATTCAAAATTATTTATGGTTCGACCCAAATCTTGCATCCTTCAATTCTACCTCTGATTCTGCGTATAGACTGAAACTGCTTTTCTGGACGCGACTGATTAATTTTCCAATTTTCTCCTGCATCAGTCACCCCCTCTTCAAAAGAACTCGTACTCGAGTTCAATCTAGAAACATGAATGAAAGTTTCAACCAAGAATGGATCACAATAGAACGATGGTGGCTTTATCGGAAAAATAAAAAACTTATATAATTCAACTGCAACCTCTTCCACTACATCTTCATCTTCTTCATCATATCGAATAGTAATACTCGAAGGAAAACGTAATGGATAGGAATATCAAATTACCTCAACTTGAACAGAGACATCGGAATTGACCTCACATTCCTCCAATTCATGGTAGTGAAGTGGGAAACTGGTCGCGTCTGATAGCTCTGCCTCGTCTGTGTCATGTGCGAAACTGGTTGCGTCCGATAGCTCTGCCTCGTCTTCGTCTCCATAATCATCGTAAACGGGAGGTTTTGTCCAATCCACCTCACGTTCACATGAATTTGAAATTCGCTGATAAAAATCTGCATCACGGAAAATATGCTCGATTTGTAACATACTCGAAGAATCTAGAACATAAGTCTTCAAACTCGCTCCTCCGTAACGCTCGCTCCAACCACCGGAATCGCCGTTGTAGTGGATCTCGAACGCGGGCTGCGGGTCGTGATCAAAGGCCTTGCAATCCTTGAACTCCCGTGCCGCTAAGTGTCGAGTTAAATCTGCAACTTTCCGTTGCAAATACCGCACCGCAAGGCTATGAGTTAGGCATGCAATCTGCGTTTGCAAATCTTGTATCATCATAACGTCTTGGGCTTTACCTATCCGTTGGGGGGCTTCCTCAGTCGGAACCTGCCCGCACCCGCCAGGACGTCCACGCACCATCGTTGGTGATGATCTTCCTCCCAAGTCGAACTAGCTCTGATACCAAACTCACGTCGGGTAAAACACCAAGCGAGGGTTCACAGCGGAATCAACAATGAAAAGTCAAAGAACCTAGGGCACGAAGCTCTCTAGAATTCATAAATAAAATATAATCAAAGTCTACCGAAATTTAACCACAAGCCGTTTATAAATAGCTGAAAAGTCTAATAATTCGAAATATGGTAAAAATCCTAAATTTATTGCTAAATAATAAATCTAACCTAATAAAATATTCAGCTATAAGATTTACCCAAAACGAGTTTAAATGAAAATCCTAATTCAAGAAATAAATATACTGAAAAATAGAAAAGCGGCGATTTAGACCCCTAAACAGTCAATTTTGGCCGAATCGAGGTGGTGCCCGTGATAAGTCACGTGTTGTTTTTAGAATATCGTTTCCATTAAAATTATTTATGATTCGACCCAAATCTCGCATCCTTCAATTCTGCCTCTTATTCTGCGTTTTGACTGAAACTGCTTTTCAGGACGCGACTGATTAGTTGTCCAATTTTCTCCTGCATCAGTTACCCCCTCTTCAAAAGAACACGTCCTCGAGTTCAATCTAGACACATGAATGAAAGTGTCCACAAAGAATGGATAACAATAGAACGATGGTGGCTTTATCGGAAAAATCAAAAACTTATCTAATTCAACTGCAAACTCTTCCACTCCATCTTCATCTTCTGCATCATATCCAAGAGTAATACTCGAAGGAAAACCTAATGGAGAGAAGTCGGAAATTACCTCAACTGGAACAGAGACATCGGAATTGACCTCGCATTCCTCCAATTCATGGTCGCGAAGTGCGAAACTGGTCGCGTCTGATATCACTACCTCGTTTGTGTCATGTGCGAAACTGGTCGAGTCCGATAGCTCTGCCTTGTCTTCGTCTCCATAATCATCGTAAACGGGAGGTTTTGTCCAATCCACCTCACGTTCACATGAATTTGAAATTCGCTCATAAAAAGCTGCATCACGAAAAATCAGCTCGATTCGTAACATACCCGAAGAATCTTGAACATAAATCTTCAAACTCGCTCCTCCATAACGCTTGCTCCAACCACCGGAATCGCCGTTGAAGTGGATCTTGAACGCGGGCTGCGGGTCGTTATCAAAGGCCTTGCAATCCTTGAACTCCTGTGCCGCTAAGTGTCGAGTTAAATCTGCAACTTTCCGTTGCAAATACCGCACCGCAAGGCTATGAGTTAGGCATGCAATCTGCGTTTGCAAATCTTGTATCATCACAACGTCTTGGGCGTTACGTCTCCGTTGGGGGACTTCCTCAGTCGGAACCTGCCCGCAGCCGCCAGGAAGTCCACGCACCATCGTCGGTGATGATCTTTCTCCCAATTCGAACTTGCTCTGATACCAAACTGACGCTGGGTAAAACACCAAGCGAGGGTTCAAAGCGGAATCAACAATGACAAGGCAAAAAAACTAGAGCACGAAGCTCTCTAGAATTCCGAAATAAAATATAATCAAAGTCTACCGAAATTTACCCGCAAACCGGGTATAAATAGCTGAAAAGTCTAATAATTCGAAATATGGTAAAAATCCTAAATTTATTGATAAATAATAAATCTAACCTAATAAAATATTCAGCTATAAGATTTACCCAAAACAAGTTTAAATGAAAATCCTAATTAAAGAAATAAATATACTGAAAAATAGAAGAGTGGCGATTTCGACCCCTAAACAGTCGATTTTGGCCAAATTGAGGCGGTGCCCGTGATTTATCACTGGTTGTTTTTAGAATATCATTTCCAGTCAAAATCATTTATGGTTCGACCCAAATCTCGCATCCTTCAATTTTGCCTCTTATTCTGCGTTTAGACCGAAACTGCTTTTCCGGACGCGACTGATTAATTGTCCAATTTTCTCCTGCATCAATCACCTCCTCTTCAAAAGAACTCATACTCGAGTTCAATCTAGACACATGAAAGAAAGTGTCAACCAAGAATGGATCACAATAGAATGATGGTGGCTTTATCGGAAAAATCAAAAACTTATATAATTCAACTGCAACCTCTTCCACTCCATCTTCATCTTCTTCATCATATCGAATAGTAATACTCGAAGGAAAACGTAATGGAGAGGAATCTCAAATTACCTCAACTTGAAAAGAGACATCGGAATTGACCTCGCATTCCTCCAATTCATGGTAGTGAAGTGCGAAACTGGTCGCGTCTGATAGCTCTGCCTCGTCTGTGTCATGTCCGAAACTGGTTGCGTCCGATAGCTCTGCCTCGTCTTCGTCTCCATAATCATCGTAAACGGGAGGTTTTTTCTAACCCACCTCACTTTCACATGAATTTGAAATTCGCTCATAAAAATCTGCATCATGAAAAATATGCTCGATTGGTAACATACTCGAAGAATATAGAACATAAGTCTTCAAACTCGCTCCTCCATAACGCTCGCTCCAACCACCGGAATCGCCGTTGTAGTGGATCTCGAACGCGGGCTGCGGGTCGTGATCAAAGGCCTTGCAATCCTTGAACTCCCGTGCCGCTAAGTGTCGAGTTAAATCTGCAACTTTCCGTTGCAGATACCGCACCGCAAGGCTATGAGTTAGGCATGCAATCTGCGTTTGCAAATCTTGTATCATCATAACGTCTTGGGCGTTAAGTCGCCGTTGGGGGGCTTCCTCAGTCGGAACCTGCCCGCACCCGCCAGGACATCCACGCACCATCGTTGGTTATGATCTTCCTCCCGAGTCGAACTAGCTCTGATACCAAACTCACGTCGGGTAAAACACCAAGCGAGGGTTCACAGCGGAATCAACAATGAAAAGTCAAAGAATCTAGGGCACGAAGCTCTCTAGAATTCATAAATAAAATATAATCAAAGTCTACCGAAATTTACCCACAAGCCGGTTATAAATAGCTGAAAAGTCTAATAATTCGAAATATGGTAAAAAACCTAAATTTATTGCGAAATAATAAATCTAACCTAATAAAATATTCAGCTATAAGATTTACCCAAAACGAGTTTAAATGAAAATCCTTATTTAAAGAAATAAATATACTGAAAAATAGAAAAGCGGCGATTTAGACCCCTAAACAGTCGATTTTGGCCAAATCGAGGCGGCGCCCGTTATAAGTCTCGGGTTGTTTTTAGAATATTTTTTCCATTCAAAATTATTTATGGTTCGACCCAAATCTCGCATTCTTCAATTCTACCTCTGATTCTGCGTTTTGACCGAAACTGCTTTTCTGGACGCGACTGATTAATTTTCCAATTTTCTCCTGCATCAGTTACCCCCTCTTCAAAAGAACACGTCCTCGAGTTCAATCTAGACACATGAATGGAAGTGTCCACCAAGAATGGATCACAATAGAACGATGGTGGCTTTATCGGAAAAATCAAAAACTTATCTAATTCAACTACAAACTCTTCCACTCCATCTTCATCTTCTGCATCATATCCAAGAGTAATACTCGAAGGAAAACCTAATGGAGAGGAGTCTGAAATTACCTCAACTTGAACAGAGACATCGAAATTGACCTCGCATTCCTCCAATTCATGGTAGTGAAGTGGGAAACTGGTCGCGTCTGATAGCTCTGCCTCGTCTGTGTCATGTGCGAAACTGGTTGCGTCCGATAGCTCTGCCTCGTCTTCGTCTCCATAATTATCGTAAACGGGAGGTTTTGTCCAATCCACCTCACGTTCACATGAATTTGAAATTCGCTCATAAAAATCTGCATCACGGAAAATATGCTCGATTCGTAACATACTCGAAGAATCTAGAACATAAGTCTTCAAACTCGCTCCTCCATAACGCTCGCTCCAACCACCGGAATCGCCGTTGTAGTTGATCCCGAACGCGGGCTGCGGGTCGTGATCAAAGGCCTTGCAATCCTTGAACTCCCGTGCCGCTAAGTGTCGAGTTAAATCTGCAACTTTCCGTTGCAATTACCGCACCGCAAGGCTATGAGTTAGGCATGCAATCTGCGTTTGCAAATCTTGTATCATCATAACGTCTTGGGCGTTACGTCTCCGTTGGGGGGCTTCCTCTGTCGGAACCTTCCCGCACCCGCCAGGACGTCCACGCACCATCGTTGGTGATGATCTTCCTCCCAAGTCGAACTAGCTCTGATACCAAACTCACGTCGGGTAAAACACCAAGCGAGGGTTCACAGCGGAATCAACAATGAAAAGTCAAAGAATCTAGGGCACGAAGCTCTCTAGAATTCATAAATAAAATATAATCAAAGTCTACTGAAATTTACCCACAAGCCGGTTATAAATAGCTGAAAAGTCTAATAATTCGAAATATGGTAAAAATCCTAAATTTATTGCTAAATAATAAATCTAACCTAATAAAATATTCAACTATAAGATTTACCCAAAACGAGTTTAAATAAAAATCGTAATTCAAGAAATAAATATACTGAAAAATAGAAAAGCGGCGATTTAGACCCCTAAACAGTCGATTTTGGCCGAATCGAGGCGATGCCCGTGATAATTCACGGGTTGTTTTTAGAATACCGTTTCCATTCAAAATTATTTATGGTTTGACCCAAATCTCGCATCCTTCAATTCTGCCTCTGATTCTGCGTTTTGGCTGAAACTGCTTTTCTGGACGCGACTGATTAATTGTCCAATTTTCTCCTGCATCAGTTACCCCCTCTTCAAAAGAACACGTCCTCGAGTTCAATCTAGACACATGAATGAAAGTGTCCACCAAGAATGGATCACAATAGAACGATGGTGGCTTTATCGGAAAAATCAAAAACTTATCTAATTCAACTGCAAACTCTTGCACTCCATCTTTATCTTCTGCATTATATCCAAGAGTAATACTCGAAGGAAAACCTAATGGAGAGGAGTCTGAAATTACCTCAACTGGAACAGAGACATAGGAATTGACCTCGCATTCCTCCAATTCATGGTAGCGAAGTGCGAAACTGGTCGCATCTGATAGCTCTACCTCGTTTGTGTCATGTGCGAAACTGGTCGCGTCCGATAGCTCTGCCTTGTCTTCGTCTCCATAATCATAGTAAACGGTAGGTTTTGTCCAATCCACCTCACGTTCACATGAATTTGAAATTCTCTCATGCAACAACCCCCTTATCCGGATCGGACAAGACCGGGAGGGTGATGCTAAAAGTAACGGCGGAAATCAAAAGCATAACATCCCAACTTAATTAATACATAACATTAAGCATCCAAAAAGTCATTAGATATTACATAAGTCTTAACAATGTTACCACATAAGATGAGCTAGCCAACTATATCACTACTCGTGCTGATAACCGTCTACGTGAGTCCCGTACCCTGTTATGCCATAGTCCTCAGCTCCTAAGCCTGCGGTGGGAAGGAAAACAGAACCGCAGTTTCTAAAGTCAACTGTGAAATGCTAAGTAAATAACACCCAAACATGTAAAACAGAAGATGAAGCTTAAATTTATTATTTGCAATAAAACAGGAGGAATAAAAACTTGTAAAGAAAGAACTTCATAAGTAAAGTAGGGACCCTTTTTATAAGAATTCTTCTTGTCTTATTATCTCTTCCAAACAAGTATTATCTTCCTCAATCTCATCTTCTTTTCTTTCAAAGCTCATGCCAAAACTGTATAATTAGCTTTGTTGATACGGGGAAGGAACTACTAATCTATCACTAGCAACCATGACCTTAACTGCCGGCAGCCCCCTAA
Organism: Linanthus parryae; assembly: GCA_023055425.1. Taxonomy (NCBI): domain Eukaryota; kingdom Viridiplantae; phylum Streptophyta; class Magnoliopsida; order Ericales; family Polemoniaceae; genus Linanthus; species Linanthus parryae. Next base: position 132,181,195 of record JALGPY010000002.1, on the reverse strand, counting down.
GACTTCTTGCGGCCAGAGAGGTGAGTACATGGAGCGACCCGGCAGGTTGCGACCGGGTTAAAATAAAATCTGATCTCTGGTCGAGTGATCGAAGTCACACGACAATAATAATAAAAATTGCTTCTCCCGCACAACTCTTTCCACTTTACGTTAATTACGCATTATTATTAATCATGTGACAAGTTCAAATAAATAACTTCTTTGAAATAAAAGGAGACTTCAAATAAAACAAGTAAATAAATAACCAAATAAAATACATTTCGAGACAAGAAATAAAAGTCATATTAAGACACGAAGGAAGCTAGGCTCAAGGCTTGGCATGTTACTTACCTTACTTCCGTAGCACTAGCACGTTCTAGAGATGTCTCGGCCTACAACCGTCACCTACAACCCGTAACTTTTATGTTAATTAAATAATCCGACAAAGTACTACTCGTCCTAAAAATATTCTCTTTTAATTCTACCCAACCCCTCTAGCTAACTTTCCTAACGCTTTATTTCGTTATACACTTCTATTATAAAGCCACGTGTTTATATTTAAACGGCTATTATCATTATTATTATTATTAACTAAAAGTGCCTAACTAATTAGAGAAATTATTTTATAAAATACTTGATAAAGTAGTGAAAACAAAACTAGTTTATCTTTAATGGAAAATACATTATTATTATTTCTATAATTATTTATATAGTATTTAAATCTATTTAATTTAAAGAGAAAACTTTTACTAAATACCAACCACAACAAAACAATATTTAAAACTTAGCAAAATATCCAATTTACCAGTATTAAACATCTAGGTGTTTTAAAAATATTTATTTAGCAATATTTATTTAAAGTTTAGCTGAAAATATTTCTTATTTAATTTTTAACGAACAAACCGTTTGCTATTTTAATACCAAAATTACTTTTCCAAAACGAGGATGAAAAATAGTATTTTTAGAAATTATTTTTTATTCCGGAATTATTATTTTTATTTTTTGTGAAAAGTAACAAGTTTAAGTAAAAGACACATAAACCCCCATTCTCATTAAAAGTCTACAAATTCCTCAACTAGCCACCAAAACAAGATTAATATAGTATACTAACTGCCCCTAAAGTTTCTGAAATTACAAACAGCACCCCTAAGTCATGTTTTAGCAGATTATATAAACTACACTTTTACCCCCCTTCTACAACAACTTCATCTTCTTCAATTTAACTATGATTCAAGCTATCGAACTTCAATTCTAGCAGCATAAAACAACAAATCAGAAGGTATAGGACATACCTATGCCAAGAATGGCCGGAAATCGCTAAGAAATGGGTCGGGTCGAAGCTTGGCGTCGGAGTCGCCGGAGTTGGACCTTGGTAGTCGGCTCTAATGGCTTTCTCAGCTTGGTTTGAGGCTTCTAATGAGTTGGTCGGCCTCCTAGGACCCTACTGCATGCGGAGGGAGAGTGGGTGCTGTTGCGAAGCACCTCGTCGAAATTTGGCCGGAGCTTGGCCGGCAACAATGGCTGCCGACGGTGGCTGTGGCTTCTGCTGCTGCTAGGGCTGCTTCCTTGGGCTCTGCTCAGGTCGGGGATGAGCCCACAATCGGTCAAGGAGCTCGGGTAAGGCAGCGGGGATGAGAGAGAGAGAAGTGGGTTCTCTTTGGTGGTTGTCCGATGGCGGCGATGGCGGCCGTGGTAGTTGCTGCCACTGCTTCTGTTGAGACCTGAGAACAGAGAGGGAGGGAGAGAAGGAGAGAGAGAGAGCGAGAGAGAGGGACTGCTGCTGGTGGTGGCAGGGTTGTTCTTTCTCGGGTTTTGCCGCCGGTGGTTATGGCGACGGTAGTGGTGGTTGGTTGCTGCCACTTCTACGCTGCTGCTGTTGGCTCTCTGGTGGCAGATAGGTGGAGAGGGAGAGAGAGAGAGAGAGAGCTGAGTGGTGGTGGTGGTGGGTTTTTGCCGAACAAAACAACAATGGTGGTGACGATGATGTTGACGGTGGTGAAGGTGGTGGTGGTAGCTGCTGGTGGCTGTTGTGTGTGGAGGTAGGGGCTGCTGTGAAGGCCTTATATAGGCAGGGAGTACTTGGGGACCAAGTAGTTGGGTGGTGAGGTGGCAATGGTGAAGGCGGTGATGAAGGTTGGGGCGGTGTAGTTGTTTTGCCGTGAAGGCAAAAATTGGTGAAGGAGGTGATGTAGAAAAGTATAGGGTGTGGGTATAGTACCACAATTTCTAGTGATTGGGTGTGACGCGCTCACCTAACCTCGCGGTGGTCGGGTACGCGATAAAACTACAATTTTAACTAAATTTACTAAACGTTATCGTATTACTTCACGATTTTTAATCTAATAATTATTCTTAAAACATTAAAACTCAAAATCTATTAAAACATCATTTGTCAATAAAATTATTATTATGCTATTATAATGACTATTTTACCCCTACTAATTAAACGGGGTATTACATCCTTCCCCCCTTAAACAAAGCTTCGTCCTCGAAGCTAAAATCAGGCAACTACTCATGATACTCAATCAATCCGACAAACAACTTATCTAACAGAATTACTATCGCACGACTGACAAGTAATTTCACATAACAAATAATAGCAAGTAGTCATTTTAAGATATACGTAGTGCAACACGTAACACAAAATAAGGTCGTGGTCACATCTATCTAATTAAGTGATCTTAGTCTCATTCGGGTTCTAAGTCTCGAGGTCAAATGTATCTCAAAGGTACTTAAGACGTGAAAATAGCAAACTAAGACGTAATGATATTTAAACGGAGGGTTGCGTCCTCTCCCCCTTAGAGAGTGACGTCCCCGGAACTCCACGTACCTCATCAAATAAGTGCGGGTACTTCTTTCTCATCTCTTCTTCAGCCTCCCAAGTTGCTTCTTCTGTTTGGTGGTTGGTCCAAAGGACTTTGACCAGTTTGACACTTTTGGTTCTCGTATCCCTTGTCTTTGTATCCAATATCTTGACAGGTTGTTCCTCGTAGGTCAGCGATGGATCAAAATCCACTGGTTCTGGATCCAAGATATGAGACGGGTCTGGTATATACTTCTTCAGCTGGGATACGTGAAAGACATTGTGTACTCGCCCTAGATTCGATGGTAGGTCCAGTCGATACGCAACTTCTCCTATCTTCTCAATAACATCGTATGGACCAATAAATTTAGTGCTTAATTTTCCTTTCAGGTTAAACCTGGTTACCCCCTTAGTAGGTGAGACTCGCAGGAATGCTTTCTCTCCTACTTGAAACTCCAGTGGCCTGCTCTTCTGATCTGCGTACGACTTCTGCCTGTCTTGAGCTGCTTTCACTCTCTGCTGTATGAGTCGCACTTGATTCGTCATGTCTTCAATCATTTGTGGGCCAATGATCACCGTTTCGCTAATGTCACTCCAACACAGCGGCGATCGACACTTCCTTCCATAGAGGGCTTCGTACAGTGCCATCCCGATGCTAGCGTGGTAGCTGTTGTTGTAGGAGAACTCTATTAACGACAGTTTATCGACCCATGAACCTTGGAAATCCATGACACAGGCTCTTAACATATCCTCCAGCGTCTGAATAGTTCTCTTCGTCTGACCGTCTGTGGCTGGGTGGAAAGCAGTACTGAACTTCAGCTGAGTTCCCAGTGCGTCTTGAAGTGCCTTCCAAAAGTGAGAAAGAAAGTTAGGGTCTCTGTCCGAGATTATCGAACTCGGAACCCCATGATATCTCACGATGTTTCGGACGTACGCATCTGCTCTTTGCTCCATGTTCCACGTGTCTTTCATTGGAATAAATCTCGCCGTCTTTGTCAATCGGTCAACGACTACCCATATCTGGTTGAGTCCATTCTTCGACGTAGGCAAAGCGGTGACGAAATCCATCGATACAGAGTCCCATTTCCAGACTGGGACATCTAACGGTTGGAGTAGACCTCCCATTCTCTTGTGCTCAAACTTCACTTTCTGGCATGTTAGGCATCTAGCCACGAACTCAGCTACTTCCTTCTTCATATTGGGCCACCAGAACGTCTTCTTCAGATCCTTGTAAAGCTTATCGCCTCCAGGGTGAACTGAATATGGAGTGTTGTGTGCCTCCTGCATCAGCTTCTCCTTAACCTCTGAACATTTCTGTGGCACGCACCATCTTCCTTTATAACAAATGCTCCCATCATCGTGAATCTGGAATTCCTTGGCCTCTCCTGCTGCAATCTTCTTCTTGATCCTTTCGAGCTTTACATCTCCTACTTGATTGCTTCGTATTTCTTCGAATAAGTCCGGAACCGCTGTCATGCTTCCGAGCAGCTTTTGCACCGTTCCTTGTTCCACCACTTCGATGTTGAGTTTCCGGAACTCGTAACATAACCAGTCTGATAAGACTACCATAGCGTTCACTGCATGGCTCGATTTACGACTCAGCGCGTCAGCGACTACATTAGCCTTCCCCACGTGGTACTGGATGCGTAGATCGTAATCTTTGATAATCTCCAGCCATCTTCGTTGCCTGTTGTTTAGCTCCTTCTGCGTGAAGATATACTTCAAGCTGCGATGATCCGTGTAGAGCTTGCAAACAGCCCCGTAGAGATGATGCCTCCATATCTTCAGCGCAAAGACTACTGCTGCCAGCTCCAGGTCATGTGTAGCATAGTTCTCCTCGTGTGGCTTCAGCTGCCTCGAAGCGTAGGCAATCACCCTTCGGTCTTGCATCAGTACGCATCCAAGTCCTTTCTTCGACGCATCGCTGTATACCTCGAACTCGCCAGAGTCTTTTGGCAAAGCTAGCACTGGTGCTGTAGTGAGTTTCTCCTTCATAGTCTGGAACGCCTCTTCACAGTTGTCGTCCCAGTGATACTTCACCGCTTTCTTCGTCAGCGTAGTCAATGGCCTAGCAATTTTGGAGAAATCCTTTACGAAGCGTCGGTAGTAGCCTGCCAAGCCAAGGAAACTTCGGATTTCGGATACGTTCTTCGGTGTAGGCCAGTCCTTAACCGCTGAGACCTTTGCTGGGTCAACAGATATCCCTTCCTTGGAGATGATGTGGCCTAGAAACGGCACACGATCCAACCAGAAGTCACATTTCGAAAGCTTAGCGTACAGCTGCTCTTGCCTCAAGGTCTGCAATACTTCTCGGAGATGTTCCTCGTGATCTTCTTCGTTCTTCGAGTACACCAGGATGTCATCGATGAAGACAACCACGAACCGGTCTAAAAACGGCTTCATTACTCGGTTCATTAAGTCCATTGAACACGGCAGGAGCGTTGGTCAAACCGAACGGCATAACCGTGAACTCGTAGTGACCGTACCTTGTGCTGAAGGCCGTCTTTGGAATATCTTTCTCGGCTACGCGAAGTTGATGATAACCCGATCTTAGATCGATCTTGCAGAAAACACTGGCTCCTTGCAGCTGATCGAATAGATCGTCAATCCGGGGTAGTGGATACTTGTTCTTGATAGTGACGTTGTTTAGCTCCCGGTAATCGATGCATAATCGTAGGCTTTCGTCCTTCTTTCTGACGAACAGTACTGGTGCTCCCCAGGGTGACACACTAGGTCGTATGTACCCCTTCTGTAGAAGTTCTTGTATATGCTCCTTTAGCTCCTTCAATTCCACAGGTGCCATCCGATACGGCGCCTTGGAGATGGGTGCAGTTCCAGTTGCCAAGTCTATAGTAAACTCCACTTCTCGTTGAGGTGGCATTCCGGGAATCTCGTCAGGGAATACATCAGGAAATTCCCTCACGACTGGTATCTCATCCAGCACATTTTCCTTCTTGGTTACGTCTTGGACATAACACAAGTAGGCAGAGTTCCCCTTCTTCATTTGGTTGATTATAGTCAAAGCAGACACTAGTCTGATTCGAGGTTCAGTGGTAATACCACGATAGGTGATCTTTTCTCCTTTAGGTCCCTTTAACCGAACCTTTTGATCATAGCAATCAATAACTGCCCTATACTTCCCAAGCCAGTCCATTCCTAGGATCACATCTATGCCTCCTAGGTTAAATTTTATCAAGTTGGCAGGTAAGGTGCAGGTTAGGATTTTGAGTTCTACCCCTTCGAATATGGTATCACAGACAGTTATCTGGCCATTAGGGGTTGCTACTGGGATAGATATACTAGATGAGCTAAGCAAACCCAATTTCTCAGCAAACGAGGATGATATAAAGGAATAGGATGCACCAGAATGAAATAGCACGAAAGCAGGTTGCTCATGGATAGAGAAAGTACCCGTGACAACTCCATGTGCAGCTTCTGCCTCAGTCTTTGTCAGCACAGCTATTCTTCCCACGTTTGCATTTTGAGCTCCTGCTCCTCCTGCTCCAGCTCCATTGTGGTTATTCCTGTATCCAGCATTTTGGTTTCCGATCCTGGGTTGGCCTCCGTTCTAGCCTGCATTGCCTGGGTTGTAGTTTTTCTGCCTGACATATCCATTGCCTCCATTGTTCTGGTTGCGGTTTCCATTCTGCTGGTTCCCGAACTGCTGGTTGCGGGCAAAGTTGTTTCCGTTCTGCTGACGGTTGCCCTGGTAGTTGTTCTGCTGTGGCCTTCCAAAGTTGCCTCCTTGGATCATCAGCTGGTTCCCTGCTGGTTGAGATCGGCATTCATACGCTCGATGTCCTCGCCTGCCACAGTTGTTGCAAGTGACCGGGTTTCCCTCACAGTCTACTCCTGGGTGGTTTCGCGGGCACCATTTGCAGAAATAGCGACGATTCTTCTGAGTCCCAGCATTCTGCTGATTGCCACGATACTGCCCCTGGTTACCTCCTCCATTGTTAGTCTTGAACCTCTCATTGCCCTTGGCAAAGTTGCTGTTGTTTCCTCTTACTTCCTCAAGCTTGCGTTTCTTGCGATTCTCCTCCTGGGTGACACGAACTCGATAGATGTCAGCAGCTATATCGTAGGCTTCATGAAGCGAAGAGTAGGTCCTGCTCAGCAGAGACTCTTGCAGCCTTTCGTGCAATCCACCGATGAATCGGGAAACTTTGGAGTCTTCATCCGGCACCATGTTGCCTACGAATCGTGTCAGCTCAGTGAATTTCCGGAAATACTCAGTCACTGAGTCATTTCCTTGTCGCAGGTTCTGGAATTCCTGTTCCTTGCTCCTCTTCACATGGTGAGGGTAAAAACAGGCTCTGAGCGCAGTTTGAAGTGCTTCCCAGTTGAATTTGGGATCAGCCAAGAGTGTTTCTCGTGCATTCCTCCACCAGAGGTTTGCTTCACTCTTCAAGTAAAAGACTGCGCAATTGACCTTCTCATCATCGGGGCATTCTATTGTCTCCAGAATTTATCCATTTCCACGATCCAGTCTTCTAACTCGACAGGATCTTCTCTCCCAGTGAACTCCATTGGTTTCATCTCAGCTACTTTCTTGGCCCAGTTAGTTCCTGTCTGTCCCCCATTGTTCATCATCTGGGTCATTTGGGTGAAGAATTGCTCCATGGAGATTTTATCAGCCATCTGTCTGGGTTAAACTTTCCTATATAGTGATAATGGAGTGGTCTATTAGTCACGCCCTACGGTATCCTTGGTTAAGGTTGCGGAAACCTCAATAATCACGTCATAAGTCTATAATAAATCCAGCATAAACATAAAATAACACGCATAACACAGCAATTCTCTAATAAGGCACATAATGCTCATGTCTGTAACTCATCCAATATAACTCAAATTCTGCTTTCCTCCTTTCCACTATAATGATCAGAGATAGTAAAAATAACTCATGAAACTCGCAAAACAGGATGTGGGTGGGCGGGAATACTCAAGACATATCTCCTAAGCTACCCATAACCCGAACGGCTTTCCAATTTTAATTATCTTGCCCTATGTCCATTTTAAGTTGCCCTACAGGTTTTAATTCCCTTTTATGGATTGCCTGCTCTGATACCACCTGCAACAACCCCCTTATCCGGCTGGGACAAGACCGGGAGGGTGATGCTAAAAGTAACGGCGGAAATCAAAAGCATAACATCCCAACTTAATTAATACATAACATTAAGCATCCAAAAAGTCATTAGATATTACATAAGTCTTAAAAATGTTACCACATAAGGTGAGCTAGCTAACTACATCACTACTCGTGCTGATAACCGTCTACGTGAGTCCCGTACCTTGTTATGACATAGTCCTCAGCTCCTAAGCCTGCGGTGGGAAGGAAAACAGAACCGCAGTTTCTAAAGTCAGCTGTGAAATGCTGAGTAAATAACACCCAAACATGTAAAACAGAAGATGAAGCTTAAATTTATTATTTGCAATAAAACGGGAGGAATAAAAACTTGTAAAGAAAGAACTTCATAAGTAAAGTAGGGACCCTTTTTATAAGAATTATTCTTGTCTTATTATCTCTTCCAAACAGGTATTATCTTCCTCAATCTCATCTTCTTTTCTTTCAAAGCTCATGCCAAAACTGTATAATTAGCTTTGTTGATACGGGGAAGGAACTAATAATCTATCACTAGCAACCATGACCTTAACTGCCGGCAGCCCCCTAAGACTTCTTGCGGCCAGAGAGGTGAGTACATGGAGCGACCCGGCAGGTTGCGACCGGGTTAAAATAAAATCTGATCTCTGGTCGAGTGATCGAAGTCACACGACAATAATAATAAAAATTGCTTCTCCCGCACAACTCTTTCCACTTTACGTTAATTACGCATTATTATTAATCATGTGACAAGTTCAAATAAATAACTTCTTTGAAATAAAAGGAGACTTCAAATAAAACAAGTAAATAAATAACCAAATAAAATGCATTTCGAGACAAGAAATAAAAGTCATATTAAGACACGAAGGAAGCTAGGCTCAAGGCTTGGCATGTTACTTACCTTACTTCCGTAGCACTAGCACGTTCTAGAGATGTCTCGGCCTACAACCGTCACCTACAACCCGTAACTTTTATGTTAATTAAATAATCCGACAAAGTACTACTCGTCCTAAAAATATTCTCTTTTAATTCTACCCAACCCCTCTAGCTAACTTTCCTAACGCTTTATTTCGTTATACACTTCTATTATAAAGCCACGTGTTTATATTTAAACGGCTATTATCATTATTATTATTATTAACTAAAAGTGCCAAACTAATTAGAGAAATTATTTTATAAAATACTTGATAAAGTAGTGAAAACAAAACTAGTTTATCTTTAATGGAAAAGACATTATTATTATTTCTATAATTATTTATATAGTATTTAAAACTATTTAATTTAAAGAGAAAACTTTTACTAAATACCAACCACAACAAAAAAATATTTAAAACTTAGCAAAATATCCAATTTACAAGTATTAAACATCTAAGTGTTTTAACAATATTTATTTAGCAATATTTATTTAAAGCTTAGCTGAAAATATTTCTTATTTAATTTTTAACGAACAAACCGTTTGCTATTTTAATACCAAAATTACTTTTCCAAAACGAGGATGAAAAATAGTATTTTTAGAAATTACTTTTTATTCCGGAATTATTATTTTTATTTTTTGTGAAAAGTAACAAGTTTAAGTAAAAGACACATAAACCCCCATTCTCATTAAAAGTCTACAAATTCCTCAACTAGCCACCAAAACAAGATTAATATAGTATACTAACAGCCCCTAAAGTTTCTGAAATTACAAACAGCACCCCTAAGTCATGTTTTAGCAGTTTATATAAACTACACTTTTACCCCCCCTTCTACAACAACTTCATCTTCTTCAATTTAACTATGATTCAAGCTATCGAACTTCAATTCTAGCAGCATAAAACAACAAATCAGAAGGTATAGGACATACCTAGGCCAAGAATGGCCGGAAATCGCTAAGAAATGGGTCGGGTCGAAGCTTGGCGTCGGAGTCGCCGGAGTTGGACCTTGGTGGTCGGCTCTAATGGCTTTCTCAGCCTGGTTTGAGGCTTCTAATGAGTTGGTCGGCCTCCTAGGACCCTACTGCAAGCGGAGGGAGAGTGGGTGCTGTTGCGAAGCACCTCGTCGAAATTTGGCCGGAGCTTGGCCGGCAACAATGGCTGCCGACGGTGGCTGTGGCTTCTGCTGCTGCTAGGGCTGCTTCCTTGGGCTCTGCTCAGGTCGGGGATGAGCCCACAATCGGTCAAGGAGCTCGGGTAAGGCAGCGGGGATGAGAGAGAGAGAAGTGGGTTCTCTTTGGTGGTTGTCCGACGGCGGCGATGGCGGCCGTGGTAGTTGCTGCCACTGCTTCTGTTGAGACCTGAGAACAGAGAGGGAGGGAGAGAAGGAGAGAGAGAGAGCGAGAGAGAGGGACTGCTGCTGGTGGTGGCAGGGTTGTTCTTTCTCGGGTTTTGCCGCCGGTGGTTATGGCGACTGTAACACCCCCAAAAAGACCAAGCCGGAGCCCAATCTCTTAGTATCTCGGGTAGGCCAAAGTTCTTAGTTAGGAGTGGGTTGGTGGGCGTACTTGCCTTCTATCCTATTTTTCCTAAGCATTTACACACATAATAGTCCTAGAAATACTACCCACATTCCCAACGGCTTGTCAAATTTTAATCACTTTGCCTATGTTCATTTTAGTTACCCTAACAGGTTTTGTTTTCCTTTTTGGATTGCCGGCTCTGATACCACCTGTAACACCCCCAAAAAGACCAAGCCGGAGCCCCGGGGGGGTGTCACTCCGTACCCGAGACAAAGCCCGGATACAAGGACATTTAAAAGTGGATCTCAAGCAAACTAAATTAAAAGTTAAACAATAGAACTTTATTACAACTCCAAAGCTGCCTCAAACGTGGGCGCTTAACAAACTAGTGTGTTATAATCTAACAAAAGAGTTCAACTTTTATTGAAATGAAAATTACTAATTTTCTAGGTGATGAACCGCGTCCCCCGCTAAGCCAAATACTCACCACCTGGACCTGTAGTGCAGAAATAAAAAGAAACATTACAGTACAAAAATCAGCATAAAAATACTGGCAAGCAAACACCCAAGCATGTAAAATGATGATGAGGCAGTTATAAAAACAATGACCATTTTTGCGAGTAGGAGTTTAACTTTAAACACAGCGGAAGTTTGAATTTGACACTTGTAAAAAAACAAGAGAGTTTACAGTTCACAAATTCGAGTTCAATACTCAAGTTGGGAAATCCCAAATTTCATACTCATTCTTTTTCCCATAAATAGCCATTAAATTCAAAAGATCACAATTTCAATTAGTTGATACGGGGAAAGAACCAATCACTTCGCAAGCATCCAAGACCTTAAGTGTCGACACCCCCTTACAGACTTCTTGCGGTCAGAAGGGTGAGTACTAGGAGCGATCCGGGGCCTTGCAACCGGATTAAATACAATTAATTGGCCGGGTATAACCCGACCAAGCCCAATAGTAACCATGAGACAATCCCGCACAACTCTTCCACTTTACGTTATCGTGAATTGTTAACTTATTATGTTATTTTCAAGAAATGCATTTACAAGTAAAATTGGATGTTTAAATGACACATAAACACATAGCACGTAATCCATTTTGAGACATGTAAAAATAAATCATTTGACACGAAGGGAGTTAGGCACACTAGGCCTGGCATGTTTGCTCACCTCGTTTGCAAGTGATTACGGCGACTCAATCGTAGTACTCAACGTATGCGTCGTCGATGAAATCGTCGCCTACAAGTTAACAATACTCTAATTAAATTACAATTTCTTAGTAATAAGAATACTAAGCTAAATTATATGCACATGACACCCAACGGTTTAGGGTTCTAAAACCAACCCAACATCCCCCTTATTTCATACTTCAAAACCAATACCAAAACCTTATTCCAAAATCCCATAACCTAAAGTATACATAACCTATCATAACTTCACCAATTTATTACTCCAGTTTCCCAAACAGATCATGGCTCAAAAACAGTTCCATTGGATTCAAAACATTCGAAATAATAAGTTTAGCCTCAAACGGATCTTAATTTCGATTCCTGAATCAAAAGATATGCTCGTTTCAAATATCAAATTCCCCTCAAAATACCCATACGGGAAATAACAATTTCCATGAAACTTTTCCCCAATCATCTAGTTCATCCTACATTCATACTAAACCTAATACAACATGAATACCCACATCAAACAAGTGGTAATTACTATCTAACCCTATTGTTTCGGCTTGATTTAACCCCTTACATAAACTAGGGTTTATGAATAATCACTTGAACAACGAATATAGTGATTAGAGATGTTCTACGTGGTGAAGGCGGTAATCAAAGTGAGTACAACAAATCTGAAATTAACGAGTAACATGTTACTTACGTGAGATGTGAGAGATTCGAGTGATTGAAGTGATGGAGATGAAGATGTTGGCGACAAATCAAGGGCTGCCGGAAAAGTATACATCCACAATCATGGAGGAAGAAGAAGAAGATGAACAAAACGCATGAAGAAAAGGGGAAGAAGAAGGCACGGGCAGAGAGAGAGAGAGACGAACCTGAGAGAGAGAGGCGGCGGTGGCTGTGATGCCGCTGCTGCTTCTGTTGCCGTGAGGGAGAGAGACGACCAGAGAGGAAGAGGCGTGAGGGTTCTTTTTGATGTTTGATCGTGAGAGAGGAAGAGAGATAGAGAGGGATTGAAAGAGGATACGATGAGGATGAAGAAAAATCACAACTGACGTGATTTGAGGTGAGAAAAATATGTCTGGTATTATTTTTGGGTCAAAAAGCATATCAATCAGTGCAGAAAGACACTTTTCCACCACTAGTTTATGTAATAAGACAACTACCTCCCCCAACTTAATTAAAGGCACTAATAACTTTAGATAAAAGTCACAAAGAACCCAAATTGCTAGCAAAGCTTTACAAATGACTCCCAACATTTAGATTTCACTCCCAACACAAGTAATAATATCACAAATACCCAAAATATCCATGGTCACATGTCACAAATACCCAAAGTATCCATAGTCGAATATCACGAATACCCAAAATACCCTTAGTCACAAAACGGGGTATTTCATCCTTCCCTCCTTAGAAAGAGCTTCGTCCTCGAAGCTTAAACCAAACCTTCAACAACCAATAAGGTATGAACTTCCTCCCAAGAGTACAACTACTAAATGCAACTTAAGGTCATGAATGACGTGCAATATACTATAATGAATACTGTATTAAAAACCGAAGGATTAAATCCTCTCCCCCTTAGAGGAGTGACGTCCTCGGAACTCAAAATACCTCATCGAAAAGGTAAGGATACTTCTTCCTCATAACATCCTCCGCTTCCCAACTTGCCTCTTCAGTGAGGTGATTTGTCCATAAAACCTTTACAAGCTTGACACTCTTATTGTGGGTGTCACTTGTCTTGGTGTCTATAATCTTGACATGAAGCTCCTCATAACTCAACAAAGGGACCATTTCTGCTGGTTCGGGGTCGAATACATAAGATGGATATGGAACACTCTTCTTGAGTTGTAACACATGGAACATGTCATGATATTTCACTAGGGTTTAACAGTTGCTTGACGTTATCCTATGATATTAATGTATATAACTTTAGGTCATGAAACAAGATATTGTCCAAAATCTTCACTTCCCTCTTCAAGAAAAAGTCATACGTGATCACCTCATTAGCTGGCGTAGCTATAGGTTAGGGATCGTAGATGATTGCTCTAACACAACTCCTTCGACAATTGACGATTTCGAGAGTGAAAATGGTGTTCCTGGTAGTCCAACAAGTTCTACCGTTCCCTCTTGTCGATTTTTCTTGGTACAACCATTGGGTGTGGCTAATTAGTCGCGATTCCTTCACTATCGCCTAATGATTATTTTATCTCTTATCATGTAGCACTACAACGATGCAATAATGTCACATATATCAAACAATCCGGATTAGCAACTTGGGTCATTATTGACCATTCACAACCAGCTTTCAAAGAATAATTTTGCTCAGAGGCATTTATTCCAATAGTAGGTATCACATAGATATTAGTGTTCTCCACATAAGAGTATATCGTTAGTCCAAAACGCTCAACCACAATAATCTGACAAGTATAAGTCAACAACGTTAAAGACAAGAAGAAGCTCACATGCCGATGTGTATTTTAGTTGTTGGTGCTAATCATCGATTCACGGTCTTGGGCGACATTTAGAAAGCCTTCATTTTCATCCCCCTTCCTAACGAGTACAAGCACCCTCTTACAGATGAAATTTAGGTTGACCAACCACTCACTCTAGTATAAGATCCTCTACTCAACAAGAGGTAGAACCCCTAGCAGACCAATAAAAGTATACAACTATCAGATTAGCTCATCCGTGAACAAGCATCCCATGACCCAAACAATGATTTTGGTGACATGATTCTAATCATACACATCCAACGATAAAGTGTCTCAATTACATCAAGATTTAGATTGTACCATAACTAGCGAGATCACGCCCACAACCTGATCAGTGCCAAAGAAAGTACCCCCATTGCTTCAGACATCTACCTAAATAACAATTGCTATTGATTCATAATATGCTTTCCACAGAGAGTAAGGTCATAAAATCTCCCAAGTTTGAAAGTAAGTACTCTTAGTGAACGTGGGCATAAACCAATAAAAGATGCTAGATTACAATCCCTCAAAAATGAAGATGCGTCCAAACGAATTATATACCTCTAAGGCCGATTCGTATACAAGGAAATATCTCGTTCTCCTAATGGTACAAAACGTCTCATCTAACAAGACAGAGAATCGAAGAGATAGTGTACAGGACCCCATAGTGACATAGTTCCTCCTACTATTAGGCACTTAACCATAGCTCATGATATTTGATGTTACCCGGTGGTCCCCTTTTCAAATAGGTTCTACAATAACGAGACTCGCATACTAATATCCAAATGAACATTTAGTGATAAATCCTAAAAACCGTAACTCTATTAACAAAGCTCCAAACCCAGAATCTGTGAAGATCACTGCAATTAAGAAGACTCAACTACCCAGGTACACCAACGATTTATATAACTCCAAGCAAACCAATATAAGTATAAAACTCGACCAGTACTTCACAGGTGAATAACCATCCCATTGTCCAAACAGTGGTATAGTGAAAATGCGCCATTCATACATGCCAAACGACAATATATGCCAACTACCCCAAACATGGGACTATACCATAGTAAGTTAGGCTACAACAAACATTTGTCTGATTTCTAGTACTAAGGTAAGAGAAATCGTCCCAAAACCTCAATCAATAACTCAAATGATAACCGATACAACATCATAAACTGTTTGTCACGAGGAATAAGTTCTTAAGATCTCCCAAGGCTGACCATCCATACTCTTAGTCAGATTGTGATTAAACTAGTAAATGAACTATATTACGCCTCATACAATAAAGGTGATACAACCCAACAACTGTCATAATACCAAGGAAGAACCATTAAGGAGAAAACATCCAGTTCCTCAAATGATAGAAAAGTAGCAAAGCTCCGAACATGTACCTCCAATGTAAACATTAACATCCTAATGACGCAAAATACCGTCTTTATCCAAATCAAATAGTATGAGATATAACAAACAAGACTTAGCCCCTGATCCTTAAACTTCAGTTTCAAATGTGTAATCCCCTTTTCCTTTACTCTTATAATTTCATATACATGAGAAAAAGGAGAGAAATAGGATAAATATAACCTTCACAAAATATAGACAAGGTAAGAAGATACACAAGCACTGGTAAGCAATGTGATCCATCAAGATTAGGTAATAATACTCCAACCAAGAAAGAGAAACTCCAATATTCTTTGACAGACTTATTCCAACTAGAATCCCAAAATTAAATTTTTCCTAACAACTTCAAAGTAGGTTCAAAATAAATTCTGATATTCGAAGAACCATAAGACACGACTCCCAAAAATGCTTTCTAGGTGAGGTGGGTGGGAGGCCGCTATCGTCCATGCTAGCTATTTAGTCTATTACTTCTCCTGGGTCCTCCACAGGCTCCTCCCAAGGCTTGTGAACTAACAACAAAGTACACTTCATGAAGTGCGGCGTTATCATCCACTGACCTTGATGAAAATATTTTTGATTAGGAAGGTACCCTCCTTCCTTATCGACCAAATCGTTATATTGTCTCTTAATCGAAATCCAAGGTTGCTCATTAGGTAGAGACTCCACAATGCAATGACTCTGAACTAGTATGTTGCTGAATACCCATCCTCCAACAAAAGTGTAAGCCCAATGCTCACACCTATCCAAGACTTCTCCGATAAATTCCCAAATTGACATCCCCTCCAAGAAAGGCGTTCTTGTTGGGTGGCTCAGCTGAAAATCTTCCGCTGTTGGATTCACTAGGTTGAAGGCCATATCTACAAGAGTCAAAGAATACTCTTATTAGAAACAAATGTAAAGATTATTCTTCCATAAGGGTATTCTAGAGCTGACTTCCAATGTATTACACACTTAACAGTTGCCAACTAATAATTTTTCCAAGAATTCCCAAAACTCTGCGACATTTATAAGAGACAAGACAATGTTGGAGATTAAACTCTTAAGTAACGTATTAATATCCCAAAACAGGTTCTTCAATAATGAAACCCTGAAACCCAAATCGAAATAAACATGAATGGTAAAATGCTCAAAACTATATTCCTGAAAACAAGACTCTAAATGACATGTTTGTCACAAACCGTCGTCAATAAAACAAAATAGTCTCCCCAGGTATACCAATGATTTATAGAACTCCGAGTATTATGTCAATACTTTAGTATTTCCCACCATATTAAAACTCTCAAACTACCTCCATAGCAAAATAATATTATGAAATCTTCAAAGTAGTCAACTCCAAACAATAGGGTTTCACATAAACACCCATATTTCTCAATAGTCTAAACTATATAAAACTATCTAAGAAGCACCTAAATCTCACATAGCTGATCCCACCTCCGAAAACTCGATTTTCAATTCTCTTTTAACTACTTTATCTCTAGTGATGTCACCGAAGCCTTCAAATCTCCTTTCGGTGCTATTATAAATTTCTCTAACACAAATTTGTCAAAGATTCTTCTATGTCAATATCTCTCAAACACATTTCTCTTCTCACCTTCATCTTGAACGTAATATCAGTACACCTTGTTCTTCCTTACTCTAACTTTGTTGCAAAACTCGTAACCGACATAGCACGCGGTACTTCACAATTCCTCGCGATGAGGTTATTTTTCCTCTTTGCCCGCTCGTATAACCTTTGCTCCAATTTTATTACCTCGTACGAGAAGTTATTTTGGTCCCTCCTTGGTCGTTTCAACATGAAATTCCTACATTCACTGTTTGACAAGGAAATTCCTTCTAGTGTTGTATGGAGGTGGTCTATTGTCCTACACTATAGCCTATTGTATTATTCATAAAATATCATGAAATACAAGTAAATATGAATACATGGAATGCAACGCGCATTTAGACATGTAATGTCACATATTGATCATCAATTACTCAAATGAGCATGTATTTACACATAGGCTGATCACGTCTCATTTCGTCGTCCCTCTTTAAAAATTGGGAAATTGGTCAATAGGACAAGCAAAAATTATGAATTTTTGTTTGAAACACCCTCTCTGAGTCTACTTTCATAATCAAGAAGAATCAACTCAAAATAAATTGTAGAACTCAAGTTGCATAGAGAATACTACAGCTGCTGTCACGGACCACCAGAACAGAAACTTTGACTTTGAAAAGCCTTTAGCTGACATTAAATTCCTCCAAATGAGCTAGGCTTTCGCCCAGAATTAGCCAAACATGTTTACTAACCGTCATAAAAATTTGAGAACCAAACAAGATCTGGAAGATAGGTAAAAATGAAACATGCTACAGCTAGTCACTTTGCAATTCTGCTACTAAACCACCAACTTTGAAAATTCGTAACTGATTCTACAGAACTCATGTAGGGCTGAAATTTTTATGAGAGATACCTGGGTATGTCTAATTTCTGGGAAAAATTCAGTGAAAAATAACTCCAAAATTAAATACGTCTGCTACAACAAAAACTCACTGCTGCGCAGATTCAACAACACCAAAGATTAAGGTTTTCGCGTTCTAACTCCATGAACACTTTCAAATTACTCAATCAATGATAACAAAACACATGACAATATTAATTCATCAAATCATACTCCAAAATCAGAGAACTAAATTTATTAACCTCCCAAATCGGGTCCTCAAAACATGAGCATTATTCCCCATCCTTAAGTCAAAACGCTAAGGATTTACCTCTAGCCCAAAAGTGACTATTCAAAAATTATTCAAGAACCTCAAAATATTGTTTGACATCATAGCCTTATTCCAAAACAAAACAAAACTTTAAATTGTATCAATGTCTAGGAAATCAAAGAATTATAACATGCTTAATCCTCGTCTTCGTCGCTCTCATCAAATTCCTCATCTTCCTCGGGGTCTTCCTCGATATCCTCACCCTCACTTGGGTCTTCTTCACTTTCATAATAATCCATTAGATCTTCTTCAATCTGGGGGTATTCATCGACATCTTCCATTATATCCTCTTCGACCTCATCATCGTCTCTAGAGTCTATGATAATCACCTCTTTGGCTTCAATAGCATTCACCTCAATAACCGTGTAACCTTGCCACTTTACATGGACCTCCATTAACAACTTGCATATGAAGTCGGCGTTGACCTTCCATTCACCTTGGTAAAGATACTCCCTAGCATTCATTCGGTTGTAGTTGTCCATGATGTTGCTATATTTTGCTATTATGTCTCCAAATAAAGGTCCCATGGGAAGTGCCTTCACCATACAATAAGCATGAAACGCAGGATTCCGGTACCGAGGAAACTGTGATTCCACAAACCTTTGCTCACAAAACTGAACGACGCGATCACGGAACGCTGGAAAATCCTCACCCTCAACCCATGGTGTCACAATCGGGTGCTTCTCGACGGGCAATACACGCTTCCTAGGGGTCGTTTTGGTCCTAGCCATCTACAAAAGAAAACAACTTCATAAGTCTCTTACTCCACAAAGTATATAACGTAAATAAAAATTACTACTCTCATGAAATAAACACTTCTTTCCAAAACTTAAATTTTATAACCACAAGACTTTTGAAATCAACTCCCAACGAAACGCCTCAAAAAGGTTGGATGATCAAAGGTTTCTAACCCGAACTCCACTGAAACGCCTCAAAACCCAATCTCTTAGTATCTCGGGTAGGCCAAAGTTCTTAGTTAGGAGTGGGTTGGTGGGCTTACTTGCCTTCTATCCTATTTTTCCTAAGCATTTACACACATAATAGTCCTAGAAATACTACCCACATTCCCAACGGCTTGTCAAATTTTAATCACTTTGCCTATGTTCATTTTAGTTACCCTAACAGGTTTTGTTTTCCTTTTTGAATTGCCGGCTCTGATACCACCTGTAACACCCCCAAAAAGACCAAGCCGGAGCCCCGGGGGGGTGTCACTCCATACCCGAGACAAAGCCCGGATACAAGGACATTTAAAAGTGGATCTCAAGAAAACTAAATTAAAAGTTAAACAATAGAACTTTATTACAACTCCAAAGCTGCCTCAAACGTGGGCGTTTAACAAACTAGTGTGTTATAATCTAACAAAAGAGTTCAATTTTTATTGAAATGAAAATTACTAATTTTCTAGGTGATGAACCGCGTCCCCCGCTAAGCCAAATACTCACCACCTGGACCTGTGGTGCAGAAATAAAAAGAAACACCACAGTACAAAAATCAGCATAAAAATACTGGAAAGCAAACACCCAAGCATGTAAAATGATGATGAGGCAGTTATAAAAACAATGACCATTTTTGCGAGTAGGAGTTTAACTTTAAACACAGCGGAAGTTTGAATTTGACACTTGTAAGAAAACAAGAGAGTTTACAGTTCACAAATTCGAGTTCAATACTCAAGTTGGGAAATCCCAAATTTCATACTCATTCTTTTTCCCATAAATAGCCATTAAATTCAAAAGATCACAATTTCAATTAGTTGATACGGGGAAAGAACCAATCACTTCGCAAGCATCCAAGACCTTAAGTGTCGACACCCCCTTACAGACTTCTTGCGGTCAGAAGGGTGAGTACTAGGAGCGATCCGGGGCCTTGCAACCGGATTAAATACAATTAATTGGCCGGGTTTAACCCGACCAAGCCCAATAGTAACCATGAGACAATCCCGCAC
Organism: Linanthus parryae; assembly: GCA_023055425.1. Taxonomy (NCBI): domain Eukaryota; kingdom Viridiplantae; phylum Streptophyta; class Magnoliopsida; order Ericales; family Polemoniaceae; genus Linanthus; species Linanthus parryae. Next base: position 132,161,135 of record JALGPY010000002.1, on the reverse strand, counting down.
AACTCTTCCACTTTACGTTATCGTGAATTGTTAACTTATTATGTTATTTTCAAGAAAGGCATTTACAAGTAAAATTGGATGTTTAAATGACACATAAACACATAGCACGTAATCCATTTTGAGACATGTAAAAATAAATCATTTGACACGAAGGGAGTTAGGCACACTAGGCCTGGCATGTTTACTCACCTCGTTTGCAAGTGATTACGGCGACTCAATCGTAGTGCTCAACGTATGCGTCGTCGATGAAATCGTCGCCTACAAGTTAAAAATACTCTAATTAAATTACAATTTCTTAGTAATAAGAATACTAAGCTAAATTATATGCACATGACACCCAACGGTTTAGGGTTCTAAAACCAACCCAACATCCCCCTTATTTCATACTTCAAAACCAATACCAAAACCTTATTCCAAAATCCCATAACCTAAAGTATACATAACCTATCATAACTTCACCAATTTATTACTCCAGTTTCCCAAACAGATCATGGCTCAAAAACAGTTCCATTAGATTCAAAACATTCGAAATAATAAGTTTAGCCTCAAACGGATCTTAATTTCGATTCCTGAATCAAAAGATATGCTCGTTTCAAATATCAAATTCCCCTCAAAATACCCATACGGGATATAAAAATTTCCATGAAACTTTTCCCCCTATCATCTAGTTCATCCTACATTCATACTAAACCTAATACAACATGAATACCCACATCAAACAAGTGGTAATTACTATCTAACCCTATTGTTTCGGCTTGATTTAACCCCTTACATAAACTAGGGTTTATGAATAATCACTTGAACAACGAATATAGTGATTAGAGATGTTCTACGTGGTGAAGGCGGTAATCAAAGTGAGTACAACAAATCTGAAATTAACGAGTAACATGTTACTTACGTGAGATGTGAGAGATTCGAGTGATTGAAGTGATGGAGATGAAGATGTTGGCGACAAATCAAGGGCTGCCGGAAAAGTATACATCCACAATCATGGAGGAAGAAGAAGAAGATGAACAAAACGCATGAAGAAAAGGGGAAGAAGAAGGCACGGGCAGAGAGAGAGAGAGAGAGACGAACCTGAGAGAGAGAGGCGGCGGTGGCTGTGATGCCGCTGCTGCTTCTGTTGCCGTGAGGGAGAGAGACGACCAGAGAGGAAGAGGCGTGAGGGTTCTTTTTGATGTTTGATCGTGAGAGAGGAAGAGAGATAGAGAGGGATTTAGAGAGGATACGATGAGGATGAAGAAAAATCACAACTGACGTGATTTGAGGTGAGAAAAATCTATCTGGTATTATTTTTGGGTAAAAAAGCATATCAATCAGTGCAGAAAGACACTTTTCCACCACTAGTTTAGGTAATAAGACAACTACCTCCCCCAACTTAATTAAAGGCACTAATAACTTTAGATAAAAGTCACAAAGACCCCAAATTGCTAGCAAAGCTTTACAAATGACTCCCAACATTTAGATTTCACTCCCAACACAAGTAATAATATCACAAATACCCAAAATATCCATGGTCACATGTCACAAATACCCAAAGTATCCATAGTCGAATATCACGAATACCCAAAATACCCTTAGTCACAAAACGGGGTATTTCAGCGACGGTAGTGGTGGTTGGCTGCTGCCACTTCTACGCTGCTGCTGTTGGCTCTCTGGTGGCAGATAGGTGGAGAGGGAGAGAGAGAGAGAGAGCTGAGTGGTGGTGGTGGGCTTTTGCCGAACAAAACAACAATGGTGGTGACGATGATGTTGACGGTGGTGAAGGTGGTGGTGGTAGCTGCTGGTGGCTGTTGTGTGTGGAGGTAGGGGCTGCTGTGAAGGCCTTATATAGGCAGGGAGTACTTGGGGACCAAGTAGTTGGGTGGTGAGGTGGCAATGGTGAAGGCGGTGATGAAGGTTGGGGCGGTGTAGTTGTTTTGCCGTGAAGGCAAAAATTGGTGAAGGAGGTGATGTAGAAAAGTATAGGGTGTGGGTATAGTACCACAATTTCTAGGGATTGGGTGTGACGCGCTCACCTAACCTCGCGGTGGTCGGGTACGCGATAAAACTACAATTTTAACTAAATTTACTAAACGTTATCGTATTACTTCACGATTTTTAATCTAATAATTATTCTTAAAACATTAAAACTCAAAATCTATTAAAACATCATTTGTCAATAAAATTATTATTATGCTATTATAATGACTATTTTACCCCTACTAATTAAACAGGGTATTACAGCTCATAAAAAGCTGCATCACGAAAAATCTGCTCGATTCGTAACATACACGAAGAATCTAGAACATAAATCTTCAAACTCGCTCCTTCATAACGCTCGCTCCAACCACCGGAATCGCCGTTGTAGTGGATCTCGAACGCGGGCTGCGGGTCGTGATCAAAGGCCTTGCAATCCTTGAACTCCTGTGCCGCTAAGTGTCGAGTTAAATCTGCAACTTTCCGTTGCAGATTCCACACCGCAAGGCTATGAGTTAGGCATGCAATCTGCGTTTGCAAATCTTGTATCATCATAACGTCTTGGGCGTTACGTCTCCGTTGGGGGGCTTCCTCAGTCGGAACCTGCCCACAGCCGCCAGGAGTTCCACGCACCATCGTTGGTGATGATCTTCCTCCCAAGTCGAACTTGCTTTGATACCAAACTGACGCCAGGTAAAACACCAAGCGAGGGTTCACAGCGGAATCAACAATGACAAGGCAAACAAACTAGAGCACGAAGCTCTCTAGAATTCAGAAATAAAATATAATCAAAGTCTACCGAAATTTACCCACAAGCCGGGTATAAATAGCTGAAAAGTCTAATAATTCGAAATATGGTAAAAATCCTAAATTTATTGATAAATAATAAATCTAACCTAATAAAATATTCAGCTATAAGATTTACCCAAACTGAGTTTAAATGAAAATCCTAATTAAAGAAATAAATATACTGAAAAATAGAAAAGTGACGATTTCGACCCCTAAACTGTCGATTTTGGCCAAATTGAGGCGGTGCCCGTGATTTATCACCGGTTGTTTTTAGAATATCATTTCCAGTCAAAATGATTTATGGTTCGACCCAAATCTCGCATCCTTCAATTCTGCCTCTTATTCCACGTTTTGACCGAAACTGCTTTTCCGGACGCGACTGATTAATTGTCCAATTTTCTCCTGCATCAATCACCTCCTCTTCAAAAGAACTCGTACCCGAGTTCAATCTAGACACATGAATGAAAGTGTCTACCAAGAATGGATCACAATAGAACGATGGTGGCTTTATCGGAAAAATCAAAAACTTATATAATTCAACTGCAACCTCTTCCACTCCATCTTCATCTTCTTCATCATATCGAATAGTAATACTCGAAGGAAAACGTAATGGAGAGGAATCTCAAATTACCTCAACTTGAAAAGAGACATCGGAATTGACCTCGCATTCCTCCAATTCATGGTAGTGAAGTGCGAAACTGGTCGCGTCTGATAGCTCTGCCTCGTCTGTGTCATGTCCGAAACTGGTTGCGTCCGATAGCTCTGCCACGTCTTCGTCTCCATAATCATCGTAAACGGGAGGTTTTGTCCAATCCACCTCACGTTCACATGAATTTGAAATTTGCTCATAAAAATCTGCATCACGGAAAATATGCTCGATTCGTAACATACTTGAAGAATCTAGAACATAAGTCTTCAAACTCGCTCCTCCGTAACGCTCGCTCCAACCACCGGAATCACCGTTGTAGTGGATCTCGAACGCGGGCTGCGGGTCGTGATCAAAGGCCTTGCAATCCTTGAACTCCCGTGCCGCTAAGTGTCGAGTTAAATCTGCAACTTTCCGTTACAGATACCGCACCGCAAGGCTATGAGTTAGGCATGCAATCTGCGTTTGCAAATCTTGTATCATCATAATGTCTTGGGCGTTAAGTCGCCGTTGGGGGGCTTCCTCAGTCGGAACCTGCCCGCACCCGCCAGGACGTCCACGCACCACCGTTGGTGATGATCTTCCTCCCGAGTCGAACTAGCTCTGATACCAAACTCACGTCGGGTAAAACACCAAGCGAGGGTTCACAGCGGAATCAACAATGAAAAGTCAAAGAATCTAGGGCACGAAGCTCTCTAGAATTCATAAATAAAATATAATCAAAGTCTACCGAAATTTACCCACAAGCCGGTTATAAATAGTTGAAAAGTCTAATAATTCGAAATATGGTAAAAATCCTAAATTTATTGCGAAATAATAAATCTAACCTAATAAAATATTCAGCTATAAGATTTACCCAAAACGAGTTTAAATGAAAATCCTTATTTAAAGAAATAAATATACTGAAAAATAGAAAAGCGGCGATTTAGACCCCTAAACAGTCGATTTTGGCCAAATCGAGGCGGCGCCCGTTATAAGTCACAGGTTGTTTTTAGAATATCGTTTCCATTCAAAATTATTTATGGTTCGACCCAAATCTCGCATCCTTCAATTCTACCTCTGATTCTGCGTTTTGACCGAAACTGCTTTTCTGGACGCGACTGATTAATTTTCCAATTTTCTCCTGCATCAGTTACCCCCTCTGCAAAAGAACACGTCTTCGAGTTCAATCTAGACACATGAATGAAAGTGTCAACCAAGAATGGATCAAAATAGAACGATGGTGGCATTATCGGAAAAATCAAAAACTTATCTAATTCAACTGCAAACTCTTCCACTCCATCTTCATCTTCTGCATCATATCCAAGAGTAATACTCGAAGGAAAACCTGATGGAGAGGAGTCTGAAATTACCTCAACTTGAACCGAGACATCGGAATTGACCTCGCATTCATCCAATTCATGGTAGCGAAGTGCGAAACTGGTCGCGTCTGATAGCTCTACCTCGTTTGTGTCATGTGCGAAACTGGTCGCGTCCGATAGCTCTGCCTTGTCTTCGTCTCCATAATCATAGTAAACGGTAGGTTTTGTCCAATCCACCTCACGTTCACATGAATTTGAAATTCGCTCATAAAAAGCTGCATCACGAAAAATCTGCTCGATTCGTAACACACCCGAAGAATCTAGAACATAAATCTTCAAACTAGCTCCTCCATAACGCTTGCTCCAACCACCGGAATCGCCGTTGTAGTGGATCTCGAACGCGGGTTGCGGGTCGTGATCAAAGGCCTTGCAATCCTTGAACTCCTCTGCCGCTAAGTGTCGAGTTAAATCTGCAACTTTCCGTTGCAGATACCGCACCGCAAGGCTATGAGTTAGGCATGCAATCTTCGTTTGCAAATCTTGTATCATCATAACGTCTTGGGCGTTAAGTCGCCGTTGGGGGGCTTCCTCAGACGGAACCTGCCCGCACCTGCCAGGACGTCCACGCACCATCGTTGGTGGTGATCTTCCTCCCAAGTTGAACTGGCTCTGATACCAAACTCACGTCGGGTAAAACACCAAGCGAGGGTTCACAGCGGAATCAACAATGAAAAGTCAAAGAATCTAGGGCACGAAGCTCTCTAGAATTCATAAATAAAATATAATCAAAGTCTACCGAAATTTACCCACAAGCCGGGTATAAATAGATGAAAAGTCTAATAATTCGAAATATGGTAAAAATCCTAAATTTATTGCTAAATAATAAATCTAACCTAATAAAATATTTAGCTATAAGATTTACCCGAAACGAGTTTAAATTAAAATCCTAATTAAAGAAATAAATATACTGAAAAATATAAAATTTGCGATTTCGACCCCTAAACAGTCAATTTTGGCCAAATTGAGGCGGTGCCCGTGATTATCACGGGTTTTTTTTAGAATATCATTTCCATTCAAAATTATTTATGGTTCGACCCAAATCTCGCATCCTTCAATTCTACCTCTGATTCTGCGTATTTACCGAAACTGCTTTTCTGGACGCGACTGATTAATTTTCCAATTTTCTCCTGCATCAGTTACCCCCTCTTCAAAAGAACACGTCCTCGAGTTCAATCTAGACACATGAATGAAAGTGTCCACCAAGAATGGATCACAATAGAACGATGGTGGCTTTATCGAAAAAATCAAAAACTTATCTAATTCAACTGCAAACTCTTCCACTCCATCTTCATCTTCTGCATCATATCCAAGAGTAATACTCGAAGGAAAACCTAATGGAGAGGAGTCTGAAATTACCTCAAATTGAACCGAGACATCGGAATTTATCTCGCATTCATCCAATTCATGGTAGCGAAGTGCGAAACTGGTCGCGTCTGATAGCTCTTCCTCGTTTGTGTCATGTGCGAAACTGGTCGCGTCCGATAGCTCTGCCTTGTCTTCGTCTCCATAATCATAGTAAACGGTAGGTTTTGTCCAATCCACCTCACGTTCACATGAATTTGAAATTCGCTCATAAAAAGCTGCATCACGAAAAATCTGCTCGATTTGTAACATACCTGAAGAATCTAGAACATAAATCTTCAAACTCGCTCCTCCATAACGCTCGCTCCAACCACCGGAATCGCCGTTGTAGTGGATCTCGAACGCGGGCTGCGGGTCGTGATCAAAGGCCTTGCAATCCTTGAACTCCTGTGCCGCTAAGTGTCGAGTTAAATCTGCAACTTTCCGTTGCAGATACCGCACCGCAAGGCTATGAGTTAGGCATGCAATCTGCGTTTGCAAATCTTGTTTCATCATAATGTCTTGGGCGTTAAGTCGCCGTTGGGGGGCTTCCTCAGTCGGAACCTGCCCGCACCTGCCAGGACGTCCACCCACCATCGTTGGTGATGATCTTCCTCCCAAGTTGAACTGGCTCTGATACCAAACTCACGTCGGGTAAAACACCAAGCGAGGGTTCACAGCGGAATCAACAATGAAAAGTCAAAGAATCTAGGGCACGAAGCTCTCTAGAATTCATAAATAAAATATAATCAAAGTCTACCGAAATTTATCCACAAGCCGGGTATAAATAGATGAAAATTCTAATAATTCGAAATATGGTAAAAATCCTAAATTTATTGCTAAATAATAAATCTAACCTAATAAAATATTTAGCTATAAGATTTACCCAAAACGAGTTTAAATTAAAATCATAATTAAAAAAATAAATATACTGAAAAATATAAAATTTGCGATTTCGACCCCTAAACAGTCAATTTTGGACAAATTGAGGCGGTGCCCGTGATTTATCACGGGTTTTTTTTAGAATATCATTTCCATTCAAAATTATTTATTGTTCGACCCAAATCTCGCATCCTTGAATTCTGCCTCTGATTCTGCATATTGACCGAAACTGCTTTTCTGGACGCGACTGATTAATTGTCCAATTTTCTCCTGCATCAGTCACCCCCTCTTCAAAAGAACTCGTATTCGAGTTCAATCTAGACACATGAATGAAAGTGTCAACCAAGAATGGATCACAATACAACGATGGTGGCTTTATCGGAAAAAACAAAAACTTATATAATTCAACTGCAACCTCTTCCACTCCATCTTCATCTTCTTCATCATATCGAATAGTAATACTCGAAGGAAAACGTAATGGATAGGAATCTCAAATTACCTCAACTTGAAAAGAGACATCGGAATTGACCTCGCATTCCTCCAATTCATGGTAGTGAAGTGGGAAACTGGTCGCGTCTGATAGCTCTGCCTCGTCTGTGTCATGTGCGAAACTGGTTGCGTCCGATAGCTCTGCCTCGTCTTCGTCTCCATAATCATCGTAAACGGGAGGTTTTGTCCAATCCACCTCACGTTCACATGAATTTGAAATTCGCTCATAAAAATCTGCATCACGGAAAATATGCTCGATTCGTAACATACTCGAAGAATCTAGAACATAAGTCTTCAAACTCGCTCCTCCATAACGCTCGCTCCAACAACCGGAATCGCCGTTGTAGTGGATCTCGAACGCGGGCTGCGGGTCGTGATCAAAGGCCTTGCAATCCTTGAACTCCCGTGCCGCTAAGTGTCGAGTTAAATCTGCAACTTTCCGTTGCAAATACCGCACCGCAAGGCTATGAGTTAGGCATGCAATCTGCGTTTGCAAATCTTGTATCATCATAACGTCTTGGGCGTTACGTCTCCGTTGGGGGGCTTCCTCAGTCGGAACCTGCCCGCACCCGCCAGGAAGTCCACGCACCATCGTTGGTGATGATCTTCCTCCCAAGTCGAACTAGCTCTGATACCAAACTCACGTCGGGTAAAACACCAAGCGAGGGTTCACAGCGGAATAAACAATGAAAAGTCAAAGAATCTAGGGCACGAAGCTCTCTAGAATTCATAAATAAAATATAATCAAAGTCTACCGAAATTTACCCACAAGCCGGTTATAAATAGCTGAAAAGTCTAATAATTCGAAATATGGTAAAAATCCTAAATTTATTGCTAAATAATAAATCTAATCTAATAAAATATTCAGCTATAAGATTTACCCAAAAAGAGTTTAAATGAAAATCCTAATTCAAGAAATAAATATACTGAAAAATAGAAAAGCGGCGATTTAGACCCCTAAACAGTCGATTTTGGCCGAATCGAGGCGGTGCCCGTGATAAGTCACGGGTTGTTTTTAGAATATCGTTTCCATTCAAAATTATTTATGGTTCGACCTAAATCTCGCATCCTTCATTTCAGCCTCTGATTCTGCGTTTTGACTGAAACTGCTTTTCTGGACGCGACTGATTAATTGTCCAATTTTCTCCTGCATCAGTTACCCCATCTTCAAAAGATCACGTCCTCGAGTTCAATCTAGACACATGAATGAAAGTGTTCACCAAGACTGGATCATAATAGAACGATGGTGGCTTTATCGGAAAAATCAAAAACTTATCTAATTCAGCTGCAAACTCTTCCACTCCATCTTCATCTTCTGCATCATATCCAAGAGTAATACTCGAAGGAAAACCTAATGGAGAGGAGTCTGAAATTACCTCAACTGGAACAGAGACATCGGAATTGACCTCGCATTCCTCCAATTCATGGTAGCGAAGTGCGAAACTGGTCGCGTCTGATAGCTCTACCTCGTTTGTGTCATGTGCGAAACTGGTCGAGTCCGATAGCTCTGCCTTGTCTTCGTCTCCATAATCATCGTAAACGGGAGGTTTTGTCCAATCCACCTCACGTTCACATGAATTTGAAATTCGCTCATAAAAAGCTGCATCACGAAAAATCTGCTCGATTCGTAACATACCCGAAGAATCTAGAACATAAATCTTCAAACTCGCTCCTCCATAACGCTTCCTCCAACCACCGGAATCGCCGTTGTAGTGGATCTCGAACGCGGGCTGCGGGTCGTGATCAAAGGCCTTGCAATCCTTGAACTCCTGTGCCGCTAAGTGTCGAGTTAAATCTGCAACTTTCCGTTGCAAATACCGCACCGCAAGGCTATGAGTTAGGCATGCAATCTGCGTTTGCAAATCTTGTATCATCATAACGTCTTGGGCGTTACGTCTCCGTTGGGGGGCTTCCTCAGTCGGAACCTGCCCGCACCTGCCAGGACGTCCACGCACCATCGTTGGTGATGATCTTCCTCCCAAGTCGAACTAGCTCTGATACCAAACTCACGTCGGGTAAAACACCAAGCGAGGGTTCACAGCGGAATCAACAATGAAATGTCAAAGAATCTAGGGAACGAAGCTCTCTAGATTTCATAAATAAAATATAATCAAAGTCTACCGAAATTTACCCACAAGCCGGGTATAAATAGATGAAAGTCTAATAATTCGAAATATGGTAAAAATCCTAAATTTATTGCTAAATAATAAATCTAACCTAATAAAATATTTAACTATAAGATTTACCCAAAACGAGTTTAAATGAAAATCCTAATTAAAAAAATAAACATACTGAAAAATATAAAATTTGCGATTTCGACCCCTAAACAGTCAATTTTGGCCAAATTGAGGCAGTGCCCATGATTTATCACGGGTTTTTTTTTAGAATATCATATCCAGTCAAAATTATTTATGGTTCGACCCAAATCTCGCATCCTTCTATTCTGCCTCTGATTCTGCGTTTTGACCGAAGCTGCTTTTCTGGACGCGACTGATTAATTGTCCAATTTTCTCCTGCATCAGTCACCCCCTCTTCAAAATAACTCGTCCTCGAGTTCAATCTAGACACATGAATGAAAATGTCCACCAAGAATGTATCACAATAGAACGATGGTTGCTTTATCGGAAAAATCAAAAACTTATCTAATTCAACTGCAAACTCTTCCACTCCATCTTCATCTTCTGCATCATATCCAATAGTAATACTCGAAGGAAAACCTAATGTAGAGGAATTTGAAATTACCTCCACTTGAACAGAGACATCGGAATTGACCTCGCATTCCTCCAATTCATGGTAGCGAAGTGCGAAACTGGTCGCGTCTCATAGCTCTACCTCGTCTTCGTCTCCATAATCATCGTAAACGGAAGGTTTTGTCCAATCCACCTCACGTTCACATGAATTTGAAATTCGCTCATAAAAAACTGCATCACGGAAAATATGCTCGATTCGTAACATACCCGAAGAATCTAGAACATAAGTCTTCAAACTCGCTCCTCCATAACGCTCGCTCCAACCACCGGAATCGCCGTTGTGGTGGATCTCGAACGCGGGCTGCGGGTCGTGATCAAAGGCCTTGCAATCCTTGAACTCCCGTGCCGCTAAGTGTCGAGTTAAATCTGCAACATTTCCGTTGCAAATACCGCATCGCAAGGCTATGAGTTAGGCATGCAATCTGCGTTTGCAAATCTTGTATCATCATAACGTCTTGGACGTTACGTCTCCGTTGGGGGGCTTCCTCAGCCGGAACCTGCCCTCACCCGCCGGGACGTCCACGCACCATCGTTGATGATGATCTTCTTCCCAAGTCGAACTTGCTCTGATACCAAACTGACGCCGGGTAAAACACCAAGTAGGGATTCAAAGCGAATCAACAATGAAAAGGAAAAGAAACTAGGGCATGAAGCTCTCTAGAATTCAAAAATAAAATATAGTCAAAGTCTACAGAAATTTACCCACAAGCCGGGTATATATAGCTGAAAAGTCTAATAATTCAAAATATGGTAAAAATCCTAAATTTATTGCTAAATTATAAATCTAACCTAATAAAATATTCAGCTATAAGATTTACCCAAAATGAGTTTAAATGAAAATCCTAATAAAAGAAATAAATATACTGAAAAATAGAAAAGGGCGATTTCGACCCCTAAACAGTCGATTTTGGCCAAAACGAGGCGGTGCCCGTGGATTTCACGGGTTGTTTTTAGAATATCGTTTCCAGTCAAAATTATGTATGGTTTGACCAAAATCTCGCATCCTTCAATTCTGCCTCTAATTCTGCGTTTTGACCGAAACTGCTTTTCTGGACGCGACTGATTAATTGTCCAATTTTGTCCTGCATCATTTAGTGTTGAGTATTATCTCTGTAGATAATTACTTGTCATTACTTTTACTGTTTAAACGGATCTTTTTCAAATATTAAAACATTTAAATCTCTCATCCATTATAGAAACTTTTTGAAATTCAAATAAAGATTTTGTATTCAAGCATTTGAAAGTTTTGGTTTCCTTCTTTCACTCAACTTTCAAGCAAATCTTTTCTCTCTCCTTTCTTTCTCTCTCTAAATCCTAAATCCGAATCAATTCACAAAGATCGCAAAGAATTCGTTTGAACAAGTGGGAAGAAAACATGAGGAAGAAGAGCAAAGGGAAAAAGAGAAAAGCTAAACCTGAAGAAGAGATTCAGGTTGTTAGTTCCAGTTTTGAGACAGTTAGTATACTGTAGTTTGATTTAAACAAGCATGATTGAGAAAATGGATTTAGAGTAAAAAAGAAGGTTGAAAGAGACTTCTATTAGGAAAATCTTGAATCCTACTGAGAAGGCATACCCTAGATTGACTAGACTGTTTTATCTTAACCTTCAAAAAGTGTCTGGTACAGATTTTATATTGTCTTCTAAGGTTGCTGGAATAGATATTCAGTTGGATAATGGTGTGTTTGCCAAAATGTCAGGATGTCCTGAAAAGTATGATGTTGATGATCCTATTAAGAAGGAGGCAATTAAGTTGGCCAAAGTGGATTTGTTTTTACCTGATGCAGCCTCAACCTTAAGACAGTTAACACATTCAGTTTTAACTGTTTAAGCCAAAATTCTTTTCACAATCCTAATGAGGTGTGTGGTGCCTAAGGAGAATTCAAATGAATTGTTGACATCTAGGGTTCTATACTTGATGTATCTGATTGTGTATGGTTTTGAGATAGATTTTCCTAGCATTGTGATGAGAAAATTCTATATTGCATTACCAAAAACAGAAACCAGCCTTGCCCTATTCCAACCTCCTACCTCTATTCTTCAAACATTTTGACATTCCTGTGGTTAATGAAGAGAAAGTTTCTACTGGTTTTGGAATGATCAATGAATCATCTTTTCAAAGGATTGGTATTGTGCAGACTACTAAGGGAGGGTTGAAATTCTATTCAGATCTTTCTCATAGTGAGCTTAAAACCAAGAAATTCTCTAAGCCAAAATCCTTAACCACTCCTATAGCCTCAAAATCTACCTCTCCAGATCAGTCTCATGTACTTGAGAAGTTAGATTTGATGGAGAATGAGATGGATCAACTAAAGAAGTGTCAATTTGACCTAAGTACTGAGTTCAGAAAAATGCAGTGCCTGGTTTCCTCTTTGAATCACAAAGTTTGCAAAATATTCAGTAGTTTGAACTTGGTGGATGTGCAAGAAGAGACTGCACAAGTTAAAAAAAAGGTTCAAAGAATTCATTTTCAACTAGGGAGCTCTTTGATGATTATTCTACTGAATAAGCTGTTGGAGTCGAGGAAATAGGAAAAGAAGCCAGTTTGACTCAGGATTGCTAATTGGGGATGTATTGAAGCAAAGGAATTAGAAAAAGAGAGAAATTCGAGAGACTGTTACTTCTGCTAAGAGGATGCTGATGAAGGTAATGAGGTGGTGGCTAAAGAACATGAAAAAGTTGGGGATAAGGAAGAGGAAGTGCAAGATCAGGAAGGGGAAGTGCAAGAAGAGGAAGTGGAAAACAGAGAAAAATAAGAGGAAGAGGAAGGTGATCAAGAGGATGCTGAAGAATCTCAGACTGGAGAGATGACCAGAATTCAAACCCTTGAACTCCTAAATTTTCAAAGCCTTGAAAATTTTCTGTCTTCTTTTCTAAATTTGAATTTTATTTAATTTTTTAAAACTTTTTGTATTATGATCCAACATTTTTCTCACTCTTTTGATGAAAGTCAAAAAGGCGGAGAAATTAGATGATGTGGACGTGGATGTGTTTTCTTTGGATATTTTGATATTAGTATTACTGTTTGGTTTACTGTTTGGTGCTTGATTTTGATTTCATATGACTGTTCTTGCTATTTGTGCGATGTTGCTAATGACTATGAATTTCAGTGCAGGTATACAGTCTAGACAAGAATATTTGGTTTTGTCTTTCCTCAAGGGGGAGATTGTTAATTCAGTCCCTTTGAATTAAGACAAACATGAATCGATGGGGAGTTTGATATCTTCTAGATTTAGATTATTTCTTATTGTGTGATGAAAGAAAAATTAATTTCATCAATATTTTTTTTTTTAATCTTTATACTTAGTTTAACTCTTTTTGCAAGAATATTTGCTTATCAATCTTATTGTAGGATTACCAAAGAGATCCTAAATTTATCTAATTTATGCTTATACTCTAAATATGATTTTATTTTAGATAGATTTTGTCCTAACTTTATATTGCAGGAAACAACCATAGTTCAAAGCTTTTAAAAGCTTTTCAAAGATTTTAAATTGTTCAGATTTGAAGGGTGTATAGTAGGTAGAAATACAGGATCAATACTCTAGAGGGGGGGGGGGGGGGTTGAATAGAGTATGCAGAATTTTACTAAACTTTGCAAGAATAGTGGTTTCAAAAAAATTGTAAAGAGATTCAAGTCCTTGAACTGAGTTTCAAGCCCTTGGAATGAAAACAGTTAGAGTGAGGAAATAATAAGTCTATTTCAAGGCCTTGAAATGAAACTGTTTTGAATGCTGCAAAAGTTCTAAGTATGCAACTGAAAAGTAAAAGCAAGAGACACAAGATATATAGAGTGCAGTCCACTTGGACCTACATCTCTACCTCAGGGATCTTCTCCCTGTAGGATTTTCAAAACAATTCTTATTAATCCACAGCTAAGACCTTGATCTCAAGCACAGATAGATGCCTTACTCTGTTACAGCTTGTGGTTCTCACTAACCTATCTAGTACCTGCTCTAGCTATCTGATTACAAAGAATAATCTATAGTTCACCTTAAACAATCCTTGATAATGAGAACTAGAAGTATTATCAAAATAATATACAAATGAAGTTCAGAAAAGAAGAACACAGGAAATGAAACTGCAGTGAGTATGCAGTGTTCTTCTGATGCTTGGATTGAGAGCTGAATCTGGTTGTTTGTTGCTTATCAATCCTTGAACACCCAGTTTGAATGAAAGATCTTCATAATCTTCTCAAGAAACTTTCCTGAAAACTTGCTTCAAATCTTGACTCTTCTAACAGCTTATTCCAATGGCTAGTAGCTCAGTATATTTAGGGATACTGATTTGATCTTGTTGGAAGTATGGGAAGCTTTTAAACATAGCAGATTGATCACAGAATCAATCATCAAGCAGTTACCATATCTGCAAAACATAAGTTAGGAAACAAATTCCTATAAAGTAGGAAACGAAATTCCCTGTAAAACTGAGTCAAACAGATGATGTTAGATCCTGCAAACTGTGTCAAAATACTTTGTCTTTCATCTTCAAGTATCAACTAATCATGCACAGGGGCTTAGGAGTTGAATTAAGATCAGAAACTACCCCTAAGTTCATGCATATGAAGCTCAGTTACTTTCAAGGCTTTGAAAGCTGTTTCAAGGCCTTGAAATAGAAAAGCTATTTCAAGACTTGATCTTGCATTGAACTTACAATCTCCCCATTGATGAAAGACAAAACCACAGTCTTCCAATCTGTTTGATACTGTGATTCTGCAATAAATACTCATTAGCACATAGCAGAATAAATCATATAATGTCAACACATAATGTCCAAAAGATCCAACTTATCTGAAAACAGCAATAACAGCACAATTTTAGGTAATCCTACTGACAAAAACTAGCTCTCTAACCACAAAAGTAAACATAATCCCCTAAATTTTCTCCCCCTTTTTGAATTTCATAAAAAACGAATGAGAAAAAAAAGATGTTGGATCAAATTTTTTGGAGAGATTTTTAAAAGACTATTTTAAAGACAGAATTGTCAAGACATTGAAAAGGAATTCAAGGGCTTGAAAAGGAGAAGAAAGAGTAGGCAAGAGTTAGGGGTAGGATCTTCATCTCCTTGCTGCTCTGTATCTTCTTCCTGACTATTTCCCTCATCATCCTATTCTTCTTCCTGTTGAGCCACATCAACACCAGGTTCACCTTCTCCCTCAATCGAATTAGCAACAATTACATGTTCTGGAATAGCTGTCTTCTTATATTTCTTCTTCTTGAGGTCTATCAGCAGTGCTCCTGAATGTGAACTGTCTTCTTCTTGATCTGAAACAGGTTCTTCAACCACTTGTTTTCCCTTATCTTTTACCTGAGCAGCCTCTTCCTGAGTTGAGTGTTCACTGAGCAAATCCTTTGCTAAGTAACCCTTTTTGGTACTCTTTGCATCTTGAGACACTTCTTCAGGCACATCAAACAATGTCATGCTCCTGAACATGTTTTCAACCGTGTACTTCACCTGTCTGAGATCAGTGTCAAACCCATGTTGATACTCATTTACCTCATCAATATCCATCTGAAGTTCTTTCAGCAACTGGAGAGTCAAGGGGTTATCTTGAGGCTGATAGGTTTGGCTTGAAGTGGGAGTCAAGGTCTTGGGTTTGAGAAATTTCTTGGAGCTTCCTCTGTCAAATCTGAGTATAGCTTCCCATTCTTAACACTGGTTTTCAGCACACCAATATTCTAAAATGCCTTCTCATTAAGCATACCAAACCCAGTAGTAACAGTCTCTTCCCTATCATTTAGAATTTCAAAGTGTTCAAAGAATAAGGTAAGCAAGTTGGCATATTTCAAAGGGTGTTTTCTCTGGTTGGTTTGGTTGTATAGCATGTGTTCCATCACAAGCTTTGGAAGATCAATTTCATATCCATGCATAACCAAATACATTAAGTTCAATGTTCGATGTCGATAATCCCAAGTATAGGATATCGCTACAAGTAGTACCCGAGTAAGAACGGGGTCGATTTCCACAAGGATTGGGAAAGAGATTAAACACTCTAAGCTAACTAGCGAACTACTAAGCAACTAACAAAATTGACAAAACGAGATTCTCAAAGGCTTTAGAGCTAGCCAAGCTTTTAAATCCACCACTCAAGTGATGGAGCAAGGATTTGTATGAAACAATTCAAAGAAACTTAGTAAACAACTAGGCAATTAAAAAGATGTTGCTAAAGAGTTTGTAGAACTAGTAAGAGAAAAGTTGGATCAATTGGATCTCCTAGTTATTCATGTAACCCGATTTCAACAACCAACTCATTTGCTTGAGAGTTAAATCCATGAGTTCAAATGGAGAAATCCGAATCAATGTTGCCTCAAGCATTGAGTATGCCTATTTCGATTGAAATCCAGATACTCAATCAATCCACAATAGTGATTCCTATTTCAACTCATAGAACTCAAGAATTCAATCTCTCAAACAACAAAACACAAAACACAAACATATTCGATTTTCAAGAATCAACTAGGATCACCAATCAATCCAACAACACATTTAGCTACTCATGTTTGAGAGTGAAACACAAGAGATATCAAGCATCTTCAAAATTATATTCATACTCAAGCTCTAGATACACAAGATACTCTTCAATTTTCACCCAAATAACACAAGTTCTTGCTACAAAATGAAGCTCAAACTACTAGTATTTGATTCAAACTATACTTTAACCAATCTAAAGCAGCTAACAACCCACAAATTCAAAGCTCACAGCAGCAAAAACACAAGTTAGAGCTGCTGCAGCAACACAGTGACGAACAGTGACCAAAAACAGAGCGAAATCGAAACCCAGAATTAACCTCTCTCCCTTGGTTGTCCTTGGCTCCGCAGCAGCTCAGAACGAGCTCGGAAACACCAAGAACAACCCAGAAAGTTGCAGAACCGAGAGAGAGGAGAGAGAGGCAGAGCTTCCGCCGTCCAAAAACAGGGGTCCGAGAGAAGAGAGCAGTGATTTATTCGATTGTGATTTATATAGACTTGTCTTCGGGATTACTTGGCCTCCAAGAACTCATATCATCCCTCTAATTGAACCCAATTCATATGAATCGTTGATTTGCAGCCGCTTAAGAACCCTAGCTCGAATTGGGGCTTTCTTGTAACTTCACTTTTGGGCCGAATCAAGGAGTGGGTTTGATAGAATGTCGGATAGGGAGTTTATTGGGACCGGTTTGAGCGAATTTGGTTGAGTTTTGAGGCCGGGTGGAGCTAGGAAGAACCTTTGTCGAACAACAATGGCTTCTGGCGTGAGTTGGTCGCGAGGAAGAGGAAGAAGACCGTGTCCTTAGCTGTTTTGATGAAATTACACTCGACTCCCTCCCCCCTCTTTTGCTGATATGTTTTAAAATACCCCAATCTGTTACTTTCGTTTCACTAGAACTCTTAAAAACTTTATAAAACTCCAACTAGCCCCCTTCTCCGTTAAAAAGTTATCTTCTTGGCCCTTAAAAGGTTTAGAAATCCACACTTTAGCCCCAATTCCATTAAATTCTTATCTATTTTGCCCTCCACTTCAACCTTTGACTCTCATTTTGACCTCTTTTCTTCTAAATCTTCAATAACGACCCCATATTCTTCTCTTGTCTTCTCAAATAGGTCTTCAAATCTTCACTTTAGCTTGCAAATTAGTTGCTTTGTCTTCAAATTTAGCCTCTTTATCACTTGATTTCTTCAAATTAAGCTCTCCAAGTACCTTCTTATTGTCTCTTAGCCCTCCAAATCTTTTCAATTCCTAATTCAAGCTTTCCCAACTAGCCCCTTTCGTTATAAGTCACGTCTTTGCTTACAAAACAAGTGAAAAGCAACCAAAACTACGAAGACAAGCATAAGTCTAGAAAGAGAGATAAAATAGATAAATTACACATATTAGCAAGTTAAGAAGAGTTCGTTAACATACTAAAATATGCAATTTTAATTCATCAACATGCAACACCCTATCAGTGACCAGTTCCTTTGAGTATTCCCTAGGTACCACACATCTCATCAAGATAGTAAACAAAACCTTGGCTTCAACAGTTAGCACAGAGTGTGTTAACTGCTAAGATGAGGCCGGGGTATTTGGTAGAAATAGCTCTTCTTTTTCTTGTTTCAGGGCCTCACTCTTAGGAGGGTAGTTACTAGTGTCAAATCTCTTGGGACAGCCTAGAACATTTTCAAACTCAGAGTGATCTAGTTCCATGTCAATACCAGCAACCTTAGTCTGAATCACCAGATTTGCAAACTTTTTGTGGTGTTTCATGTTTAGTTAAAAGAATCTGGTGAGTCTAGGGTAGGCTAACTCTGGAGGATTTAGAATAAACCAAAGATAGCTTTTCTTCAACAATTTCGTACATTCCAGATGCATACCATACTGTTCATACTACAGAATGCAACGGATCTAGAAGCAAATACATCTAGCCATTGACCTCTAGCAACATGAGTAGTGAACCATGTATTATAAGGGGCTAATTTCTTACCAGTGGATTTCTTCTTCTCTGAATAGATATGTAGTGCCTTCTGAATGTTCTCATCTGGTTCATCTTCAGGTTCATCCTCTGTAAACTTTTCATTTCCTTTGCGTAAGTTCAAAGTAGTTTCAATGTTTCAAAGACTTGAAATAGCTAGTCTATTTCAAGGCCTTGAAACAGCTTTCAAAGCCTTGAAACAGACTGAGACTTATAAGCATGAACTTAGGAGGAGTTTCTGTTTGAACTCCTAAACCCATGTGCCTAATCTGTTATTACTTGATGATGAAATACAAACTATTTTGATATGTTTAACACCACCTAATCCATCTGTTTGACTCAGTTTTGCAGGGAAAGTTTATTTCCTATTCTGCAGGATTTATTTCCTAACCTGAGTTTTGCAGGGAAGGAAATTCTGGGTTGTTGTGATTCTGCAATCAATCTAATGATTGTAACATCTTCTCAACATGTTTATGGACAAGATCATATCAGTATCCTTGAAGATACTGAGCAACTATCCGTTGGAGAAGACTGTTAGAGAATTCAAAGTTGCTGCCTACAAAATAGGAAAGTTTGTTGCGGAAAATCTTGAAGATTTGCATATCAAATGAGCTGTATATAAGGAGCTCAGTTTGAAGCATTCGATACACAACTCGACGGGAAAAAAAAAGCTAGAGACCCTCAAACACATTCAAGGATTTCCAAGCAACAAAGAAGCATATCAAATTTTCAATCCAATTCTCAGAAGAACGCTGCACTCTCACATCATTTTCATTTCATGTGTTCTTCTGTTCTGAACTTTATTTGTATACCATTCATACACTACTTCTGTTTACATTCTCAAGGATTTTTAAAGGTGAACAATAGAGAATTCTTAGTTAATCAGATATCTAGAGCAGGTACTAGATAGGTTAGTGAGAACCACAAGCTGTAACAGAGTAAGGTATCTCTCTGTGCTTGAGATATAGGGCTTAGCTGTTGATTAATAAGAATTGAGTTGAAAATCCTGCAGGGAGAAGATCCATGAGGTAGAGACGTAGGTCCAAGTGGACTGAACTCTATATATCTTGTGTCTCTTGCATTTAATTTCTGTTACAAACTTAGAACTTTTTCAGCATTAAAAACAGTTTCATTTCAAGGGTTTGAAACTCATTTCAAGGCCTTGAAATAGACTTATTCTTTTATTTACTCTAATTGTTTTATTCCAAGGGCTTCAAACTCATTTCAAGGCCTCGAATCTCTTTACAAATCTTTTAAAACCACTACTCTTGCAAAGTTTAGCAAAAGTCTGCATACTCTATTCAACCCCACCCCTTCTAGAGTATTGATCATGCATTTATACCTACTGTACACCCCTTCAATTGGTATCAGAGCTTGTATCACTACATATATTTAACCATCTTGTGATTATGAGTACTGTAGGTGATGGTGGTTTCTCACAGGGAAGAGCTGCTAACAGACCTCCTCTCTTCTGTGGAGACAATTTTGTCCACTGGAAAGCATTGATGAAAATGTTAATTATTGATCAAGATATGGAACTCTGGACTATCATCCAGAGTGGTCCTCACACCGTCTACACAGAGAAGGATGGGATTAGAACTCCCAAATCTGAAGAATCTCTTTATTCATCTTAATTAAAGCAATTTTAAAAGAACTATAAAGCTATGAATATCTTATATTGTGCTTTGAGTGCAGATGAATTCAACAGGATCTCAAGCTGCAAAATTGCCAAAGAGATATGAGATAAGCTTGTGGTGACTTTTTAAGGAACCAACCAAGTCAAGCAAACCAAGATCAACATATATCTCTCTCAATATGAGATATACAAGATGAATAGAGATGAGTCAATAAGAGACATTCTCAAAAGGTTCACTGACATTTTCAACAACCTTGATTCACTGGAAAAACATATTTCCAATGAAGAGAAGGTGAGGAAGATTCTAAGAAGTCTTCAAAAGGAAAAATGGGAACCAAAGACGACTGCCATTGAAGAAGCTCAAGATCTATTATCACTACAACTTGATGACCTACAAGGAAAGCTCCTTACACATGAGATATCCATGAATGAAGTTGATGGAGAACTACCTGAAGGTGTCAAGAACTAGGCTCTCAAGGGTAAAGAGAATGAGACAATTCAAAGCCATGAAACTGAGGATGATGATGAAGATCAAATTGCTTTGATTTCCAAAGCCTTGATCATGATTCTTAAAATGAAGAAAAGCTTTGGAAACAAGGAATTCAACATAGAAAGACACAATTCCTCCAATATCAAAGAATACAAAGGTAATTCTTATTCACATAATAATAAGCCTAAATTCATGAATTGCTTTGAGTGGGGTGATGCAGGACACCTGATCAGACACTGTCCACATAAGAAAAGCAAGAACCTTCAGAAGAACGATCATGATAGAAGAAAGAAAGCTATGATAGCTTCATGGAGTGATTCAGATACCTCAAGTGACTCTGAATCTGAAGAAGAACATTCAAACCTATGCTTTATGGCCAAGCATGATGAAAGTTGTGAAAAGAACATTGAGGTAATGGTGAATTGTTTGATTTCAAAACCAACAGAAGCCGTATCTGATTATCTTAGAACAATGCTTTTAAATGAATAGGACTAGCTGAAAGAAATTAGATTTTTGAAAGAAAAAGTTCATGAGCAAGCAAAAGAAAAATTACATCTTGTTTGTCTGAATCAGGATGTTGAAATCTCTCAGAAGAAAACTGACAGTGATTTCAAGGCCTTGAAAACCAGTTTCAAAGCCTTGAAAACACAAGTCAAGGAATTAGTCACTGTGAACTCTCTCTAGAGTGATAGTCTAAGACATAAAATTGATGAATTGGAAAAACAAAAGACTACTCTGACTAAGAAACTTCAAGAATCTGAATTGTTCAAAGCCAACCTTGAGGCTCAGAACACAACATGAACTTGATTCTTTGAGGTAGCTTGAAGTTGTTCACAAAACTTGTATTGGATACAATCCAAACTTTCCAAAGAAAAACAATACGAGATTTGTGAAAGCTGGAAGCAAAACATCTCCAAAATGCCATTACTGCAATAAGATTGGTCATGTTAAAATGACTTGTCCTTTTAGAAGAAGAGATCCTCACATTATGAGGAACACTTTTCCCTAACAACTCAAAGGACAAGTTAGACAGATTTGGGCTCCTAAAGGGGTTAGACCAACTAACATGGTTGACCCTGAATATGAATCTAAATTCAGCACTTGGTCTAACAGCTGGGTAAGGCAGTGAATGGTGTTTGCAGGGTGTCACCAAGATTAAAGAGAAAAGTGGTTTATGGACAGTGGTTGCTCAAGACACATGAGTGGAAAGAGATCTCTATTCTCAGAACTGAAAGAGCAATCAGAAGGATCAATTAAACTTGGTGACAAAGGCAAATGAAACATTTTTGGTATTGGTAAATTTGGTACAAATTCTGAAAATTCCATTTCTGATGTATATCTAGTTGATGGCTTGAAATTTAATCTGCTTAGTGTATCTCAACTTTGTGGCAATGGCCACAAAGTTATCTTTGATAAAGAGAAAAGTGTGGTGCAAAATGAGAAATCTGGCAATTGCATCCTCACAGCCTCTAGATAAAACGATGTTTATACATTTCAGACTAACAAAGTTGCAGGTGAAAACTTGAAGTTTCTCAAGGCCTTGAAAGAATATTCAAAGCTGTTGCATAGAAAGTTGAAACATATTAGCTTGCATACCTTGAACAGGTTAGTCTCCAATAACTTAGTAAGAGGCTTACCTTCTATCAAGTTCAAAGATGAAGAAGTATGCAAGGCATGTGTACAAGGCAATCAAACTAGAAGCTCATGCAAGGCAAAGAACTTTGTAAGTACTACTAGACCCATTGAACTGCTGCATATGGATCTCTGTGGTCCTATGAGAACTCCAACTCCAAAGGGTAAGAAGTACATGCTTGTTATTGTTGATGACTTCTCAAGATACAATTGGGTAATGTTTCTAAAATAAAAATCTAAAGCTCTCTTTGAATTTTCAAAACTTTGTAGAGAACTTCAAACTTTGAAAAATATGCCTATTGCTTCAATCAGAAGTGATCATGGTAGAGAGTTTGATAAACTTAAGTTTGATATATTCTGTTCTAAGCATGACATCTCTCACAACTTTTCTGCTCCTAGAACTCCTCAACAGAATGGAGTTGTTGAAAGAAAGAACATGACTCTTGAAGACATGTCAAGAACAATGCTTCTTGAAAAAAAGTTGTCAAAGTATTATTGGGCAGAAGCTGTGAATACAACATACTATATTCTTATCAGGTGCTTGATCGGACCTATTCAGAAGAAGACCCCCTATGAGCTGTTCAAAGGAAGAAAGCCAAACATTTCATACTTCAAACCTTTTGGCTGTACATGTTTTGTCCACAATAATTGTAAGGACAACCTTGGTAAGTTTGATGCAAGAAGTGATGAATGTATTTTTCTTGGTTATTCACAGACAAGCAAAGCCTATAGAGTTTATAATAAGAGAACCAAGCTTGTTGAAGAAAGCATTCATGTTATTTTTCATGAAAGCTATGATGGTTCTTTGAGTGATGGTTTTTCATATCTCAATCTGAACAAGCATGATTCAGATACTGAAGAAGAATACTCAAAAGGATCCAAGGAAATGTCACAGGAACAAGATAGGAATTTTCACGGCCTTGAAACCAGGGTTCAAATCCTTGAAACAGAACCTCCGGAGAAGACAGCAGAACAAGCTACTACTTCAACTTCTCAGAGACTTGAGAAGCAAACTGGAGAGCCTGAACCATGGACACCAAGGAAGACATTTAAATATCTCTCATCTCATCCTGTTGATAACATTATTTCTGATCCAACCACTGGTACACAAACTAGATCACAGTTGAAGAATCTTTGTGCTTTTAATGCTTTTATTTCTCTTTTAGAACCTAAAACTGTGAAGGAAGCATTACAAGAAGCAGACTGGATTATAGCAATGCAAAGTGAACTCAATGAGTTTTAAAGGAACAAAGTCTGGAATCTAGTTCCTCCACCAAGAAATCAGTATGTCATTGGCACCAGATGGGTATTCAGAAACAAGTTAGATGAGGATGGAAAGGTAATAAGGAACAAAGCTAGATTGGTAGCTCAAGGCTACAATCAAGAAGAAGGTATTGACTATGAAGAAACATTTGCTCATGTTGCCAGGTTAGAAGCAATTAAAATTCTACTTACATTTGCATCTCACAAAAATATTAAACTATTTCAAATGGATGTGAAGTGTGCATTTTCTAAATGGCTATCTGCAAGAAGAAGTATATGTTGCTCAACCTCCAGGTTTTGAAAATGACAAGTTTCCATATCATTTTTACAAACTTGAAAAAGCTCTTTATGGTTTGAAACAATCTCCAAGAGCTTGGTATGAAAAATTATCAAATTTTCTACTTGAAAATGATTTAAAAAGAGGATTAGTAGACAAGACCATTTTCATAAAGACTTGTGAGAAAGACATGTTTTTAGTTCAAATTTATGTTAATGATATTCTGTTTGGAGCTACTAATGATCTTCTTTGCAAGGAATTCTCAAGTCTTATGAGCAGGGAATTTGAAATGAGCTTAATGGGAGAACTGAACTTATTTCTTGGACTTCAAAGTCACCATATGAATAAGGGCATATTCCTACATCAAAGCAAGTACACAAAGGACTTGCTAAGCAAGTATAATATGTCTCAGTCGAAAGAGATTAAGTCCCCCATGATTTCTACACTGACTTTAGACAGAGATGAATCTGGTAAGAGTGTGAATGTGAAAGAGTATAGAGGTATGATTGGATCATTTCTCTACCTCACAGCCAGTAGACCAGATATCATGTTCAGTGTGTTGCATGTGTGCTAGATTTCAAGCTGATCCTAAAGAATCACACTTGACAGCATGGGTAAAGGCAAAAAGGTTTGCGCCGAACCCATGGGCATAAAGAAAGCTTGTTGCTAAAACAACATTGTCTTAAAAGTCCCATTGAAGGTATAGAGGAAGAGAAACTGCCCAAAGTACCTAGGAGGAAATAATAAAGGAATTATGAATTCCAAATTAGGTATTTTTATTATAGAAGTCAATATATCTCATCTTCATGAGTATATGATACTAGATGAGGATTTCAAACTTATATAAATGTGGAGGATCTCAAGAGATGTAGACAATTGGATAAGGAAGAAATAAACCTACACATGGGGCTATGAGGCAAGGGATTGCTGAATTAGCCGTATTATTTATACCTTTTTGGAATTATCCATGAATTAGACAAATACGATTGTGTCACTTCTTTGAGTAGGGACATTATCACAGTTTTTTGTTTTGACAAGAAAAATATTTTATTAAAATAATGAACAAATGTTGTTCCATTTATTTTGATAAAATGCATTATTATAATGCAGTTTTGTCTAAGTGGATTGTATATGCTTGATCATGATAATTTCATCTATAACATTAAAACCAAGAGGTTTGCATATAATGATATGGACCTCACTTATCTTTGGCATTGTTGTTTAGGAAGCATAAATAAGAAATACATATCTAGACTCATGTAGATGGATTTCTGGACTCATCTTGATTATTGAATCATATGAGACATGTAAAACTTATTTATTAGGCAAAGATATGATCTTTTGGAATCATACATATATATGTACGTAGTCCGCTAAGCACAAATGCTAAAGGTTGTGTTCAGTACATCATCATATTTACTGATGGGATCAGAGAAATATGGATTTGTGTACTTTATGAAGAAACAAATCAGAATCCTTTGAAGAGTTCAAGGAATTCAAGAATTAAGTAGAGAGCCAGCTTGGCAAAAGTATCATGGCTCTACAATTGAATCATGGAGGAGAATACTTAAGCGAATAGTTTTAACATTAAAGGAGGATGGGATGTGATCCCAACTCACTCTACATAGAACACCATTATGGAATGGTGTGTTTGAGAAGAGACACCGGACCTTATTGGACACGGTACGGTACATGATGTATCAAACACAACTTCCAGTTTACTTTCAAGGGCCATGTTCTAATTACAGCAAATTTCGCCCTTAACCTCGTTCCATCTAAAATTAATTACGAAACAAAAACCATATGACATATGGACTAGGAAGTGTCCTAGTATGTCGTTCATAAAGAATTCGGGTTATGATAATTATGTAAATAGTTTAAAAATAAAATTGAACCCAAGTCGGATAAATGTACCATGTGGAATATCCTGAGGAAACAAAGGATATTATCTCTACAATCCAATCGAGAACAAATGTTTGTTTCTCAAACCGCAGTGTCTCTAGATAGATATTGTCTCTAAAAGAAACAGTGGGAGGACAGTAGAACTTGAAGGAGTTCAAGAACCACAAAAGAACATTGATCCTTTTGATGGAACATGAGTTGGATCACAAGGTGTTGTGGAGCATCCTACTTAAGTAACATAAGGACTTTGTAGGTCATGTAGGATATATCAAGGAGCTAGAGAAATATAAGTTTCTCATAACCCGGTGATGTATTGCTCATAGAGATGAGCCTACAACCTATAAAGAGGCCACGAGTGGGAAATACTCTCAGAAATGGCTTGGAGCCATGAGATACAATATGGAATCCATGTATTCTCAAAAAATATGGACTTTGGTGGAACCACCTGAAAGGTTAGGACCCATATGGTGCAAGTGGGTTATGAGGAAACCATCATGGATGGTAATATGATTACTTTTAAGGGAAAATTGGTAGGAAAAGGTTTCATGTGAGTTCATTGTATAGACTATGACGAAATCTTTTCCCCAATTGTGATGCTTAAATCCAAGTAGCATCTTGCTTGTATCAATCTATCTATAGATTGCGTCAAGCTTCTCGGAGTTGGATTCTTTGAATTGGTGATGCAATCAAAGGAGTTTGGTTCCATCAAAAACTGAAGATGAAGCTTATGTTTACAAGAAGGTTAGTGGGACCACAGTTATTCTGGTCTTGTATGTAGAGACATACTAATCATTGAGAATAATTAACTTACTTGGCAATCTTATGTAGATTGACTAGGGAATTAATCTTCAATGATAGACTTAGGCGAAGCAACCTATGAATATCTATAGAGATAGATCAAGGTGGTTGTGCGGTTTAGGTCATAATGCATATATTGACAAAGCTGTTGAAATGGTTCAACATGTATAGAATATGGATTCTACCAATGTCACATGGAATTAGTCTTTGTAAGACTAATTGTATTTCTAATTAGATTGAGAAAGGACCGTATGAATGAGATTCACGAGATACGATATGTTATGTACTAGGCCAGATGTGTCATATGGTATGACACGAAGATACCAGTCAAATCTGGGTGAAAGTTATCAAGAATATCCTTAAAGTACTTGAGAATAACTTAGGATGAATTCTTGGTAAATGAAGGATAGGAAGAGTTTACTGTAAGGGATCACAGTGGTGAGAACTTCTAATTTAAAAAAGAAGATTTCAGATTATAGTCAAGTTTTATGTTTTGCACTAGTGGGAGGGACTGTGAGCTGGAAAGGTTCCAGGAAAGATTCAGTTGCCAATTCTATCACAGAGGACTGAGTATATTAATGATTAAGATGCACTTACTCAGAATATTCAATCTCAATCAAATTTTTGATAGAGGAGATTGAATATTTACAAGGTACCAACAAATGTCTCTCTTACCTTGCGTAGTGAAGGCTTGAGGGCCAGACTAGATCAATAAGAATATGATGCAGGAGGTTGACTCTAGTGAAAGTGGGAGACTGTTGGAAATATGCCCTAGGGGCAATCTATTTCTTGTGACATGGGTGGATTTACTATTCATTATGTTATCGATATGGATATATGTTAACATGAATGAAGTCCTTAGAATATGAATGTTATATTCTTAAATATCCATAGTCGACTATATTGATTAACAGGACAATCAACTATACACTAGTATGGGGTTGGATTGATATGGAGATATCACGATCCAACGCATGGGTATGCTTTAGGGGTAATGTCATACTGGATTGACCCACGACGAGAAGGCAACAATAGATTATATTAAAGTCACAAGTGCTTCTCGTAGTGCTAATGGTATTGTAATCCCTAGACTTCAAGTCACTAGATACTCTAGTTATGAAATATCATGCTTTGATATTATCAAACGTTGCGCCTTAACCGGGTAACTATAAAGGTAGTTATCTGGCATGATAGGAAGCAAGCTTAGAGATCGTAGTGACGTAGACAAGATTTTTGCCTCCCACATAATGGGAGTAAATATCCATGGGCCACTCGAGGTATGGTGCTTATAGAATGTCTGGCCAGACTTAGATAAATCAATATGGAGATATTGATGTTATCTGCACGGATAAGCATATTCCCAGGATCGAGGAACGATGGATTGGATATAATAGTGTGACTAATTTGTCTCATGTCCAATCCCCATATGGATACAAAGGGATAACACAGTACATGAACATTGGGCACAAGGTTTGTCGAATGACTATTTCTATTAGTTGGTTAGCGTGGATGTCTTGCTAGAGGCCGCTCCATGTTAGTATTTGTTACTACCAACTAAGTATAAACCAATGGGGTCACACTCCCTATGGATTAGAACGGACTTGGGAAATAATTAATATGATTAATTAATTATAAGGATCAATACGCATCTACTTGCAAACTTAGTAGGACTAATTTGCAAGTTGGACTAATCCGTGTATGGACAGGATTAGGATTGGGGCTTTTATGCAGTCAACAAGGAGTTGTTGGACTATATAAAGGCCACTCCTAGCTTCCTTCCCACACTAATTCTCATAACACATTGAGTGGGAGAGAAAAGAAAGGAGAGAGAGAAAATCCCAAAGGAGTCGGAATCCCTTTGGGACCGCCCCCTACCCGTCGGCCATGAGGAGGTGGGCTCATCTCCTTGCTCCGTTTTTGCGTGATATTCTTCCTCTTCCTCCTTCAATCCTAGATATCAGAAGGGCTTGAAGGATCCGGTTTCAATCCTATGAGTGGACTAGCCATAGAGACGTGAATACTATTTCACGTGTCAAGTCATCACAGGAGAACCCAAAAGGTATGTAGATACTAGAATCATTTACTATCGTTATGTAGTCTCCTCTTGTGATCCTTGGAGGGTCTTGAGCATGATTAAATTGTGTTATTCCGCTGCGTAACCTGCATCAAAATCCTACAAGTCAGTCTTAGAGAGAGTGACTCCATTCGACATGGGCAAGAATCCCTTCTTGAAATCTTGCATGTTGAACCGCTTCAACACCTTGTCTATATATGTACGTTGGCTTAGGCCGAGAAGCTTCCTAGATCTATCCCTATAGATCTTGATACCAAGTATATAAGATACATCCCCTATGTCCTTCATTGCGAAACACTTTCCTAGCCAATCTTTAACAGAATGCAAAGTATGAATGTCATTTCCAGTGAGTAGTATGTCATCCACATACAGGACCAGAAACACAACAGAGCTCCCACTAACCTTCTAGTAAACACAGGGCTCATCTTCGTTCTTGATGAAGTCAAACTCTTTGACAGCGTCATCAAAACGTCTATTCCAACTCCTAGAAGCTTGCTTTAATCCATAAATGGATCGTTGCAGCTTACATACTTTATTGGCATTCTCTGGATCCTCAAAACCCTCTGGTTGTGTCATGTACACTTCATCGAGGAGGTTCCCATAAAGGAACGCTGTGTGGACATCCATCTACCAAATCTCATAGTCATAGTAAGCTACAATAGCAAGTAGGATTCGAATGGATTTGGTCATAGCGACTGGGGAAAAGGTTTCATCATAGTCAATACCATAAATTTGTCTATACCCTTTTGCCACCAATCGCTCCTTGCAGGCAAATACTTTGCCATCCATGTCCGTCTTCTTCTTGAAGACCCACTTGCACCCTATGGGTCGAACCCCATCGGTTGGTATACATGGATTCCATTTCGGGTCTCATGGCTTCTTGCAAATTCTTAGAGTCTGGCCTTTTTATGGCCTCCCTGTAGGTAGCAATCTCATCATCCATGAGTGCTATGTCATCGGGCTCAGTCACGAGAAGTCTGTATCTCTCTGGCTCATGACGTACCCTACTTGACCTACGGAGTTCCTAAGTTACCTGAACATGCTCTTCAAAAACCGTTTGTGGTTCCTGTTCATGTTATATCATCGGCTCAGTGGTTTGTGGTTCTTGAATTTCTTCAAGTTCTACAGTACTCCCACTTGCTTCTTTAGAGACAAACTCTCTTTCTAGAAACACTCTGAAACACCCCGTTATTTAAAAACGGATATTTTTAGATAATATTAAGTGTTAATATGTTAAATCAGGTATATTATAAAAATATTGGGTGATAATATGTTATTAGTATAAGCTTGGGTATTAGTTTTTATTATTTAGAAAGTTAATTTTAATGTTATAAACCATTAGGGGGTTTTATGTAGTTTTCCTAACTTAAAGTGTGTCTTTTAATTGAACTTTGGGGTAGTATGTGACTTATGCCTAAACTAAAGGGGGTGAAAGTGTCTTTTATCATAAAGAACATCTTCTTCCTCATCTCCTTCAATGGACGGGAGAACAAACCGATGACTTCGCCGCCAACACCCAAACCGCCCAAAACACCACCAATTCTTCCCAATACACTACCAACTCGATCCAAACTCTTCAAAGGTCAATAATTTGGCAACAAGTAAACTAATTTCGCCAATATTTTGTCCCAATTAGGAATCGATGAACAACAAGTGGGTCTCCTCCTTGGCGGCAAATTCTACATATAATAACCCTCTCAATCTCAGAGATTTCTCACACCAATTCAAGCTCAATCTCTCTCACCCATCTCTCTCTCTCCCGATCGGTTTTGCAAGGGGACCTGACCGGAGCCAAGCCCGCTGCCCCGTCGCCGCCGTTCACACCGTCTCCGCCGTCCTCGCCGTCGTCCGTCGCCGCTGCCTTCGGTCCGCCACCACCACCATTCGTCGCCACCGCCGACGTCATCGTCGTCCTCTTCTCATTCGGTTACAAACCCGTTCATTTTTCTTCTTCTTCTCTCTTTATTTGTTTTATTATTTTGTTTTCTCATTAGTTTATTTGGTTAGTTATTTAATCATAGTAGTTGGGAAAGAGACTACAAAAGGGGCTGTGGCCTAGTGGTTAAATGCTAACACTTAAAGCTTGGTGGGTATAGTGGGTATGAAGAAGCTAGGTTCTAGGTTCGAATCTCATAAGAGACATTCTTTTTGTACAAGTTTAAAGTAATATTTTTGTACCCATCTTTACTCCAAAATAAAAGTGTAGAATAAGGATGATAAAAGTATATTTTCTTATTTATTTTCATAAGTTTGTAACAAATTAGAATTAGTTATTCTCCATAAATAAATTTGTTATTTTTTTTAAATAAAGTTAGCTAGTTTATAATTTATATTCTCTACTAAGGCTTGTTTGGTTGGGAGAAACTACTATTAGAATCAAAATTGTTTTTGGGATAAAACAATATGCTTCTCTACCCTAAATAATAAAAATAATAGTTTATCTAATCTTATAAGTTATATTTATATAATTATAGCCTAGTATGTTCTTACAAATAATAAACGTTAGCGTTATAAAGCGTATTTTATTATAAAAGAGGTTGTTCACGTTAGCAAGGTTGGGGAGAGTTAGTAAGGGATTTATTTCATTTACCTATAGGACTTCGTGTGCAATATGTTGATTAGAATATTGTCGAATTGTAGGCAACGAGTTCTCTAACGACGGATACGTCGAATACTACGATTGATTTGCTGTGATTGCTTTTAGTTGAGGTAAGTAAACATGCCAGGCCTAGTGCCCATATCTTCTTTCGTGTCAAACTGATTTTGTGATTTATTGTCTCAAAATCTGAATATCTACTTGAACGGTTTATTTGAGAAAGTTTACTGATTTTATAAAGGTGATTCTATCACAACTATCACATGATTAATATGACGTAAAGACGTAAAGTGGAATATTTGTAATGAGGACCAATATTTTGAGCTTTGGTCGATGTGGACTACGTCTCTCGACCCACTTTATTTTATTTTGCTCGGTCGCAACCGCCACGAGTTCGCTCCAGTACTTACCTCTCTGGCCGCAAGAAGTCTTAGGGGAGTGTCGACACTTATGGTCTGGTAGCCAGTTATTAGTAGATCTTTCCCGTGTCAACATGATAAAAGATGGATTTCCAAGTTTGGACATTTATTGTTTAAATTTGAATGTCCCGATTGGATAATTGGAGAAGGAAGTTTGGGAATGTTTCCCCACAAGTGAAGTGATAAAAGGAAAGATTGGTGAACTCTTATTTTATACTTATACTCTTACTCGAATTATTTACTCTTCAAACTCATGTATCGTTTATAAACTGCTTCATAATCTGTTTACATCCTTGGGTGTTGCTTACTCAGTATTTTCTGCTGACTTTGGAAACTGTGGTGTTTCTTTTTATTTCTGCACCACAAGTTAGGGTGGAAGCTTGGAGTAACGGGAGCGCGACTCGACATACATAGGAAAAGTTTAGTTGATCACATTTATTTTACTTTAGCACTTCAGTTAGACTTAGAGAATCTCTATATTGGGATGATGCCCATGTTTGTGGCGAGACAAGTTTTATAGTTTTAATTAATTATTTTATGGATTTTGGGTTGGATATTCTGTTATAAAATCTCCTTGTATTCGGGTTTAACCTCTAGTACGGAGTGACATCCCCGGGCTTCCGGCTTGGTCGTTTTGGGGGGTGTTACAGTTGTATCAGAGTCTGGTTATCCAAAAGGGAAATCTAAAACCTGTAGGGAAATTTAAAATGGACATAGGGAAAGAATTTAAAATTTGACAAGCCGTTGGTAATTTGGGTAGTATTGGATAGGGCTGTTATGTCTTTAGAAATTAGGCTTGCGTGCAAATTCATGTGAAACTAATTGTTTGATGATCAATGTGTTATATTACTTGATTAGTTGCTCATTACATGCCATGCATTGTATTTATTTATTAATTTATACTTTAGGGTATTATATGATTGATACAATAGGTTATGGTGTATGATTATGGCTAATAGACTACACCTTTGAGAGGCAACATGTGAAGCGAGGGATGGTATGAGGGATGAGCGTCCTCACCTTTTTGACGAGATATTTTGAGTTCCGAGGACGTCACTTCTCTAAGGGGGGAAGGATGTAACCCTTTAGGTTTTAAGTACGTCATTCTAGTACATCGTTATAGTATGTTACCCATCGTGTGTGATATTAGGTTGCATTTGGTAGTTATACCCTTGAAAGGAGACTCAGAGTTGGGGGTCGTTTAGAATATGGTTTCAACTTCGAGGACGAAGTTTTCTTTAAGGGGGAAAGGATGAAACACCCCGTTATTTAAAAACGGATATTTTTAGATAATATTAAGTGTTAATATGTTAAATCGGGTATTTTATAAAAATATTGGGTGATAATATGTTATTAGTATAAGCTTGGGTATTATTTTTTATTATTTAGAAAGTTAATTTTAATGTTATAAACCATTAAGGGGTTTTATGTAGTTTTCCTAACTTAAAGTGTGTCTTTTAATTGAACTTTGGGGTAGTATGTGACTTATGCCTAAACTAAAGGTAGTGAAAGTTTCTTTTATCATAAATAAGTCATCTTCTTCCTCATCTCCTTCAATGGACGGGAGAACAAACCGATGACTTCGCCGCCAACACCCAAACCGCCCAAAACACCACCAATTCGTCCCAATACGCTACCAACTCGATCCAAACTCTTCAAAGGTCAATAATTTAGCAACAAGTAAACTAATTTCACCAATTTTTGGTCCCAATTCGGAATCAATGAACAACAAGTGGGTCTCCTCCTTGGCGGAAAATTCTACATATAATAACCCTCTCAATCTCAGGGATTTATCATACCATTTCAAGCTCAATCTCTCTCACCCATCTCTCTCTCTCTCCCGATCGGTTTTGCAAGCGGACCTGACCGGAGTCGAGCCCGCTGCCCCGTCGCCGCCGTTCACACCGTCGCCGTCGGCTGTCGCCACTGCCCTCGGTCCGCCACCACCACCATTCGTCGCCACCGCCGGCGTCATCGTCGTCCTCTTGTCATTCAGGTACAAACCCGTTCCTTTTTCTTCTTCTTCTTCTCTCCGTGTTTGTTTTATTATTTTGTTTTCTCATTAGCTTACTAGGTTAGTTATTCAATAGTAGTAGTTGGGAAAGAGAAAACAAAAGGGGTTGTGGCCCAGTTGTTAAATGCTAACACTTAAGGCTTGGTGGATATGGTGGATATGAAGAAGCTAGTTTCTAGGTCTGAATCTCATAAGAGACAATTCTTTTTGTACAAGTTTTTTGTACTCATCTTTACTCCAAAATAAAAGTTTAGAATAAGGATGATAAAAGTATATTTTTCTTATATATTTTTATAAGTTTGTAACAAATTAGAATTAGTTATTTTCCATAAATAAATTTGTTATTTCTTTTAAATAAAGTTAGCTAGTTTATAATTTAAATTCTCTACTAAGGCTTGTTTGGTTGGGAGAAACTACTATTAGAATCAAAATTGTTTTTGGGATAAAATAATATACTTCTCTACCCTAAATAATAAAAATGATAGTTTATCTAATCTTATAAGTTATATTTATATAATTATAGCCTAGTATGTTTTTACAAATAATAAACGTTAGCGTTATAAAGCGTATTTTATTATAAAAGAGGTTGTTCACGTTAGCAAGGTTGGGGAGAGTTAGTAAGGGATTTATTTCATTTACCTATAGGACTTCGTGCTTGGTCGTTTTGGGGGTGTTACACACTCCGGTCCGAGCTACAAACACTTTGTTCTCGGTTGGATTGTAGAAATAATATATTTTCGTTTCCTTAGGATATCCCACAAATTTACACTTATCCGCTTTGTGTCCGAGCTTGTCTGTTTATAAAATGCTTTACATAGACATCGCAACCCCAAATCTTCATAAATGACACTATGGGACGCTTTCCAATCCATATCTCATATGGTGTCTTCATGACTGATTTGGATGGAACACTGTTAGTGGTGAAAGCTGCAGTCAGTAGAGCATGTCCCCAAAATGATATTGGAAGATCCGTTTGACATGTCATAGATCGCACCATATTTAATAGTGTGCGATTCCTCCTCTCGGACACGCCATTCCACTGTGGCGTTCCGGGTGGAGTGAGTTGGGATACTATCCCACACTCTCTAAGATTTTCGTCAAATTCTTGGCCCAAATATTCTCCTCCACGATCCAATCGCAAAACCATAATACTTTTACAAAGTTGCTTCTCTACTTCATTCTTGAATTCTTTAAAAAATTCAAAGGATCCAGATTCGGCCTTCATAAGGTATACAAATCCATATCTAGTGAAGTCATGAGTAAACGTAATGAAGTAGGTGTAACCACCTCTGCAGGCGT
The DNA here is from genome assembly GCA_023055425.1 of Linanthus parryae. Classification (NCBI taxonomy): domain Eukaryota; kingdom Viridiplantae; phylum Streptophyta; class Magnoliopsida; order Ericales; family Polemoniaceae; genus Linanthus; species Linanthus parryae. The sequence goes on along the minus strand of JALGPY010000002.1, from coordinate 132,126,091 downwards.
AGGAAACGGCCCACATACATCAGTATGTATGAGTGCAATTAACTCACTAGTCCTCTCACATTTCTTATTGAAAGGGGACTTTGTCATTTTTCCCAACAAGCAAGACTCGCATGTCTCATATGATTTCAAATCAAATGAGTCTAGAAATCCATCCATATGGAGTCTAGATATGCGTTTCTCATTTATATGGCCTAAACGACTGTGCCATAGATATGTAGGATTAAAATAATTAGTTTTAATTATTTATGTTATAGATGGAATTATTTAGATCAATGATATATAATCCATTAGACACATGCGCACTACAATAGTGCATACTATCAAAATAAATGGAGCAACACTTGTCCTTTATTGAAATACAAAAACCCTTCTCGTCCAAACAAGAAACGAAAATAATGTTTCTGCTCATAGCAGGCACACAATAGCAATTGTCTAATTCTAAAATAATTCCAGAAGGCAAAGATAGATCATACACGCCTATAGCTAATGCAGCAACTCTTGCTCCATTCCCGATGGACAAATTTATTTCCCATTTAGCCAATCTTCTACTTATTTTCAAATCCTGCACATTTCAAAAAATGTGAGATCCACATCCAGTATCCAATACCCAAGATGAAGAAATAGATAGATTGATGTCTATATCAAAAATACCCGGTGGTGGTGGAATCACTATTCCAAGCTTTTTATCCTCCAGATAATTGGAAAAATTCCTCCTCCTGTGACCCGGCTGGCTACAGTAGTGACAATCACCTTTAGCCACGCCCCCACTAGGCTTCAGGGCTTCCTTGGACTAATCAACTTTCTTTTGCTTTCCTTTAGAAGTAGAGGCAACTCCCTTGCCCTTATTCTTATTCACCATCATTATGGCTTTGCCTTTTCCTATATTGATGCTTTGTTCAGCTGTCCTTAGCATGTTCAGCAAGTCTGGCATAGCTTTACTGATCTCGTTCATGTTATAGTTCATGATGAACTGGTTATAACTATCAGGCAACGATTGAAGAACAAGATCAGTTGTCAACTCTTGGCTGAGTGGGAACCCCAGCCTTGTGAGGTTCTCTATGTATCCGATCATTCGGAGTACATGAGGTCCAACTGGGTTCCCTTCTGCGAGATTGCTCTTGAACAGTGCCTTGGACACTTCATACCGCTCATGCCTTGCCTGTTCTTGTAACAATTGTTTTAAGTGTTCGATCATATCGTAGGCTTTCATGTTCTCGTGTTGCTTCTGAAGCTCAGATGTCATGGGGCAAAGCATGAGACAAGTCACATCATTAGAATCATCCACATGTTTCTGATGTACTCTCACAACAGCTAGAACAGACTCATCCTGGGGTGGTGCTGGTATAGGATTGTCTAAGACGTACAGTTTCTTGTCCTTCTTAAGGACGATCCTTAAGTTTCCGTACCAGTCAAGGAAATTTGTTCCAGACAACTTGTCCTTCTCAAGGACATATCGCAAGGATGAAGTCGATGCATGATTGTTTGCCATTGGAATTCTACAAGAACGAGAAATATGCAATTTTAGTATTTTGAACAGTTTAACTATTCAACAATGGCTAGATCATTAAATATAGCTCCCACTATTTTTCTCGGATTAATAGCCCTCACCATTAATGCGGAAAATATCATATATATTTTCTAATGAGTTCAAGATCCATATTTCACTTCTTCTTGAGCTTGCTTTGGCAAGTCACCCAAGAATTGGTTATTTAGGTAGGAACCCTTCCATTTGCATCCCATGCAATTCTTGGTCCAATTAGGTGAATAATTTACTATTCTTTATCCTTTAGATAACACCTAATTGTATTGCCTCTAGGCTCATCAATCCAATTGACTTTGCCTAGTTGTGTCCAACCTCTTGCTTCAACAATCACACATTACTTCCTTGTGTCGCCGCAACATACCGAGGTGAAGTAAAATTCCTTTCTTTGGCAAGCCCAAATTTAGTGGACCTTTATCATGAAGGGTGTCTAGGAAAGAGAAGGCAAAATGCAATATTTCCATTGAGGAACTTAATTTTCATTATCTAATTTTTTGGTTGGTCTCATCAACATGATCTACTTATTTGGATTGGGAAATCCACAATAAAAGATCAAACTTTTTTATTATTATTATCTTCTTAACGTTTTTGCTTGTATCACCCATACACACAAAATAAAAAACAAGACATACATTATAAACATCCGCAAACAAAAAACAAAAATGTGGCATGGATATGGCCCCTAGACTAAGATATTACCAAGCCAATGATAATATCTATATGACCTAAAGTGACAAGGTCATCTCCATGTGCTCCACCATAGCCGCGCGCCTAGGATGGGAGTCCTCATCGTCTTTGTGGCTTCTTGGTCCTCCGGTCTTCTTCTCCATGCTCTTGGCTATTATCTAAATATTCTACTTCTAGCCTAATAAATAAATAAAACCTCACATGTTGAGAAGATGATCAGCTCGCACGCCATAAAATTAACTAACTATTACATTAATTTAATCAGCTCGCGGGCCGTATATCAAACCACAAAAGTAAACATCCACAACCTAGGCCATATCCATCCACCATGCAACAAAACAAATAATACAATTAAAACTAATTTTAATGCGATTTTTCAATTTTAGTTTGAAATTAGGCAATTAGGGTCAAAATAGTCCAAGGAGTCCACCATCCACCACGACCGAACCACCAAAGTACCAAGGAAAGGCCTTGGGGCGGTCGGCCAAGCCTCACGTAGGCCGCACGCTAGGACGGCCCAACCCCTAGGTTGTGCCCTGGCTTGGGCGGAAATGCGAGGGGGCGGTCCCTATAGGGGCCGAACCTTCTTTATGGAATAATCTCGAGTCTGTCCTTGTGGAATCGATACCACCCCTATATTAATTGACCATGCACTTGTGCATACGTGTTAAGAATCTTGTCATTTTGCGAGATCGATCAATCTCAATTACTTCAAACGGGCATGTCATCAAGCTCTCAGTCTCTCAAATCGCAAAGTGCGCCACGTAAAGATGTGTAAAATAATGAAGATTTACTCTTCAACTTTATTGAGATCCCCCTAGAGAGCATAGAGAGCTTAGCATCTCTCTCCAAAAAAATGTATAACCTTTCATGTGCACCGAAAATGGTAGAAACATTCGAGCCTATCCTAGTACACCATTTGAACTATTAATCATATGGGTTTCAAATTGATAAAGGCTTAAGGAAAATAAGATAATTTTTTTAGAAGAGCGGTCCTACTTGTCGTGACAAATCTAACTAAACCTTACTCACAGTCCCTTACCACGATGAAATGAATTCTGAACCCAAATCTCACAACTCTGCCCTCGATTCCCTCATCACTAGTGTAAAACTGTTCTTGCTTCCACAACCTAAAGGTGTATACGTAAATCAAAAGCTACCACTCGGACCTTAAAATAAAATCAAAATATGTTGAGTCAAGATCCCTGAATGTGCTTTGACTGGTAATTGTTTTGAGTGATGAAACACAAAAGGCTAAGACTTAAGCAGCAAAGGTATTTCAGTTATCTCAAGGCCTTGAGATTATCTGAACTTCAAAGCCTTGAGATATGCCTTGAGCTGCTGACAGTTTTTAGAGAACTTGATTGATTCTTTCTTGCAGGTTATGACTCTTAGTATTGTGATTATTTACTCACTTCTAAGTTTCTTAAACTTGTTTTTCATGTCTTATTTGTTCTAGAGAATATGCAGATTAATGTTCTAAGTTTATTAAACAGTTTTATCAGAAACTGTATAACCAAACAGTCTCAGTACTGTAAGATGTTTGGATTTTGTGGTTGCAGTGTTTCTTTGCTGTTGCAGGGTTGTTAAACGTGCAGGAGAAATCTCAACAAACTCCAACGGATATCCACCTGAAGCTGTTTGAATTTAAGTTGAAAACAGAATGAGGATTTGTAGGAACTGAGATCCTAAAATCTCTCATTCAGTTGCAGCTGTGGATAAAAGAGACTGGTTTGAATTTTGAAAGATAGAGAGGCTTGCAGAATACTCTGATAAGTGTGAAAAATTCGTGGGAGATCATCCATTCAAACACACAATCATTCAAGCTTCATTCCAGACTTCTGAAGATCAAATCAATCCAGTCATTCCTGAAGAACACTTCCAAGCTTCAGCAGCTTATCTTTATACTATGTTCTTCATCTGTACTTTATCTGTGTATCTCTATATTATCTTAAACCTCGCTTAACCTAGTGGTTGGTTGTTCAAGTGAAAAACAAGAGGTTCTTGTTAGCTCAACAGTTAGTAGCTGGAACTAGATAGGTTTGGAACCAATGGCTGTATAGGTGTAAGGGAAATCACTTAGGCTTGAAGATCTAGGGCTGTTTCTGTGTGAGTAACAAGAAGTGTTTGCCCAATCCTTGTGGGATTAGATCCCTCAGGCAGAGATTAGGTCCATTGGGACTGAACTCTGTAAATTGGTTTGTGTTCTTTACTTTTCTGTTTGATTATTATCTGCTGCACACAACTCTAATCAAACTAGGGTTTATAAGCTGTTTAGAATTGTTCACAGCTCAAGGCCTTGAAGCTTACAATTTTGCCTTAGTGAGTTTCAGACAGTTTACAAAATCTCAAGGCCTTGAGATTTGAGTTTCACACAAAGCTTTACTTGTTAAACTTTAATTTTTGCAAAAAGTTTCCATACTCTATTCGACCCCCCCCCCTTCTAGAGTATTTAGGTCCTGTTTTAGTCTACATTACACACTTTCAATTGGTATCAGAGCTTGTGTCACTGTTTTTAGATCTAACAATCTGGTGACTATGAGTAATGTAGGAGATGGTGGATTCTCACAAGGAAGGGCAGCTAACAGACCTCCATTGTTCTGTGGTGACATTTTCATGCATTGGAAGGCATTAATGAAGATGTTCATCATAGATCAAGACATGGAACTATGGTCAATAGTTCAGAATGGTCCTCATGAGTATTACACTACAATTGATGGAGTCAGAACTGTCAAGTCTGAGGAAAATCTCTCAGTTACTGAACTGGAAAAGGTATCCAAAAATTATAAAGCTATGAATTTGCTATACTGTGCTTTAAATGCAGATGAGTTCAACAGAGTGTCAAACTGCAAGAGTGCCAAAGAAGTGTGGGATAAACTGGTGGTGACATATGAAGGAACCAACCAGGTTAAGCAGACAAAGATCAACATACTCCTGAGGCAATATGAGTTGTTCAAGATGAATTCAGATGAAACCATCAAGTAAATGTTCAAAAGATTCAATGATGTGGTGAACAACCTGGAGTCTTTGGGAAAGAGGTTCAGAAAGATTATGAGAAGCTTGCCAAAAGTCATTGAGGAAGCTCAGGACTTGAGTCTCCTTCAGCTAGATGATCTACAAGGAAAGCTGCTCACTCATGAAATGTCTATGAAGGATGTGGAAGGTGATCTGAGTGAAAATATCAGGAACCTAGATCTTAAGGCAAAATACAGTGAAAAATCTCAAAGCCTTGAGACTGAGGAGGAACCTGATGATGAAGAGGCTTTAGCATTGATCTCCAAGGCCTTGGCCAGGATTCTCAAAAAGAAACGGAACTCTGGTAACAGGGATTACAACAGAGAGAGATCAATACCCTCAGGCAGCAAGGATTACAAAGGTAAATCTTCATCACAGTCACATAAAACTAAAGTAATGAATTGTTTTGAGTGTGGTGATGCAGATCATTTAGTAAGGGACTGTCCACAAAAGAAGAAGAACATGAACTTTCTGAAAAAGGATGGTGACAACAGAAGGAAGAAAGCCATGATGGCTTCTTGGAGTGATTCTGATTCTTCAAGTGATTCAGACACAGAGGAAGAGCAAGCAAACTTATGCTTCATGGCAAAGCACAATGAGGAAAGTTCATCAGACAGACACATTGAAGACATGGTAAAAAATTTACTTGCTAGTCCATCTGATGTACTTCCTGAAATTCTCAAAAGTATGTTTTTGAATGAAGAGAGTTATAGAAATGAGATTTCTGCTTTAAAGATTAAGATTCATGAGCAGGTAAAAGAAAACCTGGACCTAGTATTTTCAAACAAAACTGTTGAAGTTTCTAAGACAAAGCTGGAAAAAGAGGTTGTTGATCAAAACACTCTTTTAACTGAAAGATATGGTGATCTAAAGGCTCATTCTGAGAATTTAGAACAACAGATTTGTACTTTGACTAAGAAACTTCAAGAGTCCAAGAAGGTCCTAGCTAAGTTTACAGGCTCAGAACATAATCTAAATCTCATTCTTGGAGGAAGTCTGAAATCAATGCATAAAAGTGGGATTGGCTATAATCCAAATTTTCCAAAGAAAGGCCAAACTACTTTTGTCAAATCTGGTAGCAGACATTCTCCAAAATGTCATTACTGTGGAAAAATTGGTCATGTCAGATTAACTTGTCCCTTCAGAAGATCAGAACCTCATATTATGAGGAATACTTATCCTTACCAGCTTAAGGGACAGATTAGACATATTTGGGTTCCAAAAGGAATTAGGCCACCTAATATGGCTGATTCTGAGTATGACTCAAAGTTCTGCACTTGGTCTAATAGCCTGTTAAGGCAATGATTTGTTTTTGCAGGATGTCACCAAGGCCTTGAAAGATCAGAAATGGATATTAGACAGTGGATGTTCCAGACATATGAGTGGAAAGAGGTCTCTCTTTACTGAACTTACTGAAAAATCTGTAGGAACAATCACACTTGGTGACAAAGCAAAGTGCAATATCATCGGTATAGGTAGTATTGGTAATGGTTCTACAAATTCTATATCTGATGTTTATCTAGTAGATGGAATTAAGTATGATTTGCTTAGTATCTCTCAGTTATGTGATAAAGGTTATAAAGCTGTATTTGACAAGGAGAAATGTGTGGTACAAGATGAGAAATCTGGAGATTGCATACTCACTGCTCCTAGGTCATATAATCTATATGCTATGAATACTAACAGTGTTGCAGGTGATAAGCTAAAATGCCTCAAGGCCTTGAAGGAAGATTCAAAGCTTTGGCACATAAAGCTTGGGCATATTACTATACATACTTTGAATAAACTCATCTCAAAGGACTTGGTAAGAGGTTTACCATCACAGCAATTTTCAAATGATGAGGTTTGTAAGGCATGTGTACAAGGTAAACAGACCAGAAGCTCTTTCAAGCCAAAGAACTTTTTAAGTACTTCTAGACCCTTAGAATTGCTGCATATGGACTCGTATGGTCCTATGAGAGTCCAGACCCCAAAAGGGAAGAGGTATATGCTTGTTATAATTGATGATTATTCTAGATTTACTTGGGTGATGTTTATTAGAGACAAAACTGAAGCTTTATCTGAGTTTTCTAGATTGTGCAAAGAACTTCAAAATTTGAAAAACTTACATGTTGCATCCATTAGAATTGATCATGGTAGAGAGTTTGATCAACTTGATTTTGATTTGTTTTTTGCAAAGCATGGCATTTCACACAACTTTTCTGCACCTAGAACTCCACAACAAAATGGAGTGGTTGAAAGGAAAAATAGGACACTTGGGGATATGTCCAGAACCATGCTGCTTGAAAGTAATTTGCCAAATTTTTTATGGGCAGAAGCTGTTAATACTGCCAATTATGTGCTGAATAGATGCTTGATTAGACCTATTTTGAAAAAGACTCCCTATGAACTTTTTAAAGGTAGAAAGCCTACTATTTCTTATTTTAATCCATTTGGTTGTATCTGTTTTGTGCATAATAATGGTAGAGACAATCTTGGTAAGTTTGATGCTAAAAGTGATGAAGGTGTATTTCTTGGATATTCTCAAACTAGCAAAGCTTATAGAGTTTATAATAGAAATACCAAGATTGTGGAAGAGAGCATTCATGTAATTTTTGATGAAAGTACTAAGGATTCTCTGAGTGAAATTTTTGAAGATCTAGATTTGAATAAGCATGAATCAGATGATGATGTTGTAAAATAAGACAAAGGAAAAACTGTTGTACAGAATCAACCAGCAGAATCTCAAGGCCATGAACCTCCTGCTGAACCAAAATCTCAAAGCCTTGAGACAGAAGCCGAAACTTTCTATGATGCTCCCTCTACTGTTTCAAGGACTCAAATCCTTGAAGGAGAATACTCCTGGGTACGAAGAAAGAAGTTTAAGTACCTTGCAGACCATCCAGCTGACATTATTATATCATATCCATCAACTGGAACACAGACAAGAGGACAATCGAAGAACTTATGTGCTTTCAGTGCATTTGTATCTCTGATTGAGCCTAAGAATACCAAGGAAGCTCTGGAAGATGCAGAATGGATTATTGCAATGCAGAGTGAGCTGAATGAGTTTGAAAGGAACAAGGTTTGGAATTTAGTCCCCAGACCTAAAGAGAAGTCAGTTATTGGAACCAGATGGGTATTCAGAAACAAGCTTGATGAGAATGGCAAAGTGGTAAGAAATAAAGCCAGACTGGTAGCTCAAGGATATAATCAGGAAGAAGGTATAGATTATGAGGAGACTTTTGCTCCTGTTGCCAGGTTAGAAGCTATAAGAATACTTCTTGCTTTTGCATCTCACAATCACATAAAGCTTTATCAAATGGATGTTAAATGTGCTTTTCTAAATGGATATTTACAAGAAGATGTTTTTGTAGCACAACCTCCTGGTTTTGAAGATGAAAATTTTCCTGATCATGTTTATAAACTGGATAAAGCTCTTTATGGTTTAAAACAAGCTCCAAGGGCTTGGTATGATAGACTCTCAAAATTTCTACTTGAAAATAATTTCAGAAGAGGTTTAGTTGATAAAACTCTTTTCATTAAACATCAGCAAAGTGATTTTTTAGTAGTTCAAATTTATGTAGATGATATATTATTTGGTGCTACTAATGATGCCCTATCAAAAGAGTTTTCTAGTCTGATGTGCAGGGAGTTTGAGATGAGCCTAATGGGTGAATTAAATTACTTTCTTGGACTTCATATATTACAAATGAAGAAAGGATTTTTTGTGCACCAAGGAAAATATACCAAGGACTTATTGAATAAGTACAACATGTCACAGTCCAAGGTGCTTAAGACCCCTATGAGTTCATCACTCTCATTAGACAAAGATTCAACCGGTAAGAGTGTGAATCAGAAGGAATACAGAGGTATGATTGGATCACTATTGTATTTAACTGCTAGCAGACCTGACATTATGTTCAGTGTCTGTATGTGTGCTAGATTTCAAGCAGATCCTAGGGAAAGTCATCTAACTGCAGTTAAAAGAATTTTTAGATATTTGAATGGAACCAGAGACTTAGGGCTTTGGTATCCAAGAAGATCTAATTTCATGTTGAGTGGCTATTCATATGCAGATTTTGCAGGTTATAAAGTTGACAGGAAAAGTACTTCTGGATGCTGTCAATTTCTTGGATCTTCATTGATCAGTTGGCATTCCAAAAAGCAAAATTCTGTAGCATTATCAACTGCAGAAGCTGAATACATTGCAGCTGGTGCTTGCTGTTCACAAGTGCTATGGATTGCTCAACAACTTAGAGATCTTGGCTACAACTTCAGAAATGTGCCAATTCATTGTGACAATACAAGTGCTATCTCAATCTCTAAAAATCCAGTTCAGCACTCAAGGACAAAGCACATAGATGTGAGACATCATTTTCTTAGAGATCATGCAGAACAAGGTGATGTTGTTTTAAATTTTATTTCTACTTCAATGCAGATTTCTGATATTTTCACTAAACCTTTGCCAGATGATAGGTTTTCATCTCTAAGGCTTGAATTGGGGATGTTAAACAAGGATGCATTGGTTTAGGGGGAGTATTAGTACCTATATGTGTATATGTGTTGAAATCTCAAAGCCTTGAGATTATACTTTCTGAAGCCTTGAAAGTATAGCTCACAGCTTTAAAGTTTCTCAAACTGCAGAAAATCTCATGGCCTTGAGATTGTTCTCCAGGTCTTGATAATATCTGTATTTTTTTTGTTTAAAAAATTGGATCATCAAATATTATATCTTTTCTTTTTAGATAACTGTATAATATTAGAATTAATTAGAGAATTTTCTAAAATATCCCAAAAAGATTTTTCAATATTCTATTTTTGAATGTAGATATTGCAGAGTCCTTGTATGACTCATCCTCTCAACCTACTTAAGCTGAAAGTCAGGGCTTTTTGTTCACATTCTCTTCCAATTTTCTGCGACTACTCTCTCTCTCTCTCTCTCTCTCAAATCCTCTCAATCACATTCTCTTCTCAAAACCCTAAACCCTAAAATGGAGCGCAAATCAGCCAGAATTCAGCAACAGGGGAAGCCCTCTGGCAGATCCAAGAAGAGAGCAAACAAGAAGGAGAAGATAGTGATTTCTGATTCAGATTCAGAAAACACTCAAAGTTTGCATGAGGATACCCCTCCTGCAAATAAGTCAAGGACAGAGAAGGGAGATGAAGGCTCAAGTGTTGATCCACAACAGGAGACTCAGGGTGGTGATCAACCTAGGTTAGAGAAGAAGAAAGGGGGAGAAAAGAAAAAGACTACTGAAGTCAACTCAGGAGAGCCAGAATAAATCAACTCAAGGAGTACAAGAGAAGGCCAAACCCTCTGAGAAGAAGACTAGGGTTAAGCAAGTTGCTGCTGCAACTATGAAAGGATATCAAGGTAAGAATGTACTTCCAACTGAGTGGTTTATTAGTTCTGAAGTTAGGACAGTTTGGATGCAAGGGTATGCATAATCTAAAGTGGCTTTCTGTAGCATGATTTCTGATGAGTTATTGGATAAACTGGACATAGAATGCATGAGGAAATTGAGGAAAACTGCTGTTTGGAAAGTTTTAAATCCCAGTTCAAAGGCTTATCCTAGGTTAACTAGGTTATTTTATCTGAACTTGGTGTCTGAAGGTGATGAGAAAATGGTTTTAACATCTAAAGTGGCTGGTGTGGATTTGAGGTTAGATCATAGGATTTTTACCAAGGTCTTTGGCATTCCTAGGAAATACAATGTTGGAGATTATCCTGATAGGAAGGAGTGTTTAGATAAGGAAAAGGAGATGTTCTTTGTTGAAGGTGTTCCCTCTGGTCCAAAACAGTTGACACACTCTGTGCTCAACTGTGAAACCAAGATTTTGTTTACTATTTTGATGAGGAGTGTAGTTCCCAGGGAGAACTCAAGAGAGCTGGTAACTGATAAAGTTCTGATTTTGATGTATCTGATATCTCAAGGGTTTGAGATAGACCTGCCTACAGTTGTAATGGAGCATATGATTTATTGTGCAACCAGGACTAGAAACCATCCTCTTCCATATTCCAACATGTTACCTCTTTTCTTTGAGTATTTTGATGTGCCTGTGAAAGGAGAAGAAAAGATTACTGGAGGATTTGGGTTAATAGATGAGACTGCACTTCAGAGGATTGGGGTGGTTCAGACTGGGAAAGGGCATTGGAAATTCTGTTCTGATTTGTCAAAGGAAGAACTTGCTGAGAAGGAGTTTGTGAAGCCTAAGGGGACTGCATCTGGGAAAGGGCAAGCCAATGAGGATTACTCTCTGCTGGCTGAGAAGTTAGAAGATCAGCAAGTTGAGATTGAGGATCTCAGACAAAGGTTGTTTGACCTGTCAACTGAATTTCATCAGTTCAAGGGCTTGATGAATATTATGAATGGAAGATGGATATTGTCATCAAGGGCTTGAATCTGGAGAAGATACCTTCTGCTACTAGTCATGACACCAGTGTGGATTAAGAAGAGAAGCTAGGAGATTTTATAAAGAAGAAGAAGAAGTCAATTCCAGTGGTGCTAGCTTCAAAAGACTTGTTTGAGCAAACTGATGAAGAAGATGCTGATGAAGATACAGGTGTTGATGCATCTACAAAGGTAGATTCAGTACAGGCTAAGAAGAAAGTGGATGAGATAATCCAAGAAGTGGTTGCTGAAGTTGAAGCTGAACAAGAAGGTAATCAGTCTGTAGAAGAAGCTGCAAGTGAGGAAGAAATTGGGGAAGGCTCAGAGAAAGCCAGACATCAAAGAAGAAGTGAAGATCAGAGACTGCCAAAGCCTTGACCTTCTATCTCATTCTCTTCTTTTCTCTCTCAAGGCCTTGAATTTTTATCTAGTTTTTTGTTTCAAGTTTATTTTCAAACTCTGAGTAATGATCCTACATTTCTTCAACCTTATTTGATGAAAGTCAAAAAGGGGGAGAATATTTGTGTTTTGCAGCATCCAGTGATAATAAGAGTTGGCCTTTAGCTATTTTGGCTAATTTTTATTTCTGTGGTAATTCTGTGGTATTTTGTAATATTTATTCTCCTGGTTATCTGTTTGGGTTCAGTATACATTTTATCTGCAGATTGTGGTTATTTAATTTTTTGAATATGAGTGGCAGGAAGATCTATGCAAGACTGTAGGTTTTGTCTTTCATCAAGGGGGAGATTGTTGAGTTAAGATCCCTGAATGTGCTTTGACTGGTAATTGTTTTGAGTGATGAAAGACAAAAGGCTAAGACTTAAGCAGCAAAGGTATTTCAGTTATCTCAAGGCCTTGAGATTATCTGAACTTCAAAGCCTTGAGTTATCTTATCCTGCTATGTGTTCTAACATCTTTGTGTTGCAGAATTGGATATCTGATTATGCAAATCAGTGGTTTATGGTATATATTTGTGGTTTGTACTATTTATACATCCAACATAATTGCAGATGAACATAACAGGAAGAATCAAAGTTATCTGGGTTTAATTTTGAAATACTGTGAAGCAGGTTCAGAGCTCCAAGGCCTTGAGATATGCCTTGAGCTGCTGACATTTTTTACAGAACTTGATTGATTCTTTCTTGCAGGTTATGACTGTTAGTATTGTGATTATTTATTCACTTCTAAGTGTCTTAAACTTGTTTTTCATGTCTTATTTGTTCTAGAGAATATGCATATTAATGTTCTAAGTTTATTAAATAGTTTTATCAGAAACTGTATAACCAAACAGTCTCAGTACTGTTAGATGTTTGGATTTTGTTGTTGCAGTGTTTCTTTGCTGTTGCAGGGTTGTTAAACGTGCAGGAGAAATCTCAACAAACTCCAACGGATATCCACCTGAAGCTGTTTGAATTTAAGTTGAAAACAGAATGAGGATTTGTAGGAACTGAGATCCTAAAATCTCTCAATCAGTTGCTGCTGTGGATAAAAGAGACTGGTTTGAATTTTGAAAGATAGAGAGGCTTGCAGAATACTCTGATAAGTGTGAAAAATTCGTGGGAGATCATCCATTCAAACACACAATCATTCAAGCTTCATTCCAGACTTCTGAAGATCAAATCAATCCAGACATTCCTGAAGAACACTTCCAAGCTTCAGCAGCTTATCTTTATACTGTGTTCTTCATCTGTACTTTATCTGTGTATCTCTATATTATCTTAAACCTCGCTTAACCTAGTGGTTGGTTGTTCAAGTGAACAACAAGAGGTTCTTGTTAGCTCAACAGTTAGTAGTTGGAACTAGATAAGTTTGGAACCAATGGCTGTATAGGTGTAAGGGAAATCACTTAGGCTTGAAGATCTAGGGCTGTTTCTGTGTGAGTAACAAGAAGTGTTTGCCCAATCCTTGTGGGATTAGATCCCTCAGGCAGAGATTAGGTCCATTGGGACTGAACTCTGTAAATTGGTTTGTGTTCTTTACTTTTCTGTTTGATTATTATCTGCTGCACACAACTCTAATCAAACTAGGGTTTATAAGTTGTTTAGAATTGTTCACAACTCAAGGCCTTGAAGCATACAATTTTGCCTTAGTGAGTTTCACACAGTTTACAAAATCTCAAGGCCTTGATATTTGAGTTTCACACAAAGCTTTACTTGTTAAACTTTAAGTTTTGCAAAAAGTTTCCATACTCTATTCGACCCCCCCCCCCTTCTAGAGTATTTAGGTCCTGTATTTAGTCTACATTACACACTTTCAAAATAGAATCAAGCACCCATTTTTATTCCTTCCTTTTTCGTTTCTTTTTATTTATGTTTATTTCACAAAGAGGGGCATACCAATAATACGTACAAAATAATGAGTATAGAATGTAAACTCGTGACACGTCCTCCAATAAACTCAAAAACCCATCCCAATATGTTTGGAATATCGCCTCTCACTACAGATCGCCTCCTCATGATCGTGATGTAGAGACATGATTCACAACCACACGGAAGTGTGAGGTAGTATCTAACTCACCCTCGCATCCCCTCGAGATATAGAACAATGTGATAATCCACTATAGATATGAAATGAAGCTAACACCCTCATATAACTTCCCTCCCCCGCACTCCCTCTATCATGACTCGTAGGAAAGGTCCAATCTAACAAGTGATGAAAGTCACAATGAAAGGCTTCCTAGTTAAGAGGCTGTGAATAAAGCGGTAATATGGATCAACGCGACTCACTAACTGGACATATGGCTCAAGACAGGACCAGTGGTCCCCAAATTAAATCACTCGTACATTTATTCCCTTTTTACAACGAGGAGGGTTGATGACTACCTAAGACGGTGGTCATGCACTATCGGCTAACTACTCGAGCGCATTAAAAACAAAGCACATGCTTTAAGTTCAAAGTATTTCAGGTTAATAATGGCTTCTGCAACCCAGTTACGAATTCCCTTTATGCTTCTAAGGGGTCCTTAACATGTGTGTCGGCTTCCTCGATTTACACACACCTACACACTGCTTTACATGACACCGGTTTCACTTCATCACTGAGCTCTCTCCATGTTCTATGTAATTTCCTTTTTCCTTTACCAAATTACGCAAACTATTGCGCAAATGCACGAATTGTCTCTCATACCTGTCAGTAGCCCTGGCTTGGGAATTCAAGGTCATCGTCCTCAACAATCACACCTCTCTCAACACTATGCCATGGACAAGCTCGATTGACCAGGCTCACTGAAAGGAGAGGGTCCGTTAGGTGGGGTTGCTTGAGATAAGGAAGAACCTCTCTGGGTCCTAGATCTATGGGCCTCGGAACTCATTCCCTCATCCATCACAACCTTGTCCTTCAACGGGTTAGGGATCATCTCATATTTCCTAGCGAGCCTAGGCTTGTAGTTATCTCTTTCGAAGGTACAACCGCTCCGTATTTCTTAGCCAAATGCATAAGCAGGAAACTGTACCCCATAGCCTTGTGGTTTACCTTATCTCTCCTCGATTTGAAATAAAGTAAATCCTCTTAGGAATATCTATCCTATGTTCTCGAAACAAGCACACTGCCATCAGAAAAACCTCAAACTTCACATAATTATGAGGGAGAGCCCCACCACCCAAGAATTTAGAATCTCAGTAATCCATCGGGTTCTAGGTAACAGATAACCAACCTTAATGTTCCAGTGCCTAATATTAGGACGCTGAATCCAGTCACCACCCTCAACATCCTTAAAATAGGACTAGCTGGTGCGGGTCCTTTCTTAAGTAGACCCCAAAATGGCAAGGCCCTGTCAGCCCTAGCCATTGCAAAGCCTCATCTATATTCACGGGTGAGATGACTACCCAACACCTCCTAACATAAACTACCCGCATGTCTGTGAGACATGTAGTCTCAACCGAATCGAAGTTCCATGAGTTTGCGAAATTCATGTGAGTAATGTTAGTACTGGCTCTCCCATCTATCACTCGCACACATGCATGAATATAAGGGTCATTGCGATTTTTCAACAATGAACTTTCTCAACTAAGAGAAAGAATGCTTAATACAAAGGAGTTAAAGCGATAGAAATATTTGTTCACCCCTGGCACTCTGAGTATCGTTCTTACGGGTGTTGTTCATATTCTTCGGTGGACCGGTAATTTAAAAAATACGCAATGATTTTCTTCCCGCCGGATTTTCCTTCACGCGATCCCTGTCCATATATTCTTCTCCGCCAAGAGCTGGTTCTCAACCAAACCTTGTAGGCACCTGTGATGCACCCAAAACCTGCCAAAAAATTCTCGAATTCCAGCAAAACATTGGTATGCAAGGATTTTTGGAGGGGTTTGACTGTAGAGAGACGGGGGCTGCTTATTCTTCTTGCGTGAAATGAAGAACTGACTTTCCTCTACTATTTTGTCTTCAAAATTTCAAAGCCTTTAATGAATAAAATGTTATGTGGCTTCATTGTGATCGTACAATCACAACCCGTGGTCGTACAGTCACGATCACCACACAATCATGTAGATACCATGTTTACAACCACTCTTCAAAAATAACATAAGTAAAAGTGATCGCACGACCACAACGTGAAGAAAAGCCCTTTATTCCTTCATTTTTGGCTCCCGAACTCTAATGTGTGTGATTTTTGCACCTATGGAACCCTTGAAAAATGTGGTTTCATTCATATAGAAAATTTATCAAAACCTGGAGAAATTTTCAAGCTTGTCATTTAATTCCCCTTTTTCACAATAACATCCAAATTCCTCAATTCAACATTTTTATCAGTTCTTTGCTATCACATTCATCATGACGGGGAATTCAAGACTTCCATATTCTTCTAAATTTTGACTCCGAATTCCAAACCAAGAAATATATAGAGATCTTGTCGGTACTCTAGCACCGGTCAAAATGCTATACAAATAATTGAGCATCCGTACGTAAAGTAGGCCAAAAGAACCCACTATGTAATTGTAGGGTTTTGATGCAGGTTACGCAGCGGAATAAAAAATTTAATCCTGCTCAAGACCCTCCAAAGATCACAGGAAGAGAATACATAAGGATAGTGAAGGATTTTAGTATCTACTTACCTTTGGGTTCTCCTGTGATGAATTCACACGTGAAATAGTATTCACGTCTCTATGGCTAGTCCACTCATAGGATTGAAACAAGATCCTTCAAGCCTTTTTGCTAGCTAGGATTGAAGGAAGAAGAGTAAGAAGGTCACAATCACGCAACGAACACAAAAAAGGGGCTCGACCCTCTTTCTTTGGCCGACGAGGTAGGGGCGGACCAAGGAGGGATTCGGCCCTCGTTGGTCTTGCTCTCTCTCCTTGATTTTCTCTCCCACTCAGTGTGTTGCAAGCATTATTCTGGGAAGGAAGCTAGGAGTGTTCTTTATGTAGTCCAACAACTCCTTGTTGACCGCATAAAAGCCCCTGTCCTAATCATGTCCATACATGAATTAGTCCAACTTGCAAATTATTTCTACTAAGTTTGCAAGTAGTTGCATATTGATCCATCTAAGTAATCATATTAATTATTTCCCAAGTCCGGTCTAATACATAGGGAGTGTGATCCCATAGGTTTCTACTTAGTTGGTAGTAACAAATACTAACATGGAGCGGCCTCTAGCAAGACATCCACGCTACCCAACAAATAGAAATAGTCATCCGACAAACCTTGTGCCCAATGTTCATGTATTGTGCTATCCCTTTGTCTCCATATCCGGATTGGACAAGAGACATATTAGTCACACTCGTATATCCAATCCATAGTTCCACGATCCTGGGAATATGCTTATCCATGCAGATAACATCAATATCTCCATATTTATTTATCTGAGTCTGGCCAGATATTCTATAAGCATCATCCCTCGAGTGGCCCATGGATATTTACTCCCATTATGTGGGAGGGACAAATCATGTCTACGTCACTACGATCTCTAAGCTTGCTTCCTATCATGCCCGATAACTACCTATATAGTTACCCAGTTAAGGCGCAACATTTGATAATATCAAAGCATGATATTTCACAACTACAGTATCTAGTGATTTCAAGTCTAAGGATTACAATACCATTAGCACTACGAGAAGCGAATGTGACTTTAACATAATCTAATTTAGCCTTCTCGTCGTGGGTCAATACAGTATGCCATTACTCTTAATGCATACCCATGTGTTGGACTGTGATATCTCCATATCAATCCAACCCCGTACTAGTCTATAGTCGATCGTCCTGTTAATCAATATAATCGACTAGGGATATTTAAGAATATAACATTTATATTCTAAGGACTTCATTCATGTTAACATATCTCCATATCGACAACATAATGAATAGTAAATCCACAAATGTCACAAGAAATAGATTCCCTCTAGGGCATATTCCAACAGTCTCCCACTTGCACTAGAGTCAATCTCCTGCATCATATGCTTATTGGTCTAGCGCGGCCCTCATGCCTTCACTACGCAAGGTATGAGAGACATTTTCTGGTACCTTGCAAATATTCACATCTCCTTTATCAACAATTTGATTGAGATTGAATATTCTGAGTAAGTGAATCTTATACTTAGTCCTCTGTGATAGAATCGGTAACTGAATCTTTCCTGGAACCTTTCCATCTCCCAGTCCCTCCCACTAGCGCAAAAAATAAAACTCAACTATAATCTGAAATCTTCTTTGTTAGATTTTGAAGTTCTCATCACTGTAACCCCTTACAGTGAACTCTTCCTATCCTTCATTTATCAAAAATTCATCATAAGTTCTTCTCAAGTACTTTAAGGATAATCTTGATAATTATCCAGTGACTTTCACCCATATTTTACTGGTATCTTCGTGTCATACCATATGACACATCTGGCCTAGTATATAACCTGGCGTATCACGTGAATCTCATTCATACAGTCTTTTCTCAATCTAATTGGAAAGAAAATTAGTTCTTCCAAAGACTAATTCCATGTGACATGGGTAAGAATCCATATTCTTACATGTTGAACCATTTCAACACCTTGTCAATATATGTACCATGAATCAAGCTGAACAGCTGCCCTTCATCTATCTCCATAGATCCTTATAGATTGTCTCGCCTAAGTCTATCACTGAAAATCAATTCTTATTCAATCTTTACAAGATTGCTGAGTAGAGACATTATCCAAATGATTAGTATGTCTCCACATACAAGATCAGAAATTTAACTATGCTCCCAGTAACCTTCTTGTAAACACAAGCTTCACCTTCTTTCTTGATGCAATCAAACCATTTGATTTCATCATTAATCGAAGATTCCAACTCCAAGAAGCTTGACTCAATATGTGGACAGATTGCTATTAGCAAGATGCGAATGGATTTAAGCATTACAATTGAGGAAAAGATTTCGTCATAGTCTATACTATGAACTCACATGAATCTCTTAGCCACCAATCGTCTTTAAAAATAATCATATTACCATCCAAGTTGGTATCCTCATAACCCACTTGCACCCTATGGGTCCTACCCATTCAGGTGGTTCCACCAAAGTTCATACTTTGTTGGTATACATGGATTCCATATCGTATATCATGGCTCCAAGCCATTTCTGAGAGTCTTGCCCACTCCTGGCCTCCTCATAGGCTGTAGGCTCATCTTCATGAGCTATACATCATTGGGTATATGAGAAATCCATATTTCTCTATCCCTTTGACATATCCTACTTGACCTACGAGGTCCTTGTGTTACCTGAGTAGGTTGCTCCACAACATCTTGTGAGCTCATGTTCCATAAAAAAATGATCAATGTTCTTTTGTGGTTATTTGAACTCCTTCAAGTTCTATTGTCCTCCCACTGTTTCTTTTAGAGACAATCTCTGTCTATAAACACAGCGGTTGGAGAAACAAATAATTTGTTCTCGATTGGATTGTAGAGATAATATCCTTCGTTTCCTCAAGATATTCCACATAGTACATTTATCTGACTTAGGTTCAAGTTTATCTGTAAACTATTTACATAAACTTCATAACCCACATTCTTTATGAGGACATATTAGGACACTTCCTATTCCATATCTCATATGATTTTTTTCATAATAAATTAGATGGAACGAGGTTAAGGGAGAAATTTGCTGTAATTAGAACATGTCCCTTAAAGTAATCTGGAAGTTGTGTTTGACACATCATGTACCGAACCGTGTCAACAAGATCCGGTGTCTCTTTTCAGATACGCCATTCCATAATGGTGTTCTAGGTAGAGTGAGTTGGGATCTCATCCCATACTCCTTTTGATGTTCAAACTCTTGGCTTAAGTATTCACGCCTATACGATCATAACGCAGAGATTTGATACTTTTGCCAAAATAGTTCTCTACTTCATTCTTGAAAACCTTGAACAATTCAAAGAATTCTGATTTGTTACTTCATAATATACACAAATCCACATTTCACTGATGCCATCAGTAAATATGATGAAGTACTGACAATCATCTTTAGCATTTGTGCTTAGCGGCCTACATACATCAATACGTATGATTTCCAAAGATCATATATTTCCCATTAAACAAGTCTTACATGTCTCATATGATTGAAAATCAAATGAGTCCAGAAATCCATCTGTATGGAGCCTAGATATGTATTTCTCATTTATGTGGCATAAACTACAATGCAAAAGAAAAGTGAGGTTCATATCATTATATGCAAACCTCTTGGTATTAGTATTGTAGATGAAATTACCATGATCAAGAATATATGATCCATTAGACAAAAGTGCATTACAATAATGCATTTTATCAAAATAAATAGAACAACATTTGTCTATTATTTTAATAAAAGTGATTTTTCTAGTCCAAACAAGAAACCACAATACTGTCCCTACTCAAAGTAGTGACATAGTCGTATTTTGTCTAATTCATGAATAATTTCAAAAAGGTAGATATAATTTCCTATGACTAATTTAGCAACCCTTTGCTTCATCGCCCCACGTGTAGGCTTATTTCTTCCTTATTCAATTCTCTACATATCTTGAGATCCTCCACATTTCTATAAACGTGAGATCCTCATCTAGCATCATATACTCATGATTATGAGATAGACGCATTGATTTTTATAACAAAAACTCTAAGGTGGAATTCATAATTCCTTTATTATTTCCTTTCAGGTACTTTGGGCAGTTTCTCTTCCTCCACACCACCTATGGGACCTTTAAGGCAACTTGGTTTTAGCAACAAGCTTGCTTTATACCCATGGGGTCGGCGCAAACCTTTTACCTTTTACCGATGCTGTTAACCATTGATATGTTTGCCTTTTAGCCCTTTATGAGTGCTTTGTATAGCGATTCTCAATCATATTGAGTAAATCACCTTTGAACAAAAATATAATTGCATTCCTGCAATTCTCGGTCCATTTGGGAGAATAACTATTTATTCTTTATCTATCTCATAGATAACTCTCAGTCACTAAGCTTTCAATCATATTGAAGTAGCTTAGTTGTGCTTCACCTCTTGCTTCAGTAGTCACACATTACTAGCTTGTGTCGTCGCGTCATATCTCGATGAATCAAGTCACCTTGATTTGGCAAGCCCGAACTCATTCCATCTTGATCATGACGAGTGCCAAGCAAGAGCGTGCAAAGTGGAGCAACACGTAAAGCCTTTCATGTCAAGCTCGCTCTTTGAAAGAGCTTCTTTTAATGTATGATCATATCATACGCCTCCATATTCTCATTTTGCTTCCAAAGCTCAGAGTTCATGGCAGCTAACATGACGCAAGTTACATCCAAAGAACCATTCTTTGATGTTCCTTCAATTAGACTTTTAGTGTGTATTGGTAGTCGGCGGGAAAAAAACATTATGTTCTACGATGTAAAAAATTTTCCTTTCATTTGAGAATAATTCTCAATTTCATAACGGTATAGAAAATATATTCCAGACAGCTTGTCCTTCCTAAGGACATAAAGTCGTGTTTTGCTTGTTTTAATGCCATGAATTTTTCAACACAAATGGATTATGCAAAGTAATGTGACATATGACTAAATTTAACAAGTACTTAAATTGTTAAACATAGCTCCCACTATTTTTCTCGGATTAATAACCCTCCATATTAATGCGGAAAATATCATTATATTTTCTAGTGAGACAAGATCCATATGTCACTTCTTTTGAGCTTGCTTTGGCAAGTCACCCAAAATTAGTTATTTAGGTAGGAAGAATTCCAATTGCATCCCATGCAATTCTTTGTTCAATTGGACAAATAAATCTTTATTCATCTATCCCCATAGATAATCCCAATTGGTCGCCTCTAGGTTTTAATCCCATTAAAATCACCTAGTTGTGTCCAACCTCTTATGGGAGTTGTTTCCAAAAACAACTTCCTCCATGTTGTCCAAGTTTAGCTGTTTCCAAAACAACTTCCTCCATGTTGCCCAAGTTTAGTTGTTTCCAAAACAACTTTATCCTTGTCGCCCAAGTTTAGTTATTTCCAAGTTTGAAAAACACCTTTTTCCAACTTGTGCCCAAACCCTAGTTTTCTAGATCCAAATTTTTTCACATCCTATGTGATCCAAATTCACTAATTCCTTACATCCCATGTAATATTAGATCTTATTTGGCTTGAATCATATTCACAAATTGCATCAATATGCTTGATTTGTCCGTTTTACGCGATAAACAATAATTAAAGTGTAAAACAACAAAAATCGTAACACATAAACTACGTTATGCTCTACGACCTGTGGCTCTAATACCACTCTAGGGTTTCGATGCAGATTACGCAACGGAATAACAAATTTAATCCTGCTAAAGACCCTCCAAGGATCACAGGAAGAGACTACATAACGATAGTAAAGGATTTTAGTATCTACATACCTTTGGGTTCTCCCGTGATAACTTCACACGTGAAATATTATTCACGTCTCTATGGCTAGTTCACTCCTGGGATTGAAACCGGATCCTTCAAGCCTTTGTGCTAGCTAGGATTGAAGGAAGAGGAGGACGAAGGTCACGATCACGCAACGAACACAAAAAGGGGCTCGACCCTCTTTCTTTGGCCGATGGGGTAGGGGCGGACCAAGGAGGGGTTCGGCCCTCTTTGGTCTTGCTCTCTCTCATTGCTTTTCTCTCCCACTCAATGTGTTGTGAGCATTAGTCTGGGAAGGAAGCTAGGATTGTCCTTTATATAGTCGAACAACTCCTTGTTGACTGCATAAAAGCCCCCTACCTAATCATGTCCATACACGAATTAGTCCAACTTGCAAATTAGTTGTACTAAGTTTTCAAATAGTTGCGTATTTATCCTTCTAATTAATCATATTAATTATTTTCCAATTCCGGCCTAATTCATAGGGAGTGTGACCCCATAGGTTTCTACTTAGTTGGTAGTAACAAATACTAACATGGAGCAGCCTCTAGCAAGACACCCACCCTACCCAACTAATAGAAATAGTCATCCGACAAACCTTGTGCCCAATGTTCATGTATTGTGTTATCCCTTTGTCTACATATCCGGATCAGACACGAGACATATTAGTCACACTCGTATATCCAATCCATAGTTCCTCGATCCTGGGAATATGCTTATCCGTGCAGATAACATCAATATCTCCATATTGATTTATCAGAGTCTGGCCAGACATTCTATAAGCACCATCCCTCGAGTGGCCCATGGATATTTACTCCCATTATGTGGGAGGGACAAATCTTGTTTATGTCACTACGATCTCTAAGCCTGCTTCCTATCATGCCCGATAACTACCTTTATTGTTACCCGGTTAAGGCACAACGTTTGATAATATCAAAGCATGATATTTCACAACTAGAGTATCTAGTGACTTCAAGTCTAAGGATTACAATACCATTTGCACTACGAGAAGCGCTTGTGACTTTAACATAATCGAATGTAGCCTTGTCGTTGTGGGTCAATCCAGTATGACATTACCACTAATGCATACCCATGTGTTGGACCGTGATATCTCCTTATCAATCCAACCCGATACTAGTCTATAGTCGATTGTCATGTTAATCAATATAATCGACTAGGGATATTTAAGAATATAACATTTATATTCTAATGACTTCATTTATGTTAACATATCTCCATATCGATAAAATAATAAATAGTAAATTCAAAAATGTCATTAGTATTGCTTTGGCTGATCCCTATCCATACTCTTCGACCTTATATAATATATATAAATAGAATATAAGAAGCCCCCTCTCCTTTCAGTCGAGTCTTTCACCCTCTCCCGCTGGTCGAGTCCTTCGGCTCTCTCGTTCTAGTCGAGTGCTAAAACCAACCCTCTCACGGTACAAGCCCCCCTCGGTTGCGTCCCATTCGAACTGAGTGGCAACATCGAGGTCGGAGCTGACTTTCGGTCGCTCTGATCAGTGTCTATGAAGAAGCTATTCATGATGCTCAGTAGAAGGGTCTTATTCATTTTAATATTAGGCTTTCTAATAAGTCTCTTCTTCATGATCTTTAGCAAATTCTGGAGCAGTTGCAGCAAGGATCACATGGAGCGAATTTGCAGGAAATGAAGCTTGAGGGTGATGGATGTTTCTCTGCTTAGGCATGCTGTTTGCTGTTTCTCTTTTGAACAAGATCAAGCTATGTAAACTCCGCACCCTCACTCTTTGGGGTTGTTTTGTTAGCTTTCTTGGCTGGCCGCTTTTACGTTGAATTTTCAAATAACTTCTTTTATATATGTGATGTTCTATGTTTCATACAAAAAAAAAAAAAGAAAAAAACTATCCCATAGCTCTTCTTTTCAGAAATGGACTTTTTTTTAACCAAATTCTTATTATATGAAAAATAGCTTCTATCATAGAAAAACTAGCTTCGGGTTTGTGAGAGTAGAACTCCTGGTCTAGAAATGGAAGATCAAAATTTAGAGAGATTTGACTGGAAAATCCAAAACTTTTAACCCAACTGTTGAGCATGCTACTCGAAGATCCGAAGAGCTTCTATGCTTGGCTCCAATTCCAGAGCACCTCAAAGTTTGAGGTTGCAAGATCCAATTTTCAGCCTCATAAAGAAAGGACTAGTTTAGTACGTAGTGGAGCAACACGACGATTCTTTCTTTTAACAACTTCTCTTGGTTTTCTACCCGTTTCAATGGCGAAGGTCAAATTTCAAACAACAAGTGTCAGTCACATAAATGCAAAAGCTAAGCGCAAATTTCGCATTGATTAGCTCAAACCATCTTCTTCACTTCATTTACTCTCTCTCAAGTTTCAACTACTCCGCCCCTTTATCTTTGTACTTACAGTAGCACGTTCGTTTTCTTATACTGATGACAACAGTCTCCAAAATTCCAAAAACGAAACATGTCGTCTCCTCTGCATCTCCTCTTCCTCATCTTCTTCTCTCTCCTTTCCCCTTCTCTTTCTCTCTCCTATCCGTTCAGTAAGGCTCTTCCCTTGTTTGTTTCTGCAGACTTATTAACAGTAATAGTACATTTCACTAACTCTGTTCAACTTTACTCTTTTCCGCCTTTTCCGCAGACACTGCTTACCACATTGACTGCGGCTCGCCGACTAATTCTACCGACAAGTTCAACACTACATGGCTCGCCGACGAGTTCTTCACCGGCGGTTCCGTCGGTCTAGTATCGGAGCCCCTGATGTTCCAGAATCTCCAAGAGAAGACGCTCCGGTTCTTCCCAATCTCCGCCGGGAAGAAGAATTGCTACATCGTCCCCGTCCCAAATGGCCGCTACTACGTCCGGACATTCACGGTCTACGACAATTACGACGGCAAGTCGACTGCGCCGAGCTTCGACGTGTCCGTTGAGGGGACATTGGTTTTCAGCTGGCGGTCGCCGTGGCAGGAGGAGATCGACCGCTCCGGCGCCTACTCCGACCTCTTCGCTTTCGTAAAAGACGGAGCCGCCGATGTCTGCTTCTACAGCATCGCCACCGACGCGCCGGCGATTGCGTCGTTGGAGCTGATTCAGATCGATCCGGCGTCGTATAACTCCTCCTCCATCGGCAACGACTCGATTCTGGTCAACTACGGACGGTTGACTTTCGGCTCCGACCAGTGGGGCCCAGGGTTCAACAACGACGCCGATTCATTCGGCCGATCGTGGCAGTCGGAAGCGGATTTCCGTACTCCGGACTCATCTCCACTCACAATCGTATCAACGACGAAGAGTGTAGCGAATACGAACCAAAGCCCAGACTATTTTCCGATGAAATTGTACCAGCGAGCGTTGACTGTGTCGGACGGTGGTCCGTTAGAGTACGAATTGCCGGTGGATGCGAAGCTGGACTACTTGGTTTGTTTCCATTTTGCAGAAATTGATGGGACTGTGACGAAACCTGGTCAGAGAGTCTTTGATGTGGTGATTAACCGGAAGAATTTGACTAGGGTTGATATTTACCAGAAGGTTGGAAGCTTGGCTGCTTATAGCTGGAGTTATGTAGTGAAAAATTTGACCAGTACGGTCCTGAATGTCAACCTTGTCCCTGTTGTTGGTGCACCGATTCTATCTGGTTTGGAGAATTATGCCATTGTTCCGGCTGATTTCGCAACTGTTCCCGATCAAGGTATACACATTTACGCATATATGTTCATAGGATTGCGTCTAGTTTTGCTTTTGAATTGATAGGGTAAAGAAGGTTGAACATATGAGAAGTGATGAGTCCGAGTTGGAGTCACTGTTAAGCAAAAGAAAAATGGAGAGATATTGCCCAATTTAGAATGTGCGGTTTGATATTTCCTTCTCATGTGGTTGAGGAGTGATGGTTTTGATTATTCTGCAGTGGTTGCTATGAGAGCTCTGAAAGAGTCACTTCGGGTTCCGCACAGAATGGGTTGGAATGGGGATCCTTGTGCTCCTACAAATTGGGATGCTTGGGAAGGTGTTACTTGTCATCCCAATAAAGATTCATCTGCCCTGGTGATCTCTCAAATGTAAGAACTTAAACATTCTATATAATATCAGGTGGAAGTCCAAATTAACCATAAAGGCAAAAACGTTACTGCTATTGAATTTCAACAGCATGTGATGTAAATAATTTTGTGCTACGAAGCTGTTTTATGTGGACGTATCTGTTGAATTGATGACTAATTGTAATGGATGTCATACTATTATTGGACAGGCAAAAGACAAACCATTTGCGGCTCTTGTTAAGTTTGATTCATGTTACGGCCCTTGAATAGTAATTTAAATTTTTGAGAAAGAATTATTGTGATTTTGGATGAAGTTACCGAACCTTATCTTCGTACATCTTCCATTTTTCTTTTATGCAGTGATCTTGGGACTCAAGGCTTGAAAGGCTACATCAGCGACCAGATTGGTCTTCTATCTGATTTGGCGAGCCTGTAAGTATCATCTATTAACTCTTTAATTTAGTGAAAGATAAATAATTAATATAGTTTAATGTAATATTGCAACTTCATACGACACACACACACACACACACACACACATGCACATTATGATATTTGGTCATGTTTAAAGAGAGATGTGTACTAAGAGAATTGGCATTGAAATTCTGGACCCTATATATAAACCAGTCATTGAGTACACACTTAATTATTTGGTATAGATGTTCAACGCGTACTTAATAAGAACAGGATTCGGACCGGTCGATTGTATTGGGCTATTATTAGTTGATTCTATCAAGCAGAGACCCTCCAAAATAGTTGTATCGGATACTTCAACATTAGTACTACACTCCAAAATACATGAAAAACACCACTTACCTTGCATGTCAACGTATTTTAGAAAATTTTATTAGACTGGAAGCTTGGGGGGGGGGGGGGGACGGCAGTCACCCCATTGTGTTTATTAGTCCTTCAGACAGGCAAGGGTTTCAAACCGGTGCATTGTGGCGGGCTGGGTTGTAAAAACCTATGGGTCGAGGATGTAAAGGGCTGGGCCCTTGACCAGGCCTGGGTTGGGTTCAAAACCCTGGGGTTTCTAGGGTGAAATAGCGTGTGGTCCGGATGTGATGCACAATCTGGTACTGTTTAAAAAATGCACAATGGATTCGAATCTTTCATTTAATTGATTGCTTCTACTCTATTAAACATTGAAAGGCACACTTTTTGCTCTTCATTTGCAGGAACTTGAGTTCTAATTCACTGGAAGGCACTCTACCATCAGGCCTCGGTCAAAAGTCTCTTATAAAGCTGTAAGAATACAAATTCGTGGCAACTGGTTTAATTTCCTTACTCCATATAATGCCATTCAATTTTGCTGGAAACTATTCCTGCACAATGTCTCGTTTTAGTTCATGGTGTAATGCTTAGTTAATACTGCACAAGAAGAGACACAGTATTAGTTATAAACTTATAATTGAGCTAGTCCAGTCAATCCAATCCAATCCGGTTAATCTAATCTAGTCAAATCCAATACGGTTAGTCCAGAAAACCAAACTTTCCAAAGGACCTATTTCTTAACATCACTTCTGAAGTATACCTTTTTTATGAATTGTTGTACTTCAAATTTTTTACTATATATGCGAGATAAGTGATATGCATAGATAGCCGTGCATTTTGTTCTGGGGTGAGTAATAGTGAAAATGTAGTTCTTAGTGGATTAGCTTGTTTGGACTATTTTATAGTGTCAGACTTTTCTAATGCTTCACAAAACCAAAACCCATATTAGTTGTAATTTAGCTTGTCAATCCAATCTGGCTAATCCAATCAAGTCAAATCCTATCCGGTTAGTCTGAAATACCAAACTCGCCATTAGATTTCATTTCAATTAATTATCCCTTTTGAAGCATGAATTCTCAAAGATTTCTACTTTCCGCTGCTCGCATAATAATCTTGTATTATTATATGTCCAAGATGAGTAATACACAAAGTCGGGGGTGGTCATTTTTTGTTTCATCTTTCAGTATATTGTTTTGGGGGGTGTTCATTTTCTTCTTTCAGTATAGATTGTTCCTTTCCTGGTGTGTTTCGGTATTTAATGTTTCAAGTATTTTGTACTGTCATAAATTTTGGTTGTCGGCAAGTTCTAAAATTTTCCACCAATTTAGCCCAAGTACTGTTCACATTTCAAAGGACAATGATGATAAGGCATTATGTATTACTTCAATTAGTGATCCCATGGAGCTTTCTGTAACTTCATGAAGTCATAATGTATTTATCAAAGTGGTAGGTTCGACTGCTCGTTATTAAAAAGTCCCGCATCTCTTGACGATGATTTTTTGCGGGCTTTAAGTTACAGCCTCTCAAGACATTTAGGTTCTTCAAGTTGTGCAAAATAGAATAAAATACTGAAATAAGGTGTCCTCAGCATAGGTGTTCCATGTATTAACGATCAGATTTTTGGATCATAAGCCTGGTGTCCTGGACGCGTTAATCCTGCTGAAATTCATAAGTTAAGCTGTTCTCGGTGTTAGCGCCATATGGGCCAAAACCAGTGTATCAAAGTTTGTTGGACATTGAGTGTGATCTTCCACATGAATTTGGCCCGAACTGGATTTTATTAGAATAGTGGTAAATATTGCTCTTGCGGAAATTTGAGACACTCTTGTCCATTTGGGGTTTGAATCATCAAACGCAGTTACATTTTACTTATGGTGCATCAAATAGAACAAGGGCATTGTAAAAAATGTTTACAGTTTTTAATTATTCTAATGGATTTAGACATACCATGAAGTCTAGACTGCTAAATTCTGTTCCCAAAAGTTGAAGCAATAATGAGCTTATTCTAAACAACTAAAGAAACTAAATCATTTGCATATTAATTTATATATTTTTCTTTATAGGAACCGGTTTCCGCTAATCATGCTTTGAAATGTTAGGGCTGGAGAGTTGGTAGTAGACATTGTGGCCTTTGTGGGTGTGAATTGTGATAGGTGCTGGCTAATAAATTATCTTAAATAGGAGGGAATTCCCAACTTGTATGATGTGGGGGTTTATCTCATCCATTGGATACACTTGAGCCCCTACATTCTTCTATGCTGATTGAGGAATTGGGGCATGAGTGGGGTAAGATCTTCCGTACCGATTTCTATTGCCTCATGTTATGATCCGGGCAGAGCTTAGAGAACGATGATAACGATGAAAACAAGAACACACCCGCTATACAACCCACTTGACACACACTTTGAAAACTCTCACCTAGCTAGCTAAAAGCTCTCAACAAAAGCTCTTACCTCTCAACTTCTCTCTTCTGTGTGTGTGTTTTACAAGGCAAAGGCATGTGCCTTATATAGGCTAGCTAGGAAAAGTACACGGCTAGTCAAAGGTGAAAGCCACAGCCCAAACACACACAAAAACTACCGCCCCTAAGTTTGTTTCCAAATCCTAATTAGCCACCCCAAAACTTCCCTGCCTTTGACTTTTCTTCTTTCTTTTGCCGACCTTCAAGACACACCAACACCTCATCTTGTTACCATTGCGCAAGATCTCGGGTTTCTCTGTAATTGGTTAGGATTGGTTCTCTCTGATCAGAGGGGTACGGTTATGGCTTAAGTCTCCCACTCTACCTTCAAGATTCAACTCCCCTGCTTGTCCCAAGCCATGAATCCATCTCTTTTATGTCCCTGACCAATGGTCACATTCGTGGACCATCTGTAAAATCATGCAAGACACGTTGAAATAAACTTTAATGTTTATTTTTTCTGGAGTGTCTTTTAACAGTATCAGTTTTGAACATGTATCTTATTCTTTGAAACTGGATTTTGCTGCAGCATTGCATTTGTGCTTTTCTCACTTTCTAATGGTTTAACCTACTGTTTTCCCATCTGTTTGGTGTAGGGATCTTTCAAATAATCGGTTTATTGGGCCCATTCCGGATAGTCTGGCTTCATCAAAGTTGCAGCTTGTGTAAGTTGTATTTTCATTCAACATGGCTTGAAGGCCTAGTGGAGATACTTTTATTAGTTGTCGATTAGCTTATTATGGGTTTGGGATAGACCTCATTTTTTCTTTTTGTATGGTCTTTTGTTATTGGAGCGTGAAGACTTGGTCACACACTTAAAGTCGGCAGTGGATTATACGGAATAACATATATTTGGAAGTTAAAATTGATATGGGTGAAGATAGTTTGACTTAGTGTTCAGTATTGCATTTATTGACTTTAGAAGTACTGGGACAAGCCAGGTTAGTGTATCTTAGGGGCATCAGAAAATTTGTCCAGTTTCAGTGAGAAGTATCACTATAGTATGATTTGGACACCCGCTTAACCGAAAGGGCAACCTTATGAGGCCCAATTCATACCACCTGTTGGGGGATTTAAAGCATGGCGATCCCTTGCGAGGGTGAATCACTTGCTTTTTCTTCCTCATTTTCTTCTTTTCTTTTCTCTTAGTGCACTATTTATAGTAACTGATCACGAGTATTGTTCACTGGTAATGTTCATCAGTCGATAACAGCTCACTTTTGAGCTTCCGTGTCCCTAATTCCATTCCCCAAACCCTAAATCTAAATCTGACCCACGTCAGTTTGGTATCAGAGCTAACCCTCATGCTCTCGTTTCTACTCTAACTGTGGGTCTTTAGTCTGTTCTGATGTTTACCCGTATTGAACTCAACACTGTTGGTGGTATGTCATGATGGGTGAACAATGTGATAGACACTGATATTAGTGATATTTTTCAAAGAGATCGTTACTGCTAATAATTGCAATATCGACCAATTAATTTATCAAGTAATTGTATTTTGTGTGCTCCAAGAAAGATCCATAACGGCTACTCCCAAATATTGTCATACTTACGAGTCGCCACATATTCTAAGAAAAAAACGCAAAAATTCAGTATATACATGAATACAAATAATTTTGTTACACATAACAAAGAAACCACATTAACTGGGAGTACTAGCAATTCTTTAGGCTTGTTTGGGTAAGGTATAAGAAGAGGGGTATAAGGATATGTTATGCCCGTGGTCTCATATCCCGTGTTTGGGGAAGGTAAAGAGACGGTTACAATTTATCCTACCTTATCCCACTCATCCCTTTTTTTTTTCCTTGTGTGTGTGTGTGTGTGTAAAGACTTATGGTATTAGCCAGATAAGGAATTGGGGGAATTAGAGTGGGGATTATCTTGCATCCTAAAAAACACTGAAAAATAAAAATTTCATATCCTGCCTTATCCCCAGTATAATCATATCCTACCTCATATCTCAGTACATGCCTGACATCCCTCTTTCTTCTTATACCTTATCAAAGTGAGGCCTTAAGTTTAACCAACCACAAGAGTCCTATTCTACCCTCGATATTTTCTTTCAATTCAATGAAAATGATATTACAAATGGGCATGCAATCCAATTATATCGACTAATTTGAGCTAAAGTTAAGAAACCATATCGCCTTAAAAAATGTGTTTCGCTGGAAAATCTCGATATTTTAATGATAACGGTATGGTACAAATGATAATTATGCTTCACCTGCATGTACAAAGTGATAAAACGGTAAAAAGTTTCTGAATGATACATATTATTCATAGAGAACTTTCATGGGCCATTAGAACGTGGAAATGCACAACAGGTCCACTGATCAGTTGTATTTCTCAACTTGTAATGAATTTTTTCTTTCCTGTGTTTTCTCATCATCGTCGGTGATGCAGAAAGAAAAATCTAAGGCAAATCAAAGTTTGGATACTTATGTGCTTTATAGGACTTACTATTTATGTGTGATTTGCATGTCTTATATGCAAACTCTCTTTGAAGTTATTATCTTATAGCAAAATTTGGTTCATAGAAATTGTGTAAATTCTGAGAAGAAGAGCTCTCTAACATTTTATGGGAAAGTGTAATTTGTGAGAGCAAAGTGCTATTATATCATAATGTACTATTGTACTTGTTTGGATGACGATTGATGAGTAATATAAATTTGTACAAGACAAACACATCAGTATTATAAAACGGAGGATACTACTCAACAAGTCCACATGTGTTGCCTACAAATCAAAGTGATGGGAACAAGTTTTATATTAGGCTTTCTGAATATAATGGTATTTATGTATCCATAATAGTAAAAAGAGTATGCGTATTCATGTATGCTGCCAACAGTTCTAGATTTTGATGCTAATCATGTTCATGGACATTTCAGGATACTAAATGATAACCTTCTAGAAGGCCGAGTACCTGAAGAACTTTATTCAGTTGGTGTCCATGGGGGGGCTATTGAGTAAGTATTTCATTGCTAGATTTTCTATATTCTTTTGGGGTTTATTTTGAAGGACCTGCTGGTTCTTGAAACATTTTGAAATGTCTGCCCAGTGCAATGCGTTTTATCTTAACGTGACTGATTATGAGGAAGATGCTTTCTAAGTTGAACTTTGGGTAAGAAAGTCAAATTGACTCTTGAGAGTTGCACAGACCTTAGGAGATTAGTTAAAATGAATATTTCTAGGTAAGCAAATGAACACAGTTAGAGTGTTGTTATTTCTCGCTACAAACTCTGATCATACACTGCAACAATTTGATGTGAAGAATGTCATTTTACATGGGGATCTTGTGCCAATGTTGAAAATGAAATATAAACAAAGTCATGCAGTGTTTCACCGTTAATTGTTTATGTCGCCAATGTTGGAGTAATCAGGAATAAAAAGATCGTTGCTATTCAACTTTGTGATCAGCATTTTTTTGTTAAATTAATGATAATTGAATTGTTCTTATAATTAACATATTATCGACATACAAGCACACGATATATATGCTTCGCGAGTGATTTTGGAAGAAATGCACTTGTCGCATTCATTAGTATCAAATTTGTTTGGAACATGGTATTATCAAATGTTACATGCCATTGCTTCAGTGCTTATTTCAACCCAAAAGAGATTTAACCAATCGACATACCTTTATATTCTTTTCCAGGGACAGTGAAACCTTTTGGTTGTTCCATGCAAATCTCTTCACGTCTTTATGTCTATTTAGTGAATATTGAGATTATTTATAGCAGAAATTGTTAGAAGCTCACGAGTGAACATAGTTCTTGTCGCTGGTGAGTAGGTATGGAAATAATCGGTATCTTCTTTTTGTTATTTCCTTTGGCTACACGTTGAGCACCTTGTATTTACCAATTGAACAGTCAGCTTTTAGTTTTCGCTTAACAATTCAGTAACAACCCTATGGCTTACTTTCCGATGAAAGACTCGCCAATCTCCAAATATTGTTTTGAAGTATGGATTCAATTTCACTATTCACCACTTCTTTCTAATAGGGTGCCTCGACTATAGGCATTGCTTCCTTATAAGATTGAGGCTTATTTTCTATCATGTAGGTTAAAAAATTTGGGTCAATTGTTTTAGCAACTTTTGTGCTTGCTGCGCCTAGATTTGTCCTTTGTTTTAAATTGTTTGGTTGTAGATTATAGAGTTCTTGTGTTAGAGCTCTCTACATCCTTTTTCCTTGTAAAAAAAGGTGTTTTCCGAAATGGTGCATTACAAGACTCAAAAATAGTATTTTCGCATATATCTTCAATTTTTGATTTAATAACTAAAAATCAATATGCACATCTATTTTGAGCATAGCCGATAAAAACACAGCCTATCATTTTGGGTCCAAGTTTCACCTTTTAAGGTTCATGTATTGCTACCTTTGCAAGACAGCACACTTTGAGATATTTTGTAGGATGGTCATTTTTCTTTCCATAGTTCATATGGAGTTCTCGTCAACTAAACCTAAGTGCTCTACATGAAGAACACATAAATCTTAATCAATTACCAGTCTATCACAAGTGGTGACATGCGGCTATGTAGAATGTAGATTTATGTGCAATGACTAAAATATCCCTAACATCTTCTAGCTTCCCAAACACAGACCCAACCAACCAACCAACTTGACCAAATAAACATGCTATCATGCTCAAAATACTTGGTTTTACCCCTTGGGATGGTCGAACCTCTTCGAACAGTCAAGATACTAACTTTGCAAAAATTGCATAATAGCCCCATAGTTTCACAATTCCTTTCAATCACACCCTCACACATAATTTTAAGTAACTACAGCAAGAACCCAAGCTTAGTACCTATAACAAAGTCAAAATTACACAATTTCCCAAAATCAACTTTTTGCAAATTGTAGAAAGACCTCAAAACATGGATTTTGAGCCATGCATGCCGAGGCGAGGTCATAAACAACCCAAATAATTTTAAAACACTTATAAACCCAGAAACATGAATATTTAACTCTTAGAATATCAAAAAGTTGAAGTTCATAAGTTCTGCAAAATTGCAGAACGACCCTAAGAAGAATTTAAGCATTCTAAAGAAAGATTGAGTGAAATTGCAGGCATGCAGAGTGAAATATTATGTTAACAGATCAAGATTATACAAGAAATTAGCACATCAGAAACAATAATTGCATTGTTTTTGAAGACAAAACATGCATGTCATGCTGACCCTATGTTGCCAGAAACGTTGTACGCTGCGGTACGTGGGACGGGAACGGGAACAGAAAACGCAATAGGTGCCGGTACGGGGTACGCTAGGGGTAGGCTCTCCGGGACGAAATACAATTACTAGGAACGAGGAACACTATTTGGGAATAATTTCCTTACAGTTACCTAAAAAAGTCAAACAGTGTCTATTTAAGTAGTTTCATACTTACATTCTCAAATCCAGTTATTATGATAACATAGCTTTCTGCAAATAAGTACCACTGAAAACTAGTAATATAAACACGTCAATTATGTACTCACTACTCACTATATGAAACGTTCGGGTCGATGCTTTCTGCGTTTCGGGTCGAAACGTACCGTGTTTCAGTACATACGACTCAGAACGAGAAACGCGGCTACTTTTACGTTTCTGGTAACATAGTGCTGACGACCTTGGCATGATCCACAGAGCAACAGATAATGGTTCAGAACAAACCAAGACATGGATATGTCAAGCAGATGACAATGATGAAGTACAAACAAGCAGCATGCGAAGATAACGCAAAAATATAGAGAAATCTCTCATTTACAGTAGGCGTAAAACTCAAAACCATGAACATACATTTGATGCTCAAGCCAAATTTAACAATTTCTGGGTGGTTTTATAGCTGAAACATGATCTAAGGAGCATGTGGAAACGGCATTCATTAAATATCATCAAGAAATAATAGAGAATTTCACCTTAAAGTTTCTTCTTTTTCCAACAATGACGAACAGAGTACGAATTTGGGGTTTCCTTCCACAGATTGAATTGGCAGCTCAAATCTTAGGGCCTTTTCTCTTAAGAACCTCAGAAACACGAATATGAACTCAGAACATGCCCAGAAATCACAGAGAGAGAATTCGAAGGATCACAGTGCATGAGCTAGATTAATAACACTATACCTGTGTTCTTGTGAATTGCAGAGCAATTGTTCGAAATTTAAGCCTCAGAGAGATACAGAGAGGCTCTGGATATAAGGATCGAGCTCTCGGGCTCTGATACCACGAAAAATTAATCAAAGAAACCCGGAAAACATAGAGACTGAAACGAAGAAGAAGATGGAATTCATTGAGAAGAGTAATTGTCTGATTCCATAAGAGAGAAAGAATTAGGGTTACATGAATGAGGGCTATAACAGAGAGAAGGCAACGGTTTCATTTGTGACCGTTGGGTCTGTGCATAGAAAGCTATGTATTCAGATGCCTCAACTATTCAGATGCCTTGACAGTTTGAGACTAATTCTAGTTTAGTCCAAATATATTCTAAATCTTCCCCAAAGTCTTGGACTCTTTCATATTGGCCTCCATACTTTTCTTGTCTTCTATTTGAGGTTTTGGTAATGACACTTTCGCACCTTCAGTTATTAATGCAGGCTTGAGAGGACTTGAGAGAGAACTTTAAGTGAGAGGAGAGGAATTGAGAGATTGATAAATATCAATGTAGATGAATGAGGAACAAGCCATTTATAGTGAGAATTTGATTGGAAGACAAGAATTTGGAATATTAAAGTTGTCATATCCAACAAATAGTAATAGGTTCTTCAAATTGTAGGAAGTTTGGAGAGAAAGTAGAAAGTTTGGAGAAGAACAATCACTGGCCTGGAGTTGTCTTTAAGTATCTCAACACTTGAGGTCTTCGGAGAGTTGATACCTTTTTTGCTGTCGTTATATCTGAATCATGTAGGTTGAATATTCACAGTTCGGAATTATGTCGAAACTTCACCTTTTGTAAGAATTAGTTGGAAATCTGATCCTCCTCAACCCAAGACCTCTTTTTTACCGTTTTTACTTGATTAGTTTTACATGTTTGAATCTCTACATATGATGAAATAAATAATATTTAGATAAAGATAAACTGTTTTCTTATCAGTTTTCGTGGGTCTTATGGGATTCCAATCTCTTTTTCAGCCTCTCGGGTAATAAAGGTTTGTGTGGTGTGCCCTCTCTTCCAGACTGCCCTCTGTTCTGGGGAAGCCATGGTTTATCCCCTGGCGGAAAAATTGCAATTGCCATTTCATCTCTGGTTGGGGTTTCCATTCTTTTGCTACTGATATACGTGTGCTGCATCAGGAAGGGACGTAATGATTATGACTTTGGTTTACCGCAAGAGTTGATAGGCAAGTGTCTTCCTTATAAATACCATGCTTCCTATTTTTTTTTCTGATTTAATATTTTTCTTTTTATACTTGTTTCAAGGCGCTTATCTGATGTGTTCTTGTTGGAGACACCTTTTTTTGTTGGCGGAAAAAAATGCTAAAGAAAAGAACCAGTAAAAGATGGGAGTATATGGTAAAAGGGATAGGACAACTTAACATTAGTGTCCCGTAAATTCTTGTGATTACATTAAAGTCGGTAAAGTTACCAAATCTGAACTTTTACGATAAAGACACTGTTAAGACCAAGATGACTTAAAAGTTAATCTTTCAAGTAAAATGAACATCTCTATATACAATTCTTGGATTCAAGAGACAGTGACTGATAAGACCAAGATGATTCAAAGTTCCATCTTTCAAGACAAACCGAACATCAGGTCCTCTTGAATCAATTCTCTGATACAAGTGAATTGTTTACTGGATCCCTGTTCAGAACATGTTA
The DNA here is from genome assembly GCA_023055425.1 of Linanthus parryae. Taxonomy (NCBI): domain Eukaryota; kingdom Viridiplantae; phylum Streptophyta; class Magnoliopsida; order Ericales; family Polemoniaceae; genus Linanthus; species Linanthus parryae. Next base: position 132,088,626 of record JALGPY010000002.1, on the reverse strand, counting down.
CACTAGCGGTCGCATGAGTACCACCACTACGTTCTATTGTGGGAGGTTGTGATGCATTAATTTTAGACATGTAGGCCCCACTTTCTTTACTTAAATTTAGGTAACTTTTTTTTTAAAAAAAAAAAAAAAAGATAAAAATGTTGTTTACTTTCCCTATTAAGTTTTCTAAAAAGTTTCAGTAACCTATTTAGTAAAAAATGATGTTTACTTAACTTCAATTTTACCTCCTAATAAGTACTTTGAGGGAGTAAAAAGATAAAAAAGTTGAAGTTAGAAAAAACTAACTTTTTATAGTCTTATAAAAGGTAAAAAAGTTATCAGACATAAATTCTAACGAACCCAATTAGAACTTTTTTACGACTTAAAAAAAGTTAAAAAGTCGCCTAAATTTAGACAAAGAAAGCAGGGCCGTAGTCCCTACCGTGTTTGCGTTTCCTATTCCCTATCAGTTCCTCTTGAAACAAGTCATTCAAAGTCGTCAGAACCTTTCAATCGCATGGCAATATGACATTTAATTCCACCAGCCTAATTGAGATTCTATGTGAGATTCTCTGAGTCTAGGAGTTCCTATGGACTTGTGATCTTTGTTGTGACAGGTATACCTATTTGGCTATTCCCCTCCAGGTTCTCTTGAAGCAAGCACATAACCGTCCCAGTTAGAGTTTCTGAATTAGCTTAAAAATCAACAAAAAATCTGAAAGAACTACGTGATAGGACAAGATGTCAGGCATTAAACATTTCACCCATGTATGATACTTTCAACCGGACTATCCTAGGCTGTTTGAAACCTACTGGAAACTAGTCTTCTCACCCATGAACTTTCACTTGCTGGTAAAATAAGTTTTTCAACTTTCAAAGTAAACCTTTCACTGGAAAATGAAGAAAACAAAAAATAAAAAATCAGTGTAACCTTAAATCTGGCAGGGTTTTCAAAAAAAAAAAAAAAAAAAAAAAAAAAAAAAAAAAAAAAAAAAAAAGAAAAATACTGGCAGAAGTGGTCCTTGTGGTCTTCCAATATGAAGGTAATGGAAAGTTAAGCTGGTTAAGAGAATAGTCCATATCAGCCACAAATTTAACAAACAATATTATTCTCCAGTAAAGTAAAAGCAGGAAGACGATTGTGGGTGCAACCTGGGTTGGATTTTGGAAAAAAGAATGGGGATGGAGGTGCAGTCGGAAGCTGGCAATTTTACGTATTTACTTCTACTATTTGTAAGACATGTATTATTATGACCTTAATCTAGGACAGAAAATTTGTAAGTACTTCACATTGTTTAACAATAACATATCAGAAGTAATCAATCAAGGCTGTGAGGATTGATTTAATGTTGTAAGGACAATTTCTATTGAACTTCTATAAGAAAAGACATCCTGGTTTTCTGACTCCTGTTTTATTCTTTATTTTATTTAAATGTGTAAATTTATATGGTAACCCCTTTTCGTCGTTGCGTTCGATCCTGTATCCTTCATGCAACCAGAAATCATGCATTGCAGACAATTTTGGTTGACGTGCTGATTTCTTGTTTAATTGCATTCGCTAGGATTCTTTACACTTGATAAGCTATTTCTTTTCAATTGCTATAGTTCTTGACAATTTATAAACTATTTTTTTCCCCAAATTTTGCAGCGCTTGCGGCTAAAAGAAATAGATATCACAGGCAGAAATCATTGATGACTCTTGAAATGGAGAGTCAACATGCCAAAGGCTTCATACCAAATTACGACTCAAAGTAAGGGGGTGTGAACTAACAAGATGTTTCTTCATCATCCCTTTACACAAAAGTGGGCATCAAGAGTGGGGGGACCTCCCAAGTGTTGATATATACAAATTGCATTAGATATGATGTGAGAAGTTGGTACCACTGCTTCAAGAAGATTGTGACTTTCGATCCGTCCTTTGGATTTTGCGATCAGTTTGTATGGGAAATGGGGTCTGGAATAACACCGTTGTTGTAGGATGCATTGCATCTCAATCCCATTATTGTAGAACCAAAACAAAAGCATATAGCCCACAGTGTAGCATATCCATTTTTTGACATCAGATGAATAGAGGACATGAACTAGAATTTGAATGCTTTGGGACAGGAATTGTTCTATATGGTCCCTGGACTTCATCACTACGGATCTTGGCCTTTTTGATCCTTATCCGAAATCTATTGTGTTGCACCACTGCTTTGTTTCCCATCTTTGTACATTGAACTTATTTTGTAGTTCTCTCATGCTCTCTCATTGCTGTTTGTATGATACATAACTTATGCCTGGCTGCGATGTTGCTATTTTTTTTACTCCTGGTCGTGTCTGATTATATCCAGATCTATTATGTGTACTGGTGTGTGGACTGATTATTGACACGAGTTAACAAACTGAAAGATTTACAGAAGGTTTTATGAAATGATGCAGAAAGAGAGAGCAGAGCCTAGAGAAGAAGGAACCAAATTCCATCAGAAAAGAAACGATTGTATCCATTAACATTAACTCTGATTCAGAGACATTATGTGGTTAGTGACCATTGGACATTCTTGTGAATAGTAAAACTACCCCAAGAGTTCTGTAAACAACACAGAACTACTACAATATTGTAAACCAACCCCTGATCAAGTAGAAAATTATCCTCTGGCACCTTAATAGACTCTCAAACTCAAGCTGGGCAAAGCTTTGAGTTCGGTAAGAAGGAACTAAGTATTTGTCAAAGGAACCAAAAATCTGATTATGACTTGGAATTTGATTGATTCTTGAGTTTGGCACAATGTCTTGGATTGGAGCAGACAATGTTGTTGGCAGCAGCATTCTGAGGAGCAGGGATGTTGGGGATGTTGAAAAAATCTCTAAGATGTTGAAAAAATCTCTAAAACTTGTGTCCTTGTGATGTTGATGAGAAGAATGAGGAGATAAGGCTGCAAAGTTTGTCTTCTTTTGATATTGATTGAACTGCACTGGAGCTGTTTGAAGATGATTGATAGGCTTCACAACTAGTTTGTCTCTCTCAAGACTTCAAAGGATCTACGATCCCAAGCAATGCTTTAGTGAAAATGTTCTCTAATACAGTGATAATCCAACTCTATATGTCTTGTTTTAGAATGTAAAACTTGATTGGCTGGCATGGCAACGTCAGAGAGATTATCACACATAAGACATGAGTATGATGAATAAGTATGTGTAAAGAGTGAAGAATCATTTTTAACCAAGAGAGTTCAACAACTATTGTGGCTAGGTTTATGTATTTTGCCTCTGTAGAAGACCTAGCCATAGTAGGCTGCTTCTTTGCACCCCAATGTACATGGTTATTACCCAGAAAAATAACAAATCCACATGTGCTCCTTCTTATAGTGGGGTTACCTACCAATCTGCATCACTAAAGCATGAACTGGGAGGTAACCCTTCGTACAATGCATACCAAAATTACTGGTACCCTGAAGATTCCCAAGTATTCTTTTGTGACCCATCCAATTTAAGTCAGTAGGATTATGTAAGAACTCACACAAATGGTTAACAACAAATGTAATACCTGGCCTTGTAAAGGTTAAGTATTGCAAAACTCACAAAAACTGTCTATAGAGTAGGACCATGAAAGATATTACCATAATTGGCATGGTACTTTGAAACAGTTGGCAGAGGAATGGGGGCTTGGGTTGTAATTTTGCATATTAAATCTGAGCAAAAGATCTCCAATGTATTTGGTTTGATGTATAGCTATGCCATCTGCATTTCTCAAGATCTCAACACCAACAAAGTATGTTAAGCAACCAAGATTTTTCATGTAAAAACAGAGAAGCTGGGAAATGAAATATGAAATATAAGTATAATCATTCACTGTAACTATAATTTCATCAACATATAAGAGAAGTATAGTGACCCTGGTATTGTTAAATTTCATAAAAAGAGACGTGTCAGCTCCAGAAGCTTGAAAGCCAAGAGAGTACAAGTGAGTAGTAAAGCTCTCAAACCAAGCTATGAGAGCTTGTTTAAGTCCATAGATTGACTTATGTAACTTGCAGACATAGTGGGGGTAACTAGAATGAACAAACCTCTGTGGTTGACTCATATAAATAGTTTCTTTCAAGACCCCATGTAAAAATGCATTTTAACATCAAGTTGATGTAATTTCAAGTAAAGAAACTAAGGTAAGAATCACCCTTAGAGTGGTATGTCTAACCACATGGCTAAAAGTATCATCGAAGTCTAGGCCTTGGGTTTGATGAAACCCTTTAGCCACAAGCCTAGCTTTGTACCTAGAAATTGACCCATCAGGGTTATGTTTGATCTTGTAAACCCACTTATTGCCTACTATGTTGGCATAGGGTGGAGGTGGTACAAGAGACAAAGTTTTGGATTTATGAGAGACTCATACTCTTCAGCCACTAGAGTGTTTTCGAGCATTTCTGAAGTGAGCAGGATCCAAAGAAGAGGTGGTACTATCTGTGTTAAGTGTAGTAATAGTGTGGTACACCTTATTATTTGGGATACCTAAATTACTTATTGTTTGCATGGAGTGACTTCTGCTAAAAGAAGGTGGCTGAGCTGACACCTTTACTGGAGCCCTGCCTGAACTAACTGGTTCCATATCTTCCATATCTTCCGATCAGCCGGCTTTCAAGTCAGCAGGTTGGATGTCAGTAGGGGGAGTCAAGGGTGCCACGTGTACAGGGTCACTTGGAGCAGACACTTCAGATATTGGACCTAGATAAAGAAGAAACACATAGCATTGTGAGTGAGGGCAGTTACAAGGAGCTTGAACAGGATGAGATACATATTTATGAAAGGAAATGTTGTCTCATCAAAACACACATACCCTTTGTAGTTGGTTGGATAACCCAGAAACACACATTTAGTAGCTTTAGGTAGGGCTAACGTGGTAGCAAACGTTAGGTAGGGTTGACGTGGCTATCCACTGGCGGCCTAGAGGCTGTCGTGGATGGTGACAAGGTAACACACATGGCGATGGCGTGTCCCTCTTGCGTAGCAGGTAACGTGGAGCTGAATCATTAGCCATGTGTCTTACGCGTCAGCTAAGGCTGGTGTATCCGGGTCAGATTTCGTGTCTCGAAATTCTACACGGATCGGCGCCAAGGTTAGCAATCTGAAATTTCTAACTTGGTTCAGCCTTCACTCCGTTAATTGGACTGTTAGTAGCGATGTTTGTAAGGGACAAATGCACACGATAGTTGTATGAATCTGCACCAATTTTATTCCCTTGAATTTCACTAGTACATCACGAATTCGTACAAGTTTTCTCGTGTTTTTCTCTCTAAAAATCCCTGCTCTAACAATGGCTGAAAGATGCCATTTATTACAATGTTTTCCAGCCAAAAACATGGCGGTTACATTCAGAAATAACTACCTAACAAATAACTAATTTGCTGGAAGTAACCGCTGGAAACCGCCATCGGACCCGACAGCACTGCTGGCACGGGACCAGGCACTGGACGCTGCTGGAACCGGCACTGGGTCGTCACTGTGTTGGCACTGAGCCATCATCGGGAAATCACAGGGACAACATCGAGGAACTGTGCCAACATCGGGTTGGCACTGGGGCATCATCGGGTTGGCGCTGCGACGTCATCGAGGGACTATGCCAACATCGGGTTGGCACTGGGGCATCATCGGGTTGGCGCTAACCCATCATCGAGTTACCTCCTACCCCCTATAGTAGTCTTAAGAGCATTTTCATAAGTGGCAGGAAGGAACATCATTATTTCTGAGGAGGAGTACTGGGTCAGCGTATCCGAAATCGGGTAAAAGTCCTGATGACATCGGGACCAGAACCTGAGCCAAGCCCGATCCGATCCTGAGCCAGTACTGGGAAATGGCACTGAGCCAACCCCATCTCTCCACCAAAGGCAACAAGGACCAAGGCACAGAGCCAAGGTCAGAACCCACCACGAAGCCAAGGCACCGAGCCAAGGCAAGGCTAAGGCACGAAGCCAAAGCCAATTTTACCACGTTATCTCTCCGTCTTGCACGCCGTTACTCCTTGGTTCATTTTGCTAGACCGATGTGCACGCCTAGCGAACCATCATCGAGGCAACAATCTAGGGGCGTGACAAACCACCCACACCCTCTGAATTCGACGTCCTCGTCGAACCATCCTTCACACGTCTTGCTGCCCAGATTTTTCCACGCTCCATTTTTGGACTCCAACAAATCTGTTGCTTCAAACTCGCACCAGATTTCTCCGCTGCCACCGCGGCTAATGATGCCACCGGGACTGCCTTCTCTCGCTTCTCAACGTTCATGGCTGAGACCGTCGCCACGTTCTCACTTGGAGCAGAATTTACCGCAACACATGGCACAAAATAGGGGCTGTTTTGGTGCGTCACCATCAAACCATTCAGATGCGGCATTGGACAAGACCGCGTCTTCCTCAAGAAGTCGATACCGAGGATCATATCAAAGTCATCCAACGGAACCGCCAACATGTTGATTTTCCCCGAAAGCGTGCCAATCCTCATCGGCACATCATAACACATTCCTTGGACAGATTGTGCAGTGGCATTTGGCATCTTGAGAAGATGAGAACACTTGCTTGTTCGCAAGCCAAGTTTCTGCACCACCTTGGAAGACACCACCGTGTGCGTGGCACCCGTGTCAACCATTGCAATCACCTCTTTCCCACTGACCATTAAAGCCACCTGCATCAATTTCTGCCGCACCAAATCCACATCTTCGGTTAGAGTATTCAAAAACTCAACTTTATTCAGACTTACAAGCGTATTCAGCAAGATAAGTTCTGAATTCTCCGTCTCCTTTTGCCCGTTTCCCGTTTCTGCATCTCCCACCATGAGTGCATTGAGTTTCTCCTTATTTGGGCAATATCTCGCCAAGTGGGGACCTTCAAAAATGTAACATTTCATGGGGCCACCACCACTGGATTTGGAAGAACCATCGGGCTTCTTCCCATTCCATCTCTGTCCACCATCAGCCTTCTTGCCCGCGCCATGGGATTGGTCGTCCTCCTTGTTTCCTTTCCCTTTCTTGGACGTGGCTGCCTCCGATGCCGTCTTGTCAACATAGTTGTCGACTAAGGCCTCCGCTGCCTTGATTGCACCCTTCAAGTCAGCAACATTTTGTCGCCGCAATTCTTTTTGCGCCCACGACTATAACCCGGATTCGAAGTTGAATAACTTGTCATCCTCCGACATGTTCTGCACGTTCAACAAGAGCGCACAAAACTCCTTCACGTAGTCCTTAACAGACCCCGTCTGCTTGAGACTTTTCATCGCTTCTCTCGCTTGGCGCGACGCATTCCCGAGCAGAAATTGGGACTTCAATTCCACCTTGAAAGTGTCCCAAGTTTCAATCCGTGACCGCCCCACGATCGAGTCCTCGGAAACCCGTGTTCGCCACCAAAGTTTGGCATCACTTGCCAAATACCTCGCTGCCATAGCAACCTTCTCGTCATCCGAAATCTTCGCTGCCGAGAAGTACTCCTCCAAGTCCCACACAAAATTCTCCACGTCCTTGGCACTTCGGGCGCCACTGAACGGTTGCGGTTCAGGAATCTTCCGATTTTCCCTGACCCGTTATGTCCCATCTTGCGTTCCCACGACTTGCCGAAGCAGACCCACGTCGGTCTTCACCACCTTGTGCCTATCACGGAGTTTCTGCACGGTCTGGACTGTACCGGCATACTCTGCACGAAGGTCCTCTATCTCCTTGGCCAGGGTTGCATTCGCTTCACGTAGGGACTGAATTTCTGACTTCAACTCTGCATTCTCTTGAATCAGGTTGATGTTCACTCCATCCTCCAAGGGACCAAACAGCGACTCAATGCGAGCCAACCGTTCAAGAATCTCAGCGTTTCTGGACGTCATTTCTCGCTACTTCGGGCTCTGATACCAGTTGTATCCGGGTCAGATTTCGTGTCTCGAAATTCTACACGGATCGGCGCCAAGGTTAGCAATCTGAAATTTCTAACTTGGTTCAGCCTTCACTCCGTTAATTGGACCGTTAGTAGCGATGTTTGTAAGGGACAAATGCACACGATAGTTGTATGAATCTGCACTAATTTTATTCCCTTGAATTTCACTAGTACATCACGAATTCATACATGTTTTCTCGTGTTTTTCTCTCTAAAAATCTCTACTCTAACAATGGCTGAAAGATGCCATTTATTACAATGATTTCCAGCCAAAAAGATGGCGGTTACATTCAGAAATAACTACCTAACAAATAACTAATTTGCTGGAAGTAACCACTGGAACGCCATCGGACCCGACAACACTGCTGGCACGGGACCAGGCACTGGACGGTGCTGGAACCGGCACTGGGTCGTCACTGTGTTGGCACTGAGCCATCATCGGGAAATCACAGGGACAACGTCGAGGAACTGTTCCAACATCTGGTTGGCACTGGGACGTCATCGAGGGACTGTGCCAACATCGGGTTGGCACTGGGGCATCATCGGGTTGGCGCTGGGACGTCATCGAGGGAATGTGCCAACATCGGGTTGGCACTGGGGCATCATCGAGTTGGCGCTGACCCATCAGCGAGTTACCTCCTACCCCCTATAGTAGTCTTAAGAGCATTTCATAAGTGGCAGGAAGGAACATCATTATTTCTGAGGAGGAGTACTGGGTCAACGTATCCGAAATTGGGTAAAAGTCCTGATGACATCGGGACCTGAACCTGAGCCAAGCCCGATCCGATCCTGAGCCAGCACTAATAAATGGCACTGAGCCAACCCCATCTCTCCACCAAAGGCAACAAGGACCAAGGCACAGAGCCAAGGTCAGAACCCACCACGAAGCCAAGGCACCAAGCCAAGGAAAGGCTAAGGCACGAAGCCAAAGCCAATTTCACCACGTTATCTCTCCGTCTTGCACGCCGTTACTCCTTGGTTCATTTTGCTAGACCGACGTGCACGCCTAGCGAACCATCATCGACGAAAAAATCTAGGGGCGTGACAGCTAGCGTAGCACTGCTCTGGGACTTGCGCATGCTGGAGGCGAGCTCGCCCACGCACAGAGGCTGGTGAGAGCGCGTGCGGCGGCCTCTGTCCACATTTTCGGCTAACTTTTTACACTATACTCAAAATTTAATTTCTTTTGTTTGGGTATTTTTCAAGTGTTTTGGAGAAGCAAAACAAATATTTAATTTGAGGATTAAATAAAAAATAATTACGCACGCTCCTCGAAGAAAGTGGGAGGCTTTTAACACTGTTTTTCGACACATATTTTTTCTGGAAATTATTATGGTAAATATCATACAGTGTGGCATATGTTGCATGATATTTGTATATTTGTATATTTATTTTAGCTTAAATTAAATACTGCTTGTTTAATTTCCGAAAGTTTTAGAAAACTACAGAATACTTGTGATTTTGTTCTATTCATATTTGTGATTAATAATGGTGGATGGTGCATGGATGTCGCCTAGACTGTGTGTAACACTCCACTGATCCGGCTCGGGAGAGACCGGGGGAGTGCTACTTGAATAGAAAAATTCGAGAATAAAACATTCCATTTAAAACTTAAACTAACAAGTTATTACACAATTTGTCTTTAAGCCACAACACGGGATACAACATTACGATAATATTATTAAACTACTGATCTTAACATAGCTTGATGATGCGTGATAATCTAGATGAGTCCAGAATCCTGCTACTCCATAATCCCATCTCCTAGACCCGCGGGGAACTAAAACAAAGACCGCAGTTTTTTCAAAGTCAGCAAGAAATGTTGAGTGAGATACATCTTAGCATGTAAAAAAAGGAAGGTCAAGAAAGGTTAAGCATGTAAAAATCACAAGTATATTTTGAGACAGAAATAGAAATCACATTTTAGACACGAAGCCAGCTAGGCAATCTAGGCTAAGCATATAACTTACCGGATCCAATAGTAATTATCGCATAAAAGCTCATGCGGATGATCGTAGTCCTCGTTTACGAACCTATCACCTACAATATACGATTTCCTAGTCACAACGACAATACTTCTAAATACATGACTACATGGCTACTTGTCTAGGTTACAATACTAAGTCCACTCTAACGGTCCCAAATGAAAACTCGCCTCCCACTACACTCTTATACAAAGAATATTACTTTCAATCATACACTTATATTCACAATATATTCTTATTAGCTTATTTTTAGGAAACATATGCTAATTGAAATGGTAGCTTATTATGAAAATAATTTCATCTTTATATAATTTTAATAATCAATAGGGGAGTTTTCATAATAAGAATAAGTTAATTGAAAACTATTAAATAAAGCAGAACATATAAAATACAACTAGCCCCCCCTCCCCCCCGCCCCCTTATGGAGACTCCCACCTTAAGTCTCCATAGAGTACTAACACTTCCCCCTTCCATTAACAACGGTTTCATTAGAAGACACTCAGAACCCCCAAGTTTCACGAGGATACTTTATTTAAAAGGCATGAACCCACAGTACACATTTAAACTCACCGATCGAAATACGAATTCAAGCTATGAAAACATGATTTTGATTACTAAAAACAACTCAGAGGAAGATTTAGAGCTTAGTGTAACCCACAAGAATGAAAGAGGGAAGAGCTCAGAGAAAACATGATTTTGATTACTAAAAACAACTCAGTTTTAACCCACAAGCTTAGTGTAAAGTTTCAAATTACCCGCAAACTTAACGAAATTTATCATCAAATTACGCCCAAACTTAGTGAAAATACTAGAATTCCCCTTTGTTTTTAAACGAGGTATTACACTGTGGATGCTTAATTTTAGGGTAAAAGAACTAACCACCCCTGATTTTAGGATTAATTCCACCCCGCGACCCTGTGTTTTGGAAAAAGACACTCTGCACATTTTTTTGAATGGAACTGACGGTAGACTAATAGACCCGGAAGAAATACTATTTTACCCCTTGAATGTTATAAAATTACACCCTATATATTACTTCTTCCATTCATTCACCTCATTTCTAAACCTAATTCATCTCTCTCTTCCCTCTTTCATTCTTCCCTCGCTATCTCTCTCTACCGTTCAGCAGACCCAACACAAAACCCAAATCGCCGCTGTCCAGGAGGAGCTCGATCAGCAGCCGCCACCAGCAACGGGTATCCTACCCTCTCTACCCCTCGGTCTCTTCTCTTTTCCTCTCCACACCCACCACGAAATCCACCGCCCACCTCACCAGATCGAAACCTAGTGGGTGGCTGCTGTGGGTGGTCGCGGATTCGGGCGAAGTTTGATAAGGACGTCATGGAGTTTGGAGGAGATCGCAGATGTGGGTGGTTGTGGCAACGACGGTTAGTGGTTCTTGGTGGTGAGAGAACGAGGGAGTGATGGTGGATGTGGGTTGTTCCATCCATGGTTGGTCGCGGGTGGTTGCGGGTATGGGTGAAGGCGGCGCCTGGTCGAACCACATAAACTCTAGCATAGAGAATGCATTTCTTTGGTTTCTCTCAACTGGTTTTCTGTTTTTCAACTTCTGGGTTGAAATCAGTGCCGCCGGACCTCGGTAAACGGCGAAGACCCATCATATCGCCGTCGAAGGCTTCGAGAAGATCATCCAGAACCTTTCCATGTGTCGATGCTCCTCAACAGCCTCTTCGACTTCACCAACGACCCCAAGCGCCCCGTGAATAAGGAACAGTTCGAGTTCGGTGAAGACTGTTGCGAGATCTCTGCTTCCGACTCGTCGTCGTCTTCGTCTACATCCAGCTAGCAAGCTCTACTTTCCTTGTATGTTTGTGCACTTCCCTTTCCCGATAGCTTAATTTTGTTTCATTGAATCTAAAATTGATTCAGGTCTCAGTCGATTTGTGCTTGTATCTCTAGCATCCACACTGATTTATGTTCGATCTAGTTGATTTGGGGTTGATTCATTCGTTGCTTGCCCATAGATTAATGATTGGTGAGGTAGTATGAATATTGTAAGCTTCAAGAAGATCATTCACAACATATTAAACTTTCGTTTCTCCGTTGTGTTTAATTGTGTCCCGAGTAATTTAACTTCCTGGCTTCTGCTTGGGAAGCATACTTTTGTTTTTCTTTCTTTTTTTTTTTTTTTTTTTTTTTTTTTTTTTTTTTTTTTGTACCTTCTGTACTATATGAGCAAATCTAAGGATGTCATTTGACATCTATGATGATATATATTTTTATTTTGGGTTATTTTATAGTTTTAAAACTTGAAAAAAAATACTATATGGAACTTATTTTGTATACTTGGGAGATACTTGTAATTTTCTAAGAATTGGATTTTGACATTTATTAACAAAGTGATTTATTTTAAATTATTTGGAAATTTTTTAATTTATGAAAAATAACTTTTATGTGTTACCTATTAATTGGTAATTGTATTTTCACCCCTCAAATTTTTTGCATTTTCTATTTCTTCCCTAACTAACTTGTTGGGAGACTTTTGTTCCACTCAAGCTCCTCCTCCTCCTCCTCCCTCATGCAAGTCAACTCTCAAATTAAACAATACTACCTATCTTTTTTTTTTTTTTTTTTTTTTTTTTTTTTTTTAATGTACATCTCCTTCTTGAATTATTCACTTCCCCATCACAATCAACTCACACCCATCACTCCACAACTCCCACACTACCTCTTCATCTCAATGCATCATCATTATCTCCTTCTTCACTATATTCCTCCATTTTAGACACTAAAATAGCTCTCTTCTCCCTCTCCAAATTTCATTCCCGTTTTTAGTGTTGACCTCACAAAAACACCATCAAAAACTCATTTTCTAGTCTCCCAAGCATGAAAAAGTTTATTCCAAGTTTGGTATAACTATGGAGGGGAGCCATTTCACCATTCTACTCATGGATTGAAGTCCAATTTCACCATTTTCATCACAATTTCTTGAATCTTGGGGCAAATTTTCCTTCTAATCTTGAATTCATACATGCATGTTCATGTTTTGCTTTGATTGATGATATTTTATCTTAGATTTCTTCCTATCTATGCTTGATTCTTCATTTTTATGGTTTGATCAAGAGTTAAGCTTCAAAATTTTGACTATTTCATGAAACCCACACTAGAACCCACATGCCTGTTGTGAATGTCATCTTCTTTGCATTTGTTACTCAAGAGATTTTTGATAATTTGTGTCAAGGGCATGTAAAAATGTTATTTTCATGATTAAATGGTGATATTTGGGTGAAAAGCAAGTCTACATTGGTTGCATGTCTCATTAGAACCATTCTTGTTGATTTTTTTTAAAAAATGCATGTTTATACAATCTGATCAGTTTGTGAAAAATGTATATTATCTCTAAATTTTGTCTCTGTGAAATTTTTAACTCTTTCCTATTCTGAAACTAGACTCAGAGAATGTCATTTTGAAAGAAAATTCAACTCCACAAATTTTTTGGTTAGGGAGATATGCTCATTCTAAGTTGCATGTTTTTTGAAACTCTGTTTTTGAAAAAGTTTTGCCATATTTGATAGAACTCTCATTTCAAAAAACATGTGGCACCAATATTTCTTGTGATGAAACTAGACACATAAGGAATTCATTCTGGAGAAGATGGGCATTTTACTATCCTCCAAGTAGTAGTAATTGTTCTTCAAAGTTGAAACTTGCTGCCAAACTTGTCTCTGCATAGCAGTGTTTGTTATTTTTGTAACTTGAGTTTTATAATATCTATGCATGATTTTTTTGGTGTTTCTGAAAGTAGACCCATGTAGGTTGATCCTAAATTAATTTCATGATTTTAAGAGATGTTTTCATATGGTAAATATGACTCTAAAATCAGAGCTACAATTCTGTCCAGAATTGTAGTTTCACCGTTTTTAGAAAACTTGAATTTTTGAAATTCTAAGTGTATTGTTTGATTTATTTTGATAAGTGAACATCATTATATGGGCACTGGTCACATATAGGAATATGTGGCATGTAAGTTTGTGTTGACTCAAAGACCCTTGAGTGTGTTTTGAGAAGTAATTGTTTTGAGTGATGAAAGACAAAGACAAAGGCAAAGCATTTCTGATACTCCAAGGCCTTGAGATACTGACAGAGCTTCAAAGCCTTGAGAGTAGTTTTTATTGTGCTGAATGTTCTAACAATCTTGTGTTGCAGATTGGCTATCTGATTATATGGATCAGAGATTTTCTGTAAATACTTATGTTTTATAGTGTCTATATATCTAACACAATTGCAGATGTCCTGATCTGAGAGAATAAAAGATTTATGGGCTTAAGTTTGAAAAGACTGTGAAGCATGTCCAGAGCTTCAAGGCCTTGAGATGTGTCTTGAGCTGCTGACAGTTTTACAGAACTAATTTGATTCTTTCTTGCAGGGTTTGATTCTTATTATTGTGATTGTTTAATGACTTCTAAGAGTCTTAAACTGGTTTATCATGAATTATATGTGTCAGAAGTTAATCAGATTATAGTTCTAATCTTTTATCTAGTTTTTATCAGAAACTGGAAAACCAAACAGTCTTAGTACTGCTATATTTCTGGATTTTGTTGTTTCTATGTTTTAATGTTGTTGCAGGTTTGTTAAGTGCAAATGCAATCTCAACAAACTCCAACGGATATCTACTCAGAGCTGTTTGAATTGCAGTAGAAAACAGAAAGAGGATTCGTAGGAACTGAGATCCTAAAATCTCTCATCCAGTTGCAGTGAGTAGATGAAAGACTGGTTTGAATTTTGAAAGATGAGAGGCTTGCAGAATACTGAGAGAAGTGTGAAAAATTCGTGGGAGATCATTCATTCAAACACACAGACATTCAAGCTTCAATTCCAGATTTCAGAAGATCAATCATTCCAGTTTCCATAAGAACACATCCAAGCCTTCACAAGCTTATTCTTCTACTGTGTTCTTCATCTGTTTTGCAATCTGCTTATCTTTTGTATATCTAAAACCTCACTAAACCTAGTGGTTGGTTGTTCAAGTAAACAACAAGAGGTTCTTGTTAGCTCAAAAGTTAGTAGCTGATACTAGATAGGTTTCGAACCACAAGCTGTATAGGTGTAAGGGAAATCACTTAGGCTTGAAGATCTAGGCTGTTTCTGTGTGAGTAATAAGAAGTGTTTCCCAATCTTGGTGGGATTAGATCCCACAGGCAGAGATTAGGTCCAATTGGGACTGAACTCTGTAAATTTCTTTGTTTTCTTTACTTTACAGTTTTGTTATTTTCTATTGCATACAACTCAAATAAAACTAGGGCTTATTAGCTGTTTAAGAACTGGTAATAGTTCAAGGCCTTGAAGCTTTCTACTTTGCCTTTCAAAGTTTCTGACAGTTTTCTAAAATCTCAAGGCCTTGAGTTTTGAGTTTCACACAAAGCTAATTAGTTAGAATCTGAGTTTTGCAAAAAGTTTCCATACTCTATTCAACCCCCCCTTCTAGAGTATTTAGGTCCTGTATTTAGTCTACATTACACACTTTGAATTGGTATCAGATCTTGGGTCACATATAGATCTAACAATCTTGTGACTATGAGTAATGTAGGAGATGGTGGATTCTCACAAGGAAGGGCAGCCAACAGACCTCCATTGTTCTGTGGTGATAACTTCATGCACTGGAAGGCATTAATGAATATGTTTATCATAGATCAAGACATGAAACTGTGGTCAATAGTTCAGAATGGTCCTCATGAGTACTACACTACTGTTGATGGAGTCAGATGTATCAAGTCTGAGGAAAATCTCTCATTTACTGAACTGGAAAAGGTATCAAAAAATTACAAGGCTATGAATCTGTTATACTGTGCTCTTAATGCAGATGAGTTCAACAGAGTGTCCAATTGCAAAAGTGCCAATGAAGTATGGGACAAACTAGTGGTGACTTATGAAGGAACAAGCCAGGTTAAGCAGACCAAAATCAACATACTTCTGAGGAAATATGAATTGTTCAAGATGAACTCAGATGAGACCATTAAGGAGATATTCAAAAGATTCACTGATGCTGTGAATAATCTGGAGTCTTTGGGAAAGAAGTCCTCAAATGAGGAAAAGGTCAGGAAAATTCTGAGAAGCTTGCCAAAAGCCAAGTGGGAGCCAAATACAACAGCCATTGAGGAAGCTCAGGATTTAAGTCTTCTTCAGCTAGATGATCTACAAGGAAAGCTGGTCACTCATGAAATGTCTATGAAGGATATAGAAGGTGATCCCAGTGAAAACATCAAGAACTTAGCACTTAAGGCTAAGGACAATGAAAAATCTCAAAGCTCTGAGACGGAAGATGAGCATGATGATGAAGAGGCTTTAGAATTGATTTCCAAGGCCTTGGCCATGATTCTCAAGAAGAAACGAAACTCTGGTAATAGGTACTACAACAGAGAGAGATCAAGACCTTCAAGTAGCAAGGACTACAAAGGTAAAAGTTCATCACAGTTACATAAAACTAAAGTAATGAATTGTTTTGAGTGTGGTGAGGCAGATCATTTAGTAAGGGACTGTCCACAAAAGAAGAAGAACATGAAATTTCAGAAGAAAGATAGTTACAACAGAAGGAAGAAAGCCATGATGCCTTCCCGGAGTGATTCTGATTCATCAAGTGACTCAGACACAGAAGAAGATCAAGCAAATTTGTGCTTCATGGCCAAGCATGATGAAGAAAAGTCATCAGACAGACATATTGAAGAAATGGTAAAAAAATCTTCTTGCTAGTCCTTCTGATGTACTTACTGAAATTCTCAAGAGTATGTTTTTGAATGAGGAAAGTTATAGAAATGAGATTTCTTCTTTAAAGATTAACATTCAAGAGCAGGTAAAAGAAAATTTGGACCTAGTTTTTACCAACAAAACTGTTGAAGTTTCTAAGACAAAAATTGAAAAGGACTTCAAGGCCTTGGACAGCAGGTTCAAAGCCTTGAAGGCACATATAAAATAGATTGTTGATTTTGACTGAAAGATATGCTGATCTAAAGACTCATTCTGAGGATTTAGAACAACAGATCTGTTCTTTGACTGAGAAACTTCAAGAGTCTAAGAAGGTCCTAGCTAGTTTTACAGGCTCAGAACATAATCTAAATTTCGTTCTTGGAGGAAGTCTGAAATCAATGCACAAAAGTGGGATGTGCTATAATCCAAATTTTCCAAAGAAAAGCCAAAGTACTTTTGTCAAATGTGGTAGAAGACATTCTCCAAAGTGTCATTATTGTGAAAAAACTGGTCATCTCAGATTAACTTGTCCCTTCAGAAGATCAGAACCTCACATTATGAGGAATACTTATCCTTATCAGCTTAAGGGACAGGTTAGGAAGATTTGGGTTCCAAAAGGAATTAGACCACCAAACATGGCTGATTCAGAGTATGACTCAAAGTTCTGCACTTGGTCTAACAGCCTGTTGAGGCAATGATTTACTTTTGCAGGATGTCACCAAGGCCTTGAAAGATCAGAAATGGATATTAGACAGTGAATGTTCCAGACATATGAGTGGAAAGAAATCTCTCTTTACTGAGCTTATAGAAAAATGTGGAGGAACAATCACACTTGGTGACAAAGCAAAATGCAATATTATTGATATATGTAGTATTGGTAATGGTTCTACTAACTCTATCTCTGATGTTTATCTGGTAGATGGACTTAAGTATAATCTGCTTATTATCTCTCAGTTATGTGATAAAGGTTATAAAGCTATATTTGACAAGGAGAAATGTGTTGTGCAAGATGAGAAATCTGGTGATTGCATACTCACTGCTCCTAGATCATATAAACTATAAGCTATGAGTACTAACAGTGTTGCAGGTGACAAGTTAAAATGCCTCAAGGCCTTGAAGGAAGATTCAAAGCTTTGGCACAGAAAGCTTGGGCATATCAGCATACACACCTTGAATAAACTCATCTCAAAGGATTTGGTAAGAGGTTTACCATCACAGAAATTTTCAGATGATGAGGTTTGCAAGGCATGTGTACATGGTAAACAAACCAGATGCTCATTTAAGCCAAAGAAATTTGTAAGTACTTCTATACCCTTATAACTATTGCATATGGACTTGTGTGGTCCTATGAGAGTTCAGACCCCAAAAAGGTATGAGGTATATGCTTGTTATAGTAGATGATTATTCTAGATTTACTTGGGTGATGTTTATTAGAGACAAAACTGAAGCCTTATCTGAATTTTCTAGATTGTGCAAAGAGCTTCAAACTTTGAAAAATATATCCGTTGCATCCATATAAGTGATCATGGTAGGGAATTTGATCAACTTGACTTTGATTTGTTTTGGTGCAAATTATGGCATATCACACAACTTTTCTGCACCTAGAAGTCCACAGCAAAATGGAGTAGTTGAAAGGAAAAATAGGACACTTGAGCATATGTCTAGAACCATGCTTCTTGAAAGTAATTTGCCAAAGTTCTTGTGGACAGAAGTTGTTAATACTGCCAATTATATTCTAAATAGATGCTTGATTAGACCTATTTTGAAAAAGACCCCTTATGAACTGTTTAAAGGTAGGAAGCCTAGTGTTTCTTATTTCAAACCTTTTGGTTGTATCTGTTTTGTGCATAACAATGGTAGAGACAATCTTGGTAAATTTGATGCTAGAAGTGATGAAGGTGTATTTCTTGGATATTCTCAAACTAGGAAAGCTTATAGAGTTTACAATAGAAAAACCAAGATTGTGGAAGAGATTATTCATGTGATTTTTGATGAAAGTACTAAGGATTCTCTGAGTGAAAGTTTTGCAGATTTTAATTTGAACAAGCATGAGTCTGATGATGATGCTGTGAAAGAGGACAAAGGCAAAAATAATGTGCATAATCAATCAGCAGAATCTCAAGGCCTTGAACCTCCTACAGAACCAAAATCTCAAAGCCTTGAGACAAAATCTGAAACTTTCTATGATGCTCCCTCTACTGTTTCAAGAACTCAAAGCCTTGAAGGAGAATATTCCTGGATACCAAGAAAGAAGTTTAAGTACCTTGCAGATCATCCATCTGACAATATCATATCTGATCCATAAACTGGAACTCAGACAAGAGGACAGTTGAAGAAATTGTGTGCTTTTAGTGCATTTGTATATTTGATTGAGCCTAAAAATACCAAGAAAGCACTAGAAGATGCAGAATGGATCATTGCAATGCAGTGAATTTGAAAGAAACAAGGTATGGAATCTGGTTCCCATACCTAAAGAGAAATTAGTTATTGGAACCAGATAGGTGTTCATAAATAAGCTTGATGAGAATGGCAAAGTGGTAAGTAACAAAGCCAGACTGGTGGCACAGGGATATAATCAGGAAGAAGGTATAGATTATGAGAAGACTTTTGCTCCTGTTGCCAGATTAGAAGCTATTAGAATACTTCTTGCATTTGCATCTCAAAATCACATAAAGCTTTATCAAATGGATGTCAAATGTGCTTTTCTGAATGGTTATTTACAAGAAGATGTTTTTATAGCACAACCTCCTGGTTTTGAAGATGAAAACTTTCATGATCATGTTTACAAACTAGACAAAGCTCTTTATGGGTTAAAACAAGCTCCAAGGTCTTGGTATGATAGACTTTCAAAATTTTTACTTGACAACAATTTCAAGAGAGTTCTAGTTGATAAAACTCTTTTTATTAAACATCATGAAAGTGATTTGTTAGTAGTTCAGATTTATGTGGATGATATTTTGTTTGGTGCTACTAGTGATGCTTTTTCAAAAGAGTTCTCTAGTCTGATGTGCAGGGAGTTTGAGATGAGCTTAATGGGAGAACTGAATTTCTTTCTTGGACTTCATATACAAATGAAGAAAGGAACTTTTGTACATCAAAGAAAGTATACCAAGGACTTACTTGAACAAGTACAATATGTCACAGTCCAAGGTGCGTAAAACCCCTATGAGTTCATCACTCTCATTAGACAAGGATTCAAATGGTAAGAGTGTGAATCAAAAGGAATACAGATGTATGATTGGATCACTTTTGTATTTAACTGCTAGCAGACCTGATATTATGTTCAGTGTCTATATGTGTGCTATATTTCAAGCAGATCCTAAGGAAAGTCATTTAACTGCTGTTAAAAGAATTTTTAGATATTTGAATGGAACCAGAGACTTGGGGCTTTGGTATCCAAGGAGATCTAAGTTTATGTTGAGTGGCTATTTAGATGAAGATTTTGCAGGATATAAAGTAGACAGGAAGAGTACTTCTGGATGTTGCCAGTTTCTTGGATCTTCATTGATCAGTTGGCATTCTAAAAAACAAAATTCTGTAGCATTATCAACTGCAGAAGCTGAATACATTGCAGCTGGAGCTTGCTGTTCACAAGTTTTATGGATTGCTAAGCAACTTAGAGATCTTGGCTATAATTTCAGAAATGTGCCTATTCATTGTGACAATACAAGTGCTATCTCAATCTCTAAGAATCCAGTTCAGCACTCAAGAACCAAGAACATAGATGTGAGACATCACTTCCTTAGAGATCATGCAGAACAAGGTGATGTTGTTTTATCTTTTATTTATACTTCAATGCAGATTGCTGATATTTTCAGTAAACCTTTGCCAGATGATAGGTTTTCATCCCTAAGGCTTGAATTGGGGATGTTAAACAAGGATGCATTGGTTTAGGGGGATTATTGGTACTTACACGTGTTTATGTGTTGAAATCTCAAAGCCTTGAGATTATACTTTCCAAAGCCTTGAAAGTATAGCTCAAAGCTTTGAAGTTTCTCAAACTGCAGAAAATATAAAGGCCTTGAGATTGTTCTCCAGGTCTTGAAACATCTGTATTTATTTATTTTAAAAAAAATAGATCATCAAATATTATATCTTATCTTTTTAGATAACTGTATAATATTTGAATTACTCATAGAATTTTCTAAAATATCCAAAAATATTTTTCAAGATTCTTTTTGCATGTTGATTTCAGTAGAGTCCTTTTATGACTCATCCTTTTCAACCTACTTAAGCTGAAAGTCCGAGCTTGTTCTTCTTCATTCTCTCTCAATTCTCTACGTCTCTCTACTCTCTCTCAATTTCTCTCAATCTCATTCCCTTCTCAAAACCCTAAACCCACAATGGAGCGCAAATCAGCCAGGATTCAACAACAGGGGAAGCCTTCTGGCAGATCCAAGAAGAGGGCAAATAAGAAGGAGAAGATTGTGATCTGTGATTCGGATTCAGAGAATACTAAGAGTTTGCATGAGAACACTCCTCCGGCAAAGAAGACCAGAACAAAAAAGGGAGATGAAGGCTCAAGCATTGATCCCCGAAAGAGACAGAGACTTAGGGTGGTGATCAACCTAGGTCAGACAAGAATAAAGGGGGAGAGAAGAAAAATGCTGGAGAAGAAGAAAATGAAAATCTGCTCAAGAAATCAAGAAGAAGCCAACTGAAGGAGAACAAGAGAAGAGCAAACCCACTGAGAAGAAAACAAGGATTAAGCAGGTTGCTGCTGCAACCAAAAAGGGTTATCAAGGTAAAAATTCACTTTCTTCAGATTGGTTTGTTAGTTCTGAAGTTAGGACTGTGTGGATGCAAGGATATGCTTCTTCTAAGGTTGCTTTTTGTAGTATTGTTTCTGAGGAGTTATTGGATAAACTGGATATTGATTGTATGAGAAAGTTAAGAGAAACTGCAGATTGGAAGGTGTTAAACCCTAGCTCAAAAGCTTATCCTAGGTTAACTAGATTATTCTATCTGAATCTTGTTCATGAAGGAGATGATAAGATGGTATTGACTTCTAAAGTGGCTGGGATAAATTTGAGGTTAGATCATAGGACTTTTGCCAAAGTCTTGGGCATTCCCAGGAAGTATAATGTTGGAGATTACTCTGATAGGAAGGAGTGTCTGGAAAAGGCAAAATAAATGTTTTTCATTGATGGTGTACCCTCTGGTCCAAAGCAGTTGACACACTATGTGCTCAAATGTGAAGCTAAGATTTTGTTTACAATTCTGATGAGGAGTGTTGTTCCTAGGGAGAACTCAAGGGAGTTGGTTACTGATAAAGTTCTCATACTGATGTATCTGATATGTCAGGGGTTTGAGATAGACTTGCCAACAGTGGTTATGGAGCATATGATCTACTGTGCTACTAGAACTAGAAACCATCCTCTTCCCTATGCCAACCTTTTACCTCTTTTCTTTGGGCATTTTGATGTACCTGTGAAAGGGGTGGAAAATATTACTGGAGGTTTTGGGTTGATTGATGAAACTGCCTTACAGAGGATTGGAGTAGTTCAAACTGGGAAAGGTCATTGGAAATTCTATTCTGAGTTGTCAAAGGATGAGCTTGGTGATAAGGAGTTTGTTAAGACAAAGGGGGCTACATCAGGAAAAGGTCAAGCAAATGAGGATTACTCTTTGTTGGTTGAGAAATTTGAAGATCAGCAGGTTGAGATTGAAGATCTCAGACAAAGGTTATTTGATCTGTCTTCTGAATTTAACCAGTTCAAGGGCTTGATGAATGTAATGAATGGAAAATTGGATGTTGTCATCAAGGGTTTGAACTTGGAGAAGATACCTTCTGCTACTAGTCATGAAACCAGTGTTGACTCAGATGAAAGGCTAGGTGATTTCTTGAAGAAGAAAAAGAAGCCAACTCCAGTGGTGCATACTTCAAAAGATTTATATGATCAAACTGATGAAGAAGATGCTGGTGAAGACACAGGTGTTGATGCAGCTACAGAGGGGGATTCAGTGCAGATTAAGAACAAGAAGGTGGATGAGATCATTGAGGATGTTGTTGCAGAAGTGGAAGCTGAACAAGAAGGAAATCAGTCTGCTGATGATGCTGAAAGTGTTGAAGAAGTTGGAGAAGGCTCAGAGAAAGGCCAGACATCAAAGAAGAACTGAATATCAGAGAAGACCAAAGCCTTGAACCTTTCCTTCTATCTCTTTCTTTTCTTCTTTTATGTTCTCAAGGCCTTGACTTTCTAGGAATAAATTTTTGTTCAAGGGTTTTTTTTAAAGACTCTGAGTAGTGATCCAACATTTCTTCACCTTTATTTGATGAAGGCAAAAAGGGGGAGACATTATGTGTATTGTATCTGGTATGGTTACATTCAGTTACTTGAGTAATAATAATTAGTTGTTTTGTTAATAAGTTGTATTCTCAGTTGTGTTCTTGTATTATTGTGATTATCTGTGAATTACTGATTATCTGTGTTAAGGTGGTTTGACTGGTATTATTGTCTATTGTATCTGCAATATGGTGTTATCTAATTCTTACAAGGAGTTGCAGGGATATCTACACAAGATTATGGGTTTTGTCTTTCATCAATGGGGAAATTGTTGACTCAAAGACCCTTGAGTGTGTTTTGAGAAGTAATTGTTTTGAGTGATGAAAGACAAAGACAAAGGCAAAGCATTTCTGACACTCCAAGGCCTTGAGATACTGACAGAGCTTCAAAGCCTTGAGAGTTGTTTTTATTGTGCTGAATGTTCTAACAATCTTGTGTTGCAGATTTGCTATTTGATTATATGGATAAGATATTTGCTGTAAATACTTATGTTTTATATTGTCTACATATCCGAGGAACTTGAGGCCGACATTCAGAGTGTGGTCCCGGAGTTTAAGACGCCGCCTAAAATGAGTGTCGGTCATAGAGAGGCATTTTTCAATGAAACAAATCCCAAAGAGAAGATTAGAAGGTAAAGAGAAGATTACGTTAACAGAGAAGGGACTGAGAAGAAGGAGAGGCAGAACCATCTCGAATACGATTAGAGGCCGCGATTCGGAAAGAAAGAGGAGTAGATCGTTTTGAAGCACCATTTCCCGTAACATCTTCACAATTGCAGATGTCCTGATAAGAGAGAATCAAAGATTTCTGGACTTAACTTTGAAAGACTGTGAAGCATGTTCAGAGCTTCAAGGCCTTGAGATGTGCCTTGAGCTGCTGACAGTTTGGCAGACTAATTTGATTCTTTCTTGCAGGGTTTGATTCTTATTATTGTGATTGTTTAATGACTTCTAAGAGTCTTAAACTGGTTTATCATGAATTATATGTGTCAGAAGCTAATCAGATTATAGTTCTAATCTTTTATCCAGTTTTGATCAGAAAATGGAAAACCAAACAGTCTTAGTACTGCTATATTTCTGGATTTTGTTGTTTCTATGTTTTTCATGTTGTTGCAGGTTTTTAAAACGTTCAAATCCAATCTCAACAAACTCCAAAGGATATCTACTCAGATCTGTATGAATTGCAGTAGAAAACAGAAAGAGGATTTGTAGGAACTAATATCCTAAAATCTCTCATTCAGTTGCAGTGAGTAGATAAAAGACTGGTTTGAATTTTGAAAGATGAGAGGCTTGCAGAATACTGAGAGAAGTGTGAAAAATTCGTGGGAGATCGCTCATTCAAACACACAGACATTCAAGCTTCAATTCCAGATTTCAGAAGATCAATCATTCCAGTTTCCAGAAGAACACATCCAGGCCTTCACAAGCTTATTCTTCTACTGTGTTCTTCATCTGTTTTGTAATCTGCTTATCTTTTGTATATATAAAACCTCACTAAACCTAGTGGTTGGTTGTTCAAGTGAACAACAAGAGGTTTTTGTTAGCTCAACAGTTAGTAGCTGATACTAGATAGGTTTGGAACCACAAGCTGTATAGGTGTAAGGGAAATCACTTAGGCTTGAAGATCTAGGGATGTTTCTGTGTGAGTAATAAGAAGTGTTTGCCCAATCCTGGTGGGATTAGATCCCTCAGGCAGAGATTAGGTCCATTGGGACTGAACTCTGTAAATTGCTTTGTGTTCTTTACTTTACAGTTTTGTTATTTTCTGTTGCATACAACTCAAATCAAACTAGGGTTTATTAGCTATTTAAGAACTGGTAATAGTTCAAGGCCTTGAAGCTTTCTACTTTGCCTTTAAAAGTTTCGGACAATTTTCTAAAATCTCAAGGCCTTGAGTTTTGAGTTTCACACAAAGCTAATTAGTTAAAATCTGAGTTTTGCAAAAAGTTTCCATACTCTTTTCACCCCCCCCCTTCTAGAGTATTTAGGTCCTGTATTTAGTCTACATTACACACTTTCAGTTTGAATTTGTATAATGCATGTGTAAATTAGTTGTAACGAACACGCGATACGTGTGATTGTAGACATCGACCTCGTAGGAGAGAGCGGTTGTCGTTGGAGTGCTAGGATTAATTTCTTACTTTTGGTTGTGCTTCATCTCAGTGGTAAGTACATATGTGCGACTTTTACTTATCAAAATGTGAGTGTTTGTGTGATGTCTCTAATGAATGTTTGTTTAATTGAAAAAAGTATGCAAAGCATGATTTTATACTCAAAATTGTTTGGATATGAACTGAATCCTCTTTTTAAGTCCTGGAACTTTACTTGTGATAAGTTGATAATCTGATTTTGTCTATGGTAAATAGAAGAAATAAAATACATATATGCGAACTTTAATTATCACACTGTGCCCATGTGTGTGACGTTTTAAATGAATATCCTCGTATTTGGAAGAGTATGAAAAGCATGATTTATACTGAAAAATTCCGATTATTGATATATACTGAGAACTCTTAGAAATGACTTGTTAAGATTGTATACCAACTTTGGTTATGAGAAATAAAGGTAGTAAGATACCTCTAATAGATCTAGGACGATGTACAAAGTTGTGTTATTAATAGGAGGCGCCAAGCGATCCTCCATTTTCTTATGGCTAATGCCATTGAAGCAATGCTTCTTATTATTGGATAGAACTTAATTGTTCACAAATCCGCCCCCGATGAGCCAAAATGTACAAAGGTATTGCGCCCAAGGGTTTGTTAGAGCTATAGAGTGCTACTTATACTTGTAAGGGTCACTACAGTATAGGGGTGTCGACACTTAAGGCCTTTTAGCTATTGTTGTGTGCGGGGATTGACGTATGGGCTCCCTTAACGCTCAGTAAAATAGGGTTTGATAGACCCTAGAAGGAACCCTTTGTGATCATTTCGTGATCCCTCTGTTTACATCGATCCTGCTGGTGGCTCTGGACATGCCTTAGCTAAACTTAACGGTTAAGTTGGACTTGAAAGAAAGTTTTACTACTCTATTGATGTTCTTTTTGTGGCTCTGGATATGCCCTAATCGACTGAAATGTTTTGAAAAGCTTTGGCTACTCATGAACTAATATCGTTATGAGTTCAAATGGACTTGTTTACTCTGGATATATTACCGAATACTCGTGGTTTCTCAATGTTCTTAAAATTAAGAGGTTTTTTTTACTCGGTTACTTTCAGTTTTTCCAAATTCCCAAACATGTTAGTTTTATTGTTTTAAATCTCCTGATTTGTTTCAAATCATGCTACTGTGCCACTCGTTGCTTTACATGTCGTAGTGTGTATGTACTTTGTTTTACTGATCATTTTCTTCAAAACTGCGTCGACTTTTGCCATTTTAAAACCGCAGGTCATCAATCATGGTGGGGGAATGGGAACGCGGATCAAGACGAGAATGCCTAGTGTAGTTTAGATGCTTTAGCAGATCCCAAACACGTTTTGTTTTCTAGTTTTACGTATTATCAAAATTTTGTTATGTACTTTAACCAAAATGTAAACTTAATAGTTAATAATCTACTTTTGGTTATCGATTGTCTCTTTAACCCTGAACCGAGATCCCGGGTCGTTTCAAGTTTCTTTGGAGATGGATTGATTGATAATGGTTTTGGTTCGAGGGAATATGCAGCTTACAACTTATAGTTATTCTGTTGTGGTTCTGGGTAAATTCATGGTTTATTGTATGGCATATAGGTATAAATTGGATTTCAATTCTTATCTTCATTTTTTTTCTTGTTATTTATAATTCTGTTGGTAATATTGCTCATTCTTGGTGGATGTTCTTGGTGTTCTTGATGATAAAAAGTGGTAAAAAAGTTTCGGAAAAAGACACAGGGGTAATAGGGTCCGGAAAAAATAAATTACCCACTTTTCTAACGGAACATAACAAAAGGGTGCTAAGTGTCCACGACATATCTTGTTAATTTGGGGAAAGTGTCTTTTTCCAAAACACATGGTAGCGGGGTGGAATTAATCCTAAACTCAGGGGTGGTCAGGGTCTTTTACCTTACTTTTATTATTTTATGATCGGTTTAGTTTAATTCAATTTTGTAAAGTTTATGTAGTTAAAATACGGCCTGCATGTCGTGTCTCTCTCCACGATCCATTTTCCTTCTCATCTCATCTCCCCCCCTAGACGAGATCTTCTTATTATAAGATGAGTTAGTAGGAGAATGAAGATACGAGAAGGAAAAAACAGTGAATATGGAGCATGGCGTATGCACAAGAAGATAAATTCAAGAGATTCGCGAGTGTGTTCTCAATGATGAAAGATTCAAGGAATTAAATTTTATAGATTCACAATCTCTAATGATGAGAATGCAACCTTAGGGGCCACATTCACACACGTTTATGTATATTCTTGTGTGTGTTTATTCTATGATTATGTGCTTGTATATATATTAGAATCTAACCCACATGCTTTAGAAGGTAAACAAACTTACCTTACATTCAAGACATAATTTAAGATTAATAGAGAATCATATTGGATGATATTTTATTCCTAGGTTCTCTTGACTTTGGTTTAGTCCCTATGTGACTCTATTACATTTTTATAAGTAGCTCACGTGTTTGGATATGCGTAATTCTAGCATTAATTCTTAAGAAATGTTTTTATTATCAATCGTGTGGAAATCGAGGATTATCGCTGATTCTGCTATGGCTGTGAAAGCTAAATGGTGACAACTACGACATGTGATGATGTTGCGCTTTGTACTACTTGTTGGACATAGGTTTGTCATACCACCCTCAAACGGTAACAATCGAACATTTGGTGCTTGAATCAAGCGTCACATTAGCATGTAGACGCGAGTTTGAAACATACCAAAAGTGGGAGGCTGCGGAAAAGAGAGCGTGCTATAATTTGCTTTGTCTGGTGGACGCAGGTAATGGACGAGATAAAGACTGTGGCGTGTTTATGCTTTTGGGGTTGGGTGTCGAAAGAGGATGATGAAAGAGAATGGGTCAACAATGGTTAGAAGAAATGAGAAGGATAAGAGAAGAAAGGGTTTTATAGCTATGTAATTTTGCTTCAAACTTAGGGACATAATTTTCATTCAAGAAGAGACGTTAGGGTCTGTTAGTTACAGAGGTGGAGTGATGAATTGTTTAAAACTCATAGGTGGTGAGTGTCTTTTTTCCTAAACATGGGGGTGCAAAGTGTCAACCCTTATTATTATTATTATTATTATTATTATTATTATTATTATTATTATTATTATTATTATTATTATTATTATTATTATTGTTGTTGTTGTTGTTGTTGTTGTTGTTATTATTATTATTATTATTATTATTATTATTATTATTATTATTATTATTATTATTATTATTATTATTATTGTTGTTGTTGTTGTTGTTGTTGTTGTTGTTGTTATTATTATTATTATTATTATTATTATTATTATTATTATTATTATTATTATTATTATTAGGGTTAATTACTTAATGAGTACTCTCAGTCTACCGAAACTAACACATTGTAATTTCCAGTCCTGTAATATGATTATTGCAACCAAAATTTACAAAATATACGACTCGTTCAACTGGAAAAAGATCCTTCAGAGTTGACAAAAAGTCTATTTTATTGAGGGTAGAACGACCCCATGCCTAAAACAATGAACACCTTCGTAAGCTCCACCCTCGCTGCCGTAAGCAGCCCATCCGGCGACAAAAATCCCAGATTCCGAAAAGTGTACCTATGTCCATGCCCTTCTGGCGCAATTCCCTAGCATGAAAAGATGATCTCACCTCTTCTAGGGATATGCTGTCCTTATTCACGATAAAGGACATCACGAAGTTTTCGTACGATGGAGGTAGCGAAAACAACAAGATAAGGGTTGCATCCTCATCATTCACCTTTTCGTCAATGTTACGCAAATCTAGAAGAATTTTTGTTAACTGATCAAGGTGATCCTTGAGAGCCATACCTTCCGTTTTGTGCAGAATAAACACGTGCTGCTTAAGCATCAACTTTCTAGAGAGTTACTTTCTCATGTAGAGGTTCTTTATCTTAAGCCATAGAGCTTCCGCTATTGTTTGATCTGCAACCGCTCTGATAATGCCATCCGATAAGCACAACATGACCGCCGAGTGTGGCTTATCCTCCATCAACCTATACTCCATCAATGTAACATCCATCCCATCTTTGTCCACGACCAACGATGTTCAGATGCCTTGCAAATTCAATAAGGCGCACATCTTGATCCTCCGCAGACTGAAGTTATTCCCTCCTGGTAAACCTATCGATCTTCAACATCGATCTAGACATCGTTCTTGGTGGATTTCAATACCAGGCTTTGATACCAGCCTTTTATGAGAAACCACCTCACAAATGATGAAAGAAAACGATGAAAAAAATCAACTAACGTGGTTTGCTAGTGAAATTCTCACTTACTAGGCCCACGAAAAGAAGAAACCCTTTATATATAAAGTGTTGGAATTGTGCCCTAGAGGCAATCACTTAATTGTGACGAATATGTGGATTTACGATTCATTATGTTATCGATATGGAGATATGTTAACATGAATGAAGTCCTTAGAATATAAGTTTTATATTCTTAAAAATCCCTAGTCAATTATAATGATTAATGGGACAATCATCTATAGACTAGTATGGGGGTTGGATTAATATGGAGATATCACGATCCAACACATGGGTATGCATTAGGAGTAATGGCATACTCGATTGACCCACAACAAGAAGGATACATTAGATTATGTTGAAGTCACAATTGCTTCTCGTAGTGCTAATATATTGCAATCCTTAGACTTGAAGTCACTAGATACTCTAGTTGTGAAATATCATGCTTTAATGTTATCAAACGTTACACCGTAACTGGGTGACTATAAAGGTAGCTATCGGGCATGATAGGAATTAAGCTTAGAGATCGTAGTGATGTAGAGAGGATTTGTCCCTCCCACATAATGGGAGCAAATATTCACGGCCACTCGAGGGATGAGGCTTATTGAATGTCTGGCCAGACTCAGATAAATTAAATGGAGATATTGATGTTATCTGCTTGCATAAGCATATTCCCAGGATCGAGGAACTATGGAATGGATATACGAGTGTGACTATTTATGTATCGTGTCCAATCCGGATATGGAGACAAAGGGATATTGCAATATGAGGTATTGGGCACAAGAGGTTTGTCGGGATCACTGCTTATTTCTATTAGTTGGGTGGCATTGATGTGTTGCTAGACACCGCTCAGGTTAGTAATAAGTTACTACCAACTAAGTAGAAACCTATGGGGTCACACGTCAAATAGAGTTGAACTAGATTTGGGAATAATTAATATGATTAATTAATTAGAAGGATCACTTTGCAACACCTTGCAAACTTAGTATGACTAAGTTTCAAGGAAGGGATTAAGCCAAGTTCATGTAGAACTAGGAGGGGCCTTTATGTAAACTAACAAGTGTTGTTGGTCTATATACAAGATTCTCTAGCTTCCTTCCCACTTGATGTTAATTTTCATAATACAATTAAGTGGGAGATAAAGCAAGAAAGAGGGCAAGAGACAAGCCAAAGGGCCGAAGCCCCTTAGCCGTCCCTTACCCTCCGTCGGCCACAAGAGGAGGCCGATCCTCTTGTGTCCTTGTTGCGTGATTAGTTCTTCCCTCTTGCTCCGGTCCAAGCTAGCACTAGGAGAAGGAAGAATCTAGATCTCACCTCTAGACGTGGATCAACCGTAGAGACGAGGACACTATTATTCGTGTGATCTCCCGAACCAAAAGGTACACAATTACTATGTCTCTTATCATGTTATGATGACTTTTCCTGTGATCCTTGGTGGGTTTTGAGTAGGATTAATTTTTGTTATTTTGCTGCGTAACCTACGTCAAAAACCCAACAGTGGTATCAGAGCCACATGTCGTAGTGCTTAACATGATTTTATGTGTTACGGTTTCAGTATATACACCGTATTGTTAATTTTACGCGAAACTAAAATTAATTGGCATAGTAGATGCAATAAACAAGATCTAATTTTACATGGGATTTAGGAATTAATGAGTTTTTGTCACATATGATGTGACTAATTTTGGATCAAGAACAAGGGTTTGGGCACATGCTTGGAAAAAGGGGGTTTTCAAGTATGGAAACAACTAAATTTGGGCAACAAGGAAGATGTTGTTTTGGAAACAACTAAACTTGGGAAACAAGGAAGAAGTTGTTTATGAAAACAACTAAAATTGGGAACCAAGGAAGGAATTTTTTTGGAAACAATACCATAAGGGTGTTTTGGAAACAACCCAACAAGGAAAGAATTATTTTTGGAAATAATTCCATGAGGAGGTGTGGCCCATGAAGGGGCCGCCCCTCTCTCTCCTTTCCGCCTAAGTAACACACGGCCCCAAAGGGGGCTGGCACACCCTAGCACACGGCCTAGCCGTGTGGGCTAGGTCCGGCCGGCCCGGGCCTAGTGTGGCGGTTCCATGGTTGATTTTTGCCATTCTCTTGGTAAATCTCTTGGACCGTTTTAACCCTAGTATGTCCAAAAAAACTAAAATTGAACAAGCGCGTTAAAATTGGTTTTAAATGTATTATGTGCTTTGTTGCATGGTGGATGGATATGGCCCTGGTTGTGGATGTTTTATGTTTATGTGGTTTGGTTTACGACCTGTGAGCTGATAAAATTAATATAATAATTAATTAAGTTTTACGGCCTGCGAGTCATTTTTCTCCTCACATGTGAGGCTTTATTATTTATTTATTCTAGATGTTAGGCTATAATTAGAAATATTTAGATGTTAGCCAAGAGGCATGGAGAAGAAGACCGAAGAACCAAAGAAGCCAAAAGACGACGAGGACTCCCTACCCTAGGCGCGCAGCTATCGTGGAGCACATGGAGATGAACTTGTCACTTTAGGGCATATAGATATTATCATTGTCTTGGTAATATCTTAGTCTAGGGGCCATATCCATGCCACGTTAATTTCTCTTTTGTGGATGTTTATTATTTATGTCTTGTTATTTATTTTTATGTGTATGGCGATACTAGCAAAACGTTAACAAGATAATAATAAACAAAGGTGATCTTTATTGTGGATAGCCCAATCCAAATAAGTAGATCATGTTGATGTGATCAACCAAACGAATAATGACTATTAAAATCCCTCAAATAGAATATTGCGTTTTGCCTTCTCTTGCCTAAACACCCTTCATGATCAGGGTCTATTAAAATTCGGGCTTGCCAAAGCAAGACGATTTTAATTCACCATGATGAGTTTCGGATGACACAAGCAAGTAATGTGTGTGTGTTGAAGCAAGAGGTTGGACGCAACTGGGTAAGACTCAATTGGATTGATGAACCTAGAGGCATGACAGTTAGGCATTATCTAAATTAATGAATAAAGAGTTATTCACCTAATTGGACCAAGAGTTGCATGGGATGCAATTGGAATGGTTTCTACCTAGATAACCAATTCTTGGGTAACTTGCCAAAGCAAGCTCAAGAAGAAGTGAAAAAGGGATCTTGGACCCACTAGAAAATATAATGATATTTTTCGCATTAATATGGAGGGTTATTAATCCGAGAAAAATAGTGAGAGCTATGTTTGACAATTTAAATCCTTGTTGAATAAAGTTAAACTTCACAATATTTTTGCATAATTCCTTTTGTGTTGAATACTCATTGCATTAAACAAACAAAACGTGACTTCATGTCCTCAAAAGGACAAACTGTATGGAATCTATTTTCTAGATTGGTATAAAAATTGAGAATCAAATAAAGGAAACATGTTGTACATTGTAGAGGATAAAGTTCTCTTCCCACCGACTACCTAGACAAATTAAAAGCCTTATGGAAGGAACATCAAAGAATGACTCTTTGGATGTAACTTGTCTCATGTCATCCCCCATGAACTCTGAGCTTTGAGATACATGGAGGCGTATGATATGATCATACATTAAAAGAAGGTCTTTCAAAGAGAGAGCTTGTCATGAAAGGCTTGAAGTGTTGCTCCACTTTGCGCTCTCTTGATTAGCACTCGTCATGGTCAATATGGAATAAGTTCGGGCTTGCCAAAGCAAGGCGACTTAGTTCATCGAGATATGATGCGACGACACAAGTGACGCGATTTCTTAACGCGTATGCGCAAGTGCACGGTCAAGTAATATAGGGGTGGTATTTCAACCCCGAGTTATCGATCCCACGAGGACATGCTTGAGATTATCTAATTAGTTACTTAATTTAGAGTACGGTACAAGAGGAAGGATTTGATTGATTTCTAGAATTGAAATAACAACGAAGCTAATACTTTTGTATTTTTTTTATTTAAGAAATAAGTTTGGAGAAACTAGGCAATCTCTAGATCACCTAGGGTTGTAGAAGATTTCCGGATTATCTGAGCAACACGTTAACTATATTCTAACTAAGCCGGGTAACAGCGCTGACTATCTCCTATCGGTCTCAAGTCATTCTACTTCACGGTAGAGTACAATCTCCTATCGGTCTCATGTGTCTACCGGTCCGTTCTAGTAGGCTAACGACATGCACGACAACGGGTCCTGTCGGTCCACCGTTGCACGAAACAGTCGAATTTCACCTACCGAATCTACCCCACTAGCCAATCCTAACACGTCTCTTTTCAGTCTCAGTGATACGGGATTGATGCTCATATATCATCCTAGCTATTTAAAGTCACTGTCGTGCACTTCACTAGCCAACTAACGGTTCCGGTTAATTACTCCATCCCCATTAAGAATTAAGCATAGATTATGAACAATTGAATTAAAATATTGCTAACTTTAAGCATGAATCAACTATTGAACAAACCCTAGTTCTTGAACCCTAGTTTATCTCCCAATCGTTTCACTCAATTAGGATTACTAACATAAACAAGAAACTAGAATTGATTCAATAGAAGAAATCAAGAAATCATGAAGCAAAGATCAAATCCGGAAAAATATCATCTTTTACATAAACCCTAGGCTCTCAAAGAGACGCCTAGCAAAACGTCTAGCTAATACTAAGAAACCAAACAAGACTTACTAGTTTCTCCATAGAAGATTGAGAGAGAAGAAGAAGAAATCAAACTTAGAGCTTCAATGGAGGAGGAGTCCTCCTCTTCTTCTTCTCCTTGCGTTGATGGCCTCTCCTCCCTTCACGTCTCTCCTTTTCTTTTGTTTTATGTCTCTTTTTAATCTTAAATTAGGGTCCATTAATTAATAATCAAAAACATATTAATTAATAACCCTAAATCTTGCCTTTCCCCGTGCGTTGCTGGGTCTGCTAGCAGATCGTACGATCTGCTTTTGCTGATCGTGCGATCTGCTACTTGGTCGTACGATCTGCTACTTGATCCTATAAGTCAGTGAGTTCTCCCCTAGCAGATCGTGCGATCACGAAAGTTGATCATGCGATCTGCTTTGATCATAGGATCAACTTTTGATCCTACACTTCAAACTTTCTAAAATGACACTTTGACCCCCTTTTTCCATCTTTGTCCTCTTTTCTTCCAATTTCTTTCTCTCCCAAGCTTCCGCATATGTTCCGAAGTTCGTTTTCCTCCTCCTCTTGATCCATGAGCTCGTTTCCTGTCCAACACAACACGAAAACACCCCGTGCGATCAAAAGTGACAAAATAAATGTAAATAATGTGAAAAACGCCCGGATTAATAATTTACCACTCAAAGCTAAACTTATCCAATTTCCTCAAGTTTATAGTGTATTTCTAATATATTCAACCCGGAAACTACACAAAACGGTACACAAACGTAGAAGAAATATAACTCTAATATAGATTTATCAAATCCCCCCACACTACCTTTTTGCGCGTCCCGAGCAAAATCAAAAACATTTCTCACACTATGATTTTCAATCCACTGAATTGCATTTAACTTCACTAGCCATGTGACACAAACAACACACACACCCATGCAACCTACATGACTATACAATGCAACTCGATTATCAAACAATGCAAAAATTGAAACAACACCATTTTTTTCTTTAGTTAGAGATTGGGAAATCTCAAAAAGTAAACCGACAAGTCATAAGGCTCTCATATTCCATCGGAAGTTCTATAATTTTGGTGATCGGTAGAGCTTGCGGCCAGTTTCGTTAGACAGAACGGGCACGAACACAAAATATGTTGCTTCCGCACACTCGTCAAACGTATCCCTAGCACTTACCTTCCGAGCTATTTATCCACGGGTTAAATTGCTGACGGTTTAGGACGGGTGGGATAGGATATTTAGAAGCGTTGTCCTAGACGTCATGATCTAACTCACAAAACCCGATTCTCACACTCCCTCACCAAAATCCAAGGAACCACACCGAATCTCACTACTCCGGCCCTCATTCCCTCAATCTTGGTGCAACGCCGTTCTCGCGGCCACAAATGTGAAGAAGTGATCTCGAACAATAGCTAATCTCCCCGGTCTTCAATTTCAAGCTTGCTCCTTTATTCCCTTTCAATTTCAATTTCACTTTCTATTTTACTTTTTTTTTTCATTTCCACACAATAACATTAAGCACATGGAGCCGACAATACGATAGTAATATCCGAGGAGATCAAATGTCAAAATTAGATAACATGGGGGTGGAATGTGTCAAATTAGTGATGTAATAACATAGATGTCGACACCTCCACACTTGATGCAAAGCAAACCACGAACCCAGTAGTCAATTTGTAAACGTGCTTTTCCAACCGATCCTCCTCATCACCTAAGATATAGAGAATATAAATAAAGCATAAGCACGACCTCCTATAAGATCAACCAACCCCCACCCCATGTCGTGCGGAAGAAATATCACGCACTACGGTACTCCACCTGTGATCGTGGTGTAAGGACACGAATCACCGCCACACCGAAGTGTGCTACCGTCTCTAACTCACCCTCACATCCCCTCAAAAGACGACATGTAAGAGAATCCACATAAGATGTATCAACTCAGCTCACCCTCATCGAACCTCCCTAACTCAACTCCCTCTATCATGACGCATAGGAAAGGACCATTCTAACAAGTGATGAAAGTCACAATAAAAGGCTTCCTAGGCTAGAGGCTGTGAATAAAAGGGGTAAACGGATCAATAGGGGTAACTAGTGGACCTAGGAGATGGAGACGGGACGTGAGGCCCCAATAAACATCACTCGCACAGCTGTTCCGTTGCCACTACGAGGAGGGTTGACGACTACCTAAGTGACGGTGGTGTAGCGCTAGTAGGATAACTAGTCTGAGAGGCAGCCACTCGCAGTTCTAATGTGCATTAGCCCTATAAGTCTTCCTACTCCAGATTCTCGCGTCTACCTCACCTCAGATTTTCATACTCCTAAGAAATTCTATCATTAAGCCCTCTCCACATTCACTCTCTTCGATTGCCCTTTCTCAAAAATTTAAAATTTTATGATTTTTTTTTCTCATATTTTCCTAGACTCTATATGCAATGGCCAACTCGACTAATCACACGATTTGGTAGGGGACTC
Organism: Linanthus parryae; assembly: GCA_023055425.1. Classification (NCBI taxonomy): domain Eukaryota; kingdom Viridiplantae; phylum Streptophyta; class Magnoliopsida; order Ericales; family Polemoniaceae; genus Linanthus; species Linanthus parryae. Next base: position 132,052,328 of record JALGPY010000002.1, on the reverse strand, counting down.
AATAAAGTAAAAGTGCTAAAAAAATGCATACTAACAATCCTAACACAATACAACACTATATCAAACACTCTACACTAACCACATGTACTCCACAATACGACACAACTGCATGTAACTGGCGATGCATAACTGACATGGCTAGCAAAATATACACAAACCCCCCCCCCCCCCCACACTTAAGCGTTTCGTTGTCCTCAACGAATTTAGAGATATAATAAGAGGACTCATCGCTTAAATGTGTTGGCGGTGGATCTACATTATTATGGCTCAAAACTTAGAAACAAGAGAGAGAGAGTTAAAGGTACCTGGGGTGCCCGGACCTTCATGGGCACCGTTGCCGCGAAACTGCAGCAAGAAGGGGTCTTGTGGACCGTTGACAGTTTCCGGAAAAGTCTCACCTCGCTTCCGGATTCCGATGCGCCTACTCACATTCTCTATCACACGCATCAAGAAGGGGAACCCGGAGCGTCTTTTGTACCTGTGTCCCTGCACACTGATTGAAAGTATTAAAGCAACTCTCTCTCACCCCTCAAAATCAAATATGGAGAACTAAAAGAAAAAACAGAAACAAATTGCATCCTACTCTACATTGGGTTGCCTCCCAAGCAGCGCTTTGTAATTTAAGGTCGACAGCCCGACCCGGTTACCTCAACCGAAAAGAATAGTGGAGACTGCTTTATCCCTCCACTTCTTCTTCTTCCACCATCTCTTCTCAAGAACTTCACGTGCACCCCTGTGCTCTGAAGAAGGTGGACAATTGTGGAAGCTGACTCCTTTCATTTTGCAATTGATCTTCTTGAGAAACTTCCACCAAGTACCACTGGGCTCAAATGAATCTCTGGCCATAAAATCATCCCAGTAGTACTTCCTTGATGCTCTATGCTCTTCAAATGACCCATGAAAATTATCCACACCCCCACACTTGCTGACTTCCAACTCCTTAACTATGGCATATGGATGATAAATAGAATCGCCCATAAAACAAGAGATTGGAAGTTGCTCATCACATTCTTCCCCATAAGAATCCCCATACAGTAATTGTTCCAGCTCGTCGCAAACTTGCGTGACATAGGATATGGAGAATTCATCATTAATAAGAGTTGGGGCTTTTACCTCAATAGCACTGAGCACAAGTGTTTCACCAGCTTCATCGTCGGCACACCACAGGCTTCCAATGTCGGTTTCTTCCCATTCATGCCAAGGATGTGAGGGTTCCTGCAGTTTTGGCTCGCAATACGACAGATCTTCCCATCTTCGGCACACAGGTCCACCCCAGTCTGAATCAGAGTCTGAGTCCTCATAAACGGCGGTGTCCACCAATGGTTCCTGGACACTGCAGTCTTCGTTCGGCTCAGGTGTATCTTCTTCCACTTGTGGTGGGGATGATGAAGGTTCAATGTGAGGCTCACTGTCATGTGGCAAGGGCTCCTCTTGTGGCTCTTGAATACTAGATTCCCCTGCTGTTGACAGTTTTTCTATTCGTTTCTTTATCCTCTCCAACATCTCCCTCACGTACTCCCTACCTGTGGCTGTATCCTCTTGTGGTAATTGTGCATCTATGGACAAAAATTTGGCGCACACTTCGATTTCATTCATAATACTACGCCGTTCTGCCATATCCGCTGATGAGTCTTCCTGGTGCTGATGAAGCTGGGGAGCATGTACTCGACATGAGTCTCTACGTTCGTGCCAAATGCCGCATACGTAGCACCAAGTTATGCATGCATCCTCTTCTTCATGGTTACCCCTGCAGTGGAAACAGTAGGGGGAACCCGAATAACAGTCTTCGCTCCACATGCTTAAATTGTCTCTTGCTTCCTGCGTTCCTGAGAAAAACTCACAAGACACCAGTGAAGCACAGAGATATAGAATAAGAAAAAATTAAAACTAAAAAAAGTACTCTAAACTAACTCCTAACTAAATAATCTACCGCTGTCCCCGGCAACGGCGCCAAAAACTTGACGCGATTTCTTAACGCGTATGCGCAAGTGCACGGTCAAGTAATATAGGGGTGGTATTTCAACCCCGAGTTATCGATCCCACGAGGACAGGCTTGAGATTATCTAATTAGTTACTTAATTTAGAGTACGGTACAAGAGGAAGGATTTGATTGATTTCTAGAATTGAAATAACAACGATGCTAATACTTTTGTATTTTTTTTTATTTAAGAAATAAGTTTGGAGAAACTAGGCAATCTCTAGATCACCTAGGGTTGTAGACGATTTCCGGATTATCTGAGCAACACGTTAACTATATTCTAACTAAGCCGGGTAACAGCGCTGACTATCTCCTATCGGTCTCAAGTAATTCTACTTCACGGTAGAGTACAATCTCCTATCGGTCTCATGTGTCTACCGGTCCGTTCTAGTAGGCTAACGACATGCACGACAACGGGTCCTGTCGGTCCACCTTTGCACGAAACAGTCGAATTTCACCTACCGAATCTACCCACACTAGCCAATCCTAACACGTCTCTTTTCAGTCTCAGTGATACGGGATTGATGCTCATATCTCATCCTAGCTATTTAAAGTCACTGTCGTGCACTTCACTAGCCAACTAACGGTTCCGGTTAATTACTCCATCCCCATTAAGAATTAAGCATAGATTATGAACAATCGAATTAAAATATTGCTAACTTTAAGCATGAATCAACTATTGAACAAACCCTAGTTCTTGAACCCTAGTTTATCTCCCAATCGTGTCACTCAATTAGGAATACTAACATAAACAAGAAACTAGAATTGATTCAATAGAAGAAATCAAGAAATCATGAAGCAAAGATCAAATCCGGAAAAATATCATCTTTTACATAAACCCTAGGCTCTAAAAGAGACGCCTAGCAAAACGTCTAGCTAATACTAAGAAACCAAACAAGACTTACTAGTTTCTCCATAGAAGATTGAGAGAGAAGAAGAAGAAATCAAACTTAGAGCTTCAATGGAGGAGGAGTCCTCCTCTTCTTCTTCTCCTTGCGTTGATGGCCTCTCCTCCCTTCACGTCTCTCCTTTTCTTTTGTTTTATGTCTCTTTTTAATCTTCAATTAGGGTCCATTAATTAATAATCAAAAACATATTAATTAATAACCCTAAATCTTGCCTTTCCCCGTGCGTTGCTGGGTCTGCTAGCAGATCGTACGATCTGCTTTTTCTGATCGTGCGATCTGCTACTTGGTCGTACGATCTGCTACTTGATCCTATAAGTCAGTGAGTTCTCCCCTAGCAGATCGTGCGATCACGAAAGTTGATCATGCGATCTGATTTGATCCTAGGATCAACTTTTGATCCTACACTTCAAACTTTCTAAAATGACATTTTGACCCCCTTTTTCCATCTTTGTCCTCTTTTCTTCCAATTTCTTTCTCTCCCAAGCTTCCGCATATGTTCCGAAGTTTGTTTTCCTCCTCCTCTTGATCCATGAGCTCGTTTCCTGTCCAATACAACACGAAAACACCCCGTGCGATCAAAAGTGACAATATAAATGTAAATAATGTGAAAAACGCCCGGATTAATAATTTACCACTCAAAGCTAAACTTATCCAATTTCCTCAAGTTCATAGTGTATTTCTAATATATTCAACCCGGAAACTACACAGAACGGTACACAAACGTAGAAGAAATATAACTATAATATAGAGTTATCAACAAGATAGTAATGTGTGACTGATAAAGCAAGAGGTAAAGCGCAACTAAGCTACTTCAATAGGATTGAAAGCTTAGAGACTGGGAGTTATCATTGAGATAGATAATGAATAAATGGTTATTATCCCAAATGGACCAATAATTGCATTGGATACAATTATATTATTGTTCAAAGTTGATTACTCAATAAGATTGAGAATCACTAAACAAAGCACTCACAAAGGTCTAAAGACAAAACATGTTAATAGTTAACAACATGGGTAAAAGCAAAAAAGTTTGTGTGGACCCCATGGGCATAAAGCAAGCTTATTGCTAAAATGACATTGCCTTAAAGTCCCATAGGTGGTGTAGAGGAAGAGAAACTGCCCAAGGTACCTGGAAGGAAATAATAAAGGAATTATGAATTCCAAATTAAATATTTTTGTTATGAAATTCAATGTGTCTATCTCATTAGTATATGATACTTGATGAAGATCTCACATTTACAGAAGTGTTGAGGATCTCAAGAGATAAAGACAATTGGATAAGGAAGAAATAAACCTACACGTAGGGCAATGAAGCAAAGAGTTGCTCAAAAGGCCGTAGGGAGTTATTTCTAACTTTATGAAATTGTTCATGAATTAGACAAAAGTGATTATGTCCCTGCTATGAGTAGGATCATTATCATAGTTTCTTGTTTGGACAAGAAAGCTCTCTATCATAATAAGGACAAATGTTGTTCCATTTTTTCTGATAAGCATTATTGTAATGCAACTTTGTCTAATGGATTGTATATCCTTCATCATTATAATATCATATACAACATTACTACCAAGAGGTTTGCATATAATGATATGAACTTCACTTATCTTAAGCATAATCGTTTAGGCCACATGAATAAGAGATACATATATAGAACTCCATATAGATGGATTTATAGAACTCATTTTGATTATAGAATCATATGAGATATGTAAGAATTATTTATTAGACAAATATATGATCTTTTGGGAATCATACATATTGATGTATGTAGGTCACTAAGCGCAGATACTAAAGATGGTTTTCAAGTACTTCATAATATTTACTGATTGGATCAGAGAAATATGGATTTGTGTACCTTATGAAGGCCATATCTGAATCCTTTGAATTGTTCAAAGAATTAAGGAATGAGTAGAGAGCCAGCTTGGCAAAAGTATTAAGGCTCTATGATTGGATCGTAGAGGAGAGTACTTGAGCCAAGAGTTTGACAAGCATCTACGGGAGTGTTGGATATGATCCAAAATCGCTCCACCTAGCATGCCACATGGGTTTGGCGTGTCTAAGAGGAGAGTTCGGACCTTGTTGGACACGGTTCGGTCCATGATGAGTCAAACAGAACTTCCAGTTTACATTTTAGGGGCTATGTTCTAATTACAACAAATTTCGCCCTTAACCTTGTTCCATCCAAATAAATTATGAAAAACACCATATGAGATATGGACTAGGAAGTGTCCTAGTAGGTCGTTCATAAAAGAGTTGGGGTTATGAAGTTTATGTAAAGGAGTTTACAGATAAACTTGAACCCAAGTCGGATAAATGTTTTGTGAGATATCCTGAAAAAGGATATTATTTCTACAAATCCAGTCGAGGAAAAATTGATTGTTACTCGAACCACTATGTATCTAGATAGAGATTGTCTTTAAAAGAAACAGTGGGAGGACAGTAGAACTTGAAGGAGTTCAAGAACCACAACATAACATTGATCCTTTGGTGGAACATGAGCAGGATCACAAGATGTTGTGGAGAAACCTACTCAGGTAACACAAGAACCTCGTAGGTTAGGTAGTATATGTCAAGGGAGTAGAGAAATAAGGATTTCTCATAAACCGTGATATATTACTCATCAAGATGAGCCTACAACCTATGAGATGGCCATGTATGGGGCATTCTCTCAGAAATGGCTTGGAGCCATGAGATACGATATGGAATCCATGTATTCCAATAAAGTATGGACTTTGGTGGAACCACCTGAAAGGGTAGGACCCATAAGGTGCAAGTGGGTTATAAGGAGACCAACATGGATAGTAATATGATTATTTTTAAGGGACAACTGGTTTGAAAAGGATTTCATGTGAGTTCATAATATAGACTATGACGAAATCTTTCCCCAGTTGTGATCCTTAAATCCATTCGCATCTTGCTTGTAGCAATCTGTTTATAGATTGAGTCAAGCTTCTTGGAGTTGGATTCTTCGAATTTATGATGCAATCTTAGGAGTTTGGTTCCATCAAAATTGAAGATGAGACTTGTGTCTACAAGAAGGTTAGTGGGAGCACAGTTATGTTTCTGTTCTTGTATGTGGAGACATACTAATCATTAGGAATGATGTCCCTACTTGGCAATCTTACATAGATTGACTAGGGAATTAATCTTCAATGATAGACTTAAGCAAAGAAAACCCATGAAGATCTATGGAGATATATCAGAATAGGTTGTGCATCTTAGGTAATAGTGCATATATTGGCAAAGGTGTTGAAATGGTTCAACATGTATAGAATATGGATTCTACCTATGTCACATAGAATTAGTCTTTGGAAGACCATTGTCTTTCCAATTAAATTTGGAAAGGGACCGTATTAATAAGATTCACGAGGTACGCCATGTAATGTACTAGGCCAGATGTGTCATATGGTATGACACAAAGATACCAGTCAAAATCCGGGTGAAGGGTCATTGGATAATTATCAAAATTATCCCAAGTACTTGAGAAGAACTTGGGATGAATTCTTGATTAATGGGGGATAGGAAGAGTTTACTGTAAGGGGTTACAGTGATGCGAACTTCAAATCTAACAAATAAGGTTCCAGTTTATAGTCAAGTTTTATGTTTTGCACTAGTGGAGTGACTGTGAGCTGGAAAGGTTCCAGGCAAGATTCAGTCATTGATTCTAACATAGAGAACTGAGTACATTAATGCATAAGATGCACTTACTCTCAATCAAATTGTTGATAGAGGAGATGTGAATGTTTGCAATGTACCAGCACATGTCTCGCATACCACGCCCCTATGCAGTGTAAGCATGGAGGGCCGCGCTAGATCAATAGGAATATGATGAAGGAGATTGACTCTAGTGCAAGTGGGAGACTGTTGGAATTGTGCCCTAGAGGCATTCAATTAATTGTGACGAATATGTGGATTTACGATTCATTATGTTATCGATATGGAGATATGTTAACATGAATGAAGTCCTTAGAATATAAGTGTTATATTCTTAAAAATCCCTAGTCAATTATAATGATTAATGGGACAATCATATATAGACTAGTATGGGGTTGGATTGATATGGAGACATCACGATCCAACACATGGGTATGAATTAGGAGTAATGGCATACTGGATTGACCCACAACGAGAAGGATACATTAGATTATGGTGAAGTCACAATCGTTCTCGTAGTGCTAATAATATTGCAATCCTTAGACTTGAAGTCACTAGATACTCTAGTTTTGAAATATCATGCTTTGATGTTATCAAACGTTACACCGTAACTGGGTGACTATAAAGGTAGCTATCGGGCATGATAGGAAGTAAGCTTAGATATCGTAGTGATGTAGAGAGGATTTTTCCCTCCCACATAGTGGGAGCAAATATCCACGACCACTCGAGGGATGAGGCTTATTGAATGTCTGGCCAGACTCAGATAAATTAATATGGAGATATTGATGTTATCTGCTTGCATAATCATATTCCCAGGATCGAGGAACTATGGATTGGATATACGAGTGTGACTATTTATGTCTCGTGTCCAATCCGGAAATGGAGACAAAGGGATAGTGAAATATGAGATATTGGGCACAAGAGGTTTGTCGGGATCACCGACTATTTCTATTAGTTGGGTGGCATGGATGTGTTGCTAGACACCGCTGCATGTTAGTAATAAGTTACTACCAACTAAGTAGAAACCTATGGGGTCACACGTCAAACAGAGTTGAACTAGATTTCAGATTAATTAAATATGATTAATTAATTGGAAGGATCACTTTGCAACACCTTGCAAACTTAGTATGACTAATTTGCAAGGAAGGGATTAATCCAAGTTCATGTAGAAGTAGGAGGGGCCTTTATGTAAACTAACAAGTGTTGTACGTCTCTATAAAGGAGGCTCTAGCTTCCTTCCCACTTGATGTTAATTTTCATAATACAATTAAGTGGGAGAAAAAGCTAGAAAGAGAGCAAGAGACAAGCCAAAGGGCCGAAGCCCCTTAGCCGTCCCTTACCCACCGTCGGCCACAAGAGGAGGCCGATCCTCTTGTGTCCGTGTTGCGTGATTCGTTCTTCCCTCTTCCTCCGGTCCAAGCTAGCACTAGGAGAAGGAAGAATCTAGATCTCACCTCTAGACGTGGATCAACCGTAGAGACGAGGACACTATTCTTCGTGTGATCTCCCGAACCAAAATGTACACAATTACTATGTCTCTTATCATGTTATGATGACTCTTCCTGTGATCCTTGGTGGGCTTTGAGTATGATTAATTTTTGTTATTCCGCTGCGTAAAATACGTCAAAAACCCAACATAGACCTTACAATATTTGTATACCTACTAGAAACCCAAACGATCTTTTTATAATGCCCAACCCCTACCCCCAAATAAATCTTTTCCAAAAAAAATAGTAAAGAACCTGATCGCAGCCCTTCAGGACGTGGTTGTATGGCCATGCCTAGTGGTCGTACGACCAACAGTGGTTGGGTAGTTGATAGTACGACTAACCAACCTGGTCGAACGACCATCAGTGGGTTTGGCGCATTCCTTTTTGTTGATCTTGAATATTTCTTCAACATTCAAAGAGTATTTCTTACAATTTTTTGTATTGATCAATGTACCCTCCGTATATGGATGATGTTTGGATGTGTTAGAAATCAAGAGCGGAAGCAATGAACGACTTATTAGGAATCAAGAAGAAACGATGGAAAGAAAGAACAAGAAGAAGAATCAACACATACAATTAATGTGGTTCACTAGTTTTGAGGCTAGCTACATCTACGGCCAAAACAAACCAATTTTATTGATGAAAGACCAATACAGATAACCACACTTGTCAATAGAAGAGTCCTACACACATATATAGGCCTATACTACTGACTTGTGCCAAAAGCATTGTCCAAACGTTTCCAAAACAAACAAGGAAATAATTCCAAAAACTGTCCAGCCCGAACTAGGTCGCACGACCTGCTACAGTAGGTCACACGACGTGCTACAGTACCCAAATTCAGCAATATTTTTCCCTTGCCTTCTTACTCGTTGCTTTGCCAATTTCAATGCTAGGATTTTGATCACCAAAAAACATAACAAATCTCCACCTTGATCAAAACTCCCTAGCAACCAATCGAATGCTCCCATCAATCCAATCAACCAATAGAAGGTATTCCCAAATTTTGCGGTATTGGAATATACTCATTATGCGCCACAACAAGCGCGTCTTTGTGTCTCGATAAACGCAGAGACTTTGTGTGTCTCAATCAACACACCCGAATGCACCATGACACAATGCATCTCCCCAACTTCGTTACAGTGACACTTAACGACAAAAGTGTCCATCAATCAAGTCATCCCAATTGCGCCGCCAATACTTACCGCACCAAGACGCCAAACGAGACATGCCCAATAACGTGCCACCAATCAATGCATGCCCAATAACATGCTACCAATCAACCAACCAATCCGCGTTTCAAAAATCACACGCCATGCTCCTACGCCTGGAGCTCAAGCTTGCACATGAGACCTAGAGAACAAAGTCGTCCTCGGACTTTGTCCCTCCACCTTGAATTGCAGCATACCCCGCAGATCCTTTGTTCTTGGGACAATTCCTCTTCCAATGAACCTTCTCACGAAAACACGCACAAACATCCCATGGTAAGTCGAATCTACCATAGTTCCGATTTCCCTTACCCTTTCCTCTCTTGACCATGAATGCGCCACCATCATGATCTTCAAACTTTGACGCCTTATGCCTCAATTCCCTTGTGTGCAAAGCCTAATGAACTTCCTCTAGGGCTATCGTCTCCGTCCCAACAACAAACGATTGGATGAAACCCTCAAAATAAGGAGGTAGAAACACCAATATACAAGATCAAAGCCGCATCAACATCACTAACAGTCTTGTCACTATTGCGCAATTCAAGCAAAATAGTGTTGAGATTGTCTAGGTGATCACCAATATGCATACCTTCAACCATCCGAAGACCAAATAGTCGCTTCTTCAACATCAACTTGTTGGCCACATATTTCTTTGCGTAGAGATCCTCCAACGTTTTCCATAAGTCATCCGCCGAGGTCCGATCTGCAATTCTAGTAATCACGTCGTCCGCGAGGCACAACATGATCGTCGAATGCGCCTTCTCCTCCATCTTCACAAACTCCAATGTGGGCTTGTCAATTCCTGATTTGTTAGCTAGTGGCAACCACAGATCTTGTTGCTTTTACAAAGAACACATCTTGATTTGCCACAAGCTAAACCCATTCTCCCCATCAAGACGATCAATCTTCATCATGTTCGACATCATTCTTCACCAAATCCTAACTCAACAACCATGCTCTGATACCACTTGTTAGAAAACAAGAGCGGAAGCGATGAATCACTTGTTAGGAATCAAGAAGAAACGACGAAACGAAAGAACAAGATGAAGAATCAGCGCGGTTCACTAGTTTTGAAGCAAGCTACATCCACGGCCAAAACGAACCAATTTAATTGATGAAAGACCAATACAAATAACCACACTTGTCAATAGAAGAGTCCTACACCCATATATAGGCCTATACTACTGACTTGTGCCCAAAGCATCGTCCAAACGCTGTCAAAACAAACAAGGAAACAATTCCAAAAACAGTCCAGCCCGAACTAGGTCGCACGACCTGCTACAGTAGGTCGCATGACCTGCTACAGTACCCAAATTCAGTAATCTTTTTCCCTTGCTTGTTGCTTTGCCAATTTCAATGCTAGGGTTTTGATCACCCAAAAACATAACATGATGTATTTTTTCCGATTTCACTTAGTAGAATATATTGCGAAGGGGATGCAATAACTCTATTATGAAAGTGGGAATGACCATCAGTGATTTTGGCGCATTCTCTTTTGTTGCTCTTGACTATTTCTTCAACATTAAAAGCAACTAATCATCCAGCACCATCACCATCAGTGCATCACCATCACCAAATTTAATATTTCCTATCTTTAATCACAGCCCACCAACAGCACCATCACATACCAAATTTAACATACCAAGTGAATCCTTGAGGGGTGGCGATTCGAAGCAAGAGAATGAAAAGCTCACTCTAACTTAAAAAAAACATAGAACAAATCTCAATAATAGATAAAAAAATTAACAGAGCATGTCCATTTTTTTTTCTTCCTTTTCTCACAATGCCCAATCAATTAAGGTACCCAGTTCAGAACTATGACATCAACCCACAGTCCATTATTTCAAGAAAAACAAATGCGAAATTCCCAATTTTCGTCTGCAGTTGGAGGAACCAGCCCTAAGAAAAGAGATAGCCAGATTCTTCATTCCTCGGTCTCTAGAAATCTGCTAGTTTTGCACCCAACGCCGCCTATGTTGGATCGATGTGAGACCCATCCATCTTCGGCAAGCCCATATGGGAGGGCGCTGCTCCCGGGTCTTGTATTGTTCTTGGAGGAGTTTTTGTCCAAATCGAGGAAATCGCAGCTACCGCAGAAAATGTTGGAGATGACGTTTCAAATGAAACCCATAAGAGCATCTCTAGCAATGTCATGTAAAGATAAGGAAAATTTTACATAAAATCACAATTTTGCATGTTGCATAATCGTAAAATTTATCACCCACTCCAGCAGTGCTAGCTAAGAGTTAGGCATATTAGTGAAATTTCAGTTTTTTCAACAACCCAAAAAGATAGTAACCAACCTAAAAAATAGGAGAACAAGATGGCGAGACAACTTTATCGCCAAATTTGGCGAGGTAAATGCATGACATCTATCTTACATTTGCGGATGCATGCCCTGTTGTATCACAATTTTTTCTCAAATCTTTTATATTTTGCCTAAGCAATCAGTTTGCCTCACCTGTTGGAGATGCTCTAAGTAAGATGGTGAGAATTAGGAGTTGGGCAAGAGGACTTTTATGTAACCCACATGAAACCCATGGCAAATTGGAGAGAGAGAGGAGGAAGGGAGAGAGGGACGAAAACTGAACCAGATTCCATCTGATCTGTTAGGGTTAGATGACTATAGAGTTTTGAGGCTATATTTGTCTTTTCAAATGTACCTTTCCTTTCCTTTTCGTTAAGTTTTGTTTGTCAGAAGGGGTGTATGTGAAAATTTCCAAACAAGAAAGGGTGTAAGTGAAGATTGTCCTAAATTGAAGGGGTGTAAGTAAAATTTACCCTTTTACGGATCAAGAGGTTTTGTGTGATATAATATTGACCTTTCCTGAATATTTATGCTTTATAGGACCCATAATAATAACTCTTATTAAAAGCATTCCCAAACTCTAAGTTATGTTTATGCTTTATAAATAAGAAGAAAGATGAGTTAAACTTGAAAGATTTCTCAAAAAAAAAAAAAAAAAAAAAAAAAAAAACACACACACACACTCAAACTCGGACTAAAAATGAGTCAAGGAAATATCTTAATGTATTTCATTTAAATCAATCACTGTCACCTGTGAACAAAATCAACATGTTCTACCAATTGCAGTCAACAAAAGCAACGTCAACTTAAGTACTTTTACGTTCTGCCCACTTATCATGGTATTATTTTTGATTAGTTCGAGCTTTCTTCAAATAGTACATGGACTTTTTGGTGCAGTAATACTAGAATCTTTTCATGTGATCCAGTACATTATACTAGTATGTTACTTCTTGACCGAAGCAATAGAATTTTTGGAGTACTGCTCACCGCACAACGCGAGTCATTTTGTTTTGACCAAGTGTTTTGGTTTACGAGTCACGACTAAAACCATAAGTGCAGTTGCCAGAAGTAAACTCCGTCGTAGTAGTAAGTCTACAATGCTCTTACCATACATCCAAATTTCTGTTGGTGCTTTTCTGCCCCGGTAGCACGGGTCATTAGTAAACACCCTTCACCTTATAAATATATTGTTGAAATATTTTGGTAAATCCTAGCATGATACTAAAAGATGCAACTAATGTGGTAGCGCACGTGGTAAGAGCGTTGGAAGCCCCTGCATCAGGTCCTGGGTTCGAACCCGGTTGACGACAAAAAATAATAATTTCTACCTAGCTATTTTTTTTTTTATTTATTTTTTTTGAGTCGTCCTCATATGTGTGAAAACTGGCTCTATACATACACCAAGTTTTTACCTAGCTATTTGTTGTCTAACCCCTCTAAGATTTGCGATGTCAATCCCCTTAGATTTATAGAAATTACGGAGCAACCCCCTTAGATGTATCGTGTAATTCTAACATCTCTCACTCAATCATGGGGCTGCGGATACGATTTCCGCAATCTCCAAACGCCATAAAAAATAATTATGTGCGACTTTGTCGTGCGGCTGCTGAGAGAACCTGCATTTGGGGAGATCCGTACACCAAGCTCGTCTGAACCAGCGCATGTAGGCTCAACCTCTAATGATATTGCAAAGTCTAACTCTCGTATGCCCAAATTCTATCACAAGCTATCATATAGATCATGAACAAATATAGTCCCATATATCATGCTTGGGTCTATCTAACGTGCTATTGTTTTACTCAAAACTTGCATGAACCCACAGGGGTCTCACAAGTCCCGGTAAAAGGTAAACATATCGCAGATTCATTGAGAATCTTCCCCTCGCCCGTTTCTCGTTCAGATTTTGATTGGTTGCTTTCCCAACGATGTTCAAAAGGCCGAATCATCCATGACCTGTTGGTTGCATGCCAAAGTAGCACTCTCAACCCGTAACTTCCCGCAACAGTCAAGAGTAATAAGGGTATATAGTGTCAATCATACTCGGATGATCAAAGAGGCTCACATTGTGATGAGTCATGGGACTACTCCACTCACCACCTCATGTCCCTCTTAGCAAATGTTTATCGAAGTACACATCATACTCTTAAAACTCCCATTGAAGCAAAAAATTTATCTTATAAGGACCATTATGCAGATTCTAGTTCAATCATGACCATCTAGCGCCTAACCCGAGCACCGAAATGTCGCATGCTAATGGACACTAAAGTCAGTTCTCGCATTTGGATCTCTCCACAAACGTAAATGATTTATAGGAACCATCATGTTTCGGTGCTGCGACTATTGGATCCATTAAGTTAGCATCTAGGTTAAAGAGGAATATGTCTCATCTATTATCACCATCTATGGGACCAAAGGCAATTGCTCGTATGAGTGATCCAATCTCTATGTTTTCACGACATGCTAAATGCTAGTTTAGGAAATATAACATATTACACGCGTAATAAACATAACATGAATAATAACCAAGGAAATCTAATTAAAATTTAAATGACAATGTTTAGATATTCATTAATCACATAACAAGAAGTGAGCCACCAACTACTGAGTCCCATCTCCCGAACATAACCCACAAAGAGAACTACACAAGGGGATTATCCTTGGGATCCACTATCGTCTGACCCGTAGCTACCACATCCCAGATGAAATGGTACCTTATCCCTATGTGTGTTTCTTTACCATGGTACTTTGGTTCTTAGCACATGCTAGTCTTTGGATGTTTTGGCCTAGATAACGATCTCAGATCATTTCTCGCAAAACACGACAGTTGTAGATCACTGAAAAACGAAGGAACATGAAGAACTCGTGCGTTGATTGGAGATTTTGAACTCCATATATCACTCGTCAAAGTTTCTGGTCTGCAACTAATTTTTGACAGGATTTGATTACGGTTTTCGGAAAAGATATATTACTAACCCAAATATTACGGTTTTCGGAAAAGATATATTATCTCTTGTGTGGAAAAGATGTAACATTAATCCTGTACCTAGAAAATATAATGGACTATTTATAGAGACATATTACTAACCCAAATATTAGGAATTGAAGGGGTGTACAGCAGGTAGAAATACAGGATCAATACTCTAGAAGGGGGAGGGGGGTTGAATAGAGTATGTTGAACTCTATATATCTTGTGTCTCTTGCATTTACTTTTCAGTTACAAAAATTAGAACTCTTGTAGCATTCAAAACAGTTTCATTTCAAGGGTCTGAAACTCATTACAAGGCTTGAAGTGGACTTATTCTTCTGTTTACTCCAACTGTTTTATTCCAAGGGCTTGAAACTCATTTCAAGGCCTTGAATCACTTTACAATCACTTGGACCTACGTCTATACCCCATGGATCTTCTCTCTGTAGGATTTTCAACACAACTCTTACTAATAACCAGTTAAGCCCTAGATCTCAAGCATACATAGATTCCTTACTCTGTTACAGCTGGTGGTTCTCACTAACCTATCTAGTACCTGCTCTAGCTATCTAATTAACTAAGAATTCTCTATTTTTATCCTTGAAAAATCCTTGAAAATGAGAACTAGAAGTATTATAAAAAAGATATACAAATGAAGTTCATAATAAGAAGAACAAAGAAAATGATATTGCAGTGAAGATGCAGTGTTCTTCTGATGCTGTGGATTGAGAGATGAATCTGCTTCCTTGATGTTTGTCAATCCTTGATTGTGTTTGTGTCTCTGTATGTTGCTTTCTGCCGTTGTGTCTCTCTATAAATTCCTTCAGCAGCTCTGCTTCTAAATACTCAGTTTGAATTGAAGATCTCCAGGATCTTCTTCAACAAACTTCCCTGAAAGTTAGCTTCATATCTTGACTCCTCTAACAACTTCTTCCAACGGCTAGTAGTTAAGTATCTTCCAAGATATTGATTGGATCCTGTTGGATGTCTGCTGAGGAACTTTAAAGCATAGCAGATCATACACAAAATCAAGTCATCAAGAGTTTCCATTCCTACAAAACATAAGTTAGGAAACAGATTCCTATAAAATAGGAAACATAATATCCCTCCATAACTGGGTCAAACAGATGATGTTCGATCCTGTAAATTGTGTAAAAACACTTCGTCTTTCATCATGAAATAACATCTAATCATGCACAGGGGTTTAGGAGTTGAATCAAGTACAGAAACTCCCCCTAAGTTCATGCACATAAAACTCAGTCAGTTTCAAGGCTTTGAAAACAGTTTCAAGGCCTTGAAATAGACTAGCTATTTCAAGTCTTGATCCCGTATTGAACTTAAAATCTCCCCTTTATGAAAGACAAAACCATAGTCTTCCAATCTGTTTAATACTGTTATTCTGAAACAAATACTCATTAGCACATAGCAGAATTAATCATATAACATCAACACATAATGTCCTAAAGATCCAACTTATTAAACTGAAAAAGCAAGTAACAACAAAGTCTTCAGATACTCCTAACTGACCAAAAACCAGGTCACCTCACCTAAACAACAAAATAGCAATTAAAAACCTAAATTTCTCCCCCTTTTTTTACTTTCATAAAAAAATAATGAGAATATGTTGGATCAGTGTTTGGAAAGAATTAAAAATAATATTTTTTGAAAAGATAAAAACTTTCAACGCTTTGGAAAGGAGTTCAAGGCCTTGAAAAATAAAAGAAAGAGTAGGCAACAATTAAGGGGTAGGGTCTTCATCTCCTTGCTTCTCTGCATCTTATTCCTGACTGTCTTCCTCATCATCCTGTTCTTCTTCTTGTTGAGCCATATCATCACCTTTTTCTCCTTCTCCCTCAAACAAATCAGCAGCAGTCACAATTTCTTGCACATTGGGCTTATTAGGTTTCTTCTTCTTGAGGTCTATGAGCAGTATACCTCTATCTGGACTGTCTTCTTCTTTATCTTAATCCACTTGTTCAACATCCACCTGCTTTCCTTTACCTTTGACCTGAGCAGCCTTATCCGGAGTTGAATGCTCACTGGATAGATCCTTTGATGATTCAACCTTTTTGGCACTCTTCTCAGCTTGAGACACTTCCTTAGCCACATCAAACAATGTCATACCAGTGTAT
Source organism: Linanthus parryae (assembly GCA_023055425.1). NCBI lineage: Eukaryota > Viridiplantae > Streptophyta > Magnoliopsida > Ericales > Polemoniaceae > Linanthus > Linanthus parryae. The sequence continues at coordinate 132,035,687 of JALGPY010000002.1, read as the reverse complement.
TTCTTCGTGTGATCTAACCAGAATACAGAAAGCAACTGGTCTAGAAGCAAACCGATCAAGCCACCTCTAGCAACATTAGTAATGAACCATGAACTATCGGGGGCTGATTTCTTACCAGTGTATTTCTTCTTCTCTGAATAGATTTGTAGTGCTTTCTCTATGTTCTCATCTGGCATCTTCTGGTTCATCCTCTGTAACCTTTTACTTTCATTTTCCCTTGTCTGCTTTGTCAGCCTTCTTCTTTGTCTTCTTGGGGCTACCAATCTGAATACCCTTATGTTTTTCTGGTGTAGACTCCACTGCCTTCTTCTTATTTTTGCTGGACAATGGTGTCTCATATTTCTTGGCCTTCTTATTGGGAGGAGGAGGAGCTATGTCTTCTACAATGGGGGTTTTTGAACCGGAATCCCCACTTGGTCTAAACCTCTTCCACATTGGTCTTTCTTTTCTTCTCTGTTGCAGCCTTTGAACCACCATCCATCTTGATTCTGTCTGAGGCTCTTCCGATTCTCATTAGGGTTTGGAGAAGAAGAGAGAGAGGTATGATAGATACGAAGGATTGAAATAAAGAAGGAGATAAATAGAAGAGAGTTTCTGTTTGAAAAGGAAACAAAATATTTTATCTGATCTTTGAAGATTTGATAAAGCAAAAGGATTCAAATTTTTATGTGCCGTCGAAAATAAAAGATATAATGCTATTTTGGCTGAAAACGGATTTTTAAAAATTGAGGGGCAATATTGAGCAATTAACTACAAAGATAACACCAAACATTGAAAGATCCAGAATTATTGACTAATTAACATGCAGTCTTATTTTCAAGGCTTTGGAAAGGGTTTCAAGGCCTTGAAAAGCTGTATCATGTAATGCACACATACTCAAGGCATTGAAAGGATTTTCAAGGCTTTGAAAATCAGTTCAAACATTTGAAACAAATAATACTTACCTGATTATCCCCCTAAACCAAAGCTTCCTTATTTAGCATGCCTAATTCCAATCTTAAGGCAGATAATCTTTCATCTAGCAATGGTTTAGTGAAGATATATGAAAATTGAAAGTTAGTAGAAACAAATTCAAGAACAATATCTCCTTTCTCTGCATGATCTCTGATGAAGTGATTTCTAACATCAATGTGCTTTGTTCTTGAATGCTGAACTGGATTCTTTGTAATTGATATTGCACTTGTGTTATCACACTTGATAGGTATATCTCTGAAAACAAATCCAAGATCTCTCATTTTTTGTGCTATCCATAACACTTGAGAACATCAAGCTTCAGCTGCTATGTATACAACTTCAGCTGTTGATAGTGCAACTGAGTTTTGCTTCTTTGAATGCCAGCTGATTAAAGATGATCCAAGAAATTGACAGCATCGTGATGTACTCTTTCTATCAACTTTATATCCTGCAAAATCAGCATCTCGATAGCCACACAAAGAGAAGTTAGAATGTTAAGGATACCGAATCCCTGAGTCTTTGGTACCATTGAGATATCTAAAAATTCTTTTAACTGCAGTCAAGTGTGACTCTTTAGGATGAACTTGAAACATGGAACACATGCACACACTAAACATGATATCTGGTCTACTAGCTTTGAGGTAGAGTAATGATCCAATCATAACTCTATACTCTTTCACATTCACACTCTTACCAGATTCATCCTTGTCTAGAGACAATGTAGAACTCATGGGAGTCTTAATCTCTTTGGACTGAGACATATTATACTTTCTTAGCAAGTCCTTTGTATAATTGCTTTGATGTAGGAATATTCCCTTCTTCATATGATGAATTTGAAGTCCAAGGAAGAATTTCAATTCTCCCATCAAGCTCATTTCAAATTCCCTGCTTATAAGACTTCAGAATTCCTTGCACAGAAGATCATTAGTAGCTCCAAACAGAATATCATCAACATAAATTTGAACTACAAGCATATCTTTCTCATGAGTCTTTATGAAAAGGGTCTTGTCTGCTAATCCTCTTTTGAAATCATTTTCATGTAGAAACTTTGACAGTTTTTCATACCAAGCTCTTGGAGCTTGTTTCAAACCATAAATAGCTTTGTCATGTTTGTAAACATGGTCTGGAAACTTTTCATTTTCAAAACTTGGAGGTTGAGAAACATAAACTTCTTCTTGCAGATAGCCATTTAGAAAAGCACACTTCATATCCATTTGAAATAGTTTCATGTTTTTGTGAGATGCAAATGCAAGTAGAATCCTGATTGCTTCTAACGTGGAAACAGGAGCAAAAGTTTCTTCACAGTCAATACCTTCTTCTTGATTGTATCCTTGAGCTACCAATCTAGCTTTATTCCTGATTACCTTTCCATTCTCATCTAACTTGTTTCTGAATACCCATATGGTGCCAATGACAGACTGATTTCTTGGTGGAGGAACTAGATTCCGGACCTTGTTCCTTTAAAACTCATTGAGTTCACTTTGAATTGCTACAATCCAGTCTGCTTCTTGTAATGCTTCCTTCACAGTTTTAGGCTCTACAAAGAGAAATAAAGGCATTAAAAGCACAAAGATTTTTCAACTTTGATATGGTTTGTGTACCAGTGGTTGGATTAGAAATAATGTTATCAGCAGGATGAGATGAGAGATATTTGAATCTCTTTCTTGGTGTCCATGGTTCAGGCTCTCCAGCTTGCTTTTCAAGTCTCTGAGAACTTGAAGTAGTAACTTGTTCTGTTGTCTTCTCTGGAGATTCTGTTTCAAGGTTTTGAACTTTGGTTTCAAGGCCTTGAAAATTCCATGCTTGTTCCTTTGACATTTCCTTAAATCTTTTTGAGGATTCTTCTTCAGTATCTGAATCATACTTGTTCATATTGAGATCTTCAAAACCATCACTCAAAGAACCATCATAGTTTTCATAAAAAATGACATAAATGCTTTATTCAACAAGCTTGGTTCACTTATTATAAACTCTATAGGCTTTGCTTGTCTGTGAATACCCAAGAAAAATACCTTGACCACTTCTTGCATCAAACTTACCAAGATTGTCCTTACCATTATTTTGGACAAAACAAGTACAACCAAATGGATTTAATTAAGAAATGTTTGGCTTTCTTCCTTTGAACAGCTCATAGGGGGTCTTCTTCAGAATAGGTCTGATCAAGCACCTGTTAAGAATATAGTTTGATGTATTCACAGCTTATGCCCGATAATATTTTGGCAACTTGTTTTCCAGTAGCATTGTTCTTGACATGTCTTCAAGAGTCATGTTTTTTCTTTCAACTACTCCATTCTGTTGAGGAGTTGTAGGAGAAGAAAAGTTGTGACATATGCCATGCTTTGAACATGATACATCAAACTGAAGTTGATCAAACTCTCTACCATGATCACTTATTATGGAAGCAGTAGGTAGGTTTTTCAATGTTTGAAGTTATCTACAAAGTTTTGAAAATTCAGTGAGCTCTTTAGATTTTTCCTCAAGAAACATGAACTAAGTATATCTAGAGAAATCATCTACAATGACAAGCATGTATTTCTTACCTTTTGGAGTTGGAGTTCTCATAGGACCACAGAGATCCATATGCAAAACTTCAATGGGTCTAGTAGTACTTACTAAGTTCTTTGGCTTGAATGAACTTCTAGTTTGCTTTCCTTGTGCACATGCCTTGCATACTTCTTCATATTTGAACTTCATAGAGGGTAAGCCTCTTACTAAGTTCTTATAGACTAACTTGTTCAAGGTATGAAAGCAAATGTGTACCAACTTTTTGCGCCAAAGCTTTGAATCTTATTTCAAGGCCTTTAGACACTTCATATTTTCACCTGCAACTTTGTTAGTTTGAAAAGTATAAACATAGTTTGATCTAGAGGCTTTGAGGATGAATTGCCAGATTTCTCATTCTGCACCACACATTTCTCTTTATCAAAGATAACCTTGTTGCCATTGTCACAAAGTTGAGATACACTAAGCAGATTAAATTTCAAGCCATCAACAAGATATACATTAGAAATAGAATTCTCCGAATTTTTACCAACTTTACCAATACCAAGAATGTTGCATTTTCCTTTGTCACCAAGTGTAATTGATCATTCTGATTGCTCTTTCAGTTCTGAGAATAGAGGTCTCCTTCCACTCATGTGTCTTGAGCAACCACTGTCCATAAAACATTTTCGCTCTTTGATCTTGGTGACACCCTGCAAACACCATTCACTGCCTTACCCAGCTGTTAGACCAAGTGCTGAATTTAGATTCATATTCAGGATTAACCATGTTAGGTGTTCTAACCCCTTTAGGAACCCAAATCTGTCTACCTTGTCCTTTGAGTTGGAAGGGAAAAGTGTTCCTCATTATGTGAGGGTCTCTTCTTCTAAAAGGACAAGTCATCTTAACATGACCAATCTTATTTCCGTAATGACACTTGGGAGATGTTTTGCTTCCAGCTTTCACAAATATGGTATTTTTCTTCTTTGGAAAATTTGGATTGTATTCAATACCAGTTTTGTGAACAGACTTTGAGTTTCCTCCAAGAATCAAGTTCAAGTTGTGTTATGAGCCTGCAAGTTTTGCTTTGAACAACTCAGATTCTTAAAGATTCTCGGTCAGAGTAGTCTTTTGTTTATCCAGTTCATCAACTTGATGTCTTAGATTAACAATGCTGTCATCAAGAGAGAGTATTCAGTGACTACTTCCTTGAATTGTGTTTTCAAGGCTTTGAAACTGGTTTTCAAGGCCTTGAAATCACTATCAGTTTTCTTCTGAGAGATTACAAGATTCAGATTCAGGCAAACAAGATTTCAATTTCTTTTTCTTGCGCATGAATTTTTTCTTTCAAAACTATAATTTCTTTCAGATAGTTCTCTTCATTTAAAAGCAGTGTTCTAAGATAATCAGGGTTTCTGTTGGTTTTGAAATCAAGTAGTTTACCATTATCTCAATGTTCTTTTCAGAACTTTCATCATGCTTGGCCATAAAGCATAGGTTGGCATGGTCTTCTTCAGATTCAGAGTCACTTGAGGTGTCTGAATCACTCCATGAAGCTATCATAGCTTTCTTCCTTCTATCATGATCTTTCTTCTGAAATTTCTTGCTTTTCTTGTGTGGAAAGTCTCTCATCAAGTGTCCTGCATCACCACACTCAAAGCAATTCATGAATTTAGGCTTATTACTATGAGAAGAAAATTTACCTTTGTAGTCTTTGCTACTGGAGGATATGTGTCTCTCTCTGTTGAATTCCTTGTTTCCAAAGTTTTTCTTCATTTTAATAATTCTGGTCAGGGCTTTGGGAATCAAAGCAATTGGATCTTCTTCATCTTCCTCAATTTTAAGGTTTCAAAATGTCTCATCCTCTTTAGCCTTGCGAGCCAAGTTCTTGACACCTTCTGGTAGTTCTCCATCAACTTCATTCATGGATATCTCATGTTTAAGGAGCTTCCCTTGTAGGTAATCAAGTTGGAGTGATGAGAGATCTTCAGCTTCCTCAATAGCAGTAGTCTTTGGTTCCCTTTTTGCCTTTGGAATACTTCTTAGAATCTTCCTCATATTTTCTTCATTAAAATATGCTTTCCCAATGAATCAAGATTGTTGACAATGTTAGTGAACCTTTTGAACACGTCTCTGATTGACTCATCTCCATTCATCTTAAATAGCTCATATTTCATGATATATATGTTGATCTTAGTTTGCTTGACTTGGCTGTTCCTTCAAAAGTCACCACAAGCTTAGCCCTGATCTCCTTGGCAGTTTTGCAACTTGATATCCTATTAAATTCATCTGCACTTAAATAACAATATAAGAGATTCATAGATTTATAATTCTTTGAACATTGCTCTAACTCAGATGAAGAAAGAGAGTCTCCAGATTTGGGAGTTCTAATCCCATCATTCTCTGTGTAGAAAGTATGAGGACCATTCTGGATGATAGTCCAGAGTTCCATATCTTGATCAATAATGAACATTTTCATTAAAACTTTCCAGTGGACAAAATTGTCTCCACACAAGAGAGGAGGTCTATCAGCAGCTCTACCCTGCGAGAAACCACCATCACCTACAAGACTCATAATCTCAAGATGGTTAAATCTGTTGGGTTTTGACGTAGGTTACACAGCGGAATAACAAATATTTAAGTCCTACTCAAAGCCCACCAAGGATCACAAGAAGAGACATTCATAACATGATGAAGGACATGGAAGATGTTTACCTTTTGGTTCGGGAGATCAAACGAAGAATAATATCCTCTTCTCTATGGTTGATCCACGTCTAGAGGTGAGATATAGATTCTTCCTTCTCCAGTGCTAGCTTGGACCGGAGGAAGGGGAAGAACGAATCAAGCAACGAGGGAAAAAGGAGGGTTTCGGCCCTCCACTTGTGGCCGACGGGTAGGGCGGACGGGCTTGGGGCTTTAGCCTCTAGTCTTGTCTTGCTCTCTCTTTTGCTCTCTCTCCCACTCACTTATGTTATGAGCATTAGTTGTGGGAAGGAAGCTAGAGCATCCTTTATATAGTCCAACAACTCCTTGTTAACTACATAAAGGCCCTCTCCTAGTTCTACATGAACTTGGATTAGTCCCTTCCTTGCATATTAGTCGTACTAAGTTTGCAAGGTGTTGCAAAGTGATCCTTCTAATTAATTAATTAATCCCAAATCTAGTTCAACTCTATTTGACGTGTGGCCCCATATATTTCTAATTAGTTGGCTGTAACTAACTACTAACATGGAGCGGTGTCTATCAACACATCCATGCACCCAACTAATAGAAATAAGTCAGTGATCCCGACAAACCTTTGTGCCCAATATTACATATTGCATTATCCCTTTGTCTTTATATTCGGATTGGACACGAGACATAAACAGTCTCACTCGTATATCCAATCCATAGTTCCTCGATCCTGGGAATATGCTCAAGCAGATAACATCAATATCTCCATATTGATTTATCTGAGTCTGGCCAGACATTCAATAAGCACCATTCCTCGATTGGCCTTGGATATTTGCTCCCATTATGTGGGAGGGACAAATCCTCTCTACATCACTACCATCTCTAAGCTTTCTTCCTATCATGCCCGATAATTACCTTTATAGTTACCCAGTTACGGTGTAACGTTTGATAATATCACAACATGATATTTCACAACTAGAGTATCTAGTGACTTCAATTCTAAGGATTGCAATTATATTAGCACTACGAGGAGCGATTGTGACTTTAACATAATCTAATGTATCCTTCTCGTTGTGGGTTAATCAAGTATGCCATTACTCCTAATGCAAACCCATGTGTTAGACTTGATATCTCCATATCAATATACACACATACTAGTCTATATTTGATCGTCCTATTAATCAATATATGGACTAGGGATATTTAAGATAAACAACAAATTGTATCAAAGGATTCATTATATTAAATATCACTGTAAATAATAAATGAATATTCTAGCCAAAAGAATGTTCATACTAAATATAGATTGCCTCCAGGGCACCTATTCCAACAAAATCTATGCAGTGATACAAGCTCTGATACCAATTGAAGGGGTGTATAGTAGGTAGAAATACAGGATCAATACTCTAGAAGGGGGGGGGGGGTTGAATAGAGTATGCAGACTTTTTCTAAACTTTGCAAGAATAGTGGTCTCAAAAGATTTGTAAAGTGATTCAAGGCCTTGAAATGATTTTCAAGCCCTTGGAATAAAAAATTTAGATTAAACAGAAGAATAAGTCTATTTCAAGGCCTTGAAATGAGTTTCAAACCCTTGAACTGAAACTAATTTGAATGCTGCAAGAGTTCTAAGTTTTGTAACTGAAAAGTAAATGCAAGAGACACAAGATATATAGATTTCAGTCAACTTGGACCTACGTATCTACCCCAGTGATCTTCTCCCTGGAGGATTTTCAACACAACTCTTATTAATCAACAACTAAGCCCTAGATCTCAAGCACACAAAGATGCCTTACTCTGTTATAACTTGTGGTTCTCACTAACTTATCTAGTACATGCTCTAGCTATCTGATTAACTAATAATTCTCTATTGTTCACCTTGAACAATCCTTGAGAATGAGAACTAGAAGTGTTATAAAAAATATATACAAATGAAGTTCAGAACAAGAAGAACACATAAAATGATGTTGCAGTGAATATGCAGTGTTGTTCTGATGTTGTGGATTGAGAGATGAATCTGCTTTATTGATGTTTGTCTATTCTTGATTGTGTTTGTGTCTCTGTATGTTGCTTTCTTCCTTTGTGTATCTCTATAAATTCCTTCAGTAGCTCTGCTTTTAAATACTCAGTTTGAATTGAAGATCTTCAGGATCTTCTTCAACAAACTTCCCTGAAAATTAGCTTCAGATCTTGACTCCTCTAACAACTTCTTCCAACGGCTAGTAGTTAAGTATCTTTCAAGATATTGATTTGATCTTGTTGGAATTTTGTTGAGGAACTTTCAAGCATAGCAGATCAAACACAGAATCAATTCATCAAGAGTTTCCATTCCTGCAAAACATAAGTTAGGAAACAGATTCCTATAAAATAGAAAACATAATATCCCTGCATAACTGGGTCAAACAGATGATGTTAGATTATCTAAAGTGTGTAAAAACACTTTTTTATTTCATCATGAAATGACATCTAATCATGCACAGGGGTTTAGGAGTTGAATCAAGTACATAACTCCCCCTAAGTTCATGCACATAAAGCTCAGTCAGTTCCAAGGCTTTGAAAACTGTTCAAGGCCTTGAAATAGACTAGCTATTTCAATTGTTGATCCTGCATTAAACTTACAGGAATAATCATAATTGCACACAAGTACCTTGAGGGAAAAATTTGCATATCAAGTCCCTTCCTACTGACATTAATGTCTCTTGCAACTAAACCCTAATCATATGGTTTATAGTAATCCCCATCAACTATAAAATACCAAATACTATCCAAATTTACACTCCACACACTAGACTCAAAAACATATGTGAATCACATGATCCCCCTTATGTTGGATTATGCCGGGGACCTCTGGAGAAATTAATTGATGGGCTCCCAATAATATATTTGAACTCAGAATTCATCACGAATTAATTCAAAATTAAATATTAATTATAGTTTACTCCACCATAACACTATAATTGCACTCCGACATTTATTCTCATCATTATGTAAGAGATCCCGTTATTAATATTAGAGAACTCCTCACGTTAAGATTACAGTTACCCGTTAATGCCGATTTACTCTTATTGACAATTTCGATCTCATCCACATCTTACGTACTCCCTCGTCCAAATCATTCAACCCTTATTCGTTGTGTCTGGTTACATATAACCAGCTCGAAAGACCTGAAACAACGAAACCTAGTGAAATCCCCGGAGGGTACATCATTCTCATACGAGACGTGCATTCCATGATTTGATTGGCTTTCACCAAATCATAAAAATTATTACTCAATATACCAGGATTGTTGACTAACATTTGAATCTCACTCAATATATCAAAATAATGATTAATCAAGATTTGTGTCCACGCAAATAATCATAGGTTGAGAGTTTCCAATATTACCAATAATAGTGAAATAGCATATTAAATCACTTTGGTCAGTCCGAGATAATTATTTTATATGGCGGTCTTGTTCAACATACACGAAGTATGATAGCTAACAAGTTGAAACTTTACCATTTCCTTCACCAAGATGTGTCACTATAATGTTACACTACAATCGTTCTGATGGTTTCTCTAAAACCATCTAGACCTTAAACTTTTACTTACATTTCATAAATAACTCACAAAAAATCTCGCTCATGCCCGAACTCATCTGCATGACCAAATGTCTTAGATATAGAACATTGAACTTTATAATGCATACTTATATAGCAAATAATAAATAGCATTCGCATACTCATGTGTTTCTAAATGAAGACCTAAAAGTTCATTTCATTAAAATTATTAATTCAACCATAGAATATGGCTTTCTGAATATCGTTCCTAACAATCTTCCCCTTATTCTCAAAGCCATAAAACTAACAATCTAGAAACTCTTTAAAACCAGAGGACTAGATTCATGTGTAGAATTTGTATAACACGTTAGAGAGAGAGAGAGCTGTCAGAGGTTCGATCATCAGTTTGGAGACTCCCAGGTTGGCACTTCGGCTTCCCTAGGCGACGATTCATCTTCCCTGCTCCCTACAGTGAGGCTTCAGCTTCCCTCAACTTCGAATCTTCATCAGAATTTGTTGTAAGCTCTTCTAGGATCAATCCTTCTATTTATTTTTATGTTTTTCATTGAGTCTCTAGATCAATCTTCTTCTATTAATGTAGAACAATCTTCTGTCAGTTTACATGTGTCTAGAATCGAGTTATTATTTTGTTGGACTAAACCATAGTTCTTTAAAGTTTATTCTTAGTTTGTTTTTGCGTTAGATATGTGTTTGAGACAATCTATTCTTTATAGGCGTCTCACAAAATCTGAGCAGTAGGATTACTCTCTCAAATCTATCCTAGAGTCTATTTTTTTTTGTTTTTTTTTTTTCAGATTTGTTATCTTGAATTGTTATACTTGCTGCTGTCAGATCGATCTTGAGTTTTGTTTTTCCTATTTAGGATGTGCAGAGTCAGTCATAGCACTTATCTCTATGTAACTGTTAGGTCTAGGATTCATTATCATTTTCATGGGTATCCTATTTTACAGGTGCATGTTATTTATTTCTTATAGAGTTGTCAATCAAAAACTAAACGGTGATATAGTGTTGAGTTGAAGAACTCGTGGAGGACAGGTCCTAAGTACATCCATGACGAGGTGAACCGTGTATTTAGATCACTAGCTCGAGGAGTTAGTGTGATATCATTGACTAGATTCAAGCGAGTCTTGGATTGTCACAGGCTAGGAAGACAAAAGGTAGCGTGGTTAGTAGCAGGTCCGAGAGATAGCTCGTTATCTATCTTGTATTAGATGCTTCGTGCAATAGAATGTCTAGCACTTGTTAATGCTAGCCGGTGCGATTTTACTCCTAATTTTCCTTCTCAAGCAGAGAACATAGTGAAGGTTTCTCCATGGTAAAAATCTTATGTGTCATCTTTATATTTCATATAACTATTATAAATGCTAGATTAGTTCTATGTTTAAAGTTATACTGCTGCATCTACTTTATATGTGCGCGATTTTTGCAAGTAGAATTCACCTGTGTTTAAGTCTTGTCTATTACTCATTCTATTGAATTGTCATACAAGAACCGTTCCTATTGTCTCTACAATTGTCTTTCGCCGTGTTTCGTAGTATCGTGAATTGTGGTGTATAGGAGTAGACACACTCGTACTCTTGTGGTTTACTGTCTCCACCTATGTTCTCCTCTCTTTTTTCAATTCGTATCAGAGTCTAGTTACCTTAGTTTATACTATTTATTTATTTGAACAAACATTAAGATTCAAGATGCAGGAAAACATGAAACTTTTCAGGAAAAAGTCTCCAGTACTGATAGCCGCCCTCCTGTGTTTGATGGGATCGACTACTCAGTATTAAGGATTCGAATGGAAGGTTGAATGGGATGTTTTTTATGCTATGTTTACAGGTTATGTGTCTCCTACTGGTGAGGGGGATAGCGTGCATAAGGAGCTAAGGAGCTATTCATTGGAGATCTCACTATGGAGCAGTGGAACCTCTTGAAGGCAAATGGTGATGCACTCTTCTTCATTTACGGTGCATCGCAGGATAGTGAATACATCATGATAAGTGCTTGTCTGACAACAAAAGAAGCTTGGGACATTCTCAATACAACCTTTGAAGGAATATTCTTTGTCAAATAAAACCGTTAATCAACCCTGATGAATCGTTGGGAAGAAGCACGACAGGCTGAAGGAGAATATTTTCGCACCTACTGCGGAAGGATCCAAGCTATGCGATATGAATCCATGGAACTAGACGTTGGATTCGAAATGAAAGAAATTGTCATGAATAGTTTGCGTTCGTTGAACTCTCATATGAAGTACACGATTCTTTTGCTCAAGTAATTCCTTGGAGTGAACATCAACAATTAGTCTATCAGCGATTAGTCTGTTAGAAATATGCTAAACAATGAGAATGAGAATCCCCCACCTGGGAAGATTTTTTCTCAACATCTTCCACAAAGGAACATTGCTCTCAAGAACTCAAAGCATCCATATGTGTTTTTGAGGAATAAGATTCTTATGTAGATCCTGACAAAAATTCGGAGTTTGACCTAGACATGCCAGAAGAAGAAGTTCCCTGCTTGCTTCATGATTATTTCATTTCTTCAAGAATAGGCTAGCAAGGAAACAAACTTCATCTCCATCGAAAGCAGTGAAGAAAACAATCAGTGGCCCCTCGACAGCTCGCGTGTCCCAGTTAAGAATTCTTAAGTGCTATGAACGTGGAAAGACATAACACATCTCTTGTGAGTGTCCTCATCTCACGAGTGAAAAAATACTCACCATGATTAATGATGATTATTGCGAAGAAAGAAGTTGGAGTGGTTATTCTAATTATGAAGACACTTTAAACTGCTATGAGTACCGTTGTACGTGTAAAAAAGTAGAAAAGCACTCCCCAAATACCCCTCATTCTCTCTCTTTTGATTCTTGCGATTCTGAGTATGACTTATGGAGAGATGATGAAATTAGTAAGAAGACAGAATGTAAGAAAGAGTCAAACTTGCATCTTTCCCTCTCTTCTCCTAGTTTAGATTGTGTTGATTATGTTCAAGCAATCAAGTAATGGGGGGATGTTAACGAAAAATTACGTGAAGAATACTCTATACTACATGAAGTTGCCTTAAAATATAAAGAAGATAATGAAGAACTTCTGTGGGAAAAATGAAAATCCTTTAACAATATTTAATAACTTCATGAAATTTATAGAAGAGAATGTGATAGGGCAGACCGCTTTGCTGAGGAACATAAGTCCTTGCAAAAGCATGTCTGAAAGCTTGAGTTTGAAAGGAATTGTCACAAACTGATTGAAATACACTCTGCTAAACTGGCAGATGAGATGATGGTTCCCTCTCCTCATGAAAGTCTAGAAAAGAATAAAAACTTGGATGGGAGTGCTCAGAAAGGGTCTTATATCCCTAGCTTAGTGATAGACCCATGCGACACTCCCATAATTCCTCACAAGACTGGCAAGGTTTCCCCTAAAAAGAAGAATCTCAGAACAAACTGTCACTCCCATTCATAAGTCACCTGACTCAGGAATGTACAGTAAACTATCTGACCATGAACAATGAGAACAATTATCTTCCCTCTCAATGGTTGAATTTGTGCACTGAACCCGATCCTTACTTTCTCACATATATCCACATGTTAAATGTTTTTATTGCAATGGAATTGGTCATGTAGCCAGTGAATGTTCTTCTCTCCAGAATAAATCCCCCATATGCATGTATTCTAGCTGCCCTTATCAAAGTAATACTTTGTGCTAAAGCAGTAGGTGATGAAGGGATCAAGTGGAACACATTCCACATGTCCACCTCCACATTATTAGATGTGAAGTGCGTCCCCGCATCACTGTATGTCTACTATTTAGCATCTTATCTTGTAGTAGCAAACACTCAATAGAATCTATTTCTTTTGTGTCTGTCGCGGCGGGAGCAATGGGGAGTTATTTGCAAAAGCATACACTTAATAGAATGTGTTTGTAGTATCCTATCTCTCCTTGTTATTTCTGTAACACCCCTATTTTTCAAGCCGACTCTAAGTGCAATATCAAGACTTTGGGGGCGAATTTGTAAATAGTTTGTCACGGATTTAAAGTTTGAATTTTGGAGTGTTAGCAATATTTGGACGTTTTTAGAATGATTTTGAAGCACTAGAGATGTTCGGGGTGGTTGTGCGATTCTTAGAAAGTAAGTAGAAGCTCTAATTCTAGTTGTACCCAAAAGTTAGAAAAACTACACTTACACCCCCATATGCATGTGAGACACTTGTTAACCTTATTTTGACAACCTAAGAGCTAGGTAGCAGCTCCACTCTCATCTTCACCACCTGTTGTGAAAGAGAGAGAGAGAGAGAGAGAGAGAGAGAGAGAGAGAGAGAGAGAGAGAGAGAGAGAGAGAGAGAGAGAGAGAGAGAGAGAGAGAGAGAGACTTTACCATCATCTACATCATCTTCATCAACTTCATCTTCTTCTCCACCATACAACCACCACCACCAACACAGCCACCACCTCCACCACGCCTTTCACGATTCTGCTGCTACTGGTGGAAGCCCTCGACGCAAGGACCAAAAGCCCTCAATTGATTTCAGAATCGGGTGAGTAACGAAGTAGAATTTTGGGTTTGAAACTCAAGAACCCTAACTTTTCAACCCTTGAATTCTCTCTCTCTGTTCATTCTCGGTTGCTAATTCTTGTTCCATTGTATTCGTGAGACCTAGGCGCACCAGGAGGACCCCATTTTTCAACCCAGGTCGACAGATTTCACCGTCGCCGGATTCTGGCTTCAAACCCGTCGGGGGTTCGCCGCCGAACGGCGACTTCGTCGTTCTCCTTCATTCGGGGTCGTTCCTTCCCTCCCTGCGACTTCCCTGTGACCCGTGGACCTCGCATCACCCTCTTATCAACCCAGAAATCGACGGGGTGCCGGAAACCAAGTTGTTGGCCGCCGGAATCCGCCATGGCCGCCGGAAGCTGCAGAGCTCGGTATGGCCTTCACCCTTGCTCGTTTTGATCGTTTTTAAGCATCATAATGCTCCTAGAGATGTTGTGAACATGTTTTAATGATCCAAAACTGCCCAGATTTCGATTGAATCACGTTTTGATTCTCTGTTCTTGAGTTTTCCGGCGAGTTTTTGCGCCATGTTTGTGCCTCTGTATTTCCCTTGTTCTTGACTGTTTTGTCTTGATTCTTGTCTTGTTAGAAAGCCTATATATAGCTCTGCACTCGTATGTTGATTACTTTGGCCAAAACAGCCTCTAAGTGTGTCAAATTTGTAACCAAAGTCTGGTGGATTTCGTTGTTCTTGAAGTTGTTGCTCTCAACCTGCAAAATGTGTCGAATTTGAATGTTGATATCTCCCTCGTTGTTGATCCGTTTTAAATGATTCTTAGCTTTCTGGAAAGCCTAGACATAGATCTACAACTTCCGTGTTTTAATTTTTGTCAAATTTGGTCTCTAAACCCCCTGAATCTGTGTTCAAAGTAGGCTGCTTGTTGTTGGTTGTTGCTGTCAAAACACTGAAAATATTCTAAGTGTTGGGTTTTGAGTTGAAGATGTCATTTTCAAACGACTATAACTCCCTCAATTCTTAATGTAATCTTGTTTTTCCTTCTTCTGTGCGTAGATGATGTATAATACTTCATTTTATCCTCTCTGGGTCATCTTCAATTTCGTAACGGATTTCTCACAAATCAAGCCTAAAGTTGTTGCTTTGAACGCGTGTAAATCTATTAAATTTTCTAAGTGTTGGAATCTAAAATTTCATCCCACTTTGACTAGCGATATCTCTTTGTATACTTGGAGTTTTTAGGATCTCAAATATGTTCTGGAATCCTTGAACTGTCGTCTTCAAAACGCTATTTCCAGTTTCTTAAAATTCCTTCTCAATTGATCAGAAATCAGTCGCAAAGTTGACTACTTGAAACGACTTTTCGCTATCTTTGATATTCGGTTTGACCATTTGAATGACATTTCTAGCCTTAGCGTTCTTCACGAAACTTGTTCGTATTCATATTCTGAGTCTAAATATCAAGTTTGACCAAGTTTGACTTTTCGAAAACCCTAGTTTGACTGAACTGTATAGGAGGGGCAAAATAGTCATTTCACTTAAACTTTGAATTGAGGCTAGTTTAGTAACTTGGAGTTTGTCAGCATGTCTTGTATGCGTATTTGGAGTACTCGTATATAATTCTTGGCTAGTGTTGACCAAGTCAAATGTTGGGGGTCTTTCTGTAATTTTAGCAAACTTTAGGGGCCTAAGTGCAATTTATTGAAAGTTGTAGATTTCGATGCTAATTTCATATGGGAGAGTTAAGAGTCATTCTTGCATGTTGTTGGGTCATTATGAATGTAATTTGGAGTCCAGGCACAGTCAAGGACTGTACTAGAGAGTTTTGAAGTATCAGGGGCATTTTGGTCTAGAAGCTTACATGACCCGCATTCCATGGCATTCTTGCATACAACCTCATATAGAGGGTAAATGCTAATAGACTATATACTTGACTTGGTTATATCCAGCGGACGTTAAGGATCGTTCGAAGTAGACGTATGTATTGTGTTGCTGCATTTACCGTAAGACCCGGAACCAATATGGGACGAGAGTTGTAGGAGTGCTAGCTTTGCGTTGCGCCTTTCATGGCTCAGAGGTAAGTACATATGTACGGTCTTTTCATATCAAAATGTGTGTTGCGTTTGATGTTTCAAATGAATGTTTGTTATATGAAATAGTATGAGAATGCATGTTTTTCACTCGAAAGTTGTTAAACTATTTTATTCATCTCCTTTGAAAACTCTATAAAATTACTTCCGAACTGTTGATATCTGATTATTTAATGTGAAAGAGAAGAAATAAAATACCTCTAATAGACTTAGGACGATGTACAGAGTACTGTTATTAATGGGAGGCATCAAGCGATCCTCCATTTTCTTATGGCTATGACCATTGAAGCAATGCTTCTTATTATTGGATAGAACGTCAATGTTCACAAATCCGCCCCCGATGAGCCAAAATGTATCAAGATATTGAGGCCAAGGGGTTTATAGAGCTATAGAGTGCTACTTATACTTGTAAGGGTCACTACGGTATAGGGGTGTCGACACTTAATGCCTTTTAGCTAATGTTATGAGCGGGGTTGACGAATGGGCTCCCTTAACGCTCGGGTGAAATAGGGTTTGATAGACCCTAGAAGGAACCCTTAGTGATTATTTTGTGATCCCTCCGTTTACATCGATCCTGCTGGTGGCTCTTGACACGCCTCAGCTAAATTAGACTGTTGATTGAAGTCGAAATTAAAAATTGACTACTTATTAATGTTGTTTGTGGCTCTTGATATGCCCTAATCGATTGAAATGGTTTGAAATGCTTTGGCTACTCATGAACTAAGTTATCCTCTTAAATGGACTTGTTTACTCTGGGTATGTTACCAACTACTCATGGTTTCTCAATGTTATTAAATTGAGAGGTTTTTGTTACTCGTTTACTTCCAGTTGTTCCAAAGTCTCCAACATGATAGTTTTACTGTTTAAATCTTCTGATTTGTTTCAACTCATTTTTCCGTGCCACTCGTTGCTTTACATGTCGTAGTATGTATTTACTCAGTTTTTACTGATCATTTCTTCAAAACTGCGTCGGCTTTTGCCATTTTAAAACCGCAGGTCGTCAATCAAAGTGAGGGATGGGAACGCTGGAACGAGACGAAGAAGTATAGCTTAACTTAGATCACTTAGTAGATCACACACGATTTGTTTTAAATTGTACTTATTATCAGAATTTTGTTATGTACATTAAGTGAAATGTAATTTTAATAGTATATTTCTACTTTTGGTTGTCGATTGTCTCTTTAACCCTGAACCGAGATCTCGGGTCGTTTCAGATGGTTCAGAGCATGGTTCTCCGGTTAAAGTGACTTTTCGATTTCCATTAGTAGAGAATAAGAAAGATAAAACGTTTTCAAAATTTAAAATTGATTAGGATAACCCAATTTGGCAATAAGAAGTAAACAAGCCGTCGGGGAGTTTGGGTACTTACGTATTATGAAACTCGACTTGTACCGTATATGTTGATTAAATATTAATGACTATTTGAGATTTTCATGCAAAGTTTACTTGCCTATTTACAGGCGCAATATTTATGTGACATGCCTATTTATATCGAATTGTTTGTCGTAGTTGCGTGATGCGTATCTTTGACTCTTTATTTTTGTAACTAATTTCTCGACGAGAGAGTAACGACGTTGTGACTTACAAGACCCCGAGACCATTCTTTCGCACCTACGAGTGAAGAACCTTAAAACATTAGTTTGAATTTGGTTTATTTTGAGTTAGTTTGACATGGTTCTTCCAAAATTAGAAACTTTTGAAAATAAAGTATTTATTACAAAAAAATGGTTTCTGAAAATTATTGGCGTTTCAAGCTACCAAATGCCAAGTGATATGGACCACTTTGTTTACCAGTCCGCTGGCGTGACTCTTAGTACGACGGTACTATGAGTTGTACCCGCTGTGTAGACTAAGTTGGAACATTTGAAACACATTCGAGTTGTGATGGAGAGACCCGTTGTGTGACGACACATAGTGTTCTTTTCTCCCTCTTATGCGTGGAACACTTGAGGTGATTGGTTTATCTAATCCTCTACAAGTAAAACAACATTTTTAAGGCGGATGATTCAAGAAAAACGACATATTAGTCTTGATAAAAGTATTTGTCTAAAAGTTTCGAGATTTGTATAAATTCTAGCAAATTTTTGAGTTGTTTCTAAAATTGAGAACTTGTATGTTGTCGTCGAACTTTCAAAATCTTGTTTCGAACCTTTACTTGTACTAATCATATACGAAACCCTATTGTGAGGCGAGTCTAGGCTGGATAGTAATATATAGACTCATAATAGACCTCGTAGTGCGGAGGGTGAGAATGAGAAACTTCTTCCAGTTAAGGTGCTTCTAGCTGACCATATAAGGAAGCTATCTTTTGGAGCAGAACATTCAACGAGAGCTATTTAGATACTTGTCTGGCTAAGTCAAATAGACTGGGTCACCGTTTTGCATTTCATATGCATTTTATGTATGTGGGTAAGTGTAGATGAGATCTTCGGGGACGAAGATTCTTTTAAGGTGGGTAGACTGTAACCCCCCTATTTTTCAAGCCGACTCTAAGTGCAATATCAAGACTTTGGGGGAGAATTTGTAAATAGTTTGTCACGGATTTAAAGTTTGAATTTTGGAGTGTTAGCATATTTGGAGGTTGTTAGAATGATTTTGAAGCACTAGAGATGTTCGGGGTGGTTGTGCGATTCTTAGAAAGTAAGTAGAAGCTCTAATTCTAGTTGTACCCAAAAGTTAGAAAAACTACACTTACACCCCCTTATGCATGTGAGACACTTGTTAACCTTATTTTGACAACCTAAGAGCTAGGTGGCAGCTCCACTCCCATCTTCACCACCTGCTGTGAAAGAGAAGAGAGAGAGAGAGAGAGACTTTACCATCATCTACATCATCTACATCAACTTCATCTTCTTCTCCACCATACAACCACCACCACCAACACAGCCACCACCTCCACCACGCCTTTCACGATTCTGCTGCTACTGGTGGAAGCCCTCGACGCAAGGACCAAAAGCCCTCAATTGATTTCAGAATCGGGTGAGTAACGAAGTAGAATTTTGGGTTTGAAACTCAAGAACCCTAACTTTTCAACCCTTGAATTCTCTCTCTCTGTTCATTCTCGGTTGCTAATTCTTGTTCCATTGTATTCGTGAGACCTAGGCGCACCAGGAGGACCCCATTTTTCAACCCAGGTCGACAGATTTCACCGTCGCCGGATTCTGGCTTCAAACCCGTCGGGGGTTCGCCGCCGAACGGCGACTTCGTCGTTCTCCTTCATTCGGGGTCGTTCCTTCCCTCCCTGCGACTTCCCTGTGACCCGTGGACCTCGCATCACCCTCTTATCAACCCAGAAATTGACGGGGTGCCGGAAACCAAGTTGTTGGCCGCCGGAATCCGCCATGGCCGCCGGAAGCTGCAGAGCTCGGTATGGCCTTCACCCTTGCTCGTTTTGATCGTTTTTAAGCATCATAATGCTCCTAGAGATGTTGTGAACATGTTTTAATGATCCAAAACTGCCCAGATTCCGATTGAATCACGTTTTGATTCTCTGTTCTTGAGTTTTCCGGCGAGTTTTTGCGCCATGTTTGTGTATTTCCCTTGTTCTTGACTGTTTTGTCTTGATTCTTGTCTTGTTAGAAAGCCTATATATAGCTCTGCACTCGTATGTTGATTACTTTGGCCAAAACAGCCTCTAAGTGTGTCAAATTTGTAACCAAAGTCTGGTGGATTTCGTTGTTCTTGAAGTTGTTGCTCTCAACCTGCAAAATGTGTCGACTTTGAATGTTGATATCTCCCTCGTTGTTGATCCGTTTTAAATGATTCTTAGCTTTCTGAAAGCCTAGACATAGATCTACAACTTCCGTGTTTTAATTTTTGTCAAATTTGGTCTCTAAACCCCCTGAATCTGTGTTCAAAGTAGGCTGCTTGTTGTTGGTTGTTGCTGTCAAAACACTGAAAATATTCTAAGTGTTGGGTTTTGAGTTGAAGATGTCATTTTCAAACGACTATAACTCCCTCAATTCTTAATGTAATCTTGTTTTTCCTTCTCCTGAAAATACATCATCTTGTGCGTAGATGATGTATAATACTTCATTTTATCCTCTCTGGGTCATCTTCAATTTCGTAACGGATTTCTCACAAATCAAGCCTAAAGTTGTTGCTTTGAACGCGTGTAAATCTATTAAATTTTCTAAGTGTTGGAATCTAAAATTTCATCCCACTTTGACTAGCGATATCTCTTTGTATACTTGGAGTTTTTAGGATCTCAAATATGTTCTGGAATCCTTGAACTGTCATCTTCAAAACGCTATTTCCAGTTTCTTAAAATTCCTTCTCAATTGATCATAAATCAGTCGCAAAGTTGACTACTTGAAACGACTTTTCGCTATCTTTGATATTCGGTTTGACCATTTGAATGACATTTCTAGCCTTAGCGTTCTTCACGAAACTTGTTCGTATTCATATTCTGAGTCTAAATATCAAGTTTGACCAAGTTTGACTTTTCGAAAACCCTAGTTTGACTGAACTGTATAGGAGGGGCAAAATAGTCATTTCACTTAAACTTTGAATTGAGGCTAGTTTAGTAACTTGGAGTTTGTCAGCATGTCTTGTATGCGTATTTGGAGTACTCGTATATAATTCTTGGCTAGTGTTGACCAAGTCAAATGTTGGGGGTCTTTCTGTAATTTTAGCAAACTTTAGGGGCCTAAGTGCAATTTATTGAAAGTTGTAGATTTCGATGCTAATTTCATATGGGAGAGTTAAGAGTCATTCTTGCATGTTGTTGGGTCATTATGAATGTAATTTGGAGTCCAGGCACAGTCAAGGACTGTACTAGAGAGTTTTGAAGTATCAGGGGCATTTTGGTCAAGAAGCTTACATGACCCGCATTCCATGGCATTCTTGCATACAACCTCATATAGAGGGTAAATGCTAATAGACTATATACTTGACTTGTTTATATCCAGCGGACGTTAAGGATCGTTCGAAGTAGACGTATGTATTGTGTTGCTGCATTTACCGTAAGACCCGGAACCAATATGGGACGAGAGTTGTAGGAGTGCTAGCTTTGCGTTGCGCCTTTCATGGCTCAAAGGTAAGTACATATGTACGGTCTTTTCATATCAAAATGTGTGTTGCGTTTGATGTTTCAAATGAATGTTTGTTATATGAAATAGTATGAGAATGCATGTTTTTCACTCGAAAGTTGTTAAACTATTTTATTCGTCTCCTTTGAAAACTCTATAAAATTACTTCCGAACTGTTGATATCTGATTATTTAATGTGAAAGAGAAGAAATAAAATACCTATAATAGACTTAGGACGATGTACAGAGTACTGTTATTAATGGGAGGCATCAAGCGATCCTCCATTTTCTTATGGCTATGACCATTGAAGCAATGCTTCTTATTATTGGATAGAACGTCAATGTTCACAAATCCGCCCCCGATGAGCCAAAATGTATCAAGATATTGAGGCCAAGGGGTTTATAGAGCTATAGAGTGCTACTTATACTTGTAAGGGTCACTACGGTATAGGGGTGTCGACACTTAAGGCCTTTTAGCTAATGTTATGAGCGGGGTTGACGAATGGGCTCCCTTAACGCTCGGGTGAAATAGGGTTTGATAGACCCTAGAAGGAACCCTTAGTGATTATTTTGTGATCCCTCCGTTTACATCGATCCTGCTGGTGGCTCTTGACACGCCTCAGCTAAATTAGACTGTTGATTGAAGTCGAAATTAAAAATTGACTACTTATTAATGTTGTTTGTGGCTCTTGATATGCCCTAATCGATTGAAATGGTTTGAAATGCTTTGGCTACTCATGAACTAAGTTATCCTCTTAAATGGACTTGTTTACTCTGGGTATGTTACCAACTACTCGTGGTTTCTCAATGTTATTAAATTGAGAGGTTTTTGTTACTCGTTTACTTCCAGTTGTTCCAAAGTCTCCAACATGATAGTTTTACTGTTTTGAATCTTCTGATTTGTTTCAACTCATGCTTCCGTGCCACTCGTTGCTTTACATGTCGTAGTATGTATTTACTCAGTTTTTACCGATCATTTCTTCAAAATTGCGTCGGCTTTTGCCATTTTAAAACCGCAGGTCGTCAATCAAAGTGAGGGATGGGAACGCTGGAACGAGACGAAGAAGTATAGCTTAACTTAGATCACTTAGTAGATCACACACGATTTGTTTTAAATTGTACTTATTATCAGAATTTTGTTATGTACATTAAGTGAAATGTAATTTTAATAGTATATTTCTACTTTTGGTTGTCGATTGTCTCTTTAACCCTGAACCGAGATCTCGGGTCGTTTCAGATGGTATCAGAGCATGGTTCTCCGGTTAAAGTGACTTTTCGATTTCCATTAGTAGAGAATGAGAAAGATAAAACGTTTTCAAAATTTAAAATTGATTAGGATAACCCAATTTGGCAATAAGAAGTAAACAAGCCGTCGGGGAGTTTGGGTACTTACGTATTATGAAACTCGACTTGTACCGTATATGTTGATTAAATATTAATGACTATTTGAGATGTTCATGTAAAGTTTACTTGCCTATATACAGGCGCAATATTTATGTGACATGCCTATTTATATCGAATTGTTTGTCGTAGTTGCGTGATGCGTATCTTTGACTCTTTATTTTTGTAACTAATTTCTCGACGAGAGAGTAACGACGTTGTGACTTACAAGACCCCGAGACCATTCTTTCGCACCTACGAGTGAAGAACCTTAAAACATTAGTTTGAATTTGGTTTATTTTGAGTTAGTTTGACATGGTTCTTCCAAAATTAGAAACTTTTGAAAATAAAGTATTTATTACAAAAAAATGGTTTCTGAAAATTATTGGCGTTTCAAGCTACCAAATGCCAAGTGATATGGACCACTTTGTTTACCAGTCCGCTGGCGTGACTCTTAGTACGACGGTACTATGAGTTGTACCCGCTGTGTAGACTAAGTTGGAACATTTGAAACACATTCGAGTTGTGATGGAGAGACCCGTTGTGTGACGACACATAGTGTTCTTTTCTCCCTCTTATGCGTGGAACACTTGAGGTGATTGGTTTATCTAATCCTCTACAAGTAAAACAACATTTTTAAGGCGGATGATTCAAGAAAAACGACATATTAGTCTTGATAAAAGTATTTGTCTAAAAGTTTCGAGATTTGTATAAATTCTAGCAAATTTTTGAGTTGTTTCTAAAATTGAGAACTTGTATGTTGTCGTCGAACTTTCAAAATCTTGTTTCGAACCTTTACTTGTACTAATCATATACGAAACCCTATTGTGAGGCGAGTCTAGGCTGGATAGTAATATATAGACTCATAATAGACCTCGTAGTGCGGAGGGTGAGAATGAGAAACTTCTTCCAGTTAAGGTGCTTCTAGCTGACCATATAAGGAAGCTATCTTTTGGAGCAGAACATTCAACGAGAGCTATTTAGATACTTGTCTGGCTAAGTCAAATAGACTGGGTCACCGTTTTGCATTTCATATGCATTTTATGTATGTGGGTAAGTGTAGATGAGATCTTCGGGGACGAAGATTCTTTTAAGGTGGGTAGACTGTAACCCCCCTATTTTTCAAGCCGACTCTAAGTGCAATATCAAGACTTTGGGGGCGAATTTGTAAATAGTTTGTCACGGATTTAAAGTTTGAATTTTGGAGTGTTAGCATATTTGGAGGTTGTTAGAATGATTTTGAAGCACTAGAGATGTTCGGGGTGGTTGTGCGATTCTTAGAAAGTAAGTAGAAGCTCTAATTCTAGTTGTACCCAAAAGTTAGAAAAACTACACTTACACCCCCTTATGCATGTGAGACACTTGTTAACCTTATTTTGACAACCTAAGAGCTAGGTGGCAGCTCCACTCCCATCTTCACCACCTGCTGTGAAAGAGAAGAGAGAGAGAGAGAGAGACTTTACCATCATCTACATCATCTACATCAACTTCATCTTCTTCTCCACCATACAACCACCACCACCAACACAGCCACCACCTCCACCACGCCTTTCACGATTCTGCTGCTACTGGTGGAAGCCCTCGACGCAAGGACCAAAAGCCCTCAATTGATTTCAGAATCGGGTGAGTAACGAAGTAGAATTTTGGGTTTGAAACTCAAGAACCCTAACTTTTCAACCCTTGAATTCTCTCTCTCTGTTCATTCTCGATTGCTAATTCTTGTTCCATTGTATTCGTGAGACCTAGGCGCACCAGGAGGACCCCATTTTTCAACCCAGGTCGACAGATTTCACCGTCGCCGGATTCTGGCTTCAAACCCGTCGGGGGTTCGCCGCCGAACGGCGACTTCGTCGTTCTCCTTCATTCGGGGTCGTTCCTTCCCTCCCTGCGACTTCCCTGTGACCCGTGGACCTCGCATCACCCTCTTATCAACCCAGAAATCGACGGGGTGCCGGAAACCAAGTTGTTGGCCGCCGGAATCCGCCATGGCCGCCGGAAGCTGCAGAGCTCGGTATGGCCTTCACCCTTGCTCGTTTTGATCGTTTTTAAGCATCATAATGCTCCTAGAGATGTTGTGAACATGTTTTAATGATCCAAAACTGCCCTGATTTCGATTGAATCACGTTTTGATTCTCTGTTCTTGAGTTTTCCGGCGAGTTTTTGCGCCATGTTTGTGCCTTTGTATTTCCCTTGTTCTTGACTGTTTTGTCTTGATTCTTGTCTTGTTAGAAAGCCTATATATAGCTCTGCACTCGTATGTTGATTACTTTGGCCAAAACAGCCTCTAAGTGTGTCAAATTTGTAACCAAAGTCTGGTGGATTTCGTTGTTCTTGAAGTTGTTGCTCTCAACCTGCAAAATGTGTCGACTTTGAATGTTGATATCTCCCTCGTTGTTGATCCGTTTTAAATGATTCTTAGCTTTCTGGAAAGCCTAGACACAGATCTACAACTTCCGTGTTTTAAGTTTTGTCAAATTTGGTCTCTAAACCCCCTGAATCTGTGTTCAAAGTAGGCTGCTTGTTGTTGGTTGTTGCTGTCAAAACACTGAAAATATTCTAAGTGTTGGGTTTTGAGTTGAAGATGTCATTTTCAAACGAGTATAACTCCCTCAATTCTTAATGTAATCTTGTTTTTCCTTCTCCTGTGCGTAGATGATGTATAATACTTCATTTTATCCTCTCTGGGTCATCTTCAATTTCGTAACGGATTTCTCACAAATAAAGCCTAAAGTTGTTGCTTTGAACGCGTGTAAATCTATTAAATTTTCTAAGTGTTGGAATCTAAAATTTCATCCCACTTTGACTAGCGATATCTCTTTGTATACTTGGAGTTTTTAGGATCTCAAATATGTTCTGGAATCCTTGAATTGTCATCTTCAAAACGCTATTTCCAGTTTCTTAAAATTCCTTCTCAATTGATCAGAAATCAGTCGCAAAGTTGACTACTTGAAACGACTTTTTGCTATCTTTGATATTCGGTTTGACCATTTGAATGACATTTCTAGCCTTAGCGTTCTTCACGAAACTTGTTCGTATTCATATTCTGAGTCTAAATATAAGTTTGACCAAGTTTGACTTTTCGAAAACCCTAGTTTGACTGAACTGTATAGGAGGGGCAAAATAGTCATTTCACTTAAACTTTGAATTGAGGTTAGTTTAGTAACTTGGAGTTTGTCAGCATGTCTTGTATGCGTATTTGGAGTACTAGTACATAATTCTTGGCTAGTGTTGACCAAGTCAAATGTTGGGGGTCTTTCTATAATTTTAGCAAACTTTAGGGGCCTAAGTGCAATTTATTGAAAGTTGTAGATTTCGATGCTAATTTCATATGGGAGAGTTAAGAGTCATTCTTGCATGTTGTTGGGTCATTATGAATGTAATTTGGAGTCCAGGCACAGTCAAGGACTGTACTAGAGAGTTTTGAAGTATCAGGGGCATTTTGGTCAAGAAGCTTACATGACCCGCATTCCATGGCATTCTTGCATACAACCTCATATAGAGGGTAAATGCTAATAGACTATATACTTGACTTGTTTATATCCAGCGGACGTTAAGGATCGTTCGAAGTAGACGTATGTATTGTGTTGCTGCATTTACCGTAAGACCCGGAACCAATATGGGACGAGAGTTGTAGGATTGCTAGCTTTGCGTTGCGCCTTTCATGGCTCAGAGGTAAGTACATATGTACGGTCTTTTCATATCAAAATGTGCGTTGCGTTTGATGTTTCAAATGAATGTTTGTTATATGAAATAGTATGAGAATGCATGTTTTCCACTCGAAAGTTGTTAAACTATTTTATTCATCTCCTTTGAAAACTCTATAAAATTACTTCCGAACTGTTGATATCTGATTATTTAATGTGAAAGAGAAGAAATAAAATACCTCTAATAGACTTAGGACGATGTACAGAGTACTGTTATTAATGGGAGGCATCAAGCGATCTTCCATTTTCTTATGGCTATGACCATTGAAGCAATGCTTCTTATTATTGGATAGAACGTCAATGTTCAAAAATCCGCCCCCGATGAGCCAAAATGTATCAAGATATTGAGGCCAAGGGGTTTATAGAGCTATAGAGTGCTACTTATACTTGTAAGGGTCACTACGGTATAGGGGTGTCGACACTTAAGTCCTTTTAGCTAATGTTATGAGCGGGGTTGACGAATGGGCTCCCTTAACGCTCGGGTGAAATAGGGTTTGATAGACCCTAGAAGGAACCCTTAGTGATTATTTTGTGATCCCTCTGTTTACATAGATCCTGCTGGTGGCTCTTGACACGCCTCAGCTAAATTAGACTGTTGATTGAAGTCGAAATTAAAAATTGACTACTTATTAATGTTGTTTGTGGCTCTTGATATGCCCTAATCGATTGAAATGGTTTGAAATGCTTTGGCTACTCATGAACTAAGTTATCCTCTTAAATGGACTTGTTTACTCTGGGTATGTTACCAACTACTCGTGGTTTCTCAATGTTATTAAATTGAGAGGTTTTTGTTACTCGTTTACTTCTAGTTGTTCCAAAGTCTCCAACATGATAGTTTTACTGTTTAAATCTTCTGATTTGTTTCAACTCATGCTTTCGTGCCACTCGTTGCTTTACATGTCGTAGTATGTATTTACTCAGTTTTTACTGATCATTTCTTCAAAACTGCGTCGGCTTTTGCCATTTTAAAACCGCAGGTCGTCAATCAAAGTGAGGGATGGGAACGCTGGAACGAGACGAAGAAGTATAGCTTAACTTAGATCACTTAGTAGATCACACACGATTTGTTTTAAATTGTACTTATTATCATAATTTTGTTATGTACATTAAGTGAAATGTAATTTTAATAGTATATTTCTACTTTTGGTTGTCGATTGTCTCTTTAACCCTGAACCGAGATCCCGGGTCGTTTCAATTTCTCTTTTTTAACTCCTTCCAACCAAGACTGTGACCTCCTCTTTGGCCTTCCTGTTTACCCCAAAAAAATTTATTATACATTTCCTCAAGCTTGTTGCATGCACAATTTTGCCGATAATAGGAAACAATTCATTGTATAAGCTATGGATTTGACTAGTAATTCTCTGTCGGCTACTACTACTGATAATGAGTTTTCCTTCTAGTTTCTAAGCTTGTTTGCCACATTATTTGTAAGATCCCCAAAACTAACAATTATTTTCTTTCCGCTAGCTTATGTTAGTCCGAGATACCTTTCATGACAATACGCCAATTAAACATCCAAAATATTATTGAAATTTTGATGCTCCCGCACTGTCACATTTGAAGAGAAACACACAGAAGACCTAGATAAATTAATTTTTTGCCCTGATGCATTTTCATACATTTTTAATGGAGTTTGTAAGTAGGTAATATTCTTTGTATTTGTATTCGCAAAAACCATGTTATCGTCGGTGAAACATAGGAGGGAAATCACCGGACCTCCTCTCTAGGAAGCTAATATGGAGATCCTTTTCAGTCGGACAACTCCTATAAGAGCTCAAGAGAGCATTCCCATGCATCTTAGAGACAAATACGACGACAATGAATCTGTTCCTAAGGCCCCGCTCAGTTATGACACTTACCCCTATTTTTCCTTGGTACAAAAACATGAATGTAGCTGTAGTCACAAAATCACGAAGAAGTAACTCAAACTCTGTCAAAATATTAGCAATAATAAATCTTACATATACCAAAGCACTATGGAACACATAAATAATAAGGTAAAATCAGGCGATTTTCAATCACTTATGTAATTATTATATAACATCTAAGGAAAGACTAATAGGGAGTAGGTCGCTAGGAGGACGCACTTGTTTAACTTTTTAAATAAGGGCTAGAATCGTGTGGTTAAACTGTGCAATTCTCCTTTTTCCGTTTAGGATTTTTAGGCACGTATTCGCAACCTATTATCCCCCCCCCCAATTCTATGGGAAGACATGGCATGTAATTTTTCCCAGACAAGATCTTTGATCGGCATCATTTTCCTGAGGGCCTCGTCGACTTCGTTTCTAGTAAACATCCGGTCCAACTCTCCCTGCCGATTCGAATTCAGAAGTTGGGGGTATCCTGTAGCATCTCTGTGATCTATTGAGTGGAGGGAAGATCCGAAGAATTAATCTTCCTCAAGTGGTTTTTAAAGATGGAACCGCTTCATCCTTGTTAGTGTGCCAGGGTACTCTAAACATTTCATTTGATTCCTCATCCTTGTTATCTTCCAGTAAAAGAAATTAGTGTTTCGATCACCTTTTTTTTAGACCATTGGACCCTAAAATGTTTTAATCACTTCTTCATTCTCAAGCCTTGGAGTTGTAAAGATAGTTGTGCCACAAAATAACATAATAATAAAGTATATATAATTCATTATTTAGTTCTTCAATTATCCAATTTTAAATATTACAAATTCATAGGTGAATGCAATGAATTAGAAATAAAAACATCACAAAGGATGAGGAAGACGAAGTAGATGCAGAGAGGGTAATTGAAAGGTTCTGTAATAATATTCGATGAACCTTAACTGAGATACAACGAATATATATAGGGGAGGCTTAAATATGGTTACCAAGTAACCATGGTATGGACATCTATAATAGGCGTTACACAATGGCACTAAGAGTCTTGGGAAAATACATAAAAGACTATGAAATTCTTTTTATTATATAAAGTACCCTATGACATACTAATAACACTCTTAGATAATATTTGCATAGAGGTCCTTGCACTTTATCTCAATACGCCCCCACAAACTGATGAGGGGGATCACATCATCCGTTTTTTCTTGAGATGATTGAATGAAGAGATTAAGAGTCCTTTGGTTAAGATGTCAGGTAGCTGCTCCGCACCTGAAACAAAAGCAACACAAAGTTCTTGTTTTAGAGCATTTTCTCTAACAAAGTGATAATCCACTTTTATATGCTTCATAGGAGCATGGAAGATCGGATTAGCATTCATTGCAATTGTAGGTTGATTGTCACACCATAAAAAAGGTTGACAAGGTGATTTTGAGATCATTAAAGAGGTATTTGATCTTACTTATTTTAGCAGCAATTGTGGACAAGGCCCGATACTCTTCTTTTGTGGGAGATCGGGCCATTGTATGTTGTTTTTTGAGGCCCAATGAACTGGATTGGACCCAATAAATATTACATACCCATAAGTGCTCCTTCGGTCTGAAGGATTTCCAGCCCAATCTGCATCAGAAAAGGGCTGAATGGGAAGATGGCCTTTTTGGTAGTGAAGCCCATGATGTTTTGTACCCTGCAAATATATGAGAATTCTTTTCGCACTTGATTAGTGAATGTCTGAAGGAGAGTGCATAAACTGGCCGAGATGATGTATATCAAATAAAATGTGAGGTACTGAAAAAAGTCAAATATTTCAAACCACCAAGAAGTTATCTTTATAAGGTGAGATCTTGAAGAGTGGTACCATCAGTGGTGTGGTATTTACTTCCAGCACCAAGAGGAGAATGACATGGTTTACAAGAAGCCATATTAAACGTAGATAAAAAATCCTCTAAATATTTTGTTTGATGTAAGAAAATGCCGGAGCTATCTCTTTTGATCCGCAAACCCATAAAAAAGGTCAAGGGACCCATATTTTTCATGTCAAACTTGTGATTCAGTTGATGAACCAAAGTTGAACTAAGGGAAGAATCATTTCCAATAACTATAATATCATCCACATATAAGAGCAGAAGAGTTACTTTTATGCAAGAATGTCTGATGAACAAGGAGGGATCAGCTCTTGAGGTGATGAAATCCAGAGAGAACAAATGAGAACTGAAACACTCAAACCAAGCTCTTGGAGCTTGTTTGAGTCCATATATGAACTTGTTGAGTTTGAAAATGTAATAAGGAAATTAGGGTCAATAAAGCCTTGTGGTTGAGACATATAAACTATTTCTTTCAAATCTCCATGTAAAAAAAAGGCATTTTTAACATCTAATTGTTGCAAAGGACAGTGAAAAGTTGAAGTCAAGGCCAAAATAATTCTAATCGTGGAATGTTGAATAACATGGCTAAAAGTTTCATCAAAATCTAACCCATGTGTTTGGTGAAAACCTTTGGAAATAAGACGAGATTTTTATCTAGAAATTGAGCCATCTGGGTTATATTTCATTCTATAGACCCATCTATTTCCTACTATATTTGAAAGTGGTGGAGGTTCCACCAGAGTCTGAGTGTTTTGCTTTTTTAGGCTCATTATCTCTTTAGTCATTGCTATGCTCCACTGAGAGCGTTTATGATCCTCATTGAAACAAGTTGGTTCAGAAGAAGAAGAGGAAATAGCAGTAATATTAATCTTTCTCTTACGAATACCTGACTTGCTCCTAGTCTGCATGTTGTATCTAGTTGAGGTCACTGGCTGCTGCACAATGGTTTACTATTCTCGCACAGAGTCAACATGAGAGGAGATCTGTGTAGTATCATGTGTAGTATCTTGAGGATGGCTAGCCTCAGTGCTAGACCGTGGCTCAGAAATAGACACTGGTACCTCCAAGTGACCATCAACAGATCCATCATTAGATATAGAATGTTTAGGACTTGTATTATGTATAGGTCCTAAAAATCAAAAAAAGCTGTGAGTAATAGGAGAGTTGGTATCAACAGTTGAATGTGAGACATTAGAGATAGATTTTGCACAAGGAAATTTGGGTTGATCAAATATAACATCTCTACTGATATAAAATTTTATAGCATTCTTGTCAAAGCACAGGTAGCCCTTATAATTTGTTACATATCCTATAAACACACATTGCACATATTAAGCATCAAGTTTATAGTTTATATAAGCTCTTAAATTTGGGTAACAAGCACACCCAAAAACACTTAATCATGTATAATCAGATTTTGTTCGAAAGATAAGTTCAAAAGGTGAAACACAATTTGTAACTTTACTTGGCATTCTGTTAATGAGGAAAACTGCAGTTTCAAAAGCATGGAACCAAAAATAGTTAGGTAAAGCAGCATGATGAAGAAGAGTAATAGCAGGCTCAGTAATATGTCTATGTTTCCTCTCAGCCACCCTATTTTTCTCGGGTGTGTGAGGACATGATTTCGGATGAGTCATGCCTTCATCAGCAAAATATTTTTGAAAAACAAAAGGACATGTATTCTCCTCTGCAATCACTTCTTAGAATTTTAATACTATGATTCAAATTCTTTTGAATTTGAAGTTTAAATCTCAGGAAAACAAATGGAACTTCTAACTTATGGCATAAAGGAAACATCCATGTATATCTAGAGTAAGCATCAATAAACAAGACATAGAATCTATAACCACAAAAATATTTGGTAGCAGATGTCCCCATACATCACTATTAATTAACTGTAAAGGAGTAGAAGTAACAGTGTGAGATGAATTATAAGGTAGTTTTGAAATTTTTCCTGACATACAAGGCTGACAAATAGAACGAAAGTTTTTTTCCTGACATACAAGGCTGGCAAATAGAACCAAAGTTATTGGAATGCAAAAATATTAAGATCTTTGGACAAAACATCATTAGCAGGGTGTCTAAGGCGACCATGCCACAAGAGGTCTGTCACTTTCTGACCAAACATGACTTGAGGTCGAGGTTGAAAAAGTTTAATTGACTGAGAGTGAATGGGCTACAACCCATTTTCACTCTAACCGTTGTAAATGATTCTACCTGTAGCCAAGTCCTCAATGTAAAAGGACTTAGCATGAATAACAAATTTGCAGTGATGATCAACACTAACTTATGCACATATAGCAAACTACAAGACAAATTGGGAACATGGGAGTATTTGACAGACAGTAGTTTGAAGAGGAAGTAGTAAGATAACCCGTACCTGAATGGTTTATATATAGGGAGGGCTTGACCATTTCCAACTGTAAACTGGTCATAACCATTCCAAGGTTCTGCAAGAGTGAGATAGTTGAAGTTTGTTGTCATATGGTTTGTGCACCTGTATCACTCAACCACAAGTATGGGCTTGCTGCAGAGGAGTGTGGATTTGTGGTGGTATTCAAAGCTGAGAGTTCTTATGGTGGTGGTCGTTCTTGTTAAGATAAAACCATACGATGCCAACATTTAAGAGCGGAATGACAACCATTACCTCATATTTGATAGGTAACATGGACAAAGGAAGCAGAGCTCCGAGGTTTTTTATAAGTCTGGTGACCTCTTCCTCGAGAAAAGTACGCCACCTCGAGAAGAGGCAGAGCCACCCTGACCCTGAGACTGATCAAAACAATCACCAGAACGACCATAGCCGCCGGAGAAACGTCCAGAACCACCACGAAAATAGCCAGAAAAACCACCGGTGTTGTTAAATCGGCCACGACCGCGCGCCAAGATATTGGCAGATGGGTTACCAGATCCAAAAGTAGAATTGATTTGTGAAGTAAAAAACATTTGGATTTGAAGAAATATTCTTAATTTCAACCATTTTTTCTTCGGATTAAAGCAAACATGCAAATCGTCAAAGGAAATAGGCTGAGAGTGAAGGCGAAAAGAGGATCCAAAAGAGTTGTATTAAGTGGTAGCCAATTTAGGGTAAATAAAAGCATGTCTTCATCAAAATTTTGGAACAATTGAAACATCAAGTTTGTTACAAATAGTTCAAAGTTTTTGAAAATAAGTATCAATACTATCGGAACCCTGTTTGATCATCTGTAACTCGGATTTTAATTGCAAAACTTTTGATCTGGTAAGAGAAGCATACATGCGCTATAAATTCAACCGTGTAGAGCGAGAGGACTCATGGCCAATTACCTGAGTTAATGCCTCCGGAGTGAGAGTGGCGTTGATAAGAGTGAGAATGGCCTGATCTTGAGAAACCCATAAAGAAAACGCTGGATTTAGAACAACGGGAACATCATCGCAGGGTCGGAGGGAGATACTGCGGCGGAGCAAGAGAGGATCCATGGAAAAAAAACCATAGAGATTACGTGTGTGAAGAATAGCAGGGAGTTGATGTTTCTAAAGGACATAGTTAGATTCATCTAACTTGAAAGGCATAAGACTGTTGGTATTAGAGACCATATACAGGGGATTAGAAGGAGTAACGGCATTGGCCGGAGCAAGAGCCATAATAGCAATAACATGAGCGGAATCGCATGCCTTGATACCATGAAAACTAAATGCAATGAATTAGAAATAAACTCATCACAAAGGATGCAGAGAAGGTAAAGGAAAGGTTTCGTAATATTATTCAATGAACCCTAACTGGGACACAACGTATATATAGGGGAGGCTTAACCATGGTTACCAAGTAACCATGGTTTGGACAGCTGTAATAGACGTTACACAACGGCACTAATAGTCTTTGGAAATACATTCTATTTATTACATAAAGTACCCTATGACATACTAATAAGACTCCAAGATAATATTTTCATAGAGGTCCTTGCACTTTATCTTAATAATACGCAGAGTTTTTATCATGCTTAGCTCTTTGACTCGGTTGACACAATCTCTGTCATCTCACGGTGTTTCGTACACACGTCAAGATTTGACTGAGCCGAACCAAAGCATAGCTCGCGTCATTTCCATCCTCAATTGTTGCTACTATAATTTTTTATGTTATTTTGTTCTGATGAGAGAAGTTATATTGTTGCGGGAGGAAATAAATTACTTCACCTTGCTCACAGAAGATATGGCGTCGGTGGGTGTGACAGAAGAAAGTTTCTTTTTAGGAAGTGACAAGAAAGTTGAGATAACCACGAAAAGAAAGCATAAGAAAGACGAGAAACAATTAGTATAAATATGAGGATAGACACAAACTGATTTTTTGGTCATCAAAAGGTCCCTGTGACTGAATTGTGATGACATGTCATGTTATCTCAAGTTGTCAACTATGGCTTACGCACTTCACCCTACCAGACAAATTAATATATGAATGAGGATAAAACACAACTAATCTCTTTTTCTTTTGCTCTAAACTTATGGGCGGCTTCAATAAATATTAGCCTCAAAGGAGTAGATAAGAGCATGTATCTTTTACAAATTTAGTTATGATGATGAAGATAATGAGTACAAAAGCACCAGTTTAGTGAAAAAGTTGAAGATTAGTCTACTGGTGACGTTAGAGATTAGATAAGATTTATCCTTCACTTTTTGTATTAGAATAATTAATGATCGGATTTAGCTTGTTTCATATTAACCAATTACTAAGTAGATCCTCTAGTGGACACCAAATTGACTAGATAATATAGAATACTAATTTGGATGAATGTTTATTAGTGAATATGATAATAGCAAGAGAAGTTGTCACTAATAGAGCACATGTTGAATGTAACCACTTTCACCAGTGTAAATGAATGGTTTTGAGTGAGGTCTTAGAGCCCGTAATGTTTCTGCTTTCTACAACATTGCTTTTCAAAATCTAAAAGCATTTTTAATATGTTTGATAAATTTATTTTTTACTGCTTCCTTGAAAGTAGTCGTCTCCCAGCAACAGCTTTTGAAAAACAGAGGATGGGTTGCTTATTAAGACCTACTTTTCGATAACTTTATGATTTGACATTCTTATCCGTTAATAAATATCAATAATTATTTATTACAATAACACTATTTATCATATTATGTATGATATTGTAATTTCGTCAGTAACAGCAACTATAAAACACTAATTACCAAACACACTATGTCATAAGTGCTTTCCCACAACAACATAGATACGGAATTTACCAAACACTTTTCGCGTAGATTATCGCAGCAGGTTTCTCAGACCACTTTCTATTAAGCAGCTTTGTAAACGTCACAGCAGTACCAAACTAGCCCTTAGTATGTTTAAACACGTTTATATACAACATCTTGACTAGTCGAAGTGGGATAATGATCAATAATTTGCGAAAATAAAGAAAATATGGGACTCTAAACCTAAATGGTTCGACTCTACGGGCCGGGAAAGAACCTCCAAGAAAATATGGGACTCTAATTTAATAAATAAATATTAACTAATCGAATAAAAAATAAATAATTGATACGGTGACCCGTATCATTTCCCCACGGCTGAAAAACACCATGTCCTCAAGGTGATGGTGAGGGAATTCTTCAATATCTTCCATCACCGAAAGCCTAGCCTTGTGGGATCAGGAAGCTAGATCCGAGCCAAAAGCCAGCTATCGGCTGGATCAAGCAGTGGTGGAGCTATTTTGTAGCTTCGGCTAGATCGAGCCGAATTCCAGATGCATCGGCTCGTGATGATGGAGGGACTTGGGAGAGCTGTTGTGCGGTCATGGGTGGGAGTGGGAGGCCGGAGATCGGCTGGAGAAGGTCGTCAGAGGCCTTGGTTAGTTCGACCGGTGTCCAGAGCATCGGTGATGTTGACGGTTGGGAGTTTCCCGGCTAAGGCGTCGTTAGGATGGTGGTTGAAGGCCATTTGTGGCTGCAGTAGGTGTGGAGCTGTTTGTCGGGGATCTGGGCTGGTAGCGACGAGAGTAGAGGCGTTGGTGGTGCATGGTTCAACGCCGTTTATGGCTGCTGCTTTCGAGGATCGGTTGGCTGCTGTCGTTGTTGAGGCTGGTTGGAGGTCGCCGGAATAGCAGCGACAAATTCTTGCTTAGCGGCTGTTGGAGGATTAAGCTGCTGCTCTTGATCTAGTGGCGGCTCCTGTTGTTGTTCTTCTTGAAATGGGGGCAGCGGCAACAGTGTTGGGTGCCGCTCTTGTTTCTCTTGTTTCTCTCACATGAATCGAGCGAATAAGTCGGCGAAGTTTGCGAAGGATGATTGCAACCTTCCTTGGTGGGCTCGCTTACGATTCACCATATCATACACTTGCTGGAAGAGATTGTCGATGGCATCAATATTTTTTTGACTGAGAGTGAAAACGACGCAAGGGACATCACCCATGTCCGCCATTCTCTCAATGAAAGCACCAGTAGATACACTAAAGTATCGATAATTCGCGAAAACAAAGAGAAGTAAAGAGAGAGTATGAGAAATTAGGGTTGAGAGAATTATTTCATATTAACTACATTGCTTAAAAAGGTTAACTGGTAAACCCTAATCTGCCTAGACCTAAACGGTTCAACTCCACAGGGCCGGGAAAGAACCACCAAGAAAACCCGGGACTCTAGTTAAATAGAAAAAATTAACTAATTGAATAATCAATAAATAATTGATACGGTGACCTCTCTTAGATAATGACCTATAGGCCAGTCAAGGGTTTAATCATTACGCTCGTCCGCTCCCCCCTAATAATTGTACAAAATAGTCGTTAATCGCCACTATGCGCGGGTTCTCATGCACTTACTGTTCCAAAATCATGGTGATTAAAAGTAAACATGAATAGTTATCGTGTTGCCACATTGAAAATAATACAATCAAGTTTTTTCAGTTGCAAATTAGTATCGCTATTTTATTTGAATGTGATAGTGCATCAGGAACATGAAAAAACCCTTCAATTAATATTATTTTGTAATAAGCACAGGTTTCCTTCTAGATTTAAGTGATCGTAAAAGAAAATATTTATACAATTTTCTTGTTAGTTGATGAAAATTCCTTTATTTGTAAGAAGTAGTTGCTCCTGAATATTCCTTTAAGATATCTTCTTTTAGAAAATAGTAGCCAATTTCAAAGGCTTTGATACTTTTATTTTTAAATCACCCATTCATTACATATAAAATAATAATGCAATTGATTTATTAATTAAAATTAATAAAACAAAAAAAAACTAATTTGAATATTCTGAGTAAGCTATGTATTAACAAATAAGTAATTGTCTATTAAATGGTTATTTATTCACCATAATTAAGTTTGTAAGAAAACATATTTAACATAATTAATTTTTCGTATCATGATAATTATTCTGTAAACATCTGGTTAGAAATTTATTTTTAATATAGAACATACTTTGTATTTATTTGTTACTCTTCGTGAGATGTGTGATTAGACAGTCAATTGGTACAATTATTTATCCGCTATTGCAGTTTTCAAATATTTGAGTTACTTTAAGATGTGTGGATATTTTAAATATAGGAGTTAAGAAGACTTTATTTATCATCCAGTATCTACAAAAAAACAATTTTTATATTCTCGCTCAATATGTAGAACCAGTTTATCCTGACTTTAGTAAACAATGCATATATTTTCTTTAAAAAACGATTACATTATAGATAAAATGATTTATTTTAAAAGATCTCCTCTACTCTCTTTTAATTTTCTTTAAGTATTTCGTTTTTTAGAAATAATGCAATTAATGGCACATCTATGTGTATAAAAATAGTAACCAGTGTCAAACTCTTTACGAAGGTCTTTTAAGTAGTCATTTTCTTATTTATAAAAACATACTACCAATTTTAATTAAAGTTGAAGAAACAAATCAGGAAAATTTAATTTTGGGAGTGTTGAGTGAGTCGTGTGTTACGTTTAAACAGTGGCATGTTGTAATTATCACATACTTTATAGTTTTTATTCTTAGTTTCGTATTGAAAGCAAACTGATTTTTTGTTCAAATCAATCAATCATGCTAAGTAATTTGTGAAATGGAGTTTTAACGTTGAGAATATTTTATATTTATTTATGGAGCTACTATTTGGACAATCACATAGAACTACTATTTACCTCTTCTAATATTTTCAAATAAATAAGATATTTGTAAATTTTGATTTGTATGAACAAAATTTCAACTGATAATATTTCGAGGCTATACTGATTGTGAACTTTTGGATGTTTTGTTTTTATTTTACGATTAAATAAAATGCATATGTTTTGTTGAAAGGTAAATATATTCTGCCAATAGAAGGAAGTTGTTGTTTCAACTTCGCTCTCAGCCCCTTCTAAATTAATTCAAATTAATTTTTTTTATTTATAAATAATACCGTAAATAACATAGCTATGTTTAAAAAAAGCAATAGTCAAAGTCAAGCTACAATTAGTGGAGAAATTCAATAATTGTTAGATTTGAACAAACATACAACATAGAAAATAAATGTGGGTGCTTTGAGTAACCAATTTGCGAAAAGTAATGTCCAGGTGTGATCAAAACATATATTTTAGATTTGTAATATTATTGAAAAAATCATATTAAAGGATAATTACATTTTTTAACATCTTAGTTGGTTTCGTTGCATGTTTGGTAGAATTTATTTAAATTCGAACACATTATATTTAATCAATGCATTTCATGTCAAGTGTACAATTTAAATATTAGAAAAAGATAGCGATTTATCCCCTCTTGCATTTTAGAAAGATCGTGGATATATATTCTATATATGCTAATTGAGTAATTTTATTTTTATTGATTAATTTTAAGAGACTATTTTCTTTCAATTAAACCATACTCATTAAAAATAGTCATTTTTTCCTTATCGTGCTAAAGAAATAAAATGATTACGTTTTGATTTATAAACAAATACATTCATTAAACATGTGTAAGTGCAAAAAAAAGAAGCATTTTGTTTCTCAAAAAATAGGAAAAGAAAGGAATTTTGAAATTACTCTCCCCCATTCTAATTTAATTTTCTTCGAATGTTGTTTTGTTATAAATAATAAAATAAATAACATAACTATGTAAATTTTGATAATTAATAAAAATAAGATACAATTTTATCTTTGATTGTTGACACTTCAATGCAATAAGTTACAATTGTGATAATTAATGTAAATTAATACTTTATTTTTCATTACACATCCTACTTATCTATATAGAATTGTGTGGAGCATTTTAATTGGCTAACACATGACAATTATGCCATGATGTGGATAACGAATGTCATATGGAGAGTGATGTGGATGACAAATGACATATATAGAGTGATTATTTACTCACCTCCTACCTTTCATATATAGATATAGATTATATTATATTCAAGTGCAAGAACTTGTTGTATTCACCAGGTATTGTTGAAGTTTGTATTGCATGGCAAAAACTCTTCTTATAGTCTCCTCATCTTCTTGTCTTCATGTAACCTATAGGAGACGAACATTTCTCTATATAATCTTCACGTAAGATTCCAACAAAATAAGTAATGTAGTAATATATACTTGAATGAATCTTATAGTCTTTTTAACGAGTTCTTAACTCTAATAATGCAAAATTGCAATTTCCAAGCTAAAGTTATTCTTTAGCCCTTTCCCATGCGATGTCAATGTTGAGTAAGAGAATATGCTAGGCAGATATTAATCATGGTCATGTCAATGTTGAGTAAGGGAATATGCTAGACTAATATTAATCATGATTCAATAGTTACAATTCGATCCTTGAATTAAATTACACATATTCACGCTCCTTAAAAGATACTAGTTCAGTTTCATTGAAGAGAAAGAAAACAACTCTCTTCACCCACCAAATCGTACATATGTGGAAGTTATGTCCGGATTGATCTTCTTTGTATGAGTAGAGTTAGAGTTACACTTAAATGGTTAAACCGCTGTTAAGATGGAGGATGAGCACCATAGGCATAAAAATTTCAAGGAAATCTTTTTTCTACAAGGACACTCCACCACCACTAATGAGATTTTCTTTGGCTCTCTTGAAAATTCCGAGCGTCACACTCTCTTTAGACTATTGTCTAAGAATGTACAATAACTTCTACCTAATTAGACCCTCCGTCACAAAATAATAGTTTGGGTGAACTTTTCATGCAATAAGTATAAATGTTATTGCAAGTAATATTAATGTAATCAATCTTAATGTTAGTGCAAGTAATATTATGGTGCAAGGAAAAATTAACTCAATGTTCCAATGCCAACAACTAAGCATGAAGAGCGTTGTAAGCATTCTTCTTTTTTCTTATGATCCAATTAAACCCATCTAATCCTTCCATTTAAAGTCCTAATACTTGAGCATGAGTCTGGCCATTCCAAGCTTTGTCAACATTTTTATTCTTGATGTCGAACACTATCCGGCTGTTTTCCTTAGCCGTGATCCTTGGAGGGACTTGGACATCATTATGAGCAATGTTTCTACTTCTTTTATCATCCATATACGTAAACTGGCGTTCCACTTCCATAGTCCTTATGATCTCGTCCATAGAGAAGTTAACACTGTTGAAAACTTTGTTAAATCTTCTTCGCTAAATTGCACAAAGGATATAAATAGCATTGGTGTCACAACTACAATAATATCCCAAAGAGTTTGAATGAACGTTTCCCGTAACGGGATTTAAAATGGGATTTTTTTCCATACCGGGGACGAGATGTAACAACAAAAGAAGATGTGATCAGATATTTCTAATTCTTGATGAAAAAGATTACATAAAGCATCACTCCCATTGAAGCATTGGCTAAGTAAGTGTGAAGTTGGAAGGTTGCTGCTGGCACATTCTCAAAGAAAGAATTTCCATTTCTCGAGAATACCAAGACCCTAAATTTCACCTCATTTTATCCCATAATACTGGAATTTTCCCACAATGGAGAAAAGACCTCCCAGGTTTGAATGTGACTGCTTTTCGGACTTAGAAAGTGATATTCGGACTTCATTGTGAACTGTCCCGTTTTTGTAAACACTCAGATAATTATGTGCTTTTTATTTATGTCAACCAGCTAAATGGATAAGATCCTTTCGAAAATGCCGTCAGGGACGAGCACTTTTATTGTGTCCACTTTCCAAACCTGAATTTTTTCTAAGCCAAAGATCCAGTCTTGAGAGGCACAGATAACTCTATAATCTATATCTAATTATGACTATTGATCTGATCCTCATTACCAAGTGACCATGTTACTCATTGCTTGATTAAATCTCTGCC
Source organism: Linanthus parryae (assembly GCA_023055425.1). Taxonomy (NCBI): domain Eukaryota; kingdom Viridiplantae; phylum Streptophyta; class Magnoliopsida; order Ericales; family Polemoniaceae; genus Linanthus; species Linanthus parryae. The sequence continues at coordinate 131,994,390 of JALGPY010000002.1, read as the reverse complement.
ATAAATAATACTTTTCCAAGCCCGAGAGGCATTAGTACGGAATCTAATTTCAATAAAACCTTTTTTGCTACAATATTATTTCAATAAAACTCTAGAAATAAAAAGATTTGAGTTGCGCAAAGTAGGGCTCGCCTTTGAGGCTAAAAGGGCTTTAACCAGTTATAATTCCTAAGACCGAGACCACCCCTAGATTTGTACAGATTAATGACTTCACATGGTATTATTCAAAGAGGAGTCCTATTGTTTGGGTTCCATGAAAAAGATTGAATTTGGAATGAGATATCAGCATTGAGGGTTGTAGGCATTTTGAACGAGTAGCTAACATAGGTTGAAAGGGCCAAAAGAATAGATTTAACCAATGTTAATCTTCCTGCATTGTTGAGCATTTTTCTTTTATCCTTCCAATCAATCCGAGATAGACTTTCTAACTAAGGTGATGATATATTTCTTTTTTTCCCTTGGGATTTCAGGCACACCTATATAGGAGTAATGATTGTTTTGCCCTTTGATTTCAAGAAAGTGCGTATATGTATCCGCTAAATGCTTGGAACAGTAGCCGAATGATTTCTCGTATGGGATCGAAATGCCAGACAAGCAATCACTCGTCCCAGTCTGAAAGGTCTTGCTCGTCGCAGTTGTTCATGTGGTAGACTGGGACAGGTAAATGCTCGTCCCTATCTTCTCAGACGAGTAAATGCTCGTCCCTGTCATCTCTGAGAAGATAGTGATGAGCATTTACTCATCCCAGTCTCAACACAGTCAAAACACACATCAAACCCAGAGTGAAGAACACATAATCAACATAATGAACATAAATTTCACAGAAAGACATATGAAGAGAAATTTGAACAAAAAACTACAGTAGCATACATTTCAGATCACTCTGATAAACATATTACAGGAATCAAAATAAAAAAAATGGAAGTTTAGGGGTTTACTCAAGCTCAAAAACAACCATGGAGAAAGTGAGAGATATCCAGAGGCACAATGGGATAACATGAGCAAATGAGAGTGACAAATGAGCCAATTTTGAGGCCTTTAAGGCAGATCATTCATTAAGTTTACACTTTGATGAAATACACATGTTTACAGCTCATCCATTAGGTATATGAAAATTTTAAAGTTTTTAGAGAGAGAGATACCCATTTTTAGGGATTGTTTGTCACTTTCAGTGGAAAGGGTAGCGGGGTAATTTAACAATATTTTTCTTACAACTTTAGGGTAAATGTCATCAACCATGCCACTGTCATTACCCCACTTGCTTGCTAAAAGGAGGATTTTTTTTACAATGACCAATTCAGTTGATGGTATTCCTCAAACACCATTTCAGAGAATGACATTAGCAAGTGACCATGTGACTCATTGCTTGATTAAATCTCTGCCAAAAAGAATAATTTTCAAAGTTCAAAAGGCATTACTAGAGAATCTAGCTTCCATAAAACCTTTTTTTCCTACAATATTACTTCAATAAAACTTTAGTAATAAAAAGATTTGGGTTGCACAAAGTAGGACTCGCCTTTGAGGCTAAAAGAGCTTGAACCAGTTAAAATTCCTAAGACCAAGACCACCCCTAGATTTATAGAGATTAAGCACATCACTTGGTATTATTCAAAGATGAGTCATTTGGTTTGTGTTCCACCAAAACGATTGAACTTGGTATGAGATATCACCATTGAGGGTTGTAGGCAGTTTGAAAGAGTAGCTAACATAGGTCAAGAGGGCCGAAATAATAGACTTAACCAATGTTAGTCTTCTCGCCTTGTTGAGCATTCAATCCTTCCAATCAATCTCTGATAGAGTTTCTAACAAAGGTGAAGATATCTTTCTTTTTTTTTCCATGGGATTTTAGGCAAACCTATATAGGAGCAATGATTTATTTTCCCTCTAATTTCAAGAAATTTGCATATATATATATATATATCCCCTAAATGCTTGCGAACATTAGCCAAGTGATTGCTCGTCAGGGATTGAAATGCCAGACGATAAATCACTCATACAAGTCTTGAAGGTCTTGCTTTTCCCAGTTGTTCATTTGGTAGACTGGGACGAGTAAATGTTCGTCCCTGTCTGCTCTGAGAAGACAGAGACGAGCATTTACTTGTCCCAGTCTCAACTCAGTCAAAACACACATCGAACCTAGAATAAAGAACACATAATCAACATAATGATCATATATTTCATAGAAAGACATATGAAGAGAAACTTTAAAAAACTACAGTAGCACAGCACTCTGATAAACATATTACACAAACTACAAAACAAATTGAGAGTTTAGGGGTTTACTGTAGCTCAAAAACTACGCTGGAGAAAGTGAGATACCTCCAGAGGCCAAATGGGATAACTTTAGCAAATGAGAGTGACAAATTTGCCAATTTTGAGGCCTTCTAAGGCAGCTCATCAATTAAGTTTACAGTTGGGGTAAATTGAGTTGTCCTTTGGTAGGTTTAGGGACATGAAAAATTTATTTTTTTTAGACAAATACCCATTTTTAGGGTTTCTTTTGAGGTTGTATGTCACTTTCATTGGCAAGGGTTACGGGATAATTTAACGATATTTTTCTCACAACTTTAGGGTACATGTCATCGCCAAAAGTTACAACACATTTACTCAAGCTTATTGCATGCACAATTTTGCTGATAATAGGAAACAATTCATTATATAAACTATGACTTTGACTAGTAATTCTCTGCCTGCTACTGATAATGAGTTTTCCTTCTAATTTCTAAGCTTGCTTGCCACATTATTTGTAAGATACCCACCAACCATTATTTGTTTTCCCCCTGCACATGGTAGTCTGAGATACCTTTCATGACAAGATGCCAATTGGACACCCAAAAGCTTACTGAAATTTTGATGCTCACGCACTGTCAGATTTGAGGAGAAACTCACGGATGACCTAGATAAATTAACTTTTTTCCCTGATGCATTTTCATACCTTTGTCAGAGTTTGTAGTTAGGTAATATCCCATGTATCTTCGTAAACACCATGTTATCGTCGGTGAAAAACAAGTGGGAAATCACCGGACCTCCTCTCTAGGGAGCTAATATGGAATCCTTTTATGTTGGACAACTCCTATAAGAGCTCGAGAGAGCATTTCCATGCATCTCAAAGACAAGTACGACAAAAATGGAATCCGTTCTTAAGGGCCCGCCCAGGTATGATACTTGCCCCTATTTTTCCTTGGTACGAAAAAATGGATGTCGTCGTTGTCACAAAATCACGAAGAGGTAACTCAAACTTTGGCAAGATATTATCTATAATCAATCATACAGATACCAAATCACCCTGGAACACATAAATAATAAGGTCAAAAAATGTTTTCACGAACTTGTTTTAATTTTTAAGTAAGGGCTAGAATTCTCCTTTTTGGTTTAGGATTTGTAGGCACGTATTGACAACCTATTCTCCACCCCCCCCCCCCCCCAAATTTTATGGGAAGAACAGGGCATGTAATATGTCCCAGCTAAGATTATTTGGTCGGCATCATTTTCCTGAGGGCCTTGTCGACTTTGTTTCTAGTAAACATCCGGTTCAACTCTCCTTGCCGATTCAGGTTTAGAAGTTGGGGGTATCCTGTAGCATCTTTGTGATGAGTGAAGGGAAGATCCGAAGAATTAATCATCCCAATGATGTTTTCAAGGATGGATACCACTTCATCCTTGTTAGTGTACCAGGGTACTCTAAACATTTCATTTGTTTCCTCACCATCCTTTTTGCCTTCCGGTAACACAAATTAGTGTTTCGATCACCTGTTTAGGTCATTGGGGGATCACACCATCAGTTTGTTCTAGAGATGATTAAATGAAGAGTTTGAGGTCCTTTGGTTAAGATTCCAGGTCGCTACTCTGAACCTGAAACAAAAGAAACACAAAGTTCTTGTTTTAGAGCCTTTTCTCTAACAAAGTGATAATCCACTTATGTGTGCTTCGTACGAGCACGGAAGATTGAATTAGCATTCACTGAAATTACAGATTGATTGTCACACCATAAAAAATGTTGACAAGCTGATTTGAGATCATTAAAGAGGTATTTGATCCAACTTATTTTAGCAGCAGTTGTGGCCAAGGCCCGATACTCTGCTTCTGTGGAAGATCGGGCCACACTATGTTGTTTTTTTTAGGCCCAATGAACTAGATTGGGCCCAATAAATATTACAAACCCAAAAGTGCTCCTTTGGTCTGAAGGATTGCCAGCCCAATTGATGGCAATTCTAAGCTTCTTATTTTCGCAAGTATACAATCAAGTAATAAAGTAGTGTATTTTACGAATCAAATATCAAACCCACGAGACCAGTTTTAGATTTTAATGTAGATAACTAGAGTTACTAACACAGTTGTAAAAAGGAGGAATATTTTGAGATTTGAGCTAACGATGTAATTAACGGTAAAATAAAGACAATAATAAAACTGACTATTTTTCGTTGTGAATTTTCTAAGGATGTTTTCTAAGTCTGAAACTAATGAATTAAAGATCAAGGCTAAAGGATCCCCTAGGTTTACTATTCAACGTTTCTAGTTTCTCTCCAATTCAGAAACACACAGCGATTTTGTTTATGCCATCCTACCAGTGTTGCAATTTCCTCTCGGTCTCATGCACCTGTCACTCCCCGACAGATTTCTGTTTCCTCTCGGTACTCCTGAGTCTACAGGATCTTTCTAAGTCTTCTAGGGTTACAGGGTTCACCTCTCGGTACGTGACCTACACCTATAACAGTTGGTATTATGCTTTCTGGGCTAGTTCCTGATTCTTTTCACCTTTCGGTACGTCAAGGCAGGGGTCTAAATTCAGTCTTCTCTTCCTAAATCTCACAAGCCACTTTCACGCACCGGATCCTGTCCGTAGCACTCTAGAATGATCATGTCGTTCATGCATAAAAGTAAAACCGAAGATAGAATAATAAATAAACCTCTACTATATTAAGAAAAAATAAGTCATGAGTATGAAAACTGAACTAAACAAAGTCGCTGAAATCATAAAACCTAGGTTCACCGAAAGCCTAGGTAAAGTGTTTTGCTTGCGTACATTATAAAAAAAAATGAATTTAATAAATAAAGAGAAAGTAGATCAAACGAGTTTTCTGCTGGAAACTTGGACTTCTCCATGCTCCATGACTGGGTCTCTGATATGGGATGATTTTTTTGTTCCCGGGACGCCTCTTTTATACTTCCACAATTTCCAAACTGATGCCTGAAATCACCATTATGCCCCTGTCTGATCCACCACAAGAAGATTCTAGAAATCGTGACCTGCGTTTAAACGCAGAGGGGATGCGTTTGAACGCAGCCTGCGTCTGAACGCACGCGCTTGAGTATCAATGCAACTCCTGACATTAAATTATGATCCTTGACTTCCGTTGTCTCCTATTTCCTGTGTTTGAACGTAGATGGGCTACGTTTGAACGCAACTTGCGTCTGAATGCGGCTATCCTGCATTTGAACGTAGCTTCGTCTGCTTTCTGAGTTGATTTTGCCTATTGCCTTTTTATGGTGTGTTGACCTCCTGCATTTGAACGCATGGTTTGCATTTGAACGCAGACAGCTTCAGTGCTTTAGCCAGTTTTTCTGCCTTTTCTGTGTTTGCCATCTGGATTTCTGTTCCCGAACGCAGCCCAACTTTCTCTTCACTTCGTTCTCCACTACCTTGGTACTCTACCTATATCCCCAAGCCTCTTCCATGCATTTCTGGTACCTGCACAAAACAGCAAGTACCCGCGTTCATATCCAAATAAATATAAATATGCATGAAATTACTCAAGTATTAAATCGTCTAGCTCAGCGTTCTCTATCCTGTCCAAGTTCAAAACTGGCTAAAAACAGACAAAATCACTCCCAACAAGGTCAGAATGCACTGGAAAAGACGTCACTAGATAACTATGTCTTGGAGTTATCAAATATCACCACAGTAAGCTCTGCTCGTCCCGAGCAGACTCTTTGCATACTCAACCCTTGCATACACTGATTTGTATACTCTCCTATTTTCACCAGACTCAGAATACAAACCAGAAGACTCAACTATTCGACTGACTCAGACAAGGAATATATAAAAGATAAAATGCAAAATCTGAAAAAAAAATATTTTTTGGCGAGATAGGGCAATCTCCAAAACTAAAACTGGTATGTCATAAAGTTCTCGCCTCTTCCAGAAAGTACTAATCCACAAGAGATCGGTGAGCATGGCCAGATTTAAGAATGTAAAATTAGCGCTAGCACCCCTTACTACTACTTTTGTACGTAACATGAGAAAATCCCTATTTTACCGACCTTCAGAGCTATTTCCAATCAAGGGATCTAAGTGTAACATGTAGGATTATAAATGTATCAGGGTAAGTCCAATCCTACTTGTTATGACAATATCACTGCTCCCAACGCACACCCTCACTGTGTCCCTAAAAAACTTACCAGAACAACTAAGTCCCTGCGACTCAAATCCCCAATTTCCAGGTTTATCTTTGCCGTTTTCGCAGCCAAAAATTTGAAGATGTGTAAATTCCAAAAATTGACTACCTACTCAGCTCAGTTTCTTAATAAACGCCAATAATTGTAAGCAAAATTGATTATAAACATAACTGCTGAGCTGAGTGGTATTAAAATAATCCAAGTCGTGGTGTGCAAAAATATCGTAATGTAAGCGGCACCCCGACATTAATCATGAAGCGCAGATCCATGTAGTCCAGAAAAATGATATGTGCAGTCCAACTGAACCTCCTCATCACCAAATATGTAGAAATCGGCACGAACAACAATTAATCCCCAAACCTCCAGAACCCTGTTTGTGCGGAAAGATTTCTCGCACGTGACTACTCCTCGTGTGATCACTATGTAATGCAGTGAATCACCTTCAAATTAATTTCTTCGCCTCTAACTCGCCCCGTCTCACCCTGAAAACTGTCCAAACTGATCTGTCATGAAGCACTCGTCCATCTGAAACCCTCCCTAACCTACTCCCTCTCTCATAACGCGTGGAACTAGCCAAAGTGGTGGAAGTCACAAGGAAGGCTTCTTAGGCTATGGTGGTAATGAATAAAGGGGTAAACAGCTTTAACTAGGCTACTAATTGGACATAGGATTAAGAAACATGACAGTGGGTCCGTTATGAGCCAATCACTCCACTATGATGCGGTGACCGTGACGGCGCCCGTAGGCAGGTTGTCGACTACCTAGATGACGGCGGTGTGGCAACGAGTCGGATTCCTAGCTCAGGAGAAAACTACTTGCGGATTCTGAGGTGCACTGGCTCTAACCAAATCGTACAGATTCACACTACTACACCTCGATATGGTTCTTCTTCTCTGTTATAGACTATCATTGGACTCTCTCCTGTTTATGGTTATGTTAATTTCCCTTTCTCAAAATTTCCATTTTTTGTTATTTTGTTATTTTATTTTTATTTTATTCATTTTAGTTTTATTTAATTTTTATATTTTTTACTACCTAAATGCAATGTCAGAAATTGTTGGTGGGTTGACTTAAAAGAAAAAATGTGCAGACTCAAAAATAAAAATAAAATGAAAAACTAAAGTGAAAAAAACGTGCAGAAATGGCTATGCAAGCGGACACGATTCCTCATCCCACACTAGAGGTGGCACGTCCTCGTGAAACAATTGTCCTGGTCTCCAATGTGAATTAGTACATGCTCGAAGGTTTTACTTTGAACGCACATTGTGCATTTGAGCGCATTTCTTCAGTTTGTGGGTTCAGTATGTGTTGCGTTTGAACACAGGCTTCTCTGTGGAAAATTCTATGAATCAGTCTTGCTGTGTTTGAACGCACACCCTGCGTTTTAACTCATGTCCTTCCTTCTGAATTTCTGGTGAACAATGTTCTGCGTTTGAACACAGATCCTGTGCGTTTGAACGTAGCCTTGGATTTCCGATTTTCTAAATTCTCCTGATTTGCGTTTAAACGCAACTTTTATGTAATTGAACGCAAGTCTAATGTTTTCAAAATGTCTATCTCTGGCCTGGAGCACTTTCGTCTGATCATAACTCTTTTGCGTTTGAACACAGATCCTGCGTTTGAACTCACATTTCTGCATTTGAAAGCAGGCTCCCAATTTGACTGTTTCTATTTCTCTGACTCATTTTGCTGATGACTGTGCAATCATGTTCCTGCATTTGAACACAGATCCTGCGTTTGAATGCAGGCTTCAATTCCTGCAGAATTACTCCCAATTTGACTGTTTCTATTTCTCTGACTCATTTTTATGAAATTTTTATTTAAATAAATAAATTACTGAATGGAGAAACTACTACTACGTTGGGTTGCCTCCTAACTAGCGCTTGTAATTTACGGTCGACAGCCCGACCCATTTATCTCTTTGGTGATTATGGATCTTTGAGGCACAGGGCCTCTACATGGTGTAATTTCTTTCGCTATGAACGGTCCAAGCCACCGTGAGCGCAGTTTTCCTTGATAAAACTTCATCCTGGAATTACACAGGAGTACCTTCTCCTCAATTTCAATCTTCTTTGACACAATATGCTGATCATGCCACTTCTTCGTTTTTTTCCTTATAAATCTTGGCACTCTCGTAAGCTGTTCGTCTGAATTCCTCCATTTCAACTAGTTCTATCTTTCTTTTATCTCCAGATATACTGTGATCCATGTTCAACTGTTTGATCGCCTAGTAGGCTTTGTGCTCCAATTCTACTGGTAGGTGACAGGCGTTACCGAACACCAGCTGGTATGGGGACATTCCCAACGGGGTTTTGTAAGCTGACATATATGCCAGCACATCATCCAATTTCTGGGACCAATCTTTGCGTCCTGGATTCAAATTTTTTTCCAATATGTTCTTAGTTTCTCTGTTTGACACCTTTGCTTGCCCATTTTCCTGAGGGTGATAAGGCAGTAATACCTTATGGACAGACACCCCATACTGCTTTAAGACTTTGGCGAAGACTTTGTTGATAAAGTGAGAGCCTTCATCACTGACCATGGCTTTTCGTCTCCCGAATCTGGTGAAGATGTCGCGTTGAAGGAAACGCTCCACTGTTGCCACGTTATTTTTCTGACATTCCACTGCCTCTACCCATTTAGAGACATAATCTACTTCCAGAAGGATATAAAGTTTCCCATAGAAGACGGGAATAATACAATTAGATGAATACCCCAAACGTCGAAACGTTCAACTTCATGCTACAAATTCATTGGCATCTCGTTCCTCTGTGAAATATTTCATGTGCGCTAGCAGCGGTCACAAATCTGAGCATAATCATGGCAGTCCTTGAAAACTGTCGGCCAGAAAAATCCCGACTTCAGTACCTTGTGTGCTGTTCTGCATCCACTGAAATGACCCCCACACTGAGCTGAGTGACAGTGCTGGATTACCTTCAGGATCTCGTGACATGGAATGAACCTCTGTAGGATGTTTTCGGCCCCCTATTTGAATTGAAAGGGGTCGTCCCAGAAGTATTTTCTGCATTCTTAGATGAATTTCTTCTTCTCCTGTTGAGTAATGTTTTCTAAAAATCCTCAATTCACCAGATAATTAGCTATGGCGTAGTACCATGGCTGTCGATTGGCTTTAACCTTCATTATATGCTCATCAGGTAAGATTTCCAGAATCGGGACAGTCTCTACTGTTGGGTTCTCAAGACGAGACAGATGATCTCCACGACATGGTCGAATCTTTTCTTGTCCCTAATTTCAACATCAAATTCCTTCATAAGAAGAACCCATCGCAACAGCCTCGGTTTGGCATCCTTCTTATCCAGCAGATATTTCAGGGCACTGTGATCTGTGAAGATAATGAATTTCGATCCCACCCAATATGGTCTGAACTTGTCCAGAGCAAACACAGCTACCGGAAGCTCCTTTTCTGTCGTGCCGTAATTAAACTGATCTTCATTCAAAACTTTTTTGGCATAGTAGATCACATGACAGACTTTATCCTTCCCCTGTCCCAAAACTGCTCCAACTGCGTAATCACTTGCGTCACACATTAGCTTGACGGGAGCGACTAGTCTGGGGAAGTGATGACGGGGGCTGCGGTCAGGCATTCCTTGAGTAAGTCGAGGGCCTCGTAGGGTTCATCAAATATGAAAAGGTTCAACTTATCCCGGAAAATTACATAACGACTTTGTGAGCTTGGAAAAGTCTTTGATAAATCTCCTATAGAATCTTGGTGGCCCAAAAAAAATTTGATTTTCCTGACTGTGGTTGGATATGGCAGCTGCTTTCCTGACCTCGATTTTGGCCCTATAGACCTCTAGACCCTTGTTGGAAATCATGTGACCCAGCACACCATAAATGGCACTTTTCCCAGCTCAACACCAGATTTGTTTTCTTGCATCGGACCAGAACTCTGGATAGATGGTGCAGACAGAGAAAATTCGTCCATGAAGACCTTCAAATTTTCTCAATGATGTCCGAGAATATGGAAATCATGCATGTCTGAAATGTGCGTGGAGCGTTACACAACCTCAACAGCATGCGCCGGATACGTACCATACGAGCAGGTTAAAGTGGCATTTTCTTGATCTTACAGGGCAATCTAGATCTGATTGTACCCGAAATACCCGTCCTTAAAACAATAATAAGCATGGTGGGCCAACCTGTCTAACATCTTGTCCATGATTGGCAGTGGAATGTCGTCCTTCAGTGTTGAGTCGTTCAGCCTTCGGTAATCCATACAGATTCGCCAGCCTGTGCCAGTGCGCTGGGCGATCTGATCCTTCTCGGAATTATGCACCATTGTCATACCCACTTTCTTGGGCACACACTGGACTGGACTGATCCATGTGCTGTCTGAGATGGGGTAAATAATTCCTGCTTCCAGCCACTTCATGACCTCCTTGTGCACAACACCCTTCATGTTCGGATTCAGCCTGCACTGGGGCTGAATTAATGGCGTCTTGCCTTCTTTGATCCTGACTTTGTGCATGAAACATGACGGGCTGATTCCTTTTATATCTGTGATCCAGCCTATTGCCTCCTTGTGCTCTCGTAGTACTTTCAGCAATTTTTGCTCCTGTTCTCGAGATAGGAGAGACGAAACAATTACGAGAAGAGTATCTTGTTCACCAATACAAGCATACTTGAGGTGGCTCGGGAATGGTTTCAGCTCTACAAGGGGTGGCTCCTTGAGTGACGGGACCATGGTGATGTTTTTCCCACCTTCTTCATCCAGATGCAAAGTGGTCCAGTTGACGCGATTTACTAACGCGTTTAGACGCAAGTATACGGTCAAGTAGTAATGGGAGTAATTTACGACTCCGAGTATCAAACCCAAGGGAATTATCCGATTATCAGCTAATTAAAGATTAATTAAACGATACCTAGGTAACCGGTAAAAAGTGTTGATTTCAAAAGTTCGTCGCCCACAAACAAGCGACTTAAAATTAAATAACAACTAAGTTAACTATTTTTGTATGATTTTTCAGTTTAAGAGAATGGTTGTAATGAAATACGATTATGGAGAAGAACTAGGCAATCAATGGTTTCTAGGGTTCTTAGCAATTTCAAGATTACGCTTGAAACACGCTAGCTATGTCTACTTATACCGGGTTACACTCATCACACTCTTCTATCGATCTCATGTGAATTTGCGTTTAGATTGATTTTGGGTCCTTTTGGTCCTACTCCGTCTACCTTCACGTTCTAGTTGGCTCGTTAGGCTTGCTCACCGGTTCCTGTCGGTCCACCGTTTTCAATAAGTCCTAGACGATTCTACCCGAAACAACCCACACACGGTTAATCAAGCTCTCTTATCCTCTCGGTTTCAGAGAACTACAAGATTACTTACAATATTCTTCAACACGTTTCGAATAGTTCACTTTCGTGAAACTTTCTTAATAAATAGCACACCAATGGGTGATCAAGCCAAGTATACTAGAGAATAAGCATACGAATATGTAAGCTAACTAGAAACATCAACTAGAATTAGGCATAAAGCATGAATCAAGTCTTCAAATCCGGAAAATACTAAGCAAACCCTAGTTCTCCATCAATTGCCTAGCTTAGAGAGTTTAGATAGACATGAAAACGTTCAACAAAGTCAAAATTTTCATAAACATAGATGAAAGATGATATCAGACGCTAAAATCTTCAAAGATTGATGATCTTCGAACTCCAAGCTTCGTCTCCACCTTCTCGTACTCTCCAACCAAAGATGCGTAACAATTCTCTCTTGCACGACCTCATAGGTTGGAATAAGTCTTCCATGCTCCAACTTTCAAAAGTTCGCGAATTAGCCCCGCAAAGTGCCTTCTGACCCCTCTGTACGCACGAACAGTCGTGTGTTCGCAAGAACACACCTTTTCTCTCAGTTTGCACAAACAGAAATCCTGTTCGTACAATTTAGCAGTGCACTTTTCACCCTTTTTGGCCAGCTGAAATTTTTTCTAAGTGTTTTTGTTCGTGCGAACAAGAACTGTGTTCGCACGAACACCCCTGGGGCCAGCACTTTTCAGCTCTTGTCATGATTCTTTTTCTCTTGTCTTCATTCTCGAGCATCTCCTTGAGCCATTCCCATGTTCCGAAGTTCATTTCCGCTCCAAAATATTCGCTCCAACCTCCCGGTTCCTGAAATCCACAACACGAGCAAATACCGGAAGATCACATGCGACAAATAAAGCATAGATTACACGGAAAACGCCTGTTTTACGAAATAAAGGCCAAAAACTCAAGTGTGCTCAAAACGACTAAGATTTTGTCAATTTCTTACACAAATGAATCGACGCATACGCAAAACGGTGGTGAATCCTATAAGAATATAACTCCTAATGCGGAGTTATCACCAGTCTTCAGTTCTCATGACCTGCTCACCCTGGGACTCCTCTTCGTCCTCCTTGTACATGCTGTCGATTTCTACCCAAAGTTCATCCAACTCTTCGTTTTCCAGGCCCTCTTCGACTACTTCCACAGCGAAGCAGTCTTCATTGTTGTTGTAATCTGGAAGCTGGAGAGACTTGGAGACGTTAAATTTCACCTTGTCTTAGTTGATCTGCATGGACAACTCTCTACTTTTTCCGTTTGTAATGTCTTATCCAGTGGCCAGGAATGGTCTTCCCAGAATGAGTGGTACCTCTCCTGCCTCCATGTTCAGAATCACAAAATATGCCAGAAAAACCAATTCTCCGAACTTCACCAGAATGTCTTAAATGACACCATAAGCTGGTTTTACGGATCTGTCAGCCATCTGAAGTAGGATTCTGGTTGGCCTAGGCTCACCACCCCCAAACTTTTTAAGATTTTCAGGGGCATTAGATTGATGTCGGCCCTTAGGTCGCACAAGGCCTTCCCTGTGTAAGCATTACCCAGGGTTAGTGGGATCACAAAACATCCAGGGTGCTTCCTCTTTCAGGGTAGCCCGTGTTTTAGATAATTGCTTGTTAGAAATAGATGCCCTTGAGTCATTCTTTTTAGTACAAACATTGTATTGGCCAGATTGTCATTCTATTATTTATGTTAATATTTAATATAATGAAGTCCTTAGATTACAATTGTTGTTTATCTTAAATATCTACAGTCATGTATATTGATTCATAGGACGATCAACTATAGACTAGTATGTGGGTAGATTGATATGACGATACTAAGTCTAACACATGGGTATGCATTAGGATTAATGACATACTGGATTGACCCACTACGAGAAGGCTACATATGAGTTATCTTAAATTCACAAGTTCTTCTCTTAGTGACCATGGTATTGTGGTACTTAGACTTGAAGTCATTAGATACTCTAGTTGTGAAATATTATGTTTTGATATCGTCAAACGTTACTCAGTGACTGGGTAGCAATAAAGGCGGTTATCAGACATAATAGGAAGCAAGCTTAGAGATGGTAGTGATGTAGAGAAGATTTGACCCTCCCACATAACGAGAGAAAATATTCACGGCCACTCGAGGGGTAGAGCTTATGGAATGTCTGGCCAGACTCAGAAAAATCAATATGAGATATTGATGTTATCTGCATGGATAAGCCTATTCCCAGGATCGAGAAACTATGAATTTAATATACGAGTGTGAAATTTATGTCTCTTAACCAATTCGGATATAGAGACAAAGGGATAATACTATACGGTAACATTAGTCACAAGGTTTTTCGGATCAGTGACTATTTCTGTTAGTTGGGTGGCATAGATGTGTTGCTAGACACCGCTATATGTTAGTAATTGTTACTACCAACTAAGTGAAATCTATGGGGTCACACACCTATGGATTAAACTGGAATTCGGAATCAAATAGTAGGACTAGTTAATAAGAAGGATCAGTACGCAACCACATGCAAACCTAGTAGGACTAAGTTGCAAGGTTGACTAATCCGTATATGGATAAGATTAGTATTGGGGAAAATATGTAGTTAATAAGGAGTTATTAACTATATAAGGGCACTCATAGCTTATTTCTCATTAGTATTTCATAATTGAGTGAGAGAAAAAAGCAAGGAGAGAGTAAGACAAAATAGGGCCGAAACCCTAGCCGTCCGCCCCTACCCGTCGGCCACAAAGAGGTATCGGCCTCTTTGGTCCTCGTTTTGTGTGATCTTCTTCTTCCTCCTTCCTCCTGTTGCTAGCACAAGGACGTTGGAAGGATTCCGGTGCAAATCCTAGGTGTGAATAATCGTATATACGTGGACATAATTCTACATGAAAGTGATTAATTCAGACAAACAAGGTACACAACAATTTTTCCTTTACTACGTTATGATGGCTTGTCCTGCGATTCACATTGGGCTTTGAACAAAATATTTATTTTGTATTACCGATCCGTAATCCGTATCAAAACTCTATAGTGGTATCAGAGCCAGAGGGCGGAGTGCATACATAGTTTTATGTGTTACCGTTTTATCAATTTTTACATCGTTCTGCTATTTTTTTTTTTTTTTTTTTTTTTTTTTTTTTTTTTTTTTTTTTGCGTAAAACTGAAATTGGCATAATGCTGCAAACTGAATATGATTAAGTCGAGGATGAGATAATTTTACGCATCATACTAAAATTAGAAAAATCCGTTCGCATGTGTTATGTCTTTTTGGGTTTTGAAAATATATGGTTTGGGCAAAATTGGGGAGAAATTGGTTTTTCCTTACAATTGATTAATTGCCCTCAAGGAAGGAGGATTTTTTAGGAAACAACCCTTTTGAGTTCGGCCAAGGGGTAGTCGCCCACTTCCTTGTGGCGCAAGCAACTAGATCGTGGCCTATGTGGTTCGGCCAAACCGTCGGTTTGACCGTGTGGGTTGGGCCGACCACAATAGGCACGGCTCGGGCGGCTCCTAGGGTTCGGCCAATGATGATTGGTGCGTCCCTCGGAACATTTTGACCCTAGAGGATTCCAAATTCAACTAAAATTGACCAAGCGCGTTAAAATTAGATTTTAAATATATTATATGCTTTTGCATGGTGATTGGATGTGGCCTTAGATGTGGATGATGTGAGTTTTTAATTTTGTGGTTTGGTTTTATTGTAATTATTGTAATTAATTAAGTTTTGCGGCCTCCATGTCGTCTTCTTTTCAACTTGTGAGGTATCTCTATTTAGTATAGATGCTAGCTAGTATAAGATAGTTAGATGATAGCCAAGGAATGGTGAAGAAGCTTAAAGATTGAAGGAACCACAAAGATGGCATTATTCCACAAGCTAAGGCACATGTACTAAAGATGGAGGTACATGGGGATGAGCTTGCTATTTTTAGGGCTTAAAAACATTCTCATTATCTTGGGAATATCTTAGTTTTAGGAGGCCACATCCACATCACGTATAATTTCTTGTTTTTTTTTATTTTTTTATTTATTTATTCATTTTTTATTTATTTATTGTTATTTATTTTTGGTGTATGTATGATGCATGCAAAACGTAACAAGATAATAACAAAAAAGGTTGATCATTTGTTGGGATTGCCCAATCCAAAGAAGTATATCATGTTGATTGCATCAACAAAACAATTAAAATTGACAAGGAAATCCCTCAAGGGAAATTATTGCATTTTGCCTTCTCGTTACTTAACACTCGTCAAAACTATAATATATTAAACTCGCGCTTGCCAAAGCAAGACGACTTGATTCATCATAAGATGGCGCGCTGGTACAAGCTAGTAATGTGCAATTGTTGAAGTAAGAGGATGAACGCAACTAAGCTACTTCAATATGATTGAAAGCGAGGCAAGGCAATAGAGATTTTATATGGGATAGATAAATAAGGAGTTATTTTCCCAATTGAACCAAGAGTTGCATAGGATATAATTGGAAGATGTTCTACATAAATAACTGATTCTTGGGTCTTGGCCCACTACCAAGCTCAAGAAGAAGTGTAATATGGATCTTGACCCACTAGAAATTATATGTCATTTTTCGCATTAACGGTGAGGGCTATTAATCCGAGAAAAATAGTGGGAGCTATATTTAATAATCTAGCCATGGTTAAATGTAGTTAATTGTTCACATATACTAAAACTTGTATATTTCTCATTTTGTAGAATTTCAATGGCAAACAATCAAACTACATCGACACTTTCACAATGATCAGTCATTGAGAAGGACAAGCTGTCTGGAATCAATTTCCTATACTGGTACAGAAACTTGAGAATTGTTATTAAGTAAGAAAAGAAACTGTACATTCTAGAGGAGAAAAATCCAGAACCACCAACGGCCAATGCTTTCGCCACCATTAGGAAGGAACATCATAAGAACGTTGACGATTCTAATGATGTGACTTGCCTAATGCTATGCGCCATGACCTCTAAGTTTCAGAAGCAACATGTGAACATGGAGGCGTATGATATGATCATACATTTGATGCATTCTTCCAAGAGAGTCCAGGCATGAGCGGTATGAAGTATCTAAGACCTTGTTCATATGTCGTATGTAAGAGGGAAACCCAGTGGGACCTCATGTGCTGCGTATAATCGGGCACTTGGAGAATCTCACACGCCTGGGGTTCCCGGTGGTCAAGAGTTGGCCACTGATCTCATCCTGCAATCATTTATGGATAGTTATAGCCAGTTCATCATGAAATATAATACAGATGAGATCAACAAACATCTGTCGGACTTGCTCAATATGTTGAGGACAACTGAACAAAGAATTAACAAAGGGAAAGGCAAGGCCATAATGATGTTCAACAAAAGAAAGAGCAAGCGAGTTGCTTGACCTCCAAAGGGAAGGACAAGTCAGTTGCAAAACCCAAGGAATTTGAATCGAAACCTGATTGCGGGTTGGTTAAAGGCGCATGTCACTATTGTAGTCAGACTGGCCACTGGAAGAGGAACTGCCCCAAACACCTGGAAGATAAAAGGCTTGGAATAGTGATTTCACCACCACCAGGTAGTTTTGTTATAGATGTTAATATGTTTATCTCTTAATCTTGGGTATTGGATACTGGAAGTGGATCTCACATTTTTTGAAATATGCAGGATCTAGACGGCTAGCTAAAGGGGAGATAGACTTGCGCGTTGGGAATGGAGCAAGAGTTGCTGCATTAGCCATAGGCGTTTATGAGTTATCTTTACCTTCAGGACTTATTCTAAAATTAGAAAATTGTTATTCTGTGCATGTTATGAGCAGAAGTGTTATTTCACTTTCTTGTATGGAAAAGAAAGGTTTTTCTATTAAAATAAAGGACAAGTGTTGCTACGTTTATTTTGATGGTTTGCATTACTGTAATGCTTTATTGCTTAATGGGTTATATATCATTGATCTAGATAATTCCGTGTATAACATAAATACCAAGAGGAATAAAACTAATTATTTAGGCCATATAAACGAGAAAAATATTTCTAGACTCTCTAAGGATGGATTTCCAGACTCATTTTGAGTATGGATCATATGAGACATGTGAATCTTGTTTATTAGAAAAAATACAAATTTCCCTTTCAAGAAGAAAGGTGAGAGGACTAGTGAGATTTTGGCACTCATACATACTGATGTGTGTGGGCCGTTTCCCACGCCTGCTAGACGTGGATCTCTTTATTTCATTACATTTACTAACGACTTCAGTAGATATGGATTTGTATACCTTATAAAGGCCAAATTCGGATCCTTTGAAATGTTCAAAGAATTCAAGAATGAAGTAGAGAAGCAACTTGGCAAGACTATTAAGGCTTTATGATTGGATCGTGGAGGAGAATACTTAAGCCAAGAGTTTGATGACTATCTTAGAGAGCATGGGATCTCTTCTCAACTCACTCCACCCGGAATGCCACAGTGGAATGGCGTGTCCGAGAGGAGGAATCGAAAACTGTTTGACATGGTTTGATCTATGATGTGTCAGACTGATCTTCCAATATCGTTTTGGGGACACGCTCTATTAAGTGCAGCTTTCATCCTTAACTGTGTTCCATCCAAATCAGTCACGAAGACTCCATTTCATATATGGACCAGGAGGCGTCCCATAGTTTCTTTTATGAAGATTTGGGGCGGTGATGTTTATTTAAAGAGTTTACAAACAGACAAGCTCTGGCCCAAGTCGGATAAGTGTAAGTTTGTGGGATATCCTAAGGAAACGAAATGATATTATTTCTACAAACCAATCGAGAACAAAGTGTTTGTTGCTCGGACATGTGTGTTTCTAGAAAAAGAGTGTGTCTCTAAAGAAGCCAGTGGGAGGACTGTAGAACTTGAAGAAATTCAAGAACCACAGACCACTGATCCCACAATGGAACACGAACAGGAGCACACAAGATGTTGTGAAGCAACCTCTTCAAGTAACACAATAACTTCGTAGGTCAAGTAGGGTGCGTCAGGAGCCAGAGAGGTATTGACTTCTCGTTACTAAGCCCGGTGACGCAATGCTCATGGTTGATGAGCCTGTTACCTATGGAGAGTCCATGAAAGGGCCAGACTCTTAGAAGTGTCTTGAATCCATGACATCCAAAATGGAATCCATGTACACCAACAAAGTATGAACTTTGGTGGAACCACCCCAAGGGGCTCGCCGCATAGGGTGTAAGTGGGTCTTCAAGAAGAAGACCGACATGGATGTCAATGTGATTGCATATAAGGGCCGATTGGTGGAAAAATG
Source organism: Linanthus parryae (assembly GCA_023055425.1). Taxonomy (NCBI): domain Eukaryota; kingdom Viridiplantae; phylum Streptophyta; class Magnoliopsida; order Ericales; family Polemoniaceae; genus Linanthus; species Linanthus parryae. The sequence goes on along the minus strand of JALGPY010000002.1, from coordinate 131,975,429 downwards.
ATTCAGATGGATTCATGGTATTGAATATGATGAAACCTTTTACCCAGTCGCAATGATCAAATCCATTCGTATCTTTATTGCTATTGCAGCTTATCACGACTATGAGATTTGGCAGATAGATGTTAAAACAATGCTTCTATATGGAAACCTCCTTGAGGATGTGTACATGACACAGCCAGAGGGTTTTGAGGATCCAGAGCATGCCAACAAATTTTGTAAGTTACAACAATCCATTTATGGATTGAAGCAAGCTTCTAGAAGTTGGAATCTACGTTTTGATAATGCGGTGAAAGAGTTTCGCTTCATCAAAAACAAATATTAGCCTTGTGTTTACAAGAAGTTTAGTGGGAGCTCTGTTGTGTTTCTGGTCTTGTATGTGGATGACATACTACTCATTGGAAACGACATTCTTACCTTTCAATCTGTTAAAGATTGGCTAGGGAAGTGTTTCTCAATGGAAGACTTAGGAGATGCAACTTATATACTTGGTATCAAGATCTATATGGATAGATCTAGGAAGCTTCTTGGCCTAAGTCAAAGTACATATATAGACAAGGTGTTGAAGGGGCTAAACTTGCAAGAATCGTAGAAAGGATTCTTACCCATGTCAGTCGCCCTTTCGAAGGGTGACTGTCCTTCTGATGAGACTGAGATGAACCTTATGAGTAGGATCCCTATGCTTCGGCTATAGGATCTATCATGTACACCATGTTATGTACTAGACCAGATGTGTCATAAGCATTGAGTATAACAAGCAGGTACCAGTCCAATCCGGGTGAGAGTATCTGGATTGTTGTCAAGAATATCATCAAGTACTTGAGAAGAACTAAAAATGTATTCTTGATATATGGAGGGGAGGAAGAGCTAAGTGTAAAGGGTTAAACTGATGCAAGCCTCCGAACCCACATGGATGATTTCATATCACAGTCGGGGTTTGTTTTTTTTCTAAATTGAGGAGTTGTGAGATTTAAGAGTTCCAAGATGAGAATGTTGCTAATTCTACAACTGAGGCCGATTACATTACTGCGTCTGGCGCAACAAAGGAAGTTGTTTGCATTAATAAGTTCATCACTGAGCTAGGTGTGGTTCCTAGTATTGTGGATCCTATAGAGTTGTATTGTGACAACACTGGGCCAGTCGCACAATCGAGGGAACCCATGTCACAACAGAAATCCAAGCACGTACTCAGGAAGTTCCATCTTATTTGAGAGATTATCGATAGAGGAGATGCGAAGATATGTAAGATTCCTACATATGAGAATCTGTCAGATCCACTTACAAAGCCGCTTGTTCAGCGCAAGCATGAGGGTACACTAGATTGGCATACGAGATGCACCAGATTGGCTCTAGTGGAAGTGGGAGACTGTTAGGAATAGATGCCCTAGAGGCAATCTTTTTAGTATGAAATAATGAAGTCCTTAGATTACAATTGTTGTTTATCTTAAATATCCCTAGTCATGTATATTGATTAATAGGACAATCCACTATAGATTAGTATGTGGGTACATTGATATGGAGATATCAAGTCTAACACATGGGTATGCATTAGGCGTAATTGCATACTTGATTGACCCACCACGAGAAGGCTGCATATGAGTTATGTTAAAGTCACAAGTGCTTCTCATAGTGACAATTGTATTATGGTCCTTAGACTTGAAGTCACTAGATACTCTAGTTGTGAAATATTATGTTTTGATATTACAAACGTTACACCGTGACTGAGTAGCAATAAATGCGGTTATCGGACATAATAGGAAGAAAGCTTAGAGATGGTAGTGATGTAGAGAGGATTTGTTCCTCCCACATAACGGGAGCAAATATCCACAGTCACTCGAGCGGTAGAGCTTATGGAATGTTTTGCCAGGCTCAGATAAATCAATATGAGATACTGATGTCATCTACATGGATAAGGCTATTCTCACGATCGAGGAACTATGGATTGGATATACGAGTGTGACATTTAATTTCTCGTGTTTAATACGGATATAGAGACAAATGAATACAATACTGTAATATTAGTCACAAGGTTTGTCGGATCACTGACTATTTATACTAGTTTGGTGGCTTAGATGTGTGGCTAGACACCGCTCTATGTTAGTGATTGTTAATACCAACTAAGTAGAAACCTATGGGTCACACATCCTACGGATTAAACTAGACTTTGGGATTAATTAGTAGGACTAATTAATAAGAAGGATCAATACGCAACCACAAGCAAACTTAGTAGGACTAAGTTGCAAGGTGGACTAATCCGTATAAGGATAGGATTAGTATTTAAGAAAATATGTAGTTAATAAGGAGTTATTAATTATATAAGAGCACAGAGACGTTGGTAGCATGAAGACGTTGGAAGGATTTGGTCATCGGTTTGCGCGATCTTCTTCTTCCTCCTTCCTCCTGTTGCTAGCACAAAGACGTTAGAAGGATTTCGGTGCAAATCCTAGGTGTTGATACTCGTAGACACGTGTACATAATTCTACGTGAAAGTGATTAATTCAGATAAACAAGGTACACACCAATTTTTCCTTTACTACGTTATGATGGCTCGTCCTGCGATTCATGGAGGGTTTTGAACAGAATAACTACTTTTTTATTTCCACTGCGTAATCCGAATCAAAACCCTACATTTCTCAATAATGCATTCAGATTTACAAACTCGAAATCACTTATCCACCTCCTTCCATACAATATATCTTTGAGAAATTTGGCATAAGTGGGCATCTTTTCCCAATGCCTCAGCGAAGGGTATGTTGATTTTTAGTAGTTTTAATACTTTGAGAAATCGGGCGTAGTATTTGCTATCATCCCTATTTCGTGTATTTCAAGGATAATGTACCTATTTAGATACAGACACCGTTTCTGGTTCATCCTTCTTAGTCTGCACTGCATTCTGTCCAACGGGGCCCTTTGGCTGAGGGCTGACGGTTGCGCTGTCTTCCTTGTCAAAAACTCCGTATTCGATATTCTTCGAATTTTCTGCACCCACATGACTGGGATACGTGGATCCTATAAGGATATTCCACTTTGAGTGGTGATGGAATTGATCTGAGCACGTGGACTGTTCGCTATGGTTGAGGGTAACGTTCCCAATGCTCTCTCAGTCTACTGTTGTGAAAATTTTCCGAGTTATACCTCGAGTGTCCGTAATGCATTCTTGGTCTGATGTAGATTGGCTGCCATGGTGTTGATATCCGTGTCTGTCTGAGCAAACTTGGAAGTAAAATTGGCATTCATAGTTTGCAATATGATATGACGTTTATTCATCTGGTTATCGAAATGTTGTGCTGATGGTCCTGCCTGGACTGGTGGTGTTGGTGTTGCCTCGTGTGTCGGTGCTTTGTGCTGGAAGCCCGGTGCATAAATTGTGGAGTTTGGATTTTCGTGCCGGAAACCAGGATGGTCGCGCATTCCTGGCCTGTATCGACTGGGATCCCACTGTTGCTGCACATAGGTTGCATCCTCAGTTCTAAGTTCCTTGATAGCTGCATCAAAATTAGGTTCTTCCACTACTGCAACAATTATCTTTTTTGAGTAAACCTTCTTGACCAGGTCAGTCACCACGTTGGTCAATTTTTCAATTCGATCACCAGCAACTAGCTCTGCTAGGGCGGTGAGCCTGCGATCGTCAAAAAGACGAGTGTCCTGCTTGGCTAACTGCATCATCAGATCATAGGGTTCGTCCTTTTCCACATGGTACATAATATTTCCCCCATCTTCCCTATCAACTATGTCTGCATTCTCCCTACCTAGGGCATGGTAGATTACCTGCAGAATCTTCGGGTTCCCAAAATTGTGGTTAGGGCATCTCTTTACCAATCGCATCAGTCTCTACCACCGTCTCTCCCATCTTTTGTTTTAATGATAAGATCTTGCTCTGTAGTTAGATAACTCCATAGGCGGGGCAGAATTTTTCCAGAAAATTTTTAACACATTCTTCCCATGTAGTGATGGATTTTGGTGCTCAGGATTGGAGCCAATCCTTGGCTATTCCATACAAGCAGTACGTAAACAGGATCAGTTTGAATTCCAATTCTTAGACTCCCTTGTACCTGACCTTGTTACAGTAATCTTCAAATTTCCCGATAAAGTCATTCGGTTCTTCATCACCTTTGTCATGGAATGAACAGAGGGTCTGGACAGTCTCGATGATGGAAGATTTCAGATCAAAGTGCTATGCGGTGAACTCAGGCCCCACAATAGCTGGCTCATTACCTCCTGTAGGTAATTCAAAATTTTCCACCAAAGTCTTCCCAAATTTGTTGTATGTTCTCTGACTGTTCCGGGCAGCAAAGCCTACTGTGATCGATTCTTCAATGTACCGAGACATTTGGGTTGGGGTACGTGCCTCTGGCTCTTCTTCCAGCACATCTACTCTGTTGTCGCCCATTCTTCTTTCTCGGTGTATGCAGTTTTGCTCTCTGAAAAGCTGTTCTGGATCGTCGAGTGGTTGCACCAAGTTGCGGGGCAATCTGGGCATGCACTAGAAGTTTATGAAAAATAGGGATTTCAAGACAAATGAGATAAAAATAAAAATAAAAATAAAAATAAAAATAAAAATAAAAATAAAAATAAAAATAAAAATAAAAATAAAAATAAAAATAAAAATAAAAATAAAAATAAAAATAAAAATAAAAATAAAAATAAAGTAAAAATAAAAATAAAAATAAAAATAAAAATAAAAATAAAATAAAAATAAGAGAAAAAACTTCGAAACTAATTATGACTACTAAGCAAAACCGTTATTGTTCCCCGACAACGGGGCCAAAAACTTGATGGAATTCTAAGCTGCTTATTTTTGCAAGTATACGATCATTTAATAAAGTAGAGAATTTTACGACTCAGATATCGAACCAACGAGAAAAGTTTTAGATTTTACAGTAGATAACCAGAATTACTAACAAAGCTGTAAAAAGGTGGAATATTTTGAGATTTGAGCTAATGACCTAATTAACAGTAAAATAAAGACATTAATAAAACTGACTATTTTTCGTTGTGAATTTTCTGAGGATATTTTCTAAGTCTGAAACTAATGAATTAAAGATCTAGGCTCCAGGATCCCCTAGGGTCACTATTCAGCTTTTCGAGTTTTTTCGATTTCAGAAATACACAGCGGTTTGGTTTATGCCAGCATACCAGTGTTGCAATCTCCTCTCAGTCTCATGCACCTATCACTCCCCCGCAATTTTTTGGGTCCTCTCGGTACTCCTGAATTTGCAGGATCGTTCTAATTCTGCTAGGGCTACAGAGTTCACCTCGCGGTACACCAACTAAACCTGAACAGTTGGTCTTATGCTTTTTGGGCTAGTCCCTGATTCTTTTCACCTCTCGGTATGTAAAGCCAGGGGTCTAAATTTGGTCTTCTCTTCCTATATATCACTGGCCACTCTCGCTCACCAGATCCTGTCTGTAGCACTCCAGGTTGATCAGGTCGTTCATGCATAAAAGTAAAACCGAAGAGAATAATAAACAAACCTCTACTGTATAAAGTCTAATCAGTCATGAGTCTGAAAATCAAAATAACTATGTTGCTGAAATCGTAAACCCTAGGTTCACCGAGAACCTAGTTAAACTATTAAGCTAGCGTACATTATTAAAAAAAAGAATTTCATAAATGAAGAGAAAGTAGATAAAACGATTTTTCCGCTCGAAACTTGGACTGCTCCGTGTTCCAACTTATGTGCTCTGCTCTAACTTGGTCTATGATATCGGATGATTTTTTTGTGCCCGAGACGCCTCTTTTATACGGCCACAGTTTCCAAAAGTGATGCCTGTAATCACCATTCTGGCCCTGTCTGATATGCCTCAAGAAGATTCTGGAAATCCTAACCTGCGTCTGAACGCAGGGGCTGCGTTTGAACGCATCATGCGTCTGAACGGACGCGCCTTAATTATGAACGCAGCTCCTGACATTGACTTTTGATCCTTGACTTCCGTTGACTCCTCTTTCCTGCGTTTGAACATAGATGGGCTGCGTTTGAACGCAGCCTGCGTCTGGGGTGCGACTACTCTGCGATTGAACGTAGGTTCCTCTGCTTCCTGAGTTAACTTTGCCTGTTGATTTTTTCTGCTGTGTTGACCTCCTGCATTTGAATGCAGTGTTTGCGTTTGAAAGCAGAAAGCTTCAGTGCCTTAGCCAGTTTTTCTGCCTTTTCTGTGTTTTCCTTCTGGATTCATGCGTCTGAACACAAGGCTGTTGCGTCTAAACACATCCCATCTTTTTCTGCACTTCCTGCTTGAAAGACAGTAAAGTAGGTAGTAATATAGGACCAATACTCTAGAAGGGGGATGAATAGAGTATGGTAACTTTTGCCAAAAGAGTGGTTAAAAAGAAATTCGTAGAAAGCAGGAATTATTTCAAGTCTTTGGAGTCAAAATAGTGAGTAGAAAAGTTTGATGGTAGTTTTCAAGGCCTTTAAATGGGTTTCAAGCCCTTGAACTGAAAACCTATCTTGAGCAGTTAATGAACAAGTATAAAAAATGAAATGCAAAGGGCAAGAAACACAAGATATATAGAGTTTAATCAACTAGGACCTACGTCTCTACCTCATGGATCTGATCCCTGCAGGATTTTCAACTAAATTCTTATTAATCAAAAGCTAAGCCCTAGATCTCAAGAACAGAGAAGTTCCTTACTCTGTTACAGTTTGTGGTTCTCTCTAACCTATCGGGTACCTGTTCTAGCTAACTAATTCAATATGAATTCTCTGTTTTTCACTTGAAAAACTCATGAGAATAAGATAGAGAAGTATTATCAAAATGATATACAAATTAAGTATATAAAGAAGAACACTGAGAACAAGTAGAGCGGTTGAATGTGCAGTGATCTTCTGATGATTGGATTGACTGAATTGAATCTACTTCTGTGTTGCTTGTCAATCCTTGAGACTGTTTGAATGTTCCTTTAAATGTTGTGCACAAATTCTCTCAGTTGTTCTCTTCTGTTCTATTTTTTTTTTGTTGCTTGTTCAAACTAATTTTCTGAAAATTAAGCAACATATCTTGATTCTCTAACAGCTCTCCCCCAAAGGCTAGTTTCTCAGTATCTTCAAAGATACTGACTTGATATTTTATCTAAGAGTGTTAGGAATGTCTAGGCTGGATTGCACAAGCACATAATCCATCTGACAACTCTATTTCCTTTCCTGCAAACACAAATTATGAAATGGTTCCTGCAAATTAGGTAGCTAATTAATCCTGTAAAAACTAGGTCAAATAGAGAGATTACTAATTTGTTAGGGAGTCATATTGGTTTATTTCATCATGAAATAAGGCAGAATCAAGCATAAGATATTAGGAATCAGATTAGAAGGAAAAGCTCCCCCTAAGTTCATGCCATACACTGCAGCACACTTTCAAGCCTTTGAATGTTGTTTCAAGGCCTTGAAACAATGCAGTTTCAAACCTTTGAAACATGCTGATCTTACACAGCTCCACTGCCTTGGTACTCTTCCTCCATTCCCGAGCCTCTTCCATGCATTTATGGTACCTGTTTCCTGCACAAAACAGCAAGTACCCGCGATCATATCCAAGTAAACATAAATATGCATGAAATTACTCAAATATTACACCGTCTGGCTCATCGTTCTTTATCTTATACCAAGGTCAAAACTGGCTAAAAACAGGAAAAATCTCTCAAAACAGGGTTAGAATGCACTGCAAACGACGTCCCTAGATAACTCTGTCTGGGAGTTATCACCAATCAGAATCAAAAAATGCCAGAATGGGAAGATGGCCTTTCTGGTAGTGAAGCCCATGATGTTTTGTACCCTGCAAATATCTAAGAATTCTTTTTTCACCAGATAAGTGAATATCATAAGGAGAGTGCATAAACCGGCCGCGATGATGTACAACAAATGAAATGTGAGGTCTTGAAAAAGTCAAATATTGCAAACCACCAAGAAGTTGTATGTGTATGGTGCCATCTTGAAGAGTGGAGACATATGTGGTGTGGTATTTAATTAAAGAACAAAGAGGAGCATGACATGACTTACAAGAAGCCTTGTTAAACGTAGATACAAATCCTCTAAATATTTTGTTTGATGAATGAAAATACCAAAGCTATCTCTTTTGATCTGCAAACCCATAAAATAGGTCAAGGGATCAATATTTTTCATGTCAAACTTGTGATTCAGTTGATGAACAAAAGTTGAAATAAATGAAGAATCATATAACTATAACATCATCCACATATAGTACCATAGGAGTTTCTTTTATGCCAGAGTGTCTGATGAACAAGGAGGGATCAGCTCTTGAGGTGATGAAACCCAGAGAGAACAAATGAGAAGTGAAACACTCAAACCAAGCTCTTGGAGCTTGTTTGAGTCCATATATGGACTTGTTGAGTTTGCAAATTTAATGAGGAAATTTAGCGTCAATAAAGCCTTGTGGTTGAGACATATAAATTGTTTCTTTCAAATTTCAATGTAAAGGGCATTTTTAACATCTAATTACTGCAGAGGCCTGTTGAAAGTTGCAATCGAGGTTAAAATATTCTAATTGTGGAATGTTGAATAACATGCCTAAAAGTTTCATCAAAATCTAACCAAGGTGTTTGGTGAAAACCTTGGCAACAAGACGAGCTTTGTATCTAGAAATTGAGCCATCTGGGTTATATTTTATTCTATAGACCCACATATTTCCTACTACATTTTAAAATGGTGGAGGTTCCACCAAAGTCCAAGTGTTTTGATTTTTTAGGCTCATAGTCTCTTCAGTCATGGCTATGCGCCACTGAGAGCTTTTATGAGCCTCATTGAAACAAGTCGGTTTCGAAGAAGAAGAGAAATAGCAGTAAAATTAATCTTACTCTTAAAGATACCTGGCTTGCTCCTAGTCTGCATGTGGTGTCTAGTGGAAGTCACTGGCTGCTGCACAATGGTTTGCTGTTCTGGCAGCGAGGCAACATGAGAGTAGATATGTGTTGTCACGCCCATAAATCGGGGTGAATTATTTTTGAAATAAAACTAAAGGAACTGATCGAACAAGAGTTGAACTGGATAACTCAAACTCTTATTTCAGAAACTGAAATATATTACAGAGTAGTCAGAGCTACTAACGGTTCCCAACCCAACTATATTACATATAAAACATGTTGAGACTCGTTTCAAAAGCTATCAACAAGCTAGCACTCCAAACAGCTAAGACAACTCAGGGGCTGAACCGTCACTATAACTTGTACCTGCAAAATATTAGGGGTGAGCTTACTGCAAGCTCAGTAGAGAATATCAAAGAGACAGTCCAAGCACGTATTGTTTCATGGTACACGTATCACATAATCATGCTATCACATTTCAATATAAACATGTATATGTCAAGTCATGCATATGCAATTATTTAATCGTTTTATTATCTTCATGGAACCTGGGGTGCTCACATACGCGCTCGCAACTAGGAGTGAGTCATCCTACCTCCGCATACACGCTCTCAGCTAGGAGCGGAGTACCTACCTGCCATCAAGCCGACAGTTCTTTCCGCACCAGGCCTCGGGTGCAATCAGGGTCTTTGACCCAAGGGATGTACAATCCCTAACCCCGTCCATTTATCTTTCCACTTTCATATTTAATTTCATATGAAAATCGTAAATGAACAACAATATCGACAATATCATCATGCTAACATCATATCAACAATCAACACAGTTGATAGCATGTATCCAGCATAGTCACGAATATCAACAACATATTCGAATAGTAATTTCAGCAGCATCTCTATATGATTCAAATACTCAAATAACAATTTGAAAGCATCTCCACATGAATCATATATCAATTTATAAATTCACAATAATCAGGTATAACATCGACACAGGAATGGCAATTCGACAACTATAATGAATATATCGACGCATTACAATGACTAGCATATAAACAGGCAACGCAATACATTTAGGGCTATAACGTTGAGATTCCCTACCTTGGTCCGACGAAGATGCTAATAAAATAATAAGAACCTCCAGAATCTCCGAGTAATATATCAAGAATATCCTTCGCAACTCCCACTATCTCTCTCTAGTACTTGACTGAATTTTGGAATGAGAATAACTCTAACTACAAGTTCTATTTATAGGGGAGGGCGACCAATCACGTCGCGATGAGTCGCGGGACACGTGGCATCCATGCAGGGAAGGAGTTCCCAGGACATGACACGTGTCAGACACATGTCAACCATGCACAAGGAAGGTGCCACGCGATGACACATAGTAGGGGCGTGTGTCAAGCATGCAAAGCACGTCACCGAATTGCGACACATGTCCTCATGCGTGTCATGCATGCATAGCAGTACACCAGACTGTGACACGTGTCCACCAGTGTGTCATTTATGTAAGGGTAATGCTCCATAGCGTGACACGTGTCCCCCGACGTGTCGCGCATGCAAATGCAGGAGGCTATAACGGTGACACATAGGGAGGTTATGTGTCAGAAGTATCTAACTTGCAGTAGGACACATGTCGCGTATGTAACAGAAGCTACCACACGACGACACGCAGTGGGGCTGTGTGTCAAACATCTAGGACAGGGGCTAAGGTAGTGACACGTGTCACACTACGTATCAATCATGCAGTAACACATATACAAGCTAACATACTGCATGTCATTATGTACTAATCATGATTAATTAAGCTAATTAACACTTAAACGGTATGATTAGTACTAATTATTTTCTAAATATTTTTATCCTTAATTTAGCAATTAGAGAAGATATTAGGACTTCTGGTGTCTTTCTGGACGAGCTTAACTATTATAGTTTGGCAGATATGGAAACATCAAAATACTAAGTGCTTAGTCGTGAAATTCACTGAAGTAATATAAGCTTCACAAAAATGCGGTCATTACATCTCTACCCCCTTAAAGAAATTTTGTCCTCAAAATTTAAAACATACCTTCTGGTGAAAATAAGTGTGGGTAATTCTCTCGCATTAATGCTTCTCGTTCCCATGTCATTTCCTCAATACCACCACGACTCCATAAGATTTTTACTAAAGGAATGGCTCGTCCTCGAAGTATCTTCTCTTGGTGATCCAGAACTCGAATAGGTTTCTCCTCGAATAATATGTCATCAGATACATCTAAATCCTCATAATGCAAGACATGAGATGGATCAGGCTCATATTTCCTCAACATAGAAACATGGAATACACTATGAACTCCTGAAAGTTGAGGTGGCAACGCCAAACGATAAGCAAAGTCACCTACTCTTTCTAGAACTTCAAACGGGCCAATGAAACGTGGCGATAACTTTCCCTTCTTCCCAAACCGAATTAAACCCCTTCTTGGCATAACTTTTAGAAACACATGATCACCCACCTCAAAATACAAAGGTCTACGCCTTTGGTCTGCATAACTTTTCTGACGACTCTGAGCTGTAAGAAGCCTTTTTCTAATAAGCTTAATCTTCTCGGTAGTCTCCATGACAAGCTCAGGTCCTAGAATAGGAGTGTCTCCAACTTCAGCCCAACATAATGGTGATCTACAAGGTCTACCATATAATGCCTCATAAGGTGCCATCCCAATGCTAGCCTGAAAGCTGTTATTGTAAGCAAACTCCACAAGAGGTAAATGATCTTCCCAACTACCTTTAAGATCCATGACACAAACTCTAAGCATGTCTTCCAATATCTGAATAGTCCTCTCAGATTGGCCGTCTGTCTGAGGGTGAAAAGCTGTACTAAAGCATAATTGAGAACCTAGAGCATGTTGTAAACTCTGCCAAAAGTGAGAAGTGAATCTTGGGTCTCTATCAGAAACAATAGATACTGGAACTCCATGCAATCGAACTATCTCTCTGATATAGAGTCGACTCAAGACATCTAATGAGTCAGTCATACGAATAGGCAAGAAATGAGCTGACTTGGTCAAACGATCAACAATAACCCAAACACAGTCATGTCCCCTAGGTGATCTAGGAAACCCAGAAACAAAATCCATAGTAACGTGTTCCCACTTCCACTCAGCTATAGGCAAAGGCTGTAATAATCCTGCTGGTCTCTGGTGTTCTGCTTTAACCTGTTGACAAGTAAAACATCTGGACACAAATTGAGAAACATCTCTCTTCATTCCATCCAAATGTACTGACGACACAAATCACGATACATCTTAGTTCCACCTGGATGGACTGCTAAACGAGAATAATGGAATTCCTTAAGCACTTCTTCTCTTAAATGATCAACCTTTGGAACAAATACCCTTCCTCTAAGCCTCAAGCTATCATCTGTATGAATAGACCAACCCTCCTTTGCATTGCCCTCTCTTAGTTGCTTTTTGACTTTCTCTGACTCAGAATCCCGTCGTTGAGCCTCAATAACTCTAGTAAGTAGAGTAGGTGTAGCAACAAAGCTTCCAAGAAAACATAAGTCGTTCTGCTCCTCTAAACTCAAATTATAGTCATTAATTGAGCTTATCATACGCCATTCTCTGATCAAAATACTTGCAACAATCCCTCTAGACTTCCGACTCAGAGCATCAACAACAGTATTAGCCTTCCCTGGATGATACTCCAAAGTAAAATCATAATCCTCTAAGTACTCCATCCATCTACGCTGTCTCATATTGAGATCCTTCTGAGTAAATATATACTTCAAGCTCTTATGATCAGAAAATACCTCAAAGCATTCTCCATAAAGATAATGTCTCCAAGTCTTCAAAGCGAAGACAATAGCTGCTAACTCCAAGTCATGCGTAGGATAGTTGACTTCATGAGACTTCAATTGTCGAGATCCATAAGCAACAACCTTTCCTAATTGCATCAAGACACAACCCAGACCTTCCTTAGAGGCATCACAATAAACAGTATACCCCAAGCCTCTTTCTAGAACCACTAGTATTGGAGCACTCGTCAACATCTTCTTTAGCTCTTGAAATGCTTCCTCACAAGCATCATTCCAAATAAAATTCTCTCCCTTCCTAGTCAATATTGTCAATGGGCTTGCTAAATGAGAGAAATTCTCTATAAACTTCCGATAATACCCAGCTAGACCAAGAAAACTCCGAATCTCAAATACAGTCTTTGGCCTCTCCCAATTCATTACTGCCTCAACCTTACTAGGATCAACAGCAACTCCATATTCGAACACTACGTGCCCAAGAAACTTCACCTCAGTTAGCCAGAATTCGCATTTGTTGGCTTTACCATAAAGCTGGTTGTATCTAAGCAATTGTAATACTAAACTCAAGTGTTTCTCATGATCCTCTTCCGACTGAGAGTAAATCAAGATGTCATCTATGAATACAATGACAAACTGATCAAGATATGGTCTGAAAATGCGGTTCATCAAGTCCATAAATACCGCTGGTGCATTAGAAAGCCCAAAAGGCATCACAAGGAACTCATAATGACCATATCTAGTCCTGAAGGCAGTCTTTGGTATATCTTCCTCTCTAACCCTCAACTGATGATACCCCGAACGAAGATCAATTTTCGAAAAACACTTAGAACCCTTCAACTGGTCAAATAAATCATCGATTCTGGGTAAAGGATACTTATTCTTGATAGTAACACGATTAAGCTGCCTATAATCAATACATAACCTCAAAGTCCCATCCTTCTTTTTAGCAAATAACACTGGAGCTCCCCACGGTGAGCAACTAGGTCTAATATATCCCCGATCAGATAAGTCTTGGATTTGGACCTTAAGCTCTTTCAACTCTGCCGGAGCCATACGATAAGGTGTAATAGAGATAGGTTGAGTACCAGGTTGCAAATCAATAAAGAATTCTACTTCCCTGTGAGGAGGTAAACCAGGTAACTCCTCGGGAAATACGTCAGCAAACTCGCTAACGACACGTGGCAAGGTAATGATTTGTCCAGACTCATCTGATCCTGATAGGCTGGATAACCACTCATCCCGATGATCATGCCACTGAGAGTGTCTCAATGACGAAGGCAATATGTCTCTAAAGTTCCCAGTGAACTGAAAACGAGTACCATCGGGGGTAACTGCCGTCACCCGCTTCTCATGACAATCTAATACGACAAAGTGAGCAGACAACCAGTCCATGCCCAAAATGATGTCAAACTCGGCCATGTCAAGGACTCTCAAGTCAAAAGTGACTCGAGCATCAGAAATAACTAGCTCGCAATCTCTACATACTTTATCAACACGAGTTCTCCCACCCAATGGTGAGTTCACTCCCAAAGCAGCATATAGAGGTTCCGCAGATAAGCCAAGTAATGAAACACATGAAGCAGACATAAAGGAATGTGAAGCGCCAGAATCAAACAAGACATCTACCCATGTATTTTGCAATAAAAATTACCTCGTATCATTGAGTGATCATATGAGGGTTCCTCAACTGGGTAAAGTGCAAAAGCTCTCTTCTGAGACCCCTGGCTTTGTCCACCAACTTTCCCTTTTCCTCGACCATAACCCATCTGCTGGGATCCTCCAGAAGTCTGTGAAACTGGTGGCCTAACAGACTGCTCAGATTGTACAGGACGAAACTGCAACTGTTGGTTCACACTACTCTATTGAGACCCCCCACCATAACTTGTAGCATTCGCCTGAGGACAATCAGAGCGATAGTGGCCTGACTGACCACACCCCCAACATACAACGCTTCTCCTCTCATGAAAACCACTACCTTGTGGACGAGGAGGTCTGAAAGATTGGCTCGGGTAAGAAAATGTCTTCTGCCTCTTCCCCGAGTAATTACCCCTGTGTTCTAGATGTCTCCCATTACTTTGATAACCTCGATTCTGACCTTTAGTCTCCCACATGCCTTTGGAGTCAGCCAACTCCCTTTCAGCAACTAAAGCAGACTCTACAACCTCAGAATAAGACTCCAAGCGTAAAACAGCTATCTTGCCTCGAATAGATGGGGAAAGGCTCCACTCAAACAACCTAGCCTTCTCGTTATCGTCAGATACCATATTAGGGGCATAACGGGCAAGCTCGGTAAACTTTGCCTCATACTGCATAACAGACATACTACCCTGCTTCAAGTTCAAAAACTCACGAGCCTTAGCTGCCCGAACCACCTCTGGAAAGAACTTCTTCAAAAACATAGTCTTGAAGGTCCTCCACGACATAAATGATATGTCTAGGTTAGAGGTAACCAAATACCACCACTGATCAGCCTCATCTTCTAACTGAAAAGTAGCTAACCTCACCTTAATCTCATCCCCAAAGATTCCCATAACATTAAAAGTCTTCTCAATCTGCCTCACCCAATGCTCAGCTGCAACCGGGTCAGGATTACCTCGAAAAATAGGTGGATTCTGCCTCTTAAAATCCTTAAGGGCCTTCATAGTATCAGGGTTAGCACCCTGATTAGAAGCACTACTATCTCCATTCGTCCCATTCCCCAAGTTTGCCGTAGCCATCTACAAAAAAATCTAGAATGTCATATCTATAAACTTATGAGGTAGGATCAAGTCAAGCACATAAAGCACATCATATTCCTAAACCATTACCCCAAGCCCGAGGTGTCTCGTATACCTAAGCTCTGATACCAAGCTGTCACGCCCATAAACCGGGGTGAATTATTTTTGAAATAAAACTAAAGGAACTGATCGAACAAGAGTTGAACTGGATAACTCAAACTTTTATTTCACAAACTGAAATATATTACAGAGTAGTCAGAGCTACTAACGGTTCCCAACCCAACTATATTACATATAAAACATGTTGAGACTCTTTTCAAAAGCTATCAACAAGCTAGCACTCCATACAGCTAAGACAACTCAGGGGCTGAACCGTCACTATAACTTGTACCTGCAAAATATTAGGGGTGAGCTTACTGCAAGCTCAGTAGAGAATATCAAAGAGACAGTCCAAGCACGTACTGTTTCATGGTACACGTATCACATAATCATGCTATCACATTTCAATATAAACATGTATATGTCAAGTCATGCATATGCAATTCTTTAATCGTTTTATTATCTTCATGGAACCTGGGGTGCTCACATACGCGCTCGCAACTAGGAGTGAGTCAGCCTACCTCCGCATACACGCTCTCAGCTAGGAGCGGAGTACCTACCTGCCATCAAGCCGGCAGTGCTTTCTGCACCAGGCCTCGGGTGTAATCAGGGTCTTTGACCCAAGGGATGTACAATCCCTAACCCCGTCCATTTATCTTTCCACTTTCATATTTAATTTCATATGAAAATCGTAAATGAACAACAATATCGACAATATCATCATGCTAACATCATATCAACAATCAACACAGTTGATAGCATGTATCCAGCATAGTCACGAATATCAACAACATATTCGAATAGTAATTTCAGCAGCATCTCTATATGATTCAAATACTCAAATAACAATTTGAAAGCATCTCCACATGAATCATATATCAATTTATAAATTCACAATAATCAGGTATAACATCGACACAGGAATGGCAATTCGACAACTATAATGAATATATCGACGCATTACAATGACTAGCATATAAACAGGCAACGCAATACATTTAGGGCTATAACGTTGAGATTCCCTACCTTGGTCCGACGAAGATGCTAATAAAATAATAAGAACCTCCAGAATCTCCGAGTAATATATAGAGAATATCCTTCGCAACTCCCACTATCTCTCTCTAGTACTTGACTAAATTTTGGAATGAGAATAACTCTAACTACAAGTTCTATTTATAGGGGAGGGCGACCAATCACGTCGCGATGAGTCGCGGGACACGTGGCATCCATGCAGGGAAGGAGTTCCCAGGACATGACACGTGTCAGACACATGTCAACCATGCACAAGGAAGGTGCCACGCGATAACACATAGTAGGGGCGTGTGTCAAGCATGCAAAGCACGTCACCGAATTGCGACACATGTCCTCATGCGTGTCATGCATGCATAGCAGTACACCAGACTGTGACACGTGTCCACCAGTGTGTCATTTATGTAAGGGTAATGCTCCATAGCGTGACACGTGTCCCCCGACGTGTCGCGCATGCAAATGCAGGAGGCTATAACGGTGACACATAGGGAGGTTATGTGTCAGAAGCATCTGACTTGCAGTAGGACACATGTCGCGTATGTAACAGAAGCTACCACACGACGACACGCAGTGGGGCTGTGTGTCAAACATCTAGGACAGGGGCTAAGGTAGTGACACATGTCACCCTACGTATCAATCATGCAGTAACACATTTTCAAGCTAACATACTGCATGTCATTATGTACTAATTATTATTAATTAAGCTCATTAACACTTAAACGGTATGATTAGTACTAATTATTCTCTAAATATTTTTATCCTTAATTTAGCAATTAGAGAAGATATTAGGACTTCTGGTGTCTTTCTGGACGAGCTTAACTATTATAGTTTGGCAGATAAGAAAATATCAAAATACTAAGTGCTTAGTCGGAAAATTCACTGAAGTAATATAAGCTTCACAAAAATGCGGTCATTACATGTGTAGTATCATGTGTAGTATATAGAGGATGGCTAGCCTCAGCGATGTATCGTGGCTCAGAAGCAGAGAACGGTACCTCCAAGTTACCATCAACAGATCCATCATTAGACATGTAATTTTCAGAACTAGTATTAAGTAGAGGTCCTGAAAAGTCAAAGAAGCTTTGAGTAATAGGAGAGTTTGTAGTATCATCAGTTGAATGTGAGACATTAGAGCTAGATACTGCATAAGGAAAGTTGTGTTCATCAAATATCACATCTCTACTGATATAAAATCTTATAGCATTCTTGTCAAAGCACAAATAGCCCTTATAAATTGTTACATATCCCATAAACACACACTGCACAGATTTAGCATCAAGTTTATTGTTCATATAAGCTTTTAAATTTGGACAACAAGCACACCCAAAATCACTTAATCATGTATAATCAGATTTTATTTGATATATAAGTTCAAAAGGTAAAACACAATTTGAAACTTTACTCGGCATTTTGTTTATGAGGAAAATTGCAGTTTCAAAAGCATGGAAAAAAAACAGTTAGGTAAAGCAGCATTATGAAGAGGAGTAATAGTTGGCTCAGTAATATGTCTATGTTTCCTCTCAGCCACCCCATGTCTCTAGCGTGTGTGAGGACATGATTTCTAATGAGTAATGCCTTCATCAGCCACATAATTTTTAAGTTTAAATCTCTGGAAAACATATGGAACTTCTAACTTATGACATAAAGGAATATCCATGTATATCTAGAGTAAGCGTCAATTAACATGACATAAAATCTATAACCATGAAAATATTTGGTAGCAGATGGTCCCCATACATCACTATGAATTAACTTTAAAGGAGTAGAAGTAACAGTTTGAGAGGAACTATAAGGTAGTATTAACATTTTTCCTAACATACGAGACTGACAAATAGAACCAAGGTTGTTGGAATGAAAAATATATAAATATCTTTGGACAAAACATCATTAGCAGGTTGTCTAAGGTGACCAGGCCACAAGGGGTCTATCACTTTCTGACCCAACAAGACTTGAGGTCGAGGTTGACAAAGTTTAATTGACTGAGAGTGAATGGGCCACAACCTATTTTCACTCTAATCTTTATAAATGATTCTGCCCGTAGCCAAGTCCTGAATGTAAAATGACTTAGCATGAAAAACAAATCGGCCGTGATGATCAACACAAAAATTATGCACATTTAACAAATTAGAAGACAAATTAGGAACATGGAGAGTATTTGACAGACATTATTGAAGAGGAAGTTGCAAGATAGGCCATACCAGAATGGTTTATAGAGAGAGATTGAGAAAGTCTTGCTTGGGGGCCGTTAGAGGATGAAGCTGATGGTCTTCATATAGCGGCAAAGGCGGCTCATGTTGTTCTTCTTATTGAACTGGTAGCAGCGGAAACAGTGTTGGTTGATGCTGTTGTTTTTCTTGTTCCTATGACAGAAATCGCGCGAATAAACCGGTGAAGTTTGCGAAGGATGATTGTAGCGCTGCTTGGTGGGCTGCCATACGATTCACCATATCATACAATTGCTGGAAGATATTTTCAGTACCTTTGATATTTTTTTGACTGAGAGTGAGAACGGCGCAAAGGAGATCACCCATAACCGTCATTCTCGCAATGAATGCACCAGTTGATACTGTAAAGTATCGATAATTCGCGAAAAACAAAGAGAAGTAAAAGAGAGGGTAGGAGATATTATGGTTGAGAGAATTATTTCTTATTCCTTCCATAATGCTGAGAGATTACATTGCTTAAAAAGGTTAACTGGTAAACCCCAATCTAGCCTATACCTAAACGATTTGACTCTACGGGCCGGGAAAGAACAGCCAAGAAAACCCGGGACTCTAGTTAAATAAATAATTAACTAATTAAATAAACAATAAATAATTAATACGGTGACACGTATCAGATAATGACCTATAGGCCAGTCAAGGGTTCAATCATTACGCTTGTCCGCTCTCCCCTAATAATTGTACAAATTATATTATGTTCAAGTCAAAGAACTTACTGTATTTACTTTCCCTAAAAGGAATGAGGTTCTAGACTTGATAAAATAGAAACTCATTCACTCCGGTATTGTATAAGTTTGTATTAAATGGAAAAAATCCACTTATAGTCTCCTCTCCTTCTCGTCTTCATGTAACTAATAAGAGATAACATTTCTCTGTATGGTCTTCGCGTAAGATTCCAATTAAATAAGTAATGTAGTAATATATAATTGAATGAATTTTATACTTTCCTTAACTAGTTCTTGACTCTAATAATGCGATGTGAAATTGCAACTTCCAAGCTAAAGTTATTTATTAAAAAATTTCCCATGCGATGTCGTTGTTGAGTAAGGGATAGGCAAAAATCAATCATGATCATGTCAATGTTGAGTAAGGCAATATGCTAAGTTAATATTAATCATGATTCGATAGATACAATTTGTAAGTTCACAGCATTGAAACAGAATTCAAACCCTTGTGAGTTTTGGTTTCAATGATTTGAAATTGATTTCAAGGCCTTGAATCTGAACAGCAGTTCATAAGCAGGAACTCAGGGAGAGTTCATCCTTCAAATGAATCTTCAAAATCTTGTACTTAATTATACTACTTTAGATGATGAAAGATAAACTAATCCGCAGCTTTATTATATGTTAATCTCACTATTTTGTCTGAGGTTTGGCAGGGAGTATTAGCTATCTATTTTACAGGAAAAGTTTATTTGCTGATATGCAGAGAAGAAAATCCAGCTTCCA
Source organism: Linanthus parryae (assembly GCA_023055425.1). Classification (NCBI taxonomy): domain Eukaryota; kingdom Viridiplantae; phylum Streptophyta; class Magnoliopsida; order Ericales; family Polemoniaceae; genus Linanthus; species Linanthus parryae. The sequence continues at coordinate 131,955,313 of JALGPY010000002.1, read as the reverse complement.
GATATATCCTACATTGATGGAATTATGTTTGTGCTTTCCTAAGACCTGCAGAAGGAAGATCAAATCAATATCTTGGAAGATATCAAGAAACTAGCCGTTTGAATTGCGCTGTTAAAGAGTCAAAGATTTGTTGCTTATTTATAGGAAATTTTGTTGAAGAAGATCCTATATATTCTGCATTTCAAACAAGTAAAGTAAGAAGACTTACTGTTGAGAGAAAATTCGAATCACTGAACAATACATGGATTCAACAGCTCTCAAGGATTGAAAAACAACACAGAGGAAGATCGATTTCATCCAATCCAAGTTCCAGAAGAGTATTACAAACTTAACTGCTTCACTGTGTTCTAGTGTTTTTCATTTTGTACTTCATTTATCATTATGTTAATACTTCTCACATCTTAATCTCGTGGTGTTGTTCAATGAAAAAAAATAGATTCTTATTGAATCAGTTAGCTAGAGCAGGTACTAGATATGTTAGAGAGAGCCACAAGCTCTAAAAGAGAGAGGGAAGTCAATGTGCTTGAGATCTAGGGCTTAGCTTTTGATTATGCAATCCTACAGGGATTAGATCCCTCAGGAAGAGATGTAGTTCATTGAGGACTGAACTCTGTAAAATCTCTGTGTCTCTAGCCATTTACTTTTCAGGTCTTCACTTGTCCTTTAAACTGTTTCAAAATAGGTTTTTGTTCAAAGCTGTGAAAGGCATTTCAATGCCTTGAAAACTATCAGAAAATCTTTCCACTATCAGCGTTGATTTCAGGGGCTTGAATCTGATTTTAAGTCCTTGAAATATACTTAGTTGTTCACACTTTGTTTTAAAACCATTTCTTTGGAAAAATTTGTCATACTCTATTCAACCCCCCCCCCCCTCTCTAGAAAATTCATCATGTATTACTTGCCTACATACTGTCTTTCAATTAGTATCAGAGCTTCTATCACTGCATAGATCTAACAAATCTGGTGATCATGAGTATTGTAGGTGATGGTGGTTTCTCATAGGGAAGAGCTGCTAACAAACCTCCCTTTTTCTATGGCGAAAAGTTTGTACACTGGAAGGCCTTGATGAAAATGTTCATTATTGATCAAGACATTGACCTCTGGTCTATCATCTAAAATGGTCCTCACATGTTTTACACAGAAAAGAATGGGATTAAAACTCCCCAACTTGAAAGCTCACTCTCTACTCCTGAAATACAACAACTTACTAAGAATTATAGAGTTCTGAATCTCTTATATTTTTCTAGTGCAGATGAATTCAAAAGAATATCCACATGCAAAACTGCCAAAGATACATGGGACAACTGGTGGTTACTTTTGAAGGAACTAGCCAAGTGAAGCAAACCAAAATCAATATCTTTCTTAGACAGTATGAGATATTCAAGATGAATGGTGGTGAATCCATCAAAGGCATGTTCAAAATATTCACAGACATTGTCAACAATCTGGAGTGTCTGGGGAAGGTGTTCTCCAATTAAGAAAAAGTCAGAAAATCTTGAGGATTCTTCCCAAATCCAAAGGGGAACCAAAGACCACATCTATTGAAGAAGCTCAAGATTTATCCTCTCTCCAACTTGATGATTTAACGGGAATACTACTCACACATGACATATCAATGAATGAAGTTGATGGAGACTTACTAGAGAGTGTAAAGAATCAGGCTATAAAGGCTAAAGGGAGTGAACTGTCTCAAAGCCTTGAAAACAAAGAAGATTATAAAGAAGGTATTTTTGCCTTTATTTCCAAAGTCTTGACATGGATTATTAAGATGAATAAGAGCTTTGGAAGTAAAGACTTCAACAGGTATAAATTTAGATCCCCTAGCAGCAGGGACTACAAGGGTAAATCTTCTTCTCATACATCCAAAGTTATGAATTACTTTGAGTGTAGTGATGCATGACATTTGATCAAAGATTGTCCACACAAGGAAAGCAAAAACTTTCAGAAGAAATACCATGACAGAAAGAAGAAGGCTATGGTAGCTTCCTGGAGTGATTCAGATTCATCAAGTGATTCAGAATCTAAAGAAGAACAAACCAATCTATGTCTCATGGCCAAGCATGATGAAAGTTCTTACAATAATATTGAGGAATGGTAAAATGTCTTTTGTCTCAATATTCAAAAATATGCTTTCTGATATTTTGAAAACAAAGCTTATAAATGAAGAAGATTACTTGAATGAAATTAAATATTTGACGGAGACGGTTTTGAGCAAGCAAAAGAAAATCTGCAACTATTTTGCCAAAGCAATAATCTTGAAATCTCTTAGACAAAAACAAACAGAGATTTCAAAGCCTTGGAAACTAATTTCAAAGCCTTGGAATCTCATATCAAAGATGTTGTCACATAAAACTCCATTTTGAGTGACAACATTGTTTCCCTAAGGCTTCAGTATGATGAATTATAGGAACAAAAGAATGGCTTCACTGAGAGACTTCAAGACTCTAAGAAAATTTTGACAAAATTTGCTAGCTTAGAACACAATCTCAACCTGATTCTTGGATGAAGTCTGCAATCTGTTCACAAAAATGATATTGGATACAATCTAAATTTTTTAAGAAAGAAAATACCAGATTTGTGAAAGAAAACAGGAAACATTCTCCAAAATGTCATTACTGCAGCAAAACTGGTCATGTAAAGATGACTTGTCCCTTCAGAAGAAGAGAACCTCACATCATGAGGAACACTTTACCATTTCAACTTTAAGGGACAAGTGAGACATATTTGGGTTCCTAAAGGGGTTAGACCACCAAACATGGTTGATCTTGAATATGAATTCAAATATCACACTTAGTCTAACAGTTGGGTAAGGCAGTGAATGGTGCTTGTAGGTTGTCACCAAGAGCAAAGAAAAGAAATGGATCAAGGATAGTGGTTGCTCCAGGCACATGAGTGGAAATATTTCTTTATTCTCTGAATTGAAAGAAAAATCATGAGGGAGAATCACACTTGGTTACAAAGGCAAATGCAACATCATATGTATTGGCAATGTTGGAAATGGATGTAAAAACTCTATCTAAGATGTTTGACTTGTAGATAACTTATAGTTTAATTTGCTTACTGTATCACAACTGTGTGACAAAGGTAATAAAGTTATATTTGACAAAGAAAGACCTATGGTGCAAGATGAACAATCTTGAAATTGCATCCTCACTGCTTCTACGTCAAACAATGTTTACTATTTTAGTACTAACAAAGTGGCAGGAGAAGGTCTGAAGTGTCTCAAGGCCTTAAAAGAGGATTCAATGCTTTGGCACAGATTGCTTGGAAACATTAGCATACATACATTAAACAAAATGGTTTCCAAAGATCTTGTCAGCGGTCTCCCTTCTATCAAGTTCAAGGATGAAGAGGTATGTAAGGCTTGTGCTCAAGGTAAGCAGACAAGGAGCTCCTTCAAGCCCAAAAACTTTTTAAGTACAACAAGACCAATTGAACTATTTCATATGGATCTATGTGGTCCTATGAGAGTTTCAACTCCAAAGGGTAAGAGATATATGCTGATTATTGTAGATGATTACTCTAAATTTTCTTGGGTAATGTTTCTCAAAGATAAGTCTGGGGATCTATATGAATTTTCAAAACTTTGCAAAGAGCTTCAAACTTTGTTAAACCTGCCTATTGCTTCTATTATGAGTGACCATGGCAGAGAGTTTGATCAACTAGAGTTTGACTTATTTTGTGCTAAGTATGGTATCTCTCATAATTTCTCTGCTCCTAGAAGTCCTCAACAGAATAGTGTTGTAGAAAGAAAGAACATGACACTTGAGGACATGACTAGGATAATGCTTTTGGAGAACAAGCTATCAAAGTCGTTTTTTACAGAAGTTGTAAACACAGCAAACTATATTTTCAACAGGTTCTTGATCAGACCTATTCTGAAGAAGAATCCTTATGAAATATTCAAAGGAAGAAAGCCAAACATTTCTTACTTCAAAACTTTTTGTCTTACTTGTTTTGTGCACAACAATGGTAAGCACAATCTTGGTAAATTTGATGCCAGAAGTGATGAAGGTACATTTCATGGTTACTCCTTGACTAGCAAAGCTTATAGGGCTTACAAAAAAAAGAACAAATCTTGTTGAGCAAATTATAAATATTATCTTTGATGAAGGTTATGATGGTTCTTTGAGTGATGGGTTTGCAGATCTGAATCTGAACAAACATGAATCAGAAGATGAACCAGATCCAGACAATGGTTCCAATAATAACTTGCAGGAAAACGAAAGAAGTTTTCAAGGCCTCGAAAATAGGTTTCAAAGCCTTGAAACTGGTTCTCAAGAAACACATGGTTCTCAGATATATGTCTGCTCATCCAGCAGAAAACATCATTTCTGATCCATCCACTGGTACATAAACAAGATAACAATTAAAGAACTTTGGTTCTTTTAATTCTTTTGTTTCTCTTATAGAGCCTAAGAATGTGAAAGAAGCACTTCAAGAGGAAGACTGGACCATTGCTATGCAAAGTGAGCTGAATGAATATGAGAGGAACAAGGTCTGAAATCTAGTTCCTGCTCCCACATATCAGTCTATAATTTGAACAAGGTTTGTGTTCAGAACCAAGTTGGATGAAAGTGGTAAGGTAATCAGAAATAAAGCAAGAGTAGTAGCTCAAGGCTACAATGAGGAAGAAGGTATAGACTATAAGGAGACTTGTTATCCTGTAGCCAGGTCGGAGCAATTAGAATTCTACTTGCATTTTCATATCATAAACACATCAAACTTTTTCAAATGGATGTTAAATGTGCCTTTTTAAATGGCTATCTGTAAGAGGAAGTTTATGTTGCTCAAACACCTGGATTTGAAAGTGATGAGTTTCCCAACTATGTTTATAAACTTGACAAGACATTTTATGGTTTGAAACAGGCTCTAAGAGCTTGGTATGAAAGATCGTCAAAGTTTCGACTTCAAAATGGTTTTGAAAGAGGCATGTTTGATAAAACTCTTTTCATTAATACTCGTGAGAAATACATTCTAGTAGTACAGATATATTTTGATGACATTTTGTTCGGTGCTACTAATGATTCTCTTTCGAAAGATTTCTCAAGTCTTATGAGCTGGAAATTTGAAATGAGCTTGATGGGAGAGTTAAATTTCTTTATTGGACTTCATGTACATCAAATGAAGAAGGGAATTTTTCTACATCAAAGTAAGTACACCAAGGATCTTCTGAACAAGTATAACTTGTCTCAATCCAAGGATGCTAAACTCCCATGAGTTCTACTCTATCCCTAGACAACGATCAGAATGGTAAGAGTGTGGACCAGAAAGAATACAGATGTATGATTGGTTCACTACTTTATCTAACTGCTAGCAGGCTAGATATTATGTTTAGTGTCTGTATGTGTTCTAGATTTCAAGATGATCCTATAAAATCACACTTAGTGGCAGTCAAAATATCTCAATGGAACCAAAGACTTAGGGCTTTGGTATCCTAAACAATCTAACTTCTCTCTGTGTGGCTATTCAGATGTTGATTTTGCAGGATAAAAAATAGAAAGAAAAAGCACTTCTGAGTGTTGCCAGTTCCTTAGATCATCCCAGATAATCTGGCATTCTATGAAGCAAAATTAATTAGCTTTATCAACAGCAGAAGCTGAATACATAGCAGCTGGAGCTTGCTGCTCTCAAGTGTTGTGGATAGCTCAACAAATGAGAAATTTGGGTAATGATTTCAGAGATATTGCCATCAAATGTGACAACACTAGTGCAAGTTCAATTACTAAGAATCCAGTTCAGCACTCAAGAACTTAAGACATAGATGTCAGACACCATTTCGTCAGAGATCATGTTGAGAAAGGTGATGTATCTTTGTCATTTGTGCCTATTAACATGCAGTTTGCAGATATCTTAACTAAACCATTTCCATGAGATAGATTCACACTCTGAGATTAGAACTGGGCATGTTAAACAAGGAAGCACTAGTTTAGAGGGAGTATCAGGTAATGATTTTGTGTTTCAATGTTTTGGAAAGTTATTCAAAGCCTTGAAAAGCTTTTCAAAGCCATGATTTTATCTGCTTTCAGTACTACAGTTTTTCAAGGCCTTGAAATTCTTTTCAAAGCTTTGAAAATAAATCTGTGTACTACATAGTCAATGAATGGATCTCCAATGCTGGGTGTTATCTCTGTAGATAATTGTCTAACATTGTTTTTACCTTTTAAATCAAATATTTCTCAAATCAATGCTATTTTATTTCCTTCCATACGTCACACACATAATTTGTATTTTACCCAATCTTTTTTTCCTCAAATATTCAGAAAATATTCAGTTTCCTATAGTATTTATCTTCTTTCTTCTCTCCCGTATTATTTACTCTTGCATGTCTCTTCTTAAAACCTCATAAAACCTAATGAGCACAAGAAGAGCCTCTGAAAGAATCAATATGGTTGGAGGATCAAAGAAAATTACAGGTCAGAAGAGAAAACCTACAGAAGTTGATGTTCAGGCCATCAGTGTTGGATCTAGTTCCAGAAATCCTAGTCCACCAAGAACCTCCTCTCCCCCTCCAAAGAAGAAGAGAAATAAGGAAAAGTAAGAACAAACTGCTACTTCAAGAATGATGAAAAAGTTAGATCCAACAGGTGGTTTTGAGAAACAGAAAGGGATTCAGATTGGAAGCCCTAAGAAGGTGAAGAAGCAGCTTCAGAAAATAGACAAAGGAAAAGAAAAGGTTTCTAGATTGGAGATTCAAGAAACATAGAAGGACACTGGGAAGAAGCTACAGATCTACTCAGAAAAGAAATCTCCTACTGGTAAGAAATCTCTTTCTAGTAAGTGGTTTATCAGCCACTCTGCAAGAGGAAACTGGTTTGATGGTTTTGCTTTTGCTCCTATTACATGCTGTAACTTGATCAGTACTAGCATGCTGAAAAGTATGAATCTTGAATGCATAAAGAGATTGAGGCAAAGTTCTCTTTGGAGAATTCTAAATCCATCATAAGTTGCATACCCTAGGCTTACCAGACTGTTCTATTTCAACATGAAACAAGATAAAACCTTAGCCTTGACCATATCCTCAAAGGTTTCTAATGTAACCATGGAGCTTGGTAAGTTTAAGTTTCCAATGTCTTAGGTTGTCCAAAGAGGTACAATACAGACAATCATCCCTAATAAGACGGATGCTTTGAAGTATTCTTTCTTTCTAATGTTGCTACGACCTCAAAACAGTTAACTCACTCAGTGTTAACTATTGAAGCCAACATTCTGTTTACTATCTTAATGAGGTGTGTAGTAACTAAGGATAATTCTAAAGAGCTTTTGTCTGATATGGTAATGTATTTGATGTATCTGGTTATGCATGGTTATGAGATTGATTTTTCAAGCATTGTGATGGAGCACATGCTTTACTCCTGTACCAAGCAAAGGAGACATCGTCTACCCTATGCAAACCTCCTCACACTGTTCTTTCAACACCTTGAAATTCCTTTTGATAGGGAAGAGACAAGGACCACTGATTCTGGAATGCTTGATGAAAGGCTTTTCAAAGGACTGGAATTGGAAAAACCAGTGAAGGATCATGGAAGCTCCATCTAATTTGTATGCAGAAGAGTTGCAGGGTAAGAAGTTCCTTAAACCTAAATCTCTACCCTCTCCATCTACCCTACCCTCTCAATATCATGACCAATCAATGTTCTTCAAAGGTTAGACTACATTGAAATGAGTTGGATGATTTGAAACATGGTCAACATGAGTTGGGTACTGAGTTCAAACAAATGAATTATATGCTTGAGAGTGTCTTCAGAGGTATCAACTTGATCCATGTGGAAGAAGAAGTTTCACAGGTTCCAGAAGGATCAAAGAAGGCAGGTTCTACAGCTGATTTGTTTGATGAACATAATACTGAGGATAATTCTAGATATAAAGGTGTTGGAAAGCAGGTTGCTGGAGATAGAGATGCAGGTGCAAAGGCTACTCGATAAGGGGAACAAGACGAAGACAGTGTGGACTTAGACATGCCTCTCAAAGAACTGAAGCAGAAGAAAAAGAAAGCAAAGGTCCCTACAATCATGACTTCAGCAAAAATGTTTGAAGGTGATGTGGTTGGTGATGAGACTGGTTAAGAAGTGGAACAGGAATAAGAACAACAAGAGGTTGAGGAGGATGAAGAATAAAGTGATCAGGAGGAAGCTGCAGAGCCTAAGGGAGATGAAGGCCTTTTTTTTCATTCCTTCAAAGCTTTGAACCTCTTTTCAAAGCCTTCTAATCATCCTTCCTATTTCAAATATTTATTTCAGTTTTTTCAAAACATTTAAGATCCAACATTTTCTCATCCTTATTGATGAAATTCAAAAGGGGGGGGGGAAATTTCGGGTGATATCCTTTAGTTTTTCGGTTTGGATGTGCAGCAGTTGGTTTGTGAGCTGCTTAAGTACTTAGACTTTATGCTTTTGGTAACTTAGTTTTTTTTTTGATTTAGCTATGGATTAGGTTTTATATCTATCCGATCTTGTATATCTATTACTGCTGGACTGCTAATGTTTAATTTTTTTTTCACAAATTCACGATAATTATAGTATTAGTAGTTTTTTTTTCATAAAGGAGGAGCTTGTAAGTTCACGACCTGTCTAAAGGACTTGAAACAGAATTCAAAGCCTTGAAACTGAATTTTGGTTTCAAAGTTTTGAAATTGATTTCAAAGCCATGAAACTGAACATCAGTTCATAAGAAGGAACTCAGGGGGAGTTCAACCTTCAAATCAATCTTCAAATTCTTGTACTTAATTATACTACTTTAGATGATGAAAGCCAAACTAATCTAGTGCTTTATTATATGTTAATCTCACTGTTTTGTCTGAGTTTTTGCAGGGATTATTAGCTATCTATTTTAAAGGAAAAGTTTTCTTATTTGCTGATATGCAGAGAAGGAAATCCATCTTGCAGATTGATCCTACATTGATGGAGTTATGTCTGGACTTTCCTAAGACCTGTAGAAGGAAGATCAGTTCAATATCTTGGAACATATCAAGCAATTAGCCGTTGGAATTAAGTCGTTAAAGAGTCAAAGATTTGTTGATTATTTTTAGGAAATTATGTTGAAGAAGATCCTATATATTTTGCATTTCAAAAAAGCAAAATAAGAAGACTGTTGAGAGAAAATTGGAAACAATGAACAATTCAGGGATTCAAATAGCTCTCAAGGATTGAAAAACAACACTGGGGAAGATCAATTTCATCCAATCCAAGTTCCATAAGATCACTACAGACTTAAATGCTTCACTGTGTTACAATGATTTTCATTATGTACTTCATTTGTATATCAATATGTTGATACTTCTCACATCTTAATGTCGTAGTGTTGTTCAAGAGGAACAGCATGAGATTCTTATTGAATGAGTTAGCTAGAGCATGTACTAGATAGGTTAGAGAGAACCACAAGCTGTAACAAAAAAGAAGGAAGTCTCTGTGCTTGAGATCTAGGGCTGAGCTTTTGATTAATAAAAAACTTATTGCAATCCTGCAGGGATTAGATCCCTCAGGAAGAGACGTAGGTCAATGAGGACCGAACTATGTAAAATGTCTTTGTGTCTAGCCATTTACTTTACAGTTTTTTACTTGTCCTTTAAACTGCTTCAAAACAGGTTTTCTTCAAACCTTTGAAAGGCATATAAAGGCCTTGAAAGCTATCAGAAATTCTTTCCACAATCTGTGTTGATTTCAAGGGCTTGAATCTAAATTCACGGCCTTGAAATACACTTAGCTCTTCACACATTGTTTTA